>OY728156.1:1633479292-1635979292 GCA_963277665.1 Viscum album
ATGCTCTAGGAGAAGAAAGAACTCACTGATGTGATTCCAACGCAACCGACAACATTCAATTCGGAGAACGGATGCATGCTCAGAAGTTTGTCAAAGATCCACAGTTTTATAGAGCTCTCAGTTGAACGAGATGTAAAAGAAGAGCATTCAGGTGATTAGGCGCAACCCCGGCACGTTTAATGAAAAAAAGACAGTACACGACGTGTACTTTTGAAGTACATAACGTGTACTCACCGTTTCTATAATCCACTTTAAGTGGACTCCATGTCACTCCCACATGGCCTTGTGTTTGGCTACTACACGACCAACACATAGCCTCTTGCGACAAGGCAGTACGCGGTGTGTACTAATAATGTACATGATGTGTACTTAGAAAATTTTCAGAATCTCCGCTTTTTCTAAAAAACGACCAGAAAAGGAAAAAACCTGAAAAAAAAATCCAGATTCTTAAAAACTTCCCCTCATAAAGAAATTCATCCCCGAATTTCCCTAGCACGGCGTAGAAGAATAAAGATCAAATAGTTCCGACCTCTGTGATCGTACGTCATCCTTCTTCTCCCAAGTCTCATCCTGTACTCGCCCGTGCTGCCAAAGCACCCGTACTAGAGGAACAGACCTACCACGAAGAACTTTCATAGATTGATCCACAATCCAGATTTAATTTTCCTCAAAGGATGCTTCCACTTCCAACTCATTCTCCTCTGGTTGGAAAACATGAGATGGTTCTGAAAAGTAACGTAAAAGCTGAGAAACATGGAGAAGTCATGCATAACTCGGTACCTATGAGGTAACTACAAATGATATATAACCAGTCCAACTCTCTCCAACACCTCAAATGGCCCGGCGTACCATGGAGAGAGCTTACCCTATCTCCAAATCCACTTGTGTCTCAACCTTGATGTGACACGCATGAAAATTTGATCCCCGACCATGAACTACAGAGGTCGTATCTGCTGATCAGCATAAGACTTCTGTCGAGACTGCGTAGTAGCCATCCTCATTTAAATATACTCTATCTGCTCTGTGGTCTCCTAAACAAGATGAGGTCCCAGCAAATCTTCCTCTCCTGCCTCCAGCAAACATAAGGGTGATCGGCATGGCCTAGCGTACAAAGCCTCATAAAGAGACATCTTAATAGTATCTTGAAAACAATAGTTGTAGGAAAACTCTACAAGAGGTTTATGCTTCTCCCAATAACTTCCAAAATCCAGAATGCATGCTCGGAGCATATCACCAAGCACCTGAATCATACACTCAGATAGGCCATCTGTCTGGGAATGGTAAGATGTGCTCAAAAGTACCTGAGTACCCAAGGACTTCTGAAGACCCTGCCAGACCAAAGAAGTAAAACGTGCATCCCTATCTGAAACAATGGTGTGTGGAACTCCATGAATATGTACAATATCTAAGATGTACAACGGTCCAAACTCATCAACATTGAAGGTCTCCTTGATTGGAAAGAAGTGATCAACCTTCGGGAGTCTGTCAATGACAACCTAAACTACGTCATTCCCTGAAGGCAACCTCAGCAAACTAGTCACAAAGTCTATCGCGACGTCATTCCACATCCACTTGGGAATGGGTAACTACTGTAAAAGCCATGCTGGTTGCTGATGCTCCACCTTCACCTGCTGACAAGTGGAACACCTCATGAAGAAACAAGCAACGTCCCTCTTCCTACATGGCCACCAATACTGATTGTGTAGATCACGATATATCGTGGTAACTCTAGGATGAACTGCCCAAACTGAGGACTGAAATTCCCGTAGCAGCTCATCGCGTATGTATGCTGGTACCCATACACACCCCTAGAAACACAAGATCTCATCCTTGCATAAGGTCCATCCAGGAATAGGGACCTCTCCTAACACACTCTCCCTTAAGACTAGGACTTCAAAATCTGATAGCTACCTCATTTGAAATTTTTCGAGAAGAGAAGAGGTAACAACTATAAAAGATAGAAAAGTCTGCTCCTGTCTGTCTTGAACCTCCAAATTAATCTCAGAGAACAGATCCATAAGTTGTCACTCACTGCTGGCCTCCTTAACTATCTGTCTCTGAGTCCTCCATCTCAATGCATTAGCCACCACGTTGCCCTTCCCAAGCATGTTGTCTAGCACAAATTCAATGGACTTTAGGTACTCTACCCACATATACTATCTTATATTCAAATCACGCCGAGTAAAGATGTACATGAGACTTTTGTGGTCGGTGAAAACCAAAAAATGCTCTCCCAGAAGTTAATTTCTCCGACAGTGTAAGGCATGAACAATAACTGCCAACTCCAGATCATGTGTAGGGTAATTCCTCTCAGGTGGCCTCAACTTCCAAGACCCATACGCAATGACTCCATATCCCTGCATAAGCACAGCTCCCAGCCCAATACCTGACGCATCACAGTAAACAGTATATCTCTTTCTCGGATCTGGAAAGACAAGTATTGTTGCTGAATTCGACCTCCCTTTCAACTCCTCAAAGGCTGACTAATAATAATATGACCATAAGAACATTGCACCATTCTTAGTCAAACCTGTCAGTGGTGCTGCTAAGTGTGAAATGTCCTGTATGAAATGTTTATAGTATCCAACCATCATAAGAAAACTCTGCACCACAAAGACTTTCTTTGGTTGTTCCCGGGAAGCTACAGCTCTCACATTCTTGGGGTATATCGATACTCCTACATCTGAGATAATATGACCCATGGAGTGAATATTATCCATCAAAATGTGGCACTTTGAGAGAATAACATATAACAGATGCTCAATCAGTGTACTCAAAATTATCTCAAGATGGGTATCATGGTCGTGTCGACTGTGAGAGTACACCAATATATCGTCTACAAAAACAACAATGAAGGAATACAAGTATAGATGGAACACTCGAGGTCATCAGTGACATGAAAACTACAGGCGTGTTCATGATACCGAACGACATAACCATATACTCATATAGACCATACCTTCTTTGGAAGTTTGTAATAAGTATATATGATGGTCTAACCCGCAAATAATGAAAATAAGACCTCAATTCAATCTTCGAGACCATCCGGGATCCCCGATGTAGATCAAAGAGATCGTCAATCCTCAGCAAGGGATACCAGTTTTTGACCATCAACTGGTTAAAAATCCAATAGTCCACACAAATCCTGAGGGTTCTCTCTTCCTTCATCGCAAACAGGACAGGAGAACCCCTAGGAGAAGTACTAGGTCAGATGAAACCATTTTCCTGCAACTCTTCCAACTGTTTCATGAGCCCCTGGAACTCTAGTGTAGCCATCCTATAAGGAGGAACGAACACTAGTGCTGCTCCTGGAACTAGCTCAATCGATAAGTCTACCTCGTGCTCTGGAGGAAAATCTGAAATGTACTCTGGAAAGACATATCTAAAAAGATCCACCATTGTATGAACATCTATTTGCAAAGTCCCCTGGTCATCTAGATATAGACTAGAAATCTGGGTTGTAACTCCTCTCAACCCATGATGCTTTGGACCCACTCTGCTTGCCCAGACATCCCATTCACCCCTATGAAGAAAGGATCCACCCTATGGTGATACAAAAATCACCCTACTATGATAACAATTGAAGACTGCCTAGAATGGAACTAACCAGTCCATTCTGAGAATGACATCGTAGACAGTCATCTCTAGAACATAGAGGTTCTATAGAAAGTGAAATCCACCAACCTTTAGTGGGAACTCCTTGCACTGACATACACTAGCCATTCTATTCCCCAACGGTGTGTCTCGTGTCAAAATATCGGCAGAGGAAACGATACAGAGCCTAAGGCTCTCCACAACAGCAATAGAGATATAGCTATGGGAATCCCCTATATCAAAAAGTGCAGAAGCTAAAACTGATGCAACTAAGATCATACCTCGAACTATAGAGGGTCTGGGATCCTACTCTTGCTGGGTCTGCTCCACTGTAAAAATTTTGCATACGTGGCCCTGTGACCCTGCCTGACCACTCTGAGCTAATCCACCTTGCTGTCGCTGAAGAACCGGAAACTAACTACCATGACCATGACCTCCTCCTTGGACCAAATGGCCAGAAAAACTCCAGTTGCCAGAATAGTGAGAAACTGGTGGCATTGCTCCTGAAAAAGGAGTCATAGAAGAACCTATGTCACCCGCAGCTAGTGAGATGAACAGACAAAAGCCCTGAAGGTGACCCATCTTTCCACAAGATATGCACTCCACTGGGTCTCTCAGGCAACATGGCCTCGTATGCCCACTTTTACCACACTGTTATCACACTACATGGCTACTGGAAGATGCATCCCACCTACTCTAATCTCCTTGTGAAAACTCCATACATCGCTTCCTGCTATCAAGAGGGATATTAACTATGGATATCGAACCGGCCTAGCTTACCGCTCCAGAATCCCTTAGATTGTGCTCTGTGATCAGAGCCTGGTTGACGATAGAAGATATTGAAGTCAACCTGATGATGTTCACCTGGGATAATATGTCATGCTTGAGACCATCCTCGTACTTCTGTGCAATGAACAACTCATCACCTCCTAGAATATGAGTGAAATTCTGCAGCTCTGTGAAGTGTGAGAAATACTTCATAACAGTAAGATTACCCTACTCCAGACTCATAAAACATCGGGCTCAATCAGTCCACAAGGTCTCCAGATAGAAGTAATCATAGAATATGTGCCAAAACTCATCCTATGCCATATTCTGATGGCATCCCGCCTATGAGATCACATCCCACCACCTCTTGGCAGAGTTTCAAAGAATGTAGGTAGTGATATTATCCCTCTTATCTGGAGGTATCTCTATATGAACAAAAATCATCAGCATGGCTTCTAGCCATGACTCTACAGCCTAAGGTCCTCCATCCCCTAAGAAAGTGGGAGGATGCTGCTGTTGAAAGACCCGTGTCAATTCTACCATTGATGGGGTAGGAGCCGGTGCTCCCTAAATGGTCTAAATCATCCTCCAAAATCCATCTCTGAACTGTGCATCATCACCTATGTCGGGTATAAAGGTCGGTGCCAAGACTGGCATGACAGGAGGATTTGCAGGTAGTCCCTGATCAGCCATGTCTAGTGTGTGATCACCGCCAGGATACTGGCATACAACCAGAGGATATATCGGTGGCATGAATCTGCATGTTCAGGCGCACACCTTAAAATAAGATTGTCAAGGATTGAAAATTAGAAGTGTAAGAATGGAGAAAGGGAAAGAAAGAATACAAGTTTTACAAAACATGACTACACGGCATGTACAATTCTTACACAGTGTGTTTCTTTAAGTCATTTACATGGGCATGTACTTCTGTATAAACTGGTCATGCAACACCCGAAACACATGATGAGTTGTCTTAACACATGACGTGTACTTGAATCCCCTTTCCCTGGATGAGTCCTTCTACACGGTTAAGCCACACGGCTCTCCTATGACAAAACTGCACTACGTGTTCAAGGTAGACACGACGTGTACTTGACAATCTTGACCTGGCCCGTGTTGCTGGTGACCCGCCCTGGAACACGGCCACACTACCTGACCTATGCCAGACGGACATGGAGTGTTCATGAAAGGATAACACCGACCTGTGTTGTTAGTGGCACGGTCAGGTGCCTGGGTCAGACTACACGGCGTGTTCAATATTGACACAACATGTATAGCTTATGCTTTATCCGTCTGTGTTGTTAGTTACACGGGCGAACACAGAATAAACACCACACATCATGCTCAACTGGTACACGGTGTGTTCCCACAATAAATTTCATATCTCGTCTCTCTGCACACACCGCTTATTACATGGTTGGAGACAACACGGTGTTTACATAATGTACACGGCGTTTACTTAATAAAAATTGTATCTTCCTGAACAGAAGAACACATGGTGTGTAGTCAAAACTACACGGCATATATGCTGGTTTTTTTAGATACTAAGCCTTATAAACTACACTAAAGCCCATAAAAACACTGAATCAAACATTAAAGGTGCCAAATTACGATATATGAGGGCCCATACCACCTGCGAATCAAATTTGGTAATCTTCTATATGCTATAATAAGGAAAACAATGCAATGATCTTCAAAATTCCAGTCCATGAGGGCCCATAACACCTCAAGAACCAAGTCTTGGAGTTCACTCAAACAAAACCTAACACAAGAATATCCTATCAAAACAACAGGTATTCTTATCAAAGTATATTCAACAATAGCATGCATATTATACACAACATCTATCACAACAACATGAAATCGCAAATGCATCCTAGATGACATGGCAAGAATGCATGGCATGTGATTTATAGGAAGTGCCGATATGATTAATGAGATGGAATGCCCTTATCTCATCGGGTTGCAATAGAAATAGAACCTCAATAACGTCAACAGTAATAACACAAAACATGTGAGTCACTCAAGGGTGAAAATTAGATCAACCGTAAACATGAAAAACCAGAAAATTTGCATTAAACAAGGTAGATTGGATTTTCCATGTACACGGGTTAGCTACTCCCGGAAACAGCTTATTACCAAGTACCTGTTCTTTCATATCCCTTTCTAAAGGCTCCAAACAATAAATCACGAGAAAAGAATTCCTCTGATACCACTTTGTAATGTCCTGGTTTCGGAAGCCACCGAGAGGCACCATGTACCTGGTTGGTCACATGGACTCAAACACATTTTACCGCATGCCAGAGGTTGCCGACTAGGAAAGAGGGCTTGGGTGTAATAGTGGAAAAACTATTCCCTAATTAGCAGAGTTTATAGCGGAATTAAATAACACGCAATAGCAGAAGCAATAAATATCCAAAAATAGTAAACAACAGAAGACTGGAATAATAAACAACTCGAGAACATATAAAAAAATATGATGCATGATACATATGTGTAGGAAAGTAGCCAAACAAGTTACAATGATAGAAATAGAAACAGTGTTAAACCAATGTACAACAGAAAATGATAAACAACTCCTCAACTTCACAAGCCTAAGCTTGGTCCCATTCTCCCCATCTCCCCAACAATTCAAGCACCTGATGTAGAAGGGTGCTTTCCCTTATGTATACCTGCAACAATACAATCTGATTGGCCCCAAAAGCATGACCCAAATAGGGTGTGAGACTAAATCCTAGTAGGAAACCACCTGAAGATCTGTTCCTAATAGTCAGTGAATATATGGCAAGTAAAAGTACAGAAAACAGTAAACATGAATGTACTCAATAGTAAACAATTCACAGTTTCAATATCATGTCACAGCGAAACCAACGGCTAATACCCAAATGGGTAACCCTCTAATAAGTACTCACAACCATCCCATTTGGTCCTACATAAGAAGTAAAAGCAACCCTCTGGGAAGTGCACTCAGCCTAACCCCTCTGGTTCAGTCATAAGAATTCATAATGACACTTTGAGGAAGCACTCACAGTCAATTCCCCTTATAGTCTACGGTATTCAGGGACTCTCTGAAAAACCTCACATAGTCAATTCCCTTTATATCTCCATGGAAAAGGACTCTTTGACGAAGCTCACTCAGTAAATTCCCCTTATATCTTATGTTGTTCAAATAATTCAAAGACTCTCTGAGGAAGATCACTCAGTCAATTTCAATCGTAGTCTAAAGAAGTCAAGGACTCTCTGAGAAATCTCACTCAGCAAATTTTGCTTATATCCCAAAGTGATTCGAAGACTCTCTAAGGAAGCTCACTTGGCCAATTCCCCTCATAGTCCAAAGTGCTAAAATACTCTCTGAGGAATCTCACTCGGGCAATTCCCCTTATAGCCTATTACACCAGGTTCTCACGGACATGTTTAGGTCAACGAGCATAGCAAAACAGCATGGCCAAAGGAAACCTACAGAACTACATGGCTAATAAATCTACAACATATCATGAATATCATAGTACAAATATTCCACCCTACAACTCTAGGCATGGAAAACAGGCAAGGTGGCCAAACAGGCTAAGCAGGACCAAATGGTCTTAAAAAGATCATGCATTGGAAAAACAACCCAAGCAAGGAAAATCAACCCTATTAACATTAATTTAACCATTAAACAAGCATATAATAATGGAAGACAATCAACAGGGGTAAAATGGTTAACACGCAATACCTCGTTCAAGGGTATTGGTCAAAGTTTCACATAATACTCAAAGATTTTGAACTGAAAGACACAAACCACCTACCTCGGCTTTAAGAGATCTCTATAAGTGAACCTCAAAGATTGAATCTCCTTATAACTTATAATATCTACAAAAACAACTAAAACTTTCAACCCACGGTATCTCACGAGAGGAGAGATATCAAAAGATGGTTCTATAGGAGAAGAGCGAACTCACCGATGCGATTCCAACACAACTGACGGTGATCGATTCGGAGAACGGACACATTCTTGGAGGTTCATAGATGATCTGTGGCTGAATGGAGCTCTCAGTATAATTCAACCTAAAAGAAGAGCGTTTGGGCGATTAGACGTGACCCCAGTGCGTTTAATGAAAAAAGAGAAAGTACAATGCGTGTAATTTTGAAGTACACAACGTGTACTTGCCGTTTCTATACTCCTGTTTAAGCGGCCTCCAAGTCACTCCCACACAGCTGTGTGTGTGGATACTACATGGTTAGTACACGGCCTCCTGCGGCAAGCCCTTACACGGTGTGTACTAATAAAGTACACGACGTGTACTTAGAAAATTTCTAGAATTTCCTCTTTTTCTAAAAAATGACCAGAAAATGAAAAACATACCCAAAAGGATGATCCGAGTTCGTACATATATGTATTATGTATGTATTTTGATCTCAAATAAATTTAAATAAAATAAATAATTATTTAAATAAAAAGTCGGTTTTAAACAATAACGTAGTGTTTTTCACTATTCATCAAAAATTGAAAGCTTTGAGAAAAATACCAAAAATTCACTATAAGATAATTTTGATATTCTGAATTCAAAAATGAAGTCTATTTTACCAATTTAAAAACATTGAAGTTTCATTTATTAATTTAAAATTAATTCTCATTGACAAAACCAAAAAGCAGGTTTTTAAAAAGTAAAAGCTATCAAAATATTAACATGTGTTTGTATTTAATTTTAATGTGAAATTACTTATAATGACTAAAATTGTATTAAATGATAAAAATATAATCTAATTATACTTCCAAACGATTAAAATGTATTACTGAACACTATAAATAATTTTTATTAAAAAAGTTATTTTCAGTTAAAATTTAGTATTTTTCACTATTCACCCAAATATGAAAGTTATCAGAAAAACACCAAAAATTTATCGATACTAAATTTTTTGGGTCTCAATTATAATGATGAAGTTAATTTTGTCAAAAATTAATATATAAAAGTCTCAATTATTGGATCTAAAAACTGTTCACTATTAAATGGTGGTAAAATTGACTGACTGAATGGCCCGAGGGCCTAAATTTTTATTAATTGTTGTATAAACCCTCTTTTAAGGAAAAGGGGGAAACCTCACAAGACTTCAAAGACATAAAGAAATAAACATAACCTGGTCCCAAAACATGACTACAAGAAATGCCCCTCCCCAGCATCAACATCGTAATGGAAAGCCTCCTTCAATACATATCAACTCAGCAAGTTGTCCCATGAAGAAATGTGTGGGCCTGCTACCGATGGCTAGGCCACACCCTCTAAATCTTCCAAATCTGAATAGCTATTCATAGAGGAAGCTACCTGCTCTAGATCCTCATTTGAAGCATTTCCTTGTAGAAAGTCTGAAACAAGCCAGCTCCAAAATACAAACCAACAAATAAAAAGCTGACAAATCTTTCCCGACTATTGCTCACACCCCATCCAATTGATGAACCATCCTTTTCAATGGATCCGGCCAATACCTATGGTCACAACAGAAAACTGTCCATCTTAACATCACTGCCAATTTGATTCAACCCCTAAAACAAAAAACTCTGGTATGCCCTTACTCCAAACAAAATCAGAGAAATAGAGAACCTTCACCACTAAGCTACAGCTCCACCATCAATTGCTATCAAACTCAGCATCGAAGCCACACCTCAACAGAAATCCCTCCACTTCCTTGTCTTCATTGAACCCGCACAGCCCAACACCTCAATAGAAAAATAAGGTGGTAAAATTGTATTTTCTGAAAAATAATTTATTTATATGAAAAAAATAAATTGGTTCTTATATTATGTCTATGAACCGCATAATATGGATTCTAAAATTATATGAAGTATATAAAATTAAAATTTTAGTTAATACTATTCATAACCTCTTTTTGAATGGCTAGTTTGGTAAATCGTGGTCCGCTCAAACTCAGTGTTGCGTGTAACCCAAGCTATTGAATTTCTTTAATTAAAATAACTTACCATGAAATCTTGGGGTGTTACATTATTTATTTACTATATGTTAATATTTTCAATATGTATTCATCTTCATTTCAATATATATCCATATTTTTTAAAATAATTTGACTAATTAATATAAAATATTCATTCTTTCAATATTTTTATAGTCTACTAATTTTTAATTATTTTATTACACTCATTTATAACATGCATTCATTTGAGAATATATATTCATTAATAATGTTAGAAATATTTTTGTAAATAAATATTTATAAATAAATATATTAATAAATGTACATTTACTATATTTATAAAATTATATGTTAATAAATGTATATTTATTATATTTATAAATTATATATTTATAGTTATAAATTAATAAATAGTTTGTAGAAAACATTTATATAATTATAAATAAATATGAATTCATTTAAATTATTATAAAATTTGAATAAAAATACAAAAATAATGAATATATTTAATATATTTATAATTATATTTATATTTATAAATATTTTTTAAATATATATATATGCATATATAATTATGTAAATATATATAATAATATAAAAATATTTATAATTAAAAAATTATAATAAATATATTTAAATAATGAATGTATTTATTGTATTTATATTTATATCTTTATATATTTATTTAATATATATATATAATTATATATAATGGTATAAATGTGTTTATAATTAGAAATAAATAATTATAAATATTTTTACAATTATTTTTATTTACAAATATATTCATAAATTTATATTTAATATATTTATAAAATTATATATTTATAAATATAAATAAATAAATAAATATTTTTAAACATATTTATATAATTATAAATAATTGATTACATATTTAAATAATTATAATAAATATATTTAATATATTTATAATCATATTTGTTTATTTATTTATTAAATATATATATTTATATATATATACAATTATAAATATATAAAAAATTTATAAATATAATAACCAATATATTTATTTAAATTATAATTATTAATCATTATCAGCACTAAACAAGCACTGGTAAAGAGGTATTTTATGAGTGCTTGTTATTTTAGCATTGATAATGCCCCTCTTTATCAACACTTTTTGGTAGTGATAAAATATTCCTCAATCTTCTAAAAATAACCCTAACTGCATCAATTTTAGTTACAACATTCAAGTTCTCATGGATTGTAATGTCCAGGCCTTAACCGAGGTACAATTGGTCTAATGTTTTTATTCATTAAAGTGACCTAGGGTGCCTGCCCGAACATTCTGTTGTAGGTCCCGAGAAGCAATTTTTTTATGGTTGCACTTGATTATAAAAAATAATACATTATGTCATGGACCAACATTTTAGGTTAAAAGTGATTAAAAGGATTAAAAGGAATAACAAGAAATTTTAAGAAATCAAAAGAAATGAAAAATGAATTAAAAAAATACTAAAATAATAAAATTTCATGAGTAAAGTGAAAAATAATTAAAATAGGTCTAACCAATTCTTATTATTTTTATTTAATTTTCTCCTTTCCTTTTTATATTTTATTTATTTATTATTTTATTTTATTTTATTTTATTTTCCTTTTTCTTTCATTTCATTTCCTTTTATTTTTATCCTATCCTTTATTTCTTTTAATTCATTTTTTCTCTGTTCTCTCCCTCTCCTCTCCTCTATGATTCACGCGTCCCTCCTCTCAAGGTGGTGTGCCACCCCCTTCTCTCCCTCAGAAGCCTGTTGCACATCCATCTCTTCTCTATTTTCAAAGAAGCCAGAAGCAATGTGAAACCCTCGGTAAGGATAATCTTCTACACCAATAATCATTGAGTTTCATCCACTCTTTATTGTGAAATCTTATGCCGAATGTTTTTACCCAAAATTGGGGTTTTTGTTAAATCATACGATTTATTCCATTTTCAGTCAAATCAAATGTTGTCGCGGGGTGTGGGATGTACTATGACTATGTGTTATGAAGTCTTTATTCTTTTTCATTGTTTCGTTGAATTGTTCAATTCACGCAATAGTACCACTCATCGGTGCCTACTAGCGAATCCCTAATAATATGTATTAATTTAATTAATTTGTTTACTTTTATCCTTGTGACCTTTGTTTAAGTCGAACCCATTCTTAGATTGTTTCCATGTTTTTGGGAACCCCTTTGGGTGCACCGACATAATTGACATATTTTACCTTTTCCCTTGATTCTTTAAAATATTAATTATGAATACATGTGCAATAATTGTGGTTTAAGTTTTAAATTGAATAAATTATTAAATATGAATCATAAACCATGAATTTGTATTTCCTTGAAGTTGGTGCCTAAATAATTATTATTACACGTCTGTTCGTGTTTTACCGTTATTAAATTCTGTTGCCTCTGATTTCATTGATAAGTTCCATTTATGGTTAATATTGTGTTAATATTAATATTTGTGACAGTTGGTCTTGAATAATTAGTAAGTGTGGCATTAAATAGTTAATTAGATTACTACAATCATGAATGTTTCACTACGATATATATATATATATATATCTTTTCTAAATATACTTGGGAATGGGAGAGAATATGGGTCCCATATTTAGAACCCACAATTGGACTCTCAGTGATCGATACGTTACAGCTCAACGCACCGAGAAAGAGATGTTTTATGCTCCCCAGGCAAGGGTTTTCCATGGGAATTTAATTATATTATGAGTGATACTAGTTCCCTAAGGGGAAAATGAGGAGGGATCCATTAAAAAAATATATATTCCAAGCCTCAGTTGATACTCGGTCTCCTAAGTGTGATACCCAGGACAGACTCATAGTTACCATCCATAAGGGATACTTGGAATTTCGAAAGGACCTATTGGGATGAGATCATGGCATTGGATATAAATGATTGGAGGTACCGTAGTGATACCTTTGGGATGGGATCAGAATCCACCCCTACAATTTTCAGTTTTAATATTAATTTGTGTGATTTTTTTATTGATACTACATAGAGTTTTATTATGATTTTTGATACCTATCTTATGCCTTTAGTGTACCTGGTTTAGATATATGGATTAGACCCCAAGACAAAGCAGAATCTTAGGGGTATTCCCTTTTCTTTGGTCTATAATATTACTCTGGCCTAGTAATATATATATATTCTCCCTTACTGGGTATTTCATTCAGACTTATGGATTTGGCTGAAGCAGGTGGTATGGGATGGGTGTCCACTTGGGAACCCGGACCAAGTTACAATTTTTTTATTTAATTTTCTGGTATTTATTATATATATGGCACACAATGATTTTCCTTTAACATGAAATGGAAAGTTCTAGACACCGTAGGTGATGACCTATTCTCGCACCATGCTTGGGTGTTGTTTGGTACCCAAGTAGACTTTATGGTCATAGGCATGGATTCAGGGAAGCATGCTACTTCCAATGCTTTATTTATTTGTTGTTTTGGATGGATCTTTGGGGCAGAGGACCGAGCCTTACTCAAGATTGCATGTCACAGTTTAACTTTGGAATTTTGGTATTTTTTTATCATTAATTCTATTCTAGTACACCATAAACCTACATTTTTATTTAATTTTGGCATCATACATTGACATCATCGTGTTATCTATTATGATTATTTAGCTTTTTCAGTTATTGTTTCTTCTGTTAGGTCATTTATTCAATTATATTGTTGTCTACTTTTTATTTCTGCTTCAACTATATGTAAAATATGTTTTTATAGTGTTATAACTTTTCCTATGATGGCATAGTCTCCCAACAGACTTACCCAAGGATCTCACTTCTAGTTAGTAGCCTCTGATGTCTGGGAAGATTTGATTGAGTTCTTTTGGCCCACCATCATGGGGACCAGTTCTGTGGTACTCGGGGTGGGATGCTAGAAAGTGGTATCATAGGGTTTATTTTCTTTTTTATTACTATTTGTATTATGAATAATACTAGGACATAGGAATTTTTAATTTACCCTATGGTTGGACATAGCTAACTCATGTACATGGGATACCCAAATTTCTTGGGTTGGGACTTCAGTTATTGATTTTTCCATTTATTGTTGGTACAACTTCACTTTTGGGTGACACACCTTCTTTATGCTATTACTAGTATTTTTATTATTGAGATGTGTATTTTGATTATTTCATCCTGATGATATGAGGTAATTTCATTTACATGCATCATATTAGGATCTACAGGGATTAAAATCACATTAATATTAACATGTAGTATCTACTTTCAGTGTGCATCTTCTTATTTGAATGTGAGTGTTGTTGTGTTTAGTTGTAATATCTTGAGTATTTGTTTCATATAAATATAAAGTGTGTATGTGTCTCTGTGGTCCTTATAATACCTCTTCTATTTATATCTAGACCCGACTCTTGGAGCGGGTTATCTGTTGTGTAAAAATCAGGGGAAAGCTATGTACCAACTTTTTTTTATTTTCATTCTTTACATATTGTTCCATGATTTCGGAGGATTTGAACCAGACCTATTCCTTACTATTCCATAAGTTGTTTAGATATTCTATAATAGAATATAGTCTAAGGTGTGGATTTGTATTTTTTAGAGAAACGTCAACACAAATTCTTCATGTCATATGCCAGGAGAGTAGTGATGAGCACATTCTAGAGTTTGTGGGTCTGGAACCACCATTAGTGATTCCTGTAGAACCACATATAATGACCCCAGTAGTTCCTCAAGAGGAACCTCATTCTGATATTCCTTTGGGAGTTGATTCCCAGTTCAGGGAAAACATTCTCAGGTTCGTACAGTCAGTTCAGAGTGTTCCCAAGCCTTCCCCAAATATAGTAGAGCTTATGCAGGACTTTCTACAGCAACATCCTCCCACTTTATTGGGGGATGGTTGTCCCAATGATGTAGATTAATGGGTATAAGCCATGATATCAATATTATACCATCTAATATGCTTCTAGAGAATAGGTTCAAACTTGTTGTCTTTTTTCTCATTGACTCTGCCAATCATTGGTGGGATGTCATTTCTCATGCTGAACAACCTAGGGAAATGGTCTGGGAAGACTTCCAGAAAGATTTCTATGATCACTTATTCCCACATACTCTGATAGAATGTCATTACAGAGAGTTATTGCATCTTCAGTAGGGATCTATGAGATTGTTAGAGTATTCTACTTATTTCACTGTGCACTAGTGTATTCCTCTATCTCTGATGAGTGACACACAGATGACTGCGAGATACTTTAGAGATGGACTGTAATATCCTATATGCTCATAGGTGAATGAATTCCATTTTTCAATAATTAGAAAAATCATGAATCAGTCCCTAATTATGTAAAAAAATCTAAGGTAAGCTGATCTTATGTGCCAGGGAAGTTCAGTTCTGAAGTAGGGTAATGGTTCTTCAGGCAGTAAGAAGTGTTGTTTTGAGGGTGTACATGGGGTTAATGAAATACAATGACACATACTGAAAACACTATAATATTTCATTAGTGAGGTAGTATTGTCCATAAGAAACACCTGTGAACAAGGAACCCTATGGAGTGTCGATCTTGCAGCAGGATGGGTCAACTTAAGTGTTTCGTCCATTCATTTCCTTCAGTATCCAGTGGAATAATGTCCAATCCAATTCCTCCATCGTGTATGGGATATATGGATCTATGTCAATATGGGAGTACGTTTTCCACCAGCCAATTAGGCTGAGGGAGTGAAGGTTGTGGTCAAGGCAGTCATGTTCCATAAAACTATGGCTAGTAGAGTGGACCTTCTCAGACTAGTCAGGAAGCACCTCATGGATGAGGATCGGGCCATATATATGTAGTGCAGCCAGCGTAACTGGAGTAGAGTCCAGGGCCCTCGACTATTTGATGTACTATTCTTGTAGCCTCCACTTTATTTAATTATCTTTTTGATACTATTAATTCAATCCCATTCATATTTTCTACTACTATTGTGTGTTTGGGTCTTTCCATTGATTACATCTGCAGTGTTATGTCTCTTGAAACTCCTTTGGGGGTCAAAAAAGAGGGCATACGACGGAGCCAGAAATTCCCCCTCGAGATAGGTGGGTATCGTTTCTTCTTGAATTTATTCTTCCTCAAGATGATTGGTTTTTATGTCATTCCCAGTATAGACTTCATTCTTTATCATGACCAAGTGGATTGTTATCATCGTCGAGTGTCTTTCACAACAGGAGAGGGAATCATGTATATAAATAATGGGGAATGGGATATCATGATAGATCGATATGGACCTAAGTGTTCTGGGATGGGCAGAGTAAGATTAGCTATAAAGTCTCTTTATAAGTGATGAGGGACTACTGTTAGAGGAATTACCTTCTATTGTAGATCATTTCTGGGATGTATTCCCTGACAATTTTTTCAGCTTACCTCTTATGAGGTAAGTTGTGTTAACTATCAAGCTAGTATCAACTGCAGCACCAATGTCCATTCCTATTTATTGGGTGCCACAAACAAATATACATGAACTCAAGAATTATCTTGAAGATCATGAGGTGAAGGGTTCCATCAGACCTAGTACATCATCAAGGGGTTCACTAGTCCTTTTCACCAAGAAGGTAGACGATACCCTATGATTGTGTGTGTATTACCATCGACTCAACCATCATTTGGAAAAGAATCGCTATACATTTCCTCATATACATGACGTCTTCGACCATCTCTGAGGAGAATCTATTTTCTTCAAGATCGATCTGAGCTCAGGCTATCATCAGCTACATGTGAGAACATTATATATACCACATATAGATTTACAAATAAGGTATGGTTGGTATGAGTTCTTGGTTATTCCATTTGGCCTAACAAATGTTCCATTCTTTTTCATGGATATGATGGATCAGGTTTTCATCTCATGCCTTGATTCCTTTGTGGTATTCTTCATAGACAACATCTAGGTGTATTCACAATCTATACACGACCATGAAACCCATATTGAGATCATGTAGAGTACACTAAGAGACATCCATCTATACACCAAGATTAGTAATTGCCGCTATTGGATTTATAAGGTTCACTAATTAGGACATATCATATCTAAAGAAGACATATCAGTTAACAAATAAAAAGTGAGAACAATAATTTCCTTGGAGAAGCCCAAGAATTTGTTTGACAAATTAATATTCGTAGGGTTGGCTAGCTATTACGGGAATTTTATTCAGGATTTATCCCTCTTACATGATCCTCATACAGCCTTGACTAATAAGGGTGTTCATTTTATATGTTTTGAAGCTTGTTAAAAAAAATTAGGAGTTGGAGGGAAGATTAACCTCATCTCTGATCCTAACTTTTTCCGATCTAGGAAGAATTTATAGGGTTTACAATGATTCTTTAAGAGTCGGAATAGGTTCAATTATGATGCAAGGTGAAGAATTTGTGGCTTATGGATCCCTCTAGCTAAGGCCTCATGAGCGGAAATATCCTACAAACGATATCGAATTAGAAATTATATCTTACTCTATGCATCGTTGGAGACAATGCTTATTGGAATAGAGGTTCTTTGTTTACACAGATCATAAAAGTTTGAAATATATCTACACAAAATGTGAGTTAAATTTGAGGTAGCACATGTGGGTCTAATACCTAAAGAGGTTCAACTATAATCTTTCTTATACCCCTAGAAAGTGTAATGTTGTGGCTGAAACTTTGAGCTACATGACATAGACAGATTTTTTCCAGGAATCCAGTAGTGAGAGGCAGATGTTGGATTTGTTTTCTGAGATTCTTCTGGAGGTTTAGGAGTAGCGCATACAACCAGTTCGAGAAGCTCTTGTTGTGACATCCTCTATTCTGGAGTGGGTCCGCATGTCACAGTTATCTGATCTAGAGGGTCTAATTTTGAGGTAAAGAGTCTCATGAGAGAACCTAACCCTTGTTGGGTTGTTGATAGTAGTGAAACTCTTATCTACCATGGTCGTGTATGGTTCCCTTATGATATTCAAGAAGAGTTGGTGAGGGAATCTCATGCCACTGTTTGGGTACTTAATCATGGACTTTCCCAGATGTATAAGGATATGCATCGTCCGTACTAGTGGACAGGTATTAAGAAAAAAATAGTGGGCATCATTAACCAGTGATCCACCTATCAGTAGGTTAAGGTAGGGAACTAGCGAGCTACTGGGTTCTTACAGCCCTTGACCATTCATGAGTGGGAATTGAACGGTCTTACCATAGATTTCATTATAGGCATGACAAGATCTCTTCGTGGCAGTGATGACGTATGGGTGATTTTTTATAGGTTAACCAACGGAATGAACATCATACCTATCTGTGAGACCTTTTCTATTGAGGATTTGGGAAGGATTTATATTGGGGAGATAGTTCGACTTTATGGAATTCCCCATTCTAACATGTTGGATCGAGATACATGTTTCACAACACAATTTTGGAAAAGGTTGCATAAGGAACTAGGTTCGCAGGTACTTTTGAGTACTGCATATCACCTCCATATTGAAGGGAATTCTGAGTAGACCATTCAGGTGTTAGAGGATATTTTTCAGGCTGTTATCCATGATTTTTGAGATTCTTGGGAGAAAAATACTCCTCTTGTTGATTTTTCTTATAATTACAGTTTGGAGGAAAAAATTAAAATATCTCCATATAAGGGACTCTATAGTAGACCATGTCATTCACCTTTATGCTGACTCAAAGAAGGTGAGGCATCTCTTTTGGGTCCTCATCATGTTTGGGACACTTTTTGAGAATTTCCAGCTGATTCAGAAGAATATGGCCACTGATCAGTCAAGACAGAAGTCTTATACCAATCGTCGTCATAGACCCATGGAGTTTGAGGTAGTAAATCGAGTCTTTCTATGTGTTTCACAGAGGTTGGGTTACAAAAAAATCAGGACATAGGGGAAGTAATTACTGAGATATGTCGGGGCGTTCTAGATAATTGAGAGAGTTGGTCTAGTGGCCTATCAGTTACTGTTACCTCAAAGGTATTGTGCCATGAATAATTTCTTCAACATCTCTCAGCATTGACAGTATCATCTAGTCTTGACTCATTTGTTTATTCTTAAGGACGTTGAGCTGGTGAAAAATGCATCCTTCAATGAGAATCTGATTCGTATTGTCAATCATATCATCAAGGTTCTTCGAGGCAGATCTATTCCACTTTTCTGGGTTCTATGTCATCATAAACGCATTAAGGATGAGACCTAGGAGAAGGAGACTAATTAGATTATCTAGTGTTCGTAACTTCTCTCAGGTGATGCTCCCCTACCATCAGAAGGGAAACTTGGGGATGATTTGACTTAAGGAGGTGTGGTTGTAACATCCCAAAAAAAAACAAGATATAAACCATTTAATTTTTTGATTTTATGTTATATACCATAATGTTTCCAAGGGAACACACCAGAACAGACTGATAGAGGTCTCGGGCATCAATTATTATTTTTTGGTTGCACAAGATTATTAAAAATAATACATAGTTCCCTGGTGCAACGTTTCAGGTTAAATGTAATTAAAACGATTTTGAATAAAATAAATTTTAAATAAATCACAATAAATTAAAAAGTAATAAAAATAAATAATAAAATTTAAATAAGTCAAGAGTAATGTGAAAAATAATTAAAATGGTTCTAACCCATTTTTTTTATTTCTTTATTCCTTTACCTTTTAATTTATTTTATTTATTTATGATTTAATTTAATTTAACTTTTTCTTTTTCTTTATTTCCCTTTTCTTTTTTACCTCTATATTACTTTTTCATTCCTTTCTTTTCCCCATTCTTCTCTCCCTCTCCTCTCTTCTATGTGTTGTGCCCCCCTCCTCTTCATGTGGTACACCACCCCCCCTTCTACAATTTGGAAGCCCGTTACACCTTCGCATCTTCTCTGTTTTCAACATCGTCAGAAGAGATTTGAAATTATTAGTATGGATAATCTTCTGCACCATGAATCATTGAGTTTCATCCAATCTCCATCATGTGATTTTCCACAAAAGATTTTTTTCCCAAAAATGGGGTTTTTATTAAATCCTCCGATTTATTTTGTTTTATGTCAAATAAAAAGGTTTTTTGGGGCATGGTATATTCTAATACATTGAGGTAGGGTGTATTTATTCTTTCCCATTATTTCATTGCTTCATTCATTTCGCACCATTGTGCCTCTTGTCGGTTCCAACTAGTGAATCCCAAAATAATGTATATTAATTTTGTTAAATTGTTTTTATTGATCCCTGTGACATTTTTCTAAGGTGAACCGACATATTAGTTTGTTTCAATGTCATTGTACACCCCTTAGGGTGAGCATACAAAATATTCATATTTTACATTTTTCCTTGAGCCTTTAAATTATTAATATGTGTGTATGTGCAATAATTTGCGTTCATGTTTTAAATTGAATAAATTATTTTAGATGAATTATAAACCATGAATTTTATTTACTTGATGTTTTTTCCTAAATAATTTTTGTTATAAGTATTTTCATGTTTTACCATTATTAAATTTCGTTTCCTATTCCTTCACTAGTAAGTGATATTGTTGTTTAATATTGTGTTAATATTAAGAGTCGTGACTGTTGGTCTTGAATAATTGTTAAGCATGGAATTAAATGGTTAATTCCATGGTTTCAATCATAAATGATGTTATGTGATATATATATATATATTCATCTATTGTTTTTTTAAATAAACTATAGTTGGGGAGAGAATGTGGGTCCCATATTAAGAATCCACAATTAGACTCTCCATGTTTGATAGGCTGCAACACAATGCGGGAGGAAAGCAATGTTTTAATGTAGCCAGGAAAGGGATTTACCTAGGATTTTCATTATACTATTGGGTGATACTGGTTCCCTAATAAGAAATTGAGGATGGACCCATTATAAAAATGGAAATTCCAAGCCTCGGTTTATACTTGTTCCCTTATATATGATACTTAGTATGGACTCATAGTTACTATCCACAAGCGATACATGGACTTTCAAAAGGAATTCCTTTGATGGGATCATGTTATCAGATATAATTGATTGGATGTGTTGTCGATATACCTTTGGGAAGATATTGGACTCCACCTCTAAAATTATCAGTGTTAATATAAATGTGTGAGATGTTTTTATTATAACTACATAGATTTTCTTTATGTGTTGTGTTACTTATATTATGCCTTTACTATGCCTGGTTTTGACATGTGGATTAGATCCCATGCCAATGAACAACCTTGGGGGTATATACTTTTCTTTGGTATATAATATTACACTAGACTTACTATATATATATATTATTCTTTTCCGAAAATCCCATTCAGACTTCTGGCTTAGGCCAAAGTAGGTGGTATGGGACGGGTGTCCGCATGGGAACATGAGCCAAGTGAAAATTATTTTTATTTATTTATTTATGTTGATTTTATTTCTTATATTTAGGGAAATTTTCAATTTTTATAGAGTATGAAATTGAAAGGTCTAGACACCATCGGTTTTGGAGTACTATGATTATATCTCACACACTACTCAGGCATCGTTGGCTACCTGAGTATAACTTATGTTCGCAAGTATGGATTCAGGGAAGCATTCCACTTCTGAGGCTTGGTTGATTTGATGTTTTGGATGGAGCTTAGGGGAAGAGGGATTATCCGTACTCGAGTTGTCCTGTCGTAGTTTCTATTTGGTATTTTGGATGTTTTTTTAGCATGCATTCTATGCTTGTAACCCATACCCCTGCACTTTTATTTACTTTTAGCATAATACATTGACATCATCATGGTATCTATAATTAATACTCAACTTATACAATTATTTTTTATTACATTGGGTCATTTAACCACTTCTTTTGTTGCCCCATTTTTCTCTTTGATTTTTCTACTTTTTACATATATTGTTTTCGGTTTTGTTATACCTTATCCTATGAGGGAATAGTCTCCCCACATACTTATCCAAGGCCCTCACTACTAGTTGGAACCCCACTGGAAGTTGTGGAAATGTGCTTGAGTTCTTATAGCCCACCATCTTGGGGCCCAGTTCAGTGGTTCTCGGGGTGGGATAGTACACAGAACTCCAATGCTACTACTACTCCCCCTCAGCTTTCACTTGGATGAATTAATCCAAAAATCTAAGGTGTGTGCTTTTTTCTCCTCATCTCTTGTTGGTTTCTTATTCGACTCCACTAATGTTATCGATGCCACCCCTTATTTTTCACAATATCTCACCTATAAAATCAAAACCAACAACCCTTGATTCATCAACATATTCAATTTTTCTTGTGATATATTTCTATTCATCATGCTTCTCCACCCCGGTTCTCGACTCACCTCACAAATTGAAACCCACCGCCCACATTTCATTGAAATAAACTATAGTTTATGATAACCATAACCATCATCTAATATTAAACATGTTGATGTTCATATAATTATTCCATTGATGCATCTTTCTCCCTCCCCTTTCCTCGCATTCTCGGTCTTCCCCTCCCCACACTACCAGTCACCATTAATACAATTATGTGTTATAATTTATTATTTTATTTTATTTAATGACATTTTTCTTTGTTTGGGGACATTATGTTTTATGTTATTTTTAACGAACAAAAGGAAATGAATTTACAAGGATGGTTTAATTAACATGCCTGATATGCTAAAGGGATATACATTTAATGTATTATTTCTTCTGATGATTTCAATTTAAATAATTACATGTTTTATAATCATGTGATATATACATTAATTTCATTGTTATAACAAGGAATTTTCTCAATAAATAAGACATTTAATGTGTGAAATACAATATCAAAAAAATAATATTTCGAAAAAAATATTGACCAATGCTTAGATTGTGATTAATAATATTCTCCTCGTGGATGATTTTTTGAGTAACTATGTTATTTTCCTTCATCCAAGGATTTTTTTTTCAAAGACCTCATTCTAAATTTCCAAAATCCTCTTATATGGGATCAAGTTTTAAAAATATTATGATTTACAAATATAGTTGGAGAAGTTTAAATCATACCATTTTATGGGAAAAAGAGAAAAGTATATCATTTTATCATTTCATGATAATTTTTTAAATTAATGTGTTCAAAATATAACTTTCTTTTAGTGGATTTTGTTATTAGAATATTCTATGTTACAAGGGTTCAAGAAACATTAATTGATTCTAATAGTTTTTATTTTTAAATTTTTGTAAGTGTTTGATTAATGTATATTAATAGTTTTTAGGTATATATCTAAATTTTATGATTTCAATGTATAATGATTTCTAAAAAAGTTACTTTTTAGTTTAAATGATTGTTAATTTTTTTGTTAAATGATTGTTATTATGCAATGAAATGTTTTAAAGAAAGTATTGAAGTTATTTATTTCTTGATTTATATTATAAATTAGATTTTATATGTTTAGAAAAGTTATTATTATTGAATAAATTCTAATTTTTTATATTAAACTGATTACTATTTTCATATGAGTATAATTTTTTATCTAATATGATATTTTAATGAGTTGTGGAGTGTTTATAAATTTAATTTATGGATGAATTTATTTTTTGGGAATGTTTAATATGGAATAAAAAGGTTTTAAGTATTATAAAGCTAAAAATATATTTTTTTATTTGGTTTTGAATGTTTTCTTGGATGTAAATGAGTTTACTTATTTTTTTTAAGAACCAAATGCGACTATTCTTGACCCTTTTTAGTTTTAATGTATTTTTTGGGTGAGTATATATTTATTAAAAAATAATTTTATGATGTTATGATTTTAAAATCCTTCTATTTTGGGCTAATATAATAGGGTTAATATTTGTTTGGTTATATAAAAATGGTTTTGGTTAAGATTTCATTCATTATAGGAATGTTTGTTTTTGTTAATGATTTATATTTGGTATGATGAAGAATTATGTTTGAATGTTTTTGGGTTATTGAATTTAATATGGAATTGCTTATATTAAATTAGTTACATGATTTTTGAGGAGTATAGATTGGTTCAAGTGTCTTATGGATTTGAAACTGATAATTTAGGTTTCAACCATGTTTGGTATGATTAAATGGGAATATTTTGTATGAGTTTTATTGAGTTTGGATACTAGTTATGGAAATTTCATATTTAGATGATGAATTTAAATGAAATTTTGGACATTTTATAATGAAACATGTGATAAATTGAGTGTAGTTGGGGTTTGGATTAGTGGTAAGCACCCCGTAATACTACATGGAAAATTGGGGTTCAAAACACATGGGGCGCAGGTACTATAGCAGTACTGTAGCAGTGGTGGCACTGTTCATTAGCGGATACTGTAGCGGCGGCTGGGTACTGTAGCGGCGGTGATACTGTGCGGTACTGTAGCACCAGGTTACTATTCACAGAATGTGAATTGGACTTAGAATTTGGGCCTACGGGCTATGTAATGGGCTACAACCCCACTGGGCCTTCGGGCTATGTAATGGGTTTCCCTCTACCCAGTTAAAAGAGGACTTTTCCTTGATTTAATAATAAAAATGAGTCTTCGGCCCCAAACTTTAAAAAAATGTGATAAATTGAGTAAAATGCATTAGAACATGTTTTGAGAAGTTTACATGAAATACAGCTTCACTTCTGTCATCAATAATAGTTTCTTCCCCTCATTTCATGAAATTTATATATACTTGATTCTATGTAAAAAAATTAGTGATTACATGACTATTTTTATTTTGAGGAAAGATATTTTTACACCAATTTAAAAATCCATGCCACAATTAAATTGAAAGAAAGAGAATTAATTTCATTCGGAAGACTTATATGAAATAATAAATAAATTTTGTTTTGAATGCATTTATTAGTAATGATTATATTAATATTTGATTTTAAGTGATTCAGTTGAGTATGAAATCCATTTTATTAACATTATTAATAAGATATTTTTTAATTATACATTAAATAATGATTTGAGAGCCCTTTATATATGATGTAATGTGTATCCAAACATTTTAAATGGGAATAAATGAGAGATGATAAATCTATTCTTTAAGTGGTTACCTATCATTGGTATGATTTCATTGTTCAAAGAATGAAGGATCAAGGGTTGACTGATACTTTTCCATGGTCAAATGTCATGTATGATTTCAATTTATCGCAACTTTTTATGGATCTTCAAATTAATTATATGTGACTGTTGACTACAGACAGGTGATGATCACCTGGCCTTTCCCACTCATATAACAATCCACTGAAACTATCAAAAAAACATCTCCCAACCCACCAAAAACTATGTGAAGAAATTAATAAATACAAATTCCTCCCAATTGTTGGACTCCCACCAAGGAAGGTTATAAAAACCATCCCAGAATTACCACATTTTTGTCACACAATACAAAAAATTGAAAACCTATACCCATAGGCACATGATTACCCTATGGTGATTCTTTTTCTATGTTTATTTTGTTATTATTCAAGAGAAATTATTCCATAATATTGGAATAGAATTTTATTTTTCATCGGATGATAAGTGCTTATAAAATTCAGTCCTTAGACAAAATTCCTTTTCATTTTCATGGAGTAATTGAATGATTTCTCTGAATGTTGAACCTATAATAATTTTCCGAGTATGAATGTGTGTAAGTGCATCCATTTTAGCCTTCTTATGGTCACACCAATCATGGATCCCCTTGTAGGGATTGGTCTGATGCCACTGCAATTTTCAACTTTAGGTCTCAAACTAAGAAATGTTGTCTGGTGCTTCACCAACTCCAAGCTAAATAACATTTACATTTGAGTATAAAGATGCCATACTCATCCGATTTATCTTATAAATAGTTATCATTTCATTTAATTTCTTGAGACTCATTCACCATAACTTATGCACATGCACCTATGTTTCTGGAACTAATTTGAGTATTAGTCATCTTATACCAGGTACTGGTGATAATTTGGATTAATTTATGGGATAACACCTACCACCAGTGGAGTAATTATTTTCATAAATTCAATTATCAATTTCCTTCAAATAATGATGAAATTATTTGAATCAGTCAAATTTTGGGTTCCACTTATTTTAATTATCTATAACTTTCTTTTTTGACTATGAATATCTTATGTTTATTCATTTTTTTTTGTAAAAAATGAATACTTTATTAACATAATATAATGGATGTGAATCAAAAATGGATGGTCTCTAATAATATGACAAAAGAGTATGAAGATGGACTTCAAGAGTTTAACAAGCTTGCAATAGATCATGCATATAACCCTTCTGAAATCTATTTTCTATGTTTATTTTTTTATTATAAATAAATTAGTCCAAAAGAGTTGTAAGAATATTTGATTTTTCATGGAATAGATCAAAGCTTTAAATGGTGGAGTTAAAATGAGAAAAAATTGAATCTGCAAACCAATTGGGATTATACTGTGGTTTATGCATAATTTGAAATGAATACTACTGTAAATGATGATAAATATCATATTGAAGAAAATGAAAATGGGAATTCAATATGACCTTCATGATTTCCCAATGTTTTTTGAGATTTTCAATGTCTATGCTAACAGTAGTAGAAAAAGTTATTTACATGTTAGGTTTCTATATATATATTTACATTTGTATTGAACTAACCTTTATAATGGTGATGTTGAAAATATATGTTTCAACATTGGTTTAAAAATTCCATCACTAAAAATAGACCATCATAGAGTTTGGAAATCGGTTTAACTGATAAACAATTCCAAAATTTTGTCTTCAGTATCTATTTATATTAAAACTAATTCCAATGCTTGTGAGTTTTACATCTTTAGCATCAAATTTTATATAAAATAACACCGAACCCCAAACTTCATTGGTCTTCTGTGTCAGTTTGAATAAAAAATGACACCAAATATCGTAGTTTGGGAACCTTCAACATCAATTTATACATAATAAACACTAATAATAGGCTTTGGGGGATTTGGAATCGGTTTATATAAAAGTTGGTGCTGAATATTTGGATTCGGTGGGTTCGGTGTTGTTTTATATAGTAACTAATGACAAATCTTGACTTTGGAATTTTTTTTCATCGGTATTATATAAACCAATGCCGAAAACTATTTCTTCAATGATTCAACATCAGTTTATAATAAAATATATTTTCAAATATATATATATATATATATTAAAATAATAATTATATAAATGAATTCTCCAAAATCAGAACACCTGCAACAGAATGTAATAGCATATATAGAAAAAATATATAACTAAAAAACCAAAAAAAATTCATCATAGAAAATAATATTCATGAATCATTCTCATTCTATCCTCTCTCAGACCATCAACTATAATAACCTTACCTACAACAAAAACACAAAGATAATCATCAACCATCTAAAAAACAATAATTCAATGATCACATTTATAAATAAATAAATAAATAAACGACATTAGTTTTAGCTCAATTGGTCATTAGTTTCATAGAAAAATATTTGTTATGAATTTCAGTTTTCATAATAAATAACATGAATAATAAGTGGTATAAGATTTTATATATGGTTTTATATATATTGTTTCCAATACGATATAAGTTTTTTCTAAATAAATTTTAACAGAAAACATTAATCCAAAATTATAAAAAACAGTTGATTAATATTTTCAGAAACTTTTTTTAAGTGTTTGTGATTAATTTCATTGTTAAAAATGTTGACATTAGTGGTTAGCTAATGGATCTCACCAAAAACACCACGTGTAAGTTTTCAACACCACATGTCAGATAAAAACTCAACTTGGTTTTTAATCAATACAATAATTTCTTGGATTTAAGTGGTTAAATGAATGGGGAAGTCAAAACATAGTTTTTAGTGTATAAGAATATGGTCGCTAATATTCCTTGTGACTAAACCAACATATGTTGGATTTCATAATAGAATAAAAATACTTTATCTGAAGGTGAAGACCATGTGTTATTTTATTTTAAAAGGTTTTTTTATGGTGTACCTTCTACAACTATAATTTATTACCATGTTCTTAATAAATCAACCATGTATTAATGAGACATACCTAAAACATCTAGCACCTATAAAAAGTCGAATTTACAAACTTTATTAAAAAAAATTAGGGTGATATTTCTCTATGTTTAAACATTAACTAAATGATAGATACTTGACAATTTAATGTCTTGTGTAGTGTGGAGTTTTTTATAAATCAATAACTATTTATACAGTAGATAACCATGGATAAATAAAAATAATATACCAACATAAAGAATAAAATGATTCTCTAAATACTCCTTATTTTAACTTTAATTAAAAGAGACATACCTGAAAATTTAAATAACAGTCAATATTAGGAAATAGTTTGCATAAAAAATTGATGATGGTAAAGTTTTTCATTCATATATGAATCGGTATCGTTTAAAATATACAATAACAATGAATATTATCAGATTAACAAAATTGAATATTTTCATTTAAAATAACAAGTAATTAATATAACTAATCTTATAAAATCCTATTATTTCCCTAGTTGTGACTATCTCATACATTAATCTTAATACATAATAACCACATTCCATACTTCGTTTATGATGATGTCACTACAGTTATAAATATTTAATTGAAAATAAAAAAACACACACACAAACATATATATATAAAAAAACAAAATATTATCTAATATAAAATATTATTTACCTTCACTTGGACGTATTTGATTAGACATGGATGGTTTATCGACAATGGATTTCTGTTAAACATTTTCCAGGACCTGCATTTTTATATATATCAACTAAAAAAATATATATAAATAATAATTATTAAACATAAATAATCTATAAATAAGAGTAAAACATAATTTTATAATAAGTTTCTAAATTTTTTATGAACATGGCTTCATAATGATCTAGGCCAATATAATATACATTCACTTAGGCAGAATATACACAACATCCAATGACCTCTGAAATATAAAAAAGTTCCCCATTAAGGTTATTTTAAGTAATTTTGGTTCATAATTATCTTAGTGTTATTACCCATCATGGAATGAAAAAAACCAGCACTCAATCTTCATATTTGAGAATATATCACATATATAGTAAACTCTTACAGCAGTAGTCACATATTGCATAGTCATTGAAATTAATTCTGGATATTTAAACCCATAAACACCAATGGTATCATTTTGAATAATAATAATTCGTAGATACCTAATTAAATAAATTAATATATTAAGTTAATTGAAATCATCTTTTTTAAATAATGAAAGAAAACATGAAATAGAAATTAACTCACATGGAAAACAATTTCAACACAGTCAAATTGAGATCATAAAAATAATAAGATCATAGATCTATTTTTTGAATAATATCAATGGATAATATCTTCCACAAATATAATATTTCATCCAGAACTCATAAATATTATCCATTAAAGAAGAAAACAAGGTTAATCATTGTAGCCAATCAAAAAAATCAGAAGTATCTGAAGATGGGGATTACTAGACATCTATTTGTTTCCTTTGTACCTATTCTTCTAATTTTAGACAGTTCAATATAAATTAAATGTTAGAAAGTAGTATAACATATATTAAATCAAACTGTAAATAATTTTTACCAAAAATACACAAATATCATATATTAGATAACATATTAGGCTAGTCGGAAAAATATAAAATAACCAATACAATATCTAACTCTAGTAACCTCCTTGATAGACAATGGAAGTTGACTATTTGGATCAATAATATCATTTATTGATATTCTAACCTGTCCCAACTGCATTGGATACTAATGTAAAGAATCCCCAAGAAGATATATGACTTCATACACTATAATACATACATGGGAATCTCCAGTACACAACTCATAGTATATAGTTGGGTCCAATCGAGTATGTGGAGAATTTGTGTAGAAAGGTTGGGTATGCTAGGTAGGTTGGGCCAACTGGGAAGGTTGGGTAATCTGGTTCAGCTGGGAAGGTTGGGCCGACTGGGTGGGTTGGGTCGACTGGGCAAGCTCTTCAGGCTATGCAGGCTATGAGTGTCTCATCAATTGTAAAAAAATATCCTACATAGATGATTTAATTTGATCACCCATATACTGTTTTAGGTCAATCTGCTCAAATTTTAAGGAATCTAATTCGAGTTATCTTAATTTCTTTTTTGTGATGACTAAAAACTTTTCTAATACCGACACCTTCTTGATACCCTGTAACAAGGCTGGGGTGTTTTGGATTTTTTAAAGTGGTGGCTAGGATGTTCATCTTACCCTCATGGTTAAAAGTACCCTTCATAACTTGCTCCTAAATCTCATCCATAAATGAAAAATTAAATTGATATAGTAGTGTTTTTAATTTAAATAATACTAAAAATTGTGAAAAAAAAACTTATAATTCCTCCCAGCTACTTCCTTATATTTCATGATAAGATAATGTTTATTTTTATTTCTTATTTATATTCTCTATTTTTAATGTCAAGTTGGGGATATGTAAAATCGGATTAGACCTCTTTGAACTAATACTAGATTGATCTCTTAATGCTTCAAACTTTTCAGAAATTATTTTACACTCAAATTAATTATACCCTCCCCATGAGAGAGTATGAGGGTATATGTTCTGCAATTGGATCTCTTGAGGGAATCTAATAGAATCATATTACACAAAAATAAAAAAATATCAATAAAGTAATATATAATAAATTTTATAATATAAAATAATTATCTTACCATAAATGCTTCATCATGTCAGATGGAGAATAATTTCTTCCATGTATCTACATCTAAAAGCTTATACACGGGTAATGGGTTTTCATTCTGTAATCTACCGAAGAATTGCTTTTTTGTCAATTTTTTTTTAAAATCTCTCTATCGAATCACTTCAAAAGATAGGAATCATTTATTAAATGATATGTTTTCTTCAAAATATAATGACATCTGTAATAAAATAAATTAAATATTAGTGATGTAAAATATATAATAATTTAAATAAGAATTAGAAATTAATTAATTATGATATTTTAACGTTACAAAATCCCACAATTGGTTTTTTTCCATTTTGTCGATAAAATTCCAATCATGATATAAAATGTTAATCATCAAATGAATCTACATGGCAATATAATTGTTAAACTGTGTTGCATTTAGACCAATTGGGTTATTATTTTTATCAAAAATAATATGTAATCTCCATTCATCCTAAGAAAGTGACAATTTTGGTAAACATGTAACCCCATGTTTAACAACTCTACAAATTTATTACCTGATACAAGGAAAAGACTCGTCCATTGGATTCCTATAGTATTCCTACAATTTTTCTTTTTAAATTATATTTTTTTAGTAAAATAAATATTTTACTAAATATTTAATAAAAAAACATATAACTCGATAAATTTTATTATTCATCTATGTATATCATTGAAATATAAAAATGTATTTATATTGTATGTACTTTATATTATTGAAAAATTGAACATTTATAAACATTGATAACAAAAATATTTATGTAAAAAACAGCATCACACATACGTATGTTTAAAAAAGATAACAATGATGTAATGATTCATAAACAAAAATATACAAGATAAACTATTATATAAAAAAATTAATTCTAAAATTATAGAAACATTTAAAATTTTAAATATCACATTTACAAAAAACGTTTTTATATAGGTAAATTTAACCAAAACATAATGATGTATGTTAGATTTTTCAATAAAATAAATTAACAACAACTATTTAATATAAAAATTTAACACAAAAAAACGTTTAATTAATAATATATATAAATTTATACATATAATAGTAAATAAATAAGTGTTTTTACCAATTTAAATTTCAGAAAAAATAAATATTTACCGGAATATTTAGGATATTAATTTAGTGTTTTACTATTTTACTTAGGGATGATCATTTCATACAGCATAGACTATGTCTGCATTATAGTCATTGTTATCATCCAAAAATTACGAAATATATTGTTAAGCCTCATATAAAACCATAGAATCATCATCATCCTTACTATCCAAATGAATTATTTTCCATTGAAAAATGTCAAACCACTGATCACTCGATGGGTCAATGACATAAAATATATTATTTTCATGTGTTTCCATGATAAGTGGTACCTCTTTGATACTAAATCCTTTCAAATAAACCAATGTAAACTCATAATAAACATCTTTCACACCATTATTACTATAAAATCATTTTCACTGAAACATTTTTACTTGAAATTTAGTATAATAAATTTATTATATATCCTCTAGAACTCCAAAATATTTCATTGATGTAGAAGATGTGATTTTTTCTTTTTCACTTGAAAAATGAATAGCATCAACGATGACCATTGCCCCACAATTTTGAAGGGTTCTCTTATCATCCTAATTTTTTTTGTAAAATTTATAACAATTAATATAGAAATTAGACCATGTTATTACATTAAAAGATGTTCCCCCTATAAACCATTTCAATGTTCCTAATACAGATATATCTGTGATGAATTAAACTTTAAACAATAAAAAAATTTATTTTTATGCTCAATCCTCAACCAATTTTCATTTCTTTTCAGATATTATACCTTTAAATCATAAATATGTGATGATATATACGATTTAACCTCATTGGTGTTGTTCAAAATGTATAAATATTCTTACATTGCATCAACACTTGAAATTAACTTTACCATTAATCTTCGAATCACTTTACCTTCACTATCAACTATCATATGTAAAGATATAGGGAGACCAAAAAGATCCACTTTTTATAAATAATTAGTATATAATTAAATCACATATTCCAATGCATATTTTTGAACAATATAGGCATTTGGTCGATGAGGATTTATAACATATCCCCTCAAAATTTTCATATATCTTTCAAAAAGATACGTCCTACATAAATAAACAGGTCCTCATATTCTTATCTCACGAACCTGATGAATCATAAGATGAAACATTATATAAAAAATGTAGGTGGGAAATACATTTCTAGTTGATAAATAATATGGGAAGATTCATTCTCAAATGCATCTAAAAAATTTGGATCAATAAATTTTCTACAAATTGATTGGAAAAAATTACATGACATGGTGATAGTCTTTCTGAGAGGTGTTTGAAAAATACCACATAGTGCGACTGGTAGTGGTTGTTTTATCAATACATGAAAGTCATGAGATTCCATACCAATAAATTTACTATCTTTCAATGATACTAAATTCTTAACATTTTAAGAATATTCTTCAGGTACATTAATACCATGTATACATTGACCAAAATGCATCTTCAAACTCTTTCTTAACATGTGAAAAGCTGGAGGTAAATATTTTCTATTTACTTTTAATGGGGGATCTAAATCAAAACTTATTCCCCATTGATTTCAAGTCCAATATATCATTCAATTCATCTTTTTTTATTCCTTTTTTGTCCAAAAAATTTACAAAAAAAATATCACAATTTTTGTTCTCAACATACCTATATCAATTTTATGTTTTCTCTCTAAAAATATCTAATAAGGAGTTTTGAAAAGGATAGACTATTTCTTACTGAAATTTTTTGCATGACTATAAAAAAAAATTTCAAAATGTGATATCAATATTTTTCATCATGTCGTACTATTCTTCAATGAAAAATGGTTGTGGGGGAGATTATATTTCAATAAACCATTAATTTCTTTTTTTAATCTATGATAAGTATGATGAATTAGAAAAAATTATCAATGTCCCATGAAAATTGTCATTATTCCATTCTGTAATAGATAATATGAAGTATATTTTTCAGAAATTGGACACGATTTATGATACTTAACATTGTATCCTTATATGTTTCTATATGTAGGATATTATTTCACAGTGAACATTATCACAACTTAAAAAAGAAAATAATCTTTTATGTATCCATAGAAAACTAGAACACATATCTCTCATAGAAGATTCAAATCTCTAATAAGTGGTGAATGATACACATAAATATCATTCCCCATTTTTTGGTCCATAAATCATCAATCTCATCATAACATATTTTCTCTTCATACATATTTTTGGATACAAGTTGTAAAATGCCAAAAAAAAATAGTCCATGAACTAAGTTGGATACTTAGGGACGGATATGGATTCATTCCATATATCCACAGACCCATTTTGAGATTTTTAACTTCACTACCAAAATTATGGTTTTTTATCAAATATCTTCCCTTCTGGTGAACCACCAAGGCGACATAAGTTACTATAAAATATGTTCTCAACTGTATTCCATCTTAACCATTTCCCATCATTTGAATTGGCAAATAGACACTTCAAACAATAAATTATTAGATGGTACTAAATTGATTTATTGGGAAGTTTGATTCTAGTATATGAGAATGAATCAGAGTTGAATTATTTTAATTAATTGAAGTAATTAATTGAAGGTATGAAATTGATTTATAATGAGATTTCACTACTTGAGAATGAATCATAGTTGAATTTTTCATCCATATTATAGCATGATGTCTTACATTGGGGACATTTTTATAAATATCCATGTTACTTTATATAAAAAACACAATTATTAGGGAAATCATGTATCTTTTTATACCCCAATCTCATTGGGGATAATATTATATTAGCCTCATATTTGGAATCAAGAAGCATGTTTCCCAATGTAATTAGATCTTTATAATTTTTAATCAAGTTTTTGAAACTTTTATCACTCCATTCATTTCTTGATTTCAAGTTAACTAATATTGGAACTATTGATAAAATTATATATTTACAGAAACCTAAGAATAATGTCTTTTTATAATCTCTAAAAAATCATTCAACATTTCTTGTTTTTTAAGGATTCAACACCTACATCATGAATTAATTCTTCAATATGATCATCTGTCTCACTATGAATATTTCCATCAACATTATATGTTGAATTTTTTATTCTTCCACACTATTAGATCACTCGTGTATAATTATGGTTGAAACTATAAGCAATGATATGATACTTGATTTATCTTGAATTTAACTTTCTCATATTAAAACACTTCATGCATAGACATGCAATCAAATACTTTTTTTGAAGATTTTGTTTATGAAATTCCACGAAATCATCCAATCGTTTTTTATATTCATTAGTGGTTATTCATAAATTTATCTAATTACGATCCATTAAATACCTAATATCATTTTATAAAATTTGAATATATTAAAAAATATAAATATTTAAATATATATATATAAACAAATAAATTTTAACCATAAAATAATATAATCAAAATGATTGATGATCAGGTGGGACATATCAACAATTATTAGGAATGAAATAAAAATATATTACTATATGTATTTATTTTATTTAAATAATTAATTATAATCTATGATTTATGTCCCTAGTAGAGGAATAAATATATTTTTTTCAATATTAGATATAGTTTTTTTAACGGATATCAGATTACACTACTTTCATTCTTCCTAGATCCTTTAATATAAACAACAATATTCCTTTTTATTTAATCTATAATTAATAACATTAAACACAATCAACTTATGTATATATTCATTATTTTTTAGTGTAATGTGTGAACTATTCTGACAATTTTGTTGAGTTTTTTTTCTAGAAAAATTTCGGTACAAGGTGATGTTTATGTGTTTTTAATATGTGTGTGCCAATAATTATTATGGATAACAATGGTATTTTTAATCATTATTTTTATTAAAAAAACCATATCCACTCAAACTATCTTAAAATATTTTGAATATTATTTAGTAATAATGTTATGATTAATTTTTTATCAATGTCGACAAAAATGGTGACACTTTTTAAAAATAGAAAATGATTGAAAGTGTAGGTACCCCATTTCTTATTTTTTCATGATTTTGGGGGGGTATTATTCATTGGAGGGAATTTATGTTGATATAATGTTTGAATTGGTTTTTATTGTAATAGTCAATGTTTTTATAACAAATTTTCAACATATTGTTCATATTCATACTCTTACGAATAAATACATAATTATATAGATTTTTTTGATGAAAATGTTGAAAAATCAAGTAACAGTAGAAAATATGAAGTATATACTATGATATTGGAATTTTGAATTCAAATATTTATATAAAAATATCATCTCTATTGTAGAGATAGTTCCAATGTCATGATAATGGGGTAATGTTATTAAGAAATTCTCTACCAAAATGATATTTTATTTATGCCAGGACTGATGAGTTTTATCCATTTTAGGACAATATAAAGGGTTTGGTGTTAATCAATGATGATAGAAACATAGATGAATATTATGATATAAACATGATTCATGGACTGACACCAACATCATATATGATATTAAACTTGGATAGCTTTATTCTGGGTCATGTGACACTCCCCTTGGGTGTTTGTTACATAGCCAAAACATGTATGTTAACAATGAATGGAGTTTATTTGTAAGAAAGTCATAAAAAATTTTAAAGGTAAACAAGATTTGTTATCATTATCAACCAATATTGATTTTAATTTAAATGAATGAAAAAATGGGAAAATTAATTGGTAAAAATTTACTGAATTGTAATAATTATATTATAAGATATATAACTCTATATTTGATTTATCTTTTTCATGTTGATCCAAACATATATAATATTGTAAGAATAAAAAATGATAAAAAACATAGCTACTAATTTTTACTATATATATATATATATCATTTTTTGAATAAAAATTTGATAATAATATCAAATAATAAATATATAAAATCATAAAAAATTCAACAAAGAAAATTTATAACTAACAATAAAATGTATAAAAAATATGAAAGGATCAATCAAATTTATAACTAATAGATAAATAATTTTACTTTAAAATAAAAAAAACATACAAAATATGAAATGGGACAATAAAAATTTGATTGTAAATGTTTATTTACTCCCTTTAATTCGTTTGTAGGGTGAACACTACAATATTGAAGAAATTGTTTTTTCAAAAATTAACAAGAAAAAAGAAAAACAAAAAAATCCTAGATCTATGGTGGTTGTCGATCAAAATAGGGGTTTTGGAGAACAATTTTTTTTAAATGAAACAATCATAAATAATAAAATATTTATTTTCATTTATAATGTAAAGATGATTATAATTTACTAAAACTAATTATAATAGGATTCAAAGATCATTGGGTGCCCGATGAAGGTGTTATCGGTTGAGTGAAAAAGTGGGACAAGAAAAAATGAAATGAATAGCCATCTATTGTCTTTATAAGGTTATCAATCTCTTCATAGTTCGATAGAAAACGTGGGAATTCAAAACAACACAAGTATATCTGAATAATATGATTGGAGGGGTGTCGGGGAGTCATACGTCGAGAGAAAGATATGGAAAATACAAAATGAGGGTTTCAGATTTCGGGTTGACTGTAATTTTCTATGAGTTTCGATGTCAATTTTAGTAAAAAAATACCAAAATTTATTTTTTTCAAACTCTTAAGTATCATTTTTTACTAAAAATAGTGCTGAATTTTTTTCCTTATAAATTTTTGGCATCAATTTTAGGAAAAACGGACGTCGAAAAGTCATCCTAAACATTTATAGTGTATATTTTATAAAATACATAAGTTATTAGAATTATTTTATAGGAAACCAATTTCATAAATGAGACATTGAAGATAATATTTTTACTAGTGTAAGAGACCATTGTAGACCGTTGGTACTAAATACACAACCATGTTTTCTATATTGATATTATATAATTTGAAAGATGGTTGCATATGGAGTGACACCAACATTATAGAACTACTTAGTTTCATGAAACTTCCTTGTGGAATATATCATGCTAAATTATTTCTACATTCAATGCGAATGATCTCTAAAAAAATAAATTCATGTTCAAATGATTTCCTATTATTTTACAAAGACAATGAACCACTCATGATATGTCCTTAGTGTGGTGAAAATCGATATAAGAAAGATAAATCAAGTACTTCAAAAGTTGTATGGTACTTTCCTATCATTCTATAGTTTATAATACTATATTATAACAACCCTAATATTTATTACATATTTAGACATGATTTATTACATAAACTTGAACATAAGACAACTCTGGGGATTGAGAGGTCTAGAGACCTTGGGGATTAGGAACATTACATAACGACATAAAACAAAAAGTACAACATCTTTATTGAAAACATATTCTATATGACCACAACATTCCTTCATACATAACATTGCATGGGTTAACCCAAGGACATACACAAGACAAGAGTGAGCAATAAAGCCAAGTAAGGGAGTATAAGTCATAACATGAAGAATACAATAAATTTTAGGAAATAGGAATATCAATGGAGTATAATAAAAAGATGAACATCAAGGCCTAATATAGCATGATTATCATAACATGGAGATGCGTCAACAGCATTTAACATGGTATTAACATGTGCCAAGGAAAATTGCACATGGAGCAAGAGTAAACCCTCATTGAACATAAATTAGCATCAGTAAACAATAACTGTTCTTGAATTAGAATGATTAAACCCTAATTTAACTTGAATTATCATGAGTAAACCCTCATTGCACTTGATTTACCATGATACTAATCTTTACACAATGAATTGGAGCACAATCATCGCACACCCTTTATAATAATTTCATTTCATGCATAATTTTTCCACATGGATCATATAACATGGAATAATTCAACATAATAATTTATTCCATGATAATGGAATATGGAATACAAACATTAAAATCTATAATCAATAATTATATGTTCATAATGGTGAATACCCTTGACAGTGAAATGGGTATGGTATTCACTTAGATGATTATTTGGCATGGGAAATTTTGACCGCATAACAACATCAAATAGAAATCATAAAATGGATTGATGATAGATAAAGGGGTATATCATCATTTATAAATTAAATTTATAGTAAGGGGGACATGAAACATAATATACCAACATATTTAATGAAAATTATATTCATAATATAAAATAATTTCTTGAATATAAATGAAAAGAGAGAAATTCCTTACAGAAATTCATCATGGTACTGGGGGTACATGGGTGGAATTAATGAGAGATAAAGAAGTATCTCATAATAAAAACAATAAGAGGGTATAATGGGGGAGGTGATAAATAATACACCAACATTTTTAATTAAAAATTAAATCGCATAATAACATAAATAAATTTGGACAAAAATGAGAATGAATGAAATCTCTTACAAGGAAGTGTGATCCCAAAGGGTTAGGATAGTCCTGAGAGAGGCTTCATGGGAGGATTGGGTGCCTTGGTAAGATTCTAGTTAAGGGGGGGAAGGGGTTAGACGAGTTCCAAATGGTTTGAGTGAAGAGTAATGGGATATTGACTGGGTTTATATATGAAAGGGGATGTAATTATTTATAATTTTGGTTTTGGACACTACACATTAAACTAATCAGAACCACAAACCATCCATTGGTTTTTTCTCATGTTTTTTTCCAAAGGGGAGTGGAAAAACTTATTTTATAAGGAAAATTTCCTATCTTTTTAAAATATTAGGTTTTATTAGGTGGAGGTGAGTCACACCCTTAAATAAATCATTTTTAAAATTTAAACTATTTTATAAGTGTTGCAGGGGCCACTATGGAACCAAAAAATAAAAAAAAATTAAATTATCATTATTTGAAATATAAAACATATATTGGATGAACATGATTTTTATGGAATTTTATTACATCACTATTAGGTCATTATTATGTCATAATACACAATATATATTTAAATGGTATTTAATTTTTACCCAAAAATTCGACTATCTCTGAAAATTAAAAAAAATCACCATTAGAATATTTCGACATCCTGAATTCAAAATTGATATTCATTTTATCTAAATAATTTTCTAAATATTATAATTTTAAATTTTAAAATAAAAACCAACATTTATTGAGTATTCATGGGTTTTGACCAAAACAGTTTTCAAACCTTAATAAAAATTTAAATTGTATCCATAAAAATTTATATGATAATATACATTTAATATATGGTAATTTAGTAATAATATTTTATTAAGATATTATTTAATTAAAAAATCTATTAAGTCATTAACATATATTTCTTAATTGAATATTAAATAAAAATTCTATTTTTCTTTAAAATCCATTTTCAAAGTAACAATAATAAAATGAATATATATTCTTCATACAAAAACAATGAACATATTCATAGTGCTAGGGTCTTGTTACATAACCCATTATAACACCCTCATAATACCTAAGAATAAGGTGGTAGATTGTGAAAAACACTTGGGGAAGCTTGGATAACATTGCTTGGGTGGTAGTCTCTATTAACATTTACTTCTCTCGTATGCAGTTCTGTTAATTCTTAACGTGTTAAAGCTAATCTTGGGCTTGCTCAAGAGTGAAGACTAGTGATGGTAACTCCTTTTCAAGCCCTGATAAATGGGCTTCTTATGGGTAAATTCTACGGGATGATGCCATCACTTCCTTTGATTGAGTAAATTCGATTTTTTAAAGTCTCATATTTATACTAATCATGTTATCACTATTCAATTTCTATATTAGCAATGGTAAAAATTTATAATGGTATTTTAAAATCCAAAAACAATAGACCAAAGAATTAAATATGTTTTATAAAACCATTTTACATAATAAGATATTTAATTAGATCAAGTGGAATTTTCATTATTAAAATTTTGGGTCGTTACAATATTCCCCATTAGGAAATTTCACCCTTGAAATTTCCTTTTCCCACACTAAAATAGATAAGCGTAACTCTGATTAATGACTTCCTCTAATTCCCGCATTGCTTCTTCAAACATGTGGTTTCTCAACAACACCTTGATGAGGGGAATTGCCTTATTTCGTAGAACTTTTTTCCAATGATATAAGATCTTCACTGGCTTCTCTTCATAGGATAGGTCATTATCCAATAGTACCACCTATGGATTGAGTAAATGCGAAGGATCAGGTATGTACTTACTCAAGAGTGATAAAAGTAATACATCATGTACTAGAGACATGTTCGGTTGGAGTGTTAGTCGATAGGTCACTACTACAATGCGATCAAGGATCTCAAAAGGGTCGATGTACCTTGGACTAAGCTTTCCCTTATTCCCAAATCTCATAACTCTCTTACACAATGATATGTGTAGAAATACCATGTATCCAACATCAAACTCTAGGTCTCATTGACGATTTTAAGAATATCACATTTGTTAAATCCTAAAAGATTTAGTGTGATGATGGTTGGTCTTAAACTTCTCCACCATTTCTTCGACCATTTCGGGACCTAGGTGTTTTCGCTCCCCAACATCATCCCAACAAGTCGAAGTTCTATACCTCTTCCCATAATGGTCTTCATATGGATCCATTTGGATGCTTGAGTGGAAACATTTATTGTAAGAGAACTCAACAAAAGGAGGAATTTGATCCCATCCTCCTTTTAATTCCATTGAGAATTCTCTCAATATATTTTCAAGTGTTTTTATAGACCACTAAGATTGTCCGTCATTTTGAGGATGATAAGCCATATTGATGTTTAGCTCAATATTCAGAGTATGTTGGAGACTCTTCTAGAATATAGAGGTGAATCTTGGATCCCAATAGAATACATTAGATAGTAGTACCCCATACATCCATACCACTTCTTTGATATATATCTCTTCCAGTTGATCCAATGATATATCCTCTTGAATTGCATGAAGTGTGTCATCTTAGTAAGATGGTCCAAAAAAACCCAGATAACATTGTTTCCTTTGGATGTCTTTGGAATTCCAGTAACAAATTCCATGGTGATGTACTCCCATTTCCATGTTGGTGTGGGTAATGGTTGCATCATCCCCTTAGACATCTCCCTCTCATCCATCACTTTCTAACACACTAGGAAATTTGATGTATAGAATGTGATCCCATTCTTCAAGTTATCCTACCAATAATTCTCTCAAATATCTTGATACATATTTGTCTTTCCTGGGTGAATGGAGAAATTCAAACTATATGCATCATCAAAATGTTCTTTATTTAACTCTGGGTTTGATATAGCACATAGTCTTGACCCAAATATCACAATTCCATCTTAATTATCATTGAACTCCAAGGATTTCACTTTTTTGATAGTTTCCCCTTTTTTATGAATTCCCACATCATCCTTTTGAGCATCCTTTAACCTTTCCAAAAGAAATGGTTGAACAATCATTTGTGAAAGGAATGATGATGTTCCCTTATTTATAATTACCATGTCCATCTTCATCAAATATAAGAAAATTCGATACTTTTCAATTCAAATCAATGACAGAATTGATGGATCCTTTATACTTAGAGAATATTCCACCTTTTTCACATTCCTAGGGTGGTAATGGATTTAGAAGTATTAGAATTTGTTCATATCGTACCATCTTCATTGGGGAATATTCAACTCTTTCTATGTGAGTATATATTTAAGGCTTTTGAGGTCTATATATATTTCTCACTTCTCCCCATAGTGAAAATGTCACAAAATTTTTATTACAGAGATTCATACAGCCAACTACATATCTTGTGTTGGATTGTTTTTCTGAGGATCATTCAATTTCCTTGAAGTATAAGTAATGAATTTGTCATATTTCATCAACACACATCCCAATACCTTAAAAGATTTACCGAATACCACAATAATTTCTCCACTTGTGGGTTGTGTGAGCAGAGGTGCAGTGATAAGCCTCATTTTCAACTCTTTGAAGACATCTTCACATTCATTACTCCAAGAAATAATAATTCCTTTTCAGGATAGCTCGGTAAGAGGGTTGGAAAATCATGAGAAATTTCTCGCAAATCGGTGATAATGTCCAGCTAACCCCAGGAATCTATGGATATCTATCACCATTGTTAGCCTTATTCATCCCTCCATTTCAGTTGTCTTAGATGAATCCATAGATATCCCATTTCTTGTGATTATATGACCCACTAATGAGAATTCCTTCAACCTAAACTCGCACTTTTTGTACTTTACATAGATCTTCTCCTTTCACACAATCTCTAGTACAGTTTTATATGATCCTCATTCTCCTCATAGGATTTGTATTATATTATAATATCTTCTATAAATACTACCACAAATTTGTCAAGGAAATCTATAAAGACTATATTCATGATGTCAACAAATATTGTTGGAGCATTAGTGGTTCGGAAATTAATTACTGTGAATTCATAGTTCTTGTACCTTGTAGGGAAAGCAGTCTTGGGGATATTATACTTCTTCACCCTTACCTGGTAATATCCCAACTACAAATCCACCTTAGAGAATTATTGTGTTCCATATAAGTGATTGAACAAGTGATCAATTCGGGTCAAATGATACTTTTTATTTGTCGTGATTTTATTTAGCTCACTATAATCAATGAAAATGTGCATTGACCCATCCTTCTTCTTGACGAAGAGGACTAGTGCACCCCCTGGTGAATCACTTGGGCGTATAAACCCTTTATCCAGATTCTCCCATAGTTGTTTCTTTAGCTCCTCAAGCTCCACAACAGCCATTCTGTATAGATTCTTGGATGTTGGAACTACCCCAGGTATAAGATCAATCCAGAATTCAACATCACTTCTAGGAGGAAGACCACACAATTCCTCGGGATACCCTTCTACAAATTCCATCAAAATAGGTTTATCTTCAAGTATTATTTATTACTTAGACTCAATAATCTAAGAAATATATGAATTATCATAGGTAAGTAGTATCAAAGCTTTAGATGATGGTTCTAAAGAAGATTCATCCCCCTCTAGTCAATTATACAGAATCGGGGGTTGATTCTCAATATGGAGGGTTATTTTCCTCTCACAGAAATTTTGGTTGGATCTATAATGGGAAAGTAAATCCATTCCAATAATTTCATGAAATTACACTAGAGGGAGTATGATAAGGTTTTTTTGGAAGATAAACCCACAAATTATGGTAGTAAAGGAGTCATATTCAAGGGATGAATTGATTTCCCCATTTTGTGTTCTTATTGACATCTCTAATTCCATGATTTGTGGTGGTGGTGGGATTGTTCTACTATACATCCCAAATATAAATGAATGTGTAGAACCAGAATCAAAAAGTGTGATTTCTATTCTAGAATGAATAACTAGTGTACCTATCACCACTTCATTTTCGAGGTACTTGTTGGTGGTAGTGATGGAAAAGGCTCAACCATGCAGCCTTGGAGGTTGTTGGTTGCCTACAAAAACCCTTGGCTTAGGGAACTATTTTTCAAAGTTCCCAGGATCTTTTCTGTTGAAGAAATGATCGATGTTTTTAGGGTTGAACTGATCATTCCTCTCCTCCATCACATCAGCGAGTTTTTATTATCGGAAGTTAATGGCAAGGTTCCATTCTCTGCCACACCTAATTCATTTCCACATCCCATTTTGTCAATTTATGGGGTGCTTCTTTCTGCACTGTTGGCATGTTGTTTTCTGTAATTTCTTAGCACTATTAGATTTATCCATAGGACTGCCATAATTAAATTCCATTTTTAAATTCTTATCAGCATGATACCCCTAGGATTCTCTAATCTCAATTTCAAATTTGAGGGAACATCAGAAAATTTCCTCATATCTATCTAAGTCACAGATCACTAGGTCTTTTCGTAGTCTAGGTTTTATCCCTCCAAAGAAGTGTTCAACATTGCATTCGGGGGTAACGAAAAAGCCAGAGGCATGTTATGAAAGCCTTGTGAAGTTTTCCTAGTACGCTTTTATGGATTCGTCATCTTTTTTGATTGAGGTCCTTGAAGTCCCTTTCCATATTAAGACTAAGGGTTTGAGGAAAATATTTATCAAAAAACATTTTCTGGAAATCCTTCCATTTAAATGACATGATCTCTTCCTCAAGCTTCATGTTTTTTTTCAATGACCACCATCGATGAGCTTCACCCTCTATATGATAAGAATACAGAAGAATGATCTCTTATTTATAACGTTGAAGGATGAATAATAGATTTTCAATGGATTTGATCCATTGTTCGGAGAGATTATGGGATCATATGATCCATTTAATGTAGGATGACTTTGTCTCATTAAGCTCTTGATTGCAGCTTATTCTTTCTTGGGGGGGGGGGGTTGAACGATCCACCTGACCCATTTTTCTATTCAAAACATGATTTAACAGAGAGAGTATCGTGAAAATTTTTGTGATTCCTGCTCCCAACGGATTGGGAATCTCATTAGAACTGTCATCACATTGTTCTTCAGATCGATTGATAGCCCGAGTCCTCCTATTATCAACTATTAACTGGAATAAAAGGAATGTTATGGGTAACACTTAAGGGGGAATCCAATGACAAAAAGGGATAAATTTTAAATTTATTTCCTTTAATTATGAACTTATAGGTTTAAATCTATGCTATCCATGATCGACTTCCCAAAATATATTCTTAGGGGAATTTTTTTAATTCTTTTAATAATGGTTCATAGTAATATTATGAATTTTCCAAGGAATATCCCCAAGGAGATTCAAACCAAGAGTGCTGCAAGGCCCTTTGCCATGCACCGGTTCTTATTTGAGTATATCTCAAAGCATTGTTTTCTGTTTTTACCCCTAGATACATATGTGACAGACCCACCTCTAGTTATTTGAATCCAGATAAAGATGTATTTGATTAATAAACCACAAACTCAATAATCACCAGAATTTTGGAATGTTTTTATTATACGTAGTATTATCCTAAGTCTTTCACTTGTTTTTTCTAATCCTAATCCCAAAAATAACTAAACCCATACTCTAATACCAACTATAACAACCTTACTCTTTATTACATATTTAAACATGATTTATTACATAATCTTGCTCTTAAGACAACTCTTAGGATCTAGATGTCTAATGTCTTTCAGGCATAGGAACGTTACATAATGACTTAAAACCTAAAATATGACATCTTTTTTGAAAACATCTTTTATATGACCAGAAAATTCCTTCATACATAGCATTCCATGGGATAACCTAAAGACATACATAAGAAAAGGGTGAGCTATAAAGCCTAATAAGAGATTAAACAAGGCATAACATGAAAAATACAATACATGTTAGGAAATATTCATATCAATGGATAATAAGAGACACATGAACATAAATACATGATATAGCACGATTATCATAACATGGAGATGTTGAAACAACATTTAACATTATATTAGCATGATCCAAGGATCATTTCACTACGAGCAAGAGTAAAACATCATTGTACATCAATTAGAATGAGTAAACCCTCATTGTAATTGAATTATCAAGATTAAACCCTCATTTAAGTAGGAATATCATGATACTAATCTTTTCCCATATCATTGAAGTGCTATCAGGGTGCACCCATTATAAACATTTCATTTCACGCATAAGTGTACAACATAGATCAAATAACATGGAATCTTTCAACGTCATCATTAATTCCACGATAAAGATATGTGGAATAAATACATGAATATATATAATCAAAAAGTATATGTTCATAATGTTGGATAACCGTGATAGAGAAATGGTTATGGTATTCAGTAACATGATGATTTTGGCATGGGAAATTTTGGCAGTATAACGGCGTCAAATAGAAATTGTAAAATGGGTAGATGAGAGGGAAATGGGTATCTAATCATTTATACAGTAAATGGATTGTAAGGGGTCATGGAAAATAATATCCCAACATAAGTAATGGAATTTAGATGCATAATATAAAATAATTTGTCAAATATAAATGTGAAGAGAGAATTTCTTACAGAATTTCGACATGGTAACAAGTGTACATGGGAGGCATTAATGAACAAGAAAGATTTATATCCTCATTTAAAAAAATTAGTTTAGTATGGGGGAGGTTATAAATCTTACCCCAAAATTTTTAATTGAAAATAAAATGGTATAACAATATAAATAAATTTGGACAAAAATGAGAAATGAAGAAATTCCCTACATGGACGTGTGAACCCAAAGGCTTGGGAGAGGCCTGAGAGAGGGTTATTGGGAGCTTGGGATTCCATTGGAAGATTTTAGAGAGATAAGGGAAGGGGTTTTTTCGAGCTCCAAATGGTTTCAGTGAATAGGAATGGGAGATTGATAGTGTTTATATAGTAAATGAGAGGGGATTATATATTATTTATGTTTTGGACACAACACACTAAACTAATCAAAACCACAAACCCTCCCAGGGTTTTTTCCCATGGTTTTTTCCTATGGGGAGTGGAAAACATTATTTTATAAGGCCAGTGGTCGAAATTATTAAAATATTATACTTTCTTATGGGGAGGTGAGTCACATCATTCAAAAAAATCATTTTGAAATGCTAAAATATTTTAAAAGACTTGGAGGGTCCACTAGGGCACCATAAAATTAATAAAACAAATATAAAATTGCATTATTTTAAGGATACAAAATATATTGTCCGAAAATAATTTTTTATAGTATTTTTTACATCCCTATTAGGTCATTATGATCTCATAAAACATATTATATATTTAAACGGTATTTAATTTAAACCCAAATATTTTACTATCACTGAAAATTATGAAAAATTCACTGTTAGTTAATTTCGACATCCTGAATCAAAAAATGATATTTATTTTATCTATATAATTTTCTAAATATGTGAATTTTCAATTTAAAATATAAAATTTATATTTAGTGAAAATTCTTGGGTTTTGACAAAAACAGCATTCAAACCTTAATAAATATTTCAATTGTATTCATAAAAATTTATACGATCATTTATATTTAATAGAAATTATTTTTGTAATAATATTTTATTAAAATATTATTTAATTAAAAAATCTATTAATTCATCAAAATATATTTCTGAATTTTATATTAATTTAAAAACTAATTTTTCTTTAAAAACCATGTACAAAGTAACAATAATAAAATTAATGTATATTCATTATAAAAAATAATGCACATAATCATAGTTCTAGGGTCTTGTTACAAAACCCCTTATAACACCTTCACAATACCTAATGGTACGGTGCGCGATGATGATAGACTCTTGGGAAAGCTTGGATAACATTGATCTGGTGGTAATCTCTGTTAGCTTCCACTTCTCCTATAGGTGGTTCTGTTCAGTATTAACATGTTGAATCTTGACTTGGGCTTGGTCATGAGAGAAGTCCAGTGACGCTGCCTGTTTTTTGAGCTCTGAAAAATGATCTTTGAATGGATCAATTCTACTGAATGATACCATCACTTCCTTTATCTGAGTAAATTTTATTTGTTAATGTCCAATATTTATAATAATCATGTGATCACTATTCAACAACTATATTAGCAATGGTAACAATTCTCAACAGTATGTTAATATCCAGAAACATAAAACCAATGAAATGAATATGTTTTATGTAACCACTTTACATAATAATAGATTTAATTAGATCAAGAGGAATTTTTATTAATAAAATTTTGGGTCCTTAAATGTGTGGATTTCGGGAATTTGTGATTCAATTAAAATGGAATGTAGATAGAAGAATTAATGAAGGGAAACTACATAATCTAGTAGACTCTCATTAATGGAAGAAAATTTATTACAATTATATTCAATTTGGAAATGATCCATGAAACTTCTTTCCTGTATCATATACATATAGAATAAATCATTTTTATGTACACAGTAGTAATCATAGTACATGTCTAGTCATATTGGTAAATTATATCATTCCACCATGTTTATACAAGATGTGAAAATACATTTTGTTTTCTGTACTTCTATTTGGACCGAAAGAACCTGGTAATGATATTTTTGCTTATTTGGCTCCACTAATTGAAGATATAACACTTACGTGGGATAAAAATGTTATAATTTATTATTCTCATAGAAGTGAAGAATTCACATTTAAGTTATTGTTATAGAAGATGATAAATAACTGTCCTACTTATGGAAATTTTTCGGGATATGGCATTAAATGAATGTTGGGGTGTCCCATTTGGGAAGAATGAAGACACTCGGTTCGGTTGAAACATTACTCAAATAATATGCTTTTTTAAAATTGGAAATTTTTTCCTCGATGACATAAATACCAATTCAGGATGACAACATTTATTAAGGATTACCAAAAAAGTACAACACAAACTCCAATAATAGATGATCAACTATTTTATAATGTAAAATATATTGACATAGTTTTGGGTAAAGCATTTTTTAAAAACCTTATGAAAGAAGGTTGAAATTCAGATAAATATTATTTTAATTTCAACACTATAATTGTTTGTATATCATATATTTTCTTCATTTCATTCATATTGAAAAAAAATTATTTGGTATGTTATTTTTACATTAATAAATGTTCCTAAAAAATGATGGAATCAAGGATAGGTTGGACATAATTGACATAGGGATAGGTGAAATTTTGGAACCATTAAAGGGAAAACGATGTAATTTTCATCCTCAAACATCTTACACTCAGTCCAGAAAACAAAATTGACAATTTTTCATATTCCTTAATGGTGTAAAATTTTGAGAGGGTTATTCATCAAATATTGGGATGTTGTGTTAATGACTAATTTGAATTTAGAGGGACTAAAATCACATGACTTTCATGGTTTTTTGGAATATTTTATGCCTATATATTTATGTGGCACTCTTCCAAAAAATGTACTATATACATTAACTAGACTATATTTTTTTTAAAGCCATACTTAGTAATGTTATAGACCCCACCAGGATTCCAATCATAAATAATGATTTTATAGTCCTATAATGTAAATTAATGATATTATTCCCACCATAATTCTTTAGTATAATGTTCCACCTAATGGTTCACTTGGTTTGAAATTTTCAACTATTAGGTCCCACACATTAAAAATTGATGTTCCCCCATTGAATGGTATAGGAATATTTTGAAAGAGTATTTTAACAATCAAAGTCATCCATATGGTTGTATTGTAGAATGATATATTGTTGAAGAAGCTATTTAATTTTGTACAGATTGCATATTAGATGTTGATATCATTGGTATCCCAAAGTCTCATTACTGAGGATGCTATATGGGTGAATGATTTTAGAAGGATATGATGTTAGAACAACCATCATAGAGAAGAAGAAAGCTCACATTTACATTTCACATAATAATGAATATGTTGATCCATATGTTCAATCCCACAAAGTAATTATTTGATATTTGAATAAATCAAGGGGTGAAGGATGGATATCAAATACACATAATCAATAGTTTATAGGATGGTTCTAAGATCAAATTTAGAAAGAGATACCTAAAAATTGAAATTCAAATTTTGAATGACATTGATGGCTATCTAGGGGACCAAATAAAAATGTTATTTTTTACATTGGTTTTGTAATTAATGGTTTCATGTTCTACCCAAAATAACACGATTACCACAGTACCATAAAAATAGTGGAGTTATGTTTGTGGAGGAAGTGATTCACTTATCTAGTTACAAGGATAGAAATCAAATTAATGAAAATATTTCATATTTAGACATTATCGAACAGATATATGAGTTTCATTATAGAACATTTCAAGTGCTTATTTCCCATTGCAAATGGGTTAACAGTAAGAGTGCTGTAAAATTTGATGAAATGGGCTTCATGAAGCTGAATTTAAGTGTGGTAGGGGAGAGGAAGAGACATTCATTACTCTTTCTCCAAAATTTGAATCAAATATTTTCTAATAACATTATATTACTATAATTTTTCACGGTAAAGTATTATATAATTTATATTTATCCACACCCACACAACACCTTATCGTGAGGGGTATGGTGTATAATATCCCAGGAGACAAACTACACAATAAAGAACTCCCAAAAGATCACATGAGAATGGGGATTGAAGTAGCTCAAGATCTGAGCACTATGTTTACTATTCCACTTGATGATCTAGATATTATAATGGTAAATAATGTTATTAGAATGTCTTTAGCATGACTGTATAATATTATGAAGATACATGGGGTATTACCTTAAAAATTTTAAAATGAAAAACCTATAACAGTTGATGAAAAAAGGTATTAAGTGTGGTATGGTATTACCAATTGGTAAAAAAAATGGGGAAATATAAGGTCCAATCAAGACAATCCAGTGAGTCAACCAAGAAAAAAAGTGCCTTTTAGGAGTAACTTCTCCCTAAAAATTCCATTATAGAATATATTGACCTTACAACATCATGGAGAAACCACACACAAAGATGAAGATATTTTCAATATTACATATAAAGAAGAAACATTTGGAAATTTCATTACAGATGTTGTAGGGCTCCAGAGTATAAATGAGATTTTTATGTTTGAATGGATGGGGGTTATTTTATGAATAAATACATAAGATAGATTTTCATAATACATTTTTCCCAAAAAAATGATCAATTATATTCATTAAAGTTAATAACTATTCATATTTTCTATATAATTTTCTATGACTACTATATAAAAGGAAATCCATGTAAATCACGATTTAGACTCATTAATCCCTGTATCATTTCTACACTGGAAATTTCTTTATAGAAGAAAGGAATTGATAAAAATAAATATGTGATAAATTGTGAATTTGAGAAAAATAATTGATGAAATAAACTTTTTGATTCCTAAAATATAGGGGTAAAACTCTTCAATCTAGTCACATAAAATATATTTTATTTTTTTCATTACTTTTTCATTTTCTTAGGAAGCACTAGATGTTAATGATAATAAATTTGGATACCAAAAATATTTATTTTTCGAATTTAATGAATGGATTTAAAATAAAAAAACATGAATGATGTGTATTGTGAATTTTTAATGCCCTAAAATAAATATTTTATATATAGACTTTGAATTATATGTTTTAGTTTGTGTTTTAACAATAATTTTGTTATGATAGAGTGATCGCTAAATATAGGCTAAATCATGGTATGTGATCAGTGCCAAAAAATAACAAGCCTATTGATTACTTAAAATAGAAACATATGGATGTATATATAGAAATATTTATCTATAAAAACATATTTTAAAATAAGTTACTTATTTTGTTCAATGTTTTCGAAGTGTCTGAAGTAAGATAATGACAACGATTTTGTATATTATGTTTAAAAATTTAAGAAAGATATCATATACCATAAAAATACTAGCATCCCCAAAAAATTAATTTCTTAAGTTGATCAAAATTTTATTAAAAATATTTCTGAATCATTTGTTTTTAAATATTTTCTCGGTACTACAAAGATTTATGACAATCTACACGCTCAAAAGATGTAAATTTGTTTATAGATGAGTGGGCAATGTACCTAGAATTTGAATGTTTTACGACATAAAATTTACATGATTACATACTATGTTTGTGATATATTATGATATATGACCTTAAAGATACACATAGGATATGAATCATTAGTATCATAATTCTTATATATTGTTTTTTATTTATTTCTCAAAGATAATTACAATGGAGGAAATTGATTTTTTAGAAATTAATAAGGACACATGGTATCAGAATGTATACAAAAATCATGAACATGAGAATTCCTACTACATATTTAGTTAATTTTCTAATAATTTTCTATAATTATTCTAGATAATTTTCTTATCATTTTTATCTAATACTTATTTTATTAAATTTACACATTAGTTCAAAACACATGTCACGTGATCAAAACCAAGAAAAAAATCTGATTGTTTTGTTACTTTAGGACTATGATCCATAAGTCTTTTTTATGTGTGGGAATAAACCACACATTAATTCGACACATGATGGGGTCATTATGACTTTAAGTGCATGTTTTCAATAAAAAGGTTTCATTTTAGTGAAAAATGGGTGTCACATCCCCAAAACTGAGAAAACATCTTTATACTATTTTAAATTTTTTGGAAAATGATCCATAACTCATTTATCACATGTAGGAATTTAACACATACTAATATAATACCTTATGCGATCTCTATGACCCAAATTGTGTGTTTTTATTAGTGAGGTTTCATTTTTTTTAAAGCATGCATCACATCACCCAAATAGAGAAAGCAATCTCCAATTATTTTCCAACATTATTAAAAATGGTCTATAATTCATTTGTGATGTGTATGAAATGACTGCATTCCAATTTGACAAATAATGTGTATGATATGACTTGAAGTATGTGTTTTTGAGATAAAATTACCATTTTAGTTTAAAACACACATTAATTATCTAAAACGAAGAAAAAAATCTTGGATTATTTTCAAAATTTAGGAAAAAGATACATAATTCATTTTTCTTGTGTTGGAATTGACAACATATCAATCTGACACACAATGTATTCGGTATGAATGAAAATGTGTTTTTTCAACACAAAAGTTCCATTTTATTGTAAGACAAACATTAAATAGAAAAAATAATAGAAAATGAGCTCATATTATTTTCAATCTCTAGTAAAATGGCCAATAATTTATTTTTGAGGTGTACGAATCGACCAAACAAAAATCTGACACATGATGTGGTTGATATGACTCGAAGTACATGATTCCAATATAAATTTACCATTTTAGTATTAAACATGTGTCACATCACCAAAAAAATGTAAACAAGCTCGTATTATTTTCCAAATTTAGGAAAATGGTCCATAATTAAGTTGTGATGTGTATGTATTGAACAAATTCCAATTAGACACGTGATGTGGTCGATATGACTCGATGTTTGTGTTTTTAATAAAAAACTATAATTTTAGTTTAAAAGACATATTAAATATAATGAAATGAGAAAAAAAGATCAAATTGTTTTCAAGGTTTATGAAAAAATCTACAATTCATTTTTTATGTGTAGTAATTAACATCACATCAATCTGACACATAATGTGGCCGATAGGACTCTAAGAGGATGTTTTTAATAAAAAAGTGTAATTTTAGTTTAAAACACACATCAATTAGCCAAAAATGATAAAGTGATATTTGATTGTATTCAAACTTTATAAAAATCTCCCTTAATTCATTTTTATGTGTAATAAATGACCACACACCAATCTAGAACATGATGTGGTTGATAATACTCAAATTACATGATTTCAATTGAAATGTTCCATTTTTGTTTAAAACATGTGTCACATCACCAAATCTAAGAAAATGATCTCATATTGTTTTACAAATTTAGGAAAATAGTCCAAAATTATTTTTTATTCTTAATAATTGATTTCACACCAATTTGACACATGATGTGGTCGATATGACTCTAAGTAGATGTTTTCAATATAAAACTATCATTTTAGTTTAAGGAAAACATTAAATATTTAAAATAAAGAAAATTAGATTAGATTATATTCTAAATTTAGGAAAAATATCCAAAATTCATTTATCACAAGTAGGAATTGACCGCATATCAATTTGATCAATGATGTGACTGGTATGTCTCAAAGTGAGTCTTTTCAATACAAAAGTTCCATTTTAGTTTAAAACATGCATCAAATATTCCAAACTAATTAAAAAATAATGGATAATTTTCAAAATTTAATAAAATGGTCCATAATCCATTTATGATGTGTATGAATCAACGTTGCAACAATCTAATACATGATGTGGTCGATATGAATTGAAGTTTGTGTTTTCAATATAAAAGTTTCATTTTAGTTTAAAACATTTGTCACATCCCCAAAAGTAATAAAAAAAGATCATGTTGTTTTCTAAATTTTGTAAAATAGTCCATAATTAATTATTGATGTATATTAATTGATTTTATGCCAATACTACATACGATGTGGTTGATATGACTCGAGGTATGTGTTTTTAATATAAAATTGTCATTTTAGTTCAAAACATATATTAAATAGGAATAACTGAGAAGAAAAGTTCATAATATTTTTAAAATTTATGGAAAAATAAATAATTAATTTTTAATTTGTATGAATTGATTTCACATAAATTAAAAACACAATGTGGTTGATAAGGCTTGAAGTTTGTGTTTTCAATATAAAAATTCTATTTTAGTTTAAAACACTCAAAAAAAGCCATAATCAAGAAAATGAGTTCATATTGTTTTTAAAATTTAGTAAAATGGTCCATAATTCTTTTTTACATGTATGAATCCAACTCAAACAAATATGACACATGATGAGGTCTATATGACTTGAAGTATGAGTTCTTGATATAAAACTTCCAATTTTGTTCAAAACACACATTAGATATCCAAAACCATGAAAATGAAGTTGTATTATTTTCATAAAATAAGAAACATTATCCATAATTATTTTTTCATGTGTTTTAATAGACCTCGTATGAATCCAAAACATGAGGTTTTCAGTATGACACAAAGTGAATGTTTTCAATATAAATGTGTAATCTTAGATTAAAACATGCATCAAATAGCCCAATCTAAGAGAATGATCTCAGATTTTTTTTAAAACATTAAGAAAACAATATATAATTCATTTTTTGTTTATAATAGACTTCAATAAAATCTAAAACATGATTTGGTCAATATGACTCAAAGTACGTTTTTTCAATAGAAAGGTAGCATTTTAGTTTAAAATCACTGTCAAATCGCCAAAACTGAGAAAATGAGGTTGGATTATTTTTAAAATTTTAGAAAATAGTCTATATTTTATTTATGACATGTATGAATCAACCAAAAGCCAATCCATCATACCATTTGGTTGATATGACCCTAAGTATGTGTTTTAAATTTAAAATTGTCATTTTAGATCAAAACTCGTCTTAAAAAGCCAAAAACAAGTAAATAAGATTAGATTATTTTAAAAATTTAGGACAATGATCCATAATTTATTTTTCACATGTTGGAATTGATCTCACATCAATATTATAGATGATGTGTCTGGTATGACTCAATGTGTGTGTTTTCAATATAAAAGTTCTATTTTAGTTTAAAACACATATCAAATATCCAAAAAAGGATAAAATAACCATATATTGTTTTAAAACATTATTAAAATGGTCCATAATTAATATTTGATTTGTTTGCATTGATTTTATGCCAATATGACACACAATGTTTTCGATATTAATTGAACTACATGTTCTCAATAAAAATGTTCTATTTTAGTTAAAAACACTTGTCACAACAACAAATCAAAGAAAATGAGTTCAAATTGTTTTCAAACATTATGAAAATGACACATAATTCATTTTTTACATGAATTAATTTACCACACACTAATCTATCAGATGATGTTGTCGATAATATTTGAATTATATGTTTTCGATACAAAACATTCATTTTCTTCTAAAACACACATTAAATATCCTAAACTGAGAAAAAGAGCATGGATTATTTTCGAACATTATAAAAACGATCCATAATTAATTTTTTATGTTTAGGAATTTACCTCAAATCAATATGATATAGGATGTGGTCGATATGACTCAAATTAAATGTTTTCAATACCAAAGTGATATTTTTTTAAACACTCTTCAAATAGACCAAACTGAGAAAATGAGCTTTGATTTTTTTCAATCTTTAGTAATATTGTCTATAATTTATTTTTCATGTGTATGAATTGAATTCATGCCAATATGACACCTCATGCGGTCTATATGACTTGAAGTATGTGTTTTCAATATAAAACTATCATTTTAGTTCAAAACACACATTAAATAGAAAAAAACCACGAAAATGAGCTCATATTATTTAAAAAAAATAAAAAAATGATCCATAATTCATTTTTCATTTAGAGGAATTGACCACACATCAATCTGTAATATGATGTGGTCGGTGTGACTTGATGTGTGTGTTTTCAATACAATAGTGCCATTTTAGTTTAAAACATGCATCAAATAGCCAAAATTGAGAAAACGAGCTTGTATTTTTTTAAAACAATAGGAAAATGTTCTATAATTAATTTTTGATGTGTAATAATTTAATACATTCCAATATGACACATGATGTGGTCGATATGTCTCAATGTACATTTATTCAATAAAAAGGATCTATTTTAGTTTAAAACGCATGTTAAATATCCAAAAACCATAAAATACATTTTGATTGATTTTAAACTTTATGAAAAATGTTCTATAATACTTTTTCAATTTTTAAAAAATGACCACATTACAATTTGACACTTGGTGTTGTCGATATGACTCAGAGTATGTGTTTTCAATATAAAACTATCATTTTAGTTTAAAACACACATTAAATATCCAAAACTAATAAAAAATCACATATTTTTTAAAAACATTAATAAAATAATCATTAATTAATTTTTCACATATAGGTATTTACCTGACTTTTCTATAACACATGATGTGTTCAATATGACTCAAATTTCAGGTTATTAATAAAAAAAAGTTCCATTTCAGTTTGAAACGCTCATCAAATACCCCAAACTAATAAAATGAGCTCACATTTCATTCAAAATTAAAGAATATGATCCATAATTCATTTTTGATGTGCACGGATTGACCTCACATCAACCCAAAACACGTTGTGCTTGATAAAATTTGAAGTACATGTTTTGAGTATAAAACTGTCATTTCAGTTCAAAACAAAGATTAAATAACCAAAATTGAGAAAATAAGATCATATTTTTTTCAAACATTAGTTAAATGATCCATAGATACTTTTTTACGTATAATAATTGACCACACATCAATATTCCACACGATGTGGTTGTATGACTCAAAATGTGTGTTTTCAATACAAAATTATCATTTTAGTTTACAATATGGATCAAATACTGAAAACTAAGAAAACAAGATTGGATTTTTTTTCAAAAAAATTGAAAATGATCTATAATTCATTTTTAAGGTGTATTAATTGACCACACATAAATATTACACCTGATGTGTTCTATATGAATCGAAGTGTGTGTTTTCAATATAAATATGTCATTTTAGTTTAATACTCCTATCAAATAGCCAAACTGAGGAAATGATCTCGTATTGTTTTCACATAATTTTATATACTATTAATTAATCAATTTTCTTATCATTTTATCAAATTATTATTTAGTTGATTTTATTAGAGATAATACATAATGTTGAACAAAAAATGGTATGACGATTTAAGTCTTGTTCTCAAAAAGCAGTTCCTCTTGATTGGATCCCATCTATAGTCAGTTTTTTATCACTAAATATGAGATCCAATTCTATAGGACCTAGGTTTGAGAACAATAATAAATGGTGTGACATTTAAGAATCAACCACAAATCATTATGATATACTATGTGTGTAATATGACCACTAGTATATGTTTTTTTTAGTTTAAAATTGATAGATTTTGTTTAACCTATTTATTTATAGTATTACTGACATAAGAATTTTTTTATTATATAGGTGAATTCATTTTCTTGATATGGGGTGTTTTTTTTGGAAACTAATAGCATGATAAGGGGTTGGTGTCCAACGATAATGGAACATTAATTTTTTTGAATGTATGTGATAATTTGTACTTAATATTTCAATTGTATAAACCAATGTTTGAAATTTCTATAATAATTTTTTTAATTGTGTTGTAAATTTTATTTCAATTAAATTCTTTATTTTCTCCGGCATTTTCTATATATTCCTATCTAATTGGGATGAATTTATAGGTTCTTTTCAAGTCTAATAGAGTGAAATAGTTATGTAGTTTCTAGAATGGCCTTTGTTAGTGCTAGAAGAAGTGCTAATAAAGGTTACCTATATCAGTACATTCTGTAGGGATGGTAAAGGGATCCATTATCATCACTTCATATAGTTATGACAAAGGTTCCCTTTATCAGTGCTTCATTTATCACTAATAAAGATCCACTTTATCAATTCTTCATTTGGTATTGATTAAGAATTCCTTTATTAGTGATTTTTCTAGTACTGATAAAGGACGATAGCTTGTAATATTGTTTAGGTATTCAATTATTTTATGAATTGATAAAGATGAACTTTAACACTATTAAAAACAATTTTATAACAGTGGGAAAAGAAATACCCAAATGAAACTACTTGTCATAAATTATTTTTAATCATTTATTAATGTTTTAATTATAAGGGCACTACCTACTCTAGGTTAGCCACTTAAATATATAATGTTTTGACTTTTAAACTAAAGTAGTGATAAAAATATAACTATGACCTGATTCCTATCATTTAGGATCAAATGTTAAAACAAGTAGTCCATGAGATACCCTCATATTCTTGTTTCTAAGACAAAACTCGAGGAATTATTTAAACTACTCTTACAGGATGATTGAAACTAACAACACCTCGTTAAGGAATTATTTGACCACAAAATTGGTTTAAATTTATATTAAACATTATAGAGGATCAAGAATGAGTAATTCATGTACCAAATATAAAAGAATATGATACTTGTTATTTTATTTAACTAACAACATAGGGAAACATAGGAATGTTATATAAAATGTCCTTTTAAGAATTATTTATTTAACAGACATTCTTTGATCATTTAGGAAATTTATCTTATAAATTCCTTTATCAATTCTATTTATCCCTAATGGTTCTCACAATTAGTCTTAGTTAATGAAATTTTCAATTCCAAACTGTAGAGGAAAATAGCCATTAGGTTGTATTTGACTTTTATAATCAACTAACACCTCATATAAGTACATATCAAAAGAAGATAATATATCTTAATTAATTAAAGGGGATTGGCTCAGTAAGTTTCCCACATAAATTTATACATAACATGTATAAGTGTAACTAACACTTTAAATAACCATTCCACAAAGTATTAATATACCCCAATGGGGTTAATCACTAAGGCATGTCAAAATTAAGGCAACATACAAGGTTCCCATCATTCCAACCTGGGTATATCAAAATTCAACATAATAACATTTTAAACATTCATATTTTACACAACCTTAGTGGGTTTATCTCATAAGAAGCATGCCCCAACTGACCTACATGGGTCCAGTGGTGCATTTAGTAATTTGGTCAGATGGTTCATCATGCCCAAGTCATAGTGGTACACACCATTATAATTTATAATTAGCATTCATGTATCTATAACCAAAACATTATCTTTGATTTTAGAATATAACTAGTCCATATAATATGGTTCACTTATATGCGTCGCCATTTTCAATTTATAAAGTTGTGTACTCTTTATAAATTGTATTTTTCCCCCATTTAATCATAACAATTTATGTTTAACCCATGTAACCATTGGTTTGTGGATCAAATGTATTGTGATTTGTTAGTTAAGGTGAAACCATCAAGCTATATGGAAAAACACTATTTAGGTTGATAAAGACACTTCAATAACAAGTCATATATTGTAACTATAACAATCCATGTTATCACATAGCGTTAAATAATAATTTCATACAAATAGGAAACCATAGAAGCATGAAATGATAATAAGTATAACATAGAATCACTCAATCTTGTTATATAGATAAGCATGTTGATAAATTACCAAAACATGGTATACATTCAAACAAGATAAATAATCATGAAACATGGAATAAAATAATACAAGACAAATCAAACATGTATAATGAATTCAAGAAAACAAACCTACATGGAATGGCATTTGCATGGAATGTGAATCTCTATGTGACTATAATGATGAATGTAAAAATACTTCATTGTCATATTAGGCCAAGGGTAAAATATTGCAAATCACATAAATCTGTATGAATTGGAAAGTAGATTAGTCACTCAATGTTAAATAATATTCAACTGTAATCATGAAAAACATGAACAACCATCCCATCCCTAGACATTTGGTCTTTTCCCTATGTGTGGGTTGATCACTCCCAAACACAAAAAAATACCAAGTGCCAAAATATTCCTAGTATCTTATCTAACATCCCCAAATAGTATTTAAAAGGAAAATAAATATCTCTTATGTAACATCCTAAACTAGGATCCATTGAAGTAGTGCCCCAAGTCGGTCGATCACTTGACCTCAAGCAGATCTCCCCATATTCCAGAGGCTATCGACTAGTTACGAGGGTCTATAGGTGGTACGGTGGAAATGTTATACCCTTCGATTCAATATAAAATACAATGGAAGCATAATAATGAATATATTAGTGTAATATAATTTTCTTAAATAAAAAAATAATGAATAAACTAGTAAATTCCAAATATACCATAATACATTTCCATTTGAAGCTATAAAATACAAGCAGTTAACAAAAAATAGAACTACATGGAAGAAGACATAAATTTTAATACATGTGAAATGAAAAGAAAAAAACAATAAAGATTATCTATATGAGAATTATGAGCTCTATCTCAATCATGTGTTCCAAAGATCCCTAATCCAAGAAAAATAGCACAAAATTAATAATAATAAGAAAGTCAGATTAAAAAAAATGACCCTGAAATTATGAGGTCTGTTTGGGTACCAAACGACTACTTGAATAGGGTGTAAGCTATAATTAGTTGGCCACTACCAATGATGTCTAATTATATCATGTCCATGAGTATAAAATAAGTTGTGTGTTGGCATAAGAATAAATAGGTAAATAAATAAATGTAAAAATTTGTCTTGGGTTCCTCAAGGAAACCCGACAGTCTATACGTTCATTATCTTTACCCAAACTATTTCTAAAATTAGGTCATGTATATATATATATATGAATATATGTAAACATGTATATATGGAAAATATATACATTAAATGGTGAGGAAATGAGGTTTAATACAAATACCTCCACATAATAGTAGCACAAGAGTTATTTACTTAATTAAGGCATCATCCAAAAATCCAAACCAAGGAACATAGCCAAGGCAATAAAAGTATAAAAGTCATATAGCATCCAGGGTAAACCCACATTATCCATCTATATTGGTGATCAAACATTTATTAAATCTCACTTGTCCTACAATCCCATGAATGGTATTCCTACTTGTTAATATATGTATTTCACAAGGAGTAATGTAAATAATTTAACCAATGATCCCATCCAAGGCACTCCAAAAAATTATCCCAAGTATCAATACATTGTTTATTATAATTCAGTTATCCAAATATCCCATTAATGGTGTTATATATAAAGAACCGAGGTATCACACATAGTTTATTATATTTCAATTAACCAATGAGCCCATCCAAGGTGTTCTGTATAATGAAACCAGGTATTTTTCGTGGTTTAACATAATACATGTATCCTCTAAGAATGTACAAGGAATTATGTTTAAGAAAAATGAGTATCAGTCATGGTATATATAAATCAATTTCCCTAAAATAACATCCAAGTAATTCTATATAAGGAGCCTATGTATCATTCAGGGAGTTCATAATTCACTCATTCTACGAACCCATTCATGGCATTCTGTAAAAAGGAACCCAAGTATTATTCAAGTCTAAACACAATTTATCTAACCATTTAAATTTAAGAATGAAGAATGAAACATTAGTAACATGTAATACCATAAATCATGTATAAATAATTAATAGGGTGTGTCCATGAGAATTCCATATAACAATTCAGGTTTACAGTTTAGGACATTCCATTTATAAGTAAATAAGTAGACTATGGTATGTCCATAACATTCATCATTTGACCAAACCAAAACAATTCAACTAATTCTATTTATCACTTCACTTACAAGTGAAGTATTAAACCATTCCATTTAATAATTTGGACATGAACAAGGGTAAATCCTTTCCTTGATCATCCCACTCAATTCTAATTATCAATTTATTTTATAAAGGATGGATGTAGCATATTATAAAAAATGATTGTAAGCTAGATGATTCATATACCACACTTATAGTTCATTTAATTCCATTTAACCATCTTATTTTATTTAAATAAAATTAATATACTTGAAAGAGTTATTTAAAGACCAAATCTAAAGCTCAAAAGGTATTGGCACATAAGAAACACACCCCAAGGGGTTGTTCTATTCAAGGTGGGAAACTTACAATGGGTTAATCCAATGAAAAATGGCTATCCAATTTAATTCATTTGATTCAATATAAAAAATTTAAAATTTTAAGTGTTTCGTATGAAAAGACGGCACATGGAACAATGACATATTTTATAAATAGATGAAACATTAAGGGAAAATTTATAGACCACCAACCTTTGACTTAGGATGCTTTCTTCTTCTAATATTAGGATTTAATTCAATCCAAAATAAGAGACATTAGAATAATGTTTAATTACATTAAAATATGATAAATGATATTTAATTGACATATAATTCAATATGTGAAGATAAATTGTTAAAATAAGGAAGAGGATTTGTAGTCTTACCGAGGGTGATCAAACATGACCAATGAAGCTTAAATAAGACACAAAATAAAGGAGGAGCATGCAAGACTAAAAGAGGCCAAGGGAGATCTCCATGCATAGAGATTCTATTTTGAATGATTGAGGAGAAGGTACATGGGAGGAAGAAGAATGGAAGAAAGGGAAAATTATAATTTCAACACTTTATTGTGGTGCATGGTTAGACCACACAGTTTGTCTATCCATGCACTAACCGTTCACACCCATTGTCCAAAGGGACTTGGCCTCACGCATCTGGCCACACAGTTAGAAGAACTGTGTGCAGCCTATGAGAGGGACACTCTCCATGTGGAACCTACCATTGCATAGTTTGACACAAGGTTAGACAAACCATGAATAATTCATGCGGTCACCTCTGCAATTTATTGTAGAAATTAAACATGGTCATGTGGCCTCGGGTTCCCTATTTTTCAAACCATATGACACACCTCTTTAGGATTGCAGGATTTGGGGTGAATGGTGATCACTTACCGTGTGATAACCATAAAAACCCCTTACCTTTCCAAAATTTGGTATTACAATGCTCTGCACTCTTAAAACTCAATGGAACACCTGATACACGTGAAATGACTAAAACAAATCTAAAACCAAAAAAATTATGCATTGAAACTCTTATAATTATGTTATTAGTATCATTTTAAGAATTTTCTCATCCACTAAATGAAAACATTTAATTCCATCAAAAAATCAATATGATCCAAAACATAGGACGCTATAGAAAATAAACAAAGCGCATATAATAAATAAGTTTTTCATGCAAGAATAATATATATTCCAAGTCCTTAGATACTGGCTCTACTAATTTCATCTCTATTATGGAAGGAAAGTACACTAGCCATGTCTGACACATCCCTCTTCAAAGGGATGGACCAAAAACACATTTGAGACATGCCCCTAGAAGGGATAATCCATGTATATATCGACCTCTCATCTGACAGATCACTCTCAAGGGGATAGTCTATATGGATCAACCTCTGCACTCAACTACAAAATATAGAGGTACAACACATACCTTATATATATATACAAGATGACATATAAATTATTACATCATATAAACAAGATTCATAACCACCATAATCTGTATGCGATTAAATATCCAACATAAGTTCTATGAGGCTACACATTCACACCTCATGTTATCAAAAATTGAACATAGTACTCATGAGATACACATTCATTCTAGACCATAATGCTAAGAACCCATATAAATATGCTTTAATGATAAGGACAACCTACCTTTGGTGACACAACGTTCGATGACACGATTCATCATCCAAGTCCAATTGCGCCACTCTGAATCCTATAACCATACTTTATAAACCATAATTTATAATTCTAGGATCATTATTGATGATAAACCACACCCTAAAGGTAGGAAATTAGTAAATTTATTCAAGAAGATCTTTTTTTATAATGATAAATGTCTAAACAATGCACAAATTCCAAGTCCCTAAATCCAGGCGCTGATTCCACTGATGAACAACAATTACCTTGTTAAATCATGCCATAACACTTATATTCAACAAATATATCAAGAATATACTTTGGTTTTACTACGGGAAATAATATATAATTGATATAGATCAATATAGAACCCACTTGAAGTGGATTCATGGAATCACAATGATGTCTGAACATCGAAGAGAGGAGATGAGAGGAGAGGATATCACCCAAAATCATTTCAAGAGAGATCTTAGGGTATTGGTGTTTATAGATGCTTGAGATAATAAGAAAAAGGGAGATATTTAGGGTTTTAAAAAATTACATAAAACTCAGTAGGCCTGTTAGGCCCCAAACAATGCCACCGGTCATCCAGTGATTACTAGGAAGAACTGGTTTTCAAAGGATTCTCATCAGCTGTATAAAAGGATCTATAAAATTATTATAGATTCATAAAACTCCACCATTATTCCATTGGATCCCATTGGTTTTCTGGTAAAGCATAAAATACTGATTAAATCATCAATGAAGGCATAAAATCCCAATATAAATAATATTAAAATGTGCATAGTGTCCTAGTGAATTAACATATAAGTTTACATTATGTCTTGATTATGAAATCAATGAAAAGAATAATGTCCCAATCTCTAGAAATAATCACAAGAGGAAAAATCATCCCTAGTACCAAACCATGTTGAATGAGAGGGAATCAAATCTCCGTAGAAAAAAATATCTTACAATTATCACATCCCCTTCCATATAAGTGTCACGCTATGGGTGATACTGTTTGAACAAAGGATTTAATTTTTTGGAAATTGATATTGTTTTGTGTTTTTTATTAATCCACACTGGGTTATTCAGGGAGTTTTTTAAACAAGTGATCTTATGGTTCAAGTTGACTATAATGTTGAAGGTGGCAACATTTCTTAGTGTTTTCCAAATTTTTGGGCTCAAAATCAAAAGGAATAATAAATCCTCGTGAAAAGTGGTTTTATAGAATTGAATTTTCATAAATATGGTAAAGTTATTAGATTTGGGAAGACTGGGTTTTTTCAAAGGATGATATTCACAATGATGTGGATCATCACAAACCATCATCAGGAATGGTGATATGGGTTGACTTTAATCTCTATAACAACGAGAAGTGGAGCATCTCAAAGGAATGATGTTTTAATAGTAATCTATGGTATTCTGAGAAGATTTTATAGTGGGTTAAATTTTTGTAGATCTTCATGATTGAAGGATCTTCATAGACAGGAATTTTAAGTTTCACAAAAAAAACAATGGAGGCATGAGATCATCGCTAGGTGATATGCCTATAAATATTTGGCTACCCCCACTTCATTTTACATGAAAATATTTAGAATAAAGGGTGAATTGGTATGAATTTTTTAAGGCTGAAAGCATCAAAAATCAGGTTTTGTTAGTGATCCTGAGCATCGCAAAAAGGATATCTTAGTCTTAACCAATGCTTAGGTATCTGGGAAAAAGGATTTTTGGGATGGTGGTATTTTCTGTGATGACTTAGTGAGCTTCACAAAGGAAGTTTTTTCTATGAAGTAAGTTGGATTCATAAAGGTGGTGATCTCCATAAAGGATCTTCATGAATAGAAATATTGAACAATTGTTTTACTGAACAGTGGTTTCAAGTTCATCAACTACATACATTGATTCAATCTGAGTCTCATGCTAGTCAGGTATAAATACATAAATTACAAAATACTGAAGTGACCCTCAAGTCGTTAAATAGAGTAACACTTCTCCCAATGTAGTGAGTCATGGGGATTCCGGGAAAGAGTTCTGAGAGAGGTGGTGTGTTATTTATAAAGTTTTGTAACAATAGTGTTCCTAGAAAAAATTGATGATGTCTAAAATTCTTTATTACACAACTAGTTATGATTATTGGTTTTTTATGACCAAATTTGTTTTGGCGTATTCTCCTTGGACTAGACATTAGTGGTTAACCAAGTAAATTTTTTGTCTTGTCACTTTTCTTGTGATTATTTGATTTCTTCACATTTCAATTAGATAGGTTTAACAAGTTCCTAACAACATAGTAATAAGATCTATCACTTTAGATGAAAATGTTGACACCTTGATACACCCCTCTCCTATTAGGGTGTTCCAGTGTCCTACAACTGTATCAAAGGATAAAGGTTTTGGAGTTACATATTTCCTCTTTTTTGTCATGAAGAACTCAGTAAATGTTAGGGGAGTCCCCATATTTTATGGAAGAAACTTCTAGATTTTGAGAAACATGATGATGTATTATATAATATCCCTTGGAATGGATGTTCTTTTTCCAACTGCATTGGGGATTTTGGTCACTGACGAATCATGATTGTCTATGATTGAGACAGAAAAAAATACTTTATTTAGATGTGAAAGCATATAATTCCCTTAATATTGATCTATTTGATCAAATATATATAAATTTATGAGTTTTACATCATCCAAGTCTATGTGGTAAAAACATGAAAATATATACGAAGGCGATAACAATTTGATGGAATCCAAACTCCATGTTTTTTAAAATAGGTTCGATGATTGGAAGATGCATCTAGGTGAGAATGCATATACCTTTTTTAATAAAATTATTGATGTTGTTGGTGAAATTATAGGAATTGGTGAATAAATTAAATATATTTACATCATGAAGAAAATATTAATAAGGCTTCCACCACTCTAAAATCCAAAAGTGTCATCCCTTGAAGAAAGGGATCAATATAAACTTTTACTTAATGATCTTTTAAGTATTTTGGTGGCTTATGAAATGATAGTAAAACTAAAAGATGAGAAGAATAAATTAATCAATGGAATGAAATTTAAATACATTGAAAAAACATGATGTTTCTGGAGATATTGTTGATGATGATAATGAGGAGGAAAAACTTTTTTCAATCTTTAGTAATAAATTAGAGAGAGGAAAATAGAAATTTTAAGGAAAGAATCTTATGACCTCATTTTGACGTGGTTGAGTTGGGAACATTTCCTCTCAATGCTAAAAAAAATCGATGATAATGAAAGTGAAGCTGGAAACATGTAGAAGACTCAGAAAAGGTTCAACCATAAGTAAGACATCTAATCACATAATAAATTATAGAATACGTTTTTCATATGTAAATAAGAACAAGATGGTAATTAATAGTTTTTGGGGATGGAGAACCATTGTTTAAATCTAGAACCCATGTCTCCATGATGGCTATTGTTGAAATGTCATAACCTTAATAATATAGTGCTAAATATAATAATTTGATTGGTGATTTTGATCTCACTTTGTAACTTGAGTATGCTCTTGGTAATCTGGAAAATCCATGAAACTGAAATATAAGGAAGAGATCCATTCTAGAAGAGTCATCATAGTATTATGATCGAAAAGAAGCATAAATTTATAAACTAGAAGAAGGAAAAAAATAACATTCAAAACCTCCTAAAATCTTAGGAGAAATTGTCGAATTTATGCTCGGTATTGAAGAGAAGGAAAAGGTCATCAATGACCATACATATGGACTAGAGGACAAACATAATACAGTTTAGGGGCGTGGAAAAGAAGTTGTTACTCTTTTGAATAAAAGAGTAACTAAATCTAATTTAAGGTAAAAAAAGAAATTATAGTTTAAAATATTCACATATGTAGAGCTGTTAGAAAGAGATATATTTGGTTTGGAAGAAGTATAGAAGAATTTTAATGATCAAATATCCACATGTAAGGGAAAAAGTGGAATTGGATATGATGCTGAAACACCAAATATTCGGATCAAGATGATCCAAAATAATGACAAGAAAAAATTTGGACATATCACAAAGGCGCCTAATGTGGCAATAAAGAAAGCCTCAAATCAAATAGAAATGATAACTAAAAACTATCCACACATATCTAGAAATGATATCCTATAAAATAAGTTTTCTAAGGAATGGTAAATATTGAGGAATGGAAGTGAGAAGTAATTTCATTTAATGAAATATCAATTCTATGGCTATCTAGGGCATACCATGTCATATTGTAAAGTGTCAAGGAGCTATCTGAATGGGGAAGTTCTTGAAAATAAAAAATAGAGAATGAAACCATATCCTTAATCATATAGAATAAATAGTTTCTATGGACATTGCATTAATTGTTCAAACTATGTCTATAATGATATTGAATGTAGGAAAATTTAAGGAGGGAGTGATACCTATAGAACTCATTGACAAGTTGATACTTTCCAATCAAGTGGAGTAGCTCTTATGGATAGGTATTCTCATCAAGAAGAAGAATATGAGTATGATGAACTCATGAATGTTGAACATATATTATAAAGGCAATCATTTGTCTCCACTGAATAAATTATCTCATGGGAGGAAAAAAAGAATATCAAGAAATACAACCTTGTAGAAATAGTTGTCAAATCCACAAAGAACCGTAGCACCTGGATTGTTGGCAGTGGATGATCAACCCGTATGATCAGAAATTCATATTTATAGAATAATGTTATGAAAATGGTTTATGGAAAAATAATTTTTGTTAATGATTATGCTTTGAAGATCAAAGGTAGTTAAAGTACATAACGATAAAATGATGAGCTAAAGAAAAATGAAGTTCTCTATGTGGATGGTTTACATCACAATAATGAAATTGTATGTAAAATATATGACTCAAGACTGATAGTGACATTTAATCAAAAGGGATTCATTATCAAATGGAAGACATGGAATTATCTCATGAAAGGATGTATAGAAGATGGAAATTTATTCCAGGTTGAGAGTAAAGAGAAAAATTGTTACTTAATATTTGAAGAAGAAATGAACTTGTGGAATCTATGTTTGGTTGATATTAATAATCAATGAATAGAAAAGATATCTAATATGAAGATAGTCCTGGATATCCTCAATTTGAATCATGAACCAGAAAATATATGAGATGCTTGCATGCGAGGAAAGTTGGTCTACAATTCATATCATCCAAAGAAGAAAGGGGAATCAAATCTTCTTGATCAATACAACATATATGTATGTGGTCCAATAAATGTGTATAGAACATATGAATAAAGGTACATGGTTATTTTTATTGATTATTATAGAAGAGTGACTTGTGTAATGATTATACACAGAAAACATCAAGTGATTGATTTCATGAAAAAAATTTGTCGAATAGTTGATAAGGATATTGGCCGCACAATCAAAGATCTACAATTAAACAATGTAGGGGAGTAAACATCTGTTGAATTTTAAAATTACCTGAAAAGACATGGAATAAAGCATGATGTGGCTGTAATGAAAACTCTTCAATAAAATGGAGTGGTTGAACATAGAAATTCACAAGTGAACAATATGGACAGAACTATACTGATTGATATATGTATCTCTCTTAAATACTAAAAAGAGGTTATTCAAGTAGAAGGGTACACTCAAAATCAAATAGGGCTTTATATGGTAGAAACCAAAATACTATATGAGTTATGGTATGGAAGGAATCTCTCTCTTAATTATTTTTTTATTTTTGGAAGTAAATTTTTTCTTCAAAACAAAGATATAAATCATGGAAAATATTATAATTCTATAGATGAGGGAATATTTAATTGATATTAAATGAAGGGTGAATCCTAAATTTATTTCAATAACCATCTTGGAAGAATTTTGGAAAGCAGTGATGTCAATATAATTGAAGATAAAACCATGTATACCTCTAGGAGATCATATGATAATATGATAGGAGAGAAATAAGAAAGTGTAAATGGAATAGATTCAAAATACAGAAGTAGAGGAAGGTGTGAAAAACATTCAGGGGTAACGAAATAATTATGATTCCTAAGAAGAATCAGAAGAGGAAACCTTGGCTGGATAAACTTCATCTAAACCTCATATGAGAAATAGAATTGTATAAATTAATCAATCTATAATTATCATGGATTAGACTACACCCACACAAATAAGTAGAATGAGAAATGATGGACATTATTAGTTCTTATAAATTGTGGAACCAAACTCATTTGAAAAATCACCAAAGGATGAATCATAAATTAAATCCATGAATGAATAACTTGATCAAATTGAAAAGAACCAGACATGGGATCTTGTTAAGAGACCTGAAAATCAAAATGTTATTGGAACAATGTGGATCATTAAAAACAAATTTGATGAGAATAGGAATTTGATCGGAAACGAGGAATTCTTATTGTTTAATGGTTATTAATATATTTAAGGAATTGATGTTAAAGAAACTATTTCTCTACTAGTGAGAATGGATTTGATCATGCTTCTCCTTGCTATGGATGTTCAAATAGGACACAAATATTATCAAATGGATGTCAGAACTATATTCTAAAATGGAGTTCTTGAGTAATAAGTCTACATTGAACAACACATGGGATTTATTATTGGAAATTATGAATCAAATGTCTGTGGATTAAATAAGTCCCTCTATAGTCTAAAACAGACACCGTGTGCTTAGTATTATCTCCTGGATTCTTATCTAAAAATATTAAATTCAATTGAATACGTATCGATCAAAATATCAATGTGATGAATTCAATGTAAGATCAATTTATGATAAATATTTGTGTGTGTGATATTATATTTGCAGAAACAAGTAGGGATCAGTGGGAGAATTTTCTAGTAACATAAATTTTTAATTTGAAATGTTTATGATTGGTGAACTTTCATACTTATTAAGACTATAAGTGATTAAAAAAAAGATTATACTTTAATTTTCCAGAAAAATATGCAATAGAGCTGCTAAATAAATTCAATATGCCAGACTCAAAACTAATGTCGACTCTGATTACGGTAGGTAAAAAACATGGAAAGCATGAGGATGTGAATTCGATGCATCCCTCCATATAGATGAGAATCAATGGAAGAATATTATACATGATTAGAACATGGCCATATATTTTCTTTGAATATTTTTAGAGGCCCTATTTCAATGTAATCTGATGGAAGACCATTTGGAAGCTGTTAAAAGATTCATGAGGTATATTCAAGGTACTCTTAATTTTGAATTATACTTTGTTTCAAGAAGAGATAATGAATTATCGACATTTTTTGATGCTGACTGGGTGGGAGATGTGGTGGATAGAATGTCCACAAGTAGTGGAGCTTTCTTAATTGGTAAAAATGTGTGGGGGTGGTTGAGTAGGAAATAGGAAATAACTTCTCTTAATGTAGTTGAAACAAAGTATATATCTATTAAAAATGCTTTAACATAGCTATTGTGGATGATGCAACAACTTAATGATATTGGTGATGAGGTTAAACATCCAATGGTGATTCACCATGACAATAATAGCACGATCTATCATATGATTAATCTATTTCAGCACTCTCTTACAAAACATATTGAGATCAGATATCACTTCATCAAGGAAAAAGCTGATCAAGGGGTGAATAAAATGGAGCATGGTGTATACAATGACCAAGTGGATAACATTTGGACTAATCCTATGGAAACACATGTTTTTGAGAAAAATCAGTTGAACCATAGTGTTTAGACACCTCCCAGTGAATGAGGAGGTTACAGTTGGTCCCCTCTCCCCATATGTGTTAACTATTTTAATCTTTTTATGGATGTGATATGGGTTTCTATGAGTGATAAGATCCATGTGTTTTTATTCTATACAAGTATAGATACAAGTTCGTTGGGTATTTTTCCAAAGGGGTGGAATAGAGAAATTCAATATCATTGAAAGTTTCTGAAAAACCAAGAATGTAATGGTTCTATGACGTGATTAGAATTTAGTTTTATAATGAAATAAACAGATATTAGCTTGGACATCTTTAATAATTCCCAACCAATACATTCAATGCTTTTGTGACATGATGAGAAATCAGTGTTATGAGGAAACTATCAAAGATTAGCTTGGAAATCATTACGAATTCAAAATCATGAGATCCCATTTTATGTTTCCCCTCTTATTTTCTACACTAATCATTAATCACACAGACTTAAAGTGTTGGATGAGTTGAATCTTGCCTATTAGTTTTTGATAAGTAGATGGTGATTTATCGAATTTATCTATAGATTTCCAAAAAAACCCAAAGGGGAAGATTATTGGAAGAGTGGTTTTATTTTTATGAAAATAAATAGTAGTTTTTTTGTTGCTAATTCACACTGGGTTGATTAGGGAGGTTTCATGGAAAGTGATCATATATCACTAACTGAATACAATTTTGAAGGTTGAATCACTTTCCAGTGTTTTCCAATTTTTTGGGCTCAAAATCAGGAGGAAGAGGCAAGCATCATGAAAGGTGGTTTTCTGGAATTGACTTTTCATAAACAGGGTAAAGGCATGGGTTTATCAAAGAAGAGATTTTCCAAAGGCTGAGATTCAAAAATATGTGGATCATCATGAACAATCATCATTAACAGTGTGATGGTTTGATTGTAATGTAATCTACTATGATAAGAGGTTCATCTTGAAGTCGTGATTGTTTGACTGTAATCTACACGACTACAAGAATCATTGCTAGCGGGTTAAATTTCATAAGATTTTTTTGAGTGAAGTAGCATCATGAACAAGATTTTGGAGTTTCATGATAAATACATTGTAGTTGTGATAGCATCGTAATGGGATTTTCATATAAATTTGAGGCTACCCAACTTCATCTGCCATCAAAATATTTGTATGAAAGTTTGAATTGATCTAAATTCATGAAGGCTGAAATCTTATTGAATCTAGTTTATATATTGAGCATGAGAATTTATAAAGGATATCTTAGTCCTAACCAATGGTTAGGTATTTAAGAAAAATGTGTTTCATAGTGAAGGTATTCTACATGATGACTCAGTGAGATTTCCAATGGCATTTTGTTTCATTGAGGCAGTTTACTTAATAAAGGTGGGGAGCTTCTCCATGAGCGGTATTGAACATTTGTTTTTAGTGAACATTTCTTTCATATGCATAAAATTAAGAAATAGATGCATGAAGAGTCTCATTATAGTCAGATACAAAGACTTAAATTCCAATCTACAGATACGATTTTATAGTCATTAAACTAATTAATACTACTCCAAAATCAGTGAGCGAGTGGGAGTCATTAGTAGTGTTTTGAGATAGGTAGTGTGTTATCTATAAAATTTTCCAAAGAAAATATTCCTAGAACATAGTGACTATGTATAAAATTATGTATTCCCCAACAAGTGATGATTAGTGGTTTTTGGTATGACCAAAATATTATCCTCATATGATCCTTGGAATAGCCATTAGTGGTGAACCATGTAATATTGTTGTGTTGTATCGTTGCTTGTGATTGTTTTATTTATGTACATTTTAATTATAATGGTTTGAAAGGTTCCTACAAATGTGGTAACATGATCCATTACTTTTGAATAAATAATTGACACCCTGATTCACCGCTCCCCTCTCAGGATGTTTTGGGGTCCTACAGATACATACAATTTCAATGGTTAAAATTAAAAAGTTAGGTATTTAATCCCATTTCCATCATTATCCAGATTAATTCATCATTTCATTCCATATACTAGTGAGAATTGTGTCTCATAAGGATGAGAAATATGTTCCATTCATTAATATTTCATAAAATGGGCATAAAATTCCTCATCATAATCAACATATTACAAATTTTCATTACATCCCAACCATACTTATTATTATAATATAGGGAATATCTTCCCCCATTCATAACTAAAAACACATAATTATAAAGTAGGTTGGTTCCCATATTCTTGTACCATATACAATTCCATGGATAACGCTTAATCCACTCGGGTTAAACATTATAGATGGTGGATTTACACTTACCACATGTTCTATCCAAATGATTCGAAAAGGGTTTTAAGGGTGACTAGAAAGTCCCGCATGTTTCAATCCATAAGATAACATCTCAGAATTACACACTCACCTATGTCTAATAAGGCTAAGGGAACCTATCTTGGCACATTGTATGATAATATTATTCCAGGAAGTCCCCTTTTATATTTTTAGTAGAGTATCCATACACTATAATCCATTCCTACAAAAATTTACATCTATGTGATCAATGAATAATAATAAAAATGGTTCATCATGACCCTAAACATTCTTACATAACTCATACAGGAAAAGGGAATGAAATTAAATTTAGTTTTAGTTTAATCGCACATGAGTTGAAAGATCACATATCAAAAATTGCATAAAACAAGTATAAACCATCATGAATGGATTGGGATCACCCGCCTTGTTCTAATCGATATTTCTTGATGAATATCTCCAGTCTATTCTGGGTTAATTGGAAAGAATAAAAAATCATAAAAAACCCCAAATTTTGGGCATAAATAGTGCAACATGATGAAATGTTTAATGAAACATGGAATAGATTAAAAAAGGAGTCAAAGACTTTATCACCAAATTGGATGAATTTAAAATGAATCCAGAAACTATAAAAGGGAGTACAAGGATTATAAAAAGAGAAAAAAGAGAGCAGATGGAGAGGGGGTGTACAACTGGTAATAGAAAAATTATGGAAATAAAATAAATGTTATAATGTAAGATCCTATACGTTCTCTTGAGAAATTTTATTATTTATTTTTGTTTAAATCCATTAAATTTGGTCAGTGGAATGTTTCTTGAGTCTATGTGGAGTCTCAGGGGTTCCCTAGAGGTTTGGGACATCAAACAAAGGATAAATAGGTCGTCATATTCATGATACATGGTTGAAGCAAAGTTATTAGTAATCATGTTCCCTAACTATGCTTTCATGGAGGGGTGACGCATGGTTGATGAAACCTTGTATGTAGGTAAGGGAAAACACTATGGGCTTGGGAAAAGTCAATCCACATGGTTACCACATGATATTCCAATTTATGTTGACTCCCTATGAAACCATGCGACCTAGACCCCTCTTGGATAGAGGGTGGTGCATGGATGGAGCACAGTTTTTCCAACCATGCGGCCAAACCATGCACTCCTTTAAAATTGGGGTTTTAATATTTTTCCCCTCGGAATTTATAAAGCTTTACCCTTTTTTCTTCCCCATTTATCCTCCATTAGAAAGAGTGACAAGTCAAACTCTCCCAAGCTTCCCAAGGATCGATCACATACATTTCTAAGCTGTTTGGAGCGCCATTGGGTCTGGATCGAAGATCCAGGGGAGTCAAATGCTCCTATCCATTATCTTTTTTAGATTAGGTCATGTGTATATGTTATTCTTCTTATGAATCCCTAAAACCCCATTTTTTCAAATGATCTTATGTTGGGGATTCAAAGGGTGTTGGAATTAAAATCAAAGGCTATGGTAAAGGGAGTGTTCATGTACAAAATCTAGGTAGGGGGTTTATAAGTTATATCCCATAGACTTTTGTTTTTTTTCAAATGTATTTGGTTTTGATTTGGCATCATTTTTCCATCTGTTGGATTTTCCATGGTAAAATGAGGTTTTAATAGGTTCGTTGATGAATTGAACCCCTCATGGTCCTCATGGTATGAATTGAGTTTTAATATAATGGGATAGAGGCTACCTATGGGGGGGGGTTCAATATTTGTTGACTTCGGTTTGGGTTATGAAATTTGTAATTAAAAGGGACTAAAATATTGAACCTATTATTGTAATGTATATCATGTTAGCACGATTGTTGAAGAAACCCTAAGGGATTGTATATAGTGGGATAACATGGATTTTGAAATGAAATAAATTTTAATTGTATTTGAATGATAAAATTTTATAAGGCAATGTTTGGTATTTTGTTAATGTGTTGATGAGTTATGAGTTGTAAATGGTAAATGTGTTATTGGTTTACTGCATGAAGATGATTTATGTGTTGAAAAAACTGTGAATTTTGAATGGTTTGTGTATTCAATGAGTATGGAATGTGAAATGGTATATATTGTAAAAAGTTAAAGTAGCATATACGCATGTCTTGGTGGTATGTGGGATATTTACTTGATGTTCAATGCCCATAGGTCAGGTTGCACTAATCCTCTAAAACCCACCCCAAGAATACACATGATAGGGAGCTGTAATAGGGATCTATGACCCTAACTGTTTCATTTGTTGACACTACCTAGATTGAGGGTCCATGGTAACTGTGAGGTAATTTTTTGTGAAATGTTTTCCCTAGTGAAATATGGAAGTCAAATTATCCCCTTTTTCATAGTAGATAACCAGCATAGGTCATAGTGTAATTGATGAAAATGCATAACCCTTGCCAGAAATGATGAAAATGGTTTACATGAACATTTTTAATGAATGGAAAATAGTTTATCTTTTGTTTATCTTTTCATTTATTTAGTACTTGCATACATTATCTGTTTATACTGGATATTTTGTAGACACCATTAGTGGTGGACTACTGAGTTCTACTCACACCCAGATCATGCCACCATTGGGTACCTGAGTATATTTTATGGTTGTAAGTCAGGACAATGGGAAAGGCCCTATGATGTAGGGTGGATTTTTCCGTGGCATGTGAATGGATGATGGATTCAGACATGGAGTTGGGACCCATTTTTGGGATTCATCAGTTTTTCTTTACATTTGGTTTTCTTTACACTTTGCATTTTATGGCATGACCTAGCATATTTACCGTTTGGTTGTGGGATTATACCAGATTTTGGGAAATGGATTGTGATGCATGTTTATTAGTTACATTTTTTTCTATAATTTATCGTTTTTATATGTATTGAATTACAATTATAATGAGGTTATAATATTACCATTTGATATATTTGACCCTCTTTTATAGTCGGCAACCTATAGTGTATGGGGAGGCACTCTTGAGGTCATGTGGTGACCCAACTCGAGTTACCGGTTATGTGGCTCTCAGACCAGGGACATTAAAATTTTGTATTAGACTAGTTCTTATTTTATGTTTTTTTACTTTATGGGGATCGTAGATGGGATACATGGATGTTTCAATCCTTGTAAATGATCTCATGCATGGGAGTATCTAACCCATGTATGAGTTAAAACCAAATTACATAGGTTGGGCTTGGTTTTCTTGATCTGTATTGTTACATTTGAATGATATTTCACCATTAGTTTATACAGTTGTTGTGTGGTGTGACTGTTTTAAGGTATTTTGGACCATTGTCAAAATATTATTCATTTTCCATAATTAAATCATTTTATGCACATCGGGATATATGTAACATAAATCATGGTAGGCACACATGGGAATGACATGTGGGATGTAAGGGATAGAATGTTTTCTCTTTCCTTCCAATTTGAAATAAAAAGTGTCAAATCATGATGATATAAATGGTTAAATGGTAAGAATGTTATGGTATAGTTATGGAACATTTCCTCATGATGAGTCATAAATGTGTTAATAAAATTTAGTTGTGCTGAGTTTTAAAAGATAGAAATGTGAATTAATAAGAAATACTTGTGTTGTGATGGTAAAGTGGTTAAAAATGAGGGTGTCTAATAAAGGACTTATGACTAAATTAGTGGGTTTACCCCATGTAGACCATCACCCATTGTAGGGATATTTGAGGTTAGTGTTATAGAGGTGATTTATCCATTAGGATAGTGTGTGAAAAATTAGTTCTTGTGGCTTGTGGAGAACCTTATTTTACGCAAACAATTGAAGGTTTATGTTATGTGTTTTGAGTATTTTTTGGGAATTTTTGAGAGATTATACCACAATGACATGTGTCGATTTGGTGACATGAGTATATCACCAGGAACGAACCACCAGTAGTGGTGCAAGAAACCCCCTGGGTCCAAGGTAATCGAGGGGAGGAGTAGTTCGATGATAATTTTTCTTATTTTATACAAATGATAGAAGGGACACATGGCGGGTCTTGCGGAGTGTGATTGATCTTACCAGAGTGTTTTAGTTGCATCACCCTCTGAAATTTGTTGGAGAGGGTGGACTCAAGGAAGTTGATTTCTAGATAGAGTCCACATAGATGATTTTATACCAATTTGAGGCTCCTCATGAGAATAGATTCACGTGGGAAACTTATATGTTGTGAGAACCAGTGAAGTCCTATTATATGGGAGGAATTCAAGGAAAATTTTCTTGAACATTTTTATTTGGAGACTTGGAGGTTGCAGAATACTGAAGAGTTTATGAGTCTAACTTGGTGGACTATGATAGTGATGGATTATGCTAGCCACTCCATTGACTTGAATTTCTTGGTTCCATATTCGGTATGTAATGAGGCACTATGGTGATTCATTTTTGGGATGGACATAGACATGAGATTATGTCCCAGGTGAATATATTATTCTTAAACAGGTTTAGTGTGGTAGTAGATCTGGACTGGATCTCGGAAGAAAACCTTAAGGAGGATTCTGGTGGTGGACATGTGGTTCTAGTTAGGTTATCCAATGGTGTGGCATCTAATGGTAGGAGGCTCCACTTTGAGATTTTTCACACGAGTTGTGGGGGATAGAGTATTCAAAGTAGAGAAACAGCCTCTTAGGGTAGTGATTGAGTTTTTTGATATTAGTGTCGTAGGTCGGGACACCTGAGAGGTCAGTGTCCCAAACACCAGTTGAGGGCCAGGTATATGAAAGGATGGGGAATATGAAGTGGGTTTATAGGAACTATCAGTAGTTGTGTGACAGTGGAGGACTAAGGCCAGTATCGAGTGCAGACAGGGGGTTGGTTACACCATATTAGGCAGGAATTTGGATCTCTATTGGACATACCAATCGGGGAAGTGGAAGCGGTGCTCTAGGAAAATAGAGTCCCTATATTTAGGGTACTACAACAGCATGCACTCAGACTGATCCTAGGGAAGAGGGACAAGTCATCTTCATACAGTTCATCTTACATCTTGTGGTGGTGAGGCTAGACCATTGATAGTATGAGGTACGGTTCATATAGTTTCAACACTTTATAGTGCTCTGTTTGATACTGGTGTATCACATTATTTTATATCATCCCAATTTTTTTTGGGCCTAGTGGTGGGGAATATGAGTGGGGTTATGGTGATTGACACACTGTTAGGACTGAAAGCATAATATATCCTACAATGTATGGAGTGTACCCTTGCGGTTAGCAGGTATCATTTATAGTGGAAGTTTTTTATACTAGAGATTAATGGTTTTGATCTGATATTTGGGCTATATTGAATAATAGTTTACCAGTACCGTATTGATTGTTACCTCTATAGGGTAATGTTCACATCTCTTGAGGGAGACACTTATGTTCACCATGGGGATTGGGATATCCAAAAAGGTCATTCAACTCTGGTCTGTCAGTAGTTGGGTGAGATTATAGTTCAAGTGGCTTGTCTTATACCTAACTATCGGGGAGTAGAGAATATTTTATTTACTCTTATAGTGGATCAGTTTCAAGATGTGTTTTAGGATGAATTCTTAGGGATTCCATCCAAGACAGATATTGAATTCATAATAGAGTTGTTATCGAGAGACGAACCAGTTTCTATTATTCCATATATAATGGTACCAGAAAAGCTCTAGGAATATAAAACTCATTTGGAGGTATTAGATAAAAATGGTTTATTCATCTAAGTACACCGCCTTGGGGATCTCCATTGTTTTTTTAAATAATTTTGACTGATCATTGTAGTTGTGCATCGATTATAGTTAGCTGGATCAGATAACGGTTAAGAGCCGATACCCTATTCTATGAATAAGTGATATTTTTTACTAGTTGAGAGGTGATTCTGTGTTCTCTATGATTGATTTTATATCATTGTATCACCAGATGAGAGTGATACCTTCTGATTCACCACTTTCTTTTGTTAAGAGCACGCATTGTTTGTAAGAGTTTTTTGTGATGTTATTCGGGTTGACCAATGCACCAGTAGTGTTTATGGACCTAATGAGACAAATCATTCACCCATACATGGATCAATTTTTAGTTTTCATTATGGATGAAATCTTTGTGTAATCCAAGAATCATAATGATAATTCCAAACACCTTGACATCATCATGAGTACACTAAAAGACCATCGGCCCTATGTCAAGATATCCAAGTGTCATTTATGGATTGACGAGGTACATTTATTAGGTCACATAATATCTGAGGAAGGTGTGTATATGGAACTAAGGAAATAGAAATTTGTTGTATCTTTGGTGGATCCCAAGAATGTTTTTTATGTCCAAATTTTCTATCATTTGGTTGGCTATTATCAAATGTTCATCATGGAATTTTCACATTTGATTGCACCACTCTCAGTCTTGAACAAGAAGGGAATCATGTTTCAATGGTATGGGGTATGTGATAGTACTATCTAGTAGTTAAATAAGCTTTAACTACCACATTGACTCTGACCATACTTGATCTAATTTAGAATTATACTTTGTTTTGTAATGTGTCTAGTGTTGTTCTTGGGGCAGTGTTGATGCATGATGGTTGGTTTATGGTATATGGGTCATGAGAGTTGAGGCATTATAAACAAAATTACACTACACATGATCTTTAGTTAGTTATAATGATATATGGTTTAATGTGTTAGAATCATTACTTTTTTTGTGGAAGGTTTACTATGTATACAATTCATAAGATCTTAATGTTCATATTTTCCCATCGCGATTTGAAGCTTCAATTGTGAAGATTTGTTGATTACATATAGTTCTTTGATTTTGAGTTGGTCTACATTCTAGGAAAGGGGAATAGTGTTGTAGAAGTAATGAATCAATAATCTCAAAATCAAGTGGTTTATGAATCTAGTTTTGAGTGGAGGATGATGGTGTTGTTTATTGATATGCATCTAGAGGTGCAGGATGGGAAAGGGTTGATGACCCTCAGATCCTTGGTAGTTGATTCCATGCTTCTAAGACAAATAAAGGATCAGTAATATGGGGACCCGATGCTTTTATCCTTGATGGAATTTCTTGAATGTGGGGACTCACCTTTCATTTGTACTATTGGTTATGATGAGATCATTTATGTTTGTGTTCATGTGGTCATGCCTACATGTATGTTTGAAGATTTGATGCATGATTTTCATGTATCGAAGTGGGATATACAACCTTGTTTAACCAAAATGTATCATTACATTCATAGAAATTATTTTTGTCTAGGGGTAAAGAAATAAGTTTTGGGTTTCATGACATGATGACATACCTATAAGTAGGTGAAGGTAGAGAATCAGCATCCAGGTGGTTTGTTATAGCCTTTTCCCATTTTTTAGTGGAAATGGGATGACATTATGATGCATTTTTTGTAGGTATTCTAAATATGACACATAAGAATGATGTGATTTGGGTAGTTTTGGATTAATTTTCCAAGGTGGAACATTTATTTCCAACACAAGGGACCATCACCATTGACCAGTTGGGTGAGTTGTACATTCAAGAGATAATATGGTTGCATAGGGTGTTGTGAACCATAGTTTTAGATTGTGATCCACATTTTACTATGTGCTTTTGGAAGTGGTTAGATAAGGCACTTGGTATCCTGGTGTTTTTTATTATGGGTTTTCACCCGTAGATGGATGGGAAATCAGTGCATGCTATTAAGGTGATGGAGGACATGTTAAAGGAACGTGTCCTAGATCATGGTGGATCTTGGTAGAATCACATGACACTTTTTGAGTTCACTTATAATGACAGTTAACAAGAGGCGATTTAGATAGAACCATACAAGGAACACTATGGTAGGCTGTTTAGATCTCCATTAAGTTGGATGGAGGATGGGGAATCCTATTTTTTTGGGTTGAATCTCTTATAGAAGACATCGATGAAGGTTTAGTTGATTCTGAAATGTATAGCTATAACTTAGAGTAGCGAGAAGTCATAATCTAATTGGCGTTGATGATCTATTGAGCTTATAGTTGGTGATCAAGTGTTCCTTTAGGTGATAGCAAGGATGAGTCACCATTGGATTCAGAAAAAGGGATGTTAGTTCCCAGGTATGTGGGGTTGTTTGAGATAGTGGAGAGGGTCAGACTGTTGGTGTAACGATTGGATCTTCCTTAGTGGTATAGTGGAATGTGTGATGTTTCTCATGTGTCACAACTTCGGTAATGTCACCCTCACCCATATTACATGATTGATGTTGATTATATTTATTTTGAGTCTGATGTGTCCTTTGAGGATCATCTGGTTTGTATTATGGATCATAATGATAATGTATTGTGGGGATAGAACACACCTTTGGTTTGAGTATTATGGCAGCATTGTAATATTCAAGAAGATGGATATATAGGCTGAGTGGCCCGATTCTTATACCATGGATGCTTAGTGATTTTTGGGAAGAGCATATCATGGATAATCCATATAAGGTGGGCAGGTTGTACGATCATGAATATTCTATTGAGGTATGTTCTTGTTGAGTTTGGATTAAATCACTAAAAGTTGGTTAATGGAATGTTTCCCGACACTATGTGGAGGCTCGTGGGTGTCCTGGAGGGTTGGGACATGAAATAAGGGAGACTGGGGTCATCCATTACATGATGCATACATGGATCACGATTACTAGTAACAATGCACCTTAACTGTGCATTCCTGGAGGGACGGTGTACAGTTGATGAAACCGTGAAAATTAGAAAGGGGAATTCATGCAGTTTTGATAAAGAAAATTTGAATGGCTATAACACATTTTTTCAAACTATGTCGGCTTTGTTGGAAACTGTGTGAGTTTTCCCCCACTTAGAAAAAGGGTGGCACATGGTTGGTGCACGGTTTGGCCCATCGTGCGGGAAAACTGTGTGCCCGTTTAATAGTGAGTTTTTAATATTTTTCCTCCTCATATTTTATGAACCCTTACCCACTTTTCATCAAAATTTCTTTACCTATATTAAGAGTGATGAATCAAACTCTCCCTTGCTTCTTAAGTATTAACCTCATTCATTTCTATCCCATTTGGAGCACCGTTGGGTGTAGATTGAAGCTATGAGTGATTCTAACACTCCCCTTCCTTCTATTTTTTAGGATGTAGTCTTATGTAGTTGTCCTTATTCTTATGAAGCCCTAAAACCCCCTTTTTCTAGTTGATCATAGATTGCGTCTTTAATGGGTGTTCAAATATGAATCAAATGCAAAGGTTATGTGAGTGTTCATCTTCAGAATTGAGGTAAGTGGTCTATATGTTATATCCCAATAGTCTTATTGTTTTTTTTCATGTGTATGTGATTATGATTTGGTGTATTTGTGCCTTCAATTGTATTTTATATTGTATAATTGAGGTTTTAATTGGTTAGTTGATGAATTGAACCCCTCATGGTCCTCATGGGATGCATTGAGGTTGAATAGACCAGGATAGAGGCTACCCATGGTGTGTTCCAAATTTTTGAACTTGGGTTTGGGATATGAATTATGAAGTTAAAGGTTTTATGAGATTGAACTTGTTCTTGTAATGTTTAGCATGTTAACACTATTGATGAAGAAAACCTAAGGAATTGTATATAGTGGGTTAACATCGATTATGAAATGAAATTTATTTTAATAATGGTTAGTTGATAAAATGGAATAAGAAAAATTTCAGTATTATGTTAATGTGTTGGCGAGTTATGAATTGTTAATGGTAAATGTGTTAATGGGTTAAGGCATGAAGATGATTTATGTGTTGAATGAACTATGAATTGTGAATGGTATGTGTATTCAATGAGTACGGTTTTTGAAATGGTATATATTGTTAATGAATCATGTGAACATGTCTTGGTGGTCTGTGGGGTATTTACTTTAATGTACTATGCCCATGGGTCGATTCTACTGAGGCTCTAAACCCCACCGCTAGAATTCATGGGCAGGGGAGTCGGACTGAGGCTATAAACCACAGACAGTTTCATTTGAAGAGACAAACTGGACTGAGGCTCCAAGGTAAGTGTGATGTAATTGTTTGTGAAATTGTTTACTTAGTGAGATAGGGAAGTTGAATTATCCCCTTTTAGATATTATTTTTCCTACATAGATCATATTGTAATTGATGAAAATGAAAATTCGATGGTACAAATGATGAAAATGATTTAAGTGAACATTTTTAATGAATGGTAACCTATTTAGAATTTTAATCTCTTAATTTATTTTACACATGCATGCACTATCTATTTAGACTGGGTATTTTTTAGACACCATTGGTGGTGACCTACTCAGTTATACTCACACCCTACTGAGGCTGTAATTGGTTACTTGAGTAGATTTAATAGTTTCAGGTCAATACAAGTGAAAATTCCCTATGCTAAAGAGTTGATCTAGGCATGGGATGTGCATGAATGAGGGATGTGGACTTTGAGTGATGACACATTGTAGGGATTCTACAATTTGAATTTATTTTGGGTTTTCATTACACTAGTAATTGTATGGAATGACATATCATATTTAGAATTTGGTTGAGGACTTGTACCCAATTATAGAAAATTGAATATATATCATGTTTATTTGTTATATTTTTTTCTTTTATTTCCCATTGTTATGTTATGTGTATTACTATGATAATGAGGGTATAGTATCCTCATGTGATCTATTATACCCTCATTTCTAGTCAGTTGCCTCTAGTGTATGGGGAGGTGCATCTGACGTCATGTGGTGACCCAGCTCAATGCACTAGTTATATGGATCTCTAGCTAGGTACATTACATATATCATTTTAAAAAACTTAATTAATGAAAATTAAAATTTATAAAACACAATGGAACCCACCGAGTTACATTACCTTATCACTAGGTTATTAGTTCTCACTACATACCTTCTTTAGGGATACCGACCACTCATAATCCCACCCAATACCCCTCTACAATCCCCATAGGGTACCTAGTACCGGTCCGCCAAGTACCTAATAAACTATGTAAAAAGGAAAGTGGTCCCCACACTCATGTTATTAATTTAAATTGTACTCTTGAGGCCCTTCTAACACCTTCAATGTTCAGAACTCATAGAAATACACTAGGTTTGACAAAATTTAAATAATTTCATTCCTCAGAATCGAAAAGGTGTTACAATGTTTAGGAATTCCTGTGTTTTATTATTTGATTCACTTGAATTTTTATTATAATTTTATTTGTAAATTTTCAGATACACATCGAATAAATGTTATTAGATTATAGATTTGGTATTTTTTTATAGATTATGTTGTTATAGTGAGTCTCAATGACTTTTATTGAGTCTATTATTTTGATATTATGATTCTATAAAATTTTATGAGATCTAATCAAATATAAAATTTATTTGACGAGCATATAACCAAGGGTAAAGGTATTTTTTGATAGAGACTTATTCACTTTGGTGTTTTTGGTCCACTTTATGGATTACTATGATAGTTTTCTTTGAGGTATGATTATTCTAATTTCATAAATGGTTATATTTATGGTTGGAATGGATTATTTTACATAAAGTGGTTAGAATTATATCATTGATGATTTTTTTTGTGTTTAAATTTCTTATCTCTGATTCCTAGAACATGGAAATGGTTTCCAAGATAAAAGTTTCAGTCATTATAAGATTTATTTTTATTTATTCAATTTTTTTATCAAAATGAACTAATATGTAATTTTATGTGGAATTTTCAAGATAGAATTTTTATGGCATACACTGTATTTATATAATATGTTTATCATTAGTTTTTTTTCAAATGAAATAAGGTGAATAGTGTCTCTTTAAATAAAAATTGAATTTTAATTGGTTATTCGCTATGATTTATTATTTTTAAAAGGTACGTATTGTTCAAAAAAATTATATTGTATATTTTTTTGATTAGAAGGAGGGAGGTCTTGAAAATCAAAATATTGATCGAATTGTTTTTCTGAAAATAGGGCTTATGATTTAGAATGAGTGGTTATAGGTGTTATAAAATCATTTTTATCCTATTTTGAAATACTTTTTTTTAAATTTTCTAGATATGTAAAATTTTGAATTTAATGTTTTTTGTAGATGATTATTTCAAAAACATTACCATTTTTATAGGATTTCAATAGTTCAAAATCATGCTTTTTTTATAAAAAGTTGACATTATTTATTGTACTAAATTTTCAATGAGTTTATAATGTCTATTTTATTATTAAATGGGAAATTTTAAATGGTTTGAAACTACATGAAGAAATATTTTCATAGTTTCTTGAAAATTATTTGAAATCCTTAAAAAATAATCTCTAGTTTATAAAATTAATAAATTTAAAATAATTGTTATTAAATAGTATATATATTAGTATCCATGTTTTTCAATAAGGTGCAATCCAAGTATTTTTTTAAGTACATTTTCTATAAAGTGCCAATCACATGATATTGATTGGATTATTATCCTAAAAGTTCCTCTTCTAGAATGTTTATAGGGATACTGGTTGCAAATATTCACTCTCTAGGTATCAGTGTGGATTCTAGTTGTGAAGATACACTCCCATGGTATATGTAGGGGTTTTGGTAATGAATTACCTCTCTCAAGATGATCTTTGGGATTTCAATTGATAAGGTTCACTCCAAGATTAATAATAGGGATATTGGACTAAAGTTACCGCTCCTAATATATATTAGTACATGCATATATTGAAAAATACCACCCTCTTTATAATTGGATGAAATGGTTAAATCTCATTTATTAGGAATGGATTTGAACTGTAGTTTTCATTTGGGGCTTACCACTAGATATCTTAACTAAAATCGTATTAATTAGGTGAAGGTATCTTTCCACACAGTTTTATTTATTGTGAATAGTTTAAATGTATTGTGTTTTAATTTGAATATGAATCAATAAATAAATTACAATGAGAATAAATGTATATGGATACATTGAATATATTGGTTGGTTTTGGATACTCAAGAGGGGGTGAATCGAGTCCCTGTAAAAATTTCTATAAAAAATATTGATTTGAAAGGTCCCCAATTTGAAATATAATATGTCCTAGTTAACCAAAGTAGAAGATTTATAAAATGTTTTTATCTTTTAAAAGACTTCTCAAAGAGTTACAATTTCTCAGTTAATATCAATAGGGATTATTATTTTATCTTTTGAAATCAATATAATAAACAAAATTATAATATAATCACTATCTAATTCTAACTATAAAAGAAAAGTGATGTTTTATGATTGAAATAAATACAAGATGATAAAAAATAAACATAAAAGAACATAGTGGAATTTAAAACAAGAGGTTCAGTCTCAAGAAAAGACATAATCATCTCTACTTGGTGATCACCTTCCATCAAGAAGTTTATATAAATAAACTATGATCCACACTCTGGATCATGGTATATAAATGTATACTCACTATCTAGGTCAACAAGACCACTTTCGCAGTTTTCATTAGAGTGAAAAAACAACCAGGACACAAAGAGACCTCTTCCTCTATTATTTTGTTGATGTGTAAGAATTAAAATACGTTTCTTGTGACGATATCTATGTATCTTTCAGTTTTTCATAGGATTTAGTGTGTGTTTATAAAATAGAGACACACACACTAATCCTAATATAATACAATTTCACAAACATAGAAAGAAATAATGAGAAAGGAGTTAGAAGTCTCTGTGTGATTTTAAATGCAGCTTGTGACTCCTTGAAAGTTGTGTTAAAATGCATCTTGAGTGGATTTATAGAAGAAGACCGCAAAAATGAGCATAGTGTGAGATTTTGTCTCCTGTTTCTAGTGAGGTAGCAGTTTACTCAAGTAGTGTTTCTCCACTCTTTTCTTTGTTGTTGTAAGATGATCTTCAGTTTAATCTATTGATAGTAACTTTATGATTCTGCTATTTTTAGTTCTTGATTTTTTCTCAGTAACATGAGCATCTAGACAGCTATCTTAGTTTTTTGATCAGATATTCCATTTATACACTACAACAGAAAAGGATCATGTTCTATGGTACCTCATACTAGTCTTCTAACATCGATATTAATTTTTTCTACAAAATATATACAATTTTATTAAAATAAATAATATCACTAAGTTTCAAAAATATCACCATTAGAATAAATTTGAATTTAAATGAAAATATAATAGTTGATAGTGTCTTAGTAATGGTAGGTCAGGTTGTGGAGCCTCAGAACCGGTGTCTCAGACATGGAAAAATCGGCAATCTTGAACAGTGAGTCGAGTAGCGGTAACTCAGGAATGGTTTGTCACTCTGATGGTAGGTCCACATGAGGTTGAATCATGCTATTGGTAGCTCAATGTGATGGTGTCACGTACTTTGAATAAATTCTGAGAAGCTATTGAGTCTAGTGGTGACTCATTACGATGATGTCTCATACATTGTGAAAAATCTAAGTTGGGATGTCAGTAGGTTGAACAACATTAACAAAGTGCATCGATATCTAGAGTGATAGTGTCTCAACCTTTTTCAGAAATCAGCGTATGTACTGAAAGTGAGACATTTGATAGTGATGAATCTTTTTAGTAGGTCCATACCAATGGTATCTCATACTTATCAATTTTTTTGTCATTAGTAGGATGTCCAAAAGTGGGTCCACCTTAAAGGTGACTCATACATAGTCAAATATTGGCAACCTGTCCTATGATATGAAACACTAATAAAACAAATTAAGATGATAAGTAAACATGATTAAACATAATTAAACAAAATTAAATATGATTTAACTTAATTATGAATGATTTGTGAGCATCAAAACTAATGGATTCCAAAAATATCCCCCTTTATGATGATAAAAAATCCTGGAATTAATAATCCATTCTTAACGATCAAAGTAAATTATATGATAATAAATAATCAAATAAAATTAAATTCCATCTTAAATTTCTCCCCCATTTGGTATTATCAAAAGGAGAACAAATAAGAAAAATATCATGAAAATATAATAGATAAAAAGAGATAATTCATTTCATTATTAAAAGATAGTACATTGGATGTGAAAAATCCAAAAAATACATCCCTATCAAAGATCAATCCAAAATCAATACTTCTCCAATGGAGGATCCAGGACTGCTTTTCTTTTATTAGTAGTAGTGGTGGAGGTACAAAAGGTACAAAGGTATTAGATGAATAGAGCTAATGAATGCAAACTGCAGAGGGTACCGTAGGTGTAAGATCATAAGTAGAAGAGGTAGGGTTGTAAGTTCCCTATAGATCACATGTCATAGCTGACTAAGATCATGTTATACAAATATGGTAAATGTTTTAAGGGTTTCAAGAAGAGGAGAAAAAGGATTTAGAGTCATAGAATCTCTAAATTGAGGATCTACATATCAGTATATTGATCCTAAAAGAAAATTATCAATCACTTTTGGAATAGGTAATTCTTCTAGTGCAACAATTACACTACTCTGATGATGTAGGTAAGGCATCAAAAGGTTTATAAAGCCCATGATTATCTTCCCACCCTTTTCCATAGCCTTTTTGAAATCATATTTATTTCCCATAAATATCTGAAGAGTCAGTGTAAGCTCCTTTAGTTTTTTAACTTATTCCTTAAATGCTTGTGTAACTAGAGGTATCCTCATATTTTCAACCAAGTACTTAATGTGACTATCCAGCTAATGTTTGGTATAAATCATTTTAAAATATAAATCTACCTTATTTTAATCTATTATTGAGAAGAAGTATCCCATTTTATTTAAAACCATAGAATATCATGTATATGGTCACTATTTGGTTTTTTAGGGCCTCCTGATATGAACTACCCAACAAAGACTAAATTTCTTCTCTAATCACAATCTTATCATACCATAGTCTGAATATTGAGAAATAGGAGAAGTAGAGGTTGAGGAATCACTTACTACATCATTGACTACTGATATCTAAATATCCATATCAAGGTTTGGAGGAGGGGGAGTATCATCCTCAGAAGTTGTATCTTCAAGATAGTTTGAAACCTTTTCCAAGGAGGATGCATAATCAAAATACATCCCTTTATCAATAGGAATGAGTATAACCAACTCATCACTTGATTTTTTATTTTCCATCCTCACTTCTTGAATTTCAGAAACTATATGAGGTTGAATCTGAGAGATAATTATCCCTACAATCATATCAGCATATGTTTCTCTAAAATGATACATTGTTGCTGGTAGAGGTTGGAGAATACGTATAACTACTAAAAACAGATCCTCTTCAAATACATTGATTTCACTCTGACTTATATAGTCAGTAGGAACAGGTGAAAACAAAGGAGTTGAAGCAGGAGAATGATCTACTAATGGAGCTATTTTAAATGGAACTTTTTTATCATGACCTAATACTTTAGCCATAGACCCATGAGAATTAGATTCCTCATCATCTGAATCATGATAATCCTTGCCTAAATTGACATATCCAGGGTACTTATCCCATTTAGACACTACTTTCATATCCAAATGATTTATATTGTTAGCTCTAACTCTCTTAGACTGATTCTCCCCTCAATATATGTTTCCCTCTAAATTGGTGATTTCTTCCAGGCATAGACGAGTTCCTGAAATTGAACAATTGAAGATTTTTATTCAACTACAACTAACTCAGGAGCCTTTTAAGATTCACCAACTAGTTCGTTTTCCACTAAAACCATTTCATCATGATCTGTAGGTTGTGAAATATTGCCTTGATCCTTAATAGGAGGGTCAGCTTCACCACAAGTTTCATCACCAACTTTTTCTTCTACTTCATTTGAATCACATTCACTACCACTTTCTTCCACTTTTGCTTTAGATTTCTTATTCTCATCTTCACCCTCTTCTTCACCAAACTCATAATAATCTTCACTATTATCTTTAAATTATTCACTTCCACTTCCACTTGTATACTCAACATCTTTAGATTCCATTGCCTCCTCATTATAATCACCATCTAGGAGAGGGTCTTTGGTAGGAAGCCTTTCCTGAGGGCTATGAGGGACCTAAAAAATCATTTAGGGATTTCAGAAATATATGGATCAATACTATCATAAAAAAGATATCTCATTTATTTCTCTACCTCATATACTTGTTCTTCCTCATCCAAGTACTTTTCCACTTCATATAGTCCTATTCTAGGAACATCCATATCTTTCAGCCACGAAGGATGTTGAACAGGATCAAACTTTTCATAATATTTCTCATTATACTCAATCCACTACCTCTTCTAGGGATTCCAACTAATCATTATTATTTTTCATATGGTTTTGGAAATTAAAAAAACCATCAAATTCATTCATATTTTTTTCTCCTTTATTTACAACTCCTTTAGCTTTCATCATTGCAGTAATTAGTTTAAAAGAATATAGGGAAGTTGAATTGAATTGAGGTTTAATCATATCACTCATATGGACTAAGAGGTATCTTCACAAATTAATCTAGTGTCCTTATTTCATTATATACAAAAAATAAACCTATTAGAATTTTAGGGAAGAAAATTCCCCTTTCCTAGGACACACTTGATGCTAGAAAAACATGAATAACAACATGCATTCATCATCTAGCTTAGTTTCTATGGGACTTCTTGTGATTCCTACATTTTTCAACTTAGTTAGGGTTATTTAATAACTAAAAATATAACATAGAGGAGGAGTATTGACTTTTAAATCATCAAAAATACCTTCAGGAGGTATGTTCAAGCATTCATCCCACTTCATAGAGGAATATAAAATCATTTTTCCATTTATTCTCAACTTAATTGAAAACATATCAGTTACTTTAAAAATAATCTCAGCATACATATAATAATCGTGAACTAGTTTCAGATATAGAGGATGATTTTTTTGGAGAACTAATCTAAAAAACTTTATTCTTAAAAAAGTCTCAAAAAATATACTTACTTGAAAACATCCAATCTTCGTGCACATTTATCTCAGGAATGACTATTCTGTTGGGAATATCTGGGTTAATATGTTCGAGTTTAGGATGACATGATTCCCCCTTTTGATTATTCAAAGGATGAATCTTGTCGAGAGACTTCTAAGACAATCACTTACTGGAGCCATTATGAAGGATTTGAATGGTTCAGTTAAAGGAGAAATTTAGAAGAGGTTTGAAAGATAAAGATTCAGTTTTCAGAGAGTGAGTAAGTAAGAAATGATTTTGGATTGTTTTGATATTTATCATTTAGGGATTTTAGAATATTAAATCCAAAAACTAGTATAAAAAATTAAATTAAACAAATGATTTTTAGTTAAAGTTAGAAAAAATTACAATGTAATGAATTGAAAGTCACAACAGTGAGTTATAATGGTGAGTTGTCATTAGTGAGTCATCAACAGTGAGTCATAAATAGTGAGTCATCGATAATGATTCATTAATGGTGAGTCATCAATGGTGAGTAATCAATGGTGAGTCATCAATGATGATTCATAAATGGTGATTCATCAATGGTGAGTTACTCCATAGTTAGTCACTTAAAATTTATCATCCCCAACTCATGTATGATGTAGCTCATTATCTAGGAATTTAAATCATTATTAAAAATATTAGCATGCTAATGTTCAGTACTAATAAATTCAAGTGTTATATCATTTTTTTGATAATGATCTCTTAAAATGTGATGCCTTACATCAATATTCTTTGTCCATGAAGGAAAAATTGGATTCTTAGAAATGTTAATAGAACTGGTTGTGTCATATTTTATAGGTACATGAATAAAGTTATATCAATGGTCTAGTAAAATATGTTTCATCCACAAAATATGGGCACAAAAACTACCAGTAGCTATGTATTCAGATTCTTCAGTAGATAATGCAACAAAATTTTGTTTCATATTGAACCAAAGAAACTATAGACATTCCCAAAAAGTGATATGTTCCAATGGATGTTTTTTTATCTAACATACAACCACTAAAATCAACATTAGTATAGATAAATAATCCAAATGGTTGTCCTCTGGGATAGAACAGTAATATGTTAGTAGTATATGTGAGGTATTTGAATATTCTTTTAATATTGAGTAAATGTGACTTTTTAGGATTTTCTAGAAAATGACAACACATACAAACACTAAAAATAATATATGGTTGGCTAATAGTTATGTAAATAAGACGTCTAATCAAGCCTCGGAAATTTGTTTGATCTATTGATTTTTCATTTTCATCAAGATCCAATTTACATGTGGTACTCATATGAGTATCACTTATTTTAGTGTTATCCAAGAAAAACCATTTTAAAAAAAATTAGTATATTTACATTGATTTACAATAATACTTTGTTTTGAAAATTTTAAAATCCAAGAAAGAATTTGAGTTCACCCATTAAATTCATTTCAAACCCATTTTGAGAATTTTTGGAAAAATCAACACATAAATAATTTTTTTGATAATCAAAAAACAATATCATTAACATATATTTGAACTATAAAACATATTTAGAAATAATTTTTATGAAAATTTTAGGATCAGTTATACCTTTAGAAAAACCATTAGAAAGAAGAAAAATGTTGAGCATATCATGCCATGCTATTGGATCATGTTTTAAACTATACATAGCTTTTGTTAATTTAAAAATATGATTTTGAAGATGAGGATTTATAATGCTAGGTGTTGTTAATTAAATACATCCTCAACTATATAACCATATAGGAATTCACTTTTGACTTAAATTTGATAATGTTTGAAATTAAGATGTCTTGCATAGGCTAGTAGTATTCTAATGCCATCAAGTTAGGCAACAAGTGAAAAGTATTCATCATAGTCTATTCCTTTCAATTGAATAAAAATTGTGTGCAAATAGTCTGACTTTATTTCTTAATACAGTGCCAAAATCATTCCCATTGTTTTAAAACACCCACTCAGTGCCTATGGTCAAGGTTTATTTGGGTCTATCAACAAGTCTCCATAAATTGGTTATTTCAAACTGGTTTAATTATTCTTATATAGCCATCTTGTAGAATTCATCATTGATTTCATCATTGATGTTTTTAGGTTCAAATTGTGACAAAATGACTTGATGTTCAACGTGTTTTAATGGAGAAGCTCTAGTATGTGTTCCTTTATCAATTTATCAAACTAAAATATCTACAAGAGTTTTTTAATTGTTCTAAAAGACTTATAAAATGAAGGATTAGACACTTCAAGTTCATTTTGAGAATCTGTAGAGTTTCCATATCCTTGATTTTCTAGTTGTTTCATAACAGAATCAAAAGCTTTAGGATTTACGCCTATAATTGACAGGTTAACCTTGAAATTATCTAAAGAGTTTTTGGACTCATGTGGATATGTTTCATAAAACTTAACAAGCACAAATTCGTCCACACATTTTGTTCTTTTATTGAATACTCTATAGACTTTACTAGATATTGAATTACTTAGGAAAATCTCTTCATCACTCATGGAGGAAAATTTTCTAAGATTATCTTTTATTAAGAATAAATATTGTGCAACTAAAATTTTGGAAGTAATTAACCTTAGGATTACTATTATTCCATATCTCATAGTGGTATTATTTAGGATATGACTAATTAAAACTCAATTTATTATATAACAACTTGTATTCACATATTTTGACTAAAATTAAATAGGTAGATCGTATTCATTAGCATAGTCAAGGATTTTTCTTATAAGGTTATATTTATCTTTTCAAAAATTCCATTCTATTGGGTGTCCTTGGAATTTAGAAGTTTTAAATATAGCCACTTTTTGATTAAATAGATTCAAATTATTAATTTTAAAACTCACATCTATAGTCACGTCTTAATGTTTTGATCCTATGTAAACTGAAGTTTTCTACTGATCCCTCACACTTGATGAAATAAGAACACGCATCACTTTTGTGAGCTAAAAATAATGTCCAAGTATACATATAAATGTCATCTACTAGATCATAGACATCATGATTCCCATTTAAAAATGAAACTTTATAAGGTCCAAACAAATCCATGTGAACCAAATTAAAAGTTTGAGAAGTTAAAACTTATTTCTTTTTTTTTTTGAATGATATTTTGTGTTGTTTTTCTTTTTAATAAGGAACACAGACATTATCATTTGGAAACAGTGGTTTAGGAAGATTCTTGACTAATCATTTTCTATTATTCTTTTTATGATAGTGAATGTTACAGTGGCCTAGTCTTCTATGTAGACTCTTTATGAATGTCACTTTGGTAGGAAACATTCTGTGATACTAAAGAATCATGATTTACAACAAATTCATTTTCACTTCTAATGGAAGAAAAGAAAATATTATTCTTAGAATTTAAAACATTAGAATAATCATTTTCAATTTTAACATGAAATCCATCATCACATAACATTGAAATTGTATATATATTATACTTAATACCATTAATATAAAGAACTTTAGATATTAAAATTGAGTTAGTGTTACCAATTTGGCCAAGGCTAATAATTTTCCCTTTTGCAATGTCACCAATGGTGACACGTCCTCTATCAATATTTATGAGGTTATTGAAGCTAGAATATTACCATTTCTAGTGTCTTTGACATAAAATATCAAAGTACCATAATCTATTATTTGAAATGATAAAACATTTTTCCAACAAAAATAGTTTATGAAAGGAAATACTCTGGTACCTATATTTGTTTGGGTCAATTAATATTTGTAACTAAATCATTAGGAACCAACATTGTATTCATTGGTTTCCTGTAAGAAAATTGTAATGTTTTAGAAAAATAAACTCTATTAGGTCCGAAAGAACTAGTAGTAGTAAAAGATTTTTTAGTACTAGAACAAGTAGAAAAATTCCCAGATTTCAGCATAAAACCGGAATTTCTAAATTTAGATACAAAATTGAGTTTAATAACATTTCTTTTCCAAATTTCATAACCAGTGATAGTAGAATATTTATGAGAAACGTATTATCCATGAATTGGAGTTAAGTTATCTTTACCATTTGTAAATTTCTCAAGATCCTTCTTTATTTTTCATTAGAATGTTTATGATCAGTGTTTTCCTAGAGCAGTTGAGTAATTATCTTATTTTTATATAGTGATTTAAGAATTAACAGTAGTATAAGGAGCTTGTTCTTTCTTTAGAGATTTCTATTTATCTTTCAGTTCATTGTAAGTATCCTCAAGCATTTTACAGTATTCAAACATTTATTCATTAGTCATATTTTTAGAATTTTCAGATTCAAATTCATCTCCAAAATAATCATAGTTATATATAGAAGATGTTAGGGATTCCTAGGATGTGTTTTTTATAAAACACATGTTGGATTTTTCACCCATTTCTTTATGAGAGGATTCTAATTCACTTGAGATATCCTCAAATACACTCCAGGTATCCTTCATTGCCTTTTTGTATTTTTTATCTTTACCCTCATATTTGTTTTTATACATCGGCTTTGGACTGTCAACATCCACATATATCTTTTGATTTCATTCGTAGAAGACTTTCTCATTGGTATTATCACTTATTCTCCAATCATTGTTTTATTTATCTTTGTTTTCATACCCCCATGTACTACTAGAATTTATAAAGAACTTCATCTTTTTATAAAATTCCTTAAATCTCTTGGCTAGTTGAGCCATTTATTTATCACAATATGTCCATTATTATTCATTGTTGGAAGTTTTAGTAGGAAAATAAATTTTATATTTTGGTTTAGATACAGTGGTTTTGAAATCCACTGCCTTTATTTTGGGTTCATCATCATTTTCTATATTGACCTTCAATTATTCTTCATACATCATAAGATTTATTATCAGTTACTTTACTGGAAACTTACTGATATCATAGGATTCTCTTATTGATATAGATTTTCCTCTTTACTTTTGTGGTAAACATCTGATTAGCCACAATATTTGTTCCTTAGCATCAATTTGATTTCCTAGAGTACTCATTGTATTGAGAATTCCATTGAACCTGATATACATATAATAAATAGGTTCATTATTATTCATTTTAATGTTTTCATATTTAATAGTATATTTGTTAATACTAATTTCATTTACATTAGAGGATCCTTCATTTGAAACAACTATCGTATCCCAAATTTCAAATGCTGTTTTACATATAAAAATCCTATTTAATTCATCATCACATAGAGAACAATATAAGAAATTCATATATTTAGAGTTATTATTATTGGTTTCATTAGTTTTATCATCACAAGTATTTCTTGGAATAGTAAGAATCTAATATTCATCTATAATTGTGGACCAGATTTCAAAACTCATGCTTTCTAAAATCATTTTCATATTAATTTTCCACTGAGCATTATTTGTCACATTTAAATAGAGAGGTATGTTGGAATAAGTACCTTTCTATCTATTATCGATGTTAAACAATAAATACATGTTTTAATGAACAATAAATTTTGAAATGATTGAAATTTTGAGATCTTTAAAACAGAACTAAAATAAAAGTTGAAAATATTAAAAAACTTTGGAAACATTGAAATTCAAAAATTAAGAAAACCTTTGATACCAAAAGGTTGGTTGGATTATGACACTGAAGTGGGGGAGAATTGAGTTCCTATAAAATTTTATATCAAAAATATTTATTTGAAAGGTCTCCAATTTGAAATACCAAATGACCCAGTTAACCAAAGTAGCAGATTTAAAAATGTTTTGATCATTCAAAAGACTTTTCAAAGAGTGATTAGTTCTCAGTTAAAAAATATGAATTATTATTTTTACTATTTAAATCACTCTAATAAATAAATTTCGAATATAATAACTATCTAAGATTAACTATAAATGTTAAGTGATGTTTTCTAATTGAAATAAATACAAGTAGATAAAAAATAAACTTATAAGAACACAATGGAATTTAAAACAAGAGTTTCAGTCTTAAGATGTGACTAAATCCTATCCACTTACTGATCATCTTCCACCAAGAAATTTTTATAAATAAACTCTGATCCACACCCTAGATCGGGGTAAACAGTAGTAAACAAAATGTTTGGGTTAACAAGACCTCTTCCATAGTTTTTATGGGTGTGAAAAAAACAATCAGGCCTCACAGGTACCTCTTCCACTGTTATTTTGGGAGTTTAGTAAGTAAAATAGGTTTTTTGGGAATATATATATATATCATCCAGTTTTTCGTAGGAGATAGTGTGTTTTTATAATACAGAGACACACAAAAATCTCGTAATATAAAAAAAATTCACAAAAATAGAAAAAATAATGACAAAAGAGATAAAATGCTTTGTATGATTTTCAATGTTTACTATGACTCCTTGAAGTTGTTTTAAAATGTAGCTTGAGTTGATTCCTAGAAATAGATAGCAAAACAAAGCATCGTGAGAGCTTCTATCTCATGTTTCTAGTGAGTTATTAGTTTGATCGAGTAGTGCTTCTCCTCTATTTAGTTTTTTACATCAAGATCTTCTATGGTTTTAGATCTCAGTAGTATCATCGTGATTCTATAGTTTTTAGTTATTTAGTTTTTATTAGTCACACAAGAAACTTGAAACATATATTAATTTTCTGATCGAATATTCACATTATACACTATATTAGGCAAGGAACTTGTTCTATGGTACATCATGCCTCATACAGGTCTATGACATCGATATTAATGTTGTATATAAAATAGAATAAAATTTATTAAAATAAATACAAGAACTAATTTTTACAAAAAATGACCCATAGAATACATTTGAATTTAAATGAAAAAGTAAGAGTGGACAATGTCTCGAGAATGGTAAGTGAGTTAGTGGTTCCTAAGAACTCGTGTATCAAACAAAGAGAGTTCTGAAATCTAGAATAGTGATATGAGTAGTAGTGAATTAGGAATGGTAAGTCACTCTGATGGTAGGTCCACTTGACAGTGACTCATGTAATCGGTATCTCAATGTGACAGTGTCTCATCCTTTTTGAAAATCCTGAGAAGTTGTTGAGTCTATCAGTGACTAGCTAAAACGGTGTCTCTTCCTTTGTAAAAATTATATGTTAAGTTGTTGGTAGGTTGAATAATTGAAACTCAGTGCGTTAGTAGCTTGAATGAAGATGTCTCATCCTTTCTTATAATTCAGAATCTATTCTGACGGTGAGACAGTTGATGGTGAGACATTCTATCGATTGGTCCATACCAATAGTAGCTCATACATAGCCATTTTTTTTGTCATCATTAGGATGTCCAGTAGTGAGTCCACCTTAATTGTGACTCGTACTTAGTAAAATATTTGAATCATGTCTTAGGATATGAAACACTAATAGAATACATTAATATGATAATTAAACATACATAAAAATAATTAAACACGATATAACTTAATTATGCATGATTTGTTAGTGTTAAAACTAGAGGATCCCAATAAAATATAGTCGATGTGTTTCATTAATTTAAATATGTCGATATTTGATATATGATGTGAAATGATCCCTCCAATTTTGTAAACTAATTTCTTTTAAACCTATCAATAATCTCTTCTTCTCGATCCTTGCTCATCTCTCCTACAGAAGGGGCTAACACCACTTCTAGTGCATTAGGTATCCTTATATGAATATCAAGATCCAATGTTGGTGTAGTCTCTAAGAGATAGGAATAATTTTTTGTTGCATTGGTGATCTTCTTCAAGCATACTCCATTGGTATTAAATATTGAGGCTAGTACATTAGCTATCCATGTATGTATATTTTATATTTTTCATTTACATGACATGTTGATTTTTTTAGGATAGAACATACATTTGGGTTTTACTTACCGTAAAAAGGTTCATGTGATGATCCCATAAAACTCAACAGTGGTATAAATATCATGCTTCTTCAATGAATCAATGTGTTCATATTATTATTTAATAATGAACATGAATTCCAAATTGTAAAATAGGATATCTCAATCCTATAATTGAATTATGAAAACTTAATATTGATTTCACTTTATAAATAATGTATTTAATAATTATTATTTAGATTTGAAGTATTTATAATTTTTTATAATTAATTAAAAGATAGTTTTGAATATTTTTTTAATTTATAAAATGTCTTTTGTAAATTAATTGACTATAAAAAATAATAGTTAATTGATTAAATTTTTTTGAACTATTTAGGGTAAATATTACATAATATTATCAAGTAATATTTTTTGACAATTTATATGTTTTATTAAATTCTTTATAAGTCATAGTAAAAGGTATATTGAGAGTATTTTAATTTTTTTAGTGTTTATAAATTAAATAATTTTAAAAGTGGTTATAATTAATTAAATTAATTTTTATGAAACATTTATTTAAGAGAATAATCAAAAATATAAATTTTTAATATTTAGAAATACCTTTTACCTAATGTATGACATGACTTGAGATAGATAAATAATGTTATTATTTATAATTTATAATATAAATTTATAAATAGTTCAAAAATAGAAAAATAAAGAGAAGAAATAAATTTTTTATATTTATATTATGAAATGTTCATAACATTTTATTTGAATTGATGAAATTTTGAAGGGAAACTATATGGTAAATTATATAATCCTCATTAAGATAATTTTAATATTTGATATGATCATGATAAAAATAGTGTTTAAGTATGTAACATATAGATTGTATAAATTGTTTAAATAATATTAGTTAGGTTATAAATCTTTTATAATTCATAATATATCATTCCATATAATTTATAATTTGAAATGGTTCATATTATGGAATGAATAAAATGTTTTAATTTATAATTTGATTGTAAAATACTCTTAGGATATATAAAAAAATTAAAAACTTATATGAAATATGAAATTATTCATATTTTTTTATTAGGTTTTTATTTATTTGAACTGTAAATTAAATTAAATTATTTTTAAACGGTTTATTAATAATGAAAATGTTTTTTTGGAATTTCTATTAAATTTATAAAATGAATTTTCAAAAATTAACTATAAAATGTGTGTGGTCAATGGATTAAATATTTTTTGGAAACATTTATTACAAAAAATCCTTACATATTAAAGAATTAATATTTAGAATAACATTTTCAAATTAATATGGTTTTTAAAATTAATATAAATTCTAAGTAAAATAGATTGAATTCCTTTTATATTATATAGCATTTTTTAATCATTAAATAAAATAAATTGCAATGATAGTTTATAACGAGATTTTAAATTATATAAATAAGGAATAAATATAAATGTGTATATATTTATAATAACGAATTAATCATAATTAATTAATTTGAAAATGTTCAAATAAAAAGGAAGGGTTTAATAAAAAATATTATTTTGACCACATCAAAAATGTTATGATGGTTTAATTGATTATAGGTTTAAATAATATAATGTATATGATATGTATACCATGTAAACGAGTTTACATAATAGAAATTGAATTGTAAAGTAATTCATGAAATATCATACATACATATATATATATAACTTCCATAGAATATAAAATATGAAAGAGTTTATATTGAAATTGGATATAAAATTTTTATATTCAAAATCATGGAATATCCCTAATGTTTAGATTATTTATAAAATATTTATAATGGGATTTTAATTTATGGTGTTTCCATAAATTTATCTCATATTTAAATTTATGAAATGATCTTTTGTTTAAATTATTACTCAATATATTCCCGTATATATAATTTTTTATATTTTAAAAATTATATATGAAATATTTATGTGATAAAATGCATTTAGGAGATTGAGCTCTGTATTACGTGCCAGGTACGACACCATAACATTTAGTTTTCATCTACCTTGATTTTGGTTTGTAATTGAAGATATTATCTAGAGTTTAGTTGACGGGAATACTTTGTGAATATTAGGTGTTAGATATATCATGAATTGAATTATCCCTTGAGTAATGTCTCCTTGGGGAGAGTGACTTGGATCAGATCACCTATCTGCCTAGAGGATTATGACTTGTTCTATAAAGGTTAATGAGGATGGTTATTTTTCGCACTGAGCTTACTCATATAGATATTATTTCACAATTAAGTTTTAATTTATCCTTGGTCCCAGACCATGTCAGGTCTATGTTATTTTTCTCAGGGGATGGGTGTGATAGGATTGATGTTTCTAGGAGAATTTATAGAGGTTCAGGCCGAGTCTCAGTTGGAATATCTTATTTTCTCTCATAAACACGTGTTTTGGACATAACAACATCAAATGCACCAGTAGAGCACAGTTTGGAAACTGCACCAGTTCTCATAGGTCACCTTATGACCTATCCGATGTTCATAAGAAAAAGATAAAATAAAAAGACCAATAATGAAAAAAATTAAACAATTCTTTTAATAATAATAATAATAAATATTTAAGAATAATAATATCATTATTATCAGTGTTAATGATAGTAATATTATTATTTATATTATTACTAATATTATTATTCATAATATTATTATTATTAGTAATGTTATTATAAAATTATTAATATCTTTATTACACTATTTTCCTAGTTATTCTAATATTTATTTTGAGTGGGTATAGGTTGTTTTTTGATCTATTTTTTCACTTGTTTTTCTTTTATCTTTTTTCCCTCTCCCTTACTCTCCGCCCTCTCATATGTCATGCCATAACTCCTCATACCTCTTTCTTGTGCATTTCCCTACCCCTCCCTCTTGCCTGTGCAGGCCGCCTGACTTCCCTTCTGGCTCCCTTCTCCCCTCGAGTCACCCTAAACTCCCATCGGGTCACCCTATCCTTGATCGCATCCCCCTCTTCTACCCTATTGTTGCACATGCTGCCCCCTTCTGGACGGTGATTCTCTGCCACGATCCCAGTCGGTCATCCTCATTTTTGGCAGTCACGACTTCACCATCGCACTCCCCCTCCTACGACCGCACTTCTTTGGATAAATTTAAGGGCCTTTGTTTCCCCTTTGGGGGTCCAGTTTTTTCCAGCAATAAGGGTTACATTTTAGGGTACTATCTTGATTATTTTTTTCATCAAATTATTGAAATAGGGTTTACCTTGTGTTCTTTGTCATGATTTTAGTGTGTGATTGAAGTATCACACAGATTGTTGGAGTTTTCTACACCCAAGGTAGGTGGTTCTATACCCTAATTTTTTTAGATGATTTAATTTGGTTGTTTAATTAATTTTAGCATACTCTATACTTGAACTGCGTAGTGTGAATTCTATTTCTGATATAATTTTACTTACATATATGATGAATTATATTTTTCAAAATTAAATTTTCAAGTATTTTATACATGTCTTTTTGTGTAAATTTTTGGATGTGTTTCCCTAATTGTGTAAGGTGTGGAAGATTTGTTTTTAAATGTGTATGTGTTGTGAGTGTGATTAATGTGGGTTTCTCAAAAAGAAGATAAATTATTTTCTATGTGTGGTTTTTTTTTTAGAGCCTTGCAGTATGTTTTAGGATTGAGAAAGTGGTTTTTAAGGGATTTAATGAGCAATTACTTTGAAAAGTTCTCTTTCCCACATGAAATGGTGTGTATTTTAAGTGTAATGTTTTTTTGTGTTGTCTTGTAGCCTTTTATAAATTTCATACATAGTTTGATAAATTGTGATAGTGATGAGTATATGTTTTTAAGGGTTTGACATATGAGTTGGGGCTGAAATTCATAAAATACATTGGCGATATTCGAGTGAGTGTTTTGGTGTAATTATTTAGGGAAAGGATTTCTGAACTATTTTAAAAGGTGTGTATAATGTTTTCTAAGGCACTTAAAGTGTGAGTGTGGAAAAAATGGGATTTTGGGGGAATGGTGTAGTATTTGGCAGGATGAACAGGTTGTGTACCATTGAATTTAAATTATAACTAATTCAAGTAATGAAAATCATTCTTTTAGAAATGAATTTTGGTTTGAGCATGATTTTACAAAGGGGGTTTGGCCATAGAATTGGTTGGTTTTACTTGGGTTTTTTCCTATGTTTTTTCATGAAATTGGTGACTAATGTTGCATTCATGACATTGCTTTATGAAAGTGGTGGTGTGTGTGATATGCAAATGTGAAAATTGTTTGATCATAAAAAGTGAATCTAGGGTAACTATGTGGATGGACTAGGACTTGCTAGATAGTGATTCGAAAGTGGCTATGGCCCGATTCCACATATCCGGAATAACAATTACTACACTAACTAAACATGGATGATGATTGGTGACCACTGGGTTATGGGTGGGTTCCCTACTAGTGGCTCATACATGAGAACTCGAATGGTTGTGATTTGTTTACCACATTTTCACCAAGATGTGAGATTCCCGGAATCCCACATGAGTTAGTTTGACCCTAGGGATTTACCCATGGTGCTTTAACTTATATGATGGGGTTCCATATGTTGGTATATGGTGGAAGTCTTGTGTGTGTTTGTGTACTTTTTGAGTCCTTCCTTTTTCATTTAAGAAAATTGATGTATTGGTTTTTTTTATATAATTTCTTTTCATAAATTGTTTACTAAAATTTTTTTTTCCTAGAAATTTTTTAAAAGCATAAATTTCAAATGATCATGTTATATTTTATTAAAATGTTTTGTTGTGGAATCATTTATTTGGGTGGAATTCTACTAGGATTTGTCTCACAACCTCAATATTTATTTGGGTGTATACAGTCCCTGTTGTCCATTTTTTAGGTTAAATCAAGATGTTAGTGTTGGATGTTTCAGTTTCTTATGGTTTTCGATGTGGATATTAGCAGTGGGGGTTTGATGATGTGGTTCCACTTGTTGCATGGAGGTTTGTATAATTTTTTTTCCTTTCATCATTGTACATTTTAGGGTTTGTCTAAAGTTGTAAATATTTAATTATGAAAGTTGTTAAGGGCATGATTGGAAGGATTTTTTAGATCTGAATATTTTTTTTTTCTTGTCATTTTAATAAGTTGGATTCAGGTAAATTGTTCCATCTAGTTTTAAATGAAATTCAGGAACTTTGTTCAACCTGTGGGGATCGGGAATACCCTTTAGGCCATTCCGTGGACCGTGTTGGATGTTGACCTGGCTTTGTTCATGACATATTATCAATATCATATAAATGTATTCCTTTATATTATGTGTTCATATACCTTATTAATTTTATTTATTCATCTATGTATGAATTTTATTGGCTTTGATTTTTGGATGAGTAACAAAAAATTATGGTTTGAGTGAAAGTTACACATTATTGTGGTGTCAACACAATAATTTGTTATATGAAATAAGGAATTTAAAAACTAAATTGTTAGTATCACACAAATAAAAAAATGAAACATTAAAAGATAAAGGTTACATATGATTTAGAAGTTATGAATTTAAAATGAATACTATGTTTATTAAATAGGTGATACTTTAAAAGAAAAAACATTCAAATACTAAGTATGGTATTCTTTTCAAAGAATCACTTGCGAAGACATCGACCATTCAACTTGGTATTGTCGTGCTGATCATGAATAGCCATTGATTATCTTGTGTATGGAAATAATGAAATAAGTGAATCTATATTATCTTTTTTAGGTATTGTTTATCTCAGCACGAGTATCCCATCGTTATCCATTAATAGCAAGTTCTTGATTTTTTATTTGGGTGGAATCTTACTGGGAAACCCAACTGGTTTGTATACCAGAGGAATGTGATTGAGATTATCCATATAAAGGAATATATAAAAGGTTATCTGCTCAACCATCCAAGAATAATAATTGTTATGATTGTAATTCACCAACCCTAGTTACCTAGAGTCAGTGAATTATTAAATAACATTGGCATGATCACAAGAGATCAAATCCTGAAAGACCGATCAGTTTAGTATCTTTGGAAGTACTAGATTCAAACAAAAGTTTTACATTACATTATGAAATGAAAAACACAAACATTTTTTATCATTTGAACACATTCATCTCCCTTGGACTATCCTTGTAGGTCATTCATAATATACTTCTTCACATCCTGTGAAAAATAAAACATAGAAAGTGGTGACCTGAGGTGCTCAGTAAGGATAACAATATAGCGGAAACATTCATAAATAAGAATAAACATTTAAGTCAATGTATAATAATAAAACACAAGCCTTTTAACCTTAAACCTCATCATAATATAGAAAATATAAATCAAATAATTCCATTTACATATTCACGTGGATATTCTACTAGTCGAATAATCACTTGTAATATCAATAGCCAATTTCCTATTGATGCAATGCATAATGCCAGACAAAATAAACACATCTTCCAGGCCTCGTACCAAGACTACAAATATGATTTTTTAAGGTATTGTTCCAAGACACTATTTTGTCTCATGATACCTACCGATGCATTGAGGAGCTATAGTGGGATCCACCCATTACATTTTAAGACCAATGCATTCCTCATATGAAAAGGTTTAAACATAACATAATCATTCATATTAAAACTATCATATGAAATTTTAATAAATTAACCATAAACCATGAATTTTATAAAAATAAAACTTCCAAAATCATACATTTGACAAAACCTTCTAATAAAATATTGATGATTTTATCCTAATAAATCAACTTCAAAAAATTGTAAAATCCATCAATGGTTGTTGACATAGATGAAATCAAAACTGTTTGAGAGAAATATATCTTTCTATAATGAAATCATTTAAAAGTCATGTAATAATAAAAAAAATATTTCTAAAATATTCTTATAATCTTTTAAGGTAATATTTGAAGGTGTCATAACGGCGTAAAATAGTTTCACCCTCTGTATATGTTAAAAAATCATTTTTCCTTAATTTTGTCGAAAAGGCCATAAATATCCATGTTTGGAAAATGATGGAAGGATTCCATTATAAAAATTTTATAAAAAGATAAAAATTGTATAAATTTCTTTAACCCATAGTATAGGAAATAGTAAAAAAAATTGAAATACATTTTTATGAAACACGGATGTGGATGATAAAGAGGTCTAGGTAGATCCTCAAGTATAAACAAAATCAGTTAATAAGAGGACTGTAGAATTAACACATACCTTGTACTTTTCCTTGATTGAGTGTAAATTAACCTAATTTAATATAGTTAAATCATTGTTATTAAATTATACAGGAACCACATACATAAACATGATAACATATATGATCTTCAAATATTTCAATGTTATTAATATTTCAATAGTATCATTGTTTTGGGTGTTAACTGATTCATTTTTCATTTATATGTTTTGTTACATAAGTCTTGTTTGTTATGGATAAGATGTATTTGATTCATATCCATAATGATATTAAGTTATAAATCATTATTTTTAATCATAAAATGAAAATTATTCTTGAATGATTATGATGGGGAATTAATCTCATCGCGTTCATGGAGACGGTAATCTGTACGTACACACGAGCAGAAATATCATTCTATTGGTGGTGAAATCATATGTAATTGGATGGTATATCATATATATAGAATAATTAACATGTTATATTTATTATTTATATCAATCATACTCATTATTATACCCATCCAAACAATGAAGTGTTGAATTACAAACTACACCACGGCGTGGAGATAGTAAGTCGTACGTACGCATGTCTGGTGACTTTGACACTCATTGGATGGATAGAATAATCAATATGGTTGTACCATATTTATAATATCATAAAATTATATAGAAGGTACATAATTTATTATTTTGGTATGGAAACAACAATGATATAGGAAGTGGAAGAAGAATAGTACATTGGAAGAGGTGATAAAATTATTACCTCTTCTTCAGGTGCTTCCTTTTGATTTGATCAAAAGTACTCCATAGGTTTTCATTCTGATCAAATTAAATCCTCTAGGATTAATTGAGGTTAGTTGGAAAGATATTTGAGTAGGGTTTGGCTGAGCCAAATTGCATTTGATGTGTGAAATTAAGATAAGGGGAAGTACCCTTTTAGAAGAGAGGTGATGGTCACCTTATGAAAAGCTCAAAATATTATATTATTATACAATCATATTTGGTTTATAATGGCTCTGGAAGGATTTATTTAGAGGCTAAGGTAGGGATGGGTCGCAAAATCTCACAAAAAATAGGTTTATAATGGTTTAGGTCACCATATTAACCTTATTTTTTAGATTTAAATCTTAGTTAAATAGTTAAACTTTTACCTTCTATTCTTGTATTATTATAATAAATTGTTAATAAACATACTATAAAAATACAATATAAAATAAAGGGGTTTTTATCGATATATATAAACTTATATAAGTCCTTTGGAAAATCCTTAGATTTTTATGAATATTATATCAATTAATAATATAGTATATGTTTTAAAAACTCATTTATGTCAATTTTGACACTATTTAGTATTTTGTTTTTGTGAAAGTCAAAACAACGTTATCATTTATAAAAAAATTATTCAATCATACCTAACATGTCACATTAACCTAGAAAATTCTTCTAACAGTTAAAAAGTCACAATTTACAATTATTTTAATATTCATAATATCTATTATTTTAATCTTTCGATAATAAGGTAATTACTACATCCTTAGTGTGTCATAAATAAATTTAATTATATAATGTCTAAAAATTATAAATAAAATTCCAATATGTAGGAAATCAGTTTTTCATTATAATGAATATTTATAGTAGAATTTATCTTATGTATAAACTGATATTAAAAAAATTAGTTATTAAAATGTAAATTTAACACTTTTAACTCATCTTTAAATAAAATAACAATAAATGTCCTAATCTAATCCAAGTGGAACAAAAGGATAATATTTTATTTCTAAGTATTATTTTGGTTGAAATATACTTATCCAATAGAAATATGAAATGTGTTAGGTTAATTATAATATCATTTTTACCTTTAATTACCCTATTTACTTAGAATTGTAGTAAATAAAATTAAAAAATTACTATTCACCAAAAATTATTTTCATCGTATTGCCCCAAATTTTACATACTTATGTCAATAGTGTCTCTTGGATTATTAAAATTCAATTCATAGAAGCGATAAAATTGCATTTTACGCAAATTTGCAAATGTTCCAAGATGGTGGGTAAAAGACGTTAAAAGTTCAATAACATTTTATATATCTAATATTATTATAATATGACTCTAATGAATTACATTGATCATATATAGTTGTTATGTATCTATTTTGAAATATTTTTTTAAAATAAAATAACTAATTATTTAAATTAAAAGATAGTTTTAAACAATAACGCAATGTTTTTCATTATTCATCAAAAAATGATTGTTTTCAGAAAAAGACCAAAAAACTCACCCTAAGATAATTTTGATATTAGTAATCCAAAAATAAATTCCATTTTTAAAAAGAAATTATACAATTTAAAAAAATTGGTTTTACTATTCATAATGTCTAGTTTGGTTGGTCGTGGTGTGCTAAAACATCAAGTTGCATATAAGAGAAGCTATTGCATTATTCATAGAGAAATGTACCATGGAAGCTTGGGGTGTTACAATTATTGGGATGATTCCCTACCAAAATAATCATGGATTAATTATGTGAACAAAAAGATTATAATCTTGAAGAAATATTGATTTTTGATCAGTAAATAGATATGATATACGAGGTCATCAATTTTAGTGAGAATACTACCATTAAAAGTACTCAATATATATATATATATATATGTGTGTGTGTGTGTAAAATGATACTCATCTCATAAAATATATTTTTTAGATTAATAGAATCATCATCATTAAACTTTAAAATTAATCCTTCAAAGGAGTAACTTAAAGTAAGAAACTCCTATGACTGTTAATTTAAGGAAAATTATTATGTAAGAGAAATATTCTATGTGTTAGAATAGTTCCTTCCTGATTGACCAAGTATTGAAATTGATCAAAAGTGAATCTAGATGCTTATAGAAGCACAAAATGATTCATTGAATGTTTCAAAGGCACTATATTGTAAATGAATTAAAGAATTGAAATCTCATAAACTCAATATGATTGGGTATGATAATGATATTAAATATGATTGAATATGTACATAACATGGAGAGACTGAAGACTTCTTTTAAATATTATTCAAGATAAGGAATTAAATCAATGTTCATCTATGGAAATGTTCCGACAATGAGAATGAGTTTAAAAAACATTACTAGAAATTTTGATGTGTTGAGAATAAATGACCTATGCATTTGATATCTATATTTTGGGGCATTGCTAATAGTACAAGGCAGTACAATTTCAAACTAGAAGAATAAAATTTGGATGTCCAATAATGATTCTTAAAAATATAGTTGATCTTATTTTATCCTTGAGGGTATAATAAAGGAGTAATGATTCTATATGATGATATTATCTAGAATACCTGAAGGGGTTTGGGAAAATCCATGGAATATCCATATCATGTATAAGTTTTATAAAAATTGATTCTTTGATTTTAAATGGTATGCTACACCAAGTGGATACTTTTTAAGTGTTTTAAATTTACATCGGTTTAAAATCATGGGAATAGTGGATAGATCATATAGTTTTCATTCAAGTGATCATGGATTTCTATGAAAATGATTTTATCTATATCGGATGAATCTAAGGAATTGATTTTTTATATTTATATCGCATATCTTATATGATTATATGTATTATTGGTTAACAAAGAGTTATGAAAAAATTTAGATGATTAATTATTTACATTGGGTTTATGGTTTATCATATTTTATAAAATATTTTTAAAAGAATATTTGAATATAAATGTTTTATCTATGATAAAGTGTTTATCTGGTTTATTAAAATATAAGGAAGATGTTCCTTATACCCATCAACGGTATATTTTAAGGAAGACATATTTTGGTAGGAAATACTCTAACACATAGAATACCATATTTGATATGGAAAAAATAGTCTATTTGTTAAACATTCCTACTAAATGGAAATAGGTTTTATTTCCTAGTCACAAAGCATTTAGTATCTTGGCATGAAATTATGAAAATAATAGATTGTTTAAGATTTTACTGGGAGTATGTTTGACCATATTGAAGTTCAAAGTTAAAAAATAAATGAATTTAATAGTTTTAAATTAAGTGACTATTCACATTATATCCTAAATGGTTAGGATATGTGACAGTAATGAAAAATGTAAATAGTTATATATACTTTCTCCAAAAAGGTAATATCATTATTAAATAAAGTATTATACCATTCTAAGATTCAGTTATTCATCACTTAACATCATAAAGGGTTAGGATACATGACAATAACGAAAAATGTAAATGTTTAAATTAAGTTGTTGTTATAATGTGAATACCACATAAATGATTATGTTAATCATAGTGAATGTTTCTTTATCTTTATATATATTAGGATATTATTGTTATTGACAATGTAAATAGTTGCATTGATGGAATATGTTCCAAATATTGATGATGGTGAACATAGAAATAGTTCCTAGTTGGCAATGGAATTTGACATCATAACATTTGATATTGTGAAGTTATGTAGTTTGAATATATTCATGTAGTTTAACATTAAAGAATATGATTCTGAAGTCTCACCATTATTAGAAATTTCTCTCTTCATATATGTTACTCACTACAAGGTTAGTGGAAGTATTTTATTAGATGATCACATGGAGATATAGCATGAATTACATATAAAAATATTGGATTGAAAAAACAATTTTCACAATAGAAGAATGATATTCATGTAGAATATCTTGGTATAATATAATATATTGATTGATGTAATATTTTTATAATGTATCATGATATTATAATAAAGGTAACCATTTATCATCCATTCATGTGTGTTGTAATTTACATCACATGAACTTTTGAATGATAAATATATAATTAAGTTGTAAAACATTAAGTTGTCGATGATCGATGATTATCATAGTGTATTATGGGTTGTTATTATATGATAAGATTAGCTTGAATAGATTATTATAATCATTATATAGGTTTGTACACGATATTTGAATAATAGATTCATTAGGTAATATGTAGATATTTATTAACTGGATAGACCCACTAAATTATATCTCATATAATTTCATATGGTCACCGATATACTTAGTGATATATGATTATTATCAGTAATTAATACATGAGTTAGAAAAGATAACTAGAATTAGAACCTTTATATGTTGATACCATTCCTACGCAATTCAAAATACAAACATATCAAATCATGGGGCGGTTGGGTATGTTTTGGATCCTATTATCAGTTGGAGTGCAACCATAATGGGATTTGTCTGCTTTTAGGTCAAGAAAAGAGATCTGGACTTTGATTGAATTACAATGATGAAATTCATGACTTCACATAGATGGAACTCTTTTCATGTGCTCGGATTATTAGATAAGGGACATGTGATGTGCTTATACATAAGATGAATGGATTGTGATTTATTCATCAACATGGTTTTCCTATTTTAGATAATCATGAAAAAAATATTTTCCTTATACTAGATTTACATGTTCCATCTCTAGTGGCCACTAAATTCCATGAGAAAAAGGATTATATATGTATACAAATGATGTCTGTGATACATCTTGTGGTTGAAATGTTCATATAGAGGTATGATTATGTTTGATGACGATCAAATCATACCCCTTAGTAGATTGAATATAAATTATTCTTTTCTAGTTGTTTCTCTTTGATTTTATCTATGAAATAATTATTTAATAATTGTTTTCAACACTGCTAAGACCCACAGGGTCACCTGGTTAGGAACATGGATAAGGATAATGTTTTGAACAAAAATTTTGTTTCAAAATAAATAAATTTTGATGAAACTATATCCAAATGAGTTTTGGATGGATTAAAAAAGGGTTATGAAGTTTGGAATAAAGCCTTTCTCTATTTTAGTAGAAGTGGGAGATTCATGGATATGTACACTAAAACCATATTAATTTGGTACATCTATATTCCCATGTAGTTTTATCAATTATGAATGGTTTAAATGGATTTCACCTTCATTTGAATTGGATTAAATGAATAAATGAAAATGATAATAAATGTATATTGATACATGGAATGTGAATGATGCATTTTATTAAATTAAAAGTCAGAGGAATGAATGTATAATGGGATATGATCCATCCAGTTTTGTGCATTGATTAATTGAAAGTATCCCAATACTTTATTCTTCTTAAGCCTCATTAATCCCTCATAGACAAGGTGATAACACCCATTTGAGATATACAAGTGTCCTCTAATAGAGATCGGGGTCCATGGTCGATGTAATCCCTCAAAGGTAGGAAGAAATTTTTGCTACATTATTGATCATCATCAAGCACACTATGCTGAGAATTAATTATTGAAGTTACTACATTTTCTATCCAGGTCCCCATATTTTATTTTTTTCATTTACATTACATGTTTCTTATTTTGAGGATAAATCATACATTTGGGGTCTTCTTCAACTTCCAAAGGTCATATGATAAACCCCTAAAACCCAATAGTTACGTCCATGATAGTTTTGGAAATTTATATTTGTCAATGGTCCATATAAAGAATATTGATTTTGATGTGTTATGATGTTTAAATTTTTTTTGGGTGAACCAGATTTGGTTTTCATCATGTTTGGTAATGACTTGTTTTTTTCTTTGGTTTCCTATTAAATGATCAAGGTTTACATTATATTGAAATTGATTTGGCTTGGAATACCCCTGTTTGGTACTTGGTTAGAATTGGTGTCTCTTTAGTGAAACTATAAAAGATCTTTTGGAATGGGTGAAAAAAACATTAGAGGCAAAATGTGAATTTTAAAATTATGATAAATCTATTATTTTTGTCTTGGCATATAGTCTGACATCTGGGTATTGAATATTTGGTTCAAAATATAATGTTCATTATTCATGGGTTGAAATATTGGTTAGGTTTGTGGAAGGTTGATCATAAAGAGTTAATAAATATTTAGAATGATCAAGATGTATATATTTTGGTTGGATTGGGTAAAGATGTTATGTGATATCAAAATAATCGAGGGAACAGTTGTATCTTAGAATTTTAATAATGGATTGCGACATCTTGAGGGTAGTTGGAGGTGTAGTGAAGAAAATCCATTGTTTTTTGTTATGTCTTGATTTTGGATATCTAGTCACGAAGACATAAATTATGAGGTTTGGGTACCTATATTTTATCGAGAGAATATTTGATGTTTCTTATTATACATTTTTATATGAGAGACTACTTTTTAATTTTATATAATTGGTCAGTTGATCATATAGGTGAGTGCTTTTTAACTTTTGGTATGTCTTCATCTTGGGACATGGGAATTAACCATAAATTCATAAAATTAAATTGTATATTGGTTTGAAGGTTTGGATAAACCTTAATTAGGTTCTTTGATGTGTTAAAAACTTTTTATATGGGTTTTAGCTAAAAATTATATAAATTTATCCTTTGAATTGAAATTCTAGAAAATACACGATTGATACATATACATGGTATGGTTGACATAACATCATATTTTGAAAAAAAATTAACATTATCCATAGCATGGTTAGTGCATAGATTATTGAGTCAAGAGAATCCAAAATTGTGAGAAAGCATTTATTTTTTCTTTTTTATAATCTTACAAATTATTCTAAATTTTATTTAGTTCCCAAATATGTATGAATACTCTTAAAATAGATTCTAAAAGGAAACTAAACACAGGATGATTTTTAAATTATATCGTTTGTGTACATATTTCAGTTTTTTATAATGGGTGCGATCACTTGGATTTTTAATCGAAATATAAATGATATTTTTGAAATTGTAACACTTTTTTTATAATGAAAAATTATTAATGAAAATATATTGGTGGGAGGTGGATTTTATAATTGAATTATGAATCATTTTAATTGACCTTCCCCTTTTTGAATGACTTATGATTTGTTAAATGTTTTTACGGATATATCCTACAAAATTCACATAGTTTGTGGTGATTTTCATATATTGTTAATTTAATTACATTAAATTTGTTTAAAAAAAATATGAGAATGACTATAAATATTGGAAATTTTATTTGATACTCGTTGATTTAAAAAAATATTTTTATTTTAAAAAAACATTATTGGAATTAGCTACTCCAGTGATGTTTGAATACCAGATGCACATAGTCCTCATATAAGAGTTCATATCCTTAATGATTAGTATTTTAGTTCAAAGCATAAATTAGATGAGGTGAATCAAATATAGTTATTAAAATAATATGATGAGGTAAGAATAATTTTATTTTTCATAGATTGTTAGGGTAGCGAGTGAGTATTCTAAAAACATAGGATAATTTTTGGGATGTAGCTAGTTTCTAGATAATAGGGAGTGTCTACATGATAATGGTCTATCCAAGGTAATAATTTTCAACTATATATACCATTTACCTTTAGAGGGATGAAAGACATAATGGTTGGTACATCTATAGTACTTGCCTTTTGGGTATTGTTTAAAAGTGCTGGATTGTAGACAATTTAACAATAGTGAAAAAATATTCATGGGTAGAGTTGTGAAACTCCCATTTTTTATGAGTATTTAGAGGATTGGATCACAATATTTTTCTTGATAAAAAATCATGAAGGGGGTATAATAGTTAACCCATATTTTTTAAATAAATATGGATATTCATATTACTGGATTGTGTGATATTTTTTTGTGTGGTGGGTAGATACCAATGTCCATTTTCCCTCCCCTGCTGCTGGGAAAGGGGCTAGAAAGAGTGTTCATCTCACCCCTCCCCCAACTATGGGTATTTTTTGGATTAAAATCTATGATTGATTATTGTTCCAGTTGGATTTTTCAACTTTTCTATTATGGAACTGTTGATTTTCAAATTTTGGATTGATTATAGTGCCAGTGTTTTTTTAACATCATTAGTTTTTTGCACTGTTTATTTTTTAAATATATTATTGATTATCCTACCAGTTTTATTTTTTGACATCATCAGTTGTAGACCTTTTGATTTTTCAACACCCTCGGAGTGGTTCATGTCCCTTGTGGTACTGGTGATGCCGAAGTGGCTCATATTGGTCAGAGGTATGGTTTCTCTATTCTCACTGTTTGAGATTTTAAGCAATCGCAGACTGAGAGGTCTGGATTTTCTATCTCACTAACCCTGAATGTTTCCTTAAATTAGATGGGTGGTCACCAGGCTTCTCAGATGCTCACTGTGGTGGAGATTTAAGTAGGGAAGTTTGGGGGTGCTGATTCCTCAAACGGTGCATGATTACTAGCTTCTCGATCTTCTGTAGGAGTTGATTATTACCAATATAACCATGTTGTGTCTATATCAGGTAATCATCAGAAACTATATCTAGAGATTGTCGATCCTCCAAGTGTCGATGATGTTTTATTAGATTATCATCTAGGCACAGATTAGCCTCTCCAATAGCTGTATGTTGACCCTGAGGGGTCTTTTTATCTAGATAAAAACCAAGCTTTTCAAGAGGGAGATATAATTAGACTTATTGCTATGAGAATACTATCAGATCATATACTAGTGTTCATGAATAATATGTAATTGGGTAAAGGAGGTCTTTAACCAGAGCCTTACATGTATCCAATTGTTTTTTCTAGGCATGACCAAACATATAATTCTATTGTGGAATCTGGTATGTGGTGTTCTCTAGGTGATCATAACCAAGTAATTCTAGGAATTATGGAGGCTAGATTGAATTGGGAATAGATAGCTATTCATGATGTTGTCTTAGATAGTAGTAACCAGGCTTCTAGTAAAACTATTTTGTCCATGGAGGCTTTAAAAGTGGAAAATGAGGGGTGGAAATTAGTATAATCTAGGTGGAAGAAGACGCGGGTCTTGGAGTAAAGGAAGGATTCAAATGAAACCTTCTAGGCCTTATCGGAAAATGATGAAAATATTAAGTTAGAAGAGTACTTATGCTCAGGTTTGAATAAAGAAAAAATCCTTAAATCAAATATGGGGGCCTCTCATTGACTAAGGGATGAATGGAATAGAGTTTCAAGGACTAGTCTAACAATCCCAAGACAATGAGGAGTAGGTGAGTGAGTATAATAGCAGAGGTTATGGAATCATAACATCAATTTAACTTGTAATACCATGATCACATTGATGACTCTATGCTTGTGGATGAGGCCCCAAAAGGCCTCAAAGGGTTTGAGGGGTTTATAGAAGGAATACTAGGTATAAAAATAACGGTTCCCCTATAATAGGAGCATGATGATTCAAGCTCTAATTTGGTGGGGAATGTTATTTTGGTAGGTTAGGAACTGGGGGATGTCAGTTTACATCCCCCAAAAGGAATGGGGATCTTCCCATTCCCTCTCCAATTCACTAACAGGATGAAATTCCGCTACGATAAATTTGGGAAGGCTATTGTTGAAGAATTAAATGAGTCATAGTGAAAAAGGATAGAAGTGACACTAGAGGACATAGAAAAAGTGAAGGATATGAAATAATCTTAGGGCCTCATGAAGAAATTTTCTTATGGTGTCTATCATAACATGATATCATTTTTCTGGATTTTAGCCTTGAGCCTTTCACCGCCAATGAATTCATGATGGTATGTAATTTCATAACATACGGTAATGATTAAAACTGATGCCACCATCATGATCATGAATTAAGGAACCTAGCTTGAAAATAATTTTATGATGGCTTGAATTTTTAATATTGTTTTTTGTTTTCTTTTATGGTTTTGTGGTTTGACATGAACTATTGATGTACGAATTCTCAGTCAACCCAATTGGTTTATCTTTGGGAAATAAAAAAAATAAACTTGGGAGGAGGATATTATATTATATAGCATAATAATGGAGTTATGTAAGGTGGGGAAATGTTGCAATTTTTTTATTTTAAGAATGCGTAGGACTTTCATGATTTAGGCTAAAATTTTCAGTGACAATGAATTTATTGACAATTGACCTGAAACTGTGTGTTAATTCAAACATTCTCTTCTCTCCCATATTTTGACGACATCCAAGGAGAGAACCATCTGGAGATAAATATTTTGGGATTTTATAGTATTTTATTCCATTATAAATGCATTAATAAAATGTTAATATTTCCCTTGTCCACTTACCTATATTATCTTCTTCTTCTTCTCTCACCATGGTGGTTTATATCAATGTATGTAGACTAGGGTTGTATTGTCGCATTGAAATCCCCATCTAAGTGATTGGTTCCTTACATATAGAGTTTAAGGAACATTGAGAGAATTTTTCACCTAACCGGTTGATGCATTAATGTAATTGTGGTGTTTGTTGAGGATTTCTCTATTTTCCTATGAGTACAGATTTTTTAGGCTTTTCATTGACTATTAATTTGGTGGATTTCTTATTGGATGGTATTGTATGGTGTTTCACATTGGAAGAGATTATTAGATGAAATATGTTATAGGTGGGATTATGTGCTTCTATTTAAGTGTGAAACCTTGGTTTTTTTGGTATGTAGGCTAAAGAAAGTTTAGCAGGTGTAGATGATTAATTAGATTATTCCATTTAACATTGTACACAATTTCCTCACATATAAACCTTCTTATTAAAAATGTGGTTTATCATTATTTATTGTAGTAATTGAGGTGAAATAAATTGGATAGTGTGAGACTATTTTTGATTTATTAAATTAATATAATGTTATACTATATATTTTCTAAGTTCAAGGTTAAATGTGCTTTGGATTGATAAATGATTTTCAAAAATTTTAAATATATAATTCGTAACTAAAATAGATCTACTTTTATAAACTATCATTGTAAAATATATAATAGCATTGTTAGAGTAATGTATATAAAAATTAATTGGATAATAATTTAATTTTTGGTGGGGTATCCCCAATGTCGTGGATACTCGAACAAATGAGTATTATAATTGTTTGAGAATATATTTATGATGTTAAGTTAATGGAAAACATGAATTTTGTTGATGTCAACCAGCCAATTTTATGGGTTTTATATCCAAAAAATATATATGCATCCATAGCCAAAGTAGTTAGTGTGGTTCAGATTCCTAATTGAGGGTGTAAGTAAATGGTTAAATATGCATCAAATAAACTAATAAAAAATTTATAAAAAAATTATTTGGAATAATCTACATACATTCTATTACATTTTTATTCAATGATAACAAAAATATGTGTACACCAAAAGTAATTATATAATGGTCTATGATAAAGATAAAAAAATTCTTTATAAAAATATCATCCCCATTAAAATACAATCATTTTTCCTTCAAATGAAAATTACAAACTTTTCTAATATATTAAACGAAAATTTTCATTTAGGGATTATACATGTTTGTAGCCCAATCATAGTATCAAATAATCTAAAATATTGTTTTAAATTAAAAAGACATTCGAAGAAATTTTTACTAAAAAAATATATTTTATATTAAAGTAGATTTTTAGGGAGTGATAGAAGAAATTTCTCCATAAAAATAAATTCTATTTGAGTATTATTATGCATTTAATAGTTATGGAGACAATATAATACCAATTCTAGGCTTATTAATGTCCCATTAAAACTAAATCATAGTATAATAATCATACTTGTTGATGATGAATATGTGCATAACTCTAAAATGTATAAGAAATGTTTTTCTCTTTTGAGTTCATATAATAATAAGATAACTAAAATTGAATATGAAATTCATTTACACAAACTGCTTTGTCATAATATTTATAAAAAATGCATTTAAGTGACCTTTTTAAGTTTTATGTCTATTGGAATCATGAAATTAGGTACTATGATATTGGTGGGAAGTGATGTAATGCATAATTATGATTCTGACATTAACCAAGAAAAATGTCTCATTATAGGAAATATTATCAAATCATTAAATGCCGTTCAATTTTTTTTACAAGAATAGTTATCTAAATTTTCCAAAAATATAAAATATAATGCTATAAAAATTATAATGGGTTAATGAATAGGGTTTCAAGGTTTGTAAAATCAATTAATAGTTTTTATGAAATCCCATGATTACATTTTTGTGGTAATTTAAGTTTTTATCGACATTACATCAGTCATTATTTCACAATATAACAAAGCAACACTATTTTATTTTAAATATACCCGCATATATAAAATTGGTTAACTAATATATTCATAAAATTGTTTAGAACTGAAAAATTTAATATTTTAGGATTTGTTAAATACAAAATTAGTATATTCCATAATATGAAATCTTAAAGAAACAAGTCAATAAAATAAATATATATAGATATATATATATATATTTATTCATTTAAATTTGGTTGCATATGTTTTTTAATATTAAATATTCATGATTACATTTTAATAATTTTTCTTTGCTAGTTTTCTATTTTTTATGCTTTTATCATAATCCAAGGTAATTTTAGTCTAATTTTCCACACATGAATTTATTCCATTTTTTAATGTTTAGAAAACAACTGTAGTAAATTTGGTCAATAATTGGGTGAATATGATGTCTTAGAATCCAAAAAACCCAACATTGCAATGTATTTTTTTTACAAATCATCTATAATCATTGGGTGAATACAACATTAAAGTACCTAAGATCACAACTTATATTTTAATGGTTAAGTTATAAAAATTATTCCCCATAGGGGAATAACATTATAATTCCAAAATTCTACACGTATTTATAGACCATCCAACTTATTAAATGTATTTATTAACTAACTATATTTTATAAATTATCTATAATTTCATCCTTTTTATCATATATTCATATATTTTATTCATCCCACATATTGAATCACTCTTTATCATCTCTACTTCTTTGTTTTACTAGAATGTTCAGTCATCTATTCTAATGATGACACAATGGTATTTTTTATGCATGGAAAAATCACACCATGGAAGGGTATTTTTGTCTCATTTGTATGCGAATGAACATCGCGATATTGTTTGTACACAAAGTAGCAGGCTTTCAGCCAACGACGATTGTGATTTCTTTTACTAATCTTGATATGCACAGGTGAAAAAGTGCAGTGATTGTTGACTGTGGGGTGATTCTCGATTGTAAATTTTTTTTGTTGTCTGACGATAAAAAATGTGTGTTGTTATCTCAGTTTTTGTGGTATTTTTACTTTGGCGCACATAAAGTAGTTATCTATCGTGGATTTCTATGCGAAAGGTAAAAATGTTCTACATGATGGTAGAAAAGGGTGGTGATTTTTGATTATAGGACGATTCTCGATTTCAAAAAATTTCACTACGTGATAGTGGAAAAGTGTGTTGTTTTATAGGGCATGGGGGTATTTTGACATGGGTACGCATCAAGCTGTTTTTGTCGATAATGGATTTTCATATAAAAGGGTGTGGAAGAATGTGATGTTGGCTAGGGCTTCCTAGTGTTTTGCCAAAAGTTGTGCACGTCAGGATGTTTTCATGTGCAACTGATTTTCTCCTTTTATGATGATAATAAATGAAGGTAATGCATATTTTTATTTGAACATAGTGATATTTACAAAGATTTCCATTAAACTTAAACTGTTTTCTGCTCAATAGTGTGTGTTGAATATCTATCAAACTTTATACTACAAAATTAATGTTGGTGATTTTCAGTGACAATTTCTATAGTGACATTCGGTGGATGTTTTTAAAAGATTCATGATTTTCTGTGATAGTTTTTGAGGTGAATTTTGGTGGATGTTTCACTGAAAGTTTCATTGAAACTTTTCCAAACATCCACTGTAAGTTCTATTGAAACCAATGAATCTTGTACTCAAAATTTCACTAAAATATTTCATTACATTTACCATGATAAATGTATTATGAGTTTTTTATGTTTGAAAATGTATAAAAATATTTTCATTTTCCATAATTATGAAAATATTTCTTTTCTAAATAATTATTTTTTATTTTATCTTAAATTGAATTATAAACCTTCTATCGGATCTTCCAGGGGAAGGTTCAGTGGAAGCTCAAATGGAGCTTCTAATATATCTTCCAGATGATGTTTCCATGGGACTCATAGTGGGACTTGTAGTGGGGCTTCTGGTGGAACATTTAGTAGATAACCAATGAAATCATTAGAAAAAGAATAATGTATATAATTATAGAAAATAAAAATATATTTATACATTTATAAATATAATTAAATTTATATAAATATATTATCAATTAAATTACATTCACAAATGTAAAAATATATTTTCATTTTCTATAATTATGAATATATTTCTTTTCTAAATATTTGTTTTTTGTTTTTTCAAGATTTTAATTATAAAACCTCTGGTGGAACTTCTAGTGGATAACAAAAAAAATTAGATAAAATTATATATGCATAATTATAGAAAAATAAAAATATTTATATATTTATCAATATAGCTACATTTATATAAATATATTATGAATTTGGTTACATTTTAAAATTTAAAAATATATTTTATTATTTATAAATATGAATATATTTATTTTCAAAATAATTTTTTTTTTTAAGTGATGTATAAACCTTTCGGTGAATCTTCTAGTGGATCTTCTAGTAGAACTTCATGTGGATAAAGAAATAATTATTTATAAAAAGAAATATATTCATAATTATAGCTAATGAAACAATATTAATACATTTTTTAAATATTACTAAATTTATGTAAATATATAATGATTTTAGTTGTATTCGAAAAAGTAATAATATATTATCATTTTTTATAACTTTGAATTTAATTTTTTTTCTAAATAATTATTTTTTATTTTGTGAAAAAATAATTGTAAACCCTATAGTGAGACTTCTAGTAAGAATCTCAGGGGAACTTCTTGCATAACATCTAGTGAAACTCTACATTTACAATGTTGTTGAATCAATGTTTCTATTTTATAGGTTCCCATGATGATTATGTTGATGTTTCATCATCTTTTGTTAAACCATGTTTTGGGATAAATTTCAAATCACCTGAGGAAGAATTTTAATCAAAAATAATAACAATATTATCCATTTTAATTTCACTATTACTTGTCCAAAATATAATTTTCACATAAGATTCAAAAATTTTTGTTTCCACACCAGAAATTTTGATTGTATATGTTGAGGAATCATAACTATCATGCACATAGAAAACTGAGTAGTCTTATTTCTTACAAGACAATGTTGATATGTTGTTTGAATGAAAAACTCAAAACATATTCCAAAAAAGAGTGTCATGCATTGCATTTATATAAAAATATTTTAAATTTGGTTGGATTTATCAAGAATGTAAGGATGTTTTATTTGACATAAAATGAATACCTAAAAACTGAAAATAAAAAATATCAGTTGGAATCATAGAACATAGAATTGTACTAGAAGTTCTAGTGAGAGCTATATAAGAAGTTTTAGTGGGGAAACAATAGTGAGATTCCCTTCCCAATATGGTAAAAATTTCAGTGCAATATTTAAATATTAAGGTAGATTTGGATTGAATTTTTATAGAATATGACTATAAGTTCCACCGAATGTTCTAGTGAAGAAGCTATAGAATAATTCCCTATGAATCCGGAAAAAAAATTTATTATAATATAGAAAACATGTTTGTTTGGGATCACACAAATTACAGTAAAAGTTTTAGTTAAAACATAAGGTCTATTTTTACTATAATTAACTATATTTTGTTTGGAAGTTCCACTAGACGTTCTAGTGGATGTACTAGTGGAATCTCAAACCGATGTTCTAGTCGGGAAACAATAGAACAATTAGCTCCTGAATCCTGCAAAATAATTTAGAGCAATATTTTTTTTTTGGGATTACAAAAATTATAGTACATGTTTCACTAAAAATTTAATCTATGTTTATATTATTATTTCTTAAAATATGATTGGTTGTTCTTGTAGATGTTCTAGAAAAATCCCTACATGATTTGTTTGTGGAATCTTCACTTGAAATTTTAGTGTAATTTCCAGTGGATTTTTCACTTGATGTACCATTGAAACTTCTAGTGAAATATTCAATTAATGTTATATTAGAATCTTCCCTAGATGTTCCAATAGAATTTTTAGTAGAATTCATAGTTAAGAAACAATCGAACAATTGATTCCAAAATCCAAATGTAATATAGAAAATGTGTTTTTTGGGGATTCCACAAATTACAGTACAAGTTTTAATCAAAATATAAGGTATCTTGGGCTATAATTTCCTAGAATAGGAAAAGAAGTCTTAGAGGAAGTTCTTGTGGAATGTCTATTTTATGTTCTAGTATATTCTCCACTAGAAGTTCTACTGGGACATCAACACAATTTCTTACTATATCTGAATGTAATATAGAAAACATGTTATTTTGGGGATTCCATAAATTACTGTATAGGTTTCAATCAAAACATAAGGTAGATGTTTATTGTAATTTCCTAGAATAGTATTGGATGTTCCACATGAAGTTCTAATGAAATCTCAACCTGAAGTTTCTTTGGAATCTCTACTAAATGTAAATATCAACTAGAAGTTCCGGTGGGGAAAAAATAAAAAAATATCAACCTCAATCCTGTAAATATTTTAGTGCAATATAAAACATGTTTTTCTAGGTATTATAAAAATTAAAGTATATGTTTCAATCATAACATATTGTATTGTTCCTAGAATAGGATTAGAATTGCCACATAAAGTTCCGGTAAAATCTCCATTGGATGTTACAATAGAATCTACACCGGATGTTCGAGTGAAATATATATTGGAATATCCACTAGATTTTTCATAGTGAATTCCGTATAAAGAAATGTACAAATGAAGTTATAGTGAAACTGGTAGTAGAACATTAGCGGATCTTCCACTAGAGTTTTAAATGGTTGTTTATTAAGTAAAATATTAAAATAGTTTATTTGTCTTGTATTCATTTAAGAAGAAGTGGATTATAAAAAAATAGATAATTTTAGATTTGAAAAAATAGATAAATTCACCATTGAATGAAAAATTAACATAAAAAAGTTGTATTAAAAAAATAAAATGTAATGAAATAATATTTAGTTTTCCCTATATATAAAAGATATTTCCACTGTGTTTGAAAATACAGTTTTTGAATTTACATCCTAATAGATATCCAATATGAAAAAATGGGAAAATTGATAAATAATAATTTATCTAAAATATGTAATGATTTTTTAATGAAATTCAATTTATTGTTGTTTTTTGATAAAAGAAACATAGTTTCACTATGAGTAATAATATTGTATAACAATGTTCATTGGAAATTAGAAATAAATGTCAAATATATAACACAATTTCCATTAATTCCATGAACATGAATGATGAACCATGTAAATACACATTAATATTCTAAACTCAACTGTTTTATATAATAGAATATATCAAACGTAATGAATTCCTTATACAGAGATCAAAAGAACAATTGAACTTCTAATGGAATTTGCAGTGGATGTTTTAGTGAAACTTCCATGGGAACTTATAATTGAACTTATAGTGAATTTCTATGGAAGTTTCATATAACTGTTAAATGGATTTTTTTAGTAGAACATCCATTAGAAATTTCAGTGTGAATTTCATGGAAACTATTAATTAAAATTTTAGTTGAAATACATCACACTTCAAATGGGGAGACAAATGAGAAATTCACCCTCTCATGCTTGTATAAATTTCAGTTTAATGCATAGAAGTTCAATGAAATTTCAACAACATTATTCTTTGAATATACTCTAAAGAAATTTTTATAACAGTTTCCAATAACATTAAAACTTCCATTTATAAGGACAATATAAATTTCAGCAGTAATTACTGCAAAAAATTCCCTATAAATAGATAAGTAATATTTATTTTTCCATTGGCACCACTTTTTTAAAATACTTCAAAGTCAGGCAATGAGACTAAAATTTTATGGAATCAACACACTTCTTAGAGAATATGAATCACACATTTTCATTAGAGGATGGTTGAGAGAGACATGAAACTTCCATAATTTCATAGTTCTATATCATTCCAATCACCACAGACAGGAATAACATCCTCGTGTTGGTAAGTAAAGTGAAAGTCAACAGAAAAGTAACCCAGGAAGAATCTAGGCCTTCACATTATAAAAGAAATAATCATCAGAGTCTCCCCAGAGAAGAATCGTGCCATCCCAAGTCTTCTCCTCGGAAAAGGGAAACCCCATATCCAAATTTAAATATTCATCAAGCCCTACACAATCGTTCAAATAGTTTAAAATAAAACTAGACATGTGTAAAAATCATAGACATGTACTAAAATATCAAGTTAAAAACACAACTAGAGATTATTATGCCAATATTGAACTTAACCATTTATGAATCCAAGGGATATTATTAAGGATAAAATTTGGATGAATACCAAAACATGGGTAACAGGGGAATTAGGTAGATAAATATTAGATAAGAAAAACATTACAAAAAAATTAATAGTTTTATTTAAATCATAAGAAAACATGAGAACATATAAAATATCTAGAATCATGGTTTGTTATAAGGAAAAAAAATTTACATCATACTAATAATCTCTAAGGATACTTCCACAACATCTTACTATATTAGATAGTTCTAACTATTGTATTTATAACATATTTTCTATAAAAAATATAATCTATGAACAGTGACTTTGAGGGATTTGTAATTTTGGATTTTTTTTTATTATATATACAATGTATAAAATTTATAAATAGAGTATTCTTTCAAGAATAAGATGTTAATAATAATTTCTAAAAAATATATATAATAAATATAAATTTATCAATGTTAACCCAAAAGAATTCAAAAAATATTATGTTTTAACATATCCCCACGTGAATAAAATAAAACTATGACTTTATCAGTCAATAAAGAGAGTTAGAATATCGATTTATATTATTTAGAATATCATTTCATTAAATAATATATGTATAAACAAAAAACATAAAATCTTAATTTATACAATTATTTATTTATTTATTTGTTTGTTTTTTAAATTTATTATTGATATAAATAAAATTAATTTCCTAATTTAATGAAATTTATTTCAAGATTTATTTTATTGGTTTATAAATTTGATCTCCAAGTGGTTTTATTTTTTTAATAAAAAAATTTAACTTCCATCATAATAAAAATTTTCAAACAAAAATACTTTATACCTTTTGTATGAATATACTTGTGTGTGTGTGTGTTCCTCTACAATGATTGATTTTTACAACAATATTGTTATGATTACTTTTGTTAAAAGACAAATAAAATACAGAATAATTTTTTACTATTTTTTTGTAAATATAATTATCCTAAAATTATATAAATATATATATATATATCATTTTTTATCTACCATGGGTGATATTTTCAAAAAAAATTGTAATTTTTATCTAAAATAAATAAATTATCATCCTACCATTAAGAAAAAATAAGGTAATAAAATATGGAAATATCATCCATTAGTTTCAATTTATTCTTAATAGGGTTTCATCGATAAAGGAAGGTGTTAAAATATTATCATTTCATAAATTATCATCATGCTTTATCCAAAAGTGGTTTACAAGTAGAATAATATAGAATATATAAAGAAAATAAATGACAAATAAAAATATAAGACAAGAATGATATGGTTGATTCTAAGTTGTTTTATATTTTATTAGTGATAAAAAAGTAATAAAACATAATAACTAGATATTATTAAATAGATTATGACTAAATTGATAAAAATAGGTTACAAGAATATTATTATCAATCAAAAGAATAATATATTCACCATTAACAACCCCAAACTCTCTTGCTATGAAAGAGAGATTAGGGTGTGAAATAGTTTTGGAAGAGAATTCAAATTGATGGAGGGAATATGGGATTATAAAATTTATGAGAGAGGGATAAATATATATATAAAGAGTGATAATTCATTCCTTATAATGTATGGTAAAATGGGATAGGTAGGACCATATTTGTAGGTGTTTTCATGAAATATTTTATAATTCGGTGTAAATATATTGGAATAATTTTTAAATATTTGACCCTAATATTTGGATACTAACTTGACTCTTCATTTTGGTCACATGTTAAAATATATTATTTAATTTTTTATGATTTAATTTTATTTCTACTATTTACCATTTTATGATTTGTTATTAACCATTTGAACATTTCTTACCGAAAATTTTTATCTTTTTACCATGTATTTTAAAATTTTGGCAGAATGTGTATATAAAGATAAACCTAAATACATAAGGTATCATTTTTATTCAATTTTAATATTTAAATTCATTCTCACAATTTATTATAATAAAATTACACACCACACCAAAATTTAACTCAGTGACATTCTTGTTATGAAAATGTTCTTCCATAAAATACTAATAAGTTTAAAAATGTGAAATATATAAAAATTATATATTATATAATAATTGAATTCATATTCTTTACAATAATATATTAAAATAAAATTTTCATTATAATTATTATCTTTATCTTTCATGTTAAACATAAACCATATATTAATTCTTATTAAACTCATTTTCTCTCATAGTCACGTGTGCTCGAGCTTGATTTAATGTAAAATTCCTTGGACAATATAAAAGGAAAACACTAGGGAGATTATATTTATATAGAGTATATTAATCTAATCCTTTGACGAAACAGGGAATACAATATGGTGGGAGATCTATGAACTCAATTATACATGATGTTCACTTGGACATCAAGAATTATACACAATCTATCTTTATATAATTATTCCTTTATGCTTATGACAAAATTAGATTTATAAATTATTTATATAACAATTATTTCACAATTATAAGGAATATTTACTAACTTTTGAATTGCATTTTATCTAAATATTAATTAATTATTCAAAAGGGAAAATCCCTTTTGAAATTAATAACAATGATAAATTTTTTTTATATTAAAAAATATTCCAAGAATGAGACTTGGTACACTAGTAAACACATTTTTCTATATACCCTATATAACTAGTTAAGACCATATAATTAGAAATGTTAAGGTAGTATGACCCTTATGATTAAATGGAGTATCATTATTTCTTTGATTTATCCGTTTGTAATTATTTTTAGTTTTAGTTATTTTAAAATAGAAATGTAATATTAGTACACATAAATAAAATCTTATTTTAATAATAACTATTTCCTATCATTACCTCTCATATTAAGAGATTTTATTCTAAAAATAGTATTCAAAAAAAATATGTGGATACTTTTTCATCATTCAATATTTATATTACCATGTATCCTCATGTACTAGTTCAATCAAAAATATAAAATTTATCAATAATTTTCTTTGTTCGAAAACAAGTGTTCACAAAAATTGATAATCAAAACTAGATTTACATTTATGGGAGGTTTTTTTCCAACTGAACATAAATAGAACCTTATTGTTAAAAAAATTATTATGATGTGTTAAATTATATTATTATTTTAAAATATATTTTTTATTTTTAAATTTAATTGATTACTCAATAAAACATAATATCTCAACTTTATGAAATTAAATTTAGGTTTTATCTTCATGTTGTTATACTTTCACCTCTATATGGTTTTAATTTCTTATGAATATAGTTATAAAACTATGGGTCTTGAAGTTTTTAGAATAATATATTTAAAATATTATGAATGAATGTACTTGGAATAATATAAACACACACACATATATATTTCTCTTTTACAAAGAGTAATTTTTCAACCCAAAGGGTTATAATTACTCAAATAAGACAAAAATAATAATGTAATAAATTATTAAGATTATACTATGTGAATTCAATTAACCTCAAATGATATACATATATTGTTTTACATAAACCATGATAAATATAGTTGACTTTATATGAAACTTATATTAAATTAGTAAATTAGGATCATTACACCATATGATTTTGAAAATATTTCCCAAATACAATTTATAAAAATGTGAACAAATGAAATTAGTATCACTATATCCCTTAGTATTTAAGACTATATAAATATGATTTATGAATAAAATATGGAATTAAAATATTATCAAACTACCAATTACTGCCAATACCTACACAATCATGGTTAATAAATTGAATAAATAAACCTTGGTAATGAAAAATAAGAGAGTGAAATAGTATTGTTGATCATGGAGTGTTGTATATTTCAAAAGTAGAATAAATGAAATAACCAAAATTATAGGTAGGGATTTAAACATTCATTTAATTTTGAATATATTTAGAATTTCCAAAATTATACTCATTCCATATTTATATAAAGTCAATTTCACAATTCTAATGGTTTCTTATTATGAAAAAAATAACTTTTCATTTAGACATGTATGAATAATTGAAGTGGTCGAAGTCTATTGAATGAATTAAAAAAAGGTAAAATATTTATCATATTTTAAAAAATACTCTTATTTTGAGCCATCAAAAAATTAAAGAAGTGTATTAATACCTCATCTAGATTTTCAATTAAAAATCTCCACAAAGTAATGTTGTGGTGGAGAACCTTATAAAATTTTGAATGATATTCCCATTTTCTTAGTTTATTATTTTGTAATTACGACACATTTTAGATATTTTCTTAGTGAACACATAATTTTTACCCATATATATACAATTCAACACCAATAATAAATATGGATTATATAAGTAAAACAAGTTATAAATCATGTTGGGTTAGCCTAATCAATGTAATCCAAACCCAAATTATTATCACTATTAAGTGAATACTACCACTACAAGGGTGTTATGTGGTTTATTAACATAAAGGGTCAATTATTGAGACCCCCTTGGGTGACTAAGCATTAATAATTGAATCCAATGAATTTCCTCGATTAATTAACATGGATTATCAAGAAACTATTTTCTTACACAATTTTCATTATAACTAACTAATGCGATGTCACCTACACCATAACATTTTTTATGCAATTTTTCCTAAAAATCGAAAATTTAAATTGATGAATAGAAATTTAGATAATATATTTGAGATAAAACATGAGTGACAAGTGTTCATTAATTTTTCTCAATGGATTTTTCCAAAAATAAATAAACCCAAAATAGTATCAAATATAGTATTGAACTAAGGAGAAGATCACAAAGTAGAAACCACACACACACACAAAGAACAGCTCTTATGGTTAGTCAAACATTCTTTATCCATCATCAACCCTCACTTATTCAATTGCATTTTCTAACTTTTTTAGTTGTTATAACCTTTAAAATCCCCCAAATCTACTCTCAACCACCTTCTTCACTTTTATTTCTTTTCCTATCCAACTTTCATGGCCTTCCCACCCATATAATTTGATAGTCCCCACATCTAAGCACACCCTCCAAAATCTAGTATACCTTTCCACGTCTCAATAACATTAAAAAAATTTCATACATATAAATATTTTGAACATTTATAAACTCCAAATAATTTTTCAATGTTTTATATTTTATGTTTTTTAAATTGTTGTAATTTTTTCACAATTAATTTTTTCTAAAAAAATAAAATTAATATTGAATTTTTTAAAAAATATTTTTTTCCTCAAGTTAATTATTAAAATTACACTACTCAATTATTAGTTATATCTTTAAGAATCTATTAAAATTATAATTTTCTAAATTTTATAAATTATTTGTGTGTTTCATATGTTTAAATTTAAAATCTTAATATTTTATATAGCATAATATTGTTTTTTAATATTTAAAAAAAATAATGATACTATATTTTCGATTTTTTAAAAAAATAGTTGTTATTTATAATGTTATAATTAGTAATTTTATATAAAAGTTTATTTTAAAATTTCAATAATTTTTTAGGTTTATTTTTTTGTTAGTTAATAGTTTCCATATATATATATAATAAAATTAGTTAATATTATAAATAGATTTAAAATAAATTGTATCATCGTTAGTAAATTTTCAATATATATTATAAAGGTTTTAATCATTATAACTAAATAATTTATTATATTTTTTTGTTCGATTTATTTTTATTTATTTTATATTTATTTATTTATTTTCATTTTTTGAAATTGCATAGATGGGTATAATACACCATGAATATGGGTGGCAATAATAGGATAATTCTAATACATCAATTAATATTATAAGTATTATTTCATTCATATATCCATTATGCTAGGTTTGTGATAATTTTGATAAAGTTTGCCTTTTCAAGATCTATGATTCAATTATATTCAAAAAAATGAATTGTTTTTTGCCAGATTCTTATTGATTCATCTTTTGGTGTGACTATTCACCTAAAAAGGTGCTACTAGAGACATATTATGTGAAAATAATAAATTCACATTAAGATATAATTTTATTTAAGAGAATATAATTGATGAAACTTAACTGATTTTGAAAATTAACACAAATGAAAAAAAGATATATCAATTAAATAAGTTATTAAAACTAAATAATTGATTTATTTATCTAAAAACCCATAATTCAAATGAATATTTGAAAATGTATTCATACTAAAATGTCTATATTTAACATAATACAAGTAGAATTAACTTTATAATAAACCATTTTAATATTAATTATGAACATAGTTTTATCCTCAATAAATTATTGTATATTTATTATTTAACCGAACACCTTAAGATGTAAAAAAATTATTCTAATATCAATGAATTATCATTTATTTCATTAAAAAGGATGTGAAACTAATTTAAATAATTATTATTATTTAAATAATTTACATTATATGTAGTAGCTTTGACTCTGGATATATGGATAAAGTGTTATTTTATGAATTTTCACATTATTACAAATGATTGTTCACTATAATTTCCTAACCCAAGAGACATTGGTTATGAACTATATCATCACTAGTCTAAAGAACTTTTCCCATTTAATATAATCTAGTGACTAGTCTTGAGGATTTAGAAATTCGAAATGAGGAAACACATCCCTTCTTACCCCTCTTGAATATACTCACTGAATTCCCATAAAAAAATTCATGAACCATTAGTACACCTGACATATAATGAAGAAAAAATTATAAAAATAGAATAATTCATAACTAGGATTCAATAATCGTTGTATATAATATAAATATAATACAACAAGATCTATATAAATTAAATATCATTCATATATTCTATTATTCATAAATAAATAAGTGACTTTATAGATGAATATATAATAATAATGACTTGGTCATATTCTCTATAAAACAACACCCATGTCAACTAATCAACCTCTAAGAATCTATTAAAATTTTCAAGAATCACATGACACTGACCGAGTCACTAGAATGTTAAATTTTGAGTCTTATTCACTGTTTGGGTTTCATTTGTAGGTTCTAGATGCTAAGGGTTGAATAAAACGTTTTTTGGGAAGACATACCATTGAATATAGTTAGCACGCAGTTTTTCTAACCTTGCATCTAACTATGCAAGGGGGTTTTAGAGGGTGATAGTGGGGGTTTTCATGGTTTGAGCATAGTTTTAAAAATCTTACAACACCCAGGGGTAACCATGTCACATGGTTTTCATAGCAACAGTAGCCGAGTATTAATAGCGCATGATTTGACGTACCATGTATCCAAATCATAAAGCATGTCTAGGTCACTTAAAATTTGGTCTTTTACCATTTTCCCTATTCAAATTATAAGTCTTTGAAACTCATTTTCCTACCCCCATCACATGTATCCACCCCTCCTTGGCTTTAAATATTTCTATATTCTTTGGTGGTGGGTTCCTCTTGGATTCATAGTGATTTATCTTGAGTTAAGTCCAAATCTTCTTGGTTTCTTATTCATCCCCCCTTCTTCATGATTTTTATTTCATTTCCATGGAATTTTGGAACCTTAAATGGTGGGGTTGGCTGAACCAAGGGTTTTTATTTTGGATTTTTTCTTATGGATTGGGTGTCTAAAGCCTTTAGTTTTTTTATTTGGGGTGGTTATCATCGAAGGCGATGAGGTTGAAAGTGAATTCGAGGTAGGTGTCTATATTTAAGGGATTTTCCCATCGATTTCATTTAAATTTATAATTTCCATTGATTTTTTATTTAAATTTCCATTTAAATTATTTTTTAAATGATATGCATTCCATTTTTTATGATATTCTTGTATTGGTTTGGTAATTTCGGTGTTCAAAGAAGGTTTTCTAAATGGTTGTGGCTTGTGTTCACACCAAGTGTTTGAAAAAATTGATTAAAGAGATTTTATGGATTTAAATGGATTTCAAAAATAAATATAGAAATGGGTTTACCTTGGGAAAATTTAGACATTAGATTTTTCCTTCTAATACATTGAAATATTTTTATATATGATTCCAGAGTTGGGCATTCATACGACGTACAATTCTGAGTCCTGGTGTTCCCGACAAAAAATATTTAAAAATATTAAGTATATTTTATACTATGAATGGAAAAGGAAATGGGATAACACTTAAAATTTACTTTGGATCAGAAATATTAGGCCATAGTTGAGTCTAAAAATTGGCCTTTACCCTAGGTGGGGCATAACATTTGTTGCCACATGACATCTATGAGAAAAGTCACCCAAGGGAAAAAAATTTAAATAAAATTATTAAAAATAAATATTTTTTATTGAATGACAAATCAAATAACTTTAGAAAGGGGAATCAGATTGAATATCTGAGACCACCATTGATTTTGAAATGGGTTGTTTTTCCGAGGCGTTACATAAAATGGGAGGGCGTGGAGGTTCAGTTTTCACAACCATTGGCGGGTTCTGGCATTTTTCTATAAATTGAAAATTAAGGGATTATAATTATGGTTATCCTCTAATCTCTATCTCTCTCTATCCACTAAAGCTTATCTGTCTACATTTCTTCCTTTTTCTTTTGTTGGATCAATGAGAAATCCTCGTCGAAACATAGTTGGGTCGAAGAGGGAGTTCCATGAACGATTCTACAACAAATAATGAGTGATTTGAGGTAGGATTCTTGTAGTTTTTCACACATCAATTTCCATTTTTATTTTATTCTTCAATTCATCATCATTTTCCTTTTTTTAGCATCTAGGTGATGTCCAAATGAAAAAAACCGTCATCTGGTTCCTATTTTAAATCCATGTTTTTCCATGTTCTTTACTATTATTCAGGTTAAATATTATCTAAATCAAAAAATTGATGAATCAACGAGAAGATGATGTCACTTTGAAGCCCTTGACCTGAGGATCCTAAAACAGCTCTCTTTTCCAATTTCTGACCTCCTGAGTTGTCTTGGTGGCCTACGGAGTGAGATAGCGGTGTGGCTCTAGCAAGGGAGGTGGATGGAGGCGAAGCACAGTAGTGGGGTGTGGAGGTGGCTGGCAGCACAGTAGGCTGGAGAGTAGAGCTAGCAGAGGCAGCAGCGTGATGAAGAGGTTTGAGATGGAATCGAAGTAGGAACACCAAGCTGGATGTGAGGCGACGATGTGCTGGGTGAGGTCGGTGCTCTTGGGGCCATCCAGCGGCATGAGGACGGCAGATCCATGTCGCAACTAGGTTGGAGGTGAGGAAGGTTAGTGGCACAAGACCTCATGGGGCAGTGACCCGCATGACATGGGTCTCAGTGTGGATGAGGGGACCAGGCCGGGCCGACTCAATTTGGGTCGAGACACTATTAAATGACATTTCCTCCAAAATCGGGTGTTCAATTGACGCGTCGTTTACACCCAAAAATCCCACTCCTCTAGAAAAATAAATTTTGACAATCTAAAAATTTCTAAGACTCATTTTCATGGCTTGGTTCCATTAAATTTTTGTATTTAATATTAATATTACATTTATTATTATTTGGGCTTCTTGTTTCAGACGTGGCACCTACAAGAAATGTCTGATTAACGTTCCATTAGTGGCAGCGTGAATCTAGTACCTAGGAGAAAATTTCAAGATGAATTTTGGGTGTCTAAACTAATGTCGAGGTATGGGTCCCATGAGGTCTGGTTTTCACTATTTTTGGTGAAATGTGACTTTTTCACCATGTATCCATTTTGGATGATCGAGTAGTAAATCTCGTGTGTTTTTCTGAGAGGATCAAAATGGTTTAATCCATAAAATTAATTATGAGACTGATTCATGGGCCCCATGAGGTGCCTTTTGAGTATAATGCTATGTTACACAAATTTTCCATCAGATTTTATATTGAAGGAAGTGGATTGTCTATCTTGGGTGTTTTTTCGCAAGTATCACAATGAGGTGATCTATTTTGATGTAAAGATATTTATTCATGATCTCATTAAATTCAAAAACATGAAATTAATTTCTATGGAAGAACCTTTAGAAGTTTTTGAAGAGTGGAATCCCCCATCGACATGGGTGTGGGTCCTTTATCATCTACTCCTGAATGGAACCCCCAACCATACTAAGGCATGGGTCCTCTACTAAGACTATCATAGAGGAATCCCTCATCGGCATGGGAGTGAGTCCACTACCAGGAACATTCAAGTGGAATCTCACCAACACACTAGGGAGTGGGTCCTTGATGACTATTAGAGTGGAATCCTCCTGACATACTAGATCATGGGTCTTATATGTTGAGTTTTTGTCATCAATATTTTCATATCAATGATGAGACCTTTTTTTATGTAAAATTGGACTTACAAGTAAAAGGGGAACTTTCCCCACTGAGATGAATCCTTGTGACGTGACCAAAAACTGTACATGTAAGTCAGTTCTTCCCAAAATGTATAGTATCATTGTGTGGTGATTTGGGCTCCTTTGACTCATGGTTTGGGGAAGACTTTAGGGTTGCTTGACATCAATGGTGGTTAATTATAGATATGTTGGTGACTCCTCTTCTTGGGCGGAGATGTGAGATAGATATCCCCTTACCCGCTCATTTAGGCTTATTTGACTAAGCATTTATATAAACACACCCTATTAAAGTACCCACTCCTTGGGTGTTGGTTACTCTCCTTCCTGGAGTGGTAAAGATGCATGGGGTATGCCACGTGATTTCCTTTCTCGCCTTCTTGTGACTGGATGATTCTCCTCTCCTACTATGGGTAGAAAATACTTGACAAGACATTCACCTTCTCACAGTTTTTTTCTCCTTGTATTTGTATGCTCTTACTTCACTCTCTTGTTGGGTTGAGCTATACCCTTTCACTTTAATTTGTTATATCTACTATATGTTCCTTTCCTATTTTATATATTACAAATCTCTTTTCTTTTCGGGTTGTCTTATTGGTTATGATTATACTATCTCATACATGGACTTTTCCCTCATGTATCGTACATGATGTCGATAATGCAAATGTTTGATAATGAATTCGGAGGAGCTCAGGGATACATGAGCATGGACTGCATGTTGTGGTCACATTTTGTAATCTTGGAGCAGGGCTTCATCAGTAACTTTACTTTGAGTTTTATTTATGGATGTGAAAATTTTCTAACTGGGTGTGAATTTTTTCCCTTTTCCATTCTATTTTCATTACTGTATCCATACAATTTTAGTGGTCCATGTTGTCTTGGCTTATATATAAAACTATTGTACCTTTATTTTTCTTTTCCCTGTGATATTTTTCATTGATTGGATGTGTGTGTGTGTATAGGTACCAAGGAAAAGGTAACCCTTCATTATTGTGCCATCAGCACTTGTCACTACCCCTTGGCCTATAGAGGTGGGCTTGGGGTAGTTTCGGCTTGAGCCCTAGTTTTGGTCGGGTTGTGAAAAAGTGGTATCAGAGGTGGTTCGAGCCATAGGATGTTGTTCGGACATTTCCCTAAAATAGGGTTTGCTGGGTTTTGGGAAACAATTTGAACATGTGTTGAGAGCAGATCTCCAGCCAGGGAGTCTAATAATGGTGCGATGGACGACATAGCCATTCACCGAGACCCATATTACCTTTTTGTCAACTCGGCATGTCGAGACATGTGATTTAGGGAACTTGGCTGCATGAATTATATATGATTGAGTATTTTAATGTATTTAATGAATTATCCCCCCTTTTTAGTTCTTTATATGTGTGTGTGTGTGTGTGTGGTCATTTGACCACAATACTCCTTGATAACTTTTAGGATGCCTCCGTGATGGAAGCTAGCTTGGATACCCTCTCTAGTGCATGAAAACAACCCCGAAAGTGATGATACCTTTGTTCAGGTCCCATTATGAAATCCCCTTCCTCCAAGTGGGCTAATAGAGGAACCTCCACATGTTGAGTAGCAGTTTTTACTTAAAGAATTGGTTGATGAAGAGTGCAGGCTGAGTGTGCTCCATGATTTCCAATATTAGAGGCCGTTGAGGTTTCATGGTGAGGTAGACCCTCAGGTAGCAGCTGACTGGTTTTAGTTACTGGTCAGCCTCTTTAGGATTTTCCAGACACTAGTAGACCAGATGGTGGATTTGGAAGCCATTATTTTCCATGCGATGGGTGGGCATTTGTAGAGCTTGGTTACCCATATGCACGATGATAAAACAATCTCATGAGATGAGTTCCAACAGTTGTTTCTCGATGAGTACTTCCTACCATGCTTATGCTTCATTAGGATTCAAAAGAATTTGGAGTTTCAAAAGAGATCCCTGATCATGGATGCATAAAAACTAGGTTTAAAGACCATACACACTACTCCCTATATATGGTCAATGATGGATACTTTCAGGCTCAGATGTTTGAGTAGTATCATTTCCAAGAGATCTGTGCATGTGTAGTTCCCCTTTACACCCCTAGTTATGTCGGGGTGCTAGAGTGGGAACATGTGATAGAACATTTCCTATTAGAGGGGTTTTAGTTGTAAGAGACTGGTAGTGATCATTTCAAAGCATAGACATCCACGATGGTCAGTATATGTGAGTTAGTAAGGCCGAAATGAAGGATTATTACCCATGATCTAGCTTGGGCATCTGACTAGGTGGCACCAGGTCCACGTAGGGTTCTGAGTCAGCCTAGAGAGGGCCAGTGTTACACTTGTGACGAACAAGGTCAAAAGGTGAAAGACTACACGACTAGACGAGTTGAGCATCCCGAGAAAAATGTTGGTGGACCACCATGACATTAGTAGCATTGTGATCAGGGTGGTCCCCAGGGATGTGATGTTGGAATAGGAGTAGGAGGACCAGGTTGTGGGGGATGACACTATGAGATCCTTCCACCACCATCACTGGGTGGCATGCACCAGGATCAGGGAGATGGTGTTCGGGGCTGCAGACAAATGCAGACTACGGATGTCGATGATCCTCCCGTGCAAAAGATGATCTGAGGGATGTTTAATATTTTTTATACTCTTTCTTAAGTAATGGCAGACATAGGATATAGTAACTCCTTTATAAAGTTGGTCCTGGTATGGGAGTTGGATCTCCCATTGGAGGCGCTAGCACAACATCTTTTCCTCAAGGTTCTTATTGGAAATGATTCTTTTGTGACTTTTATCTTCCGAAAGTGTGATATATTATTTGGAGGAGTGAGGTTCACATGGGTCTTATTAGTTTTCATACTGGAACCTTATGATGTCATATTGTTCATGGATTTAATTTCAATTGTTCAAGCCCATATTTACTGTCACCGAAGGCCGGTGAGGTGCCTACATGCTGATGGAATTAAGTTCTCCATTCTCAATGAATGAGACCTTATAGCATGGTAGAAATGTGCTACGAGTAGGGGGATACAATATTTTTCCCATTAGTTAGTGAGCATCACCATTAGTGCAGTAGACTCTCCAGGCATTTGGATTCCTTCAGTTGTTGACAAAAATATGGAGGTCTTTCCCGAAGATGTTTTGGGACTACCTTTGAGGAAGGAGTAAGAGTTTTGTATTGAATTTAAAACTAGTGAATACCCTAATATCTGGTGAGGAATATCTAATAGCCCCCACCAAGATTCGGGATATATGGTTGAAGTTGGAGGACCTTCATGAAAAAGGTTTCATTCGACCTAGTGTGTCCCCCTTGTCAGCTCCAATTCTATTTGTGATGAAGGTTGATGGGAGCCTACGACATTGTGTGGATTATCATCGCCTGAACTAGGCCATGATAAAGAAAAATTACCCTTTAGAAAAGATTGATGTACTCTTTGACCAGTTGTGAGGTAGTCCTCCAAGATTGATATTAGGTCTAACTACCACCATTTATGAGTTAATGAGGTTGATATTCTATAATTGGATTTTTGATGTCGCTATGGGAACTATAGGTTTTTGGTTATTCCCTTTGGTTTGAGGAATTCCCCCACTATTTTCATGGATTTGATGAACCAGATCATCCAACATTATCTGGAATAGTGTTTTGTTATATTCATCAATGACAGACCAGTTTACTCTGTGTCAGAGTAGGAGCATACATAAAACGTGAAGATAGTCCTTGATTTACTTCAATATCAACATCATTATGGAAAGATCTTGAAGTATCATTTCTAGATGCATGAGGTCCACTTTCTTGGGCATGTCATCTCTAAAGAGGGTTTAACCATTGATCTCGTGAAGATCAAGGTTGTGATTTCTTGGGATCCACCCAAGAGTGAGACAATGGTGCGAAGATTCCTTGGTTTAGCTGGGTATAATAAGAAATTTGTGGTATAATTCTCCAAGATCGCAACCCCAATGAATACTCTAACCAATAAGGGACAACCATTTACCCAGTCTGAGTAGTGTCAGAGGGACTTTAAGGATTTGAAGTAGAGATAAAAAGGCACTCTTGTTTTGAGGTTTCCATTGGAGGGTGTTGAGTTCATGGTGTATATAGATGCCTCAGTTTCCGGGTTTGGGTGCGTGTTGTTGAGACATCATGAATTTATTGCATACGGGTCAAGGAATTTGAGACCCCATGAGAAAAATAGTGTGAATCATGATGCAAAGCTGGAAGTGGTGGTCTTTGCTCTGAGAATGTGAAGACACAATCTTCTGGATGACCGTTTTGTGGTTTACTCGTACCAAAAGCATATTAGGTACATATTTACTCAGAGAGATCTGAATAATGGACAATGATGTTGGTTGGAATTCCTGTAAGACTATGTCTTCGAGATAGTCTATACTACTGGGAAGGAAAACATTGTAGAAAAATCCCTTAGTAGGAAGTCCTAGGCTCCCCTAGTACGGTATGATATAGAGAATTTGACTTCCCTATATCTGGTCGTAGTAGATAAGGAGGGCACAACATTCCTATAGTTTATGGAATCGACTCCTTCAATCCTTGAGCGTGTGAGAGTGTCCTATCTGGGAGAAATCAATAGTAAGGTTATGATTTATAAGATATCCAAAGGTGATGAACCCGATTAGTATTATGAAGGATGGAATCATGAGATCTTATTCCAGGGGTGAGAAGTGGTACTAGCCCAGATGTGAAATGAGGTGATGTGGGAGTTCCACAACTCCCCCTTGGCTATGCATCCTTGTGCAGGGAAGATGTATAGGGATCTTCAGTGGCATTTTTGGTGGTTGGGCATGAGATGAAGCGTAGATGATTTATTTTCATGATGCCTTACCTTTCAGTAGATGATGATTTAACACCAGGTTCCTGTAGGTTTTTTGTATCCCCTTGAGATCCTAGAGTGTATATGGGATGAAATATATGTATATTTCATAAATGGGATTCGATGCAAGGAGAAGGGCCATGAATCACTCTAGGTTGTATTCGACTGACTCATGAAGTTGAAACACTTCCTTGCTATTAGGGAGTAGTGTTCGTTCTAGTGTTTGGGGTAGTTGTACATATATGAGATCATATGCCTTCATGGTTTACCCTTTCCTATTATCTTTGATCATAATAGGTGGTTTACCTCATGATTGTGGAGATACATACATGAAGAATTCGAGACCCAGTTGTAGTTGAGTACATATTTTAACCTCCATTCCAATGGGAATACTGAGCACACTATCCAGGTTTTAGAGGAAATGTTAAGGGATGATTTGTTAGATCTAGGCTATATATGGGAGGACCACCTGACTTTGGTAGAGATTTAATACAAAAATAGCTTCCACTCCACCATCAGCATGACACTTTTTTAGTCCCTATATGAGAGACACTAGAGGCCACCTTTGTGATATACAAAGGTTGAGGAGTCATCCCTCATGGTCTTAGAGTTGGTGCGAGCCATGATGGAGAAGATGCAGGTCATCCATGAACAAATAAAGATGGCCTAGAGTAGATAGAAATTGTATGAAGACCGACATCATAGGACCTTCGAGTATGTGTAGGGAGACCACATATTCTTGAGAGTCTCTCCACGACACGAAATATGAAGGTTCAGCCGAGGAGGCGAGCTATACCTGAGGTTTATCAGGCCATTTGAGATCATGTAAAGGGTTCTCAAGGTTGCCTATCGCCTTTCCCTACCCCCACAGTTGGAGCGGGTGTAAAACATCTTCCACGTGTTGCAGCTGAGGTGATATGTATCTTATCCTTGCACGCCATCGACTGGGGTGATATGGACATTTTAGATAGATCCAAATTTTCTGAGAACATGGTGGTGATCAAGGACCGACAAGAGAAAACCTTACGTGTACATGCCATCCCCTTGGTTCGTATGCTGTGGAAATATAGAAGCATGCAAGAGAGTTATTGGTAATGGGAGATCCATATTCTGGCTCATTATCCCAAGTTGTTTTCTTAGTTCATACTCTGTGAGGATGAAATTATTCAAGTAGGGAATGATGTAGAGAACCTGTTCCACCTTTTAGTACATTGAAATATTTCAATATATGAATCCAGAGTTGTGAGATCAGACAATGTGAAATTCCAAGGCCCGTTGTTCCCGAAAATAATTTTATAAAAATATTAAGTATATGTTATACTATTTACACAAAGGAAATATGATAAATCTTCAATGGTATCTCAGATTAGAAATATGAGGTCCTGGTTCAGTCCAACACATGTTTTTTACCTTAGGCAGGGCATAACTTTTATCAGTGTGATACTTCTATGAGAAATACCACCAATGGGAAACATCATAAATAAAACAATTAAACTGAATTATTTTATCATCAATTTAGAATCAAATAGCATTCGAATGGGGACTCAGATTGGAAATACAAGACTGTCACTGAGTTCAAAATGGGTTTTTTTCCTCGGCGCAACATAAAATGTGAGGGCACAGAGGTTTAATATTTTGCGACCATTGGCATGTTCTGACATTTTTCTATAAATAAAAAATTAAGGGATTTGGATTAGAGTTAGACCCTAATCACTCTCTCCCCAACAAACCTTATCTCTATGTCATTATCCCTAATTATTCACCAAATCAAGGAGCAATATCATTCTAAACCATGGCGGATCAATGCTGGAGAACCATGGATGAGTCGCCAATGATGAATGAGTTATTCAATGTAGGACTCGTATTGTTTTTCGCACCCCAATTTTCATTCTTGATTTACACATGAATTCTTCATCATTTTACTTTATTTTGAGAAACGAGGCAATGAAAAAATGAACATGACCATTGTTTGGTCCCATTTTTAGTCTCTATTTTGTCACGTTCTTCACCTTAAATCTTCTCTATGTCAAAACATTGATGAATTGTCGAGAGGAGGCTACCGCTGTGAAGCCCTTGAACCGAGGACCCTGAAATGACTATATTTTCAATTTTACAACCACCGAAGTGGTCTTGATGGCCTATGGAGTGACACTATAGTGTGACTCCGGCAAGGGAAGTGTCAGAAAGTAGAGCGCGGTGGTAGGGAAATGAGGTGGCTGGAAATGCAGTAGGCTAGCAAGCGAAGCTGGCGGAAGCAGTGGGGTGCTGAAGCTGTTAGAGGCAGAATCGAGGGAGGACTAATGAGAAGAAGTTGAGATGGTGTTGCGTTGGGATAGTCCAGTGCAGTTGGGGCAATACGATAGTGTCGGGATGTCAGTGTCGTGTTGCGGCCTGGCTGGAGGCAAGGTGAGGTCGCAGCGCATGACCCCAGGTGGAAGTGACCCGAACAACATGGGTTTCCATGTGGATGAGGGTCACCACATGGATGAGGATATCAATGATTAGGTTCTCATAACTTTATTCTCATATTATGATCATGTTCTCATACCCTTATTCTCATGTAATGCTTTTGTATCTCCCTTGTTTACCATTAATGAGCATATGATCTCACCCATTATCTAATTTCCTTTCCCTATGTTATGGATAAGTGTTTTAAGTAGGAGTAATAATATGGAAGATATTTACAAGAGTTATTAAAGATCATTCACTAGAATAGAATATTGCGTCCAAAGATTCCAAAGGCACTAAACTATTACAGTCCTTGGGCCTATGTTTGTGTAATGTAATGAATATTTATATAAAAAATGTATTATCCATGTATGTTAAGACTCGGTCACTATAGTTGGTATCAAAGGGAATGTTTAGTAAACCATTGTAAACTAAGATGATAAAAATTTAGTGATATAACTAAGGATATTTCTAAGGATATTTTTAGGGATGTCTCTAAGGATAAGTCTAAGGACGAGTCAAAGTATAGGAAAATGTCCCATATTTTGGTAAAAGATAGAGAGAGTGGTATCCTAGTAATACATCCCTATTTTGATACTATAAGAGGATGTGGATCTGGCATAAATGAACCTAGGGAAAACAACCCTAAAACACTATATCAGTCTAGAATCAATCAGGAATTGGTGGAAAAAAATAGCCCTTGTTTCACAATTTGTTTCACACTCTTATGGTAAATGCTTTGGAAATTCACAATACCATTTACAAACCATCAAAGAGGATTTAAAGCAAATATGAATATGAATATCCTAGGATAAACCTAAGGTGTCATATATTAAATAATATGGTGATATTATTTAGACATCATATAAGAAACTTTTCATGATTATATTATTTTACACAATGAATAATGTTTTTCAGAATATTATTTTTTGTTTTAGTCAATGTATGGATCCCAAAGGAACTATGAAAACACTGAATGTAATGGAAAATGTGTTGATTTCTCTACTGAGAAACTATATGATATGGTATATCGAATTAAAATCCTTGTGGATATGATCAAAAAAATTTCCCAGGCAATGAATCATACACAACTTCATAATGAGAAAATGAGGAAACAAAATTATATTGATTCCTTCATGAGGAAACATCCAAATTATTTGTGTGGTACCACTGATCCACTAGTTGTTGAGAAATGGATAAATTCCATTGAAACATATTATCCATTCTTTAGTTCTTGTGACATGAAAAATTCATTTTGTATTCTTATCATTTGGAATGTGAAGTGGATCAGTTGTAGACTATTGTTAAGAACATAAGAAAATAATAAGAATTTAAACATATATAATGAGAATATTTTAAGGGGATATTTTTCAATAAGTAATTCCAAAATATTATAAAAACAAAGATATGGAAATAATTCCCCGAGATTAAGAAAAAATATGATAGATCTATTGGTACTTATGAAGCTAATTTTACAACACTTAAATGGTACACTTCTGGTTGGATCATCATCCCTAAAATAAAAATCGATCAATTATTTGGTGGCCCAAAAATAATTATTCAAAAGGTCTTGTCTATAAGATACTTTAGTAGATATGAATATGTTTTTCGATGAGCAATGAAGGTATAAATGGAAATTTTAAATTCAAACGATTCATCTTATTTTAATAAGAAACGAAAGATCGGGCCTCAGGAAAACTAAAATGGTGGAAAGAAATTTCAATTATCTATTTTATAGAAACATGGGAAGAGGAACTCATATAAATGATTGAAAGGGAAAAGAGTGTGATATATGTGTGGAATGAAATTTCATCAAGTGGATAAATTCCAAAGTGATGTGAACAAGTTAACTAATCAAGAAAGTAATGATAAAGCTCCACAAAATACACCTCCACTACCTCAATATTTCAATTTAAAGAGTATGGGAATTATGATAATAGGTACACCAATGCAAGGACTAATGTGGATGATAAGTCACAAAAAACACTAAAGAAAAAGGAAAAAGGTAAATATTATTTTATATTAATGGATGTAGAAAACCATGATAATTAGGTAATAATTATCCTCCTCTACTTAGTTAGAAAATTCACATTTGATTTTTCATGAATGAACTCTATAAAAATTTAATTGTTCATCATCTAGTGAAATTTCATGTGATTATATACATGGATTCTAGAATAATAAAATAGCATATTCTATTGGTATAATGATGAACCCAATCATCCTATGACAAAGTTTTTGTATAGGATAAAATATTATATAAGGAATGAAGAATCATTCCTATATTCAATATGGTTTTATGGTAATTTAGGTTATTACCATGTTTCAACAGAATACATGATAATGGTATTGACATGTTTTGTATATGTAAATCTAGAGATACTTTATGATATTTTCGAGATTAATGTTAAGTTAATTTTAAAAAAATTATTGACCTTAATTATAAATTTTTAATGTTAAAAGGGTTATAAGGTAAATCTTTAATAAAAAGGTTTATGTTGAACGTTTGTTGAGGTTTTAAAGATTAATGTATTACATCACAATATGAATATTTATGCATATTGGATAACATGATACAATATTTTTTTGATGATAACTAAGGATATATGGAATGACTTATCATTATATTTATATTTAGTATGATCCATTAGTGCTTCAGACAGAAAAAATCACCTTCATTTCTTAGAGTAATAGATGAAGTTAAAATTGATCAAGGAATAATCGATGGATGAGATTTATCTTATGAAATGGAATTAAATTGGGTATGTTTATCTACATGTGAATTCTCATCATGTTTAGTAATGAAATCTTGGAAAAAAATGTTATTATAGTAACTTCATTCTTGATGAATCAAATAGTCCCTTAGATCATAACAGATTTATGGTTTGGTGATCGTTAACTTTATTTAGACCACACACTTTCTTGGGATCAGTGATCTATATCACACTCTATTATTATTTATGCTTTTATTCCTTGTACAAATATTTACCTCCCACCTACGTTCTTCTATATGGAAACCTAGTTATGAGTTACTTAAGGTAGTCGTTATTTTTCCTACTTTTCATTTTTAATGGATGTTTCATTATTCATTTTTTTGATGTGGGATCCTATGAAAGGAACCTTCATGTAATAAAACATTTTGTACCCATAAAAAATTTAGTGTGAAATTAATTTTAAGGGGGATAGAATATAACACCATGAGTTTTTTCGGATTATTATTTTTGAATAAATTAAAATACCATGATGGCTTGCATTTCACAATACACCAAGTTAAGATTACACTACATGAAACACTTAGTTTATATTTAGTTACACACAACACTAATTTTTGATTGTGTAAAATTTAATAAAAACTTTATATTGTGTTACACACCACACTGATCTTATCTTGTGTTACATGCAACATTCAGTTTTAACAAAACTAGACATATTATTATATATTATTATAGTTGTCACATATCTTATGGAATGGAGGGTTGAAAAGGATTAAATAAATTATTATAATATAGTTTATGAAATTTTAAAAAATTAATTCTTTGTTTTATAATTATATATAAATGAATGTATGAACGGTTTGAAAATAAGGAAATTCCTTTTCTAAAAAACTATTTTTATATGCACAAACACATTTTATCCTAGTAAATTAATCAAACCAACTTTGATGAATGATTTTAAATATAGTTTTTATATTATATACTCAATAAGATATTTTAAATTAATCCTATGTTTTTTCTATACAATTTATAAGAATAAATCCATTTTTATTCTTACAAAGAATATTTTTCTAAAAAGTAGTTTTACCGCTTTTTAATAAAAAAACTTCTTTAAAAATAATTTTGAAAATGTTATAAATTATATTTGAAAAACTAAACATAAAATTTGAAAGAAAAAATTCAAATTTATCTTAGGGTGATTTTTGGTATTTTTCAAAGAAATTTCATTTATGGATGAATAGAGAAAAATACTAAATTTTTATTAATAATTGCCTTTTTGTTCAAATAATTTATACAGTTAAATTATATATTAAATTAATTTTAAACTATAATTAGATTAATTATAAATATATTAATCGATTTTAGGTCATTGGATTCAGTTTAATTTTGAAATTGGATATACAAATATTTTATACATTTGAACATTTTCACTTTAAATCCCCACTTTCTAATCGCATTTGCAGGACCAATTTTAAATTAATTTTTTCCAATTATGTGAAATTAATTGTAAAAATTAGATACAATATTGGGAATCATAGGATTTTATAATTTAAGGTGAGTTAAAATTAATTTTTGACCAAAGTGATTAGTGAAATTAGTTAAAATTAATCACTATGATTAAGATTAAAAAACGAGTTTACAAAGGGAGTAAACTTTAAACATAAGGAAAAATGATATAGAATCATTAAAAAACAAATTTTATGTACATATTTAGACCTTAAAACACCATGGATCATTTTTTTCATTATTCATGACTTTTGAGTTAAAAAATGGGTACACCAAACATTATTTTCAAAAATTAATCGTGTGTCATCTCACTTACTTATAAAAGGTAACCAAGTCTACTCCTCTATTCACACCCTAAAAACCAATTGAATTGGAAAATAAATAATAAAATAACATATAAAATTCCATAAATGCATTCTAAAAGACATAATTTTGTAACAAATCCACAACTTCACACACATACACAAAATGGGATACATAATCATCTTTCATGTGTACAATGTACTACCACCTCATGAATCGATGGTGTCCATTTTACCACTACCACCTTTAAAAGATGTTAATAATGATGGATTTATAGTTTATATATGATATATATTATTTTTATGACGTCATTATTATTATTTAATTATTATATAACACATAACTTCATGCTTTCTATTTTCTAAGAACACAATAATATCATTCAGGTGTTTGGGAGACCACCGCCACACGAAGCGATGTGATTCATTCATGTTTTACATGGAATGTATTAAAGATGGGTTTAATATACTTATGTGATATAAATTAAATTATAATTTTACTGTAATTATAACATAAAATCATACACAAATATATATATATATATATAATTTACTTTCCTTCCTTTAAATAGGACATGAAAATGGAAATAACGTTCATGTGTACGTACTACCGACCATCTCTATGAACATTATATTTTATTTACTAGTTCTATCTTTTATATATATTAATAAATAAATATATATAAGGAATATATAAATTATATTCCTATCAAGGTTTACATTATTGAAATTATGAAATCATGATCAAAGAAAGATGACTAAGAATAAACGGTCGAAATATGTATAATAAACAAAGTGGTTATTACCTGAAACATAACATTAACATGTAATTGTTAATAAAAAGCTAATATAAATTCATAAGTAAATAATATATAGTATTATTTATTATAATATTGTTCTAGTATATTTTTATAATTAACTTATATTTATTTTATAGGTGGTTTGAATGAGTACGACGGAAGTCAAGACATAAGGAATGGGGATTTCTCATCTCACTTTTATTTCTGTGATACTTATACCATATTCACCACTCGTTACTTTTTCATGGTATGTATATTTCCCTATGACATGTTATATCATGAATTGCATTTATTTAATGATAATAAATGTATTAACTGATTTTATTTATCATGTATCTCATCATTCAATGGTTACTCATTAAGGTATTTTTTCTCACTTTTATTTTCTATGAAACATAAGCCATGTTCACCACCTATTTCTTGTATGTGGTGTGTATAATTCCCATAGATATATTTTATTATTATTATAATTATAATTATTGGTATGTACTTATGAATTTCAGTATCTCTCTTTCATGGGGATATGACTTTAAAGTTACAAAAATAACAAGTTAATTTTGTCTCAATTTTCCTTCGTTGAAGAACTTTTTATGTTATACACCTATATTATTTAATGAGGTGTATATAAAAACCCTTTAAAAGGTTATATCATAAATATAATTATTTTAATGATATTTTATGCTTCATTTAATTATATTATTTCTTGGGGATTATGATTTAAAGTTACAAAAAGTAGTGTGATTTTATTTCTATAATCATATCATTTATTTGTGATTGTTTGTGATTACAATTCCATTGATGAAATTTTATGATCTATATCTCAATAATTATCAATAATTTTATTCCCCTATTTTATTCTTGATATCATAATGTAAGGGTACCATTTTCCCACTCTGTTGTACTTAATATAATTAATAAAGGGTTTTTAAGAGAACCCGACCTTATTTTTCTCTTTGGCCAAAAAAATATTTTATTCAAAAACCATGTTATATAAAAAAAATTCAATTTTATTAAATTATATTTTAAGTAAATTTTTATGGAAAATGATTTTAAAAACGTTTTATGTATTAAAAAGTGTATAAATTATATTAAAATCTTCCTTTATAAGTATTCATGGTTATTTTTAAAGAAGTTTTTTCCAAATGTGTTGTAGTTAAAAAGAATTTTTCAAAGTGAAAATGATATTTTCATAAATTAATTTTTTAAATGATTTTAAATCTTAATTCATTAGTTTTCAAAGTGGTTTTCAAATAAAATGATTTTGAAAATTTGTTAGGTCTTAAAAAAATTATTTTCAATGAAAGGTTATTTCCCTTAAAAAATGCTCCATGTGATCTTTCAAAATCATTTTCTATATAAGATGACATCATAGATATAGTTTATGATTTACTAAGAATTTGATCCAAGGAATAATTATTATTCATTCAATTAATGGTTTATGTTTAAGATGACATGTTGTTTATGAAACACTTTTATATTCAATGGGTTATTCCTTGATAAAATACTTATAAAAACTACTTCCTTTCATTAGTTATTGAATAATTAAATAATTATGATAACTATATTTTTTCCATAGGTTATGTTATGATGAAATGTTTATGTTAAACATTTAATTTCATTGGTTATTATATGATATTTATGAAACCTATCTATTTTTATGGGTCATGATAGGATGAATGTTTTAATATCTTATGACACATGTTTGTATTATTTCATTATGTGGTGGTTGGGATCTCTATCTCCCTCAAATTAATTGGGTAATGATAAATGATCCATGAACTCAAAGGGTACACTAGTGGTCATCCCAATCCCATAACAAGAGGTTATGTGATAGGTGATCCCAAACCCAGAATAAGACGGTACACAATAGGACATCCAAAGCTTGAAATATGAGGGTACACTAGAGGTCATACTTATAATGTAGTAGGCACATAAGTGATTATCCCTGTAACACCCCCATATTGAGGTATGTATCCTTTTTTATGATTCTTTCTATGTTTAAAGTGCATGGGATGAGTTGAGAAGAGGTTGGGAGAGATTGGAATGGTATGGAATGAGTTTAGAGGATTTTCTTAGGGAGCATGGTTTGTGCATGTATAGGGGAAACCGTGCAGGTTTTATAAGAAACTGTGCAAGGGGAGACAGTAGGATTTTCTTTTCCGGTGCACGGTTTTCCAAACTGAGCGAGGAAACCGTGCGAACCCTTGATCTCAGGGCAGTAGCGTGTGCACGGTTAGTTCACGGTTTTCCAAACCGTGCAGACTAACTGTGCGGAAATAAAAAAAATAGGGTTTTAAAACTCGGGATCACTCAGGCATGCCTCATTCCACTCAAAATCCTCTCCCACTCGATCCTCACTCGGTATTTCGGGTTCTCAGGGGTTTAGGGTGATATCCCACATGTTTTCAAAGAAAATAAAAGAGGTTTCAAGGTGTTTTGAATGTGCTTTCTCCTGGGTAAGTCTCTCCTTTTGGTTTCTTGGTGTTTTCCTCTAGATCTACATCTCCATATCTCTTGGTTCTCTAGATCTACACCTGTTGTGTGTTGATATAGGGTTTTGGTGGCCTTGGATGTGGATTTTTAAAGCTTGTGAATGCAAGGGAAAGGGATCTAGAGAGGTTTCGGTGGTGCATTCGCCAGATTAGAGGTGCAGTTTCTTGTGGGTCGATTTCTTGGGAAACATAAAGGTAGGTGGAATCTCTCTTGACTCCGCATGGTTATATCTAATGGTTTTGGATAAAATTAATTTTCTATTCTTTTAATTAATTGTGTATTGTTTTGAAAAAGTTATTGGATATCCCTTGGGTGATGTTTTGGGGGATTTTTGGGAAAAAGGGGGTTTTATGGTGAAATGAAATTGTTGTGGATTTTTAAATGGAGATTTGAAAATGGGATGCTATGGTTGATTTGTGAAAATGATTAATGGAAATGGTTTTGAATAAAGAGGATGTTTTATTGAAATTTTTTTGGGCATGAAAATTTTTTTTCACTAAATGGGTGATTTATTTCATTAGATTGATATGCAATGGAATTGGTTGATTGCATGTTGTTGTGACCTTGGTGGGTTATATAATTGGTTATGGATTTATTGGAATGTAGTGTGGAAGTGGTGAGAAGTACCACTATATAAATTGGATTGATAGTGGATGGAAGGGACACCATCAAAGGATAAGTGGATGGGAAATGCCACTAGGTGCGAATGGGTGAACGAGTTGGACAGAAGCTCCACTATTTTGTTGTTTTGGTTGTTTGTTGTGTATTGCTTTGCAAGTTGGAAATTGTTGTGCAAGTGGGTGAATGATGAAATATCTTATGGATTTTTTTTGTGATTTCCCTTGGTTGCTTGGTTTGGGTGTGATGTCTTTGTAAGGGCATGTTTGGATTATGGAAATGATTTCACTTGTGATTTATTTTATTTAAACTGTTTTATATAAATGTGCTAATAGGTTTTCCTTAGTGGCATGTATAGAGAATTCATTTGGGGAAAATCTACTAAGTTTTTGTTCTCACCCCCTACTTTGGAACTTTGGTGTTAATGCAGATGTAGTGTACCGTGACGTGGGAAAAGGTAAGGAATCTCCCTTTTTTAGTGGCACATTGTGATGTCTTGGTGGAGCTTGGAGCTTGGAGCTGGGTGTGAAGTTGTGGAGGTGTCATGGCTCGTGGTGTTTGTTCTTTGGTTTCCTCTTATACTCTAATGTGGTTTAGAAATGTTTGGTTGTATTGTTTTTGGGTTGTATTATGGCACAACTTGGTTGTCTTTCAGAATGAATGTATGGGTGTTTTGTTGACATGAATAATATAGTGGTGGTTAGTGTATTGTTTGGTTGGTTTGGTCTTAAAGGAAAATTGTTCCCCAAATTGTTCTCGGAGCCCTCGACATTTATTTCCAGCCTTTGGCACCTTGGGAACGTCGATTAAGGCCAAGTAACTCTCACCGCCTCCTTATGCCAATGTGGTAGGGGTGGGGTGTGTAAGAACCTGGTTCTTATTATTGAGGTATAGATTTCTTCTTTTCTATTTTCCTTAAGTATTTTTGAGAAAATAAGGAAAATGGGGAAAATTTCTAAAATTTTGGACTACACATCGTGTACTTTTCCACAAGTCGTGTACTTTGGTCGTGTGGGATGAGTACAAAGGCTGTGTAGAAATGTCGGCGACGAAGGGTGTAAAAACCGACTACACGTTGTGTAGTGGATATTTACATGTCGTGTAGTCAGTCGGCAGAAAAATAGTAAGGTGGTGGAAGCATCCTATAGCTGGATGACAGTACACGTCGTGTGATCAGAAATACATGTCATGTACTCATGTCAACAGATGAACAGCACCACACTGGCGAGAAGCCACCAGAGGAACAGTTAGAAAATAAAAAATACACATCGTGTACTTGAGAAGTACACGTCGCGTAGTTTGTTTTTTCGCTTAAAATGGGATTTAGCCTCCCCTGTTCACAGGGATGGCTTAGAATTGGAGGAATGAGTCGGGATAGGAGGTCGGACCTTCGAGGATCTCTATATCGATCGTCTGGAATCCGTTTTCACCTCTGACGATCTCATTGGTACCGCACGGCTAATCCCTCCACTCTCCTTAATCCATTCATGACAATTATTCCTCTAAGGGAAGTTATTTGAGTTTGAACGAGGTTTTATTTCACCTCAGATCTACATCGTTCTAGGACGATTAGAAGATCGTCGTTCGTGTATACCGTTTAGGGGCGTTTAAGGTAGGTTTCTTGGGGTTTAAATTCCAACTGTTGTGCATTTTTGTATACCGGTGTGCTACAAACCCATGTTGGGGTGTCGTGTGGTTGAGGCATTGTCTATTTAAATACCTAGAAATGTATAGGTAATTAAATGTGATAATAACCTGCTGTTTGGGATCACTGCTTGGATCCAGGACCACCCCGGGGGTGCGTTCCTCTATTTAGCCGTTTGGCCAGGATACCTGAGGGTATTCCATTATAATAATGTTTGTTAAATTTCCTTGATAGGAATTGTATGTGAATTGATTATTTACATGTTGGGAATTTCTCGGTTACTTGCTCCTGAGGGCGGTGTTTTTTTAGCATGAGGGAATTGTTTTTTATCCTGAGGACAAGGTACTGCTTAGCCTGAGGGCAATGTCCTATTTCGCCTGAGGGAAACTTTTCATATGCCTGAGGGTAGTGACTTCTGTTCCTGAGGGAGACACTGCATACGCCTGAGGGTAATATCTGTTATGCCTGAGGGAAAGATTCTGATTTCCTAAGGGTAAGGGTTTGCGTGTCTGAGGACACCGACTGTTTTCATAGAAAATTCAATGTGGTGGATTTCCATATATTGAATGATTAAATGAATAATAATATGGCAATATAACTAGTAAATTTAGTTACTTTTGAGTACTTCATTGTTTATTTAATTTACTTTTGCACATGGTTGTTGCATATTTACACACAGTTGATCATGGGCCTTTAGTGGGTGCCTACTGGGATTTATTTCTCACAAAGTGTTTGGGTCATGTCTTCAGCCCAAACAAATTACATTTATATAGATGTGGATAAGGGAAAGAGTCCTTATATAGGTACTTGATTGCTGCTGAGGAGTAGGGGAGCATGGGACTGGGCATAGGCTCACGATGCTACCAGCTATTTTGTTTTGTTTTGTTGTACTCTGTATTGTATTGTATTGTATTGTTGTGTAACATGTTTTTGATTTTTTCTTAGAACTTGAGACATGTTTCATCGTTATCTATATAACCGTTGGTAATCTTTTACTGCAGTTGTTTATTTTAAATGTGTATGGTTTATTGCTTCCGCTGTTATTGTATGCTTTTTATTCTATTCCACTGCGCTACACTTTGAAAAATGAGAGAATATTTTCCCCACTATCAGACCTAGGCCCTCGCTGCTAGTCGGCAACCTCTGGCGTTTGGTGAAATGCACTTGAGGTCATGTGACCAACCGGATTTGGGGCACCCGTTGAGTGGCACCCGGATCCAGGACGTTACAAAGTGGTATCAGAGGGTTTCTTTTCTTTGACTTACTATTTGGATCCATGGTCAGGGATATGAAGGAAATGGTGGTTGGTAATAAGCTATGCCCGGGCATAGCTAACCCATGTATAGGGAAAATCTAGTCTACCTCATATTTTTTCAAATTTTCTAATTTTTCAAATTTTACAGTTGATTTGATTTTCACCATTGGGTGATGCACTTGTGATTGTGCTGTTTATATTTTATCCATGGGTTCTATTTAGTTTCAATCCGATGAGATGAGGGTATGACATCTCATTCATCATTTAGGCACATTCTATAAATCACATGCCATGCATAGTTCCATGCCATGTAGGCGCATTAGAAATTGCATGTTGTTGTGATAGTTGTTGTTCTAGAAAAACATGTTGTTGTGATAACTGCTTTGATAAATACCTGCTATGTGATAGGGTATTTTTGTATGAGTATGCTGATAGAATGGATGCCAAATTTTTGTTTTTGGAGAGTATGGGACCTCATTGACCGGAATTTGGTGGACCATTGACTGTTTATCTTTGTATAACACAGATAAGATGCCAATCTTTGATTCGCAGGGAGTATGGGCCCTCACGGATCGGAATTTGGAACTTTGGTGTTGTTTCTCAGTATTTTCTGGGTTCCGGAATAGTATTTGAGCCTTACTATCTTGAAAACCTAGGATACACACCATGTAGTTCCTCGGACACATGCCGTGTGGTCTTCTGTTCGGGAATAAAAGAAATATTTTTAAGTAAACGTCGTGTACCCTAAGTACACACCGTGTAGTCTCTTCACGTGTCATAGACCATGTGGGAAGGGACATGGGGAAGGGAAATGCTTGGGGAGAACACACCATGTACCGGATGTACGTGCTGTGTAGTTTCGGCCCGAAGTTCTACCGTGTAACTAACAAACACGGACAAAGGAGACCTTAAGACATACACGCAGTGTCCCCTATGGAACACGTCGTGTAGTCTGACCTTGGGACCTGTCCATATAACTAACAACACGGGTCGGTGTAATCCTTTTGTGTACACGTTGTGTGTATATGGAACACGCCGTGTAGTGTGAGCCATGTATCTGGTCGTGTAAGTAACAACACGGGTCGGTGAAGCTTGTCTAGTACACGCCGTGTACCTGTGGGACACGCTGTGTAGTCTTGTCCGAGGATAGACCATGTGGACTTAGCCATGTGGCTGGGGAAATGGGGTGGTGTAAACGCCATGTGCGGGTGTAACACACCGTGTAGTGTCAAGCCGAGTAGTCGGATGTGTCACAAATGACACGAGAAGTTGGAAAATTACACCATACACGCCGTGTAGACTTTATACACACCGTGTAGTTTTGTTCAATGGGATCTATGTGGCTTAGCCATGTAGAAGGACCCGGTAAGGGGAAGAAAAGTCAAGTACACATCGTTTAGTCATTATACACGCCGTGTAGTCTTGTTTTGAAAATCTTGAATGCCTTCTTCCTTATGTTCCCCTTTTGGTCCCTTCGTTTTCAGTCTTTAATAATATTGATCTAAGGTGTGTGTTTTACCTTGTAGATTCATGCCGCAGAGATGACCACGCGTTGTTCGCCAGGAGAGCGGAGACGATTATACTCCATAGATGACGGGCCTTGGGCTACCAGTGGATTCTCCAGCAGATCTAGATATGGCACCAGCCGTTATACCGGACATAGGCGCAGATGTGCAGTTCTGTGAAGGTTTTATGTGGTTCATGCAGACCTTTCATGGATCACCGTTGGTTTCCACATCTATGGCTGAGATGACTCATATATTCCAATAGCAGCATGTGCCAACGTTCTAAAGGGATGGCGGACCACAGGCTGTGGAGTCTTGGATGGGGTCTATGCAGACTATTTTCAAGCATCTTGAGATGCCTACAGGGCGGAGATTCAAGCTCTCAACTTATATGATGCGTGATTCCGCCAAGAGGTGGTGGTATGTTACCACTTAGAGAGATCATCACAGAGACATGGTGTGGGAAGATTTTCATATAGCCTTCTATGACTTCTTCATCCCAGAGATGCTGAGGGTATATAGAGCTTGAGAGTTCATGAATTTGCAGCATGGTGCTATGTCGGTGATGGATTATTCTTCTCGTTTCACCGAGATTCAGCATTTTTCACCCATACTGGTGGGTGATGAGATGTTGAGGGATATATGTTTTGAGGATGGTCTTCGTTATGACATCCGAGTGCTGTTAAATATTTTCAGGTTGCCTTCAGTATATGTTATTGTGAATTAGGTGCTGATTACAGAGAGGAACCTTTGATAGGCTAGTGGTGCCGGACAGGGTGGTTCGGCACCAGTTTCTGGTACTATTTCTATTGGGAAGAGGAAGTGACAGATGATTTTCTCTCACGGTGGAAGTACTAGCCAGGCAGTTTCTTCAGGTGGCCCGGCCTTTTGCTACAAGTGTGGTAGAGAGGTGCACAAGAGACAGTAGTGTCCATGTGACCTAGTGGAGTGACGAGCTTGCGACAAGATGGGTCATCTGAAGTGCTTTTGCAGGGCGTTTCCCTCAGTGGCTAGTGAGAGAGGTTCTGTGCAGAATCCGCATGTGGGAGCTGGACCAGTGGATTCTTACCAGTCGGGGAACTGGAATATGTCAGGGCATGCAGGCCGAGATGGTGGTCGTAGTCGTGGTATCCAGACACCAGGATCTCAGAAGCAACAGGGCAGGACATCTCAAGGTAGCCAGGTTGTGTCGTAGGGCCACGACACTAGGCATGCATATGTAGTGCAACAGATCCAACAAGAGCAGGATCACGGACCTTCTTCTATCAGAGGTACTATTCCAGTAGCTTCTGTCTTATCTTCAGTACTTTTTGATACGGGTGCTACACATAGTTTCATATTTTTACCCATTATGGAGAGCCTCGGGCTCTGTGTTTCTTCTTCTTCTGATGTTATGACGCTACACACTCCATTGGGAATGAGAACGACATGTGTGCATCAGTACAAGGAGTGCCCCCTTGAGTATGGTGGGTGTCACTTTCTATGGGACCTCTATGTCTTAGAGATGACGAGCTATGATGTCATTCTCAGGATGTACTGGTTGGTTCCCTTTCGATCCTTTGTATATTTCTGTCGTTTCATGGTGAGTTTCATGTCACCAGAGGGATAAGAGTTTCTATACAAGGGTGAATGGGATGTTCAAGCGAGTCGAGTTGGACCAAAGCATCACGGACGAGGTGGAGTCACATCCCAGATTGTGAGTTTATGTCTAGATGATCAGAGGACTTGTTAGACGGATTTCCCTCCAGTGGTTGATTGTTTTAGGGATGTATTCCCGGATGAATTTTTAGGTTTACCTCTGGAGCAAGAGGTGGATTTATCTATTGATCTTGTGCCAAGAGCAGCATCAGTGTCCATTCCTCCTTATAGGATGGCCACGCCTGAGTTGCATGAGCTCAAGAGGAAGTTAGAGGATTTATAGTCAAAGCATTTCATCCGACCTAGTACTTCTCTTTGGGGTTCTCCGGTCCTCTTTGCGAAGAAGGCGGACGGTACCCTCATACTCTATGTGGATTATCAGAAGTTGAACCAGTTGACAGTCAAGAACCGATATCCCTTGCCGAGGATTGATGATCTTTTTGATCAACTTCGTGGAGCACGAGTGTTCTCGAAGATTGACCTATGATCTGGATATCATCAGCTGCACATGAGACCATCCGATATATCACTTATAGCTTTTCAGAGCATATATGGTCTGTACGAGTACTTGGTTATGCTGTTCGGACTCACAAACACACCAGCAGTTTTTATGGCTCTGATGAATCGTGTGTTCCGTAATTATCTGGATTCTTTTGTGGTAGTATTCATGGACGATATCATGGTGTACTCTCACGCTCTAAATGACCATGCCACCCATATTTACATCATATTGAGTACACTAAGAGAGCATCGACTATATTCTATGCTCTCAAAGTGCCACTTTTGGATGGACCAATTCACTTCCTGGGTCATATCATCTCAGAGGCAAGAGTTGTTGTGGACCCAGAGAAGGTGAGAGCAGTAGTTTCCTAGGAGCAGCATAAGAACATGTTTGAGATATAGAGTTTCTTAGGGCTGGATGGTTACTACAAACATTTCATCAAGGACTTCTCCCACTTATCAGCACCGTTGATGGGTCTGACTAAGAAGGGTGTGAAGTTCATTTTGTCAGAAGCTTGCGAGATAGCCTTTCAAGATCTGAAAGGAAGGTTGACATAAGCACCAGTCCTGATACTTCCAGATCAAGGGAATAGTTATACAGTTTACTGTGATGCATCAGGTATTGGATAGGGAGCAGTGTTGATGTTGGGAGATCGAGTTTTTTCGTACAGTTCTCGACAGTTGAGGCCACATGAGAGGAATTACCTGACGCATGATCTCGAGTTGGCTGCAGTTGTTCATGTGTTGTGTTTTTGGAGACATTATCTCTAGGGAGAACAGTTTGTGGTTTTCACCAACCACAAAATTCTCAAGTGTATATTTACTCAGTGTGACTTGAATCTGAGACAGAGAAGGTGGGTCAAATACCTTCAGTCCTTCGACTTTGATCTTGCCTATACACCTGGTAAAGGTAATGCAGTAGCTGATGCACTGAGCAGGAAGACTCAGATACAGGTAGCGCAGGAGGCCAGTGATGAGTGGAAGCTCATGGCATTGTTCTCTGAGATGCATTTGGAGGTGCACAATGGTCAGGGGAAGACCTATCTTTCATCTTTAGATATGAATTCTACCCTCCTGGATAGAGTGATGATGAGATAGCTATCTGATTCAGAAGGCCTAGTTCTTCGGGAGTTGGTGGAAAGTGAGGACACATATCCTAGTTAGACGATAGGCGAGGATGAAATTCTGTGTTTCCATGGATGAGTGTGGGTTCCAAAGGATCTATGTGAGGAGTTGATGTGGGAGTTTCATGATTCATCTTGGTCAGTTCATCCCGGAGTTACCAAAATGTACCGTGACTTGAGACATCAGTACTGGTGTCCGGGTATGAAGAAAGAGATAGTTGGTTTTGTTACTAGATGTTCCACCTATCAGTAAGTGAAGGCGGAGCATCAGAGGCCAACCAGACTGTTACAGCAGTTACCCATCCCGGAGTAAAAATGGGATGATGTCATGATGGACTTCGTGACCGGGTTGCCGAGGCCACCTCGAGGAAATGATGTCATGTGGGTTGTTGTTGACAGACTCACAAAGGTAGCTCACTTTTTTCTGATCAAGGAGACCTTCAGTGTTGACGAGCTCGGGGATTTGTATATCCGAGAGATCGTACGTCTTCATGGGGTCCCTCGTTCTATCGTTTCAGATAGGGATGCCCGTTTTACATCTCGTTTCTGGCAGAGTTTTTAGAGGGCACTATGTACACAGGTGATTTTGAGCACAACTTACCACCCTTAGACCGATGTCCAGTCAGATCGTACGATACAGGTGCTTGAGGACATGTTGTGTGCATGCATCCTAGACTTTGGGGGCTCTTGGGAGAAGCACATACCCCTAGTTGATTTTTCCTATAATAATAATTTTCAGGAAACTATTGAGATGTCACCATACGAGGCTTTATATGGTAGGCCATTTCGATCAACTTTGTGCTGGTTAGAGGCAGGTGAGGCGGCTTTAATGGGACCACGTCTCATGCATGAGACTTCTGAGCAAGTCTAGTTGATTCAGAAGCAGATGGCTACCGCGCAGTCTCGTCATAAATCTTATGCTAATCACCGCATACGACCCTTGGAGTTCATGGTCAGGGATCAAGTTTTCTTATGTGTTTTGCCGAGGTTGGGACACAGGAGGATTTGGAGACAGGGTAAACATTCACCGAGGTATGTTGGGCCATTTGATATTCTAGAGAGAGTCGGGTTGGTTGTTTATCGGTTGCAGTTACCACAGAGGTACCTAGCCATGCACGAAATATTCCATGTATCTCAGTTGTGTCGCTATCATTCAGACTCATCTCACATTTTTCAGCCAGAGGAGGTTGAGATTTAGGTAGATGTGTCCTTTGAGGAGAATCTGATTCGTATCATGGATAGGAGCACGAAGGTCCTCCGAGGTCGGTCAGTTCCCCTCGTATGGTTGCTATGGCAGCATGGCCGAGTGCAGGATGAAACATGGGAGCTAGAGACCAACATACGTGCTCAGTGTCTAGAGATCCTCTGATCTTTATCTTCTCCACCCTTGTAAGGTAAATTCAGGGATGAATTTCTTTAAGGGGGGAAGTTTGTAAGAACCCGGTTCTTATTATTGAGGCACGGGTTTCTTCTTTTCTCTTTTCCTTATGTATTTTTGAGAAAATAATAAAAATGGGGAAAAATACTAAAATTTGGGACTACACACCATGTACTTTTCCACACTTCGTGTACTTTGCCCGTGTTGGATGATTACACAGGGTGTGTAGCCATGTTGGCGACGAAGGGTGTAAAAACCAACTACACGCCGTGTAGTGGATATTTACACGCCGTGTAGTCAGTCGGCAGGAAAATAGTAAGGTGGTGGAAGAAGCCGCCAGTCGGATGACAGTACACGTCATGTGATCAGGAATACATGTTGTGTACTCATGTTGACAGATGAACAGTGCCACACTGGTGAGAAGCCGCCGAAGGAACAGTTAAAAAATGAAAAGTATACGACGTGTAGTTTGTTTTTTTCCCTTAAAATGGGCAGTATCCTCCCCTGTTCACAGGGAAAGCTTAGAATCAGAGGAAGGAGTCGGGAGTGGAGGCTGGACCTTCGAGGATCTCCAGATCGAGCATAAGGAATCCGTTTTCGCCTCTGACGATCTCGTTGGAACCGTATTGGTAAGCCCTCAACTCTCCTTAAGACATTCTTGACAATTCTTCCTCTAAGGGAAGTTATTTGAGTTTGAATGAGGTTTTCTTTCACCTCAGTTCTACTTCATTATAGGAATATTCGAGGATCTTTGTTCGCGTATACCATTCAGGGGTGTTTAAGGTAGGTGTCTTGGTGTTTAAATTCGAACTGTTGTGCGTTTTTGTGTACCGTTGTCCTAAAAACCCATGTTGGGGTGTCGTGTGGTTGAGGCCTTGGCTGTTTAAATACCTAGAATTGTATAGGTAATTAAATGTGAAAATAACCTACTGTTTGGGATCGCTGCTTGGATCCAGGACCACCCCGGGGGTGCGTTCCTCTGTTTAGCCGTTTGGACAGGATACCCGAGGGTATGCCATTGTAATAATATTTGTTAAATTTCCTTGAGAGGAATTATATGTGAATTTCTTATTTACATGTTTGGCATGGCCTAGTTACTTGTGCCTGAGGGAAGTGTTCTTTATAGCCTCAGGGCATTGTTTTTTTAACCTGAGGGCAAGGTACTGCTTAGCCTGAGGGCAACGTCCTATTTCTCTTAAGGGAAAATTTTTGTATGCCTAAGGGAAGTGACTTCTGTGCCTGAGGGTGAAACTTCGTATGCTTGAGGGAAATATCTGTTATGCCTAAGGTCAAGATTCTCATTACCTCAGGGTAAGGGTTTGCATGTCTGAGGACATTGACTGTTTACATAGAAAATTCACTGTGGTGGTTTTCCATATATTGAATGATTAAATGAATAATAAGATGTCAATATAACTGGTAAAGTTAGTTACTTTTGAGTAATTATTAGTTTATTTCATTTAATTTTACACACTGTTGTTTCATGTTTACTCAAAGTTGAGCACGGGCCTTTGGTTGGTGCCTACTGGGATTTATTTCTCACACCCTATTTGGTTCATGTCTTCGGCCAAACAGATTACATTTCTGCAGGTGTGGATAAGGGAAAGGGTCCTTATACAGGTACTTGATTGCTGTTGAGGATTAGGGGAGCATGGTACCGGGCTTAGGCTCGCAATGCTACATGCTATTTTGTTTTATTTTTATCTACTTTGTATTGTACTGTACTGTATTGTTGTGTAACATATTCTGGCTGTTTTCTTAGAACTTGAGACATGTTGCATCGTTATCTATATAACTATTGGTTATCTTTTACTGTAGTTTTTTATTTTAAATGTGTGTGGTTTATTTCTTCCGATGTTGTTGTATGCTTTTTATTTTATTCCATTGCGGTACACTTTAATAAATGATGGCATAGTTTCCCCACTATCAGACATGGTCCCTCGCTGCTAGTCGGCAGCCTCTGGAGTTTTGGGAAATGTGCTTGAGGTCATGTGACCAACCGGATTCAGGGCACCCGTTGAGTGGCACCCGGATCTGGGAAGTTACAGGGTGTTACAAGTGGTATCAGCTTGTTCGGTCCTTTGGAGTTGATTCTTAGTTTGGTTGATGACATTCGTTGTGGTATATTCCTGGAGTCGGGATGCTAGCAAGGAGTAGGATAGTCGGAACATGGAATGTATAGTATAAAAATACGTATCTATCCCTTTTATGTTGAACATCAACTTACCAGGTAGTTGGGTACACAAGTGTTTTGGAGACACTTATAGGAATTGGATATCTCATTGTCGTGGGTGTAGCCAATGAGACGAGCATGGCTTGCATGGTAGAAATGACTTCCCTTTAGGATGCATATTTCATTGGGGAATAATGATTTATGATGTGATATGAATGGTTTCATTTTGAAAAATATGAGTTGGGTTTCAAAATGGAAGGATTTGAAACATGGAAACTAGTGGTATTTTGAAAATGGTTTGATTTTCAAAAAATGGTGAAACATGCCAATGTGGAAAAGGTGGAAATCCCCGTTGTGATAGTGTTATGTAATAGGAATGGAAATGGAAATTCATGATGTCCACCGAAGTGAGAATCATGGTTGTTCATTTTCTATTTATAGAAATGGCACCAGGTAGGCATCATAGAGACCAACCGGAAGTGGCCGATGAGAACATGGGTGCACCTGAGCATTAGGGGAACCAGCAGTTAGTGTAGAGTATAGTGCAAGATTCCCAAGCTGTGGAATGTGGAAACAAAGAATATGAACAAAGTCATGAGGATCATGCAGTTTAGTTTCAAAAGCAATATCCACCCATCTTCAGGGGTTATTCAAATCCAGATAGGGCAGAATCATGGATGAATAGAATGAACAAGATCTTTGAGTTCTTGGGAACACCATCAAAGTTGAAAGTGAAGTTTTCCATGTATATGTTAGAAGATCTTTCCCTTCTGTGGTGGGAGATGGCGGTTAAAGATGGAACGGACCAGTGTATGATGTGGGAAGGCTTTGAGGAATTGTTTAATAACCAATTCTACCCACATACTTTCAAAATTTAGCGCACAACTGATTTCTTCAGTTTGAAGCAAGAGTTTATGTCTTTGATGGAGTATGCAGCTATGTTTATAAACATAGTGAGATCTTCGCCCGAGGTGGTGGGTAGTACATCTTTGAAAGCTCATATCTTTGAAGCTGGTTTGAGGCAGGACATTCATTCGAAGACAGTGGTTCTCTCTATAGATGATTACACAGAGATGGTGAGTAGAGCCTCAGTGGCTGTGTGGGATCTGTTGGGAGCTCAGGGCGGTGGAAGCAAGGTGGTGCCCATGGGGAATAGTGGGAACTCTAATGTTGGGTTCAAGGGAAGGAGGGACACTTATTCCCAGGGTGGGAATATGGCATATAATCTGAAAAATTTATTTGTAAATCTTCCTCCGAATCCCCAGAGCAAGCTGATATGTTTTCAATATTGTTCTATGAGCCACATCAACTGGGATTGTACGACACAACCTCGAGCATGTCATAATTGTAAGAATATGGGGCATCTATAGTGTTATTTTCAGAATGATCCAAGGTCGGGTGCGCATGACACTCCTCAGGGATCACAGATGTCATGTGCTTCGATTGGATGAGGACAGCAGCATACCCCTCTTTAGTAGATCAAAGTCAGTTATGGTGATTCTCAGAACACCACAACTCCTCAATAGGGAAATAAAGAGCAGAGCGTGGCAACCAAGGCATTGTTCGGAGCCGAGCGGGTTGTGGTGGATAATCAGTTGGGACCATCCATGGTGCAAGGTACTATTTTTTTAAATTCTACATTGATGAAAGTGTTGTTTTATATGGGTTCTTCAAACTCTTTTATTGTTGCATGTCTGGTTGAGTTGCGAGGTTTAAGGGTAGAAATGATTCCTTCGGTTTTGAAACATCAAACTCCTCTGGGTTGAAGAGTGTGTCGAGCCTTCTTGTGTAGAGAATGATGTATCTTTGTGGGTGAGGTTGAGCTAATGTGGAATTTTTCAGTGCTTTTGATGGATGGGTATAATGTAATCCTAGGAATGGATGGGCTGGCGGCGTTTAAGGACAACATCGACTATAATTTGTGAACAATGGATTTTACGACACACGATGACGTTATACATATCTTTATAGGAGAGAGGCATGAAAGGCAGGGTGTAACGGCTTTGTTGGCAGCAGCAGTGGGCAAGTTATACTATCAATAGGCGGTGTTATCATTGGAATCGGTAGATGATGTTGAACATAGTGTTCTTCCGACATTGGTGGATCAGTTCATGGATGTTTTTTCGGAAGAATTATCTAGGTTACCTCCCATAAGAGAAGTAGAGTTTATGATTTCTCTCCTTCCCAAGACCAGTCCTATCTGACTTTCGTCTTACTGGATAGAACCTACTAAATTGAGGGAATTTAATGTCTAGTTGGAAGAGTTACAATGCAAAGGGTTTATCCGGCCTAGAACGTCTTCGTGGGCAGTGATGGTGTTGTTTGTTAAAAAGTCGGATGGAACATTGAGGCTCTGTGTCTATTATCATAGACTTAACCAAGATACAGTAAATAATAGATATCCACTTCCACGAATTTATGATTTGTTCGACCAGTTGAGGGGAGCGCAATGGTTCTCCATGATCGACCTAAGGTCGGGATATCATCAATTGCGGGTGAGGAAGGATGATATTCCTAAAATAAATTTCAAAAGTAGATATGGTGATTATGAATATGTGGTTATGATCTTTGTTCTAACAAATGTGCCAGCAGTATTCATGGAATTGATGAATCATATATTTCAAAGATATCTTGATTCATTTGTTGTGGTGTTTGTAGACGACATTCTAGTTTATTCAAAGGCAAGGTTGGAGCATGATCAGCACTTAGTGATAGTATTGAGGATCTTGAGGGATCATAGGATGTATGCCAAATTGTTAAAGTGTGACTTTTGGATATAGAAAGTCCATTTTTATGGCCATGTGATTTCGGAAAGGGGAGTTTCAGTGGATCTAGAAATGATATAGGTTGTTATCTTGTGGAAACCGCTAAAGAATTTGTTTGAGTTATAGAGTTTCCTCAGTATATCTGGTTATTATTGGCATTTTGTTAATGATTTTTCATGTTTGTCTTCACCAATGATAGCTTTTACACGAAATAATGATCCATTCCAGTGGAATGAACAGTGTCAGTAGTGTTTCAAAAGCAAAAGGGTCGCCTTACATCAGCCCCAGTCTTGGTTTTTCCAGAACCAGGAAAAGGGTACGTGGTGTATTGTGATGAATCGGGATCAGGGTTGGGGTCCATTCTCATTCAAGGAAATCATGTGGTCGTATATGTCTCACGACAGTTGAGGGTACATGATAATAACTACCCAACTCATTATTTGGAATTGGCAGTAGTGGTCCATGCTTTGAATGTGCGGCGTCATTATCTGTTCGGTGATAAATTCACGGTATATACAGAACGTAAGAGCTTGAAGCACATTTTCTCACAAAGGGATTTGAATTTGAGGCAAAGGAGATGGATGGAATATCTCCAGATGTTTGATTTTGACTTGATGTACAAACTGGGTAAGAGAAATTCGGTGGCGGATGCATTAATTACAAAATTATATGCTCATGTGGTAAAACAAGCATTAGACCAGTGGTAGTTGATGTCGGTTATAGATGACATGCGGTTGGAATGTGAAGAGAAGGATGATAGAGTGGTCTGCATTCCAGTTTTGTTGATTCATGACTTGGTTGGACTAGTTAAAGAGGAACAGATATCTGAATCTGTGTATGTGACAATGAGGTCGAGACTCAATGGAGGGGAGAACATTGAGGGTTGGAAATTGAATAAAGATTTAGTTTTGTGTTTTCAGAATCAGATGGTTGTACTAGTTTCTTGTCAAGAGAATCTTCTCAGGGCGTATCATCATTCCAGGTGGGTTGTTCATCCTAGAATTCAGAAAATGTATAATGTCTTGAAAGCACAGTTCTGGTAGGCCGGTATGAAAATAAGTGTGGTAGAGTTTTTCTCGAGATTCATGACTTGTCAGCAGGTCAAGGCAGAGCATCAAAGGCTAGCGGGAATGTTGCAGTCTTTACCAATCCCAATTTTGAAGTGGGATAAAATAGCGATGGATTTTTTCACAGGTCTCCCAAGAACGGTTAGAAAGAACGATGTCATTTGGGTGATAGTGGATTGGCTAATGAAGTCGGCCCATTTCATCCTAATTCATGAATCTATTACGGTAAAGGATCTATCAAAAATCTATATCTGGGAGGTGGTAAAGAGGCATGTTGTTCTACTTTCAATTATATCAGATATAGATCTGAGTTTTACATCTCATTTCTGGAAATACTTACATTAAGCCCTTGGGACACAATTGACAATGAGCACAGCGTATCACCCTATGATGGAAGGTCAATCCGAGAGGACGATACAAACATTTAAGGATATGTTGTTGGCTTGTGTCATGGATTTTGGTGGCGTGTGTGAGGATCAATTGTAATTGGTTGAGTTTTCGTACAATAACAGTTATCAGGCATCCATACATATGGCTCTATTTGAAGCATTGTATGGGTTTTCGTGTCATTCTCCACTATGATGGGTGGAAACGGGTGAGTCCTCGATGGTTGGGCCACGCCTTTTCTAGGAGACTATAGAGAAGATCAAGTTAATCATGAAGAGAATGGATATGGATCAGAGTCGTCAAAAATCCTATGTTGATCATTGTCGACGGCCATTGTTGTTCGAGGTGAGTGATCATGTTTTCTTGAGGATCTCTCCTAGGTTGGTACATCATCAGTTTGGGATGTAGGGAAAGTTATCTCTGAGGTATATTAGACCTTTTGAGATTCTTGAGCAAGTTGGTGAGGTGGCTTATCGTTTGGCTTTTCCACCTAGGATAATTGTGGTGCACAATGTGTTTCATGTGTCGCAGTTGAAAATGTATCAGCCGGATTGTAACCATGTGATTCGATGGGATCATGTTCAGATAGAACCGGATGCTTCATTGGTGCATGTGCCATTGCGGGTTGTGGATAGGAAAGAGAATGTATTGAATTGTAAAAGCACCGGTTTATTTCGTGTTTTGTGGAATCATGTCTAGATTCAAGAGGAGACTTGGGAGTTGGAGAAAGAGATGGTTGAGCAATGGCCCGAGCTCTTTCGGCAAAGGTTGGGTTCACTACTTTCAGAGGACGGAAAGTCCAATGGTGGGGAGAATGTAGCACCCTGGATTGAGGGATGTATCCTTTTTTATGCTTCTTTATGTGTTTAAAGTGCATGGGATGAGTTGAGAAGTGTTTGGGAGATTTTGGAATGGTTTTGAATGAGCTTGGAGGCTTTTCTTAGGGAGCACGGTTTGAGCACAGCTAGGGGAAACCGTGCGGGTTCTCTAGGAAACCGTGCAGGGGGAGACAGTAGGCTTCGCACATCCTGTGCATGGTTTTCCAAACCATGCGAGGAAACTCTATGGACCCTTTCACTCGAGGAAGTGGCGTGCTCACAATTAGCGCGCGGTTTTCCAAACCGTGAGGACTAACCATGCGGCCAATTAAAAATTTGGATTTAAAACCTGGGTTCACTCGGGCTTGCCTCATTCCTCTCAAAATCCTATCCCACTCAAGCCTCACTCAGGATTTAGGGTTCTCAGGGGTTGAGGGTGATCTCCCACATGTTTTGGAAGAAAATCGAAGAGGATTCAAGGTGTTTTGAAGGTGGTTTCTCCCAGGTAAGTCTCTCCTCTTGTTTTCTTTGTGTTATCCTCTAGATATACATCTTCATATCTCTCGGTTTTCTAGATCTACACCCGTTGTGTGTAGATCTAGGGTTCGGGTTGACTGGGATGTTGATTTTTAAGGATTTTTAATGCTAGGTAATGGGATCTTGATAGGTTTTGGTGGTGCGTTCACTGGATTCGAGGTGCAGTTTTTTGTGGGTCGAATTCTTGGGAACCCTAAAGGTAGGTGGCTTCACTCTCGACTCCACTTAGTTAGAGCTAATAGTTTTGGTTAAAATTAATTTTTTCTGCTTTGAATTAATTTTTTTTTGATGTTTGAAATTGATTGGATATTCCTTGGGTGATATTTTGGGTGATTTTTGGGAAAAAGGGGTTTTATGGTGAAATGTTATTGTTGTGGATTTTAAAATGGATATTTTAAAATGGGATGCTATGGTTGATTTGTGAAAATTATTGATGGAAATAGTTTTCAATAAAGAGGTTGTTTTATTGAAATGTTGTCAGGCATGGAAAATGGTTTTCAGTAAATGGGTGATTTAGATAAGTGGATTGATATGCAATGGAATTGGTTGATTGCATGTTGTAGTGACCTTGGTGGGTTATATGCATGGATATGGCTTGATTGGAATGTTGTGTGGAAGTGGCGAGAAGTACCACTATAAAAGGGTATGGATAGTGGACAGAAGGGCCACCATTAAAGGATAAGTGGACGGGAATATCCACTAGGTGTGAATGGGTGAACGGGTTGGACGGAAGATCCGCCATTTGGTTTTTTTTGGCTGTTTGATGTGCACTGCTTTGCAAGTTGGAAATTGTTGTTCTAGTTGGTGAATGATGAAATGGCTTGTGTCATGCTTGTCTGGCTTTCCCTTGGTTACTTGGTTTTGGTGTGATGGCTTGATAAGGGCGTGTTTGGATTACGGAAATTATTTCACTTGTCATTTATTTTATATAAACTATTTTATATAAATGTTCTAACGGTTTTTCCCTAGTGGCGTGTGTAGGGAAGTCATTTGGAGAAAACCTATAGAGTTTTAGTACTCACCCCCTCCTTTGGAACTTTGGTTTCTTTGCAGAATAGGGTACCATGACGTGGGAAAAGGTAAGGCATCTCCCTCATTTATTGGTGCATTGTGATGTCTGGGTGGAGCTTGGAGCTTGAATCTGGGTGTGGAGTTGTGGTGGTTTCATGGCTCGTGGTGTTTGTTGTTTTGTTTCCTCTTGTACTTTGATGTGGTGTAGACATGTCTGGTTGTATTCTGTTTGGGTTGTATTGTGGCACAACATGTTTGTCTTTTGGAATGCATGTTTGGGTGTTTTGTTGACAAGCATCATATAGTGGTGGTTAGTGGATTGTTTGGTTAGTTCTGTCTTAATGGAAAAATTTTCCCCAAATTGTTCTCAGAGCCCTCGGTATTTATTTATAGCCTTTGGCACCTTGGGAATGTCGCTTAAGGCCAAGTAACCCTCATAGCCTCCTCAAGCCAATGAGGTAGGGGTGGGGCATTACAATCACAATCCTAACATTTTATGATTTTTTTGTTATGTAACCATGACATAAGATTTTATAATCTTATGTGTATTCCACAAATTCCAGGTCTTATGCCTTTATTATACTATTGTAGATGATGGTATTTGATTATCTTATGATTTATGTCTTATGAACTTCTAATCTTTATTACATGATTCTTGAATATTATCTTTGATATTCATGGATTCCTTTTCAAATGTTATGGTCATTTTCTCATACACATATGCTCATGTTATGTGTACTTATCTCCCCGGTTTACCTTTTCTGAGAATATGAGCTCACCACATCTTAAGTTTCCTTTCCCATGGTTATAAAGAAATATTTTAAGTATGAGTACTAATGGGAAATATCATTATGGGAGATATTGATGATTTTCACTAGAATATAATATTATATTTCATTATTACAGGGGAACTTAACTATTACAGTCCTCAGGCATGTGTTTGTGTAATTTAATGAATATTAAACTAAAAATATGTAATATACATGTATGTTAATACAGGGTCTCTATAAACGACAAATATCAGGAATATCCAATGAATTTTCAAAAATGTAGATAGTTTAGTCATTTATAGTTCTTCTCTACATATCCTTTCCATGGTAACAAATTAGGTTTTGGTTATGCGAGAGGATCGCAAGTGTAGTCTAATGTATCAAATAGAGTTGGATTATATTCTTATACAAGGGTAGAGTATTTTCAAATGTATGTCTAGTATTATCTCAATTTCAAACCTTAAGATATGTTAAAATTTGAGTTTCTATATATGTTTAAATATGAACCTATAAAACCCGAAGTTGGGCCAACAACTATTAGATTTATTGTACTCTTTTCTTCATCAATGGTCTTAGATTTTTTTATTATTGAGATATCCTATTTTTTATCACTTACAAAGTGGTTTATTCCTAGGTATGATTATATGAACTCATGCCTTATTAAAAGAAGATGACTACTCTTTTTGTGAAATAAGAAGTATAATGGTTTAAAATAATATTTATGTTAGATGATGATTTCCAATATTGAGGCTATATGGTATTTAATCATTTTTAATTTATATATAGTTTTTTATAATTTTTATATGGATTAAATGGTTGGATTAAGGGATTTTATTTATTATTAATTTTGGAAGGGTTTTTTATATTATCTTGATGGAAACAGTAATGTGTTCTATAGAGAGAGGAATCCAGGGTGATGTAGATATAGGCCAATTATCTGAGATATCAGTCCCTTCTCATGTTATATTTCACATATATTCTGAATACCATCAATGAGATCTAAAGTAATTATATTTCTATGATTATGAATTTGTATCATGTGGTTTTTCATAATGATTTATATGGGTTTCCATTGGTGAGGGAGTTCGGATTATCCATTAATTTGATTATAGGAAAAAATTATATATCATTTCCATCTTATCAAATCACTCTGACCAATATGAAATAATTTAAGATTTAAGTTGAGGATATTGGAATAAAGGATTCATACATACTAGTGAATCACCATGGAAATATCTAGTTCTATTTTAAAATAATACTAAATAATGTCTCTGAATTTTCATTGATTATCGGTTTCTAAATCAGGTAACTATTAAGAAGAATAAACACTCAATGCATGTAATCGATATGATCTATGATTATCTCAAGAAAGTAATATGGTTCATGAAGATTGTTCTCAATTTAGGATACCATAAATTGAGAATAAAATAATATGTTATTCCCAATACCACCTTCATGAGAATGTATACTCATTAAAATTATTTGGTGATGCCATTTGGGAAAACGAACACTCGTATAGTATTCATGGAACTAATGAACCATATATTCCATTCATAACTAGAATCCTTTTTTTGGGGTTTATGGATGATATATTGTTTTATTCAAAGTTAAAGGTGGATCATGGGAACTATTTGGATATTTTCATAAGAAAATTAAAATATTATCACCTTTATGGAAAATTTTATACGATCTAGTTCTGGATTCAATAAGTTATATAACATGGTGATTTTGTATCAGAAAAAAGTATTTATGTGGACCTTGGAATGAATTAAGCCATGATGTATTAGGAAATACCTAAGAATTTTTTTTAGTATGTTTTTGTTTGGATTTATTTGGACACTACATGTTGTTTTCTCATGATTTATACATGTTTGGAAATCCATTAAATTCTGTGACATGAAAGTGGGTGAAATTTTAATAGTGTGAAAAATATTAGAAGTACATTTATGTTAAAAAGAAGTTATTGACACTAGATATTTTACTAATAATTTATGATCATCGTAAAGGTTACAAAATTAATTGTGATTCCTTAGGTATGCCATTGGGATGTGTTTTGATGCAGCACCACTATGTATCAGCATATGGATATTGAATGTTACACCATATTGAATGGAACTACAACATTCATGAACTTGAGTTAGTAGTGGTGATTCGTGTACTAACAATTTGGAACAATTTTTCTTTTGGAGAATAGTTTACCACGTACATAGATCTTAAACGTTTGAAATATATTTTATTTAAGATACATATAAACCTCAAAAGAAGATGTTGTGTGGAATATATCTAGATGATTAACTTTTATATAGATTATACCCCAGTAAAAGGGAATGTGGTTATTGATGATCAAAGTATGACGTTATTAATACCAATATTGAATAAATAAAAGGAATAACGCCACTTGATAAGCCTTTTATAGACATGTATATGGATGTGAAGGAAGAATACACTAAGGTATTTTTTTTGTATAATGTATAAGTTGAAAAAACCTTTCCTGGTCATATTCATCTTGAGTAAGTATATGACTATATTTTCAATATATAAGTGGAATTATAAAAAATGAGAGACCTTGGGTGATTACTCTTAGTCTCTTGATAGAGTTCTATATTTTAGGAATATATTTTGTGTTCTCTTATAAATAGGAGAAGAAGTTTTGAATGATATCCATTATTCATGTTTGGATGCTCCTACTAGGGCCATGAAAATGATTTAAAACCTAATGAAATAGAATTTTTGACCCAGAATAAATATATTAAATTCTGATCTTTTATCATGTTTCCTCACATGTTAAATGATAGATTCCAGACATCAAAATTCCACAGGATTATAACAATAAATTATTATTTTAATATTGAAATGTTATGAAATATCTATAGATATCATGATGTATTCCTCAATTAACTCAGGTAAAGAATTATATATGGGTTATCATCAATCATTTGACCATGTTAGGTACCTTCCTTCCTCTAATGGAACGTGAAAAGGTATAAGAGATTAGACACTTGTTTGTCTAATAGATTATAAAACTTTATAGATTTCCATATTCTGTCTTAATTTATTGGATTATATGTTTTACATAATAATATAGAAATTTATTCCATATGAAATGGTTTGTTAGTTGAAATTGAGACCAATATACCACATGCAAGTATATGGACGCATGGAGTGGGAAATTATAATTATAAATGATATGATTTGTGTGTTCATGTTTGATTTCAAAGGATTGTGAAAGATCTAAACATCATTGATTGAGTTTTACAATAATTATATTTAAAAATAATTAAAAAAAATGGATCCATTTGATGATATTTAAAGTTAGTCATATTGGTCCCCTCTCTATTGGGATAAAATGAGACGACAAGCCTTATTAAAGTTGGGGTTTTTATGAGATGATGAGAAATTATTAGTAGATTACTAAAAGATTAGAAACAACCTATAGTCATCAGAAATAATATGTTTATAGTAGAATAATTTACTTGGAGATTGTACTGGGAACACATTACTTTTTTAAAAGTCGTCCCTTGGAAAGGGAACTAAAGATTTAGGAAGTAAGGTAAACTTCTACCATATTATTTTGAGCCCTATGAAATCATAGAATATCATTAGAATGTAAAATACCATCTATATTTACAACTCAATTATGTTGTATTCATGATGTACCCCACATATCCCAATTGAATAAATATCACCCAAACCCATCTTATGCGATTTAATGGGATTACCTAGATTTGGGAATCGATTCCATGATAATTGAGAAAACAGTTCATATCCTTGGTCATCAAAATAATAAGATATTGGGATAATACATAACTGTCATGACCCATCCTTGGGGCCTGTTATGTGACTACCCCAAGCCCGCCTTCCATAGGCCAGAGGGGGGCAACTAGCACAAAAGGCATAAGACCCGATAAAAAGGGAAGGCATTGTATTTATGAAACGTAAACAAAAACAACCAGAGTACAAGCGGAATAAGACACTGAGAAAAGATTTATAACTACTGTGCTGGAAGTAAAAAAGGGGCTGGAAATACAATCCCAATAGAAAGGTACAGCTATGACTGAAAGAAAGTACAACTGAAAAGACAAACAGCTGGAAGATGGAAGCAGCTCCTGGATCATCCTCTGGGTTTTTACCTGAAGGGTAGGTATAGATGTCCTCCTTAGCACTTCACGTCTATTGGTCCACTCTGTGTGCCGTCACGCTGAGTGTCCACCTCCAGGTACCGTCCAGTCCTCGTACACTCTGCCTCGGTCAGCGTTGTCTGTCATCTGCATCCAACACAACGAGGTGCGGGCATAGCCCGTGCAGGGGTGAGTATAACGATACTCAGTAGCACTAGTGAAGAAAACATTTTTTACCTCAGTTATTTTTAATTTTTTACGTCGGTTTCTAGCCGACGTTAATATGTGCGACATTATAAATGAGGTTTTTGACGTCGGTTATTTAAAAACCGACATCAAAAACATAAAATCGCGATGTTTATCACGTCGGTTATTTTAGAACCGATGTGATAAAGGGCCTGGAGAATGGTTTATCACGTCGGTTATTTTAGAACCGACGTTATAAAGGGCCTTGAGAATGGTTTATCACATCGGTTATTGAAGAACCGACCTGATAAACGGCCTGGACAATGGTTTATCACGTCTGTTCTTAAACAAACGATGTGATAAATAGGGGCGAGGGGGTTTATCACGTCGGTTCATATAGAACCGATGTGATAAACTGGGGTGAGGGTGGTTTATCACGTCCGTTCTATAAGAACCGACGTGATAAACCGGGTTGAGCGTGGTTTATCACGTCGGTTCATATAAAACCGACGTGAAAAACCGGGGGAGGGGGGTTTATCACGTCGGTTATTGTATAACCGCCGTGATAAACTGGAGGGAGGCGGTTTATCACGTCGGTTATTCAATAACCGACGTGATAAACCATTGTCCAGGCCGTTTAGCATGTCGGTTATTCAATAACCCACATGCTAAACCATTCTCCAGGCCCTTTATCACGTCGGTTATTAAATAACCGACGTGATAAACCATTCTCCAGGCCTTTTATCAGGTCAGTTATTAAATAACCGACATGATAAACCATTCTGCAGACCTTTTATCACATCGGTTATTAAATAACCGACGTGATAAACTATTTTCCAGGCATTTTATCACATCGGTTATTAAATAACCGACGTGATAAACCCAATTTTTTTTAAACAGAATGCAGTGATCTTCTCTCCACCAGAATCAACCAGAAAACAAATCAAGAAATCGTACCACAAAAACAGAAGTACATCAAAATTAATCATGTACATAGATAACATATAAAACTTACCCACTAGACAGCATCCACCCTCATTTATACCCCATGGACAGCCTCCCCCACCCCGTTGGAGCCCTCACCCTCATGTATACCCCCTGGACAGCCCTCCCCCACCCCATTGGAGCTCCCACCCTCATGTATACCCCTTGGACAACCCTCCCCCACCCCATTAGAGCCCCCACCACACTCCTGGACTGCCCCCCGACCCCCGGACACCCCCAAACACCCCTCGACAACCCCCCACCCACCTGAACAACACCTCCTCACCCCCTCACCCCACTTGACATCCCCCACCACACCCCTGGACAACCCCCCCCCCCCCCACCACTGGACAGCACTCCCACACCCCTGGATCGGCTTCCCACACCCCTGGACATCCCTGCCACCCCCCAGGACTGTCCCCCCACCCCACCGGACAGCCCTCCCAGACCGCTGGACACCCCCAACCCCACTGAACACACCCCCACACCCTTGGAACCCCTCCCCCACAGACCCAAATCCATACCAGAAGAACCATCAAAAGTAGACCAAAACAAGAAGTAGAGCAAAATTAAACATTCACTTATATAACATTCAAAACTTACACTGTCAACTTCAAAAAAAACTAAATCAAACCTAAACAACTACCAAATACACAATTAAAATGACAATATTCAAAATTACATTTTACATTACAAACAACTAAAATTCAATCAAACCTGTAAAATAATTTGACCACTCTACTTGTACGTGTTTGATGTCTTCAGCAGTATAGGGTTGAGGGTCATCAAAAAGCTACAAATTAAAAAGAAGATAGTTAACGTGTATAATGAATAAATCAAATTGAAATATTATGGCAATGTTTAAGAGGAAATCGTACCAGGTAAAAATTCACAATTGTCCCAGTTGTTATTATTTCATACATAAATCTTAACATATAATATCCACATTCGATGAGGCCTTGTTGTTCATGAAAATTCTGTTTTGAATGAGTGTAAATTCAATATATTATTTTTATGTAATAAATCAAAAAGTACAAATTATAAATGGAAATTTACCTTCGCATTTACATATTTGATCTTTGCATTTCTTTTCTTTGTGTTTTTTCAAAAGTAGACCCATGCACTGTTAGAAAATAATACGAATGGGGTAAATTTAAAATTCATTATAATATATAAAACTATTGAGAAATTGAAACTTACTTTTCCAATATATTCTTAAAACTTTCCCGCACATCACCATGAACAGAGCATATCCAATAAAGAGCTTTCTCCCTTGGGCAAAAAATCCCTAACATCCAATGATTACTGATAAAAGGAAATTTAATGTTACTGGTTTTTATGTTAAAAGATAATTAACTCTTTGAGAGAAATGTGTTTCATACCTCCCACAAAAAGGCATCATCCAACATTGTTGGATTATATTCTTTTCAAATCTTTCAGAAATATAAACCATTATTTGTTCCTCAGTCAATGCACATGCTTCAGGGGAAATCAATTGAGGGTCCATGAATCCATATACTTCTGTCAGTTCATTCCTCTCACAAATTTTATAAAGATACCTAATACAAAACATATATAAGTATACATTTTTAATAAATATAACGCAGGGAAAAGGTGTTAAGACTTACATGGAAAAAATTTGCACCACGTTGATGCCCAACTTATCTCCAGTAACAAGCTCCATGATATCAGATTTTGTAATCCCCACACTTATTTCACATCCACAAACATGAGATTCCATTGGAAACTCATAAAAACCCAACAACAAATGTGAATATCTTGACAATCTGTCAAGACCACTGGAATCTGTATCTGATGTCATAGCCTGTTGTCTTTGTTGTTGTCTATACAGTATTTCTTTACCTTTGAAGTATTCCTGTGAAAAAAAAATTGAGAATTATAGTAGTTTTCAAATGATAAAACAACATTAATAAAAAAATAAAATAAAAGATATAACATTCATACCTCTATGGTAATGAGTCGAAGAAGTCTGGACGGCCAAACTAAAAAATGGTCAATACTCTGTCCAACTTTCGCCACCTCATCTGTAGGTATTGGTACCCTATCTGATCTATCTATAATATCCTGTACAGTGACCCTCTGATTCTCTACCTCTAATTGTTGATGATGAACTATATCTCCTATACAATATACCAACCCGTATGCTACTATATGATGTTTAGAATCATCAACATACAACTTGCAATATGTAGGAAGCTGCAGCAGAGGCGTAAGATAAAAAATGGGGTCTGCAGGCTGAGGTGGGGGAGTGGGAGCTACTGGCGGAGGTGGAGGATAAATAATGGGGTCTGCAGGGGGAGGTGGAGGAGTGGGAGCTGCAGTCTGAAATTGTCTTTGCATTTCTGCAAACATAGACTGCACCGACTCTCTAATCTTGTCTTCCATCGTCACATTAATATTTTGAACTTCAGCCTCCGAGGATTCTATTTTTTTTATAAACCCCATCAATGTTAGAAGTTGAAGAACGTGGAAACACTTTTCTTACTGATACACCTACCGGATATCCTCTTACACGACCAGGATGTTCGGTCCTTCCCAATGCTGCAAATAAAATATCTTCCCTCCCAGTAGCTGTAAATGTCCCCTCTGAACTCTTCTCCTCAAGAGAGTCCTGTATTAATTAATTGAACATTTCTGTAATGATTGAAACTTATATGAAGAAAAATTTAACTTAAATAAATTAAATAGATATCTTACAATCCTCTCAGCTACGATTATCGATTCTTCCGAAAGATATTTCCCTTTTTTCCCCTTCTGAGCTCTCTTCCATTTTTCATGTCTAGATGGAGGGGATGGAGGGGCCACCTCTCCAGAGCTTGAAGACTCAGCTCTCAGTTGTTGAAATTTTTCTGCTATCATTTTTTCTTCCAATAATTTATACCCTCCCTGAGATAAACTATGAGGGTATACATTTTTAGATTGGATCTCCTGATGAGCTTTCCTTGTTTGCTGTAATTTAAGAATAAGAAATCATTAACAAAACATTAATAAAATCATTTATATAAGAAAGTTTATAAAATTTTACATTGCCCTTACCAAAAATGACTCTTTTTTTCTACTTTCAAAAAACTATCTCCATGTGTCTTCATCTATTAAAGGATATATACGACATGGATTGTCATGACTCCTATGACCATAAATGAAATCAGATGAGAGGGTTGATTTGAAATCCCTCCATCTCCTGGCAGCCAACGATAAGCATTTCCTCTTGACTCCTCCAGTGTCAGGAATATCAAATGTCATCTGATAAAGAAGAGGTTAAACATATTATATATACTAGAAACATTAAAAGAATGGTCAAACAATGACAAAAGATCTTACCAAAATCGTCTCCCACAACTGAGAGATAATCGCTTTATCCACACCTCTCCAATCATCATACAGAATGCTTACTTTGGTCTTAGCCTGAGTTGCAACAAAACTCTTAAAATCTTTGGCATTCGGACCTTTAGTAATATCATCATCATCAAACTCAACTACTATCCTCTGATCCTGCGTACGGTCAAGTGATAATTTTGGTAAACGTGTGCACCCACGTTTACCAACCTTTGAACTCTTTGTCGTAATAGGAGCATGTGAATTTTCATCCCCAGAGGTATGACCAGCAATATGCTCCTCTCCAGAATCATGTGGTTGATCATCTGAATGATCTGTCATTATCCTTCAAATCAAAAAAACAAACGTCAGTCCACAAATATACAAATTCAAATATTTTAATACTACTGTAATCAGAAAATAGAAAAGTGTACTAGGTTACATAATAGTAAACATTGGTAATATGGTAAGCATGTTAAAAAATGGTAAAGATGGAAAAGATGGTCAAGATGGTCAAGATGGTCAAGATGGTAAAAAATGGAAAAAATGGTAAACCTGGTAAACATTGTAAACATGGTAAAGTAATTGTCAGTGAACAAATATACAAATTCAAATATTTTAATACTACAGTAATCAGAAAATAGAAAAGTGTACTAACTTACATAATAGTAAACATTGGTAATATGGTAAGCATGTTAAACAATGGTAAAGGTGGAAAAGATAGTCAAGATGGTCAAGATGGTAAAAATGGTAAAAATGGTAAACCTGGTAAACATTGTAAACATGGTAAAGTAATTGTCAGTGAACAAAAATAAGCATTTTAAAATTCATGTAATGGTTATAAACATTATAAAGTAAACTAAACAAACTTAAAACAAACAAAAACATATACTTATTTTATTTTAAAACATGTTTTAATAAATAAAAAACTTACAATATCTAACATTTATGGAAAACATAAATGTAAACAAGAAATAAACATATGTTACCTGTAATTTTAGGAATTTACAGATGGATTGTTTTCCCAAATTCCTTCGTCATGATCGTTCCTTATGGCACAAACTATGTCTTCAACATGATCGTCATTATGTTCTGTTAATATTTCCATGGAAGTAGGGATCTCACATAAATCAGCATATTCATCAAGTTCATCCTCACCAACATATTGTTTTTTCCCTTGTAAAACAACAGCCCACTGCATATCTGATTGATCTACTACATAAAAAATTTGTTTTTCATGTGTTTCCATTATAAAAGAATCAGCTGTGTCTTCCAATCTATTTAGATTAACAAGTGTCATTCCAAATTCATCGTGTCAGACACTGTTGTTACCGTTAAACCATTTACAGTTAAAAATGGGAACTTTAATTTTAAAGTAATCAACCTCCCATATGTCTTCAATCACTCCATAATATTCATTTGATGCAGAAATTGGGTTTTTGTCCTTATCACTCGAAAAATGCATTGCTTCTGCAAACACCAATACACCACTAATCTGCATTGCACTTCTGTTGTCCTGAGCTTTTGTATGAAATGTATAACCATTAATGTCATAACCAGACCATGTTATCACATTTAAACATGGACCAACCACTATCCATTTTAATTTCTCTGATACATCTGATCTACCAAGAAAAGTCTTTTTAATCCATGACAAAAAAAATTTGTTGTGCTCATTCAAAATCCACATTTCTTTCTTCTTTGGATGACATTGTTTCAACTCATTAATATGCAATGTGATATATGGTTGAGCATCAGCTATGTTATTCAAGATGTATGATTCTAACTTCTTCATCTGTTCAGCTGACAATGATTTGACTTTCAAGCCGCGAATCCCCTTTCCCTCATTATTAACTCGTTCATGGCGAGATGGAGGAAAACCTATGTGTTGCGCCGCAGCCAAGTAGCTCGTACAAAACTCTTCAACCTCCTCAGAAATATACTTTTCAATAATGGAGGCTTCAGGTCGATATAGATTTTTAACATACCCCTTTAATATTTTCATATACCTTTCAAAAGGATACATCTAACGAAGATATACAGGTCCACAAAGCTTTATTTCTCGAACCACTGCATTTAGTTGAAAATATTCCATTTTATAAGAATCATACACCCTAATACCATCAGCCCATAACAGTTTCAAATCATCAATCAATAGTGACAAGTAAACATCAATATCATTACCGAGTTGCTTTGGACCAGATATCATTGTACTCAACATGACATATTTGCGCTTCATACAAACTTCAGGAGAGAGGTTGTAAATTACCAATAAAATAGGCCATGAACTATGTGTGCTACTGAGTTTTCGGTATGGATTCATTCCATCTGTGCACAACCCTAGTCTGAGATTTCTTATTTCATTTCCAAGTGTAGAATACTACGCATCAATTTTCTTCCATTGTGGACAATCAGCTGGATGACGTATTTTTCCATCACATACCCACTCTTCAGCATGCCATCTTAACCTTTTTGCATCATGTGAATTATCAAATAAACGTTTGAAACGATTAATTATAGGAAGATACCAAAATACCTTTGAAGAGAGCTTTGTAATCTCTACATCACCCTGTGATTTTTCTTTCACCTTATACCGTGATGTCCCACATTTTGGACACTCTGACAGAAATTCATATTCCTTCCTATATATAATGCATTCATTCGGACAGGCATGTATTTTCTTGTATCCCAATCCCATCGGGCATAATATTTTCTTGGCTTTGTAATGTGAATCTGGAAGATCGTTATCTTTTGGAAGAATGTCTTTCATCAATTGTAGCAGCTCTGTAAAACTTCTGTTACTCCATCCATGCTTCGTCTTCAGGTTAATCAAACTTAACACCGCTAACAAAACCGTAAAATCTGTACAATCGGGATATAATGGTTTTTCAGCATCACCTTATAGACGTGCAACTGTTGGTTCTATCTCAATTTGTTCGGCTACAATATCGCGAATCATTTCTTCAATTCCATTGGAGTTACCATCTTGTGAATCATCATCATCAGTGACATTCCGTCCAGTTTCCCCATGCCAAATCCAAGGGCTGTAACTTGGATTAAAACTATGACATATCAGATGATCTTTTATCTCTCTACTTTTCAGCTTCTTCATATTCAAACATTTCAGGCATGGACAGAAAAAAATGTCACTACTTGGAACATTTCGTTTTTCAAATTCCAAAAAGGCATCAACACCTTCCTCAAATTCATTGCTCATTCGATGTGTCGTAATCCAACTTCGACTCATTATTACCTATAACAAATATCAACAAAAAATATATATTTTTAAGATAAGACAAATACATGTTTATATGAAAAAAATCATAATTTGAATGTAAAACAATTTAAAATATAAAACAAATCTATAGGTATTTAAAAAAATATGCTTGAATATTATTTTTAAAACAAAATATAGTTAGATATAACAGTTTTAAATTTCATTGAATCAAAGAAAACCATGACGCCTAATGATTCTCCAAATAAAATATACATCAATAAAACATAAACAAAATGATTTTTATCTGGAATAAGTGAATATGATCAGATGATACACATTTATAATAATCTCATGCCAATATACTAATAAACATGTTAAAATATAGGAATACCTAATGGAGCATATAACATGTGTTATTCATGCTTGTTGTTCAATCATTATGATCTAAAGTACTCAACACTTTCAAGTGCCAAAATCTTGAAACTAGTAGTAGTTTTCATAAGTACCCAACACCAAATAGCTATACATCGTAAGTGTCATGTTAGAAATATGAATATAGACCATTTGTTTTATGTTTAATAATATTGTCATATTATCTGATCATTCTGATTATATATTAGAATTACTATATCCTTTTGATCCCATATATAATCTAAGGACATTAATATTTCTTTAGAAAAAGTAATGTTAATATCATGGTAATGTAAAAAAAGTATATGTCGAACTATATATATGTAATACCAATAAAAAAATACATATTTGTTTGGCCTGGGTTTCACACATAAAACAACTCATCTCACAGATTAAATTTTTGAATCATCCTACATAATACATATTTTTATAACTTAGGGAATGAAAATAATAAAAGTTTTGATTTACGATACTCATTATGGGTAAACATGATATATATAAATATAATATCTAATCTCATAAAAAGATATCCATGGGGGTATAAGAGCATACACAAAGCACATGATTAAAAAGATAAGTGAAACAGTTCTATATAATCATAGATCATAAAACCTGATTCCAAGTATAACAATTTTAGCATAACATAAGACATGATTTATATGATAGTGGAACATGATTTAAAAAACCTTATACACAAGATCACAACATTGGTATGTGGAATAACATAAGAGTGTGGCACAAACATAATCATATAAGTTATAACATATGTCAAGGGAAAACATAGTTTCATTCACCTCATATTGGGATATGTTAATCACCTTTCCTATAATTTATTATAATATTTATTACGAGACACATCACATAACACATTGTACATGGTATAACCATCTGTATCCCATATTGATCTTTGATATATAATGCATTGTCGAATGCATTAGAAGGATATTATGGACCCAAATGTCACATAATGACTAACCATATATATGGGTGAATCGTGATCATCAAATCATTTATAACACTTTCGTAGATCAATTAACTATCAAAAATGAAATGTAGGTCATAATTGTTTTTACAAAACATAATAATTATTAATACATAAAAATGTGTTTGGATGGTAAGATGAGATAATATACCTAATTCAATCTAATTATCGTTAAATTATTTCTACCTAGATAGAAAAGACCTTTATAAAAAATATAATTTAACTTGAGAATGAAAAGAAAGTACCCTTTACCTTTTTTATAATGAAAAATATGAAAAGGATGATAATAATATTTAGGTATTATAATTTTTTTATGAATTATTAATAATAAAAGAAATCACCTCACTTGGTTTTGTTGAAAATTGGACATACCATCGTATTCAAGAAATCAGATACACTTTGCATGAAAAGGTCCATCATTTTTAGGAGATGACTGAAAGAAGAAATGTATTATCAGACTCACCATGAGTCCAGAATGAAATATTTGATTGTAATAGGTATGAATTGATATTTTTATGAATGCAGATGAAAACAGATGATGATTTTCTAATCTAGGAGTTCTAAAAATCATAATTTTTTGAAAAAAAATTTATGATGTAAGAATGTTGAATGAAATTTTAAGGATAGGTATTACCGATTGTACCTGGTCCAATTTCATTCATGAAAATCATTTTCTGGACAATCATATTGAAAATATGATTTTAAGAAAATAAGTACTACCAATCTTCATCCAGAAAGACACATTCCAGCTAAGTAGGAAATAATAATGTTGCTGGAAGAATGGAACGTTACAATACCACCCATTATTTTTCAGATTTTGCTGAAGCTAATCCTCAATGTTTTAAAATTAATTATTCTTTCTAAATGATTGAATAATTTGAATGGTTGTGAAGTCAAATATCTATGTTCTCATGGTCATAGTAATATTTTTATCAGATATTGATTTATTTAGATACTTAAGAGGTTTCTCGTAATGAAGTTGCTGGTATTCAGATAGATCAATATAGTGATCATATTGGAGTTGTTACTGATTCGTATTTCAGAAGAAAAGATGAATTATAAGTGGTTTAAGAAGCTTTAATGAATCTACTTTTTCATTGTACTATAGAATCGTAAATCGTATATCAGAATGAAAATTTAGAATAAGAGTTAAAAATAGTCTTATCCAAAATACACCTGCTTGAATGTTGCGAGTTGAATGTTGCGAGTTGAATGGACATAATAACCATTTGCAATAACAAAAAATTCCACGAGATTCAAAAACGAACGAAAAGCACATCAAGAATCGAAACAAAAAACAAACGAAATAAATTCGTGGAAGGCTTACTTGAATGTTGTGAGTTGAGATGATAGATCTGAGAGGAGTGAAGAAGATAAACAATGAAGCCAAAATGAGTTTAACGCAGGTCGATCGACGAGCTGATTAGGGTTTACCGCGCGAGAGAGAGATGAGCCGGCGGATTGTCAATCGAAAAATCGTAAATGACAGTCCATGGGCTTTAATTTTTTTAAATGTTTTATAACGTCGGTCATTATATAACCGACCTTATAAACTATTTTTTTAACTTTATAACGTCGGTTATCTTAAAACCGACGTAAAAAAGCTCCCGCGCTTTGGTTTTTTACGTCGGTTATTTTATAACCGACTTAAAAAATGAGATATCTATGGGTTTTTTACGTCGGTTATTTTATAAACGACGTAACCCCCCCCCCCCCGTGCTTTGTTTTTTTACATCGGTTTCCAAATAACCGACTTAAAAAAACCCAATATCTACGCATTTTTTACATCGGTTATTTTATAACCGACGTAAAAAACCAAAGCACGGGTGGGTTTTTTACGTCGGTTATTTGGAAACCGATGTAAAAAACCTGATATCGACGCGTTTTTTATGTCGGTTGTCAAATAACCGACGTAAAAAACCAAAGCCTCGGGGGGTTTTTTACGTCAGTTATAAAATAACCGACGTAAAAAACCCCGCGCTTTGGTTTTTTACGTCGGTTACCAAATAACCGACGTAAAAAACCCCCCGCGCATTGGTTTTTTACATCCGTTATAAGATAACTGACGTAAAAACCCAACAGGAACGATTTGTAATGTCAGTTATTAAAATAACCGACGTTAAAAATCTACTCGCCGCATTTTTACATCGGTTATATATAACCGACGTAAAAAATGGTGACGTAAAAAACGATTTCTGCACTAGTGTAGGGACCTCGAGACCCTCAAGGTCTCACAAAATCCAACAAGGATAAACCAAAAATAAAGATCTCAATAGATAACTTTTACTTTGGTATATGCCCATCCATATACCTAAGTTATCAACTAACCCATCTCAATCATGAGGAAAACACAAAGGTCATTGACTCAGCTCAAACCAAGATTTTTATTATTGAAACCAAAACTATTGGAGAACTACTCCTCTGTCGAGTACAGTGGCCATGTCGTGACTCTGAGGTGCTACTCACTAACCTGAGACTACAGAGGTACTCCTCCTATCGAGTACCGCAGGTCTGTCGCCCCAACACAGTAGCGCTCCCCACCATGGGTATGCCGCCCCAACAAAGTAGGACTCCCCCTAATAGCCTACAGAGGTACTCCTCCTGTCGATTACCGCTGGTCTGCTGCCAAACCAGGCGCTCCATCCACCATGGGTCTGCCACCAAACCGAGCACTCCGTCCACTGGGCTAATCGAATCACTCCGAGTCGAATCGGTCAAGCAGTCCTCAGGTCTACAGCTACTAGGTCTCCGCACTCCGTATGCTCGTCTCCGGGAGGGTCCACTCCATGAGCTAATGGTCGATACTTCCAAGTGTCATGTAATCTCACGTGGAAGTATATCAAGGGACCGCCTCGTTATAGGGGTCTCAATGCAATAGACGGCACGTCAATCGGACACCCGGTCTGTGAGTTATTAGCATTTCCGTTCTTGGGGCCCAGTTGGATTTTGGGTACAATCCAACCCGGCCATGCTCAAACCACATCTGAATCCTGTGTGGAGTATTAAAAAAGAACCATCTCATCAAGAGTAATCCAATGTAGTCAACAACACGTCAATCAGACGCCCGGTCCTTATGTTATAAGTGTTTCCGCTCCAAGGACCCAGTTGGTTTCAGTTTCGAACCAACCCGGCCGTTTATCCAATTCATCATCCAAAACTCACTTAGAGTGTCACAAAAGGACCGCCTCATCGCGAGGGTCCCAGTGCTATAGACGGCGCGTCGATCGGACGCGCAATCTTCATGTTATTCATGTTTAAGTGAAAATGGGCTCGGGCCGTTAAGACCAGTGGGCTGGCGGGTCGGGTCAACCCAGAGTTGGTGGGTCCGACCCGGCAGGGGGTCGGACCGGCCCGATGAAACACGCAGCCCAGCACAAAGGGATCGGCCCAGTCCGAGGGGGCGCGGACTGGCACGGAGGGGCGTGGCCTGGCGCAGCGGGGCGTGGCCCGGCCCGGCGCGGCACAACCCGACACGACCCGGCCCGGCGCGGCCTGCAGGCCTGGCGGCTCGGCCCATGGGGGCCGAGCGGTCTGAGGCGGGGGGGCACGGCCCCCCTGCTGCTCGAACTAGTGGCACTAAGTGGCACCACCCTCCCTAACCGTACGGCCGAAGCCGGCCGACCTTCTTGGTGCAAGCGGCCCGCTCGGGCGGGTCGCGGACCTGTTGCGCGGAACCTTCGGGTGTCGCGGCTTTCCTCCGCCCGCCCGGCTGTCGAGGCGGCCAGTTCTTCCACCGAAGGGGCCCGCCCTGTGCGGGCCGTGGTTCTCCACTGCTCGGTGCCTTGGGGCACAGCGGTTTCTCCCTTTGGCCTGACTTTCTATAGCCGGTCGGTTCTTCCCCGGTCGAGCGGCCTGTGGTTGCGGGCGACAGTTCTTCCGCACACATCCGGCACACGGCCGCTGCTTCTCCTATCACCGCCTCTTCCAACGTGCCTCAATCGTAAACAAAGAGACTACGGAGGGTCATCGGGCCATGTGCGTTTGGCCCGCACCCTCCGCGTTAGGGGGTAGCAATTGGCCAAAGTCAAACCATGTTTCTCAACATAGAACAAGAACAATTTTAATTAATTAAAATTGAGCTTAATTCCCCCTACCTTGATTCTGACGTTGCATGTCGTTGTTCCTCAAAAAGAGGACAAGCGTCGTGGTAGAATGACATCGCGGGGAGACGACGTCAACTCATTGATGTCGAGGAAGAAGAAACCGAAGATGGCGCATCGTCGGCGTTCCTTGCGGGTGGCTCCTTCTCCTTTGGCTTGGAAGAAGATCGAAGGAGACGATCGACGTTCTTCAGTGGTCCTTCGTTGAAGGAAGAACTATACTCTTCTATTTCTTAAGAGCCTCCACAATAGGATATTTTCCAACCCAAAATTATGCGATGGCTTCCCCAATATAATATACTGCCATGCCTTTTCAACATTCAAACTATTGAATTAATTATTTAATTGTTGATCAATCAATTAACTAAGATGTGTTGGCATATTAATTATAGAGAGAGGGAGGTGGGGGTTTAACCATAATAAATGGGAGGTGGAGAGGCTCCTCATATTAAATGAGTAGAGTTGTCAAAGAATTAAATGCAAGGGAGTTGAAGGGGGGTTTCAAGGGTGTTGAAAGGTTGGGGGTTCATGTGAGCCCCACCTCACAAATATCCTCTCATGGGAGGTTATGTGGGTGTGCCCCCCCCCCAAAACCTCCCCCTTGTAGGATATAACCAACTCAAAATAAAATTGTGTGCAACACAATTTTTATTTAATTTAAGATTAAACTCTAAAATATAACTTCAAACCTGCATAAAACACAACTACGGTAAAGGTCCCCTAAAGCAATTATCGGCTCTGTGAGTTCATCGGTGCCCTCAGATTTAAATTCCGAGTACCGGTTCAAAATATAGAAAATCCCGCTCGTGCGTTTACTAAATGTACACGAACAAAACTTCAGAAATTGATTTCGGGCACACCGGGCCTCGGAATCAGGCGCCGTCAGAAACTGAGGACTCGTAAAATTCCAAAGAAATTAAAAAAAAATCTTGAAATTTTGGGGTCTATACATTACTCCCACCTCAGGGCCTTACGTCCCCGTAATGCTACAACACATGCTAGGGGAACAAAAGGGGTACTGAGCACGCATCTGAGCCTCTTGCTCCCATGTGCTCCCCTGGAGGTTCTTGTGCTGCTAGAGAATGTGCACAGAGGAATCGACCGTCTCCATAGGACCCTCTCTAGTAGATCTTCAATCTCCACTGGAACCTCTGTTAAATTTTCCCTGTCATCGTTGTCCATCTCCCTGTGATTGATAATGTGGGTCGGGTTGTGCACATATCTCCTCAGCTGAGATACGTGGAAGACGTCATGCACCTGGTGCAACTAAGCTGGAAGGGACAGGCGGTAATCCACCTCACCTACACTGTTGGGGACCTGGAAAAGTCAGATAAAACGTGTAGATAACTTGCGACCCTGGCCAAATCCTTGTAGACCTCGTCGAGGTGAGACCCGTAGGAAGACGTGGTCGCCATCCTCAAAATCCAGTGGTCTTCGGATCCTATCAGCAAAGGACTTCGGTCTGTTCTGTGCAGTCTTCATCCACCCCAAGATGATCTGCACCTTCTCCATCATATACTGCACCACCTCTGGTCCTACAAGAGCTACTTGTATTTCTCCTTTGCCGAAAAGAGAAATTTGGTCTCATCCTCTAGATGATCAACGTTCTTTACCTAATATAGTCAATCCTGACATGAACGGTACAATTCATGTCATGGATGACATCGTAAGGCCTCGACGCTACTACCAAGAGATCCAACCATCACTCTCACCTCCAAGGGTTGAGTCACACTGTCGGCATCAGTGTGTGGTCAATAGGTCTCCTCCAGTAGGAATCTCAAAAGTGAGGTTCAAGTCAACAGTTTTAACCGGAACCTCTCAGTATCAACCATATAAAAAGGTTAGGAAAGTAAACGTCACAAGGACAAGTGTCTTTTATTACTGCAGCTCGAAGTACAAAGACACATAACAACCACAAACAACAACAACATAGAAACTAGAAGCACCAAGAACAAAGGCCCCCGTGCTTGGAACTAGTCTCGCTCCTGTCCACCTACTTCCGGAGCTCCATAGTCTTATGCTTCAGCTACCTGAAACTGTGCTCTCCCATATCCACTCGTTCCCTACGGTCGGGGTGAACCTCCTGGTGGTGGTGGTGGTGGAAACACCTCGAAGCGCCGTACACCACCGACTGTACGGCCAGCTCCTCTGCCTCGGTCTGGTAGGTTCCTCTACTGCATGCTGCTCATCTGCTGGACAGGTCGGGCAGTCTCGAGCCAAGTGACCTTGCCCGCCGCATGCATAGCACTTCCTACTCCTTGTATAGTTGTCTCTGTTTCGGGTACCTCGCATAACAAAACCTGTATCCCGAGGTCGACCACTTGTTGTCCTAGTCCGCTTGGACTTCTGTGTCATCTGTCTACTTCCGGCTGCAGAAGACTCTGCTATGGTCGGAAATCCTTGTGGAGAGTGTAGTAGCTCCTGATCCCGAATAGAGTGTGGAGTTGCTGGTACAAAATCCGCCCTGAAAAGACCCTTGAAATCTCCCCAGGTGAGGATCGCCTCATCGTAAAACTGGATAATCCGGCTCCACCACCTCAAAGCTGCTCCATGAAAGATACTAACATCTAGGTATACCATCAAGTCAGCGGGTGTCCCAACTGTGTGGAAAACTCATGCTACACCCTCCATCCAGTACCCACCCGTCTAAAAATCTATGTCGCCTCGAAAACAGAGGCCTCTTTCACTGGAACTCGTGCAACGCGCTCAAGCAGCGCGCACTCTATGATGTTGGGGATGGTGGAAATGGTAGCTCAGCGGTTAGTGGTACCGCTGGTTCCTCTACTATGATGGGTCCCTACACCGTGGACTCACTGCTCGGTGAGCTACCATCACGCTCTCCACTCGGAACCCGTGCTGATCAACTAGGTAAAGACATCCTGAAAATAAACCGGTGCGACACAGTAAAAAAAAACTATACCTGGTGAGCTGGACTGGTTTTAGTTGACTTAAAGAAAACTTTTGAAAACACACACGCAATCAGTTTTTTCGTGCACTGAGTTGGAAATCAGAAGTCAGGGGTGTATGGATACGTCGGTCGTTGCACCAACACTGGACTCCCTGAACTAAAAACCACACTCAGTACGCTTAACACTATTGCTTCACATAATGAAAATATCATAGTCCTATGTTCTACGGTAGAATTGACTTCCTCTAATACCAATTTGTCACGACCCATCCTCGGGGCTCGTGCCGTGACTACCCCAAACCCGCCTTCCATTGGTGAGGGGCTGGCGACTAGCACCAAAGGCGTAAATCCTGATAAAAAGAGAAGGCATTGCCTTTATGAAACGTAAACACACACAACCAGAGTACAAGTGGAAGCAAACACTAAGTAAAGAAGTATAACAAGTGTGCTGAAAGTAAAAAGGGGCCAGAAATACAAGCCCAACAGAAAGGTACAGCTAAGACTGAAAGAAAGTACAATTGAAAAGACAAACAGTTGGAAGATGGAAGCAGCTCCTGGATCATCCATCGGGTTCCTACCTGAAGGGTAGGTACAGATGTCCTCCTCAGCACTTAGTGTCTATCGGTCCACTCCGTGTGCCGTCACGCCGAGTGTCCACCTCTGGGTACCGTCCAATCCTCATACACTCTGTCTCGGTCAGCGCTGTCTGTCGTCTGCATCCAACACAAAGAGGTGCGGGCATAGCCTGTGAAAGGGTGAGTATAACGATACTCAGTAGGGACCCCAAGACCCTCAAGGTCTCACAAAACCCAACAATGATAAAACACAAAGAAAGATCTCAATAGATAACTTTTACTTAGGTATATGCCCATACATATACCTATGTTATCAAGTAACCCATCTCAATCATGAGGAAAACACAAAGGTCATTGACTCAGCTCAAAACATGATTTTTATTATCGAAGCCACAACTGCAGGAGAACTCCTCCTCTGTCGAGTATAGTGTCCCTGTCGCGACTCTGAGGCACTACTCACTAACCCTAGACTACTGAGGTATTCCTCCTGTCGAGTACCACGGGTCTGTCGCCCCAACACAGTAGTGCTCCCCGGCATGGGTCTGCCGCCCCAACACAGTAGAGCTCCCCCTAATAGCCTACAGAGGTACTCTTCCTGTAGAGTACCACGGGTCTACTTCTAAACCAGGCACTCCATCTGCCGTGGGACTACCGCCAAACCGGGTGCTCCGTCCACTGGGCTAATCGAATAACTCTGAGTCGAATCAGTCAAGCAGTCGTCAGGTCTACAGCTACTAGGTCTCCGCACTCCGTGTGCTCTTCTCTGGGAGGGTCCACTCCACGAGCTATTGATCGATACTTCCAAGTGTCACGTAATCCAACTTGGAAGTATCTCAAGGGACCGCCTCATCATAGGGGTCTCAACTCAACAGACGGCGCGTCAATCGGACGTCTGGTCTGTGAGTTATAAGCATTTCCTTTCCAGGGGCCTGGTTGGATTTCAGGTACAATCCATCCCGGCCATGCTCAAACCACATCCGAATCCTATGTAGAGTATTCCAAAATAACTGTCTCATCAAGAGGAATAAAACGTAGTCAACGGAATGTCAATCGGACGTCCAGTCCTTATGTTATAAGTGTTTCCGCTCCGATGGCCCGGTTGGTTTTGTTTTCGAACCAACCCGACCGTTTTTACAAGTCATCCAAAACTCACTTAGAGTATCAAAAAAGGACCGACTTGTCGTGAGGGTCCCAGTTTTGCAGACGGTGCATCGATCGGACGCGCGGTCTTCATGTTATTCACGTTTAAGTGAAAACGGGCCCGACCCGTTAAGCCTAGTGGGCTGGTGGGTCGAGTAAACCTAGAGTTGGTGGGTCTGACACTGTAGGGGGTTGGACCAGCCCGATGAAACGCGTGGCCCGGCCTGAGGGAATGGGCCGGCCCGATCCGATGGGGCACAGCCCGACCAAGCCCCGCACTGCCCAGCTCGGAGCGGCGCGGCGCGGCCAGACACAGCGCGGCCTGGCCACGGCTCGGCCTGAGGGGGGCGAGCGGACCGAGGTGGGGAGCTCGGCCCCTTGGCTTCCTGAACTGGCGGTGCCGCCCTCCCTAACTGGCGGGCCGAAGCCGACCGACCTTCTTGGCGTAAGCGGCCCGCTCGAGCGGGCCGCGGACCTTCTACGCAGCACATTCGGGTGTCACGGCTTTCATACGCCCAGTCGGCCTTCGAGTCGTCCGGTTCTTCTTCTGAAGCCCCCCCCCCCCCCCCGTGGGGGCCGCGGTTCTCCGTAGCACTGTGCCATGGGGTGCTAAGGTTTCTCCCTTCATCCCGACCGTCTATAGCCGGCTAGTTCTTCCCAGGTTGAGCGGCCCATGGTTGCGGGCCGCGGTTCTTCCGCACGCGACCAGTGCACGGCCGCCGCTTCTCCCGTTGTCGCCTCTTCTAGCATGCCTCAATTGAAAACAAAGCGACTACGGAGGGTCATCGGGCCGTGTGCATTCGGCCGGCGCCCTCCACGTTAGGCCGTAGTAATTGGGAAAAGTCAAACCATTTTTCTAGAACAATAACAATTTTAATTAATTAAAATTGAACATAATTCCCCCTACCTTGATTATGACATTGCACATCATCGTGACACAGAAATAAGACAAGCGTCGCGGTAGAACAGTGTCGCGAGGAGACTGCGTCAACTCGTTGACGTCGAGGAAGAAGAAATCGAAGATGGCGCGTCGTTGGCGTTCCTTGAGGGTGGATCCTTCTCCTTTGGATTGGCCGAAGATCGAAGGAGACGATCGCCGTTCTTCGATGGTCCTTCGTTAAAGGAAGGACATTTCTCTTCTATTTATTAAGAGCCTCATCAATGGGATATTTTCCAACCCAAAATTATGTGATGGCTTCCCCAATATAATATACTGCCATGCCTTTTCATCATTCAAACTCTTGAATTAATTATTTAATTGTTGATCAATTAATTAACTAAGAGGTGTTGGCATATTAATTATGGAGAGAGGGAGTTGGGGGGTTTAACCATAATAAATGGGATGTGGAGAGGCTCTTAATATTAAATGAGGAGAGTTGTCAAAGAATTAAATGCAAGGGAGTTAAAGGGGGGTTCAAGGGTGTTGAATGGTTGGGGGTTCATGTGGGCCCCACATCACAAATATCCTCTCATGGGAGGTTATGTGGGTGTGGGACCCACCAACAACCTCCCCCTTGTAGGATATGACCAACTCAAAATAAAATTTTGTTCAACATATTTTTTATTTAATTTAAGATTAAACTCCAAAATATAACTTCAAACCCGCATAAAAAACAATTGTGGTAAAGGTTCCCTTAAGAACTTAATAGCGCTGCGAGTTCATCGGTGCCCTCGAATTTAAATTTCGAGCACCGGTTCAAAAGATAAAAAATCATGCTCGTACGTTTACTGAATATACCTGAACAAAACTTCAGAAATTGATTCCGGGCACACCGAGCCTCGGAATCAGGCGCCATCAGAAATTGCGGACTCGTAAAATTCCAAATAAATTAAGAAAAAAATTTCCTTGAAATTTCTGAGTCTTTACAACAACTATAGTCCATTTTTTATGAAAACATGGTAAAAATAACCATTAAAATTTGGATCCCAAGTCTTTGATGATGGAAGAATATCCTCAGATATTTTTTGATCAATAACATTGAGGAATTTCTTTGCATAGAAATTTTGAATGATGTGGAGATTTGTGACTTACATATTATCATGGTATTTTAATTTACATTAATTTTATCACTAAATTGCATTTTAGAATTTATAATTAAAAAACATGAAAACATGGAAGGACATTGTAGGTTACATGGTTAATATAAAGTTAATGCTAACTATATATCTAAAACATATAATGGGATACTCAATTCCAAAATCTCAAGAATGGATAGTGTAATATTTTCCTAACTATGAGGCCACATTATGTACTCTTCCCATAACATTAAATTTAAGCATTTATTTTTCATTAATAACTGGGAGACCCAATTATTTCTCTCCATTTTTAGTAGATGGTTTGAGAGGGAGACCTAGAAATTATTTCCTTCACATTACTGTCTTTAGTTCTCTAACATAAATTTCATGTGGTTTATCAAGGCAACTCCCTTACTTCTCTTTTATTTATTACTATCCTCTATTTTATTCTTTCTTCCTTTATTTCTTTCACATTAATTTCCATTTCCTATCATGGTGTCCATTTCCTTATCTAGTTTATGTTCTAATTATATTACCTTGATTCCTAATGTTGGAAAAGTTCTACTTTATATAAATTTCTCATTTTTTGAATCATTTTTCTTGGTTTCATTGATAATAGGTAGGTGTTTCAATGTAATACCTTTTATTTAAAAAAACATTATTCATGCTCATTCTATAAAATATTTCATGGTAAATTATTGTTCCTAATTAGAATTTCTAACAAACTTAGTATTTTTATAATGTGTTATTATGATTTCAAAATTTATATAAATGGATTCTACATGTTTTTATAAATTTTATATTTTAAAAGTTAATTATAATTCCCACAATGTGATTAGAAATTTTTTATAGGAGATTTCTTAGCTCGAATGGATTTATAAAAGATATTTTATGGATATCCAAATTTATGTAAAAGATGTTTTCGGATTCTATATTATTCTGAGACTTAAAAGATTATGGGTTGTATTGTAATTGTGGCTATTAATTAGGCATTACCCTACATATATGCTCCCCTTATTGGATTTTAAATAATAATAGGATTCTATGATGAAGAAAATGAGAGACATAATGAATGGAGACTGAAAGAGATTCCATTATCCTACTATCTCCCATATCTTCATGGATTTGGTTACAAGGAAATATTATCCAAAATCATGAATTTATTCTATTTCCTCTTTCACTATGGTCAGTTATCCCTTTAATCTAAATAATTTTAGCCGTAAAGGACACTTGACTATTGATTTATCAAAATACGAGGTTTGATTTCTTTATTTTAATCTCAAATTTATTTTTTTGATAAATTATTATGTGATGGCTTCCCCAATATAATATACTGCCATGCCTTTTCATCATTCAAACTCTTGAATTAATTATTTAATTGTTGATAAATTAATTAACTAAGAGGTGTTGGTATATTAATTATGGAGAGAGGGAGTTTGGGGGTTTAACCATAATAAATGGGAGGTGGAGAGGCTCTTAATATTAAATGAGGAGAGTTGTCAAAGAATTAAATGCAAGGGAGTTAAAGGGGGGTTTCAAGGGTGTTGAATGGTTGGGGGTTCATGTGGGCCCCACCTCACAAATATCCTCTCATGGGAGCTTATGTGGGTGTGGGCCCCACCAACAACCTCCCCCTTGTAGGATATGACCAACTCAAAATAAAATTGTGTTCAACATATTTTTTATTTAATTTAAGATTAAACTCCAAAATATAACTTCAAACCCGCATAAAAAGCAATTGTGGTAAAGGTTCCCTTAAGAACTTAACAGCGCTGTGAGTTTATCGGTGCCCTCGGATTTTAATTTCGAGCACCGGTTCAAAAGATAAAAAATCTTGCTCGTACGTTTACTGAACATACCCGAACAAAACTTCAGAAATTGATTCTGGGCACACCGAGCCTCGGAATCAGGCGCCGTCAGAAACTGCGGACTTGTAAAATTCCAAATAAATTAAGAAAAAAATTTACATTAAATTTCCGAGTCTTTACAACAACTATAGTCCAATTTTTATGAAAACCTTGTAAAAATAACCATTAAAATTGGGATCCCAAGTCTTTGATGATGGAAGAATATCCTCAGCTATTTTTTGATCAATAACATTTTGGAATTTCTTTGCATAGAAATTTTGAAAGATGTGGATATTTGTGACTTACATATTATCATGGTATTTTAATTTACATTAATTTTATCACTAAATTTTATTTTATAATTTATAATTAAAAAACATGAAAACATGGAAGGACATTGTAGGTTACGTGGTTAATATAAATTTAGTGCTAACTATATATCTAAAACATGTAATGGGTTAATCAATTCCAAAATCTCAAGCATGGATAGTGTAATATTTTCCTAACTATGAGGCCACATTTTGTACTCTTCCCATAACATTAAATTTAAACGTTTATTTTTCATTAATAACTGGGAGACCCAATTATTTTTCTCCATTTTTAGTAGATGTTTTGAGAGGGAGACCTAGAAATTATTTCCTTCCCATTACTGTCTTTAGTTCTCTAACATAAATTTCATGTGGTTTATCAAGGAAACTCCCTTACTTATCTTTTATTTATTATTATCCTCTATTGTATTCTTTCTTCCTTTATTTCTTTCACATTAATTTTTATTTCCTATCATGGTGTCCATTTCCTTAGCTAGTTTATGTTCTAATTATATTACCTTGATTCCTAATGTTGGAAAAGGTTCTACTTTATATAAATTTCACATTTTTTGAATCATTTTTCTTGGTTTCATTGATAATAGGTAGGTGTTTCAATGTAATACCTTTTATTTAAAAAACATTATTCATGCTCATTCTATAAAATATTTCATTGTAAATTATTGTTCCTAATTAGAGTTTCTAACAAACTTAGTATTTTTATAATGTGTTATTATGATTTCAAAATTTATATAAATGGATTCTACATGTTTTTATAAATTTTATATTTTAAAAGTTAATTATAATTCCCACAATGTGATTAGAAATTGTTTATAGGATATTTCTTAGCTAGAATGGATTTATAAAAGATATTTTATGGATATCCAATTTTATGTAAAAGATGTTTTCGGATTCTATATTATTCTGATACTTGAAAGATTATGGGTTGTATTATAATTATGGCTATTAATTAGGCATTACCCTACATATTTGCTCCCCTTATTGGATTTTAAATAATAATAGGATTCTATGATGAAAAAAATGAGAGACATAAAGAATGGAGACTGAAAGAGATTCCATTATCCTACTAACTCCCATATCTTCATGGATTTGGTTACTAGGAAATATTATCCAAAATCATGAATTTATTCTATTTCCTCTTTCACTATGGTCAGGTATCCCTTTAATCCAAATAATTTTAGCCGTAAAGGACACTCGATTATTGATTTATCAAAATACGAGGTTTGATTTCTTTCTTTTAATCTCAAATTTATTTTTTTGATAAATTATTTATTATCTACTTTTTTAAAACAATAAAAGTAAGTAATTTTAAGTCATTGGGTATGTTTACATTAAGATTAATTTTCTCTAATCATTGAATATAAAGATTCTTTTCATGTAATTTCCTATGCTTTTGAACCATGGGAATTAAAAAAAATTGAACCTTTCATTTGGTGGATGGGGAAATCATAATTTGATATTTAGAATGGAATTTTGATAATTTAAACAACATAAAAGTGTTATTTTTTAATTTCTTCTAAGGAATTATTGGTATCTCAAGTGTTTCATTGAGTTTTTGGGAGGTTTGGGATTTAAAATCCAACTTTTTAGGAAATATAAAGGGGGTGCACAGTTAGCACACAATTAGTGAAAAATGTACAAGACAGTTATATGGGAATTAGAGGGTACCATATGGTTTTTCAAAACTGTTAACTCATGGCTATATGTATATGTGTGGAATATACAATAAAATTGAAGATCTAAACAACATGGGTTATTCTAATTCTATTATTATTGGACATAAAAGAACAGGAGCATAATTTTTAGTTAGATATTATGATGCTCATGGAGATTTCCTTTTGGATTTTATTCTTCTAATCATGTATTTTTTTATATCACTTTTTGTGTGTCTTATTCTTTGTAGTATCACATATACATGCATGGTTGTATTCTTTGGAATTATTCAGTATTCTGATGTCCTCAGTTGTATTTATATTATACTTATTCTTCTATTGATTTATTTACTCTACTTTTTCTAAGTTTTGTATTAGTCCATAAGATATAGTCTCCCCATTGTAACTATAATAATCCAGGTATTGATAGAATTATTTTTTTCAAATTAATTAGTATTATTAAATTAAATTAATCACTAATAGTGAAATATCATTATAAAATTTATATATCATATATTTAATAATTTTTATTTTAAATTCACCCAAAGAGTTTTATATGCTTAATATAAGAATAAATCCAATTTTAAGCATAAAATTTTATATTTTTCTAAAAGGTACCTTTCTCCCCCATTTAATGGCGCACCTGTTTTAAAAATAAATTTTGATACTTTTTTAAACTTTATTAGAAAAAATAAAATTCTTTTTTTTTTGTTTATTATAAAAACTATCTTAGGATAAAATTTTGGTATTTTTTAGGGAAGTCTCATTTTTTGATAATATACTGAAAAATATTGAATTTTATTTGTAAACTAATTTTTCATCTAATTTAATTATATAGTTAAATTATATTTTAAAATTTTAATGTGTAATTAGATCTATTATACATAAATAAATACAATTTCGGTCATTTTAATTAATTTCACATTGAATTTTGATATAAAAAAAATTCAAACTTCTGAACATTTTCACTTACCAAAATTGCATTATCATCTCATCTATGGGATTAATTTTAAAACTAAATTTTCCAATTATATGAATGAAATTTGGTAAAATTGATTCCATATTTTGAATAATATAGTTAAAATTAGGTAGTAGTGTCATTTTAATTTTTATTCAAAAAAAGATTCAGTGGTAGAAAAAAGATTTACCGTGGTAGAGGAAAAATAATGAAATATGATAACGTTAGAAGACAAAGACTTAAAAGACCTATATATTACAACATTAAATGGGTGGTTAATGTGTTTCTTAATAATAAACATCTATTAAAACATTAATTGTCTAAAAATCTATTTAAATTATTTCCCCCTCAATGTGGTTTGATTTAAATATTAAATAATTATTATTTAATAACTTAAAACCATCCCTCCTCATAAATAATTACCATCCCTCACCTCCCCATTTCTCCTCAAAAGACATGAAGCTCCTAAAATATTTTCCAATCCAACTCCACCCCACTCTACCCATGTCCAAGTTCTGATGGTCTCACTAAATGACCAAATCTATGGTCCTCAAGGGGTCCATAAAGGAGGTGATATCCAAGAGGAGGTTTGAACACTTTTGAAGAAAGTCAAACATGAGGTAAGATAATTCTTAACCCAATTTCCATTCAGGTTAAAATTATACTTCATGATTATTTCATGATAATATTATGAGTGAAATGACTTTTTAATATTTTAAGTTGTATTTTCACATGTTTTATGTGGACTTACATCGAATACACTTATTCAATTGATTTTATCAATGCTAACATCAATGATAAAGTAATTTTAAATAGATTTTCATTTAAAAATAAATTATTAAGATTCCATTTTCAAAAAGAAGTTTTTTATATGTCATGAATGGAATTTTAGGCTTTCATGTCACTTTAATATTTTGAATCCTACCTTACACGTTTATATGGTCACTTTTAAATAAATTGTTTTCCATTATACATGAATGACATTTAAAAATGGGTTATTTCAAAATGAAAAGTTCATTTTCTTCACAGGGTTTTTCAAGGAAGAAATAATTCATGATTTGTTTTTATGTTATGGTTCTTAGACATTGATTGTAATTTTGGGTGTTTACGTGACAAACCAACAATGGATGGTTATGTGATAAACCATTGATTGGTGGTAACATGATAAACTAATGATGGGTGGTTTTATGATAAACCAAGTATGTGGGGTTATGTTATAACCTTCAATGCATTGGGTAATTCGGAGTTACTGGTTGGCTATATTGGTTACTCCCTTTGAAAGAGCGAGTTTTAAAATGATTTCCAAAGTTACCTAATTATATTTTTGATGATTTTTATTGTGTTTTCAAGAATATAAATTTATTTTAAAAAGGTAAGATATCGATCTTTTTTAAAATATGATTCATTTTTTCAAATAAAAATGTATGTTTTTATGTAATGTTTTTATGTATTTTCACTGGTCTAATGGATTCCTTTAATTTATTTAACATACACATCTTTTATGATCATCCTATGTTTTAAAAAAATTTCATAGGATTTAAGGATGAATAGATACAATGATGATATCTTTAAGAAAATTGTGAGGATTTGATCATAAATAGAAACAATGTTTTTCTTTTAATTTTTTTGTTTTATATAAGAAATGGATACTTATTATAAGTGTACACCTGTAATAAATGGGTTTATTTTGTAACATTTAGTATTAAATATCTAAAATTATAAAGAAAAAATATTCTTGGGAATGTATTAATGTGGATTTGTGTTAAAAATCACTATAATAAGTAACATTTATGGATGGGTCCTTACAGCTGGTATCAGAGCACAATTTAGATAACATTTGGGTATAGGAAACTGTTAATAAAATACCCATAAATGATTATTTACTAGATAGTTAAACTTAAATGATATAGAATTTTAATATTACCATGTTCCTTCATCAATGGTATATATATTTAGAATTTTTTCTCATAGTGGAAACAAAGAAGTTATGGTGGGAAGGAATCAAGTGGAAAAATTCTTCCTAATTAGCATCCCATGATAATTGTAACAATAATTTAATAGTTTGATGCAGGGATGGATCAGTTGACATAGCTATAAATAGATGTGGTGTCCATGAAAGGGAGAAACTAGATCAACTACATAGAATTATGCTAGTAGTGGAGCATTTTATGAGGAAAAATCCTTTATCATTCTGTGGAACCATAGATATAGTTGTATCTAAAGGATTGATCAATTATCTGGAAAAAAATATTCGAATTCATGGGATGTTCAGAACACGAAAATGAAACCCTATACAATTATTGTTTTTAAGGTGAATATGATTGATGGTGGTCTCTAATTAAAAATACCAGAGACAAATCTGATCTCAATGTCATGTAATTGGCATATTTTAATAGTATTTTCCTAGAAATTTATTTTCCTAATACTTTTTGTCTTATAATGGAGAAATAATTCCTAGAAATGAGGTAGTAGGATGAAGACTCTGTTGTTGTATATGAATCTAATTTTACATGAATGGATAGTTATGTACCATATTTTGTTCGGGAAATTGATAGTAAAATTAAAATATTTTACTATGGTTTAAAACCAATTTTGCAAAGATAATTGGCTTCACAATAGTTTAAAAGACATGTGAAACTTTTTTGTTATTCTGAAAAAGTTATGATGAAGTTTCATGATATGTATGAGCCTTATGATGACAAAAAATAAGAATCAGTCTGGTTGGGAGGAATTAGGGAATGGTTTTTCAAATAAATATGGAGGTAAGAAAATAAAATTCCATTGTTTTGAAAAGTGTGGTATGAAACACCATGGGAATGTATCTAAAAATCTGGGAAATTAATTTTGTGTTGAAATATTGGTCACCTAGCTTGTGTATGTGAGGAAAATTATCAGATAATTAATGAAAATATGGTGGTATGATGCTTTAATTATATTGATTTGGGATATTATTCTAACATGAGTCCAATGTTAGTCACTCAGGGTGGAAATCAATAAGATCAAAAACATAAGGGTATGGAAAATATTTTTCTACTAAAAAAGTTGATGTTGGGCCATCAAATGAATTAGTGACAGGTATGTTACTTTGGTATAAAAATTATTCCAATACCCTATTTAATTATTTCTCTTTAAATTCTTTCATATTTGAGAAATATTACAGAATAATTGGAATATAAAATCATAAATGTATGATAAAAGTTTTGGTAAAAACTCTGTTTGGAAGTACTAAAGAAACGAATATTTATAGGAGTCTTCCTATTATTGTAATTTAAACAGTATTTCCTAAAAATAAAATTGAACTACCCATAGTTTAGTTTGATGTAATTTGGTGAATGGATGAGATTTTAGTTTGTAATGCAAAGATATATTATATAGATAAATAAAATCTTGTTCTACAATTTCAAATATTTAATAGCCCACCAATAAGTTGTGAAATTGATTAGAAATGGTAGTGAATGTTACATAGAACATTTCAATGAAAAAATAGAACCGTTCAAAATAGTGATCTACTAGCAGTGAATGAGTACATTGATATTTTTCCTGATGAATTTCTTGGTGTTATTCTTAACTAAGAAGTGGATTTTATTGTTGAATTATTCCCCAATGATAATTCTATTTCAAAACCCCCTTATTAAATGTCATAAGAGGAACTTATGGAATTGAAAAAACAATTATAACAGTTTCTAGATAAAGTTTTTATTTAAACTATAACATCATCATGGGATGTCCTATTTTGTTTGTTAAAAGGAAAGATGCTTCTATGAGACTTTGTATTTATTATATATCTTTGAATAATATAACTATTAAGAAAAAGTACCCTTTTCCTCATATCGATGATTTATTTGATCAGATCTAGGGAGTGAAATAATTTATAAATACTGATCTCATTTTGGGATATCACCATTTGAAAGCGAATGAGTTATATATATCAAACACTGCATTTCAAACTAGATATGGGAAATATGTGTTTGTAGTTATGGCCTTTAGGTAAAAAAAGACCTTATTGTACTGATGGATCTTATGAATAGAGATTTCATTGAATATTTGGATAATTGTTTGGTTGTTTTTATTGATGATATTTTAGTCTATTCAAAAAAATTTGTCGATCATGAAAAATATCTAAGGATTTTTATGAAAACCCCTTAAGAGAAGTTATATTGAAAATTTAACAAATTTGATTTTTAGTTACAATTTTTTTTCTTCAGTTTATTATAAGTAAATATGGAATTAAAGATAATATCACAAAAAATAATTCAGTTTATAAATGGAAAAAACCCACAAATGACACTAATATTTTACGTTTTTATAGATTATTTGGCTATTACAATAGGTTTTTGGAATAATTGTCATGATTATCTTAGACCAATAACTAAGTGAACACAAAAGTAGGTAAATTTATATGGACAAAATAATGTAATGAATAATTTCAGGAATTAAAAATAATAATGTTAAATGAATAATCTTTGGCCCCATTCCCGTGAAATGGTGATTTTTTACTGTATTGATGCTTCATTGAAGGGACTTGGTTGCGTTTTGATGTAGAATGATCAGGTAATTTCATATACTTCACAAAAATTAAATCATCAAGAGAAAACTTATCCAACACATGATTGGGAATTATATTTTGTGATTTTTTCTTAAATATTCTGGTGGAACCATTTATATGTATCATAGTGTGAAATATATATTGATCATAGAAGTTTAAATTGTATATTTATTCAAAAATAGTTTAACATGAGGAAATAAGATGGCTAGAATCGATTAAGGATTATGATTGAATATTTCATTATCATCCTAGAAAAGAAAAAAAAGTTTTATGATACTCCGAGTCAAAAAAAATAATGCTATGCTAACCATGTTACATTTGGAACATGACCATTTGGTTAATTGTTTGATGAATTTTGGCCAAGATGTTGTGAATTCATGGAAAATATCTTTTTTATTTATATTTCATTTCAATAATCCATGTCCTAAAGAATTAGTCAACCTCCTAAGGAAGACTATGAGTTATATAAAATGGCAGAGTTTGTTAAAAAGGGTAAGATGCCTAAATTTATTGTTGATAAAAAAAATTAAGACTTGGGAAGAGATTATATGTGACTTTTGATTCTCAGTTGAATAGGGAGTTATTAAAGGAATCCCATAGTTCTATATTTTACATTCATCTGGGAGAAACTAAGATGTACAAAGACATTTTGGAGTATTACTGGTGGGATGGAATGAAATGATATATTATTAAATTTAATGTGAATTGGTTGATTTGTCAAAAGGATAAAGAAGTACGGTTGTTACTGAATGGGATGCTTCAACCATTGCTAACACCAATGTGGAAATAGGAAAATATATCCCTGAATTTCATTATGGGGTTTCCAAAGACATCTCAAGGTATCAAATTGAATTGGGTTATTTTTTATTAACGGACTAAATCTTCACATTTCATTTCTATTCGAGATACTATTATTTAGATTATCTTCCTCGAATGTATGTCCAGGAGATTTTTAGTTTTCAAGGAGTTCTTCTCTCTATAGTATCTAATCATGATCCACGTTTCACTTCTAATTTTTGGAAAGGACTAAAAAGTGTTTGGGAAATGAATTAAATTCCATCACTGCTTTTCATCCTCAATATAATAGAAAATCCAAGAGAAAAATTCAGACATTGTAGGACATGCTTCAATCTTATTCTATGAATTACTATGGAAGTTGGGATCAAAATCTTTCTATGGATGAGTTTTCTTATAATAATAGTTTTCATTCCTATATATAGATGGAATATTTGATTAATTATATGGAAATTGTTGTCACACACTATCTTTTAGGGACTAATTATGATAAATTAATTTATTGGGACCATAATTAGTATAGGAAATTGTAAAGATGGTGAATAAAATTTAGAAACATATGAAGTCATCTCAGAATAACCAGAGATATTATTTAGATAAGAAGTGTAAATTTCATTCTTTATAGTATTGTTATTAAATATTTCTTACATACCTCCCTAAAAAAGTGTTATGCATTTTGGTAAGAAGGTAAAGTTATGTCCATGATTCATTGGACCATATGAAATTCTGGATAAAGTTGGATTAGTTGCCTACCGAGTGGATTTTCCTCTGAGTTTCTCCCTTGTAAAAAATATTTTTCATGTTTCAATGTTAAAAAATAATTTTCCGAATTCATATCTTGTTTTTATCATTGAATTAGTTTAGTTCAAAGAGAGCCTTTCTTATGAGGAATATCCTATTCAGATTCCTCACCATATAGAGAATGTTTTCTGAAACTAGGTAATTCACTAGGTTATGGTTTTGTAGAAAAAACATATGGTTAAATAAGAAACATGGGAATATAAAAATTATATGAGTAAAAAATATCAACACTATTTTTATTAAATAAATAAAATTACGAGGACACAATTTCTAGAAGTGTGGAGAATCTAATAACTCAGGTACCAATATAATAATTTTTTTCAAATTAATTAGTATTAGTAAATTTAATTAATCACTATTATTGAAATATATTATTGGAATATATATATATATATATATAATATTCAATATTTTTTTAATATCCATCCAATAATTTTGATAAGCTTAAGATAATAAAAAATACAATTTTAAGCATAAAAGATATATTCTTATAAAAGGTAATTTTTCCACCTTTTAATAGCACACCTATTTTAAAGCTAATTTTTCACATTTTTATAATTTTTTTTAATAAATAAAGTTTATTTTTGAAATTATAATATCAAAATCATTTTAGAGTGAAATTTTGGTATTTTTCAAAGAAGTTCCATTTTTTGATAAAAAGTGAAAAATACTGAATTTTATTTGAAAACTTCTTTTTTATCTAATTTATTTATATAGTTAAATTAAATTTTTAATTAGTTTTAAATAATAATTAATTAAAATATACATCAAGAAATAAAATTTAAGTTATTTGAATTAATTTACATTGAATTTTGATATAAAAACATTTCAATATTTTGAACATCTTCACTTTAAAACCTCGTTTTCTCATCTCTTTTGTGAGATTAATTTTAAATATAATTTTTATAATTCTATGAATTGAATTTGGAAAAATCGATTTCATATTTATAATCAGAAGGAAAAAATTCTGTATTATGTTTGGTTTCATTTTTATCCTTAAAAAATTTACTACTGTAAAAAGAAATATTTACCACGATATAAGTAAAATAATGAAACATGTTAATCTTAAAAGGCATAGGATTAAAATACTAAAAAGTTAAAACTTTAACTGAGTGGTTTTTGTTTTTCTCAAACATATTCAGGCTTTAAAACATTAATTATCAATATAATTAATTTTAACTAATTCTTCCTCAATGACACTGGATTTAAATATAGAATTATTGTTATTTAACCATTTAAAACCACCCCTTATCAGGTATGAATACCACCCGTCACCACAATATTTCTCCCCATAAGACTTTAATATCCTAAAATATATACCAAAATATCTAATCCTCACTCTCCCCATGTCCAAGTGCATCGTCACTAACCAAAAGATCAAATCCAGTGTCCTTAAGGTTTCTTTAAAGGAGGAGATATCCAAGAGGAGATTTTAACACATCTGAAGGGGTCAGACATGTGTTAAGGGTAAGCTTAACCAAATTTACATTATTTTTATTAAACTTCTACTATGTGATTATTTCATTCTACGATTATGAGTGCAATGAATTTTTGTTATATAATTTTTTGTTTACCCCAATTTTATGAGGATTTATAGTGAATATAAATAATCAATTCATTTTATTAATGTTCATTTCAATGATATGATACTTGTAAAGGACTTTTTAAAAAAAATTCCTCTTTTATGAGTCATTTTTAAAAACGAATTTTTTTAAATGTCATGAATGAAATTTTAATCTTCCATGCTCCTTTAATATTTTTCAGTTTTCCTTTCAAGTTTATATGGTTACTTTCATAGAAAATTTTTTATATTGTACATGCTTGGATTTTCAAAATGGGTGATTTCAAAATGAAAAGTTCATTTTATTCAAAGCATGTTTTTATGATGCAATATTCCAAGATTTATCTTTATGTTATGGTTCTTTGAGTTTTTTTAATAATGGGTGGATACGTGATAAACCAATTATGGGTGGTTATGAGATAAACCAATGAAGGGTGGTTATGTGATAAACTAATGATGGAGAGTTGTATGACAAACCAATGAAGGGTGGTTATGTTATAATCTCTAATGCATTGGGTACTATAGAGTTAGAGGTTGGACATATTGGTTACTCCATTTGTAAGAGTGAGAAATAAATTTATGTCCCATGTTACCCACTTATATTTTAGATTCTTTATAATGAGGTTTCATGAAAATTGATTAATTTTATAAAGGTAAGATATTTATATTTTTGAAATGATGATAACTTTTTACGAATAAATGGTATGTTTTTATGAAAATTTTTTTATGTATTTTCACTAGAATAATGGTTTCCTTACATTTATGTCACCTAATAATATTTTTTTCTCATCTCAGGTTTTAAAATATTTTTCATAGGATTTAAGGGATAATAGAGATAAGGATGAGATGACAGGGAAATTTTAAGGATTTGGCCATAAAAAGACCCCATGTTTTTATTTTAATTATTCTGTTTTATAGAATAAATGGATATTGAGTATAAGTGCCCACTTGTAATGTACAGTATTATTTTGTAAGGTTTATTACTATATTTCAATAACTCTAAATAGAAAATACTCTTGGGAATGTATTAATGTGGATTGTAGTTTAATATCACTAGAAAATTTAATGTTTCAATCCAAGTACTTGCATTATCCGCATTGGAACATCACTTCTAGTTGGTAGCCTATGACATATGGGTAGGTGTGACTAAGGACATGTGGTGACCATTTTATCTATTTTATATATATTGAGATAGGCAGATACATTATAAAGTGGTATCATAGGTTATTTTTCTTTATCTTACTATTTGGCGCTAGTAGATAAGAGACAGGAAATGTGTCTTTACTTTGTAAATAACCATGTTTTGGAATGATCAACTCACACATGGGGAAAAGACAAAGTGTCCAGGTATGGGAGTATTTCATATGATGTTCATTATTACAGTTGATTATTATTTCACGTTGAGTGATTGATGTACTTTCTACTTCTTAATAGTTTATGGGATTTATAGTGTTTACCCTTGGCCTAGTATGGAAAAGAAGTATTGATACATGAATCATTATGGGAACATATAGATTAATATTCCATACATATTATACTCTATTTCTATTACATTTCTTAACATCCTGATACATATTGTATGTGCCATGTATGATTATTTTGCATTCTTTTCCTATATTTCATGTCTGTATTCTTTACTACTATGTGAAATTATTCCTTATTAAAATTATTATTTATGATCAAATATTAATGTTTTTTCAATAACCTAAATTGTTATTTTCTGTATTTCATGATGGTGGCACCTTAACAATCCAATTTTACCACTTTTGATCCATGTACAATTGGTTGCATGAGTTAAGACATTATTGTTTGTAATTAAATGGGGGCCAAATTTTCAATTTAGAAAGTGTATGGGCCTTTATAAATTGGATACGGGTGTCCCATATAATTGAACAATCCCATATAAATTTTTATATTCTGAATCCGATGGTAAATGTATGGTTATAATTAAATGAATGCCAATTATAACCGACAAATGCAAGTAAATTTGGAATGGTAATTCATATAACTGAACCACAATGCATATATTTGTACACTAAATTTTAATCCTTACAGAAAATGTTTTCCTTTTATAAAGGCTTGAATCACTATGAATTGGCAATAACAACCCCATATGACTAACTTCCTAAAAGCACAATTGGACCTAATTTGGTCATTTATAGCATGTTGTTTATGAGATAAACCAATCAAGGTTGTTTTAAAAATTGTGAACTAAATCTTGGGAACCTTGTAGGTTTCCTTTATCTTTTATGTTTTTGTGCTTGAACCCATGGGCATGTACTCATGATACACAATTATGGTTATTTAAATTATTGGTAACCATTTATATGGGTTATATATAAATGTATGGATACATCTTACTAATCGAATTCCCATAAATGGATAAAAGTATTTTTATTTTCTATTGATCATTATTCATATGAATTTTATATTAATTAAAATGGCAATTACAATCTAAAGGGTGTTTTACTCTATATCATGGAATTGTAATTTTCATTAACTAAGCCCAATTTGAGAACTTTATGGATGAATAAATGTTTAAGTGGAGTTTATAAGATAAATTTTTAAATTGTGACATTATGTCATTTGAATAAATAATACTTGAAAGTATGTTTAACATAAGTTTTCTATGATTTCTTGTGGTATTAGATAAACAATGTACCATGTATGGTTGTCTTTTATAATTAGTACATGAAATTATATAAAATGAGCCTTTAAAATGTTTAAAAATATAAAATTTTAATTAGTATAATGGATAGAATGAATCTTCAATATGGGGTTCTTAGTTTAAACCCTATTTTAAAGGTAATTTAAAGGATTTATTAAGAGTTTCCATGAACAATAACATATACATTACATGTATATGTCCTAAACTGTTATGTTATGTTGATCTAGATTTTAGTTCATTAAGACTAGTGAAATTTTTATAGCATTAACTTTTTTTAGATTCTATTCCTCTTGGAGAGGGTTAGGTAGTTTTGATAGTGCCTTAGAAATAACAAGCACCATTGGATTCATTCCTTGAGTTACAAGAACAGGGAGTTCCACCATTACACCATCTGGCTTGATATAAGTTTCTTAGTTATAAAATTCCACCCAAGTTAGAAAGGTGTTCATTTAGGTAGTTGATCCCTAATAAGGATGTAAGCATCTGTAATGCTCCAATTCAGTGAGTTAGACATGCATAGGGCATGATCAGCTGCTTAATAGGTCATGTAACTCCTTTTATTCTTCTTATTATTTAGTAATGGATTACTGAGGGGGTCATAAATCAATCTAACAGTCATATGGGATAATATGACTATGGGATAAATATTTTTCATGGGCTATCAGATATTGAGATGCATAGGGCCGATAGAACTATGGAAAATATCAAATGATGAGACATTATATTAATGAAATATCATGCTAGTATGTGATGATGCATAGGGTATGTATCTTTTTTTTAAACGGTGTTGTGAACCATATGATCTTTGTGGAAATCTTTAAATCCTTGAGTTGTTACACTATGTTCTCGGGTAATCTCTTGAGTAGAGTGACCTAGGTTTTAGAGAAGTTTTAGTCAACTCAATGTTAGGAATTACATCAAAAAAGGAATGGGTGTTGTAACAGCTTTAAACAATTTTGTTTTTCAATCTAACCTGATACAAATGACATGTGTGAGCATTACTTAGTAGTGCTTGACACGTATGTCTAGAGTAACGATGATCAAGTGAACTTTTAAGAGGTTGGATTTCCTCTATTTTATTTTTGGTGAACTATAAAAGCATGTTAGAAAAATATGTAGCCCATGATTGGTGATTGATAGGGTGAATTACATGAGATTATTTCCCATTATTAGTAAACAATGAATAGGACACTTCTAATGTGGGGCACATTACATAGATCATGGAAACAAATTTCCTTCCAATTAGAGGGAGATAAACTATATTGATGTTTTGGAAATAGTCATAACTACTTATGAATGCTTATGAGGATAATAATTCTAGTTATCTAGTCCTTGATATAGTTCTTGAGATAAAACCCAGTTATGGGTTTCGATTGAAATGCATGGAATAATTATACTTGGTATGTGTGAAGGACCAAGGGAATGCAACATTTCTGAGGCATTTCGGCATTTTCAAGGTAGCACAATGATAAAATGGTTGGATGTGTATAAAAAATCTGAGGAGGCCATGATTGAAGGTTGGAATAAAGTGGGGATTTTTTAAAGCAATCATGAAATGCTTTAGTGGTGGGGGCATCATGATTAGTTAATGATGATGTGTTAGATGGTGTAATTTAGCTCTTTCAAAATAAGTCAACTAGAGGTGGTTAAATTGTTCTTCTTATTGGGAGATGTATATGGAAAATGTGAAACCCTAATACAACTTCACCTTGGGTATGATAAGAGTGTATTGGGCCTTATTGTTAAGCATTAATATCATTTTATTATAATTTTTTCTTGGTGAAGAACACTCCATATTTTGTGATGTCATCCAGGGTACACCGAGAGAGCATTGGTTATACATCATGCTAAAAAAGAAATTAAATGCCTTGTTGGATTCACAAGTAGACTCTTTTAGTGTACTAGTCTAGGATCAGGAATAATATTGGAGGCATGGATTTTCCTAAGTTATACTGGGATTCACATGCTGTAATTTCATGGATGGACTCATGGATATCAAAAATTATTTGGCTTGATCACCATGCGAGATACCACTATTGGGACCTATCAGTGTATTGTTACATTTAAATTTTGGTTGTGTACCATTATCTAAATTGTAAATTCATTTTAATGGACTACCTTGGATGATCTCCTTTGACTCTAGTAGTTTATTTGGAGATTACCATTGACATATAGTTTTTTTTTTCCAAGATGTTTATTGTGTGACAATCCAAGGGTGATGGATTAGGTATAGACATTTTTTCATGCTAGGGTGTTGCAACATGAATAATCAATTTGGTTATAGATTACACTAGAAGCCTGGTATGGTATTTAATGAGTGTGATCAAATAAAACTCAATGTTTTTTATAGTTTAAAGGTATTATATCCAGATTTGATACAGTTCGTGAGGAACCTCTTCAGGCACGTAGTTGGGATAAGACGAGTACAGTGCAATGGTTGGATAAATATTTTCAATTAAAATATAGTGTGGCTGGGATAAGTATGATCAATTAGGAATCAAATATTTTATTATTTTAAAACCATTCCTAATGAAGTTTTGGAATACTATGGGATTTTCTAATTAGGTAATTTTGATGGTGAGATCACCATGGATTGGAATTATTCGTTCAAGCTAAAAAATTTATGGGAAGTGTAATGTGCTTATTGGTGTTAGAAAAAATGATATTATCATGTCTCAAGTTAGAAAATATTATGTGAGTACCATCTCATTGTTCAGTTTTGAATATGATCAGTAGATATATTTTTGACAACATATATACCACATGTTTTAAATAGCTCTTGCAGGTATATTGGTCGTGGGGATCACAAAACAACCATCTGAGTAGAAATTCATGACCTAAGTAGTTTGGGTGATATTTCAATATTCCCTAAAGCTTCTTCGGGATGATAATTTATAAGGTGGTGAAGTTTTAAAATCCCATGTTTAGAACTGTGGAGATTATAAATGATTTTTGAAACTTTCATTATGTGGATTGTCTAAATGTTAAACTAAATTTCATAATGAAATTACAAAAGTTGAAACAATTAAAAGTGTAGTTTATAGATAATTTTTAAGGGATGAGATGTTTCATGGGTGTTTTGTTGAATTTTGGGAGCATTGGGATTTAGAAGACCAGTTTTTGGAAATCCAAAGGGAGGCACATAGTTAGCCCATACTTAGTGAAAAACCATGCACCTCAACCACATAGGGTCTGAAAGGGGTCACATGGTTATTCCAAAAAAATCACTTGAATCCACATGTCCATGTAAGGAATATATAGAAAATTATAGAGACAAAATTCATGGGTTTCATAGAGTTATTCAAAGTGTGGGCCTATCCCGCATGCTTAGTGCAACATAAGCAGTGAGTGAAAATGGTTTGGCCAAACCGTGTGGCAAAACAGCTCACCATTTAGAAATGTGTGAATTTACCCTCACCCAAATTATTTAACATATAATCCACTACTTTCACCCTCATTTCACCCATTAATATGTGGTCTCTTGAGCTCCCTCTCCTTCTTATAGTATTTTATGGTTCTCCTCCATTCGAGATCAGAATCGGTTACTGTTTATCATGTTGGAAGCCCCTTAGTGTGTTTATGATTCCACCTTCCTACTTTATCAGTTTTTTTTAACGTATTGAATTATATTTGAATGCATGTTCATACTCCCTATTTTCTAGGTTTTTGTCTATTTCTTTGATTTCACTCGAACCATCTTGAATCAATGCCCAATAATAGATGAGTGAAATATCCTAAGCATGACGTAGGTTGTCTAATTTCATTACCCTAAACTAGAACATGAATATAAAATATTTTGTTGTGACACATGGTGTAATTTTAAAAAATTTATTCTAAATTATTATATTCATATGTTTGAATTGATTATACCATGACTGTGATTCCATTAGACACACCTTTACATGGATAGAGGTCGACGACCTCAAATAAAAAATCCCATGGGTGAGTTGTTTAAACAACTTGGAATGCTTATTAATTACTAATGAATTAAATGATTTAGATAAAACTATCATTCCTTAATATCATACAATATTATTTATGTTTCAAATAATAAAATTTATTAATTGAATTTATTTGGAATATGTTTAAGGGAATGCATCCTGATGAATTATGTTATAAATATGTGTTTCTCATGGACTTTATGTTGTTATAAATGGAATGGATAATTTCAAAGTTAAATTGATAATGATATATATTAAATCGATTGTCCCTATTTTATAATAAAATCACTTTTTAGTTGTATTGTTTTATCAAATAAAAAAGGAATGATTTTTTAGAGATAATTGATTTATGTTATGGAATGGGTGTTTCTAATGGACTTCTTATTATTGTACATGATTTGGACTAATTATATAGTTTTAATTTATAATAGTGTGTATTATCTCATGTATATTGTTATATTATTAAATAAATTATGGAAATTAAGGTACACTACACCTTGATTGATGTTAGGTTCCTCTTTATGGAACACCTTTATTAAGGTCTCATAGGTAAAGCGAAACTACCCTATACTGGTGTATCATAGAGGGACCTAGGTTAGGGTTGTGGACATGGTGTTTAAAACCCCCTTGATCTATGATGATAGACATGTAATTTCACATCACATAGGTTATTGAACATTTCATTCCATTCACCTTTGATTAGAATGTTAGGAATGGCCCTTATCATTATTATTCATGATACTTGATATGGCATCATATGTTATTAAAGCTACTTAGTATAGCATCTTATATTCTTAATCATAATCGACATGCCACCCTATATTATTTATGATAATCAGCATGCAGTACTATATTATCTATGATTCTTGGCATGGAATCCTATATTGCTCATGATAATTAGGCATGTCATCCCTTATTACTCTATGAGACTCTTATGATTATGTATGGACACTTTAGTTACACCTCATTTCCTGGATATTACTATGTATATATATATATATAAACTATATATGATATCATATATATAGATCATATACACACACACACATATATATATATATATATATATATATTCCTATATATATAGTGACACATGCTCTGAGATATTCCAGCTAATGTCGAAGAAGATATTGTCGGACATTTTTCCTTTGAGGAACTCGAGTCGGACTTGATTATATTAATTTGCTTATTGAATTATTTGGATTTACCTGTGCACTGCTGTATTTTATATTTAAAAAATGGAAAACATTATACACTATTGGTGGTCTCCTACTGATTATATCTCACATCCTATTGAAGCCATTATTTGGTACCCAAATATACCTCATGGTTGTAGGTTCATGATCATGGTTTATGGTTGTGTTGTTTTCCTTGGAAATGGGATCTTAGGAGAAAAGTACTGAGTTGGATATCAGGATGCTCATGAAGGTTGCCTTTGGGATTTTTTCTTTTCATTATGTATTATTTACTTCATCACCTAATATATGTCAATGGATTTGTAGTATTACATGGACTCAAGGTTGTATAATATATAATTTCTTGATCATCTAATTTCCTATACTAAATTTCTTTTACACTTATACCACCGTTAATTTAGTTATTCTACTTCTTCTATGATTGGTACTAATACATATGGTATATTCTCCTCGCCGTACCACCATTAGACTTTTGCAGCTGGTCGGTAACCTCTGGTATATGGGGAGGCATGCTTGAGGCCATGTGGTAACCTGTCCAACTACTGTTTATAGAGTTAGTTGAGTTTGGATACAACATTTATCATCTAATAATGATTACTATCATATATGTTCTATGGGTTCAAAATTTTTTTAGGATAATCATTGAAGGTTGTAAAATGGTTAGTAAATTTTCATTTCAATCTGGAATCCCCTATTGTGAATGTATTGTTAGGATTTATAAGTTTTCCCTTGAGAATATTCAAGAAAATCACATTATTATCCATCTATAGTTTAATTAGGAATTATATTAAATTTAATTATACTAATAAACATATTTTAAGGCCATAAGTTGTGCATTTATATAATTTGTCTAACCTCAATCAATCATTTCCTTCACTCATTTGGATCCAGAATGGATACTCATGTTTTTTTCCAAGAAGTGGTTCATGATAAAATACCATGCTATTGCTCTAAATTTTTTACCTTGGTCACTCATTTGGGGAAGGTGATTCTAGGTAATTTTCTATAATATATTTTTTAAATGGATATAATTTCCATACATGACATAGAAATAGAAAATTAGTTTTGGTTGATAAATATAAGACGATTTCTATTGATATTAAGAATGAATTTGTGACGATTGATGCACCACATACTCCAAGGAAAAGAAAGTGTAAAATTCTAGTGCTAATATCTCTATGAATAGTACAAAATAACATATACCTAATATAGAGAAATCTCATCATACTAGGGATATTTTATCTATAAAGAGTATATATCATTCTACTAGGAAATTTGTTTTGGATTATGCTATTATAGTTTTACCTAACATACACACTACAATATAAGGTAATTATAGTTATTTTTTGGAAGATATATATGAAATAAAAACATTGGAAAATTTAAATTGAAGAATGCTTCTATTCATGTGATAAAAGGAGAATGAAACCAATTTGTCAATAAAATGGTTTTATTACCCCATATACAATGATGAAAATAAATAAAAAGGGTTAATCTAATATTGAGAGAAAAATTATGATGAGATCCTTGGGGATTAATATTAATGATAATAATGATATTACTCCTCAATAATATGTGGTGGAGTATTTATACTCACCCTGTGATCCTAACCATGAAGAGTATTTCTTCAAATTTCAAGGTTATATTGTTAAGGATGGTCTTAATGGAGAAATTTACACCTGAATTGAGGAAGAAAATTTTTGGACTTCATGATATTTCAAGAGATAAAAATCTCTATGGATTAATCTCTAAAAATTAATAAGAATATGATCACTAAAATTGAAATGGAATACGATAGTAATCCCAACATAGACTTCCTCAGCATCCCATGAGAGTATATTAGTATGTTTTTATTTTTAGTTTTGAAAAAAACATAGTTTCTTAATTTTTAATAATCTTTGGTTCTATGGATAGTTCATTATTAATTTGAACGTGGAGCTGTAGATGGAGGATTTTTTCAAAATGGAAATGTCATTTTTTGGAGACCTCACATTTCCTTTTTGTTTAGTGAATGGATGTAATAGAATCATTTTAATTTTTCTATCATAGATGTTCCATTGGATAGTATCATTGATTGATACAAATATTGATTTTTGAACTAGTGTTTCTTTATGGTATTTCATAGTCAGAGTTAAAATCATTTCATGGATTAAATAAAATATATATATATTAAACATTTTTATTTTTCTGGTGAAGATGATGGTTTGATCTATTTTTTTTGACTGATTTTCACTTTCTGGAAGACATGTTGATCATGGAGGGATATGATCATTTTGTCTCATAATAGGATAATATGGTGATGAATTCTTGGGAGATTACAATCTTGACATGTAGCATGAGAACCAAATCAGATTCGATTTCTTAAACTGCATTCTCTTTAATACCATGAATTATGTTTGGTGATGCGTCTAATCATTTTAATTTGTAAGGACCCATGAGGATTTTCTTCTAAGCTGGAAGTTTGATATGGGAAGTTGTGTAATTGAGGAAACTTGAAATGTTACATTTTTATGTAAAATAAAAAATTTACCATCCCTTTTTATTTTTTTTCTTTTCATTTGTATTCCCTGATTCCCATTTTGGTGTAAACATATAGTACCTTTTGATTTAAATATTTATATTAATTTTCAGTATTTTTTGAGTTTGGATAGAAAAATTGAACTTATTTGGTCAGTAGTTTTTAATATAAATATTAATGGGTTCCACAAAAAATGGGGTGCTTGGGTTGTGACTTAAGGTTTTTTGGGCATTGTTTCATGATTAATTTTTTTAAAATATTATAGTTCTCAGGGTATCCTTGTGTACTAGATGGTAAATTGAGGTTCAATTATAATCTATCATTGATTTTTCCTTAGATAGGGGTCCCTATTTATTATTTTTCTTTGGATATGAAATTTTCCTGGAAATACCATTGGAGTAAGTCAGACCCAAGTCTATTATGATAGAATTATATGATAATATGTGATCATAGAGTGAGGTCCTAGGTCTTCCCGAATAAGATTGATGTTATCATACCGTGTACTTATTATTTTATATTATTACTTGCTCTCACCTTGATTCACATTATACCTTGGGAAATATGATTGTTTTTGGAACTTTTTTAATTATAATATTTTTTTACTTTTCATTCCCAAATGAAATTATTTAATTAAAAAAATTAATACATTTGATTTTATTCTCAAAATATACAAGTCACATTTTCTAAATATACTAAAACTAGTATTTGATGCATAAATTATAAAATTAGTTTCATTCATTCTTTTTTTTATCCCACTAATGGATAGTCAACACCCTATTTACAAAAATCATGTTTAATAAGTCATGTTTATGAATGATGAAGATAAAGTGAAGGGGAAATATTTGTTTTATATATTAATACATATTCTTTTTTAATCATTGGTGAGATTATAAATGGAAGATTACCATGAGTTATGAAGACATGGTTCATGTGACACTTTTGGGATTCTTATAACAAAGCTCAGTAACACATGCATTGGAAACATTTTCCAATTCTATATTTTGATATATTATATATTATAAACATTATGATTCACATTATACAATTTTATTATAGAATTATTCTTTTATTCTACTTTATTTATTATACATATTCAATTATTGGATGGTTTATTATTATGAAATAATTTTTTTGTCTTGAATGAGTATCAAATATATCGACACCTCATGATGGATCCATGGTAAGAGCCCATTTCATTATTTAATGGTTTAAAAGTGTGAAATAATTACTAAGAGTATGGATTGACTCCCTTTGGTTTTGGCCCCAACCCATTGTGATTGGGAATACACTTTTGGAAATGTGGTAACCATAATAGGTGACATGGTAGGTCAACCCAGGTTAGTTCATTACATTGGTGATGAAAAGGTATATTTTTTTAACAATATACCTATGATAACTCTACTAAATCACACTTATCATTGTAATTATTTAAGAAATTATTTATTCCTAAAAACTCACTCATGTTACCTACTAGAGATATATCCCCTAATAAAGGGACTTCCAAAAAATTATCTAGTTCATTATTAAAAAAATGTCCCTCATCATTTCAAAAAGTATAAAAAATTTCATATCCATCATAAATGTCCCAAATAACTATGGCATCTTTATAGTGACCCACTGCCTTATTTTTAGCTTCCATCAATGTCTAGACACCGAGACTAAATTAAAAATATCCTCTAAAACCACTTTTTTAGCTATTCCATTATATTCTTGGATAAGGTTTTATAAGACAATATATTCAACTACATAATTTCATCATTATTGATTGAATCTATATTTTTTTATTTAAAATCTTGGAAAAACATCTCAAATATTTTTTTTGATCCTTGTAATCTTCCAATATATATATTAGTTCTAACCTAATATTTTTCATCATCATATACCCATGATTTTAAAGGGGGTTATCATTGAGGAAAATTTGCATGCACCATTAATGTTTTGAGAAAATTTACTCATGGGCCATGTGTAGTGACCAAATAATTTTTAGGAATTAATTTAATTTAATTTTAGTCTTCACATGTTTTTTTATGTGTAGTTTTATTAAAGATGTATTTTGTAATAGGTCATGATATTAAAATGGAACCTTTGAGTTCTATAGTAATTGGTGAGATATAGAAAAATCTCACAGGGTTTCATGTGGGTGAATAAGTGGGGTAGTACAACTTAAGGATTAAATAAGAACCATTATAGATGCCTCCAAGATCACAATGGACCACTGGGTTTCCACTGATAGTCCCTTTAGATTATAGTAAAAACCACATTTCTTTTTATATGATGGGGTGAGTGTTTTAGTCATTTCAGGGCCCAAATGTTGATTTCAATGCTCCTTTATTATTATATAAATATTAATAGTATTCCACCCACACTTAGATTATCCCATTATTTGAGTTTCAATCTTCTCATCTATCATTGGAATCACATGATTGAAGCTTCACTAGATCTTCCATGGTATGTGTGACCACACAGACCTATCAATATTTTATTTAGTACATTTTTTATTTTTATAATATTTTAAATCCACAAATTAAATGGTTTTATAGGAATTAAAATTTTATTTTTTTGAAGATAAATTGAACTATTTTTTTGGTGATATATCATCTATGATCAAGAGATAGGTGGTCCCTATAATTTTACATAATTATATATGGGAATTCATAAATTGTTTCATTCATGGAATTAATAAGAGGGTGTTTTGGTCCTACAGTAGAAAAAATATGGTTCATATTGATTTGGAAAATAGGTGTCACCCATTAGGGTTTCAAATAATGTATTACATGTGTCATTTTAAATTTATTGTCATCAAAATATTTTTTTAAATTAAGATATTTATAGTTTTAGAAGTAGATCCCATATATGGATTCCTACAATGACTGATGACTCAAGATTCCGTGTAAGGTCCTATGAGGTGATACATTTCATTCCACTTGGAGTGTTAAATTATTTATTATTCAAGCTATGGGAATTATTTAGAACCTATAAAAAATTAAACTTTCTCATATAAGTGACTCAAAAAATTAACCTATATATTTATATAAGGCCTTATTAATCCTTTTACATTTACGAGGGACATTATACCTATAATAGATGGGTTGATTATCCACTCAACAAACCATTCTCTTCAAAGGCTCATGTACAATAATATAAAAGTGATATTTTAAGGATTTTTCAACAGTTTTTAGGTGACCCGTGTGGTAAAAAAGTTTTAATATGAAGATATATAGAGAAATATTGTATTACCATAATGGTTTAATTGAGGAGGGTATGATATTTTATTATTTATCAAACATTATTTTCCTATCGAGAATGTGGTAATGGGTATGAAAAGTCATTCCCTAAGGCCAACATTCATATAAGATATGATCATAGAGAGTCATGAGATGTTAATGGTACAATAAGGCTCTAATCTAAGAGTAATAAGATTGTAGGCATATTATATGTTATAATTTTTATCCCAGGGATAATGGATCGATATAATATTAATAAATTTGATGATTGAATGTTGTGTTTACTAGGATAGGGATAACACATTGGATAGAACAATATATGTGTATGCCACTTACAACTTTTATTTTTATGATACTTACAAATTTTATGATTATTCCTATGGTTGGGAAGTTCTTCCAACCTATTATGATGATTAATATTACTAAGAATATATCATAGGGTTTGACATAAGTACTCAAATACTTCTATTAGGAGGATCATATTGATGATTTGTCCATGTATATTCGACCAGTGATAATGGGGGACACTTCTGAGGATAAATAATATTACCCATAAATTAGGATAACATCCAAAAACTACTTTTGGGACCCAACATTAATATATAAAGCCTACTATTAATATTATAATTACATAGGGATATACATGTACATGTCACACATGATGTCGAGACCAATTGTGGGGATGGATATTACTGACATGATATCTAGATTATTTTTTAGAGTTGGGCACCCACATGACAATTTATTATTTAGAGGACTATATCAATGTGATTGGACCACACCATAGAGCTGGATATATACATTTTGACTCAACTATAAGAGTAATATTAGTTTATATCATAGAACATCCTATGTTTTAGAATTTACACTAAGTTAGTAAGGATGTTACAACTTATGTATCTAAGTAAGAAGATAATATAAGAGGTGATGTTTAATAAAGTAGTGTCCATCATCAGGATGGAAATGTGAGAACCTAATAATTCCACTATTATGATTTTTTGTTTATTATTTATTCGATATCATAATATACATGAACATGTATATATTTTATCATTTTTAGGGTCTTTTTAGTGTTTTCCTATTGAATTATATTTTCACACTACACACATGATCCTTGGTGGATATAAATACCACTTAATTTATATAGTGGTTATGAAGAGGCCCTTAAAATAAGTGAATTAGTGGGTTTAACTCATCATCTATCTGGTGGGAGGAAGTGACAAGGTGAAGTCATGGTCTTCTGTAGTAGGGTCTCCTTTATTTTTTTATTTTCTTATTTATAACATGTTTATGATAAACCATCATGTGATCATATTTCTTATGTATGAATCATATGACATGTGAGAGGTTTATTTTGTTACAATAATATATAAATTATTTTTATAGTTATCAAATTTCTATTATTATATTTCTTGGTGGTTTTATTTATATTTTCCTTGGTATTATTTATATTAATTATTGATAGTTATATGATATATTGTATACTATCCCCATTATATTTACAGACCCTCGATGCTAGTTAGTTGACTCTATTGTACAATAAGGCATGGTTTTTGCGACCTTGTATTCTGGCCTAGTTTAGTAAATGGGTAATCAGGAACAAACATTACACCATGATCTGTTAAATTGACTAAATTTCTATATAATAAATGAAAATAAATTAATAATTTTTAGTTCATTTTATCATTATTAAAGAAATCATAATAAATTCAAAACATTGATTTTTAAATCCACTCTAATAATAAAGTAATATCCCCAATAATTTTATTTTATAAACACTCATTTCAATATTTATATAAAAAAAATAAGTTAAAAAATGTCTAAAAAATTTAGAATATAAAATAGATGAAACACAATTTGTTACATTTCATGAAACAAGGTGGGGCCCCCTACCTATAATATGGTTTATTGATCAAAATCCAATTGTTATCCCTGATTTTGTCACACACTAATCCCACTGAACTCAATCTTGAAAAATACCCATTATAAATCATAAAATATTACTATAAAAACTAAACATCACACTTATCTCTTAAAAATCATGATTCATTGATGATGAATAATACATTTATGAGAAAAATCCCCACAAAACCGTTTTGATACTTCATAATAAACATCTTGACGAGGAATCACTATTTCATTATTTTATGTTTACTCCCATCCTCTGAAATCCCTAGTAAATATTAATATTTTTTATCCAAGACAGAGATAAAGTTATATGATGGATAAAAAAATTATCTTGATTTTCAAAAATGTTTTACTAGTAATGATGAATATAAATCCATAAATAGAGTTTAAATCCCAATAATGACTCCTTAATCTTATGTGGGAGGAATAAGGGATAAATAAATGTGACCAAACCCATAAATTTTAAGATAAAATAATTTTAATTAATGTATGATTTATATGAATGATTTATAATTATTTTTTTAAAACCTTTAATTCGAACCTACCTCATGGAATATAAAAATCATGACTTATGATGATAATTTTCTAAAGTTTATATTTAATCCTTTATAGCTTGAAAATATTAATCTTTGATGACTTTGGCTGAAAACATCACTGGGTACACTTTTAATTCTTTGTTCTTGATTATGTTTTATTATTTAGGTTTCTACTTATCCAAAATACCATCCAATAACTGATTCATATTTAATAAAAATTAGAATAACTTATTTTTTCCATAAAATTATACCATCCTTTATCATACAATGAGGCAAAATTTTAAATTTATCATAATTTTAATGGCCTTTATCCTTTATTAAATTAAAATTTTCTAAATAAATAAATACAAAAAAATTAGTTGTATGAAATTTATACAATAAATATTTTTTATCCTTGAAAGGAATTTCAAATAGTTACATTCATGAATATCCTGGTTATGGAAAGTAACCTTAATTACATAAATATGACTTTATCCAAACATCTATATCAACCTCTCTTTGAGAAGGATCTACCTTTTCAAACTGATGCCATTTCATCAATACCTTACATATCATTAGTTTTATTAACTAATACTGATCATGAAAATATTCAATATAGGTTATTTCTTATCCTACTTAGAATTGCCTCATATTTCATCATTTTTATTTATGACACGTACCACCATGAGAAATCATCATTTTCTTTATAACACTTACCACCATGAGAAATCATCATATTTCCCTTAGAGTTTTTCTCTGATTAATTTATCCAATGTATAATATTATATCATTACGCTTTATGAAACAAGTTATCTAGTTACCCACTCGATTAATATCATGTGCATATACTCACAAAACACCATGAATAATACTTGGGAGGGTAAATTTAAAACATGAAACACCAAGATCCTAAATGAAAATAAAATATTAATAGCCCAGAGATCTATCAAGGGATTGGTAATTAAAATATAATCATAACGAATACATATATAGATCATTATAGTTTCAAAACCCTACTCTTAATAATGGATACACCTTTAAACAAACTAAATTGGCATATATAAAAATAATTTTATGTTCTAATCTATTTAAAAAAAATGCTTCCCTTATCAAATTTCTCAAATCATTAAAAAGCATTCATTTTCTTCATAAAAAAATTATTTCAATATAAAAACATCCCATTTAAATCATGGGTAAATTTTGAATTTCTTAAGAATCTTATCCACTAATTCAAGAAAATTAAAATATTTAATTGGATTTATATTAAAACATTTATGTTTTGAAATAAAATTTATAAAACTATTTATTTCTGTGAATTGAAAAATATATAATATTTTCATATAGATCATTTCCAAAAAACTATGGTTTAAATCTATATTCTCATAAAACAAAAAATTTAATATATTAAATATTAAAAATAATTTTATCTGTCATGAAAGAATATATCGCATGCTAGTAGGAAATTGTTCACATGCCTTCTTTGAAAGTATATGATACATGATTCACGTACACAATATAGATCATCCTTGAGTTCTATTAACTATTACCTTATGTTTTTAAATCCTATTTTTAGAACTTTTAGACCAAAACTCTCTAATTACATGAGTTTTTATACTCCATTTTTAAATTTTCCTAACCACTTGGTTACTAACTAAGAATATGTTATGAATACATGACCATAGTCTATATCCTAAGTAACAGAATATTATATGTATATATAAACCCCAATGTTTACATAATAACCATCTATGATTCCATTTTTTAGTATTTCCATTTGAGACCCTTCTTTTTAATTATATAACCTCTAACCGAATGTTGGTTTTCACAAATACTTGAGGTTTGTGTTTATCATCGAGTGTTTAAAAGCCAATCATTAAAAAAAATTACATTTTCCCCTATATAATATATAATTTAAATTTTTAAAAAAATATAAAATTATTTGTGCATACAACATATCAAACCATAAAAAAACCTATAAAATAAATAAGGACCCATAAAATATATTCCATAATCTCATTTCATAAAAAAATATATAAAAAATTGATCTATATGATATATGTATCAGTCATAAAAATCACATTTCATAGTGAAATAATAAAATATTCCACATGGATGATAAATATATAACTAAAACATAGGAATATGATACTTCAAATAACTCCCATGGAAACTAATTGATGTTTATGAAATTTCTAAAATCTATTAATATAATCCTTTATCTAAGAAATATTTACATTCTTTTAATTATCAAAAATACTAATAGTTCACCCAAGGAAACAAAATCACATTCATGGATAGGAGATGATTATAATAATTCATTACAATTTTTAAAGGACCCTCAACTCCCATTAGTGTGTATGATAATGATATATACATGTGAATATATTTATAGAATCTTATATAAATACATAACCATGATATATATAAAATAGAACATTATATATAAAAAATAAACTAACATGGTTCATAAATAGAAAATAGTCTCATAATATAAAAAACTCCACACATCAATATTAAACTCCTAACTACAATGACATCTCATCAATCTCTTTAGAGGCATCTCAACATAAACACAAATATCAAACCATTCATGAGGAAAATAATTCATTTTATATTTTCATAGATTCTCAACTAAAGTTAAAAATATAAAAACCTTATATAAGGAAACCCCTATGTTTAACTCTAATGTTATATTTTAGTAATAAATTAATCCAGAAACCCTCTAAATATGTTTTCACTACCATAAGTGAAACCAAAACATATTAAGTTAAACATGCTCCCAAAGGATGTGATGTGGGACATATTCCATAATTTATATAAAAATAGAAATGATCACCATGTCCATGGAATGACTTTGTGACCTCCTATAAAAATAATTAGTAAAATCAAAATGATTATGATAATGTCATAATAAGAACTATGTTTTTATGTAAATTTTTAATTTACATTCTATATTTGGTTTCAGAACATGGGTGATCCTTTAATTCACGAAAATTAATAAAACGGGATGAATATAAGACAAATGAATCATTAATATCCATTTAATATTTATGGTTAACCATTCGACACCCTAAACTCATGAAACAATATCCTAATAAAGAAAATAATCTATACCAACTCTATAAAGGGTAACCAAACACTCAACTCATATGATTTATTAGTTTTACTGAGGATTTATTAACCTAGAAAGGAGGCCATATATGAAATATATCTCCATGAAAAATTGGTACATGATAATACCTACTCAAGGTTTATCCCCTAACTAGGTTCTATATTTATTTTAATATTTAAGGCCAATATTTTTACAAATATTTCATTAAATTTTTTCAATCAAGTTTACCATTTTTTCAGATTAGTCCACAATCTATAACTAATTTATTTTATTAGAAGACCTATTAATTTCCATCTATTTTTTGGTGGAATTAAAGATTAATAAAGTTGAATGTTTTCATTCATACAAATAGAAATAATACATAACCAACCATATGTATTATATTTTTAGGATATATTATCCCTTATATTATTCTTAGGAAATACTCTATTGGAATTAAGTTTCCAAAAGAACCCACAAATATCCTAAACATATCATATGAAAAATCCTAGAATTTCTATTATATTACTGATCCTACCAAAAGATATTTAATGGAAAAAAACCATACACAATATTATTGAGCTTTAAATAAAAAAGATAATTATAAAACATTAACCCAAACTCCCATCAAGTATTAGGATATCATCATAATTAATTATTTAATACTAGTACATCTAACCATGAAATAAGACACATCATTGAAATTTTGGAAACCACAGTTTACAAACTATGCTTACTAACAATGCATTTCTCTAGTCCCTTTGAAAACTAAAAAAAATTAAAATTAATTCCCATAATTCCAATTACCAATATATTACATATAAGTATACCCATTTAAGGATAACTATTACTTCTAGAAGAAATTTAATCATGTATATTCAAGGTTAGTTGCATCATCCCATAACGCTATATATAATTTATTTAAATATTTTAATGTTTTTAATTCCATAATGATTAATATTTTTTCTTCTCTCTATATCATGAAAATCTTGAATTCATAATTAATATAGTATACACATCCCTATTTATATTCGAGCATATAAACCACTCATGAAAAATAACACTCCATGATAATTATTTTTTTTAATAAAAAATGATCCAAAATAATTAAAAAAATAAATTATAAAGGATGATAAGGTCATGAAATAGAGTGGTTGATCCAAACATACTATTCATATTGATATAACATTCAAAATAATTTTTTTATAGATAAAACAAAAGTAATAAACTATTGTATTTGTTTCATTTTTACCTCATATAATGATTTAAATCACTCTTAAAATCTCCATGAGATTTTTTAATCATGGTTCCAATTATTCTATTCCATATAAATGACACATGGTCATTTATATTAGATAATAATAATTAAACCCAAAATATTTTCCTTTTTTAACCCTATAAAATTTGTAAATAAAATATTATTGCTCTTAATTTGTTCCATAAAAATGAAAAGTGTTAACACTTATTATATGCCAAAATATATATTTCATCCTAACCACTACCAATACTCCATCTAAAGTTGTACCACTACTTTCATACAAAATATAAGTGCAAAGGTCCAATTACAATAAATATCTTTTGATAACTTTAGTTAATTATGCTTATATATTTGGGGTTTATTATATCAATCTTTCTTTACGTGATACCCAAGTACCTAGACAAAGTATCTTATCACAAAAAGACCTCCCAAAAATTATCTAGTTCAAAACCAAAAACCAAAAACGTGTACCCATAAATTTATAATGATTTCACCACTCATATACACTATTAATATCATAAATAAATTACATAACTAGAATGGTGGAATTTACCCAACATCCATCTCTTAGGAAAATTCACTAATAATGTATCACCCATGATAATGGAGTATTCATGATTTGATTCATTAACTCAATAATAGACATTAACTACCATATGACATTGAAACTTGATTAAAAATATAATATAAATTCAAAACAAATCATATTTTATTCCCCCTATTTCTTGTTAATACTTCATGAATAAATTTTCTAAATTTTACAATTCATTATTTTTTCAAAACTCTAAAAATAAAATTATATCAAAATCAGTTATTAAAAAATAAAATATTTATCTATATTCTTGAACACCACCCAATAATATATTATTCCCAACCTATAACATTGTGTAATTGTTTTACAAATTATTGTAAAACGGTTTTTTCTTGGATAAATCATTGATCACTAACCATACATTTCATAAATCCACTCATGGACCTTAGTCCTTTCAACCATGTTATGACATTGACTTTAAAAAATATATTTTCCATTTAAACCATTTTAATCATTCCAAATTAAATTCATAATATATTTAAAATTTTAATTTAAAATCCCTAACACCCATAAAGGTTCATCTTGAGTTATTTTCCCATTTAAAAACACATTTTGGTAGTTACACTAAAAATGTTAAGCATGAAATTATAATCAAACAATATAAAATAATAATGCATCATAATTTAAGACATTTCTTTGGAAAATATGATTCTACTAACTATATATTCAATTTATAGATAAAAAATCTTATGCTTGATCATAATTTCACAAAATGATGATCCAAAGGTATTTAATAAATTAAAACTCTCATATAATTCATGTTATCATTCCTTGATAAAAATCACACAATACTTACCTCTCTAAGTATGTAATTTTGTATTGAAAAATCATCCAATGATGTATTTAATCTCTAAGATAACAATCTCATGGATCCTCAAGAAATGTTTTTTTATCTATAATGGTTTTATATTGGTATATTAAAACCCTCACCTTCAAATATCTATTATTTCTCAATGTTTCAACAATAAAATTAAATATATGGGAATGAAATAGAAATTAATATTCATTTTTTGAGTGTCATAAAGACTCAAATAACAGAAAAAGATGTCTATCTATGGGTTATTTATATTGTATTGGGAGAACTACCTACGAACATGTGGGATGATTGAATAAAATAATAAAGTAAAATTCTCCAAAAAATACAAATTTAAAGTGTTTATAGTTAATTCATGGTTTACACACATGGTTTTTAAGCCATGTAAAAAACTATTCATTATTTAATCTTTTAATATGCATAAAAATAACAATTTATGGCACTTATTTCCTCAAACATGAATCTTACAATATAAAACCCAGAAATCATTTTGTTTTAAAATAGTTAATTAAAACATATGTTAGCGTAGTTCTAATACTTGATATTTGATTCACATGATCAACTAGGGTCTTTACTAATTGTAAATAACAACTAATCAATAATTTATATTGCATACAGAATAAAATACCCTTGATACTCTGTTTGTTTTTCAATATCCAATTTTAATTAAATATATCAAACTATAATAACAATTCTCCATCATACAATGAAACAAAATTTTAATGTATTCTAATTTTTATTTACATTATCCTTTATTAAATAAATTTTAATAATAAAATAAATCAATATATTACTGGGTTTTATATTCTTAGTTACAAATTGATTAGTAAATTTTATGATATTTGATATTCGTTTAAATACTATATATATATATATATATATATAAAATTGGAATCATTTATCCTGGTTAATCTTATAAAAAAGTTTTATAAATGCAACCATCATAATATCTTAGATAAATAGGGAATTTGAAGACTGAAGTGAGATCGTATATCTGAGTTAGGGTTAAAATGTCAAGGAATGTTTATCATATATCTTAAAAGTAATATTATTAAAACATAGAATGGAAAAAATAAGAAATAAATGTGATAATATATAAGAAACATAGAATTAAACTACATATAATGGTTTAAAATATCATAGACAACTTAAACATACATATAATTCTCACATAATTGTTTCTTAACTTCTGGGGAAAAGATTCATCTAGTACCTAAAACTTATAAATTGATAATATATGTCAATAAATTGCATAATTTTATAATTTAGGTGCCTACCTTTTTTATGCTTAGTTTATAAATAAAACATCAAATTAGTACTTTATTCTTATGAATATATTGTTTTCGTATTCATATTTCAACAATAAAAGATTATTAGTGTTTTTCCATAGGAAATTCAAAAATTGATAATTTATTTAACTAGTACAGAATCAATTAATCAATATGATACCAATAAGGTTATACTTAAAAATAAAAGTAAAATTTTGTATAAAAAATAATGGTTTTTCAATATAATTATTCCCGTATATGTATCACATTTATTTTATTTTTCATGGTCCACTATTGAGTGTCATATAGGGAATCATACCAAGGGATGGTTTGGGTGGTATATCATTATTTTTAAAGATTTTTACTACTATTATAATTAATTACTATATTTCCATGCTATAGTTCCTTGATAAATGATCTTCTACAGTTCCCCTACCACTATAGTACACCATAGTAACTACTATAGTATCCTAGAAGTCTTAATTTAACTAGGATTTAAACCATAAAACTAAAGTTTATTTTCCTAGATAATAAAAGTATGGATACTACTAGAGGGAGGGGGTGGTTATTTTAAGTCATAAAACAACTCATAATTTTTCCCACTCAAAAATGTATGTTTTTCAGATTTTATAAAATATAAACAATTAGACTAAATCAAAGAATATACAAAATGGTAAAAGAAGACCATTAGAAATGAAAAACACAATAAAAGTAAAGTAATAGCCCAGTAGAAAAATATAAATAAATAAAAACAAAAATTGTTGGATAAGAATACAATACTACATCATTGGATATTTTTTACAAAAATATCTCTTATTTAGGTTACTCTTTACTTTTATCCCAAAGATGTAGGAGGATCTGTAACCAAATATAATATCTATATACGATCCAAACTAGAAACTTTATCAATATCCTAAACTTTAAGTAACATATTACACAATATAAAATTCTTTAAAAAGTAAATGATAGTAGAAATCATTATCCCCAAGGACATATTTGAACCACATTATTGAAAATTATTCTACACTAGAATTTTTCAAACATCATAGCTTGGAATAAAGTAGGTTTCTATTAGTGGAACCACTTAGATATCAACAACCAAAGAAATCATATTTCATCCCATGGAATCTCTTTAATAAAAAAGATCATAAGAAATGATTAGAAGAATAAAACTTATATCACCTAAAAAATAAATCAAAAATATGTAATCTCAATGAAAATCTCCCTCGGGAAAAAATATAAGCAAGAACATTGAAATAATTGAGGTGATTCATAGCTCTATGCAATGAATTTCAATATCATATAGTATCTATCATTTCTTGAAGCTTAGTTATATTTTTAGACCATGTTGTAAGAAATTTATAATTGGAATATATGATATATTCATGGTTAGTTATAAAAACAAAGTAATTAGTAAAAAAATATTCCATTGAAATGTTCATAGTGACTTTATAATCCTCTAGAAATTAGATGGATCAGTTATTTCCCCAAAAAAAGAATCATATTTTTAATACTATATAAATATAAAACATATAAAATAATTAAATTGAATAAATTGAATATGAAGTGCATTTTGATTTTTTTAAAAGAGGATATGAAAGTAGTCATTTGACTCAAAAATCTCCCCATTTTTGACAATCAGAAGACACAAAAGGAAAAAATAATGAAATGATAATTTTATTGAAATTAAAAGTGAAAGCTCTATATAATATTCGATGAAACTTCCCTTTAGTATAACATCCACAGAATTCATAATTTGTCCCCATTTAAACACAACTAAAAAACATCAATAAAAATATTATATATTAATGAAAGAAAACATATTAAATTAACTAAAGTTTATACCTTTTTTTATCAAATCCTTGACCACCTCCGGCCAAGAATATGGTCTTCTAACCCCATGGGTCTATAATAGTACCCCAGTTTCCATCCCAACACACCACATGATATTACACACAAGGGTCACATATCATATTAATTATTTTCCACACATTCCAAAAAATATTCTTTCAAAGTGATTTATCCTCACTCACAGACACCCTAGAAAACATCCTTGGAGATAATTCATCCCAACACTACTCTAATCCAATCTTGCTTAAATGTGTATTTCTAATCCGGTAGACTCTTACTAAAAGGTTTACATTATTGAAATGGGAAATAACATTTAGTGTTTTATTTATTTATTTTCAAAGGGTGTAACACTCTGAACAAATATAAATCACACCATCCTTGTTGTTTACTAGACACCTCAAACCTAGGCAGTTCCACATAACTTCAAGATGAGTATTGGATCTAATAAAATTTTCTATCAGGTAGTCTGGGTAATCCTTGATTCGGGTTCCTAAGTTGGACCGCAACATACTCAAGGATTGTCCCCAATTTCCCTAGAATAGAGACAAGCTCCAAGGATTTAAAACTAACAAGGTGGGAATTATATCATCCTCAAAAACCAATTAGTCACAAAAAAAATACAAACAAATTATCCCACATGACTTATCCATATATCATAATCCCATTTGTAATAAATAAGAAAACGAATAATAAAAAAGGGGAAAATACAGTTAAAAACCTGAATAAAAAGAACATTAGAAGAACTAAATAATAAAGGAAATAAAAATTTATAAAAATAAATAACAAAAGATCTAGGATGTCAAGTCTTACAAAAATTTATCTCAAAAAAAAAACAAAACCAAACCAGAATGCCTACCTCTGTGTGACCCACAACCATACTATGTATCCAAAATTAACCATCACCTAATAAACCTAACACCCAATGCATTAAGAAGACCAAATCCCATAACCTAAAAAACCATAAGAACTAGATACACTGAATGGTGTATGCACGGTGTGAGTAAAACCTAACCTTGTAGGATCTCTCCAAAGAGTCCATGTTATTACTTTAAAATGAAATTCCATTAATGATAGTTTGAAATATAGTTAGACAATTGGTTTTTCCTTTTCATGTGCAACAAAACCAATATCTGAAACATGAATATTTTATTAAATTCTATTTTTTAAAATTAAAAAAAATTCATTGAAAACATAACTTTGGCTTGATCCTCCTTTAATATAAATAACCATTTTGAATCAACTTTCAAGACCACTTCATAAATACACCCATTATATTTCTTGTGAACATATTTTAATAAAATAATAAAAAATTAAAAATGATAAACAAAACAGTAAGTCCCCACATAACTAATAAAAAATATAGGTAAAAACAAAATATAGTTCCATTGATTCTAATCGATCTAGAGAATAGAAAACAGAGTACCCTATGGAATCATAAATTATCATGGGAAGTAAACAAGTTCAATGGTAATACACATCCATGAATGTACTAAATACATGGGTCCAACCATTGGCATATGTTGCATCTAAACAACACAAGATAACCATTTAGCTCGCACCTAGCATATAATCACGAGCACTACCCACTAACCATGATGTAAAAAAACTTAGGGGACCATGGTATCTTGTAACTATCTAGTGCAACATGAGTCTAGACCTCTCACTCAGGTCCTAATATACCAATAATGGAAGAAAATATGAGGTGATAAATCAATAAAGAAATAGAACAATTTATCATTTTAAATAACTCTCACCTCACCTCAAAATCACTCACAAGAAATAACCCCTTTCACATAATTCATTACAAAATATTAATCAAAATAAATTTTGTGGTTTTAGTATTAATAAAACACTATAATGAAATGGGCTCAAGATGGTCACATGCACCAATTCCATTTGAGAAACTGTTTAAGGTTCAAAAATATTCTAGCTAAAATCCCTAATCGGTATGATAAGACACTAAATTCCCCTTGATATATGATTTCTTAATCATTACTTAAAAAATTTAACATCATGTTTAATCCATTTAAATTATATTCTCCTTTCCTTTAAAAATGATTTGAAAACCAGTGCTCTACCTTCTACTCTATAATACTTTCCACAAAACTGACCTTCTCCCACGAATGAATCCAAAAATGGATCAAATAAATTTTAAAATAATGAATTAATTTTTTAAAAAAATAATTGAAACCTTTTTACAAAAACATGGAATTCAATGTTCATTTTAGAAATTAATACCACTTTGAAACCAATATTTATGCCTACTGAAGAAAAAATTACAAAAAATTAAAAAAACTATTTTATTGTTATATATAGGTATAACTTATTAAATAAAACATTTAGAAACATCAAGAATCAAATAATATACCATGTAAAGGGAACACACAAAAAACTAAATTTATTCAATAATAATCAATCCAAAAGTCACTGCCTTCAATGAAGAATTTCCAAACAAGAAATGACAGGTCATCTATTGGCCATAAAAACCAAAAAACTTCAAGAATAATGTCACATTGAACCATAATATGACTATGGAATCCCTTGGGGTTCAAAAGAATGAAATAAATTGAAGGATAAATGAATCGGGGGATGAATGATAAGGAAATAAGAAGGAAAGATGGTCTTAGATTGATAAATCCACTTGAAAATATGTGAGAGGATCCTTAAAACACAAGGTATGGGAAGGAGAAACCCCTTTATGTTCATCTAGGTTGGGTTGAATGATAAGTGGATTATAATAGGGGTTGAACCCCAAAAAAAGGAATAATATATGAAAATCCCAAATTTTAAAATCGGTGCAGCTTCCACAGTTTGGACACACAATTATGTAAATTGTGCACCATTAATGTGTGATTCACTAGATAACCACCACACACTATAATAGTTTGGATGAACGTTATATAAACGAATCACATACCATGTAAAAACCTATTAATGAGCTACATCAAACTTTCATTCTTTCTATATAGTTTCTACTAACCATGCATATGTCATGTTGATGTTATTAATATTTTCATGACTTATTATATACTCCCTTTACTTATTTTATATGAAATGTGCATAATTTGTGTGAAATATTAATGTTTTCAAACTAAGTATAATTTTTGAGCATTTTTAGAAGTAGTCCAATTGAGTCAGTTTACTATTTTATTTATAATTCTCACCCTGATGATCCAAATTGTTTGTTTTTTGTTTTTCAGGATTCCAAGTTCAATATAAAACATTTCATTAGAAGGTATCATGAGACAATTCTGCCATTTGAAGGGTCATATGGACCACACAAGAAGGCCCAATGAATCTGTGAACAAACTGGACCAGTCTTGAAGATTGATTTACTGGGATCAATCCATAAGTAAAAAAATATTAATTCTCCACCATAATTCGTTTTCCACTACATGTCATCTTGGATAAAAATTTCAAGGCCCAAATCTAAGTACAAGGGGCCCAACTGATTCATTTAAACTCAGCCCACAATTCTGGACGGGAATTGAACTCGGCACACAAATGTTGATTTTCTCCTGATTTACACATCCATTAAAGCTGGGATTTTTCAGTGTGAAAGCCAAGACATAGGTGGCAAACATTGTTGAATAATTTTTTTTTATTTGAGGGCATATTACTATGCAAAAACCCATTCACATTTCGGCCATTGAAAAGTCTGGATCGAAATAGACAGAATGACATTATTTATTAAAGATGTCATAACTTTGGCTACAAAAGTCTATAGGCAGCCAAATATTGAGGGTGGACAGAAGAAATCCATATCTACATCTTTGAAGAAGACACAAGCTCATGATTCATCTTTCTATATTGGTAAATCTGCGGTTCAAGTGGAGGGACAGTTTTGGAATGCAAACAGCCCACAACCTTCGGCTATAAATACACCCCCTCCTCTCATTACAAGAGGTTGGCACTTCAGCAATTAAGGAGGAGGTTTGGAATTACTAGAGACTTGAAAAGGTTCTGGGAGAATATTCTTTGATCTTGTTTCAACAAGAGAGACCTCTCCTCCACTTCTCTTTCATGTTTGTTTATGTTTTCTTTCAATTGTAATTGTGTAACTTTGTTTTCATTTCAATCAAATTTTAGTGCTTGTTTCTTCTTCAATACCTCTTATTATTATCCACCTTCTGTAGTATAATATTAATGGTCTTAAAATAGTTTGAATCATTTTAAATTACAGTCCCTTATTTTTCTTCCTCATTCAATCGAAATTCCATTTTGGATTCTCAAAATCTTCTGTGTGTGTGTTCGGCACACTACTCTTTTCTTGTCCCTTTCTTTTTCTAATCTTTTTAAATCATCACCATAAAAATTAAACCCATATTATCAAAAATCTTAATGGCTGAGTAAATCTAACATTGGGGTGAGTTATAATTCGGGGATGTTAAGTTATTGAGAGTTTGTGCTCGATGAGTATTCTTTAAATTAATATTGTGTATGTTAAACTTAATATGTAATGGATTAATGATATATTTTGTTTAAAAAATGGTTTTCATGGATTATTGGAACCATAAATATGATTTTATTGAAGTTATAACCCTAAGTTAAGTTAATCCTTGGATTATAGTCTTAACACTTAGGAATTCCAATCAATGTTAACTTATGACATGGGTGTTAATTTAATGCAATACAAAGCAAGGCTCAAGGATATCACAAGCTTTACTCCCCAATAATGAACTCACCCCAATCTTCAAATATTTGTTAAATCAAGAATCAACCATCAATTATTTCAATTTAGATCTACAAACAAACCCCACCAATCAAAATACAATCAACTAAAAACAAACGACTATTTCAAAGTATCGTCACCGAGTATTCAACCCGAGTGCTGCTATACACATTACCAGAGCACCGGAACCTTGACCGGTCGATAAGCGACAATCGGCTGCGTGTTTCACACGTTCAATCCCCCTACACATAGATGACTTGTAACATTCTTAATGGGTTTTACATGGTTTGGATCCAACCCATGTGATACCCATGTGGAATAACATTATAAGAAAAGAATGAACCTAAAAACATCCATAATTAATTGTAGTCAGATAGATTCAGTTAAACTATGATTCTTATCTGTTCAATGGTTGAACATTTCTATAATTTTCCAAATAATATCCAAAAAATTCAAAATTCCTAAATTACCCCAATAATAATTAAATATAAAAAATTAGTGGCATGGGGTGTTAAAATCTCTTTACCATGCCAATTTCTATAAGTATAAATTATAAATAAAATTGTAAGTACCGAAATAAACACCTAAATAACACCTCATGAAAGAGGTAGTTTGGGCGGAAAAATAATTATATAAGGACGTAAGGAAAACATTGAACATAACCTATATATCCATGTCAAAAAGTTATATCATTTAGAAAACTCTACATCTCTAAGAACAACACAAAAATGATTTTGATGGATAAACCCTTTGGAGACAAATATCAAATTTAAGTCTCCAAAAAATTATAATTAATCGAAAACAGTGAAACAAAAGGAGTGACACATTGCCCAACCAAAAAAATAAACCATGAGAAAAAATCTCAAAGAATTAACCAAGAATATCCCAAATAAATAAGTCTTGAATAAAAACTCAAGAAATAGGTCCTAACTCCTATAGAAAACACAACCAAAAGGGAACTCATTATTCACAAAATAGGATACTATTATCGAGTTCATAAACACATATACACTAGAAATCCCATGTAAACAAATAATAAAAATTCTTAGATAGGAAATAACATGTGCTCTAAACCTTAGTTCAAAACACTCCAGTTGGTCAACTAGGACTATCGTGTGTTGATCATCCCAAAGGAATCACCTATTCCAGTTACCCAAGAAGTGACCCAAAATTCTTCCATGTTCAAACCATCTAGAAACCAATCTAAAAATAGCCTCATCAAAAATGAACTTAAAACCTCAAGATAAGGAAACCAAAAACAAAAAAGCACTCATAGTTCCTAAATTCACTACCATCTGTAAAAAAAATACTCAAAACCACAAAACACATAAGATAAAAATCTGAAAACACAGCAATCCATCTAAACTCGATTACACCTGAGACTTTATCATACAATTCTATGCTAGGCTCAAACACTATCGATTCAAATCAGGATATAAACCTTTTTGATTCGATATTTCTTGGATGGAGTCTATGAATTTTGAATTATTTAGCTCCACAACTTAGCTCCAGGTATATGTAGAGTTAAAACTTGAGGGAACATATCCCAAATGATGAGAATAACAACCTTTAATGCCATCCCACTGAATAAACTTCACAATTTTCTTAGAGAAACTATGGGAGTAATATTATAAATACAAAAGAGATGAATCTCAATTAGTACATTTTCTAGAAATGAAATCACATAATGCCACTATAAATCAAAATATCTCCAAAACACAACTCACTGAAGTAAACACATATAAAATTGTCCTCTAAAACCACATTCATAGTAATAAATTTTCAAAAATTCCTATTAAAAAATATATTCCTTAAATAAAACCACCCGTTAAAATAAAATAGCATTTTAATCATTCAAATAGATCATTTTTTCAATACCAAATCATTTTATGGTTTTTCATCATAAAACCAAAACTTTTCATAAATATTACAATTATGCAAAAATTCTTACTAATTATATTTCGAATCATTCAACCATTGAAAAATTTAATGTTTATCAACCCCTCCACATCCAAAATAATTTTTAATTATCATTTTAAAATCAATTTTTCTTTGCAAACACTCTAAATAACCAATTTACAACATCCCATAATGGATTTAAAATTCTCACTAACAATTTCTAATATGACCCCACTAATCGTGAAAACCAGTTTTCAAAAACAAACAATGGACATTCATGGAATGATAAAAAAAATAACCATCAACAAAAACCATAATAATATCACATAAAAATCTATTAATTTACCTCAAGATAATGGAAATAACTATTAGAGTCAATTGAAAAGGAATGGTAGAAAAAACAACATTTTTTATGGAGGGATAAAATGTTGCATGAGTTGGCCAAAAAAGATGGTAAATCATGTGCCAACCATGTAACAAGATCTGGAGTGGATCTAGGAAAATCTTTACATATCTGCATGGTTTAACATATCATGTGAGTTAACCATGCATCTTTGGTTCTCTCACTAATTCCACATCTGAATCTCACGGCGAGCCCCCATAATCACCAATATGGTCATTGAGGATGGAAATATCATAACCACATATCAAAATCCATCAGATATACTAAAAGAATACTCATAATAAAAAATAAAATCCAAAAAACAATGGAAAGTAGTGATTATATGTGAAGAATATATGTCCTAGAACTTTCTTACACCATCCACCAAAGCCTTAATGATAATCCTAGTCTCATACAAACCCATAATAGAAAGAGGGTTCTCGGATAGCATTTTTTTCACAAACTAGTATGGTTCACCCTTGAACAGGGTACCTAGTTGACTCGAGACTTACCTAAGGTGCATTCTAAATTTCACTAGGCTAGTGACAAGTTTTATGGTATCCAAACTATGAAATTGAGGATGATTTCACCCTTAGAAACAAATTTTTTACACAATGGATTCCACCCAAAATACAGCATGAACAATTCATATAATAGAAACTCGTGTATAATGAATAAGAAGACGAATAATAAAAAAACCAAACAGAGTATGAAACATGAATAAAAGACACATTTCAATCATTGAACAATAAAATAAATAAACAACATCACATAAATAAAACAAAATAGATATTGGCCATCAAGGATGATACAAATGAATCCTAAAATTATAACAAAACCAAACTAGAATGATCATATCCGTGCGACACAAAACCACACTCGACATCCGAAATAGAAAATTACAAAATAACATTAAAACTTAAAGCTAGAAGGAGACAAACACCAAGACACCTGAAAAGAAAACCCTATGAAATGTATACACTAAATGGTGAGTGAAAACCATGTCCAGTAGGATCTCACTAAGAAGTCGGGTTTTCCATTTCAAATGAAATTTTATTCATTTACGTTTTAAATATAGTTATAAAATTGGTTTTTCAAATATATGTACATCAGAACCATCATCACTGCCATGACTATTTTATAAACATCAATTTTTTAATTAAATGAAAATAATCACTTTAAAACCATTTCTATGATGTGAAACTACTTTATTCGAAATACCTATTTTGAATCAACTTAAAAGACAAAATTATTAGTAAACCTTATTAATTATATTTAGATAGAATTTTAATAAAAGAAACTAATTTAATGAGGGGATGAACTAAATAAATGGCTTTCATTGCTCCAAAGTATGCCCCTCATGCGCAGCCACAATACATAATTTTCTGACAGTTTCTACTGCTGCGGTAGGCGTCTCTTAGGCGGCAATCCAATATCTGTTGGTCTTCTCGTGTGATGGTCTGGGATAATCTACTAGGCCTTCCCTTACGATTTATGAATGGTTCCATTCTGTAGGTGATTGGAAACTCCATGGGACACTTTCTCTATGAAAATGACAAAAACAGTAATATGGAGGAGTCGTAGGTTGCCAGAATCTGTGTGGAGATAGATATTTCACTCCCTATTCTAGATTGTGTCATCCTTTGTGTGCATGAAGCTAGCGAATGGAGTCAATAACTTGCGTATCCAACAGTTCCCATGTTTTTATCATACTGTCATCATCAGGGCCGCGCTTTTCCAATTTGCAAGAAGTCTAAATAGGTTGAGATGGGGAATCATTTCAAGGAGTCTAAAAAATGGAATTTAGATCTATCTTCATCTGGTCTTGACCTGTTCAACCTTGTGATTAAGAGGAAGGCCCAAGTTACCCTTTCATCAGATCCCACCTCATTATATTCTCCAAGAGACACAGGGTTTCAAAATGAAGGAGAGATTGGTATCTGTGAATTTTCCAGAGAAGAGGGCATGTACCTAGCCCTGGTACCTTTCAAGGAGTTGATTCCCTTATCTATTTCATCTGGGTTCTTCTATCCTCCTGTTAATCTTTTTCAACATATTAATGGAAAGGACGTTTCTGAGGGATCTCTGTGTTTCACCCCTTTGTTCCAAGGCCTTTTGGATCAAAGTACCCTTCCCCTAAAGAATCAATCTCAGTGCCTTGTCCTGCTCAGGTTGCCGTAGTCCCTCCAGATAGCGTGTCTGCTGACTCCATACAAGAGATGTCTCCATTGAGAGATCCTTTTCTTGCTCTACCACTTGTAGCTTCAGTTTCATATGAGCAGATGTCGGTGGTTCTCTTCCTACCCAAGCCTCTCAGGTTATCTACGCCTAACAATATTTTCTCGAGGTCCCTATCTAAGCTTGATTCATCCCGTCCTTCTTACTCGTCTCTATCGAGGGTGATGAAGAGGGTCTATTCAGGTAATCAGGATTTGGTTTCTTCTGCTTCACTCCCCCACTCAATCATATGCACCTGTTCACAGTCCAAGCATCTTCTAGACCGATTTTCTTCCCAGGATAAACATACCAACTCATCTGGGGACAAAGTGAGACATATTTCATTCCAATAATCTCATTCATTATTTGGAATGTCCGTGGCCTGGTCTCTTGGGTAAAGACGTAATACATTTCCAACAAACCCCAAAGCAGGGGTGCTTCCTTAGATGCAGTGCATGAGCCCAAGAAGTGTTCCTCCAAAATAGTTGAGTATGCCCATAGAGTTAAAATGCATAGCTTCCTACATTCTAGCCCCCAAAACCATCACATATGGATTTTCTAGATATTTAATTTCTCAGTGGACCTGGTCGAGGCTTATGACCAGCATGTCACCACAAAAATGACTATTGTTGCTCAATGCTTCTTTGTCTCTATTATCTACGGTACCTGTGATTTTCAAACATGGGGTGCCTTATGGCATGCCTTGAGTTACTTCAATCTTGGGGAGCCAGCTTGGATTGCAGGACGTTACTTCAATACTGTCCCTAACCCGAAGGAGAAGAAGGGGGGAGTATTTTTTCGCGAATTATCCAATCAGGCCTTTGGGGAATTCAGGGCAGGTTGGTTCAATATTGATTGATGTCCAGACAATTACCACGTTATCTCTGCATTCTCTTACGTGAAGGTGAACCGCTAGGTGAGAAGACTCCCCAATAACTCTCCCATGGAAAAAGTGGCAGGCATTTTACTTTACCCCAATTAAGGATTAATACACAGTGATATCAATATGTGGTCAGAGATTCATGGAATAAACCTTCTCACGATAATGCAAGGATTAGTCTTCACCATAAATTGTGTCGTCTTATATTTGACCTACACACATCGGTCAAGAACAATCATCCTCTCTCCCTGGATATTAAAGCAGTGAAGGAGGACATTGAATGGATTGAAATCTGCTTTTACTGAGACATGACTGACTATTGCATGACCATCCAATAATAACATGGCTTCAAGCGGGTGATCGGAATTCTGAATTTTTTCATACTTGTATTAAAAAAAGATGTTATACCAGACCCAACATTTTGGTAGAGAATGGGACCTATTTTGATGATAGGGAGGTGATTGGAGGTATGAATGAATCTTTATTTAAATCAATTCTTGCATGTCTTAATCCCAATATGCAAGGTGGCTACCCAAGTGGCATCAAGGACCACCTCAATATAGTCCCTCATGTGGTTTCCTCCTATGAAAATGATCTGTTTGAATACTTACGTGAAGAGCAGGAGATTTATGAGGTGTCGTGTGGTCTTAACTCAGAGAGTGCCCCATGTAGAGAAGGATTTTTGGGACATTCTATTGGTCCTCCTTGGACATTATCAATCTGGTAGGTGTGATAAAATAGTTTTTCAGGGGTGGTGGTCTTCCCTGTGGTGCTAGTGCGACTACCCTAGTGTTAATCTCCAAAATGAATGATCATTCATCCCTTTTGCATTACCTGTCTGATCAGCATGTGCAACTGTCCATACAAGGTGATCACTGGTGTGCTTAATAGAAGATTGTCCTCCTACCTCCCTTATTGGATCTCAGATGACCAACACATATTTTTTAGGGGAAGGAAAATCCATGGAGTGATTACTCATACCCAAGAAGTGATCGGTAATATTAATCCAATGGACATTGGTTCTAACATGAATTTCAAATTAGATATGGATAAAGTCTATGAAAGTGTGTAGTGGAACATTATTATCAATATTTTTGGAAATATGGGTTTCCCCTATCGGGTTTCAGATCTCCTCTTCAAGTGAAACATTTTCTCCTGGTTTTCTATCTCTATTAAGGGTAAAAATTGTTGTTTTTTCAAGCTGACCTGGGGCTCAGACAAGGAGATATGTTATCCCCAACCATTTTCATTATGATTTAGGATGTTCTTAACTACCTCATTAACAGGAGTATCTTGCATGGGACCTTGATTCCTTACAAATGTAAGAGGCACTTCTGTACTATATGTCAACTTATATTTGTAGATGATACCATTATATTTATGAACTCCAACAAAATACCGATTAGAGGTATAAAACAATTTCTTGAAGATTATTCGAAATAGCGTGGAAAGATGATCAATCGGTTGAAAAGTAGTTTCTACATCTCTAACAGATGCTTAGAAAAGCGTGTTTCATCCTTGGCTAATAATCATTACATGCAAAGAATAACTTTTCCTATGGAATATCTTGGGGCCTCCATATCTCCTACAAGGCCCTTCATTTGACACTTTGGTAAAATTGTGGGTAGAATCACCAGGAGGATCCTGAAGTAGAAGAATCAATTTTTATCCTGAGGCGGTAGAATCACCTTGGTAAATAGTGTGTTGTCCTCTATTCCAATGCATTCTCTTTCAGCTAATAGAGTGACGAAATGGGTGATTTCCCATATTTATAAGATCCTGGCCTCATTCATCGGGGATGAAAATATGGATGGAAGGCATCATTGTCCATCTTGGTCTAGAATGGCCCAACCGATAGAGGAGGTAGGAATTAACGTCAGAAATCTTTCGGAAACTCTTTAGTGCATACAAGGAATGTTGGATTTGGAGGTACATGAGGAGATGAATCTTTTGGGAAAATTCATGGTAAAAGTATATCTATAAATTCATCCGTGGAAAGACGAAGCTACCATTATTTATGGCTTTTCATCCAACCTCATCTCCCACCCTTCAGAGTAATTTCTGTTAGATTCTGGGTAGGGTTCATATCTCATTCTGGCATCATAATTTGGTGGGATCATGCCTTGAATTCTCTAGCAGTAATGTTCTAGATATCTATTTCAACCAATCGTGAAAGCATCCAAGTTTCTTCAATGATGATCTAGATGAGCAACAACATTTTATTTTTGATCTCACTAAACTAAATAGTGATCCAAATAAATGTGTTTTTTCCAGTTCATCATTGGGAAAAATCTCTATGAGAGATTTCCATAGAATTATGACTTCATCCGATCAAGTTGACAATTGGGGTAAGATGATGTGGTGTAAGGAGCTCCCTATAAAGCACAACCTCATTTTCTAGAGAATCAGAAATAGGGTGTTGCCTACAGATGATCTTATTAAACACAGAGGTATTAATCTAGTATCCAGGTGTTCATGATATGTGGATCACTTGGAGGAAATTTTGGATCACCTATTCTTCGAAGGAGGATCTTCTAGGGAGTTTTAGACAATGTTTGGGAACTTCACTGGTTTCTCATCTCGGGAGATACAGGGGTTCAATTTCCTCAATAGATGGTTCCAAGGTGCGGGGGATGTTGGGCAGGGGAAGAAAGCTAGGGTAGTGGTTCTTTCAGCTGGCTGTTGGCGCATCTGGAAGGTGCGTAACAAATCTTGGTTTGAAGGAATTTTTTTCACTGGGAGGACTCTTATTACTAAAACTCGCTACATCCTAATTGATTTGGTCAATCTCATCAAAACCTGGATGGATGCTCCCTCCCTTAGACCGCTCACAACTTATAGTTCCCTCACACAACAGAGTTTCCATATCAACCAAGGATGATGGGTAATATGGTATCCCCACAACACAAGTCTTATACTGAACATGGATCGTCCATATTTACTAGGTTCCATGAGGGGAGGAAGGGTGGTTAGGGACCCTCAGAGGATGGTTATTCTTGCGTTTATTGCTTTCTTTGGCAGTAGAGAATCTTTATAGGGAGTGTCTAGAGCATTAGATACATGTTTTATTTTATGAAAACAATATAACATCATCCTGGAGGCAGTTGAAACCAATTCCACAATGTTTCATGAGTCCCTACATAGATAATGTATTATTCCTTGCTCAATTACATACATCATTAGATGGTGCAGGGGTTTAATCAATAATAAGATGAGAATCCTTCATACCTAGATATAGGGTAATAAAGTAGTGTATTTTCTTACATCAATGGTGGATCAAATTACTAAGACTGCCTTCCTTATCAATATGGATGACTTTCTATCTGAGGGGATTAACCTTGTGAGAGGGGATGCACTTGGTGTACACTATTTCAGAACCCCCTAATTTTTATTTTTATTTGTCCTCATTTTGTTTTTCTCCATGTATTTTTTCACCTTTTAGACTACTGTAGAAAATTAAATAAATACATTGATGATGATAATAAAAGAAACTAAACACAATAATGAAAAACAAAACACTTAGACACCACATCACTAATGAAATAATGCATGTAATTAAGAAACATGGTTCCATAGATGCTAGTTAAGCTTGGGAAAACAAAGGAAAATCCCATATAAAATCATCTAGAATTATGGGCTACAAACTATGTCCTAAAGTAAGACCCTTGATAGAGTTTTCCAAATACAAGAGAACAATTAATGGAATATGTTGTGTTCAAATAACTCAAGCCACTCGATCAGCCTAAACCTATACTGAAACTGGGAGCACTTCGTACAAGCCCTAGAATGAAACAAGACTAGAGGGCCACTAGTAGGGTTTGACTATCCAGTGTAGAATATTTCTAGACCTATCACTTAGAGCCTAATATATGCATGAAGGGAAAAAATGGGAATTGTTAAATCAATAATGTCATAAAAGCATTTAAAAGATTATATAACTCTCACATCACCTCCAACACCCTAATAAGAAACAACCCCTTTCAATTCATTCATAAAAGAATAATAATCAAAATCCCTATTGGGGTTACTATAAGGCCCCAGCCTTAAACATTACTTAATCTTGAGTTATTACAAGATTACACATTGAGGATCTTTTCAGGTTTAGAGTTTTAGATAATTAGATCATAAATCATGAATTACATTCCACATTTAAACAAGTTGGTTACATTAAAGACAATATTCAATTTTCCCATCAAAGGAAACATATTTAAAACAAAACATGGATTCTTTCATGAAACTTCTTTGACACTACCATCACATCATGCACCTTTCCCTTGACTTGTGAAAAACATTTCAAAAACTTGGGAGGAGCATAAAAAGCTCAGTAAGGTATATAAAAATACGGAATGAAAACATTAGTCCATGTACACATAGGAATCAATGAAATCATACCTTACCCATAAAACATAAGCAATTTATCGTACCTAATGAAATCATAATATTTATGAATAACTCATAGAAAACAAAAGACATAAAATCAACTTGAGGCATTCATGACATTCTTACGTAGGGAGTAACCCTCATGGTTACGTTTGGAATACCCATCACAGTATATTCCCTAAATATCTTCGGAGAAACCTTAGTGTTTAACCCCATCGCGTTACCCAATGAATTAGAGATATATATCGGGCTCACCCGCCCTTGGTTTATCACGGAACCACCAGTCTTCATAAACAATTCCCAAGAACCATAACATAATCGTACCACATAAAACATGCATAAAGGAAACATAGCATTTCCACATTTCAATCACAAGATATCAATACAACACATTGATATAATAAAAACATTATCAAAACCATTTTCAATACCAAAATAAAAGAAAAGTAAAACATGGTATTTATTTTTCATTTAAAAAAAAGTTATGGCTTGTAGAGGAAGCCGAAACTCATATAATGGTCACGACGACGGAGAAGTCGTTGTCACCGCATACGTACAACAAAAACATTCCCTTTTGTCGTTTATTAAAACAATTCATATAAAAATATTCCTTTTGAATAAAAGTAAAATTCAAAGAGTTTTATATACCGTATAAAATAAGGTTGTGTACAAAACAAAATATGCCTCAATGAAAGGAGATTGAGACAAAGTCCCATACCTCGTGTCCGACTTGACTCGATCGTTCTTTAATCTCCTGAATAATAAACTTGAGTTAATTTATACTTTCTTAAGAACCTTTTTCAAGTTCATCATTCCTTTTCTATCACTTATTACCATGTTATGAACACTATGTAATTTTTTAAGTTAATAACGGTCACTTTGTCGATCATTGATACTTGAGTCAAAAATGGACTACTTATAATTACATGTTGTTCATGTGGTCAAAGGTTCATTATATCTAGAATTATATTCATGATGTACATATCATATATATCATATATATCCATTATATACATGCATTTATAATATTACATAACATTTAGAGGTATGAAATGAAATGCACCGTTCATGGAGACGGTAAGCCGTACACACGCATGAACGCTACTTTCATTTCTATTTCATATTTAATGGAATTAAAACATAATGATACATAATAGTATTATAATTAAAGTATGTTATAATATATAATATCATTAAATCTATCCTTTATACGTACCACATATGGTATTAATGAATCAAATCACATTGAGGGGGCGGTAGTCCGCACTTCCAAAAAATGAAATTATCGCGTTTATCCATAATGAAAACCATAAATAAATGCCATAAATGATAAATACAGAAGCATAAAGAAGACATAAACATGTTATATATAATATATAAATATAATGACATCATAATTTTCAACTTTAAAGGTGTTAAAAGAAGATTGAACAATCATCGTTTCGTGAGGCAGAAATTCGCCAACCACAGAAACAGTATGTTCTTTAACCATTAGATGGAGGTGTGTGTATGTGTAGCTAGAATCCTTCACATAACAACAAACTAGTATATTGAAGATACTGTTTTCATTACAAAATAAAGGAATAAAAAGAGTTTAGGGGGTTGTAGAAACAAAATAAAACAAAAGAACACAAGTGAAAACATTACCTTTAAATTGGGTAACTCCTCTTGGTTCGAACCAAAAGGGTTTCTTGAAGAGCTTCCTGCCTAAGGTAAGGCTTCTAAGATTAAGAGAGGGATGTGGAGAGATAAAATGAGTAGATATTGGTCAATCCAATGGATTTAGAGGTGTGGGTAAGTAGGTAGAGGTGGGGGCATTTTATAAGAGGGAGGAGGGGCACTCTTGGAAAGTCAAGAAATGTTACTTTATATTAAAATGAGTTTCGGATTTTAAAGGTCCCACATTGATATATTTATAGGATAAGGTGATAAGGGTTCGAAATTTACTCATAAAATAGGTTTTTGACAAGTGTAAGTCTTATATTTTATATTATATTTTCATTGTATTTAAATCGTTTTTAATGAGGCAATCACTGCATCATCATGGTGTTATAAAAAATTTAATTTATTTAATGTCTAAAAAGTATAAAAAAAATAAAATTATGTAGGAAATATTTTTAGCTTTCCAATGAATATTTATATTCCAAGAGATCATTTATTTAGACAAAATTAAAATTGTTTTACTTGGGTGATACATACTTTGGTGATATTCTCCTTTCTTTAAAAATAAAATGATAAAGTGTCACTATCACCCAAAAGTGATTCCATGGGGTACCTAAGTTTGGCACAAGGTATCCCATGGTCAGACATTACACAACCAGTATCATTAGGACACATTTTGGGGTCATTTGTTATTATTATGATATTATTTTATTATCCTTAACTGCCCGATTATTAATTAATCATGATAATTAATGATCATTACCGTTGTTACTATTCATAATGTCCAAAAACAAATGAATCTTAATTACATAATTTGGACCTTATGATTCCAAATATGGAATCCATTTTACAAAATTCCAAACACAGAAATTGCAATAATTAATTTAAAAATATTTCTCATTGTCAAAACAAATAGCGGGTTTTTTTGAAACAATTTCTATCAAAAGTTTGACAATTGTTTATGTCCAATTTCAAAATAAAATTAATCCCAATGACCAAAATTGTATTAAATGGTAAAAATATATTCTATTTAAACTTTAAAACCAATTAAAAATATAATCTATCCATATAATTAATATAAGGCCCCAGCCTTAAACCTTACTTAATCTTGAGTTATTACAAGATTACACATTGAGGATCTTTTCGGGTTTAGAGTTTTAGAGAACTAGATCATAAAACTTGCATTACATTCCACATATAAACAAATTGGTTACATAAAGATAGTATTCTTCATTCCCATCAATGGAAACACATTTAAAATAAAACATGGATTATTTCTTGACACATCCTTGACTCTATCATCTTATCATGTACCTTTCCCTTGACCTGTGAAAAATATTTCAAAAACATGGGATGAGCATAAAAACTCAGTATGGGTTATAAAAAAAACATGGAAAGGAAAAATGAGTTCATATATACATAATAATGAAATCATACTTTACCCATTAAACATAGGCACTTTAACATACCTCATAAAATCATGAATAAGTCACAGAAATCATAAGACATAAAGGTAACTTGAGGCATTCATAACTTTCTTACGTAGGGAGTAACCCTCTTGGTTACGTTTGGAATACCCATCACAGTATATTCCCTAAAATCTCTTCGGAGAAACCTTAACGTTTCACTCCTTCGCGTTACCCAATGCATTGGAGAGCTATAACGGGCTCACCCGCCCTTAGTTTATCACGGAACCATCCGTCTTTATAATAATGCCCAAGAACCATAACATAATCATATCACATAAAACATGCATAAAGGAAACATAGAATTTCCACATTTCAATCACGAGATATCAATACAACAAATTGATATAAAAACATTATGAAAACCATTTTCAATACTAAAAGAAAAGAAAAGTAAAACATGGTATTTATTTTTCTTTTAAAAAAATGGTATGGCTTGTAGAGGAAGCCACAACTCAAATAACGGTCACGACGGCGGAGAAGTCGTTGTCGCCGCATACGTACGACAAAAACATTCCCTTTTTTCGTTTAGTAAACGCTTCGTATAAAAAGATTCCTTTTGAATAAATGTAAAAGTCAAAGGGGTTTATACACCGTATAAAACAAAGTTGTGTATAAAACAAAATAAGCCTCAATGAAAGGAGATTGAGACGAAGTCCCATACGTCGTATCCGACTTGACCCGACCGTTCTTTAATCTCCTGAATAATAAACTTGAGTTAATATATACTTGCTTATGAATCTTTTTCAAGTTCATTATTCCTTTTATACCATGTTATGAACATCATGTAATCAGTTAAGTTAATAATGTTCATTTTGTCGGTATTTGGTTCTTAAGTCAAAAATAGACTTCTTACATTACATGTTGTTAATTTGGTCAATGGTTTATTATATCCAGAATGGTATTCATGATGTAGATATCATATATGTCATATATATCCAGTACATACTTGAATTTATAATATTACATAATCATTTAGAGGTAAGAAATGAAATGCACCGTTCATGGAGACGGTAATCCGTACGTACGCATGAACGCTACTTTCATTTCTATTTCGTATTTTATAGAACAGAATCATAATGATATAAAGGTATATTATAATTCCAGTATAATATCATATATAATATCATAGTTCCATCCTTTATATGTCCCACATATGGTATTTAACGAATTAAATCACTTTGAGGGGGCGGTAGTCCGCACTTCCTAAAATGAAGATATCGTGTTTACCCATAATGGAAACCATAAAGGTATGACCAAAATGAAAAAAACAGAAGCTTAAGGAAAACATAAACATATTATATATCATATATAAAAATAGTGACATCATAATGGCCACCTTTGAAGGTGTTAAATGAGTGTTGAACAATCATCGTTTCGGGAGGCAGAATTTCGCCATCCACGGAAACCGTATGTTCTTTAACCATTTGATGTAGTTGTGTGAGAGTGTAGCTCAAATAAATCTTATAACAACATCCTAGTATATTGAGGATACTGGTTTTGTTACAAAATAAGTAAATAAAAAGAGTTTAGAGGGTTGGAGAAGCAAAATAAAACAAATGAACATGAGAGAATGAATTACCTTAAAAAGTGTAACTCCTTTTGATTTGAGCCTAAAGGATTCCTTTGAAAGGATTCTGCCCAAAGGGAATCCTCTAGGATTAGGAGAGGGATGTGGAGAGAGTAAACGGGCAGGGGTTGGCCGAGCCAAAGGCTTGAGAAGTGTGTGAAATGAGGTAGAGGTGGGGGCCTTTTATAAGAGGAGAGGAGGGGCACTTTTGGAAATGAAAGAAATATTACTTTATTTGAAAATGTGTTTCGGTTTTAAAAGGTCCCACATTGATATAATTCGTGGATAAGGTGATAAGGGTTCGAAATCCACTCATCCAATTGGTTTTGGACATGTGTAGTTCATAGATTTTACATTATCTTTTCATTTTATTTAAATCGTCAAATAATGATGTCATCGCTGCATCATTATTATGTCATAAATAATTAAATTTATTTAATGTATAAATATTATAACAAATTACTATGATGTATGAAATCTTTTTAGCTTTCCAATGACTATTTATAATCAAAAATCTGACCTTTATAACCCCATGTAAAAATTGTTTTCGTAAAATATCTCTTGTTTGTGTCATTTTTACTTTAACATTTAATAAAAAGTAATTTATGTCATTTCCCAACCAAAATGTCCCCATGGGGTCCCCAAGTTGACCCATGGCTTGTCTTGGTCGGCCCTGACACAACCAATAAGGTTGGGACATGTGTCTAGGTCATTTCATATTATTAAAGCATTATTTATACCTTAAACTACACTAATTACCACTAATCGCGATTAAAAACTTAATAAGTTACTGTTCACCAAAAAATTATTTTAATCTCATTGAACCACTTTTTACTTCTTAATGACAACCATGTATGTAGGATTTTCAAAATTCAATACACATTAGTGGTAAACTTTCATTTAACTGAAAAATCAGTTTTCTTGATTACCACTTAGTGGTTTCACTATTCATCAAAAATTGAAGTTTTTCAAAAAATTACCAAAAATTCACCCTATGCTATATTTGATATTCCGAATTCAAAAATGAAGTCTATTTTACAAAATTCAAATCATAAAAGTCACATTAATTAATTTAATAATTAATTCCCGCTACCAGAGCAAATAGCGTGTTTTTACAAAACAATAAGTATCAAAAGATTGACACCAGTTTAAGTCTAATTTCAAAGTGAAATTGATTCCAATGACCACCATTAGATAAAATGGTAAAAATATATTCTAAGTTCACTTCAAAACCAATTAAAAACATAATTTGATCATATAAAAAATTAGATTAAAAGGCAGTTTTGATGTAAAATGCAGTATTTTTCACTATTCATTAAAAAATGAACATTGTCAGAAAAATACCAAAAATTCACACAAGGTAAATTTTGATGTCCCAATCATAAAGAATAAGTTTATTTTGACAAACATATTTTATAAAATTTTCAAAAGATAGATTCAAAAATGGTTTGCCATCAAAAGGCAGTAAAACAATCTTTTAAGAATATTAGTGTATTCCATGCATAAGATTGTACTTACTTTCATTTTAAGCCTCTATAACACTATCTTAATCATTAATAGACATAGATAAAAATATATATTATTCATTACTTACTTGGGATGTTACATCCTTCCCCCCTTTAGAAAATTGCGTCCCCGCAATTTATTTACTTATCAAATAAATGGGGGTACTAATCCCTCATTGCATTTTCAGATTCCCATGTTGCCTCTTCAATCATGTGGTTTTTCCACAAAACCTTTACCTGATGAATCACCTTATTCCGTAACACTTGCTCCATGTGGTCAAGAATCTGGACCGGTTGTTCCTCATAAGATAGGTTCTCTTCCAGCTGAACTACCTCTGGACTCAAAACATGAGATGGATCTGGCATATACTTTCTCAACATCGAAACGTGAAAAACATTGTGTACCTGAGATAAACTCGGAGGTAAAGCCACTCGGTATGCAACTGATCCAACTCTATCCAGAATTTCTTATGGTCCAATGAACCTTGGACTTAGCTTTCCTTTCTTACCAAATCTCATCACACTTTTCCAAGGAGAAACCTTGAGAAAAACATGATCACCTACCTCGAAAGATAGATCCTTCCTCCGGTTATCCGCATAACTCTTCTGCCTACTCTGAGCTGTTCTCATGTGTTTCTGAATCAACTGAACTTTTTCGGCCATCTCTTCTACCAATTCTGGTCCCATCAATTTCCTTTCACCCACTTCATCCCAGAAAGCTGGAGTTCGACACCGCTTCCTATATAATGCCTGAAATGGTGCCATCTGTATACTGGAATGGAAACTATTATTATATGAAAATTCAACCAAAGAAAGATGTTGGTCCCAACTTCCCTGATAATCCATAGAACAAGCTCGTAGCATATCCTCCAATGTCTGAATTGTTCTTTCTGACTGCCCATCTGATTGAGGATGAAAAGCTGTACTAAAATTTAATTCAGTACCCAACGACTTCTGAAGGCCATTCCAAATGTTAGAAGTAAACCTGGGATCACGATCCGATACAATGGAGAGAGGAACTCCATGTAACCTGACTATCTCTTTAAGATACAAACGGGAAAGTTGATCAAGAGAGAAAGTATCTCGTATAGCAAGGAAATGAGCAGATTTGGTCAAGCGATCAACAATAACCCAGATTGCATTATTACCTCGAGATGTCTTCGGTAATCCAACAACAAAGTCCATGGATATATTCTCCCATTTCCACTCTGGCACTGGTAAAGGCTGAAGCATCCCTTTCGGTAACTGCCGCTCTGCTTTAACCTGCTGATAAGTCAAACACTTCACAGTAAAATCAGAAATATCTCTTTTCATTCCATCCCACCAGTAATACTCCCGCAGATCTCTATACATCTTAGTACTTCCCGGATGAACTGAAAACGGAGAACTATGATTTTCACATAACAGCTCTCTCTTCAACTATGAATCAAAAGGCACACACAATCTCTTCCCAAATCTCAAAACGCAATCATTATCAATGTTGAATTCAGGCAACTTACCTTTCTGAACCAGCTCTACCTTTTTCTGCAACTCACTGTCTTGCTTCTGTGCTTGCTTGATTCTATCTGATAGAGAAGATCTCACTGATACCTGAAACAAAACTGAAGGACTTCCTGCACCAACAACTTCTATGCCAAAGTTCATCAAATCCTTAACCAAAGGATCACGTTCCAAACGCAACATTGTTAATGAAGCATTACTTTTTCGACTCAAAGCATCAGCAACTTTATTTGCTTTTCCCGGATGGTAATGAATTGTACAATCATAATCCTTGATTAATTCCAGCCATCTCCTTTGTCTCATGTTTAACTCTTTCTGAGTGAATATATACTTTAAACTTTTGTGATCGGTATATATTTCACACTTTACTCCATACAAATGATGCCTCCAAATTTTTAAAGCAAAAACAACAGCAGCTAATTCCAAATCATGTGTAGGGTAATTTACCTCATGAGTTTTCAACTGTCGTGAAGCATAAGCAATTACCTGATCATTCTGCATTAGGACACAACCAAGTCTTTTCAATGAAGCATCACTGTATATAACAAACTCACCATTCCTGGAAGGTAGTGCCAAAACTGGAGCATTTACCAATCTTCTTTTCAATTCCCGAAAACAATCATCACATTCTTTTGTCCAGAAAAACTTAACACCCTTCCGAGTTAGCTTAGTCATTGGACTAGATAACCGTGAAAAATTTCAAACAAACCTTCGGTAATAGCCCGCCAAACCAAGGAAGCTAAGAATCTCGGTTAAATTTGTGGGTCTTGGCCATTCTTCCACAACTTTTGTTTTTGCAGGATCAACAGTTATTCCATCTTTAGAAACAATGTGACCAAGGAAAGAAATTTGTTGCAACCAAAACTCACACTTGCTGAATTTCCCATACAATTTCTTTTCTTTTAAGGTTTGCAAGATAACCCTTAAATGTTTTTCATGCTCCTCTTTACTTTTAGAAAACACCAAAATATCATCAATGAAAACCACCACAAACTTATCCAAGAACTCATGGAAAATTCTATTCATTAAGTCCATGAATACAGCAGGTGCATTGGTTAGCCCAAAATGCACTACTACAAATTCATAATGGCCATATCTCGTACGGAACGTGGTCTTCGGAATATCTTCCTCCTTTACCTTCAGTTGATGGTACCCCAATCTCAAGTCAATCTTTGAAAAAAACTGAGCTCCCTGGAGCTGATCAAACAAATCATCGATATGAGGAAAAGGATATTTGTTCTTAACAGTGATATTATTCAAGGCTCTATAATCAATGCAAAGTCTCATAGAACCATATTTCTTTTTAACAAATAAAACAGTAGCACCCCATGGTGATGTGCTAGGTCTAACGAAACATTTCTCTAATAAATCTTGCAATTGCTCCTTCAACTCTAAAAGTTCAATTTGTGCCATTCGATAAGGGGGTTTTGAAATTGTCTTAGCATCATGAACTAAGTCAACAGTAAACTCAACTTCCCGATCTGGTATTATTCCAGGCAACTCATCAGGAAAAACATCAGGATACTCATTTACCACTGGCACATCATTAATATGAAGAGTTCCATTATTTTCAACGACGTGTGCAAGGTAACATTCATTTCCATCTTTTACAAGTTTCTCGGCCTCTTGATATGTTATCAAAAGTAAGGGTTCATTCTTGTAAACAAACTGAAAGTCTTTCTGAAAAGAAACTTCTTTAGATCTACAGTCAATCTTAGCATGGTAAATAGAGAGCCAATCCATACCCAGGATAACATCAAACTCTACTAAAGGTAGAACAATAAGGTTTTCAAATATGTTCTTTCCACAGATAAGGATAGGAAGATTCTTATAAATTCTTTTTGCCTCGACACTTCCCCCAGGTGTTTTTACCAAAAGTTCAGGAGTCATTTCTTGAGATGGTATTCCCATTTTACTAGAAAAGGTTTCAGAGATGAAAGAATGTGTAGACCCCGAATCAAACAACACACTGGCATAATCTGAAAAAACAAACAAAGTACCTGATACAACTTCATTTGATGGCTCGACATCTGCTGAAGTAGTTGCAAAGGATTTCACCACCCCTTTCTGCTTGTAGTCTAACTGCTTCCCATCACTCAAGCTCCTTGTCGGACACTCGTTTGCATAGTGACCCATCTCATTGCTCTTATAACATTTCACTAACTGTAAATCAAATTTGTTCTTACCTTCACCTTGATCCTTTTCAGTGCAATCACGAGCCTTATGTCCCATCTTACCACATCAGTAGCACTTCCCAGAATTCAAAAGACATTCCCCAGTATTCCTTTTTCCACATTTATCACAAACTGGAAACTTAGTTCTCTTACCATCAGACTTTTTTGAAGAATTCTTACCTTTCTCCTGCCACCTCGGTCTCTTCTTCTGCTGGTTTTTATAGAAAACTTGGTCATCAGCAAACTCCATTTCCACCTTCTCAGCACATCGAACAAGATTTTCATAACTTTTAAACTCATGAGAAGCTAATGCCCTTCGATATTTTGGCTTTAATCCTGAGTAGAAATGATTGATTTTACTATCAAGGTCCCGGATAAAATTTGGAGCATACCTTGCCAATCGAGTGAACCTTTCTTCATAGGCAGCCACTGAGTCTTCCTCTTGCCTCAATTCCAAGAATTGCTTTTCCATCCTAAGTCGAACAGCCTTAGGAAAATACTTCTCAAGAAACATACCTTTGAATTCATCCCAGTCAAGAGCATCAATCTCATCGGCGTCCCTGATATTTTTAACCATAGACCACCACTGATCTGCTTCACCCTCCAAACGGTAAATAGCAAGGCTAACCTTTTGATTGTCTGAACACCCCATGACATCAAAAATCTTCTACAGTGCTTTAATCCACCCTTAAGCTAGCACAGGGTTAGATGAACCTCTGAATGATGGTGGATGTTGCCTCATGAAATGTTCCACCACTGACATGTTCCTTTGCGGTTGGTCTGGCTGATCTCGTGTATGGATACCACCGCCATTTATCGCTTGAGTCAACTGCGCCATTACTGCAACAAACTGTTCAGTTCCAATTCCGACCATTTCTGGATGCTGATTCAGAAGGTTATTTCCTTCTGTATGCCTTCCTAGCACTGCTTCCCTGTTTCCTTTGTGGAAAACCATTCTGAACAAACATGTCTTAGATGAAGCAACATGGTAATCTTTAAATGCTATATCATTTCGAAAAAAAATATTTTTGGATAATCATTTAATACAATTCTAACTCCTAAAGTTATCTAAACCGACCTCTGATACCAACTATAAGGCCCCAGCCTTAAACCTTACTTAATCTTGAGTTATTACAAGATTACACATTGGGGATCTTTTCGGGTTTAGAGTTTTAGATAATTAGATCATAAAACTTGCATTACATTCCACATATAAACAAAGTGGTTACATAAAGATAGTATTCTTCATTCCCATCAATGGAAACACATTTAAAATAAAACATGGATTATTTCCTGACACATCCTTGACTCTATCATCTTATCATGTATCTTTCCCTTAACCTGTGAAAAATATTTCAAAAACTTGGGATGAGCATAAAAACTCAGTATGGGTTATAAAAAAAACATGGAAAGGAAACATGAGTTCATATATACATAAGAATGAAATCATACTTTACCCATAAAACATAGGCACTTTAACATACCTCATAAAATCATGAATAAATCAGAGAAATCATAAGACATAAAGGTAACTTGAGGCATTCATAACTTTCTTACGTAGGGAGTAACCCTCTTGGTTACGTTTGGAATACCCATCACAGTATATTCCCTAAAATCTCTTCGGAGAAACCTTAACGTTTCACTCCTTCGCGTTACCCAATACATTGGAGATCTATAACGGGCTCACCCGCCCTTAGTTTATCACGGAACCACCCGTCTTCATAATAATGCCCAAGAACCATAACATAATCATATCACATAAAACATGCATAAAGGAAACATAAAATTTCCACATTTCAATCACGAGATATCAATACAACACATTGATATAAAAATATTATGAAAACCATTTTCAATACTAAAAGAAAATAAAAGTAAAACATGGTATTTATTTTTCTTTTAAAAAAAAGGTATGGCTTGTAGAGGAAGCCACAACTCAAATAACGGTCACGACGGCGGAGAAGTCGTTGTCGCCGCATACGTACGACAAAAACATTCCCTTTTTTCGTTTAGTAAACGCTTCGTATAAAAATATTCCTTTTGAATAAACGTAAAAGTCAAATGGGTTTATACACCGTATAAAATAAAGTTGTGTATAAAACAAAATAAGCCTCAATGAAAGGAGATTGAGACGAAGTCCCATACCTCGTATCCGACTTGACCCGACCGTTCTTTAATCTCCTGAATAATAAACTTGAGTTAATCTCTACTTGCTTATGAATATTTTTCAAGTTCATTATTCCTTTTATACCATGTTATGAACATCATGTAATCAGTTAAGTTAATAATGTTGATTTTGTCGGTATTTGGTTCTTAAGTCAAAAATAGACTTCTTACATTACATGTTGTTAATTTGGTCAAAGGTTTATTATATCCAGAATGGTATTCATGATGTAGATATCATATATGTCATATATATACAGTACATACATGCATTTATAATATTACATAATCATTTAGAGGTAAGAAATGAAATGCACCGTTCATGGAGACGGTAATCCGTACGTACGCATGAACGCTACTTTCATTTATATTTCATATTTTATAGAACGGAATTATAATGATATAAAGGTATATTATAATTCCAGTATAATATCATATATAATATCATAGTTCCATCCTTTATATGTCCCACATATGGTATTTAACGAATCAAATCACTTTGAGGGGGCGGTAGTCCGCACTTCCTAAAATGAAGATATCGTGTTTACCCATAATGGAAACCATAAATTTATGCCCAAAATGAAAAAAACAGAAGCTTAAGGAAAACATAAACATATTATATATCATATATAAAAATAGTGACATCATAATGGCCACCTTTGAAGGTGTTAAATGAGTGTTGAACAATCATCGTTTCGGGAGGCAGAATTTCACCATCCACGAAAACCGTATGTTCTTTAAGCATTTGATGTAGTTGTGTGAGAGTTTAGCTCAAATAAATCTTATAACAACATCCTAGTATATTGAAGATACTGGTGTTTTTACAAAAGAAGTAAATAAAAAGAGTTTAGAGGGTTGGATAAGCAAAATAAAACAAATGAACATGAGAGAATGAATTACCTTAAAAAGTGTAACTCCTTTTGATTTGAGCCTAAAGGCTTCCTTTGAAAGGATTCTTCCCAAAGGGAATCCTCTAGGATGAGGAGAGGTATGTGGATAGATTAAATGGGCTGGGTTTGGCCGAGACAAAGGCTTGAGAAGTGTGTGAAATGAGGTAGAGGTGGGGGCCTTTTATAAGAGGAGAGGAGGGGCACTTTTGGAAATGAAAGAAATATTACTTTATTTGAAAATGTGTTTCGGTTTTAAAAGGTCCCAAATTGATATAATTTGTGGATAAGGTGATAAGGGTTTGAAATCCACTCATCCAATAGGTTTTGGACATGTGTAGTTTATAGATTTTACATTATCTTTCCATTTTATTTAAATCGTCAAATAATGATGTCATCGCTGCATCATTATTATGTCATAAATAATTAAATTTATTTAATGTCTAAAAATTATAAAAAAAATACTATGATGTAGGAAATCTTTTTGTCTTTCCAATGACTATTTATAATCAAAATTCTGATCTTTATAACCCCATGTACAAATTGTATTAATAAAACATCTCTTGTTTGTGTCATTTTTACTTTAACATTTAATAAAAAGTAATTTATGTCATTTCCCAACCAAAATGTCCCCATGGGGTCCCCAAGTTGACCCATGGCTTTTCTTAGTCGGCCATGACACAACCAATAATGTTGGGACATGTGTCTAGGTCATTTCATATTATTAAATCATTATTTATAACTTAAACTACACTAATTACCACTAATCGCGATTAAAAACATAATAAGTTACTATTCACCAAAAAATTATTTTAATCTTATTGAACAACATTTTACTTCTTAATGACAACCATGTATGTCGGATTTTCAAAATTCAATACACATTAGTGGTAAACTTTCATTTAACTGAAAAATCAGTTTGCTTGATTACCACTTAGTGGTTTCACTATTCATCAAAAATTGAAGTTTTTCAGAAAATTACCAAAAATTCACCCTAAGCTATATTTGATTTTCCAAATTAAAAAATGAATTCTATTTTACAAAATTCAAATCATATAATTCACATTAATTAATTTAATAATTAATTCCCGCTGCCAGAGCAAATAGCGTATTTTTACAAAACAATAAGTATCAAAAGATTGACACAAGTTTAAGTCTAATTTCAAAGTGAAATTGATTCCAATGACCACCATTAGATAAAATGGTAAAAATATATTCTAAGTTCACTTCAAAACCAATTCAAAACATAATCTAATCATATAAAAAAAATTAGATTAAAAGACAGTTTTGATGTAAAATGCAGTATTTTTCACTATTCATTAAAAAAAGAACATTGTCAGAAAAATACCAAAAATTCACACAAGGTAAATTTTTATGTCCCAATAATAAAGAATAAGTTTATTTTGACAAATATATTTTATTAAATTGTCAAAATATAGATTCAAAAATGGTTTGCCATCAAAAGGCAGTAAAACAATCTTTTAAGAATATTAATGTATTCCATGCATAAGATTGTACTTACTTTCATTTTAAGCCTCTATAACACTATCTTAATCATTAATAGACATATATAAAAATATATATTATTCATTACTTACTTGGGATGTTACAATTAAATTAGATGAAAAAGCAGTTTTGAAGTAAAATGCAGTATTGTTCACTATTCATTAAAAAATGAACATTGTCAGAAAAATACAAAAAAATATCCAAAGTAAATTTCAATGTCCCAATCCTAAATAATAATTTTATTTTGACAAATAGATCTTATAAAATTGTCAAAATTTTGATTTAAAAATGGTTTTCCATCAAAAGGTGGTAAAACAATATTTTAAAAATATTAAAGAATTCTATGCTTAAGATTGAATTTATTCTAATTTTAAGCCTTTAAAACACTTTCTAATTCCTAAATAGACATAGATATGAAAACCCATAATTCATTAATTACTTGGGATGTTACATCCTTCCCCCTTTAGAAAATTGTGTCCCCATAATTTATTTACTTATCGAATAAGTGGGGGTATTTATCCCTCATTACATTTTCAGATTCCTATGTTGCCTCTTCAATCATGTGGTTTTTCCACAAAAACATAACTTGATGAATCACCTTATTCTGTAACACTTTCTCCCTATGGTTAAGAATTTTGATAGGTTGTTCCTCGTAAGATAGGTTCTCTTCCAACTGAACTACCTCTGGACTCAAAACATGAGATGGATCTGGAATGTACTTCCTTAACATTGAAACATGAAAAACATTGTGTACCTGAGATAAACTAGGAGGTAAATACACTCGGTATGCAACTGATCCAACTCTCTCCAGAATTCCATATGGTCCAATAAACCTTGGACTCACCTTTCTTTTCTTACCAAATCGCATCACACTTTTCCATTGTGAAACTTTGAGAAAGACATGATCACCTACCTCAAAAGAGAGATCCTTCCTCCTGTTGTCCACATAACTTTTCTGCCTGCTCTCAGTTGTTCTCATGTGTTTCTGTATCAGCTGATCTTTTTTTGCCAACTCTTCTACCAATTCTGGTCCCATCAACTTCCTTTCACCCACTTCATCCCAAAAAGCTGGAGTTCGACACCACTTCCTATATAATGCCTCAAATGGTGCCATCTGTATACTAGAATGAAAACTGTTATTATAAGAAAACTCAACCAAAGAAAGATGTTGGTCCCAACTTCCCTGATAATCCATCGAACAAGAACATAACATATCCTCCAATGTCTGAATTGTTCGTTCTGACTTTCCATCTGATTGAGGATGAAAAGTTGTACTAAAATTTAATTCAGTACCCAATGACTTCTGAAGGCCTTTCCAAAAGATAGAAGTAAACCTGGGATCATGATCAGATACAATGGAGAGGGTAAATCCATGTAACCTGACTATCTCTTTAAGATACAAAAGAGAAAGTTGATCTAGGGAAAAAGTATCTCGTATAGCAAGGAAATGACCAGATTTAGTCAAGAGATCAACAATAACCCAGATTGCATTATTACGTCGAGGTGTCTTCGGCAATCCAACAACGAAGTCCATGGATATATTCTCTCATTTCCACTCTGGAACTGGTAAAGGATGAAGCATCCCTTTCAGTAACTGTCACTCTGCTTTAACCTGTTGACAAGTCAAACACTTCACAGTAAAATCAGCAATATCTCTTTTCATTCCATCCCACCAGTAATACTCCCGAAGATCTCTATACATCTTAGTACTGCCAGGATGAACTAAAAATGGAGAACTATGAGCTTCACATAACAACTCTCTCTTCAACTGTGAATCACAAGGCACACACAATCTCTTCCCAAATCTCAAAACACAATCATTATCAATGTTGAATTCAGGAAACTTACCCTTTTGAACCAGCTCTACCTTTTTCTGCAACTCACTGTCTTGCTTCTGTGCTTGCTTAATTCTGTCTAATAGAGAAGATTTCATTGATACCTGAAACAAAATAGAAGAACATACTACACCAACAACTTCTATGACAAAGTTCATCAAATTCTTAACCAAAGGATCACGCTCCAAACGTAACATGATTAATGAAGCATTACTTTTTCAACTCAAAGCATCAGCCACTTTATTTGCTTTTCCTGGATGGTAATGAATTGTACAATCATAATCCTTGATTAATTCTAGCCATCTCCTCTGTCTCATGTTCAATTCTTTCTGAGAAAATATATACTTTAAACTTTTGTGATCAATATATATTTCACACTTTACACCGTAAAATGATGTCTCCAAATTTTTAAAGTGAAAACAACAGCAGATAATTCCAAATCATGTGTAGGGTAATTTACCTCATGTGTTTTCAACTGAGGTGAAGCATAATAAATTACCTGATCATTCTGCATTAGGATGCAACCAATTCCTTTTAATGAAGCATCACTGTATAAAAAAAACTCACCATTCTTGGAAGGTAGTGCCAAAACTGGAGCATTCACCAATCTTATTTTCAATTCCTGAAAACAATCATCACATTCTTTTGTCCAGATAAACTTAACACCCTTTTGAGTTAGCTTAGTCAATGGACTAGATAACCGGGGGAAATTTCTAACAAACCTTCGGTAATAGCCTGCCAACCTAAGGAAGCTACGAATCTCAGTTACATTTGTGGGTCTTGGTCATTCTTCAACAACCTTTGTTTATGCAGGATCAACAGTTATTCCATCTTTAGAAACACTGTGACCAAGGAAAGAAATTTTTTGCAACCAAAACTCACACTTGCTGAATTTCCCATACAATTTATTTTCATTTAAGGTTTGAAAAATAACCCTTAAGTGTCATTCATGCTCCTCTTTACTTTTAGAAAACACCAAAATGTCATCAATGAAAAAAACCACAAACTTATCCAAGAACTCATTGAAAATTATATTCATAAGGTCCATGAATACAGCAGGTGCATTGGTCAACCCAAAAGGCATTACTAAAAATTCATAATGGCCATATCTTGTATGAAACGCGGTCTTCGGAACATCTGCTTCCTTTACCTTCAACTGATGGTACCCCGATCTCAGGTAAATCTTTGAAAAATACTGAGCTCCCTAGAGCTGATTAAACAAATCATTGATATGAGGAAAAGGATATTTGTTCTTAACATTGATGTTATTCAAGGCTCTATAATCAATGCAAAGTCTCATAAAACCATCTTTATTTTTAACAAATAAGACAGGAGCACCCCATGGTGATGTGCTAGGTCGAATGAAACATTTCTCTAATAAATCTTACAATTTCTCCTTTAACACTAAAAGTTCAATTTGATCCATTCGATAAGGGGGTTTTGAAATTGGCTTAGCATCATGAACTAAGTCAATAGTAAATTCAACTTCCTGATCTGGTATTATTCCAGGAAACTCATCAGGAAAAACATCAGGATACTCATTTACCACTAGCACATCATTAATCTAAACGGTTCCTTTATTTTCAACAAAATGTGCAAGGTAAAATTCATTTCCATCTTTTACAGGTTTCTCATCCTCTTGATATGTTATCAACAGTATGGGTTCATTCTTGTACACAAACTTAAAGTATTTATGAAAAGAAACTTCTTTATCTCTAGAATAAATCTTAGCATGGTAAACAGAGAGCCAATCCATACCCAGGATAACATCAAACTCTACTAGAGGTAAAACAATATGGTTTTCAAGTAGGTTCCTTCCATGGATAAGGATAGGAAGATTCTTCTAAATTAATTTTGTCTCAACATTTCCCCCAGGTGTTTTTACCACAAGTTCATGAGTCGTTTCATGAGATGGAATTCCCAATTTACTAGAAAAGTTTTCATAGATGAAAGAATGTGTAGACCCCAAATCAAACAACACATTGGAATAATATGAGAAAACAAACAAAGTACCTGATACCACTTCATTTGATGGCCCAACATCTGATGAAGTAATTGCAAAGGATTTCACCACTCCTTTTTTCTTGTAGTCTGACTGCTTTCCATCACTCAAGCTCTTTGTCGGACACTCGTTTGCATAATGACCCATCTCATTGCACTTGAAACATTTCACTAACTGTAAATCAAATTTGGTCTTACCATCGCCCTGATCTTTTTCAGTGCAATCACGAGCCTTATGTCCCATCTTACCACATCGGTATCACTTTCCAGAATTCAGAAGACATTCCCCAGCATGCCTTTTACCACATTTATCACAAACTGGAAACTTAGTTTTCTTACCATTAGACCTTTTTGAAGAATTCTTCCCTTTCTCCTGCCACCTCGGTCTCTTCTTCTGTTGGTTGTTATAGAACACTTGATCATCGTAAAACTCTATTTACACCTTCTCAGCACATCAAATAATCTTTTAATAACTCTTGAACTCATGAGAAGATAAAGCCCTTTGATATTTTGGCTTTAATCCTGAGTAAAAATGATTGATTTTACTATCAAGGTCTCGGATAAAATTTGGAGCATTCCTTGCCAATCGAGTGAACCTTTCTTCATAAGCAGTTACTAAGTCATCCTCATGCCTTAATTACAAGAATTGTTTTTCCATTCTAAGTCGAACAGCCTTAAGAAAATACTTCTCAATAAACAAACCTTTGAATTCATCCCAGCCGAGAGCATCAATCTCATTAGCGTCCCTGATATTTTTAACCATCGACCACCACTGATCTGCTTCACCCTCCAAACGGTAAATTGTAAGACTAACCTTTTGATTGTTTGAACACCCCATGACATCAAAAATCTTCTCCAGTGATTTAATCCACCCTTCAGCTAGCACAGGGTCAGATGATCCTCTGAGTGATGGGGGATGTTGCCTCATGAAATGTTCCACCACTGACATGTTCCTCTGCGGTTGATCCAGGTGATCTCATGCATGGATACCACTTCCATTTATCTCTTGAGTCAACGGTGACATTACTGCAACAAACTGTTCAGTTCCGATTCTGACCATCTCAGGATACTGATTCGGAAGGTCATTTCCTTCTGTATGCCTTCCTATCACTGCTTCCCTGTTTCCTCTGCAGAAAACCATTCTGAACAAACATTTCTTATATGAAGCAACACAGTAATCTTAAAATGTTATATCATTTCAATTTGACCATAAAAAAAATATTTTTGGATAATCATTTAATAGAATTTTAACACCTAAAGTTATCTAAACCGACCTCTGATACCAACTATAAGGACCCAGCCTTAAACATTACTTAATCTTGAGTTATTACAAGAATACACATTGAGGATCTTTTTAGGTTTATATTTTTATAGAATTATATCATAAATCATGCATTACATTCCACATTTAAACAAGGTGGTTACATTAAAGACAATATTCACTTTTCCCATCAAAGGAAACATATTTAAAAAAAACATGGATTCTTTCATGACACTTCCTTGACACTATCATCACATCATTTACCTTTCCCTTGACCTATGAAAAACATTTCAAAAACATGGGATGAGCATAAAAAGCTTAGTAAGGTATATAAAAATACGGAATGAAAACATTAGTCCATGTACACATAAGAATCAATGAAATCATACTTTACTCATAAAACATAATCACTTTATCATAACTCATGAAATCATATGATTTATGAATAACTCATAGAAAACATAAGACATAAAGGTAATTTGAGGCATTCATGACATTCTTACGTAGGGAGTAACTCTCATGGTTATGTTTGGAATACCCATCACAGTATATTCCCTAAATCTATTCGGATAAACCTTAGCGTTTAACCCCTTCATGTTACCCAATGCATTGGAGAGATATATCGGGCTCACCCGCCCTTAGTTTATCACAGAACCACCCGTCTTCATAAACAATACCCAAGAACCATAACATAATCGTATCACATAAAACATGCATAAAGGAAACATAGCATTTCCACATTTCAATCACAAGATATAAATACAACACATTGATATAATAAAAACATTATCAAAACCATTTTCAATAACAAAATTAAAGAAAATTAAAACATGGTATTTATTTTTCATTTAAAAAATTTATGGCTTGTAGAGGAAGACGAAACTCATATAATAGTCACGGCGGTAGAGAAGTTGTTGTCGTCAAATACGTACAACAAAAACATTCCCTTTTGGCATTTATTAAAAAAAATCATATAAAAAGATTCATTTTGAATAAAAGTAAAATTCATAGGGTTTTATACACCGTATAAAAGAAGGTTGTGTATAAAACAAAATATGCCTCAATGAAAGGAGTTTGAGACGAAGACCCTTACCTCATGTCCGACTTGACTCTATCATTCTTTAATCTCCTGAATAATAAACTTGAGTTAATTTCCACTTTCTTAAGAACCTTTTTCAAGTTCATTATTCCTTTTATATCACTTATTACCATGTTATGAACACTATGTAATTTTTTAAGTTAATAACATTCACTATATCGGTCATTGGTACTTGAGTCAAAAATGGACTTCTTATGTAACACCCCGAGATTTTATGAAAAATATTCTTTTAATTTCATTAATGTCTTGTGTTGTATGCTACACCAAGATTACCTTGTGCTATACGCAACACCGTATTAGCTTGTCGTATACGCAACACTATTCTTGGATTGTGTTACACACAATTTTGATAATAGTTATTCTACACAACATTGAGTATATATATATATATATATTCAATGTATAAATGAAATATGGTTGGATTATGTTATATGAAACAATGAAGGATTCTTGCACAGCACGCAACCCTGACTTGGCTTGCATTACATGCAATCGTGACCTTCCTCGATAGCGTGTGTTGTACGCAATACCGGGTTTTACTAAACAACGATATATTATTATAATATTATTATGAACTAGCTGTTATGAATAGTATTAACTAAATTTTGAATCTTATAACAATATTATTCTTCTTACACAATTTCTAAAACATGGTATAAGAACAAAATAAATTTTTCGGGTAAAATAAGTATTTTTCAAAAAATGCAGTTTTGCCGCCTTTTGATGGCGCACCCACTTTAAATCTAGTTTTTGACATGTTTATAAGTTCAATTTGACAAAATAAAATTCTTCTTTTGAATCATGATATAAATATTTACTTTGGATAAATTTTCATATCATTCTGGTAACTTTCATATTTTGATGAATAGTAAAAACACGCTATATTTTAATTAAAAACAACTTTTTTCATCGCAATAATTTACATGGTTAAATTATAATATTGAATGGTTTTTAAGTATAAATAGAATATATTTTTACCATTTAATATAATGTATGTCATTAGCATTGATTCTACCTTGAATTCGTAGGATAAATCAATTCAATCTTTTGCAATGTTTTAAAGAAAAACCCGTTTTCTTTCGACAACAGGATTAATTTTAATTTAATTTCTGCAACTTTTGTGTATTGAATTTGGAAAAATGTATTCCATATTTGGAATCAGTAGAACAAAATTATGTTAATAAGCTACTTATTATTTTTGGGAATTATGAATAGTAACTACGGTAAATTTTATTTACCATAATTAAAGGTAAATCGGGTAATTAAGGGTAAATATAATATTATAAAATTACCCTAGAACATGTCAAAATCCTATCGGATGACTAAAAGTCGACCCATATCACCTAAGGGTCGGATTAGATTCATTTAATGGACTTTTTTCCTTGAAAATAATTTAATTATTATTAAAAGCAAAGAATGTGACAACATGTCACTTTCTTAAATCTTATAAGTATAATAATTTTAATTTAGTGATAAACTTCATGAAACATCGAAAATGAATAGTCTCCAGAAAGCTAATACAATTATCTAAATAATATGAATTTATTTAGAATTTTTAGGGATTAAATAATTATCATTTATTATGACACAAAGATGATGTAGTAATTGTCTTATTAATGAAATATTGACATAATTGATGTTATAAATACCCAAATAAATGTAATTTCAGACTTTTTATGAATTACACTAATTTTATAGGTTAATAGGACATGTTATTAGTGATTTAATTAACTTTTTTCGAAATAATCATTCTGTTATGATTATCACAAAAATCAATTACTAAATAGTGTCAAAATTGACATAAAATAGTTTTTAAAACAAATATTATATTATTGATTGTTATTTTATTCCTAAAAATCTAAGGTTCGGCCAATATACTTATATAATGATAGGTGTATCATTAATGGACTACTTGGGGTCGTTTGGATGTATATGGTATGTTTATTAACTATATAATATAAAAATACAAAGTGATATGGTAAATGTCAATCTAATTAACTAAGAGTTAAAACTAAAAGATAAGGTTAATATAATGACCTAAACTTGTCTAAATTCTATTGGATGAGATTATTTTGACCCATCCCCACCTTATCTTCTAAATAAATCAATTTGGAGCTATTTAAAACTGAATTTGGCTTTATAATAAAATAATATTTTTAGTTATTCCAAAGGTGCCCCTCTCCTCCCTTATAAAAGGGCTCCTCCTCCCTCTCTTCCTCACACCACTTTGAGCCTTAAAGCTTGGAAAAACCCTGCCAAATTCTCTTCTCCACTTACTTAGCAACATCCTAGAGGTTCGGGTCTTCCTCAAAGACCAATTTTAGTGCCCTAATAGGAGGTCTCAAAGAGACGCTTCAAAGAAGAGGTAATTTCCGTTACCGATTCTTTCATCTTTATTTCTTCTTCCACATCTTCTTCTTTAGTTGTTTCATTATGAAGTAATAACATCAGTATCACTCATATACTGATATGTTATTATAAGTATGAAACAACCCTATTTCACCATCTATCCATCCTACGGAAAAAGAAATCACCGCGCGTGCGTACGTATGGAATATCGTCTCCATGTCGTGGTGTAATCTATTTTCCACCACCACCTTACTTGGATGGGTATAATGGTGTACATAATAACTATATATGATATTATAAAGTGATATTGATTCTGAAATAGTATACATACACTTCAATACAATTCCACTATCTTGAGAATGATATCATCGCTCGTGCATACGTACGGACTACCGTCTCCACGACGCGATGACATTCATTCTCCACATTAACCATTCATGAATGATTATAAAGTATATATAATAAGTAATCATGAAATATATGACATAATAATGATACTGTATTTATGTGTGTATATATATGTATGTCATCTACTTATTTCCATTCAACTTAATAAGGAAACAAAAACAGTGTTCATGCGTACGTACGGCCTACCGTCTCCATGAACGGTGTATTTCTTTCCATTTATTGATCTATTATATAAATGTATATTCTGAATATATATTATATATAAAACATGTTTTATATTCTGGAATGATGTAATCATGATCTAAGTAATCATATGAATAATTACAAGTCAAAACACGGACGGCAAATGAAACGATTTTACCCAAAATGGTCTTTAACATGGAATTTACAAAAGAACGGGTAAAATAAAGTCATAAGTGAACCATATATGAAATAATAACAATAATTATGATTCTGGAATAAGTCAATGACATTATTTAAATCATTATACAGGAGGTTCGGACACTTACGAAGCAAATCGGACCTAAGGTAAGGGAAAATATCACAATCTCATTTTTATCCGAGATTGTTTATACTTTGGTATTTACTGGGGTGTATTTTATCATCCACATCCATGTTTCCTCAATATGTAATATTATTTCCATCCACCTACAATTTTTTAAATCCATTTTTACCCTTTTTTGAGTTTTATTAAAAGATATGAAAGGAATCTTTTGTCGTTTTTCGTATGAGGTACTTTTTGACTTTTCCGACAAAATTACGAGAAGAATGTTTTTTAACTTATACGGCATTAATGAATTTTGAAAACATTATTTCCAATAAGCTTACTTTATAATTTTTCATGTTTATTTTTAATCAACTTATTCTAGTTTAAAATTGTATGACATGTTAATAAAGGAAAATGTTTTTGAAGTAGAAAGGATATTTTCCTCAAGAATTGAGTTCAAGTGTTTTATCAAAATTATTTTCCATCTAAGATAATATAGGGTCCTGTTTCTATCCCTATTATTACATTGATTTGATTATGTTGTGATGGAATTATTTTTATGAATTCCTTTATCTTATATGAATCGTTTTATGATGTCACGATGTTTAAGAATCCCATTTTTATTACATGGGTTATGCAATGATGTATGATTTATGATTTTGTGGAACACATAAGAATGGTATCATTATGAGATGGGTGGGACCTATATCTCCCTCCAATGCATTGGGTAAAGATTTTATATCTCATGATATAGACATGGCCGGAACGGTAGGTTATACTGGTTCGGTGAAACAGGACTGAAACGAGGAGTGAACTCGGTTCAGAAAGGGACTTTGTCCACTAAGATTGTCTTGGCAATGAGTCTTGACTAATAAGAAATGATTCTCTATGATTATGTGTATATGACACAAAGTTTCATGTTTTAAGTTATGATTATTGGGATTACATTTTACTACTATGATTTATCCCATGTTATGATATTATGATCTCTTTTGCAGGTTAAGATTTCCAAAATGTTGTGTTCTTATGAATATGATGTGATTGATATTTCTTTTGTTTACCCTTACTGAGCATTTGAGCTCACTCTTTTATGTTTTCTTTTCCCCAGGACATAAAGAAAGTATTTAGGTTAAAAAAAAAGATCTTTATGGGAGATGTTGAAGATCTTTCACCACGATTAGAAGATTATATTCTGAGTTTCCAAAGACACTAAACTATTACGGTCCTTGTGTGTTTTTGTTATGTACTAAGTATTCTGCAAAAGTAATGTAATGTCTATATACATTATGCTCCATGTCTCTATAGTTGGTATCAGAGGAATGGTTTAGTCAACCTTTGGAAACTAGGATGTGAAAACGTTAGTGAGATCACTAGAGATATTTCTAAGGTATGTCTAGGGATGCCCCTAAGGATAAGTATACGTATAGGATATAGTCCTAGAACTATGGTAACGATATTAGAATTTAACCTAAGATGTTAGATATTGAAGTTACTCCCCCTTTATTATGATTTTTTCCTCTCACACTATTCATTTTGGGTTTTAGAAAATGGATGGAAACAAGATGATTCACGATAATGGAGGATATGGTGGACAATGGAATGATATTATTCATGAGCAACCAAATGAAATGGGATTTGGAAGTCTAAACATCATTATTATGCCGAATCAGAAATCTCATAATATGATCAATAAAGTAAAATTTGGTAAGTTTCCTGACTCGGCTAATAAGAGAAAGATGGAGTTTCATGATGATCATAGAGGAAAGAAAGTTCAATTTCCCCTATGTAAATCATGTGGGAAGAGGCATCAAGGAGAATGTTTCAAAGGAACTGGAAGATGCTTTGTGTGTGGAAAAGAAGGACACAAAGCCAGTAAGTGAAAAGGAAAAGGTTCAGTTAACACCAGGGATGAGGATAATGGTATTGCTACGACATCAACAATGGTTAAATGTTTTAAATGTGGAATTTACGGGCATTATACAAACCAATTCCCTAAGGGAAAGTCTCATGAAGAGAATCAGTATGGTCATATGGGTAGTATTTATGTGGATGATGAAGAAGAGACTACAAATGATATGTGAGATGAAAGAATTGTTGAAGCTCAGTCAATGGTTTAAGAATGAAGTGGAATGATTACATGTTTATCATGTGTAATTTTGTATAAGTAATCTCATGGTACTATGGAATAAAGAGACATCTAAGGATTATTACACTGTTGTCTTTCCTTGAGTTTTGAAAGTGTATGATTAATGTTACCAGTATCCATGAAAGGTTATTCAGATATTTTTGGAATGTAGATGATATGCGCATAATGAAGGGATAAGGAGAAAATTAAATGTATTCATGAGCTCATGACTGATATAAGGAAAAGGTTATATCATGGTTTGAGTATATAGAATTTTTGAATTTTGGTATGTGGAAAGAGTTAACTTTTGACAGCATTCATGTTTTCACTAAGGTTTAATGGGTATTCATTTTTCAAGAGAATACATCATTAAGGTATTCACATGATTGGAATGTGACCAACAAGATATATGGGGGATAAAAGATGGTATTCACATGCTTGGTTGACGACATTTCAAGTAATCGTTTTCTTTATACTATGAGCTTGGAACGAAGTATTTTAAGCCTAAAGATTGGAATGGATTATGTTAACCATAAGTTAATATTATTTAAGGATAGAACTTTTTTTTTGATATTATTTATGTGATGTTATAGTAATGTAGTTTTAGAAAAAAGGACAACCTGCAGAACGGGCGATAGCCCATCGCGTCGGACAAGGCTGTGGGAATCGAACCCACAACCGAAGTGCGACTGGCCTTTAGCGCCTACCACTAGCCTACATGAAGTCCCTGTTTAGTATAAACTAGTTTTATTATATTAATCAGTATGATATATGAATTATAAGTCCATTTTAGGAACCATATATGATTAATCTCACTATAGATGGACTTATGTATTTTTTAATAACATTTCAAACCTTTTGTTTGAGATAGATGGAATGACCCATCATTCTATCACATGATCTGCTAACACATCACGAATGACAAATTCAACTTCATTTCTTTAAGAGACGAAGTAGAAATTATCCAAAGAACGACAAACGGTGAGACTATACCAAAATCACAAAGGTATTTATTCTAATTCCAATTTCATCAACTTTAGGGAAATGATCTTGAAAACCAAAAATGTTGTCCTAGTGCTCTTATATCTGATTAATCAGATGGTACCTTAGATCGTCAGAAATATATGGCTTTGTGATTGCTGGCTTTTCCATAGCCATGTTCTCTACCACTCTCCATCAGAACATGATGGTTAGATTTCTCTTCCATATCCATATTTTCACCTATGTGGAAACCCAGTGATTAGTTTATTTGGGTAACCGTTACGTTTCATACTTTTTTTTAAAGATTGGTTTTGGTATTCCTTTTTATGATGTGGGTTTCTATTAAAGAAACTTTCGAATAGTAAACCATTTATAACCCCGACGAATTCCGAGGGCGAAATTCATTTTAAGGGGGGTAGAATGTAACACCCCGAGATTTTATGAAAAATATTCTTTTTAATTTCATTAATGTCTTGTGTTGTATGCTGCACCAAGATTACCTTGCGCTATACGCAACACCGTATTAGCTTGCAGTATACGCAACACTATTCTTGGATCGTGTTACACACAATTTTGATAATAGTTATTCTACTCAACAATGAGTATATATATATATATATTCAATGTATAAATGAAATATGTTTGGATTATGTTATACGAAACAACGAAGTATTCTTGCACAGCATGCGACCCTGACTTGGCTTGCATTACACGCAATCGTGACCTTCCTCGATAGCGTGTGTTGTACGCAATACCGAGTTTTACTAAACAACGATATATTATTATAATATTATTATGACCTAGCTGTTATGAATAGAATTTACTAAATTTTGAATCTTATAACATTATTATTCTTCTTACACATTTTCTAAAACATGGTATAAGAACAAAATAAATTTTTCGGGTAAAATAAGTATTTTTCAAAAAATGCAGTTTTGTCGCCTTTTGATGGCGCACCCACTTTAAATCTAGTTTTTGACATGTTTATAAGTTCAATTTGACAAAATAAAATTCTTCTTTGGAATCATGATATAAAAAGTTACTTTGGATAAATTTTCATATCATTCTGGTAACTTTCATATTTTGATGAATAGTAAAAACATGCTATATTTTAATTAAAAAAAACTTTTTTCATCGCAATAATTTATATGGTTAAATTATAATTTTGAATGGTTTTTAAGTATAAATAGAATATATTTTTACCATTTAATATAATGTATGTCATTATCATTTATTCTACCTTGAATTCGTAGGATAAATCAATTCAATTTTTTGCAATGTTTTAAAGAAAAACCCGTTTTCTTTCGACAACGGGATTAATTTTAATTTAATTTCTGAAACTTTTGTGTATTGAATTTGGAAAAATGGATTCCATATTTGGAATCAGTGGATCCAAATTATGTTAATAAGCTACTTTTTATTTTTGGGAATTATGAATAGTAACTACGGTAAATTTTATTTACCATAATTAAAGGTAAATCGTGTTATTAAGGGTAAATATAATATTATAAAATTACCCTAGCACATGTCAAAATCCTATCGGATGACTAAAAGTCGACCCATATCACCTAAGGGTCGGATTAGATTAATTTAATGGACTTTTGGCCATGAAAATAATTTAATTATTATTAAAACCAAAGAATGTGACAACATGTCACTTTCTTAAATCTTATAAGTATAATAATTTTAATTTAGTGATAAACTTAATGAAACATTGAAAATGAATAGTCTCCAGAACTATAATACAATTATCTAAATAATAGGAATTTATTTATAATTTTTAGGGATTAAATAATTATCATTTATTATGACACAATGATGATGTAGTAATTGTCTTATTAATGAAATATTGACATAATTGATGTTATAAATACCCAAATAAATGTAATTTGAGACTTTTTATGAATTAAACTAATTTTATAGGTTAATAGGACATGTTAGTATTGATTTAATTAACTTTTTTCGAAATAATCATTCTGTTATGATTATCACAAAAATCAATTACTAAATAGTGTCAAAACTGACATAAAATAGTTTTTAAAACAAATATTATATTATTGATTGTTATGTTATTCCTAAAAATCTAAGGTTCGGCCAAGATACTTATATCATGATAGGTTTATCATTGATGGACCACTTGGGGGTCTTTTGGATGTATATGGTATGTTTATTAACTATATAATATAAAAATACAAAGTGACATGGTAAATGTCAATCTAATTAACTAAGAGTTAAAACTAAAAGATAAGGTTAATATAATGACCTAAACTTGTCTAAATTCTATTGGATGAGAGGATTTCGACCCATACCCACCTTATCTTCGAAATAAATCAATTTGGAGCTATTTAAAACCGAATTTGTCTTTATAATAAAATAATATTTTTAGTTATTCCAAAGGTGCCCCTCTCCTCCCTTATAAAAGGGATCCTCCTCCCTCTCTTCCTCACACCACTTTAAGCCTTCAAGCTCGGAAACCCCTGACAAATTCTCTTCTCCACTTCCCTAGAAACATCCTAGAGGTTATGTTCTTCCTCAAAGACCAATTTTAGTGCCCTAAGAGGAGGTCTCAAAGAGGCGCTTCAAAGAAGAGGTAATTTCCGTTACCGATTCTTTCATCTTTATTTCTTCTTCCACTTCTTCTTCTTTAGTTGTTTCATTATGAAGTAATAACATCAGTATCAATCATATACTGATATTTTATTATAAGTATGAAACAACCCTATTTCACCATCTATCCATCCTACGGAAAAATAAATCACCGCGCGTGCGTACGTATGGAATACCGTCTCCATGCCGTGGTGTAATCTATTTTCCACCACCACCTTACTTGGATGGGTATAATGGTGTATATAATAACTATATATGATATTATAAAGTTATATTGATTCTGAAATAGTATACATACACTCCAATACAATTCCATGATCATGAGAACGATATCATCGCTCGTGCATACGTACAGACTACCGTCTCCACGACGCGATGAGATTCATTCTCCACATTAACCATTCATGAATGATTATAAAGTATATATAATAAGAAATCATGAAATATATGACATAATAATGATACTGGATTTATGTGTATATATATGTATTTCATCTACTTATTTCCATTCAACTTAATAAGGAAACAAAAACAGTGTTCATGCGTACGTACGACCTACTGTCTCCATGAACGGTGTATTTCTTTCCATTTATTGATCTATTATATATATGTATATTCGGAATATATATTATATATAAAACATTTTTTATATTTTGGAATGATGTAATCATGATCTAAGTAATCATATAAATAATTACAAGTCAAAACACGGACGACAAATGAAATGATTTTACCCAAAACGCTCTTTAACATGGAATTTACAAAAGAACGGGTAAAATAAAGTCATAAGTGAACCATATATGATATCATAACAATAATTATGATTCTGTAATAATTCAATGACATTATTTAAATCATTATACAGGAGGTTCGGACACTTACTAAGAAAATCGGACCTAAGGTAAGGGAAAATATCACAATCTCATTTTTATCCGAGATTGTTTATACTTTGGTATTTACTGGGGTGTAATTTATCATCCACATTCGTATTTCCTCAATATATAATATTATTTCCATCCAACTAAAATTGTTTAAATCCATTTTTACCCATTGGTGAGTTTTATTAAAATATATGAAAGGAATCTTTTGTCGTTTTTCATATGAGGTACTTTTTGACTTTTCCGACAAAATTACGAGAAGAAAGTTTTTTTAACTTATACGGCATGAATGAATTTTGAAAACATTATTTCCAAGAAGATTCCTTTAGAAGTTTTCAAGTTTATTTTTAATCAACTTCTTCTAGTTTAAAATTGTATGACATGTTAAGAAATGAAAATGTTTTTGAAGTAGAAAGGATATTTTCTTCAAGAATGGAGTTCAAGTGTTTTATTAAAATTATTTTCCATCTAAGATAATATAGGGTTCTGTTTCTATCCCTATTATTACATTTATTTGATTATGTTGTGATGGAATTATTTTTATGAATTCCTTTATCTTATATGAATCGTTTTATGATGTCACGATGTTTAAGAATCCCATTTTTATTACATGGGTTATGCAATGATATATGATTTATGATTTTGTGGCACACATAAGAATGGTATCATTATGAGATGGGTGGGACCTATATCTCCCTCCAATTCATTGGGTAAAGATTTTATATCTCATGAGATAGACATGGCTGGAACGGTAGGTTATACCGGTTCAGTGAAACAGGACTGAAACGAGGAGTGAACTCGGTTCAGAAAGGGACTTTGTCTACTAAGATAGTCTTGGCAATGAGTCTTCACTAATAAGAAATGATTCTCTATGATTATGTGTGTATGCCACAAAGTTTCATGTTTTAAGTTATGGTTATTGGGATTACATTTCACTACTATGATTTATCCCATGTTATGATATTATGATCTCTTTTGCAGGTTAAGATTTCCAAAATGTTATGTTCTTATGAATATGATGTGATTGATATTTCTTTTGTTTACCCTTACTGAGCATTTGAGCTCACCCTTTTATGTTTTCTTTTCCCCAGGACATAAAGAAAGGATTTAGGTTTAAAAAAAATAAGATCTTTATGGGAGATGTTGAAGATCTTTCACCACTATTAGAAGATTATATTCCGAGTTTCCAAAGACACTAAACTATTACGGTCCTTGTGTGTGTGTTTTTGTTATGTACTAAGTATTCCGCAAAAGTAATGTAATGTCTATATATGTTAAGCTCCGGGTCTCTACATCTTATAATTACATGTTGTTCATGTGGTCAAAGGTTAATTATATAAAGAATTATATTCATGATGCAAATATCATATATATCATATATATCCAGTATATACATGCATTAATAATATTACATAACATTTAGAGGTAAGAAATGAAATGCATCGTTCATGGAGACGGTAAGCCGTACGTACGCATGAACGCTACTTTAATTTCTATTTCGTATTTAATGGAATTAAAACATAATTATACATAGTATTATTATAATTTCAATATGGTATAATATATAATATCATTAAATCTATCCTTTATATGTGCCACATATGGTATTAACAAATCAAATCACTTTGAGGGGGCGGTAGTCCACACTTCCAAAAAATGAAATTATCGCGTTTATCCATAATGGAAACCATAAAGGAATGCCATAAATGAAAAATACAGAAGTATAAGGAAGACATAAACATATTATATATCATATATAAATATAGTGACATCATAATGGCCACCTTTATAGGTGTTAAAAGAAGATTGAACAATCATTGTTTCGTGAGGCAGAAATTCGCCAACCACAGAAACAGTATGTTCTTTAAACATTAGATGGAGGTGTGAGCATGTGTAGCAATAATACTTCACATAAAAACATCCTAGTATATTTAAGATACTGGTGTTGTTACAAAATAAAGTAATAAAAAGAGTTTATGGGGTTGGATAAACAAAATAAAATAAAAGAACCCAAGTGAAGACATTACCTTTAAATTGGGTAACTCATCTTGGTTTGAACCAAAAGGGTTTCTTGAAGAGATTAATGACTAAGGTAAGGCTTCTAAGATGAATAGAGGGATGTGGAGAGATAAAATGATCAGAGCTTGGCCAAGCCAATGGCTTGATAAGTGTGGGTAAGGAGGTAGAGGTGGGGGCCTTTTATAAGAGGGAGGAGGGGCACTCTTGCAAAGTCAAGAAATGTTACTTTATATTAAAATGATTTTTGGATATTAAAGTCCCACATTGATATATTTCTAGGATAAGGTGATAAGGGTTAGAAATATACTCATCCAGTAGGTTTTTTACAAGTTTAAGTCTAATATTTAACATTATATTTTCATTTTATTTAAATTGTTTTCTAATGAGGTAATCATTGCATCATCATGGTGTCATAAAAAAATTAATTTATTTAATGTCTAAAAATTATAAAAAAAATAATATAATGTAGGAAATATTTTTATCCTTCCAATTAATATTTATAGTCCAAGAGATAATTTATTTAGACAAAACTAAAAAAAAATTACTTGGGTGATACATACTTTGGTGATATTCTTCTTTCTTTAAAAATAAAATGATAAAGTGTCACTATCACCCAAAAGTGATTCCATGGGGTCCCTAAGTTTGGCACAAGGTATCCCATGGTCAGCCATGACACAAACAGTAGAATTAGGACACATTTTGGGGTCATTTGTTATTATTATGATATTATTTAATTATCCTTAACTACCCGATTACTAATTAATCATGATAATTAATGATAATTATCATCGTTACTATTTATAATGTCCAAAAACAAAAGAGTCTTAATTATATAATTTGGACCTTCTGATTCCAAATATAGAATCAATTTTACCAAATTCCAAACAAATAAATTGCAATAATTAATTTAAAAAAAATTACCGTTGTCAAAACAAATAGTGGGTTTTTTTAAAACAATTTCTATCAAAAGTTTGACAATTTTTTATGTCCAATTTCAAAGTACAATTAATCCCAATGACCACCATTGTACTAGATGGTAAAAATATATTCTATTTACACTTTAAAACCAATTAAAAATATAATCTATCCATATTATTAAATTAGATGAAAAAGCAGTTTTGAAGTAAAATGCAGTATTTTTCACTATTCCTTAAAAAATGAACATTATCAGAAAAATACCAAAAATTTATCCAAAGTAAATTTCAATGTCACAATCCAAAATAATAAGTTTATTTTTACAAATATATCTTATAAAATTGTCAAAAGTTTTATTTAAAAATGGTTTTCTATCAAAAGGCGGTAAAACAATCTTTTAAAAATATTAGAGAATTCTATGCTTAAGATTGGATTTATTCTCATTTTAAGACTTTAAAACACTATATAATTCATAAATAGACATAGATATGAAAACCCATAATTAATTACCTACTTGGGATGTTATAGTTATAGTCAATATAAAAAAACACTGTGGTATCAAGAAGTTCACACTCACTAATTCCAATTGAGAAACTATTTATGGTTCCAAACATGCATAGATAAAATCCTAGATTGGTATGTCAAGCCACTTTATCCTCTGAAAATTATTATTTCAAAATCATTCTATAAAAACAAAATCTTATATCCAAATTCAAACCATTTAAAATATACACCCCTTTCTTTTAAAACCCTCTGAAAATTATCACACCACCTTCCATTTAAATTTTTTCCCAAAAAACCCAACCATTACCCACTTCTAGACCTAAATGGGTTAAAATACATTATTAAAATGATAAATAATTTTAAAAAATCCATTTAACCCTTTTTACTAACAATTTTCATTCAAATTTCATTTTAGAAATTAAAACCCCTTGAAACTACCCTTTATACCAAGTGAAGAACCAATACATAAAATTTTAAAAACAATTTGAATATTGCATATTGGTAAAAATTTATAAGTAAAACATTTTGAAACATTAAACATAAAACAACATTCTAATAAAATAAAATTCACCAAATCACTTACCATTATTCAATGAAAATCATGCCAGAAGATATCACCTTCGATGAAGAACTCCCACATAAGAAATGGGAGGGTTTCACAATAGATAACAACAACCCCCCCCCCCCCCCCCACAGTAATAAAGTCACCCCAAACTTAATCCAACAATGAAATCCTCTAGGTTTTGGGGTAGAGGAAGAAACCAAAGTTGAAAGGGATAGGGGGAGAAGGATAAGGAAAAAATAAATAGGGTCTTACCTAGAAAAAATCTATTTGAAAAGAGGTGGGATGAGCTTGGAAACAAAATTAAAGGTAGGGAGAACCCCCTTGGAGTGTTCAAAGGTATTGATTAATTAGAGGTGGCGAAAAATAAGGGAATAACCATTAAAATTTCAAAGAAATAATATCAAGAATCTCCAAATTTTAAAATCTAGGTAGCTCTCAAATTTTGGACACATTTTTTGGTAAAACATGATTGAACCATGAGGGATCTAATAGAGACCTACTACACACACTCACAATTTAAAAAACACAAGAAAACCATGAAAAACACCACTAAAATGAGTTGAAAAACTCCTACATATTTTCTACATATTTTCTACAAGTAATGGACAAGTTGTATTCCATCATCCTTACACACAAAGGACTTACATAGCTCCTAATAGATTTCTTATATTTTGGAACCAACCCATATAGACTAAACCATATAAGAAAAAAATTAACTGAAAAACTCTTTATTTAAGGGTAATCACATGATTTCCCTTAAATTGTGCACAATAACCATAAAATAGAGAAAAATTCCATAACTTTCTAATCAAGTCCTCTAAAATTCCAAAGACTAAACTTTTCCCAGAATTAATTAATAATTATAAAAAAAGAAAAGTGATATTGGGGGTCACATTATCACATCTCTCCCATCTCTCCCATATCTACCACTTTGTGGTTTTTAAAATGATGAAAACAAAAAGAGAACAAAATAACATGAGGTGTTAAGAAATTAAAACCAATATAGTATTAGCAAAAGATTAAATGAAATGATGTAAAGTAAAAAAAACTCTATGTTAGTTCCATGAAACATGCCCTCTCTTAAGATGTATAAATAATTATTATAAATTCATCAACCCCTTACTAAAATAACTTCTTGTAACATTTTGAAGCATACATAAAATATTATTATAGAATACACTTCTCCTCCATTTAACTTACTTAACATCTAAGCATGATCCCTTTTAATATGTCCCTATGAAAAAGTGTATTTTACCCTTGCTAAATTAATGAAAAGTTACAACACTTTATCTTACAATGTAAGGTCACTTCTCAAAGGCAGGATGACTTATACCAATTTGTAATAAATTTAAACAACCTTTATGAAGGCATCAAAAAAAATTACACAACCTTTTTCCATTTTTGGGATAATTAAAAACCACATTTAATAGAAATTTACAATTAAAAACAGTGATTTTAAATGAAAAAAAGGAAAGAATTCCCTTCTTAAAGTTATCTTCCAATACAAAAAATTATCTTTTTCTGATGGATATGGTTCAATATGTTTTAGATAAATTATTTTGGTAACTTTTGTACAGAATCTTAGAAAAAAATGAATCTTTTGCTAAGAGTTATAAAAAACGGACAAACTCTCCATTTTTCAAGGATCTAGACAAAAGTATTTTCATATGAAAAAGTGACTCATAAAATATGTAAAAGTAACTTCAAAAATGCAGTGAGCCGTTATATGATAAATCAAATTATGTAAAATGTAATTTATTGAAGATAATTATAATTATGTTCAACAAATAAGATATATTCTATATGGTGTAGTCCCGAAATAAGTTCATATTATATCATAAAATTGATGTTGAAATCACTTCAAGACAATATTAATTACATTCCTAAAATTTAATCATAACTATAAAAAAACAATTTCCTCCCCCTTTTTCAAGGAGTTTTTGAATTTCATAAGATATTAAAACAAGAAGTGGAACTTATGATCAATTTATAATGATTATACCTAACATCTGTATAATTTATTATAATATGTCATAATTTCCAGTTTTAGTAAAAATATCAGTAATATGATGTTTACTTCTGATATACTTCAGAATAATACATCATTTTTCTGTGTGTCCCTAAGGGAAGTGGTTTCTTATATAAATATGTTTAGATCATGGATTTTGTGATAGGTTCTTAGAAAAGGAAATAACACTTGTTTTATAACAAGGAATCAAATACCATGTAAAACTCATAAAAAAGTTGTGATTGTGTGATGCATCTATAGAATTTGAGTGTAACAACTTTTAACATCCACATATTTTACTTCATAAGTAGAAAATGAAACTGAATGTTCCTTCATTTTGGACCATGATATTAAATCTTCATTTGGAAAGTGACATGTTCTGAAAGCATTCATATGATACATTTTACAACCTCTAAAATCTACAATTGAATAACATGTAAGTTTAAACTCATATCTAAATGAATAAAATATTCCAAGCTCCAAAGTCACATTAACATAAAAGAAGATCTCTTTAACTACATTAAGACGAGAATATTTAATATTGGATTGGAATATCACAAAAAATAACATAGAATATATAATATCTGGTCATCTATTCTTTATGTAAACAAAAGTTCTGATCATCCATCTCAACAAATTCTAACCAACCAATTTCTTATATTCATGATGATCATGTTTATATGAGGTACTTAATAGAGTACTAATACTTGGAGAATTGTAAAAACAAAAATATTTATATAAATATATAATAAAATTATTTTGAGTTAATGTTTTTCATTATAGTATATGTGTTATTTATAATCTACTAAAGTAATTTAGTTCACATATAATACTCATATCAAATTAACTTTACATAACTTCCACACAAATTTCTGCTAGTCTATTTTCGGTATGAACTAAAAATAATTTCACTGAAATATATTCTATAATGATTTTTTTATTAAAAATTTCATGATAAAAATATTTGGATATTTTTTTACATAAAAAAATTAATTTTTAAGTAAAAAATCAAGATAATCTATCATACCCGGATTTATGGGATTGTTTAAGTATATGGAGTGCTTTTGTAACTTTAAAAACATGTTCCAAAAAAATTGTATCTTCAAAACCATGAGGTTGTTAAATAAAAACTTCCTAATAAACATAACTGTTAAATGAATAAATCATAATATCCATTTTAAATAGAGTAAATTTCATGTTATCTATTAAGGATAATAAATTGTTTTATTTGTTATTTTCCACAATTGTTAAGGTGTTTTATTTTTAAATAGTTAAATTAAAACTCATTTTATAGTGTAACAGGTAATACTACTGGGTTTATCCAAAATATAAATAATAATTAAATATTCACACAATAAAGACTTGATAATTTTCTTGGGAGTTTTACTCCTTCATTGAACTATTCTATTTTTTATAGAGTTATAGGTGGTGAAAATTTATGATTATTTAATTTTTTATAACAAATAGATATAAAAGGGATATTTACAAACACCACACCCTAACAACTCTATTTTGTGAAAATTGATAGGTTTTTCAAAATTTGATCCTAATTATAAAACCTTTCATAAAATAGTGCTTCTAGATTAAGAATAAGAAAATAAACCCAAGTATATCTGATATAATCATCAACTAGGATATACGCAAAGTGTTTTCCTTCAATACTTCCAATTTTTTCAGGACCAAACATATCCATGGAAGATAACTATAATGGTTTAGAAGATTATATTTCTAATTATATTTAAATATTGACTTATGTTGGGGTCAAAAACTCTAGAATAAATAAAATAATCTTTCTATAAATCCTTAACATGACACTTCCTAGAAATTTTAACAATGTTTTGAAAATTTAAATTTTCTAATATCATATTCCAAAGAAAAGAATTATCATAAAACAGACTATGAAAAGTTATGTTCTTGAATAAAGGTCTTCTAGGTGAAATGTGTAAACTTTTTCATCCCTATGAGTAGATAAAATGCGACCTCCTTCTAAACAAGTAATGATAAATTTATCATTCCTAAAGTTAATTGAGTAACCCTTATCACATAGTTCACTTATACTAATAAGGTTGTAATTAAGTCTAAAACATAACATACATTCAGAATAAGAGTCTTATTGAGAAATGAAACATCCCTGATACTATAAATTTTTCATTACACATTGTCTCCAAAAGTAACTGACCCACACACTTTTTTATAATTTTTAAAATTTATACATATTTATTATCATGTACTAAGAACAACCACTATCTATGTACCAAGTATTTGGATTATGATACTCAACATTTTCTCATAAAATAAATGTTACTAAAAATATAGTAACCAAAATTTATTTGGGCCAAGAATATTAACAAAAATAACTTTCTGAGCCCACAAAATTCCCAACAATAAATTGTTGAACAACTGACAGTTATTTAGAAATATATGTTGTATATGTTCAATAGGATTTAACTATAATTAATGAAAAAATTTCCCTAACTAAACTCATCGTTGAAATTTAATACATAATGGTTAATTGTTTGGAATAAAACAATTATACTAGAAATTTAAATTTTTGGAAATAAAAGTAATTTTAAAATATGTATGAGATGCTATAAACTGCATAAAAGATTATCAAAATTATACCTTAAATAAAATTATAAAGAATATTTTAACACTTTTAACATTAGAATTTATTTTTAATACTATGTTATAATAATTATATGTTTAAACAAAAATAGATCTAGCATCTAACTTGGAAGTAAGTATAGAAATGCTATTATTTGCCTTTATTAGTGCTACCTTATCCAAATCATAGTCATTATTTAACTTTTTATTTTTATTCTCAATTCAAGGAACACACCTAGATATTTATTTATATAATATATAATAATCCACATGATATAAATAAAATGGAAAGGTAGAATCTAAAGATAAAGTCATTAGTGATTTTGTGGTTACCTTTCCCATGAACTGCATTTTATTTCTTAGTGAATTCACATAAAATCTGGTAATCTTCAAAAATCCATCGCTATATAATCCATAACTATCATTAGATGATGGGTCCCCACTAGTGATCTACATATTTTTTATGGATCCAAATGATTTCACTCATTTTATCTTTGATGATCTCTTAAACTCATTATACTTCTATTTCAATATCAGACAATCAGGTATGATGTGTATTTATTTCTTAAACTCATAGTAGTCCATATCTAAAGAATATTACCTTCTTTGTTTCTTTTCATAAGTTTTCTTATGATGATATTTTTAGAAGTCCATCTTTATTTAAATCTGGTACATTTTCCTTAAAAGTTGATTAAGTTCACCATCACTAAATTTTGTACAGATACAATATAAAATGATTCTTTGACATCCTACTTTTAGAAGTATTACTATTAAAATAATTATAACCAGAAATTAATGCACTATAATTTCAAGTAAATGCTACTCCCTTATTATGGTTCTCTTTTTCAACATGTAACTTTTAACAATATTTATATTGCATCAGTGTTCCAATAAAATCATACAAGTTCAACTTAATAAGATGTTTTGTATCATATATCACTTCCCTCATGGATTATCACTATTTAAAAATAATGTCAATGGTATTCTCAACGACTTACTAATCTATTATTTCATGATCACCAAGAGATTGTATCCCATTAACTATTTTCATAAAGCTTTGGGGAATTTGTACAACTAATTTACTTGTTAGAAAGTCATAGGCTTGATGGTCTACTCAAAGAATAGATCTTATGGTCTCAAGGAATTTAGATATTCCAATGTGATTAATTTCCATCATCCTAAAAATTCTTCTCTCAATTTCATATGATGAAATTTGAATATAGATATTTCCTATCATAGTGAAATGTATAATGTTCTAAGTATTATAATTTTCTTGATATTCTAATTTTTCTTATCAAATAAAAGAAAATATTTCTTTAGATAATTTTTTTTTATTTTATATTATCATATGATAATGATCATTTCCAGTGTTTATAATAAATCTCATTATCCAATCATGCTAGTACTCATAGATATCTCTATAATAAATCAATGGTTAGATCATATTCAGATTATCCCATGATCTTATCGGTATTCCTACCATAGAAAAAAAATTCTTATACCATAGGTTAGTCTATGGAATATTGATAAAAAAATATATATCATTAAGTAAAAGTATAGATACAATATCAAACATAAATACTTTAAAAAATATAAAGTGTATAAGAATAAATCAAATATTTCAAGCTTTGATAGAAGTTATTATTCAAGATGATAAAAGTATGCACCTTCAAGTGTTTGTGTGTAGGGGGTGAATTGAATTAATAAAAAAATAATTTTAAACCACTAAAAAAATTTGTTTCTTCAAAAGATATAGACGACAAATAATTAGGGTGAATCAATGTGAATACACTATATAAAAGAAGACTAAAAAATGTAAAAAAACATAACCAAAGTAAAACAATATTCTAATTATAAATTAAGCAAAAAGTAACCATTAAATTTCGTGTATTGGATAGCAATCCAAATAACTCTTTAAAGGATTTTATTTATAGATCCAATTCCTATTTGGGGAACTCTTATATTTTATCCTAATAGAGTATGAGGATTGGTAACTAGTTCCATGATATATAATCCCCACACTAAAAAATTCATAAATATCAATTATTGTTAGTAGCCACTTTCACACCAGGTACCTATTTTAAATGATATTCATAGTAATAATCTCTATCCCAAAGCTCCAATTATATCAACATGATTAGTAAAAAGTCTACACTTGTCTTTTTCAAACTTCACAGTTCAGAAGCAAGCAATTTCCTAACTCTAAAACATAATTAATTTGAATGATACAAAACATATTCCAAACCCTAGAATCTATTTGATCATGAAAATATAAATTAATAATTCTAAGAATCAAAACATAGAGACTTTATAATAGTCCTCACACAATATTAATCTTTATGAAAATATCAATATGAAAAACATTACATGATAGAAATCTTAAAGCATTTATTTAATGAATAGATTGATGTAATGTGATTAGAGATTATTTAGTCTCTTCTTTTCCTCAAATATAAGTTCAATTTATAGATTTCATTATAATAAAAATTCAATGATAATATTTGATATCTTTTGGTTTAGTTGTAGCAACATTAGAATCAATACAACTTCTTCCATTACAATGTCCAAAGTGGCTTCATGAATCCTGAGAAAATAAATGTAACTTCTCCCTTTTTTCCAAGTAATCACTTAAAATATATCTTGTAATATTTTCAAAGCTATGAGCTGAGATGATTTGATATTTTGAGACCTAATGAGCATGACATTGATATTATAAAAATATTAAATATATTAACATCACATGCACATAATTTTTATTAAACAGTAGAATAACTGTATAATAGAGGATCAGATTGAAAATACGAGATCACCGTAGAGTTAATATCTTGAGTTTTACCCAAGGAATGATATAATATTTATCATCATTGGTAATTTTTAAAAAAAATGTTGTTATGGGATAAAATACTAACTAAATAAATTTATTTATTTATTTTATTATGTGTTGGAAAAATGACCTAGAAACCCTTTATAAATATATAGTTATAAAACAATCATAGGCTTATCCTCATAATCCTACGATTGCGACAAGAGCCATTAGTGGAGGAATTGGTGAATGAAAACTGATTAATATCATGATCGAGGTTCATTTCAACAAGTGGGTTGTGAATATCACTAGAAACATCAACATATGATTGTTATTTTTCATCGATCGATCCGAACCTAAGGTGGGATATTTTATTTATGTGGATTCCTCCAATAATTTTTTCCCATGTAGAACATACATCAATTCCACTAACAAGAAATTATTCACACAGCAAACATTGATTTAAAATTGATTTATTTGGTTATTTATTGGTTAACTCATACATTGTTATAATGAAAATGGATCAAGACCAACCCGAACACAGATGAGGTTTATTCCTCTCTTGTGTTTCTTATATTTCTCCCCGGTTTTTCACACGTTCATCATGGTAAATTTGTTTGGCCTATAGTTTGACAGATACATGGTATTTGATCATTATTTGATTGTTATTTGTTGAAACATATCAATACAGTGTCTGTGGATGATGATCAAGGATATGATCAATGTGTAATGATGATATAGGGTTATTAGAGGTTGATAAGATCAATATGATGATTCTTGTTCTTCCAATTTTGACACGTGATGATGGTGTGAGGCAACGATGGTCGATTTCTGAGTAGATCGAAAGCCATAATACAACGAGTGGTAGTGGTGAGGGTTGGTCAAAACTGATCCACAATCATGAGAGAGTATCATATATAGGTCTATATTTAAATACAAGGGAGAAGACTATTGAATGAACTGAAGAATCTAAAAAATTACATGGTACATGTCAAGTACTCCAGAAGAACACATGACATGTGAACCTAATTGTGGATCTAGGGTTTCCACATTAAATTAAATATCACACACTGAATGACACCTATCATATACCATGTGTCCCATTTATGGATGTTCAGTGTATAATCTGAGAGAACACAAGCACAAACACGGCCAAGAGTACCTACACGAGTAGAGTACACTTGCATAACCTAGTACTCGGACACAAGCCAATAATTGGGAATGAGCATAGTACATGGGAATGAATAGGTGTACATGGGAATGGGAAAACAACATGATAATAGTGTTGTAAAATTTCAACATTCCATGTACCCACATTAGGTATTACCTATATTTATAAAATTACATTTTTTGTGAGATGATGAGACATGGTAGGACCAATTATTGGAACAACACAGCATGTACCCCCCATGTATATCAGTTTACTCACTCTATGGGTGTTTGGATCCCTCCATATCTTTATTATATATCTGGTTCAGTTGAGTGAGATACCTTGGTCCTTTCCCATGCAGATATAAAGTGTCATTACATCCTCAACATAGGATTTTGATATCCTCTACAAGTTCAGTATTAGATAGAGTTCTATATTCCCCCATGTGGTACCATGGTGGGATCCTCTATCATTACATTGTGGGGTTCATGGTATTGTCTTAAAATCCATTCATATGGAAACAATCCTCTATATAGAAGGATGATTCAGTAGTGTTTTTGGAGTCCTTCACCGGCCTTGGGTGTGATCCCCAACATAGATGATGATATTTTCAAAGACCTAATGAGTTATTTCTTATCAAGGATAGATGAGAATGACCACTCAAAGGATTTTAATTAGTGATATCACTACTCATGGATTGAGTGATCTCAGAATTATAATTACTCATTACCTTGAGTAGTATCCAGTGGATGGCAGTGGTTGATACTTTGTTGAGGCTCGAATTCTTTTATGAGTATATCTAGATATTTATTGTTTCTATGTCTCTATCCTATTGACATATCATTTATTGAGCTCACTAACATTGATGATTTATGCTTAGTGGTTTTAGGCTGTCCTATTGGGTACTTTTATACTCACCCATGCATGTGCTTTTCCCTCACATCTCCTGGATTATGTATATGACATGCCATTTGATGGTGTCTTTGGTGGACTAAGAGTAGGAGGATCCTAGATTGGGCTAGACAGACAGAGGTATTTACTAAGTGTTACATTTGAAATCCATCCACTGCTTATTATGAGATTGAAATACTTTATAGTTTTTGGTTGGGAGTCTATTTGTACCCATTTATATCTTTTAATAATTTTATTACTCTGATTATGGGATAGATGTTATGCATGCATTGGTATCTGTTTTTTATTTTATATTTCAACATTGTTTAGGCTTGGAGATATTTGAGTGCGTACATGTACATTACGTTAATGCCTCCCATGTGTATGATATGCCTTCCCAATGTTGATTTCTATCCCATGAACAATTGGAGGTGGTCTTGGGGTATCCACACAAAGCTTATAGCCAACTAGGTTGGCCCTGATAGGTTGGGTCATGAAAAACTATTATCAGCGAATGGTTTTACCGTAGGACCAAAGCCAAGATATTGATCTATATGTGAGGCTATTTCGAGATTTATGAAAACCATGTTAATGTTTTTTGAGTTCCTCTTTAAGGTCATCGACTCCAGTGTTGGTGAAATAACTGATGTATCCATTCACTAGGACTTTAGTAACCTGCTTGTTGACTCTATACATGTAGGAACTTATCAAAGTGAAAAATATTGGTACATGAATTATATAGGAATGAGTTTTGGTTTCCATGTACCTCTTTGGATAGATCCCTAGAAATACTCGTTAATTGTGTTATGTCTTATTTATTTCAGTTTTCCTTCATGAAGATAATCAACAAGGACTCCATAGTGTAATTATGAGGAAGGTTTTCCAAGTGATGACGTTTAGTAAAATGTCCTATGTATGAGGTAGTACCTACCAGGGGTTATCTAATTATGCAACCACCTATTGTGAAGTATATTTTTACAACAGTATCGAATAAGGATTTGTGTAGACCAAGAAAACTCCATTAGTGTTAGAGGAAATGACCTTCTAGGTTTTGGGGTGAGCCAAACCCCAATGTATTTAAGCACCAGTTAGATGCAGTTTAAAGAGTTTTCAATATTGTGTGGACAACAAAATATCATATGGTAGTCCTATAAGTAAGTCTTCCTTGTGGATATTCTAGGTAAGCATGGAATTTGGTGACTCTGTAAAATGATGATACAACTCTATCCTTGTCATATTTTGAGCGCCTCTTCAAGGTAGAGTTCTACATGTAATGGTGTGATCAGTGCACATCAATAGGTTTCAACATTTACATCTAGGAATATTGACCATGGTTAAGTATTTAGTGAGGTCTAATAACCACTAATGATTTTATAAAGATATTGTATGAGATCTATTATTTAGGGATTTAACTTTTGAGCGGGGATTATGTTGATATATCTAGTCTTCCATTATATATTTATGTATTACCACCAATGAAGGAGTTATTGAGTGATCCATAGTAGTAAAGTGTTTCTCGGTAGAGAAGACACAAACTGTTGGTGATAGTAGTGGGAATATTAGAGCTGATACCTCAGCAATGGGTAGCTGAAAATAGTCATTGGGATCTGGGCATTCCATACCTTTCATAAGATTATCCTAGGACTAAAGATCGATTGTACATGACTCTCAAGATTTATCAAGTTGGTCGAGGGAGATATGGTTCTTCTCATGTGATGGTCTGGGACATCTCAATAGGGATTGTATGACCCATCATACATATGATAGAGAGATTGTTTATACATTTCCTAGTAAATGATAATATATAGGTAAAGGGGGTCCACAGGGTAACAGTCATGGAAGAAGAGTGGGTAGAGAAGAAATAGGTGGCATGTGGTATGATTTATTACCACCACCACCCCCAGACGGTCCATAAAAGGCTTAGGGAGATGGTGGTCAGGGGATAGGATAGCTATAGACACTGGAGGCCTATGATCCTAAGGCTCTCTAGATGATTAGATGTATGATCTATTTCTTATCTACTTTAACTGAAATATGGATAGATACAAGTGTGAGGAACTCCTTTATTTCCACTTCTCTAATTCATGACTTAGATATTCTAGTTGGCTCCGCAGATTGACCCTTGCGCTTCAAGACTTTTACCGAAGGTGACTCAGCATTGACACACTTTTGATGATAGTGTGACATAATTCTTAGAGGCTATAGATTCACATGGAATCTATTTATAATAGTAATTATGCCTTATTATTTCATCGTATGTATGCACTAACTATCCAAATTTCATGCCCAGATAGACTATTTTAGGATTAGGATTCGGTGTATCGTGGCGACAGATCGAGGACATTCTTTATAGGTGACAAGGAAACCTTGGTGAATTTCGATGGGCTCATGTGAGGGAGGATAAAGTTGATTACTCACCAGTTGTATAGTATTACCCTTGGGACAATGGATTCTAGGGGATTTCAGTTCCCTACAATAAAGGAAGAGTATGTGGACGTATTTATTGAGAAAGTTGTATGCTTACCTCTCCATTGAGAGTTAGACTTCTATATTGAATTACCACTCGGGACAACCTTGATACTTGTACCAACATATCAAATGGAATCCTAACATCTTTGAGAGATTAGGATGTAGTTGGATGACTTATAGAGGAATATCTTTGTGAGACCCAATTCCCCCCTGGGTAGCCCCAATGTTGTTTTCAAATAAGGAAGACAAGAGTTTGGGGTTGTGTGTAGATTATCAATGACTGTAGAAGGTGACCAAGAAAATTAATTATATACTATTTTGGATAGATGGTATCTTTGATCAACTGAGAGGGGTGTGACGGTTCTTGAATATTGACCTCAGATCAGGATATCACCATCTTTGATTACTGGATGTGGATATATAAAAGAAAGAATTGTAATGTCATTATGATCACTATAAGTACTTGGTGATTCCTTTTAGCATGAATAATTCGCCTACATTGTTCATGGGACACATAAAATACATCATTCATCATTTCTTATACTTTTATGGAATTATTCATTAAATATATCCTCGTGTACTGGGTATTTGAGGAGGAGAATTCAAAACACTTGTGGATTTTTCTAAACACACTCTCAGAGAATCGGCTTTACAAGAGTCTATCTAAGTGTCGGTTTTGGATTAAGGATTTCTACTTTTTGTATTGTTTTTTATCATTGGATGGTGTAATAGTAGACTTAGTGAAGGTAGAGGTTGTATTATCTTGGGAACCAATAAAGAGCATGACATAGGTCTGGAGCTTCCATGGTATGGTAGGCTACTATAAAAGATTCATGCCAAATTCTTATAGGATATCAACACCCTTAAATTCCTTGACTCGAAAAGGGCATCCCTTCATATAGATAGAGAGGTTCCATCATACTTTTTAGGAGTTGAGGAAGAGATTATCAAGTGCTTCCATCTTGAGATTAATGGAGTGGGTGTCGAGTATGTAGTGATTTATTATTCCCTAGGGACCATAATTGGTTATACTATTATATAGATGTAGGATGTCACTATATATGGGTCTTGGTAGTTAAGACTATATTTTCATAACTACATGTCCCATGATCTTGAGTTGGCATCATTGGTCTTCTCCCTAAAGATGTAGTGACACTAGCTTATGGATGAGTGGTTTATAATATACTCTTAACATAAAAGTAAAAAGTATATATTCTCTCAAAAGGAACTGAAATTGAGACAGAGATAATGGTTGGAGTTCCTCAAGGAATATGACTTTGAGATAGTCTATACTCTTGGAAAGGTGAATATGGTGGAAGATACTCTCAACAAGAGATATTTCTCATTGTTATTAACCAAGGATTCATATTATTTACCCATATTGTAATTTTCCATAGTGGAACATGATTATACTGATTACTTCCAGTCAATTGTTGTTACCCCACCACTTCTATTTCATGTTAGGGTGGCTCTGTAGGGAGTTACAGACTGTGAAACCTTACACACATAGATATCTACTAGATGTTCTCTTGATTAATTTTATAAATGTGGTAAGAACATTATCCTTTTCAGAGGATAAACTATGGTACTAGGGATATTGTGGGAGGAGGTTATGTGGGAGTTTCATACTTCCCCTTTGGGAGTACTTCCAGGTGTAGAAAAGATGTAATCATGCCTTGAACATTAGTTTTGGAGGCCAGGAATGAAGAAAGGTGTAATGGAGTTTATCTCTTTATGAATCACCTTCTAGTAGGTGAAGGATAAACACCTAGAACTGGTGGGTTTACCTCAACCCATTGAGTTTCTAGTGTGTAAGTGTAATGGGATTTCTATAGTATTCATTATGGAGTTACCACAAATTTATAGGGTACATGATATCATTTGGGTGATTGTAGATTGACTCAACTTGTTGGCCCACTTCCTAGATATTCGAGATATGAGTTCAGTTGAGAGATTGTGATACCTTTATATGCTAGAGACAGTCCTTGCTCCATGGAGTCCCCTTGATGATCATTTTAGACCATGATGCTCACTTCACATCATGATTATGAAGACGATTGTAGGAGGAATTTGAGAGTGCATTGTGTTTGAGAATGGAATTTCACCAATAGACTAATTACCAAACTGAATGGGCTATTTAGATTTTATAGGAAATGTTTTGGGATTGTATATTGTACTTCCATAGTTAGGAGGATCACCTACCATTGGTTGAGTTTGTGTTCAACAACATCTACCATTCTACCATTCATATGGCACCATTTGTGTCTTTTTAAGGGTGACACTATAGGTCACCAATATGTTGTATTGATCCAGGTGAGTCAACAATCATCAAACTAGACTTGGTGTGAGAAATAATAGAGAAGTTTCAGATCATCTAGGAGTGGATGATGAGTATACAAATCAATCATAAGTAATATATGGTCCAATGATGGTGGCCATTGGTGTTCTAGAGTGATACCATGTGTTCTTTAATCTCTTGCTTTGATGTGTATTGTGAATATTGGGTCAACATCACAATTTATCTCCAAGATTCATGATCCCATTACAGATACAGTGTAGGGATGGTGAGATAGTGTATCACTTGGCCCTACTACTATAGTTATGTAGGGTACACATTGTTTTCATCATGTTACTGCTGATGAGGTATGTGCATGAACCATCACATGTTATAAACTACGCTAAGAAAGACATCGAGGATGGAGATAACTTTGTGGAGTACATGGTATAGATTGAGGATTGGTTGGAGAAGGTCCTCTATGGGTGTGTATCTGGTGGAAGCATAAGATCTCCAGGAGAGAACCTGGTAACGGGAGACCCATATGCGGGATCAGTACCCACACCTTTTTTAGTAGTATTTTTTCCTTATTGGGATGAAAATACCTAAGGTGGGTAGAATGTAACATCTATATATTTTTTATGAAAGTATTTTAAATATATCAAAGAATTTTTTTGGAGACAATAACTGAGACGATGCGGGGTTTTGATGGCATAGTCATCCTGGTGCTGATATTATAAAATTTTTATATATATTAATATCACATGTGCGATGTTTTCTAGAAATAGTGGAATAACTAAAAAATAGAGGCTTATATCAGAATGATAAGATATCATTGAGTTCAAAGGATGACTTTTTTCAAGGAATGACAAAATCTTTGTCGGTGTCGAGTGTTGGTAAAAAAAATTCAACATGCACAAACAAAAAATATATAAATAAATTTGTTTATTTTATTATGTTTTGACACAACAAACTAGAACTGCTATATAAATATATTATTGTAATACAATCATAGTTTTATCTACATATCGTTGAGATTATGAGTGGATTCATTGGAGGAGGACACGATGAACGACAATAGACTGAGATGGTGATGAAGGATAATTTAACCAACAAAGATCGTGGATCTCACTAGTGACATAAATGTGTGACCATTATTTATTCGTAATGGATCAAAAATTGAGGTAGGACTTTCAATTTTTGTGGAATCATCCCATATGTTTATCTTGTGTTGAATGCAGATAAATTATACTATCAAGAATTTATTCTTACATCAATAGTTTTTTATGATTGATATATATGATTATTTGTTGGATAATTCGTTCATTGTTCTACCAATAATAATTTTTGGCCAACCTGAACATGACCATGGTTTTTTCATTTCTCACATTTCATGGATTTCTCCCTCTCTTATTTGCATGTTCCTCATGGGAAATTTGTTTGGACAATAGTTTTATGAATACATGATATTTGATTATAATGTGTTCTTTTTTTGGAATATCATATCATTTCTGTGTGTTTGGCTCATGATTGAGGATTATATTGAGGTGTGATGAAGATGGGGAAATATCAAGGGTGGATTAGATCTGTCAGGTGATTCTTTTTCTTCTTTGATTGACACATGATGATAGTGTGAGTCAAAAATGGTCGATTTCCAAGTAGATCAAATGCTAGAATATAGTGAGTGATAATGGTGTTGGTTTCTCAACACCGATCCACAAACACTGATGAGTATCATGGTAGTATCAAATATCGATGTCATGGGAAAAGGCATATAATGAAACTATGAAATATAGAAAAAAAATTGGTATATGGTTTGTACTCTAGAAAAACACATTCCATGTGGATGAATCTATGTCCCTAGGGATTTCACACAAAATTAAATATCACACATTATGTGACACATGTTTCATGCCATTTTTCCCATGGAAGGTGAATCAGCATGTACTCTGGGTGTAAATGGGCACATATATGACTAGGCACATGGGAACATGTAGAGTACACACACATGGATTGGTACTTGGAGATGGCCTAGTACATGGGCATGACCATAGTACATTGGCATGGACCAACGTTCATGGGCATGACCAAGTGTACATAGGCCTGGAAAAATATCCAACGGACCTTTACAAAACATGTACCTAGAGGAGACTGTAAGAACCCAAATATTCATTTCAGGTATGGATCTTGATTTCTGGTGTTTTGAGAGAAAGATGAGTTTTTGGAAATTTTAGGATTATACGTCGTGTACATAAGAGTACATGCTATGTACCAGGTTATCGTGGGTAGTCGGGTATAGGGCGTGTAATGGCGTAGTACATGACCATGTGGGGTGACCTGGATACCGCCTAAAGCGAGGCTTGGTAAAGGCATATACACATCGTGTATCTTTAAAGAAAACGCCATGCATTTTTATTTTTAATTGATAAATCGTATGGGGGTCGCATCTAATTGAAAAAAACTCTTTCTTATAGCGTCGTCTCATCCCGACACGACCAAAGATCACCGATTCTTCTCGGAGCTCCCGATCAACCGTCTATGCTTTGAATCGATCACCATCAATTGCGTTGGAATCACATCAGTGAGTTATTCCTTCTTCTAGAACCTCTTTTCTCGATTTCTCCTCATTCTTGAGATATCCTTGGTTGAGCATTTTTGACGTTTTTGTAGATCTACAACATTGAGGTTGATTTAACGGCTGATGTTCAACTACATCAATTTTACAATGTCGATGTAGGTGGTTTGATCCATTCTGAAGATGTCATTGAATTTATATGTGAAAAAAGTGCCAAATACCATAGTTTAGTGTATTTTAGGATTTAGTAATTTATCCCTATTAAGGAATGTTATTCGTTTTTTGCATGATTAAGGGTGTTTGATTATGAATAGGGTTTATTACCTTGCTATGGATGTGTTTTCCCATATTTGATTGATATTGGTTGTTGGGTCTAGAACTGTATGTTAGGATGTTATGTTTTCCATGCCTAGTACTATTAGGAAGGAGTATTTTATATGACATGCTTGTGATATGCATTGTAGTTGTTTATCCAAGTAGTATTTTGATATTTACTTTGGATGCTTGATATCGTTGTGCACATTGGTATTACATAGGGATGTGGGAACCTCATGTAGTTAGACCATAGGGGGAATTGACATTGAGGACTTCTCCAGAGTGTCTATTATAATTTTTACATTGGGATACCACAAGGGGTGGATGGTGATTTCTCCCTAAGAGTGTCTATAGTATACCGTTACGATACCACTAGGGGAATGGATGTTGAGTGTTTCCTCTGGGAGTCTCTAGTTATCATTAAAAGATGATAGGGGGAATTGGTAGTGAGTGTTTCCTTAGAGAGTCGTTGTCTTTGTGAAACTGGAAGGGTTCGACTGTGAGAACTTTTCCAGAGGGTTTCTTTTGAATGATTGGTTAAATAATTAATAAATGTAAATGAATGTAGTTGAAATGCTAGGACTTTTTACTTTTGAGTACTCCATGATTATTACTTCATTTTTCATTTTTCATACAATATATATATATACATTCACTGACATTTAGGAACAGATATTTGGGAGGTTTCCTACTGGGATTTGTCTCATACCCTGTTTGGGTCATGCTTTTAGTGCCAAACAGATTATAGTGTTCTAGGTATATGTAAGGGAAAGAGACCTTCTACTTCATGTACAATATTACTATGGAGATGGAGAGCATGGGACTAATCTAAGGGTTTTGATACTGCTGGAGATTACTAGATTTATTTATACCATTGTTTAGTACCATATTTCTAGCATTTTGACTTGTTTGGCTGTTTTCCAGGACATAGGAGCCATTCATAATTTATATATTTTCTCTAGTTGTTTATTTACTTTCAGTCTTCCACTATTTATTTATTTTATGGTATTATGACTTCTTCTTTTGTATATTTTTATATATTTTGGTTATTCCTCTATGTTACTCTGCCAATGAGGTCATATTTTCCCCGTCGTCACACCTAAGGCCCTCAATACTAGTCGGCATTCTCTGGCGTTTGTGGAAATGCGCTTGAGTCCATGTGACCAACCGAGTACGGGGCACCATTGAGTGGCACCCAGAACCGGGATTTTACAAAGTGGTATTAGAGGGTATTCCATTATTCTTTGACATACTTTTTGGTGCCTATAGACAAGGATAGGAAGGAATAGGTATTTGGTAATAATTTTTGCCTAGGAGTAGCTAACCCATGTACCAGGAAAATCCAATATGCCTTGATTATTTTAATTTCTTGGTTTTACAATTGATATAGTTGATTTGATTTCACCGTTGGGTGATTTACATGTTTTTTTGTTATCATTGATGTTATTCAGGTTCTATTTCTATTTCAACCTAATGAGATGAGGGTATACCATCTCAGGCATCATATAGACACTTGCTAGAGATCACATGTCATATATTCTTGTCATGCCATTTAGGATTCATTACCGATTGCATGTGGATGTGATAGATGTTGTATTAGATATTCATGCTATTGTGATAGATTCCTTGATATTATACCAACTATTTGATAGGGTATTTCTAATATGTAATGATTCATTTGAATGAGTTCCAAACATTGGTCCCTGAAGTGTTATGGTCCCTCTTGGATCAGAATTTGGTGGATCATGTGATTAATTTCACTATTATACCCTGTGATGTACATGAAGCTGATGCCAAACATTGATTCGTGGGGAATATGGGACCCCAAATATCGTAATTGGCCACTTTACTGTCTGTTTCAGTGTTATTATTGGGTTCCAGAGTAGTTTTTGAGGCTTGCGGTCTGGGAAAACCCAGAATACACAATGTGTATTGATAAATACATGCCATGTATCATTCTGTTTGGGAGAGAACAACTTTTTTTAAATTATACGTCGTGTAATGTATGTACATGTTGTGTATTCCTAAACCCTATGACTAGCTGTGTGGGTAGAGACAAAGGGTTGGAAAATGTTTGGTGGCACACTCCTTGCACTTGGAGAACATGCAGTGTTGTAAGGTCCATGTATCCAGCCATGTGATGAATGACATGAGTGGATAGAACATAGGTTATACAAGTCGTGTTCTCTTATTACACATATTGTAGAGTCGACCGTGTCACCAAGTGTGTGACTAACTAAACATATGGTTATAAGTTAATGGGTACACACCTTGTAGAGTTACCCAAGGGGGTGCTATGAGTTTAGGCATATAGAGTAACTCAGGCATGGGGGAATGATTCAATTACACGCTCTGTCTCAAGGAGAACACGCCCTGTGCATTGGTGTTACACGACCAGGTTTGGAAGAAGTATATTCCCATGTAAAGGCTTATGAAAACACACCATGTAGGTGTCATACACGCCGTGTATCCCTATTTTGGAAAACCTGAATGTTTTCTTTCTCTTATTCATTTTATACACTACTAAGATTCAATCCTTGATAATTTTGAACTGAGGTGTGTGATTGAATTTGTAGAGTCATGACACTAAGACATCCTCTGGTTTTATGCCAAATACAAGGCAATGATCAAACACCAACATGGAAGATCAAGTACTACCAGTAGATCCTCCCATCATGCCTATCTTGGAACCAACTGTCATTATGGATACAGGTTCTGATGCACAGTTTTGAGAAGGATTCATGAGCTTTGTGCAGACCATTCAGGGAACACTGCACCCTACCCCTTCTATGGTAGAGTTGACATAAGTTTTTTAGTAGCAGCATCATCCCACCTTCTCAGGGGATGGAGGACCTCATGCTATAGATTCATGGTTTGAATCCATGATGTATATCTTCAATCATCTCAAGACACCTCTATAGTGGATGGTGAAGCTCGCTATGTACATGCTTTGAGATTCTGCCTGGAGATGGTGCGTTGTGATATCACAGGAAAGGCGCCAGCACGGAATGGCATGGGATGAGTTCCAGCATGACTTCTAGGATTACTTCTACCTAGAGATTATGACGAAAGGTTGAGCCTGAGAGTTTGGGAGTTTGGAGCAGGTTACTCTCTCAGTCACGGAGTATTCTACTCGATTCACAGTGATAAAATGCTTAACACCCATTCCAGGGGGTGATGAGCTTTTCCTAATGAGAAAGATTGAGGATAGACATAGGCATAATATTTGATCTCAGGTGAACATCTTCAGGTTGAATTCTATAACATCTATAGTTAACTAGGCGCTGATCACAAAGTGAAAGTTATAGGATTCTGAGGCTTTGAGCCAGGGCGGATCGTCATCTGGAGTTGGTACCCCTCCGACGAACTTCAGGAAGAATCGTATGGAGTCTACGCATGGAGATCTGAGTTGGAGATATAATCCTTCAAGTAGCCAGGTGGTATGCTACCAGTGTGAAAAGAGTGGGCATTTGAGGACACATTTCCCGAGAGACCCTGTTGAGTGATGATCTTGAAGCAATATGGGGAATCTTCAGTATTTATATCTAGTTTTCTCACCAGTATCTAGTGATATGGCTTCTATTTTGACTCCTCGTATCGGAGAAGGACCACCAGTCCCACCTCAGTCAGGGAACTGGATTTATTCAGGCCATTCTAGCCAAGGTGGATGTTGTGGCCATAGTGTTCAGACATAGGTTCTTCGATAGTCACATGGTGGATCAGCTAAAGGATCATAGACATTATCACAAGGCCGCGACACAGGTTAGGCTTTTGCGATACAGAAGGCCCAGAAGGACCAAGATCTTAGACCCTCAATAGTTAGAGGTATGATTCTAGTTACCTCAATTTTATCTTTTTCACTTTTTGACATAGTAGATTCCCATAGCTTTATATCCATTGTTATTGTGGAGATCCTTGGGCTCAATATCATTTCTTCGGCTAATATCATGGCGTTGGACACTCCATTGGGGACTAGAATGGCTATTGTATGTCAGTTCAAGGAGTGCCCTCTTGAGGATGGAGAGTGTTGCATATTATGGGACCTTTATGTCTTAGAGATGAGATCTATGCCGTCATTATCTGAATGGATTGGTTGGGTCCCTTCCAGGATGTTGTTGATTTCTATCTCCATAGGGTGAGCTTCACATCACCAGATGTGGGTCATAACTATATAAGGGTGAATGGGATTTCCAGGAGAGCAGAGCTAGATCTGAGCATCTTGGGTTGGGTGGAGTTACATCCAATATTTCTATTCTATATCTGGATTACCAGGGGACTTCACAGAAAGAATTTACTCCATTGGTGGATCGTTTCGAAGTTGTCTTTCCAGAGGACTTTTCAGGTTTTCCTCTAGAGAAAGAGGTAGATTTATCTATTGAGTTTGTGGAAGGAGAGACCCCAGTGTCCAATCCTACTTATTGGATGGCTACACCAGAGTTACATGGGCTCAAGAAGTATTTGGAGTATATGTAGTAAAAGGGTTTCATCTAACCTAGTACTTCTCAATGGGGTTCACCTATCCTGTTTGCAAAGAAGGAGGGAATTACCCTAATACATTGAGTGGATTATTGGATGATGAACTAGTTGATGGTCAAGAACTGATATCCCTTGCTGAGGACAGATGATCTCTTTGATCAGCTTTGAGGATCCAGGATGTTCTCGATGATTGACTTGAGATCCATTTATTATCATTTTCATGTTAGAACATATGATATACCTATTACAGCCTTTTAGATTAGGTATGGTTTGTACGAGTATGTGGTTATGCCATTTGGTCTCATAAATGTGGTTGTAGTTTTTATGACACTAATAAACCGAGTGTTCTATCCATACATGGATTCCATTGAGGTGGTTTTCATGGACTATATCTTGGTGTAATCTCACACTCGACATGACCATGCTACCAATCTTGAGATCTTTTTGAGTACATTGAGAGAGCATCAATTATATGTTATGCTCTTAAAATATAACTTTTGGATGGACTAGATTCACTTCATGGGTCATGTTATCTCAGAGTCTGGAGTATCAATAAACCCATAGAAAGTGAGAGAAGTGTTTTCCTAGTAGAATCCAAAGAATTTATTTTAGGTACAAATTTTTCTAGGGCTGGATAGTTACTACAGACATTTTATACAGGACTTTTCATGCTTCTTGGAACCACTGATGGGCCTGACTAAGAAGGGTGTGAAGTACCCCTAGGCAGATTACTGTGACATCACCTTTCAGGAGATGAAAGGGATGTTGACTTCAGCACCGATACTAGTCTTTCCAGAGTAAGTAAAGAGTTATATTTTTTACTGTGATACATCAAGTATTGGGTTGGGAGAACTACTTATGCTAGGGGGAGGATTCGTTGAATACGGGTGTCGGTAGTTGAGGCCACATGAGTAGAATTACCTAACACATGATCTTGAGTTATCTGAAGGTATTTCTGATTTATATTTTTTGAGACATAATCTTGTGGGAGAGAATTTTTTGGTTTTTACTTACCCAAAAAGTCTCAGGTATATCTTTACCCAGCATGATCTGAATTTGAGACAACGATGGTGGGTTGAGTACCTTCATACCTTTGATTTTGAGTTTGCCTACATGATTTGGAAAGGAAACGCAGTGGCTGATGCGTTGAGAAGGAGGACTCAGATACAGGTAGTTCAAGAGACCAGTAGTGAGGAGCAGCTTAAGTCTCTGTTCACTGAGATGCATTTTTATGTGCACAGTGGATAGGGTCAGGCGTTCCTATCTTCTGTATTTGTTACCTCAACTCTGCTTGATTGAGTGAGAATGAGGCATCTATTAAATTCTTAAGGCCTGGTTCTATGGGAGAGTGAGTCATGAGAGGACCCTATTCATAGATAGAGTACAGTAGATGATGGGATCTTGCATCTTCATGGGCACGTATGGGTGTCAGTAGACATACATGAGGCACTGATGTGGGATTTTTATTCTTCAATTTGGGCAGTTCATCCTGGTGTCAACAAGATATATAGAGATTTACACCGTCAGTATTGGTGGTCTGGTATGAATATAGATTTCATTGGTTTTGTAATGAGTTGTTCCACAAATTAGTAGGTGAAGAAAGAGTATCAATGACCAGTAGAGCTTTTGCAGCACTTTCCCATTCCTAAGGGGAAGTGGAATGATGTAGCGATGGACTTTGTGATAGAATTACCTTGGTTTCCTCAAGGGAACTATGTAGTTTGGGTTTTCATTGATAGACTCATGAATGATGTGAACTTCTTACCAATCAAGGACACCTTCAATGTTGATTCATTGGGAAGGTTTTACATCCAGGAGATTGTCCTTTTACATGGGGTTATGCACTCCCTCATTTCAGACAGGGGCACCCATTTTACATCTCCTTTCTGCAATGGACTATAGAGGGATTTGGTTACATAGGTACTCTAGAATACAACATATCAACCCCCGAAATATGGCCAATACAAGTGTATAATTTCGGTACTGGAGAACATTCTACAAACATGCATCCAATATTTTGGAGGTTCATGGGAGAAGCACATACCTCTGGTTGAGTTTTCCTACAATAATAGTTTTCTTGCAGCTATTCAGTGTCACCTTATGGGGATTTGTACGGTAGGCTATGTCGATCACCTTTATGATTGCTAGAAGCTGGAGAGGTATCTATGCTGGGACCTCATCTTGTCTAAGAGTCCTCAGAGAATGTGGAGTTGATTCGGAAGAGGATGGATAATAAACAGTCAGGACATAAGTCTTATCCTCATCAACATTGACAAACTCTAGAGTTTGAGTTTGGAGAATAGGTTTTCATATGTGTCACACAGAGGTTGGGACATAAGACGATTAGGAGATATGGTATGCTTTCAACGAGATACGTTGGGCCATTTGAGGTTTTGGAGAGAGTTAGTCTGGTTTTCTATCGATTGTAGTTACCTCAAAGTTACCAGTTTATGAATGACATCTTCCATGTTTCTCACCTACAATGTTACTTTTCAGATGTGTCTCATGTATTTTACCCGAGGTGGTTGATTTGGAGGTGGATGCACAGTTCGAGGAGTATCCAATCCAGATTTTTGATCTTATCTTGAAGGTTCTATGTGGCCGGTTTGTTTCTCGAGTGTTGGTGTTTTGGCAGCACAGGTGAGTAAAGGACGAGACTTGGGAGAGGGATTATGATGTTCAATCGTAGTGGCCGAAGTTGTTCAAGGATTCTTCTTCGCCTCCTTTTTTGGGAAATTTGAGGATGAATTTCTATATGGGGGGATGTTTTTAAGAAACCGGATCTTTATTTTAGATATGGATCTTGATTTCGGGAGTTTTGAGAAAAATAAGAGTTTGTGGAAATTTTATGAGCACACACTGTGTACTTGGGAGTACACACCGTGTACCATGTTTCTATGGGTAGATGTGTATTGGCCGAGTACATGGCTATGTATGGTGACCTGGACACCGTCTAAAGCTAGGTATGGTAAAGGAATATACACGTCGTGTATCTATAAAGAACACACCGTGTATTTTTATTTTTAATTGATAAATCATACCAGGGTTATGTTTATTTGGAAGAACATCCTTTTTCTATTGTCATCTCGTCTAGGAGTGACTGAAGATCACCAATTCTTCACTAAGCCCCCAATCGACCATCTGTTCTCTGAATCGAACATCGTTGATTGCATTAGAATCGAATTAATGAGTTCTTCCATCTTCTAGAGCCTCTTATTTCGGTTTATCTTCTTTTGTAAGATATCCTTGGTTGATATTTTTTGATGTTCTTGTAGGTATACCTCTTCTAAGTCAATTAAAAGGCCAAGGTTCTACTATATTGATCATACAATGTCGAGGTAGGTGGTTGGAGCCTTTCCATAGATTTCATTGAATTTATATGTGCAGAAACTGTCCAATACCCTAGTTTAGGGTATTGCATGTTTTAGGAATTTAACCATGTTAATGCCTTCTATTATTTTATTTCTTGAGTAAGAGTGTTTGATTATAAATAGGGTTTATTACATAGGTATATATGTGTTTTACAATGTTTGATTTATATTGGCCATTGGGTCTAGAACAACCTGTTAGGCTGTTATTTTTTTCATTCCTAGTACTGTTAGGATGGAGTTGTTTATATGACATGCTTGTGAAATGCATTGTAGTTTTTTAGACATGTAGTTTTTTGAGATTTACTTTTGATTCTTGATATCATTGTGCACGTTTATATTGTACAAGGATGTGGGAACCTTGTGTAGTTAGACCATAGGAGGAATTGACATTGATGTCTTACCCAGAGTGTCTATTATACTATTTACATTGCGAGACCATAGGGTGGACAGATTGTGATTTCTCCCTCAGAGTTTCTATAGTATATTGTTACATGACCACAGGGGGGATAGACACAGATTTTTTCCTCAGAGTCTCTATAGTTATCGTTAAAAGACCACATGGGGAATTGACTGTGAGTGCTTCCTCGGAGTGTCTTTGTCTTAGTAAAAACAGAGGGGTTAGACTGTGAGAACATTCCCAAAGGGTCTCTTGTGAATGATTGGTTGAATAATTAATAAATTTAATTGAATGTAGTTTAAACTCTAGGATTGTTTACATTTGAGTACTCCTTGTTTGTTACTTCATTTTTCATTTTGCTCAATATATATATATTCACTGACAGTTAGGCAAAAATGTTTTGGTGGTTTCCTACTGGGATTCATCTCACACCCTGTTTGGGTCATGATTTTGGGCCTAAATAGATTATATTGTTGCTGGTATAGTTAAGATCAAGATCCCTTCTACATTAGGTACTTTATTGCTATGGAAATGGAGAGTGTGGGACCAGGATGAGGCTTATGATACTACTAGAGTTTACTTGTTTTTTTGTACCTTGGATTAGTACTGTATTTCCTACATTTTGACTTGTTTGGCTATTTTCCTAGACATATGTGTCACACATCATTTATATATGTGCTTTAGTTGTTTATTTACTTGTAGTCTTCTGCTGTTTATTTATTGTATAGTATTACTGCTTCTACTGTTGTATATTGTTGTTATTCCATTGGGTTACTCTGACAATGTGGTCATAGATTCCCCACCATCACACCCAAGTCCCTCACTACTAGTCAGTAGCCTCTGGCGTTTGGGGAAATGCGCTTGAGGCCATGTGACCAACCGGGTACGGGGCACCTTTGGGTAGCACCCGAAACTGGGATGTTATAGGGGACCACCATGTATTTGAGGAATTACATTATACATGAGACGGAGAGACATGGGTATACTAGAGGTCTGGATGATATATCATGTACCCCCAGGTACACGTTTTGTACTCCATCTAAGTGTGTTTGTATCCCTTTATCTCTTCAATATAGATGGGGTTCAGTTGAGTGATATATCGTGGTACTTTCCCATGAGAGTATAGTGTGGAATTTCATCCTTACAACAATATTTTTCCCTCCTATGGGTTCATTATCTGATAATGTTTGTTGTATCCCCCTATGGGAGATGAGTGGAATCCACTATCATTCCTAGGTGGGGTCATGGTATCGGCGTGACCACCCAACATGGAGCATTGATCCCCAATATAGAAGGCTGGCTTAGTAGGGTTTACCATGTCCCCTATGGCCCTTGGTGTGATCCCATACTTGGATAATAATACCTTTATATATATAGTGAATACTTTCTTTGCAAGTCCATATGATCATGACCTCTCAAATTTCCGTGTTTAGTGAAAACATTTCTTGAGGATCAAGTGATCTTAGAACTAGAATTGCCTAGAATCCTTGAGAAGTATACTATATATGGTAGTAACTAAGACATCTTTGAGACTTTGAATCTATTATGAATATATCTAGGTTTTTTTTTCTATGCATTTTATCCCATTGACATATCTTATGTTGAGTAATCTACTCTTGATTTTTTATTCTTAATGGTTTTAGGGTTTCATAATGGGTATCATTGTACTCAATCCTTCATAGGATTTACCTACCCATGTCATGTATTATACAGATGATAGGCTATTTGATAGTGTCTAAGGAGGACCGGGAACTAGCGGTGCATAGATTGGGATAGACATACCGAGGTGTTTTTAAGTGTTACCTTTGATAGTAGTCCACTTTTTCTCAGAAGGTTGGAATCCTTTTCAATTTTTTGGGAATTTATTTGGATCTATTTATCACATTCTGTACATTTTTTCATACACTGACTACAGGATATTGGTTATTCATGAATTGGTATTAGTTGTATTATTTTACATTTCAACATTTTATGGGCTTGGTGATGCATGTGTGCTTACATGTACATTAGAATAATACCTCCCATGTGTGTGATATGCCTACTCAGTGTTGGTTGCCAGCCACTGGCCTATTGGGGGTGGTCTTGGGGATGTGACACTCAGCTTATCATCATCCAAGAATGACTTGGTGGGTTGGGTTATGACATTAAATGGATCATTCAGTTCATAAGAACAATGAATCAAAAAATAAAAACAATATAATATAGAAATTATAAAATAATTATGTTATTATAAATTCAATATCAAGCATATTTTATTAAAATCAAAGGATATGACAGTATTCATTTGACTCATCAAATGATACCAATCTCCTTGTCCTAACTATCTATGTTTGGGGGGATCAGGTTTTATGACTTCCATACATGAATGAGAACTTATTCAATAGTTTATATATAATGGGTTACAAAGATGTTATAGATGATTAATTCACTATATAAGAATATGTAACCTATATATATGATAGTGTCAAGGTATGCATAATTCAAATAAAGTATGATCTCATATATATCATTGTTATGATACCAAAGGTCTATTTAATTTCACATACTGTGAGTATTCTTGAAGGTCTAAGAAGAGGATGAATCAATTATACATAAATTTATAATCATAGGTAGTTACTACCCTCAGATATTATACATTCTTAAAGTCATAGATTTTATAATACATAAAACGGGATTATGAAAAATATATTTTATGGTAATTTTTTTATATATTAATAAAACTTATGAATTTTAAGACAATAAAAGTGTAACTAAAATACAAAAAATGAAAAAATATTACATAAAATTCATTTCCTTGCTTCTTAACCAACCCATTTAGAGATTTAATAGTTTCAATGAGATATAAAAGATAAATATGAGAGATTATTATAAGTAAAATTTACTAAATAGGACTATGATCCCTGGAGTGAAGAGGAATTGGTGTAGAGTAGGTTATTTGTAGTGAGGAAAAGTTTATTTTTTAACATCTATTTAGATATGGCCCTTAGAAAGTACGGTTACAAACACTTTTCATAAAAAATTATAATTTTATTGTATTCTATGTAAAAAAAATTATACATTTTAATACCATATTAAATAATTTAATATTGATTATTTTTTGTAATGAAAAAAATTAAATTTTGGTAATTGTCTTTAAAAAAAATTAAAAAAATATATTTATCACTGAAAATTAATTTATAGAGTTTATAAATTATATTTAATATTTTTAAAAACCAGTTTAGTAGTGAAATTTTTTTTTGGTCACAAAAATTATATTTTTAAAAAATTAATTTATCTGTACATAAAAAAACATACATCGATCCACTATATATGAATATATATTTTATGATTTACCTCAATACTTTAATATTAATAAAATTCTACAATATTTTAGATTTAGATGAAATTGAAATCTTCATTCATAATTTTAATTTTATCTTATGATGACAAATTTTTAACTATAATAAATTTATTTTTGTATTTAAGATGCTAATTAGAATAAAAATTGTTTATTTTTAAGAGAGATATTATAAATTTTTTTAATGATACCTTATTAATCAATGAAATGCACGTCGTTATCAATCTATATCTCAGACCAAAGTCATTTTAATACTTAGACACAATCCCTTAGGTTGAGGATTGACATGGTATTGATTTAATTTATTATCATGTCTAAAAAGGTCCTTGTAATAATATTTTTAAACACCATAATTTTGTAGGTCATTATGTTTTGGATGAAGTTGGATTTTTGGTCTAGAGCACGGGCCATTTGATGAATTGAGATTCAGGTTGGGATTTTATTCATTGGAACATCTCTAAAAGATGGTTTTGGATGTGGTTCAAGACGAGATGAATTTTTCGGGTGCTTGGATGGAAATCAGAGAAGGGTTAATGTAACCCAGGGGATAAATTTTATTAGCTTATATGTAATTCCCTGATATTTTAAAAGATAAATTTATATTTGAGAGTAGATGTGATATGCAACACTGAACCTAAATAAATGAAGACTATTTAAACAAGGCCGTTATAATATAGCCATTTAATTTTTGGGTATGAATTTGATTAATTAATTTATCAAATATATATATTTAAAAAACTAAACCAAAATTTATTTTCAATATCTTAGTAAATAATCACTCAACTTTTGGTAATGTCTTCAAAATAAATTTTCTTAAAAACGATTTTTATTTCCTTTTGTGAAAAAATATTATAAATATTTTATAGAACATTTAGTAAATTTATTTTATAAAATTAACATAATTTTTTACATCAAATAATTAAAATTAACTTATTGTGAAATTTTGAGATTTTTTGGAAAGTATTTATTTTTAGGTGAATTGTGAAAAATACTGATTTTTTTTATAAAACTGTTATTTCTCTTGATAAATTATGTTATTTAAAATTAACATTATTACTTTATTTTTAATTAAAATTAACATAGTTATTATTTATCTATATTTAATTAAATTAATTACATTTTATTAATATTTATAATAGATTATATTGTAATTTTATTTTTAGGCTTGAAAACACATTTTTTCCAAAAAAAAATGTATTAAAATTCGTAATGTTACTCCTTTTTTGTTAATTAAAAATAACCCATAATGGGGAATAATTTATATTAAATGTATTGAAAAAATATCTATCATTGGGAATTAAGATTCATATAGTGAATACTACTATTTATAGTTTTAGAGTAAAATCATCTTTTTCATGAAAAAAATCATTTATCAAAAAACATATTTTCATCTTGTTTGTTTATTTTATTTTAAATTAAATTTTCCCACATATGTGAATTGACTTTTATAAAATGGATTAAATATTTACATTAATCATAATTAATATTATTTAATATAGTTAACATAGTTTTTGTATAATATGAATGGTAACTGTAGTAAATATTTATTACCATAGTTAAAGTCTTAAAGGTTAATTAAGGGGATAAAATATTAATAATATTTTAACAATTAAAATAGGAAAACCTAAATGTATGACAATGTATAATTAATTATAAATAAAATAATTATTATATCAATTCATTATTTCTTTTACTTTATAATTGACTAAGTAATGAGTTTGACAAAAATTAGTTTTTAATGCAACAAAACTCAAATTGTATTTTTGTGTAATATACAATTTCAATTAAGAAGTATATTTTTATGAATTCATGGTTTGTAAAAATAAATTATATTTCAATAATATAATACTTTTGAGTAATTTTTATTAACTATAATTGATAATATAAATTTTATGACGTTAAATATAATTGTTATAGGGGTTAGAAAACTCTTATTAACAAAAACCATCATTTATCAATAAATTTCGATTATTATTTTAAATTTAAAGAATCAAATATTGAAAAAATTATTTTGATAAAATAAATATTATTTTGGGAATCAGATCATCGAAATTATCCAATAGTGATTTTTCATAATATTCAGAGACAATTTATTTTTCAGGTAGAAATTAAATATGGTATAAATATATGGTGTGTATTAAGACATCATGATGACCCAAAAGTGATGTAATAAATGATATAAAGGGTATAAATAACCAAATATATGTGTCTATTTAAAATAATGTGTTTTGATGTTATTTATTTAATTTCATAAAGTCTTTATGAATTCTCCAGAAACTATATTATATTTTGAGGTTTTAAAATCATTTTTTCATGAACATGACTCACTCCACATCACCAAGGGTATAATTTTAAGGAGTTAGGACATTTTATATATAATATAAATTAAAACCACCAATATTTTTTTGAATTCTGGGGAAACAAATGATAAGGCTTTGGTTTTGATTATTTTATTGTATAGAGTCCAAAACCTATGTTTGGAAATAATAATGAACTCGCCTCTTTTTTCAATATAAACCCAACCCAGATCCCATTTATATTCACTCAAAAAACATTTTATAACATCATTAATATGAACCCTATCTATATAGTCCTTCCAAGGTGTTGAAATAGTGGGTGCCCTAGACCCAACTATTCAGTGATTTTGATTACCATATCGTGTATAGAGTTAACTATGCATGATGTCATCTTACCATTATAATGTAGACTTTTCTGCATCCACTATTGAAATGGTAATGTCCAAAGATTAATTTTCGTATCGAAAGGTTATAGCAGTTCCCAGGCTATAATGAGGACCTCTAGATACTATGACATTAATCTTAAATATATGTTTTATGGTCTAGATACATCTTACTAATTGGACATAGTAGATGTCTGACCATCAGGTGTTGGGGGATCATAATCATTGAGAATTCTTCTCATGAAGTTTGCACTTGGTGATCTCTAGTAGTGAGATCATGAGGACTGACCCACCAATAAGAACACCACATGTTTTGGGTGTCATTGGATGTTTCTATCTACGATCATGTGTAATGGTCTCCTGACTTGAGATCATTACCAATGTATGTCATTTGATTGTGTACTTTGATGCAAGACAAAAACCATGGCGATGAAGTCGTGGCGAGGTAGTTTGTGTCGGGTGCGTCATTGGTGGCATGACATTGGTTGAATGGTCAAGAAAGGATTTGTCGCTTCCAGGTTATGGAAGTAATATATATCAGGCCATGTTGATATGGATGGTAGTACCTTTATAAGACCATGGCCATAGCAGTTGAGGGTAAATTCATCCAGTTACATCAACAAACAATAAAGCAAGAAAAGGGCAATGACACGAGAGTGCGTCCTGCTTTATGAGATATTATAGACAAAGAGATTATATTACACAGTGTATGTTCATAGGTTTGTTGTCGCTGCTGTGACAATCTTTATTTCTTCAGGGGCCATGATGGGTTGCTAGATCCCGCTCTTGGTCTGTGAATACTAGTCCTGCATCTCGCGGCTCCCCGGACGGGCTACATGCAGCGAGCAGCAGGTGCCCATCCAGGCAATGCATCTGGCCCAGCCGGCACCTGACCACCCCATCCCAGCTCCTCCCCTTCACTACGCTGCAGCAGCAGGCGGTGGACAGGCTTCCTCCTGCCTTCCGCAGAGCTACAGCAGGCCAGTCCCGCAACCATGCAAACCGGCCTCCCCGACGTTACCCTCTGCAAACAGCACCCCGCTGGACTAGTGGGAAATCCCAGGCTGCCGCCAATGTTCCTCAGCTCCTTTTGGCACTCCTACTTGCCGCAGATAGTGCTTCCCGGCTGGCTCCCTCCACCGGCGCACCACTCAACCTCGTTGTACTGCTTTGCTCGCCTCGATACAGTGCCCCACAGTCGTGGACAGCCCCGTCGAGCTGTATCCATCCACCCGTCCACTGCCTCTACATGATGCTATGGGCCGACCTCCTCCCTTAGGCAGAGCGGTGCGCTACTCCACTCCTGCCCAGCCTGCACTGTCCCAGACCAGCCTCGTTACGGCCGCCACCCAGTCCCCATAGCGGGCAGGTAATATTCGATGCTCCGAAACTTCTCTAGGCAGGTCTGCTCAGCACGGAATGGGCTTAGGCGGACCTTCCCGACCCAGAAATCCCCTACACGGTGTCGACACTACCTGGGATGCACCTGCGCAGGTTCTCCCTGACCCGCGCAGGCCCTGCCCGTGGTTGAAGGGGCTCGGGTATTTTATTTTAATCAAAAATTAATTAATACAATTAATTTAATTACAGTTGATAATTAAATTAATTAGGTATTAATTTTTGGTTGCAGCAGCGTAATTAATTGGGAGATTAATTAAATTAATTAATTTATTTATTTTTTAGTTTTTAAAATTAAATTAATTAAATGGGAGCGAACGACATAAATATTGGATTAAAAATTAGAGTGAAATTTTTAATTCAATTAAAATGCCCTCAAGTTTAATTTTAATGCAAGTTTAATTTTTATTCTGCAATTATTTAATTTGCACAAGTTTAATGCGTATATAACTGATCATGAGCTGAGACCGACCAATACATGTCTGGTTTTTGTTTATTTATTTAAATATTTATTTAATTATTGCATGTGTTTTTGTAATAATTATTTTAAATTAAATAAAAGACGATTTGTGTGTCGTCTCAAGGGTCGTTATATGTATAAGGGCTTGCGTGCTCATTCTCAGAATTGTATATTTATACCTCGAGACCCCTCGCCTGCGTGCGAGTACAATTGTATAATGACGAGATGACCGGTGACGCATTTCGCGCCAAGTGACGGCAACACACCAGACTGGAGTTGGATGCATTGGATGAGCAGACATTTTTATTTAAGTTGCAAGCCACATGACTAAATGTATTTACCCCTAGGGTTTCGGTTGGTCTGTTATTCACTCAACGGATCAACCAATAGTACCGGCTCATGATCAGGTGTTTGTTTTATTTCTGCATGGTTTATTATTTTTGTGCATGTGTAATTTATTGCGCAATTAAATAGTATAATAATAAATAAGCATGCAAGATAAAATGAACATGTGACGCGATGAAATCTCTATTTCTTGCACGGTCAGTTGTGAGTGCGATCACATAGTACGTGATTATAAAATTACAAAATTATTTCTTTCGTCACACTAAAAATAATAAAACCCTCAAAAATATATTAAGTCTAAACAGCCTTCTGTCTTTCAAATTTGGACAAAACCAGTTGTTTGAGGTGCTGATTCATGCCTTAGCTGAGGGTGCCTCTTACTACTGGGGAGTCCTTATAAGAATGATGTGTCGACTTAACTAAAGTGCTAGTAAGGATTAGCCCTAGCTAACTTGCTATCATTTTAGAGGCAAGCGTTGAGTAAATCAAATTTTCATTTTAAGAAGCTGGGACTTCACTCAACAGATCAAGGAACCGCAAGTTAAAGTGGTCGGCCAGCCAAAAGCCTACCTAGATCCCTCCAACTAGTGCGTAGCCTTAGCTTGTAGACTGTGAGGGGTGGTTCCGGGATCCTTGCCACTAGAATACTCAAGCGACAGAGTATTCCGATTCTAGCACAGAGGGTTCCTAGAATCCGATAAAATAGTGGGAGACATAAAATGATTTAAGTAATTAATCAAAATGTCTAAACTGGTAATCCAGATAAAAGGCACTTATCTGCTAAAATTTATTTTTTGTAGAAAAATGGCAAGTTATACCACAAGATTAAAAGTGAAATATTATGGACAAAGTAAATGTCCACAGTGACACGAGTATCCATGAATAGTACAGGCACATGCGCATAGTACTATGATATAGGAAACTCAAGGTGTCAGTGTCCCTAACACTGTTAAACTACCTCAAGATTCGAGGGTGAAAATTGCTTATAGGAGACTAATATACAAAGCATATGATAGTTATATCATTATGCTTTCATCAACGTCTGGTGTCAGTTGCAGTCGCTACACCAGGACATAGATGATATAACATAAAGTCTCATCTCTGAGATGTTTGCAAGGAGAAAGTGAAGCAATGATATGAATAAGGTGAAGTTTACACCGGCATGTGTAAATTTAATGATTGATCATGATCTTTAAATATCATTTTCACCACAATACTCAAGTATCGTTTTAAGTTACAAAACAAACAAGTATTGAGTAAACGCTTCATTACCAATTTAGGTAAGGTTCGCCAAGTGAATAAGAATAAAATACAGTCAAGTTTTAATTTTTATGGCGGATAAATTGAAAGACAATGTGAAAAGGTCAAAGGCATTTGACACCAATGACATATTCACGACGTCTGACAGAGGTTATTTTCATTACATATTATAAAATAATACTATGTATGTTTAAAAGCAATAAACTGATTTAAAGAAGCAAGTTTCCGCTTCTACATCAGGAAAATTCATCAATGTGATATTTCCTTTTACTACTTGGATATTAAGTACAATATGTTGGTAACATCCGCGTATTATTATACGATAAACAAGTTAGTATAGAAACCTTACTAGAAGTCAGGTGTATTCTCCAAATAGGCTGTAAAAGGGTGATACCTAGGCCAGTCGTGAGAATTACACGACTTCTTTAATTGCCAAGTGAAAGATTTGTGTTGAACTATTGTTGAGTATAACCAAAAACATTAATCTCATGTGTCCTTGGACGCAAGGAGACATCCTTTCAGTTTCTGAATTGAATGTTGTTTTGGTAAACTCAATCACTAGTTCAGTGATACATGAATCATAGGCAATTAGTGATGAATATATATGTAAGACTTATACCCAGTTGTGATAGGATAATTCTTTGTCAAGTAATACTAAAAATGGAGATAATTAATATACCAAGTTTGGTATTTAGGCTCGGCACAACTAAATACTTATGGTATTATCGATGTCTTTAGTTTGGACAAAGGAGCCTTTAGAAATAAAGGTATGTCAAAAAGCTTTTGGAAATAGTTCAACACGAAAGTGTAAACTATTCCAAGTATAAGCTAGAGGTATATATACTTTATAAGATTCTTTTAAGTAATTAAGGAATATAAATGTGAAGTATTTTCATGGTCAGGAGATATGAGTTGCTTCGGTTTGGGATACTGAAGAATATATCGACCAAGAATTCATCAATCATGATAATATAGCGTGGAGCAATTCCTAAACGCACATTACCTTATCCACATCATGAAATTGATGTTAATGGGGAGGATTGATGATGAAGTCTTACATATCAACATTGATCAACAAAATGTAGCGTGGAGTATTTCCTAAATGAACATTTTATACATCAAAGTATTGATGTAAGTAATATCAATGTTGGAACTAGCAGAAACTTCCACTATATTTTCATGAAATGCTTTGCAAATAACAGCAATATCCCACAACCATATGCCAACTATAATGACAAATAGATATCATACGAGTCATAGTATGATGTAAACCCGTTATGTCATAAGAACATGTGTTTGGATGCAAAGAGTTTGTTAGGACATAAACAAACTTGGGTCAAGACAAAAACATTGTGCATTTAGTGTAATAATCCTAACAGTTGTTTAGGATGTTATATAAATCCTTAAGATAGAAGAGTAGGTAGTAAAGAAATTGACTACACTTCTATATAAGGGTGAACATCTCCCTTAGAGATAGTGGGAGCTATATTGACTTGTGTTTAGTCAATGCTCCAAATGCACAAGTAGTTGGCATAAGAACTAGTTCCACAAGCGCATATAAAACAAAGAATGTTATAGAGACACATACTGCGTAGGAAGGATAAAACCATGGTGATGGTTTTTATATTCACTTCGGTCGGTGATCCATTATTCAATGTGAATAATATTTCCTACAATTAAGTAGTATATGGTAATTAGATAAAATTGATAAGACAAAATAAAATTCAATTAATGGATTCCATGTATCAAAGTGAAAAAGGGGTTATTTTTTGAATACTGCGGTGGGTATTCATGTGAGTTGATAATTGGATGGTATGAGCTTAGTACCAATAAGGCTTGATTGGTTTCACCAAGTTGTTATGCCTAAATCCGTTAGAATTTTACTTATCATAGCTAATATCTATGATCAATTTATTTATCATTGGATGTCAAGACCACCAATTATGAATGGTGTCTATACGACACAACCAGAAAGGGATGGTCACTTCAAAGAATGCTAATAAAGGTTGCAAGTGACTGAAATCCGGTTTAGGATTAAAGTAAGCAACATGATCATAGAAAATACTTTTGAAAAAATATTTTCCATGTGTCTATGTGAGGTTAGTGGGAGCATCAATGTTTTCTAAAGAAATATGTTCGGAAACATATGGAAAACAGACATTGGTCTTACAAGTAGTTAAGACCAAAATAAAAATTACTCTCCAATGATTGACTTAAAGTAGCAACCTATGTTCTAGGGAAAAAGATCTATTAAGGTAGATCTATAGGTTGCTTGGTTCTAGTCAATCGTGCATATAGTGACATTATATTGAAAAATACATGTTGGAACAATTCAAGAGATGAATTGTTGCCTATTTCACAGGGCATAATCTCTCCATGTTGACCTGTCTGTGACATGGGAAGAGATAAATGCAGTGAGTTGAAATCCATACGTCAGAGCGATGGATCAATCACGTATTCCATGATATGTACAAGAACAGATATTGCCAAGGTATATTTTACAATAGGCAAATATCAGTCATATCCAGGAGCACTGCAAGGGATGTAGTCAGAACAATCTAATTATACTTTGGCAAGTACAAAAGATATGTACCTGGTAAGTAGAGAAGAAAGGATACTAGTTTTTGGGGATAAAAACTAGTCTTCCATAGAACAAGAGATCTAGTATTGCAGTTAGGCTAAAGGCGATGAGCGAGTCAAGCTCATATAATCCTGTGGTGGCCATATCTACAAGACCGAGTACATTGCAGCTTCTAAGATATCTAAGAAGCAGTTAAATGCAATGATTTGTTCTAGTTCTTGGAATCGCACCTGGTGAGAAAAGTATTATCATAATGTAGCTTATGATATTCTTATTATCCAAGATGTCAAGTTATGACAGTGGAAAAAAGGTATATACTCGGGATACCATCTCTAGAGAATTCTTAATCAAAGAGATGAGGTCATTATAGCAGAATAGCCATGCGGTGGAACCGTGGTGGACCCCGTATCTAAGGCCTTTACTCAGCAGAAACATGATGCTTATCATGTGAGTAGCTAACAAGTTTGGTTAGCAAGTTGGCTCTAGTGAAAGTGGGAGTGTTGAAATAGTGGGTGCCTTAGACCCAACTATTCAGTGATTTTGATTACCATATCGTGTATAGAGTTAACTATGTATGATGTCATCTTTCCATTATAGTGTAGAATTTTCTGCGTCCACTATTTAAAAGGTAATGTCCAAAGATTAATTGTCGTATGAAAAAGTTATAGCTTTTCCCAGGCTATAATGAGGACCTCTAGATACTATGACATTAATCTTAAATATATGATCTATGGTCTAGATACATCATAATAATTGGACATAGTATATGTCTGACCATCCCGTGTTGGGGGCTCATAATCATTGATACTTCTTCTCATGAAGTTCGCACTTGGTGGTCTCTAGTAGTGAGATCATGAGGACTGACCCACCAATAGGAACACCACATGTTTCGCGTGTCATTGGATGTTTCTATCTACGATCATGTGTAATGGTCTCCTGACTTGAGATCATTACCAATGTATGTCATTTGATTACGTACTTTGATGCAAGATGAAAACCATGGAAATGAAGTCGTGGCGAGGTAGTTTGTGTCGGGTGCGTCATTGGTGGCATGACATTGGTTGAATGGTCAAGAAAGGATTTGTCGCTTCCAGGTTATGGAAGTAATATATCTCAGGCCATGTTGATATGGATGGTAGTACCTTTATAAGACCATGTCCATGACAGTTGAGGGTAAAATCATTCAATTACATCAACAAACAATAAAGCAAGAAAAGGGCGATGACACAAGAGTGTGTCCTGCTTTATGAGATATTATAGACAAAGAGATTATATTACACAGTGCATGTTCATAGGTTGGTTGTCGCTGCGGTGACAATCCTTATTTCTTCAGGGGCCATGATGGGTTGCTAGATCCCGCTCTTGGTCTGTGAATACTATTCACAGTTGTCAAAATAAGGGCCTAGAGGGTCACACACAATAGCGTATTCAAGAATCTGCCCTATTCAGTTGAATAGGAGAATTGGACATAGTGGGCCTCGCCACAAGGGTCCGGGAATTGTCCAAAGTTAAACGATCACCAATGCAATAAATAAATTCATATTATTCAAGTTTAGAATAATGAGTATTGAATTTATTTATTAAATTTATTTACATGTTTTATGTAAATACATGAAATTTTTTTAATTGAGCACTATAAATAGAAGAGGAGGGGAATTTGCCAAATAATATTCAAGGTTCAATTAATATTTATGGGAGAGACGAGTCGGGTTAATGACTTAATTATTATCATGTAATATATTTTAATATATTACAAGTAAGTTATAATAATATTTATGGCTCAGTTTAGTAGTCATAAAATGTCATTAATAGTGCGTCAAGTATTCGGGGATGGAGAGGCGATACCGGGTATTTTAATTGAGCACTATAAATAGAAGAGGAGGGGAATTTGCCAAATACTATTCATGGAGTTTATCTTTCCTCTCCTCACTCCCAAATTCTAGAGAGAGATGCTCTGGATCCAAGGAGCTCGGATGAAGATCTCTCTCGGGCATCGCTAGCGAAGCGATGCGGTGGTCGTTGGAGCGTCGAAGGCATCATCGTAAATCCGTTCTAGCACCCGGATTACGACGAATGGCACTCCCACGGATTCCTTGAAGCGCGTGTGGATGATCTAGAAGAATTTGACTTCGGATTCTTTGAGCAGCGATTGCCAACGATGAGCATACGTCATGCACGCCTTTTGATTTAAACCAGGTATTTTACGGTTCACTTTTGTGCTTAAAACACTTAACGCGAGATCCTCGGATTTAATCGGGATGCTCTTCACCGACGTCTCACGTTTGCATCGATCGTCGGTGGAAAATTTTTAAAAACCCACCTGCTTGGGGCTTCCGCTGCACGCTCAATTCCAACACAAGGTACCTCAATATCTCAAGAAGATCCTCCAATGATTTTGGAATCACCCTCTCAAGGTAAGGGACCTCTATCTATTCTCTTAAATACAATAATATTATTTGTATTTAGCCTCTGCAATCACTATTAGTTATATTTTCATGAATTTATAAATATCTCTATAATATCTAATTTATTTCATTATAATGATAGATCATTTATAATCTCTCAATGTAACATATTCCTAAGCTGTTACTATGTCAATATTTATAAGGGATCCTTTTTTATCCTCTTTATTCAAGAACCATATTTATATAATTTACTTTAACTACCAATTCCTATTGATGAGATATTATATTATAAATACAAATAACATTATTAATTATTTCAAGTGATTATTTACCCATTTCACGCTCATTAATACCTCCCAATATTTATTACGTACCCCTGTTAGGCATCCCAAGTTATCCTACAATTTTTTACATTCCATGTTTTTAATCAAGATCCTACTTGTCTTAGGCCTATTAATTCATAAATTTTCATGTTATATTATGTTATTATGTATGCGTCATAATATAATTTTTTTACAATTTATGATATTCCCATTTTCCTCTCATTGAACCATTTTATGAATCTTAATATGCTAATGTTACACTTCTAAAATGTCACTACGATTTTCCATCTCGAATATTTGTGATTTGTATACTCATACGCATTTCCACTCATGTTTATTCATCAAAGTTTAACATATACTTAATTTATTATGAAATTTTATGTATGTAACTCAAAATCCTTAATTACAGGAATAAATGTTTTGGAATTTGTTCTTATGTAATTTGATCTATGTGGAACACTTATGCATGTACATGATATGATTCTGATGGGTGCACCCAGATAGTTCTCCAATGCATTGGGTAAAATGTTTATCTAATGAAAAGATTTTTATAGTGCATGAGAGGTTATCATAATAACATTATGTTAAAATGTCTTGGTTTTTAAACTTGGCATGTGTTTATGATGTCATGTTTAAAGTTGTTTCCACATTCCCATGTTTCCATTATGTTCTAAGGATATATCATGCCTCACGAAGTATATTTATGATTCAAATCCCTTTTATTTTTCTTTGAAATTCAAATTTTATTAAATATAATACTTTCTTCATGTTATGATTTTTTTATTACCCATTATAGATTTATATCTCTCCCCTTTCTTATGTATTCCCCCTGGTTATCCCATGTAGTTTTAATAATGTTGGAATATTATGAGAATGTTATGGAAGTTTTCAACAATGATGATGTACCAACCCCATTTTATGGTTTCATATAATTTACCTAATTACACAAAGACACTAGGCTTCTCGATATTCTGGGTTATATTATGTGTATTCTAATTTAATAATAATGAATTAATGTGTTATAAAGACAATGGTTTTAATCGTTGGAATTGAAGGAAAGTTTAGTTATTTTTGGGATTAGAATTAAAAAACTCTAGGGAAAGCCTTAAGGATAACACTGTGCAAGTATAGAAAAACAAACCAATGTTTTGATAAAATATAGGTTAAGTAGTTTTGATGAATGTAGATCCTTGTTTGGATTATAAAAGAATATGTGGCTCAAGAATAGATGTACCTTGGGGTGAAAACCCCAAAAACATCATATTGAGCTAGACTCGACCAGGAACAAGTGAATTAAAATGGGCCATACTGAACTCCTAGTTATACAATACTAGGGATATGATTTGATAAATTCATGTGCTCATTAAAAACCATTATAAAGGTAACAAAAATGTATATAAGATTCTATGTTAGGAAATACATCATGGATAACATAGATTGAAGCCTTTAACTTCATATGTTAATGAAATATATGTTATTTATAATTTATCCCTTTATTTATATTTTCCTTCCGGTTATGTGATTAATATTTTAAAATTATTCATCCCTAATTTTCCCATTATTCTAATCAATGTATAGAATTTGGAAGAACTGAGCCAATATCCAATGTGATGGAAAATGTGAGGACTTCTCGAATGAGATTCCTAACATGATGGTAGCTCAAGTAAAACAACTTTTGATTATTCAAAACAAGATATGAAAAATAATAATTAACAACTAGCACATAGTGAAATGCCTATATACCTTAATGAAGAAAAGGATGACGTCTCAAGTTAGTTCATCTGATAAAGGTGATAAAGGAAAAAATAATTAATTTACTGTGTGTTAAAAATGAGGACAGTAGCACCAAGGTAAATTTCACAAAGGAACTCAAATGTGTTTTATGTGTGAAAAAATATGGCATAAAGTAGCTAGTTTCCATAAAAATTAATAGTATGATGGAAGGTAATAAATTACATCCTACAACACCATTTTTTGTTTAATATCTTATATTTGGAGAATATGGTCATTATTCAAGCAAATTCCCTAATCTAAGTTTTATATCCTAGACTAAGGAAGAACCTAAAATATGTAAATCATTGAAGTGTAAGGATGGAAATTTTTATATTATTATTTTATCATTATGTTATATAAGTAGTATATCAATGAAATATTGTATATAAGAATCATGAAACATTGAAGGATTGTTCCACAATAGTTTTATTTATCTATTTGAATTATATATTGAGTGGTATTGATAATCTATAAAAGTGATTTAGGGATAAGGTGACATTTTTTAAATAACATGACTGAGGGATTACTAACCCCAAATATTTTTTTGATGTTGGGATAAACCTAAATATTATTGGGTTGATTTTTATAATTTGAATATTATGCTTCAAATCATTGATACTGTTTTTATGATTTATGTGATGGAATTTATGCATGATTAAGGATATTTTTTGGAAATAAATTATATAATAAAATATTTTTCAATTAGAGGAAATTAATGATATTTTAGTAGATTTTTTATTGGGTTGGGGTATATATACCATATTGGTATAATATAAAGGATTATTTTATAATAATGATATTATGTTTTTGGAGGTGTAAGATAATGGTTTTGAGTCAACCTTTTAGGTCAAAATATTCATTAATGATAAGGTTATATGTGTTATTTTGGATATATGGCTATTTATTTATGGAATGATTAATGTTAGAACATTGTTTTTTTTTAATTTTGGATATTAATGTATTATGCTTTAATCATATTCAGTATTATCTTACTTTATTCTAACCATTTTGGATTTAGTGATGATATGAGTAATAGATTGTTATTAGTTTGTGGATTATGTGATCTATTAGGAGCTTATTCTAGTGATTCTATAATAAATGAAATCATCTTGAGTGCACATCTTTTGGAGAAAATATGATATTGTTGTGGGAATTTATTAAATGATGAAATTATACATTGTAATAACATAAACTTCCCTATATTCCTAGTATATATGGTAAAGGAATTCCTTAATTTTAGGAATAGAATCATGAACCAAAAATGTTGTCATATTATGAATTGAAGGTATTTTTACACATCATAGATTTATGTTATTGTGGTCATGGGATTTCTCCAAACCATATTTTCTACCAATATCTATTAGTTCTAGGGCGTTATTTTTTATACTTTGATATCTATATTTTTACTTCCCACAATTTTTCTCCTACTTGGAAACCTAGTTATGTGATGGACTTCATAATTCCCTTTCTCTTTTTCAAGTGGATGTTTATTATGCCTTTTTTTCAATTTTTCTTATCAATAAAAATATTTTCAAGGGTCCAAAAATTATTTATGAAGAACATGTTCAAATTTAAAGGATGTAATTTATTAAATGGGGGAGGAATGTAATTCCCAATGTTTTTAAAATAGAAAATTATATTTGATAGCATATGTGATGTGTAACATCAAACCTAAATAAATGGTGATTATTTAAATACAACCCTTATATCCAAGATAATAAATTTTAGGGTATAAATGGGATTAACTAATTTATAATATATATATATATATATGTCATACTCAACATATATTTATTGATAAATCATAGTAAATAATCTATCAATTTTTAGTAGTGTCTTCAAAAAACATTTTATTCAAAAACGATTTTTTTATTTTCTGAAAAAATATTATAATTGATTTCTAGAACATTTAGAATGTATATTTGATAAAATTAAATTCATTATTAATATTATTATATCAAAATTAACTTAGTGATAGATTTTGGGATTTTTTTAATTATGCGGATTTTCTCTAGTTTTATTTTTATAAATTAATTGTGAAAATTTTGACACCAATCGTTGAGACGACATGAAATTCTAAGGCGTGATGTGCCCGAAATGATATAATGAAAAATGATATGTTTTTAATAAAGATCACAAGTATATTATTTATTAAATTGGAATAAATTCTAAATGGGTGATGTAATTTGAAATTTGAGGGCACCATTGCGTTCAGAGCAGCGATTTTACCTTAGTTGGGGCCTAACATCGATCAATACGGTTCGACTGTGAAAGTTAGAAATCAAACATAACCATCATTAAAAAATTTTAATAAAAATATTTTATTTGACACTGTGTTAGTTTTTATTAATTAAGGCATATTGTTAGGAATCCAAGGTAATTTCCACAACCATGGAAATTCCTCTGAGTTAAGGAGACAAACAAATCTCCAAAGAATGATGATGAACGCCAGTTGATCAAGGATAGACAATGACATGGAACCCCATCCTTCATCAATGACTGATCCATCCTCGAGGTAGCATATTGATCTCTTCGTGATTTCTTTTCTCTTTCTTAGAATCAAACGACGAATGCAAACTAACCCACAAATAGGTTGATCAAAGGATCGATCTTTATTTTGGGAGGGATAATTATTGTAAGATAAAAGGGAATAGATCTTGGTGATTATTATACTGTTGGTTTCTTCATGATTCTCTTAATAAGAATGTATCAAAGCCGATAGGAACAAGGCAAAGATCGATTCTTTGGGTGTATTATGCGACCCTTATATCGTCGTTCTTGGAGTTCCTCACCATTGGAGCCTCTTGGTCATGGAATAATTTGATGGGAGTCTCTGAATGTGATCAAACCCCCAGAGAGAAAGAAAGTTGGATCATGGCCGATAGAAGTGAATAATTCAACCCAAGGATCACAGACGTGGATTTGTTTTGAAAAAACGGAGCATCGGGGCAGCGGTGGTGACCCATTGAACCAGGGCCAGTGGCGGCGATGTAGGGTGGTTCTAGGTGGAACACAACAGAAGCTCTGTGAGGGTGTGACAGAGGACTGAATTCACCCCAGTGGTGATTGGACTGCACATGTAGCACAGTCAGAACAAAATGGGCCCATGGTGGTGGAAGCTATGGGCGGTGACTGAAGGGCAGTGGTAAGAGGTTGCGGCAGAGTAGGGACATGATTCAAATCCGTGTCAGAGGAGGGACCTATGGAAGAGCCATGGGAGCTTGTGGGGAAGGTTGGACAGCCATGTGAAACATGGTCTAGTGTCGCGTTGACCAGACAAATGCGGCTAGGGCGGGCTGTGTCCGGTGCGTACACACCGGCCTGCATGAGGAGGGACAGATGGAGAATGCTAGGAAATATCAATGGCCCAATTGGATAGACCTTAAAGCCCAAAGAGATAGGTATTGCTAGGTCTGTGGGCTGAGATGAATCGGGTTGGGTCAGGTCAGGTTGGGTCGGTTTCACTCGGTTGGTTTAGACCCGGAGCTCACTGGACCCTTTTTACTAAATCGGCCATATCTTTCAAACCATGTGTCTATTTGATGATCCATTTGTAGTGTTGGGACCCTTGAGATGATGCGATAATTTTAAGATACTATAAGTGAGTTTTTTAAATGTTGGTTTATGAACTAATGGCTTGAGGATTATGTTCTCCTAGAATAAGTGCACTACGGGTAGAATTTTGTGGCTAGTTGTGACTATGTGATCTTGGCGACTATGTGATCATGGTGACTATGTGACTTTTTGGTTGCTTAAAACATCTATGCATCATGAACCATCAATTATATGAGAACCATAAATACTCCATGAACCATCTCCGCTCCGTGAACCATTAACACTTCATGCACCATCGACACTCCATACTCCATCAACACTCTGTGCGCCATCGATGCTTCGTGCACCTTGAAGACTCCTAGTTTCATAGTGATTGAAAGATCTATGGACTGCAACTAGAAAGACTAATCTTCATTATTTATACTTATACCTATGTGAGCTAACCGTATTGACTATAATTCGTGTGTTTCCTTTGTGTTGTAATTCATGTAATTCTTAGTGGTATTTTCCATTGTGGTTTTGGGGTCCCTACTGAGTATCGTTTCACTCACCCCTATATGGGATATGGCAACACATGACGTGTATTGCGTAGACAATCGATGCTTTGATGGAGTCCTTGGTGAACCGGGCCCATGTGATCTTATAGAGTGGCTAAAAAGACGAGGGGTAATTCAGCGAATTCCAAGGGAAATTTTTGTACCTACCCTTCAGGTAGTGTTTTCTGCGGATGAATTTCAGGAGCTTGTACTTCTCCTTTTGGTCGGGCGTGTATATTGGCTCAATTTACTTTCCATATTTGTACTATTACTCTGTCTGGGTATTTTAGTGCTATGCATGCATGTTTACTTAGTGTTTTCAGTTCATCACTTTTTATGGAGATGTGTGCGTGTGTGAAAGTACTTAGGAAAATTCCTCCTATTTGTGGGTTATGTATACTCAGTGCTAGTCACTAGCCCATGGCCTATTGGAGGTAGGTTTGGGGTAGTCATGGAATGGGTCTCAGGGGAAGGGTTTGACAGAGTGGTATTGAAGGAGGTATTTTCTACCTAAATAACCAAGAGTCTGTACGTATCGTTTGGGGCAACAATGTTAAGTGTTTTGAGTGTGGTTTTCAGACCCGGGACTCCATTATTGGTGCAGAGGTTGACATATCCATACACCCAGACATTGAATTTTGATTTTTGACTCAATAAATGAAAACACTAGTTGTAGGTAAAAATAAATGGCATATGAATCATATTGGATTGAGTGTGTTCTCATGTCCTTCTTGAGTCAGTGTCAGCTCACCAGGTATATTATATTGACTATGCTGCATCTTGATCTATTTCAAGATGCCTCCAAGAAAAAATCCAGTATGAATTCTGATGCATGATCATGAGGATGATCCGCCTAGTGAAGACATGTCAATACAGGGACCAATATTGAAGATAGCAACCTTGGGTGGTGTACCAGTGATACCACCACCTGGAGAGAAGTGGTTACTTATAGCATTATTGGCCAAGGATCTATTCAGGATGAGTGAATTGCATGAGTTCCAGAGTCATGGACCTCCTTGGTTCAGGGGTGATCCAGACCCCCATGCAGCTAAGGATTGGCTGGAGGTAGTTACGTGTGTCATTCACCTAGTGAGGACACCTCTCGACCAAATGGAAATCCTAGATGCGAGGATTCTATAGGGCTCAATAGGGCGATGGTGGAGATAAGTGATCCAGACACATGAGGATATAACCCTCACATGGATAGACTTAGATTTTATCTTCAGGGTGGTGTTATTTTGAGCAACATTATGCTCTGTGCGTATACAAGAGATACTACATCTACAGTAGGGCATAAAAATAGTATCTGAGTACTCGATGAGGTTTATGAATCTTTCTTGCTACTCCAAAGATATGGTGCAAGACTCTTTATTTATGGCCTAGACCTTTAATCAGGGAATGCGCTAGTAGATCAAACCATCCATTATATAACTTAGCATTCCGAAACATGTTAGGATATTGGATAGATCTCTCCTAGTAGAGATATTTCTGGTGGAGCAGACACCAGTAATAGGAGCTACCACCAAGCATTAGGTAGCTGAATCTTTATCAGCTAGTAGATGACAGCTGGAGTAGGGATACAAGAAAATTATATATTCTAAGGGATGACCCTTGGACATAGGGTCAACGATGCGAGGTTCCTAGGCCAGAGAAAGTCAGATGAAGGACAAGCTGTGTTACTCATGCAACAGTCGGGGAAATCTAGATTGAGATTGTCCAACCCATCATTAAATTGATCAGGAGACGGTCGAGGGACAATAGAGGTAGAGGAATAGGTAGTAATAGGGAGGTTTTCATGGTGTTGAATGTGGCAGAAGAGCTGGATGTGTAGTAAGATGTGGTAAAAGGATTGAGGTACCACCACCACCCCCCCAAGAAGTCCACCACGGGCTCAAGGAGCTAGTGGACAAGGATGAGGCCAACTTCAGGTGATGGAGGCCTAAGACCCTTGTAATCCATATATTATTAGATGTATGATCTATGTCTATTCCACCCTAGCTATTGTTTTGATAGACATAGGTGTCAGTCACTCTATTCTCGCCACAACCCTTGTTTGGGAGACAAATATTCCAGTAGAACCGTTGACTCAATCCCAATGCTTAGAGACTCTTATAGGAGAAGATTTGACAATAACACACTGGTGCCGATTATAAGGACCCATCCTTAAAACATTACATAATATTTAATTAAATGAATAATTCACATTGAGGATCTTTTCAGGTTTAGAGTTTTAGAGAATTAGGACATAACTATTACATCTCAAAGATTACAAGGTAGACACATCTACTCAATTTCCATTTTTTTCACAAAATATAAACTCTTGAACAAAACAGTCATGTCTAGTTCCATGGTTTAGACATCATGACATTTCCTTGATCCCATCCTTGACCGTATTCCACTTTAAGTCATGTGGAAAACATTTCAAAAACTTGGGATGGGCATAAAAATCTCCGTAAGGGTTATAACAATACGGAAAGAAAACATTAGTCCATGTATACATAAGAATCAATGAAATCATAATTTACTCATAAAACATAAGCACTTTAACATACCTCATTAAATCATAATATTTAGGAATAACTCATAGAAATCATAATATGTAAAGGTAACTTGAGGCATTCATAACATTCTTACATAGGGAGTAACCCTCATGGTTACATTTGGAATACCCATCACAGTATATTCCCTAAAACTCTTCAGAGAAACCTTAGCGTTTAACTCCTTCGTGTTACCCAATGCATTGGAAACCTATATCGGGCTCACCCGCCCTTAGTTTATCACAAAACCACCCTTCTTCATAAACAATTCCCAAGAACCATAACATAATCCTATCACATAAAACATGCATAAAGGAAATATAACATTTCCACATTTCAATCACAAGATATCAATACAACGCACTGATATAATAAAAACATTATCAAAACCATTTTCAATACCAAAATAAAAGAAAAGTAAAATATGGTATTTATTTTTCATTGAAAAAAATTTATGGCTTGTAAAGGAAGCCGAAACTCAAATAATGGTCACGACAGCAGAGAAGACGTTGTCACCGCATTCATACAACAAAAACATTCCCTTTTGTCATTTAGTAAAATGCTTCATATAAAAAGATTACTTTTGAATTAAAGTCAAAGTCTAATGGTTTCATACACTGTATAAAAAAAGTTGTGTATAAAAAAAATACGCCTCAATGAAAGGAGATTGAGACGAAGTCCCATACCAACTTGGGTAACTTTCAAAACGTACACCCCATGAAAGAAGGACTATACAACATTGATGTAAATACCCATAAAAGAAAGTATATTACACAAAGAGTAGAATAATGGGCAGTACATACACCACTCAAAGGAAATGGTGGAAAATGTATCATAAATCTCACGGGAATAAAAGTGAGATGAAAAATCCCTTATGAAAACTCGGCAGCCTAACGGCCCCACTTAAAACTTCCAAAAATGGATTTATGAGATAAAATAGGGTCTCTCATAATATGAACATAAAAAGTACAGAATGAGGAATATAAAATAACATCCCCAAACAAAATAAATATGAGCTTAAAAGAAATGACATAAAAGAGAGTACTTAAAAAGAAAGAGAGAGGTAGGATCCCTTACCTCAAGTCTGGCTTGTCTTGTTCATTTCTTTATATTCCTGAATAATATACTTTGGTAAATTTATAGTATATTAAGGACATACATTAAAGTTTATTATTCAATTAATATCATATATTATCAGGTTATAATAATTAGTTAATTATCTGAGTTCATATCATACGTTTTGTCGATGTTCGGTACATGAGTCAAAAATGATCTTGTTTGAAAAGCATTGTCAATGTAGTTGTAAGTACATAATATCTAGAATAATATTAATGATTTAAATATCATATATATCCAGTATATATTCGTTTTATACTTATTCCATAATATTTGGAGATAAAAAGAAATGAAATGCACCGTTCATGGAGAAGGTAGGTCGTACATACGCATGAACGCTACTTTCATTGTTTTGGCACATTAATGGAATTAAAAATATATGATAGATATATATATTATAATTACAGTATAATATATATGTTATATGGGTCACATAAGTTAATTAATTTAATTTTTTATACATTCCATGTATTGCATGAACGAGTCACATCACTTGAGGGGGCGGTACTCCACACTTCCTCAAATGAAATTATCGCATTTGCACAACATGAAAAACATAAAGGTATGTTTTAAATATAAAATACAGAAGCATAGAGAGGACATAAATATAATATATATCATATATAAAAATATCACCATCATAATTTCCACCATGAGAGGTGGTAGAAGAAGATAGAACAATCATCGTTTCATGAGGCAGTAATTCACCATCCACTAAAACAGTATGTTCTTTAACCATTAGATGGAGGTGTGTGTAAGTGTAGCTCGAATAATTCTCATAACAACATCATAGTATGATGGAGATACTGGTGTTGTTAAAAAATCAAGGAATAAAGAGATTTTATGGGGTTGGAGAAGCAAAATAAAACAAAATAACGTTAGGGAAGACTTTACCTTTAAATCGGGTAACTCCCCTTGGTTTGAACCAAAAGGGTTTCTTGAAGAGATTTCTGCCTAAGGAAAGGAATCTAGGATTAATAGAGGGATGTGGAGAGATAAAAGGATCAGATTTTGGCCGAGTTAATGGCTTGAGAGGTGTGGGTAAGGAGGTAGAGGTGGGGGGCCTTTTATAAGAGGGAGGAGGGGCACTCTTGGAAAGTAAAGAAATGTTACTTTATATTAAAATGAGTTTCAGATTTTAAAGGTCCCAAATTAATATATTTAGAGTATAAGGTGGTAAGGGTTCAAAATATACTCATCCAATAGGTTTTAGACAAGTGTAAGTCTTATATTTTACATTATCTTTTCATTTTATTTAAATAATTCAATAATGAGATAATCATTGCATCATCATGGTGTCATAAATAAATTAATTTATTTAATGTGTAAAAATTTTAAAAAAATACTCTGATGTAGGAAATCTTTTTAGATTTCCAAAGACTATTTATAGTCCAAGATATCATTTACACATACCAAAATAAAATTGTTTTACTTGGGTGATACATACTTTGGTTATACTTTCCTTTTAAAAACATAAAATTAAAAAGTGTCACTATCACCCAAAAAGTGATTCCATGGGGTCCCAAAGTTTGGCACAAGTCATCCCATGGTCGCCCATGACACAACCAGTAGTATTAGGACACATGTTGGGGTCATTTGTTATTATTATGATAATATTTTATTACCCTTAAATACCTGATTACTAATTAATCACATTAAAGATAATTACCATCGTTACTATTCATAATGTTCAAAAACAAAAGTCTTAATTACATAATTTGGATCTTCGGATTCCAAATATCGAATCCATTTTATCAAATTACAAACACAGAAACTGCATTAATTAATTTAAAATAGTCTCGTTGTTAAAACCAAAGACGGGTTTTTAAGAAGTAAAATCTATCAAAAGATTGATTTGTTTTTACATCCAATTTAAAAGTGAAATTACATATAATGACCAAAATTGTATTAAATGATAAAAATAATAATTAAATTACACCTTAAAACAAATTAAAATGACAATCTAAATATATAAATAAATTGGATGAAAAGGCAGTTTTGAATTAAAATGCAGTATTTTTCACTATTCATTGAAAATGAACATTTGTTAGAAAAATACCAAAAATTAACCCTAAGATATATTTGATGTTAAAAATTCAAAAATGATTTCAATTTTTTTCAAATTAAAAACATAGAAGTTTCATTAATTAATTTTATAATCAATTCCCACTGTCAAAACAAATAGAGTGTTTTTAAGAAACAATATCTATTAAAATATTGACACTTGTTTATGTCCAATTTCAAAGTGAAATTAATTCAAATGACCACCATTGTATTAAATGGTAAAAATATATTTTAATTAAACTTTAAAACCAATTAAAAATATAATATGACCATATAAATAAATTAGACTAAAAGGAGGTTTTGAATTAAAATACAGCATTTTCACTATTCATTAAAAAAATGAACTTTATCGGAAAAATGACAAAAATTTACACAAAGTAAATTTTTCTGTCTTGATTCTAAATAAGGATTTTATTTTGTCAAATATAACATATAAAATTGTCAAAAAGTAGATTTAAAAAGGGTTCTCCATCAAAAGGCGGTTAATTGACCTTTTAAAGAATATTGGAAGATTTTTGCTTAAAATTGGATTCATTTGCATTTTAAGCCTCTCACATTTATTGGATAAATGCAAAAATATTTGACAATCATATATAATCATTTGGTAGTTAGTTTTTTTCATTCCTGCCATTACAATGACTAGGCGTTAACTACCATTTAAAATAATATTATTATATTATTGGTGTGCAACATAAGATTTCAAAGAAAATCATTGTTGCGTATTGGGTACGCCATTGAAAATAACATTACCATTAAATTAATATTAATATTTTATTCACAAATATTAATAAATATGAAAATTTCATATTCTTTATTTACCTGGGATGTTACATCCTTCCCCCTTTTGGGAATTGCGTCCTCACAATTTTAAAATTGGGCTTGGAAATTTCATTCAAAGCCCCACATCGGAAAAGGAGTCAATTAAACTGTCGCATTAAAAGAAAGAAAGGGAAGTACAAAGGTCACCCGAGTTAACCCATACTAGGATTCCATGTAGGAAAACATGGACATGGAAGAGAAAACAAAAGAACATGTTCTGATGGAGAGTGATAGAAAACATGTTTAGGAGAAAGTTAACCACCAGAAAATCACAAATTTGTGATGGGTTAAGCGGTATTTGATTCCCCAATAGGAAACTTTAACAAACAACATTTTTGTTTTAAGTTACTTTTCATTGATGAATTTATTTATGATCTTAACTAAATCATAAGGAAACATACTTACTTGTCGTGTAGAATTTCATCTCTTACTAAATTTCTTACACACACTCATATTTTCTCCAAAAGACGAGTATTTAGGATGACTTGTTCACATTAAGAGTGTTATAATCAACTTCTAGAGAATCACCTAATTCACAAAAGAGAACTATATACTTCCCATGTCTTTAGACCAAAACCAAAACCAAAATTGTTAGTACGAAATTAGATAATATCCAAAAAGGATAATCCTTTATAAAAATAAATACTACTCTTGATCTCCAAAATTTGTCAAACATTATCCAAAGTTCAACAAAGACCATTCAATAAACAGTTGCCCATAAAATTCTTCAAAGATAAACAAAACTATGATTGAAACCCAAATCTCCAAAGGATTTAATCACATAGTCTTCAAAGGTAAATCTTAACATTTATCTTCAAATAACATCAGTTACTCTTAAAGTCTCATACTGAAAAGTAATTAACCTAATCACATATCCTCCATGATAGGTTAATAATTTCCACAGATAACCCAAAATTAACTTATTCTACATTCATAAGATCATCTAACTAAAAAGAATTAGTCAAACTAACCAGGGACTTCACGTAGTCTAGTGGTAGGCGATAAATACTAGTCACAATTTGGTTGTGGGTTCGATTCTTGCAGTTTTGTCCGACACGATAGGTTGTCACACGATCTACGTGTTTTCCTTTTTCCAAAACTACAAAATTCTTATAACATTCCCAAAAAGGGATAAAATCTTCAAAAATAACCATAACATAATTTAATCTCAAGTTTATCTCATGCCTTTTATATTCCATCATATCATGTAGTAACCCATAATTACCTCAAAAGTAAGAATCATATAAACCCTAATGGTTACCTTAATAATTATTACCTGAACTTCCACATCGTGTTGGTTCTCTCATACATGATGCATTAGAGAACTCACCAAGGTTCAAGTGGTTGATCATGACTCCTGATAGCTAGTTTAGCATAACCACGAGATTTCTCATTGAATCCCCCATTTCATCGAGTCTCTTAATCAGAAAACCACCACAGTTTCCTTTAAACCCATTGTCACTTTGGTGCCTGCTAGATCCATCCATTTACTAAAACCAAAAAGGTCAGTGTGAGTATATCAACAAAATCATCATGTACTAAAGAAGAAGATAAACAATAAGAAATACTTATCCAAGTTATCTCAAACTCATTCAAACTTTCATAAATAACAATGACTCTATCTAATATAATAACCAGTGTGGTTATACACAACTTTTCACTTATGCTTAAACAACACTCTAACCTCTAAAGTTATCTAAACCGACCTTTGATACCAACTATAAGGACTCATCCTTAAAACATTAAATAATATTGAATTAAATGAATAATTCACATTGAGGATATTTTCAGGTTTAGAGTTTTAGAGAATTAGGACATAACTATTACATGTCAAAGATTACAAGGTAGACATATCTACTCAGTTTCCATTTTTTCACAAAATATAAACTCTTGAAAAAAAGAGTCATGTCTAGTTCCATGGTTTAGACATCATGAAATTTCCTTGATCCCATCCTTGACCGTATTCCACTTTAAGTCCTGTGGAAATCATTTCAAAAACTTGGGATGAGCATAAAAAGCTCAGTAAGGGTTATAAAAATATGGAAAGAAAACATTAGTCCATGTATACATAAGAATCAATGAAATCATAATTTAATCATAAAACATAATCACTTTAACATATCTCATTAAATCATAATATTTAGGAATAACTCATAGAAATCATAATATGTAAAGGTAACTTGAGGCATTCATAACATTCTTACGTAGGGAGTAACCCTCATGGTTACGTTTGGAATACCCATCATAGTATATTCCCTAAATCTCTTCGTAGAAACCTTAGAGTTTAACTCCTTCACGTTACCCAATGCATTGGAGAGCTATAGTGGGCTCACCCGCCCTTAGTTTATCACAGAACCACTCATCTTCATAAACAATTCCCAAGAATCATAACATAATCATATCACATAAAACATGCATAAAGGAAACATAACATTTCCACATTTCAATCACAAGATATCAATACAATGCACTGATATAATAAAAACATTATCAAACCCATTTTCAATACCAAAATTAAAGAAAAGTAAAACATTGTATTTATTTTTCATTTAAAAAAAAGTTATGGCTTGTAGAGGAATCTGAAACTCAAATAATGGTCACGGTGGCGGAGAAGTCATTGTCGCCACATACGTACAACAAAAAAAATCCCTTTTTTGTTTAGTAAAACGCTTAGTATAAAAAGATTCCTTTTGAATAAAAGTAAAATTCAAATGGTTTCATACACTGTATAAAATAAAGTTGTGTATAAAACAAAATATATCTCAATGAAAGGAGATTGAGACGAAGTCCCTTACTAACTTGGGTAACTTTCGAAACGTACACCCTATGAAAGAAGGACTATAAAACATTGATGTAAATACCCATAAAAGAAATTATATTACACAAATATTAGAATAATGGGCAGTACATACACCACTCAAAGCAAATGGTGGCAAATGTAGCATAAATCTCACGGGAATAAAAGTGTGATGAAAAATCCCTTACGAAAACTCGGCAGCCTAACGGCGCCACTTAAAACTTCCAAAAATAGATTTATGAGATCAAATTGGGTCTCTAATAATATTAACATAAAAATTACAGAATTAGTAATATAAAATAACATCCCCAAACATAAGAAACATGAGCTTAAAAGAAATGACATAAAAGAGAGTACTTAAAAAGAAAGAGAGGTAGGATCCCTTACCTCAAGTCCGACTTGTCTTGTTCATTTCATTATATTCCTGAATAATAAACTTTAGTCAATTTATAGTTGCTTAAGGACATAATTAAGAGTTTATTATTCAATTAATATCATATATTATCAGGTTGTAATAATTAGTTAATTATCTGAGTACATATCATACGTTTTGTCGATGTTCGGTACATGAGTCAAAAATTATCTTGTTTGAAAAGCATTATCAATGTAGTTGTAAGTACATCATATACAGAATAATATTAATGATGTAAATATCATATATATCAAGTATATATTCTTTTTATACTTATTCCATAATATTTGGAGATAAAAATAAATGAAATGCACCGTTCATGGAGACGGTAGGTCGTACGTACGCATGAACGCTACTTTCATTGCTTTGGCACATTAATAGAATTAAAAATAGATGAGAGATATATATATATATTATAATTCTAGTATAATATATATGTTGTATGGGTCACATAATTTCATTAATTTCATTCTTTATACTTTCCATGTATTTCATGAATGAGTCACATCACTTGGGGGGGGGGGCGGTAGTCCACACTTTCTCAAATGAAATTATCGCATTTGCAGAACATGCAAAGCATAAAGGTATGTTTTAAATATAAAATACAGAAGGACAGAGAGGACATAAATATAATATATATCATATATATAAATAGCGCCATCATAATGGCCACCATTAGAGGTGGTAGGAGAAGATAGAACAATCATTGATTCGTGAGGCAGTAATTCGCCATCCATGGAAACAATATGTTCTTTAACCATTAGACGGAGGTGTGTGTAAGTGTAGCTTGAATACTTCTCATAAAAACATCCTAGTATGTTGAAGATACTATTTTTGTTACAAAATCAAGGAATAAAAAGATTTTAGGGGGTTGGAGAAGTAAAATAAAACAAAAGAACATTAGGGAAGACTTTACCTTTAAATCAGGTAACTCCCCTTGGTTTGAACCAAAAGGGTTTCTTGAAGAGCTTTCTGCCTAAGGGAATGATTCTAGGATGAATAGAGGGATTTTTAGAGATAAAAATATTAGAGTTTGGCCGAGACAATGGCTTGAGAGGTGTGGGTAAGGAGGTAGAGGTGGGGGCCTTTTATAAGAGGGAGGAGGGGAACTCTTGAAAAGTAAAGAAATGTTACTTTATATTAAAATGATTTTAGGATTTTAAAGATCCCACATTGATAAATTTCGAGGATAAGGTGGTAAGGGTTCGAAATATACTCATCCAATATGTTTTAGACAAGTGTAAGTCTTATATTTTACATTATCTTTTCATTTTATTTAAATCGTTCATTAATGAGATAATCGCTACATCATCATGGTGTCATAAATAAATTAATTTATTTAATGTCTAAAAATTATAAAAAAAGTACTATGATATAGGAAATCTATTTATATTTCTAATGACTATTTATAGTCCAAGATATCATTTACACATACCAAAATAAAATTGTTTTACATGGGTGATACATACTTTGGTTATACTTTCCTTTTAAAAACATAAAATTAAAGTGTCATTATCACCCCAAAAGTGATTCCATGGGGTCCCAATGTTTGTCACAAGGCATCCCATGGTCGGACATGACACAACCAGTAGCATTAAGACACATTTAGGGCCATTTTTTATTATTATGATATTATTTTTTACCCTTAACTACCCGATTACTAATTAATCACGATAATTAAAGATAATTACCATCGTTATTATTCATAATGTCCAAAAAAAGTCTTAATTACATAATTTGGACCTTATGATTCCAAATATGGAATCCATTTTATCAAATTACAAACATAAAAACTGCAGTAATTAATTTAAAATAGTTCCCATTGTTAAAACCAAAGACAGGTTTTTAAGAAGTAAAATCTATCAAAAGATTGATTTGTTTTTACATCTAATTTAAAAATGAAATTACATAAAATAACCAAAATTTTATTAAATGATAAAAACATAATTAAATTACACCTTAAAACAAATTAAAATTACAATCTAACTATATAAATAAATTGGATGAAAAGGCAGTTTTGAATTAAAATGCAGTATTTTTTACTATTCATTGAAAATGAACATTTGTCAGAAAAATACCAAAAATTCACCCTAATATATATTTTATATTCCAAATTCAAAAATGATATCAATTTTACCAAATTCAAAACATAGAAGTTGCATTAATTAATTTTATAATCAATTCCCGCTGTCAAAACAAATAGCGTGTTTTTAAGAAACAATATCTATTAAAAGATTGACACTTGTTTATGTCCAATTTCAAAGTTAAATTAATTCAAATGAATACCATTGTATTAAATGGTAAAAATATATTTTAATTACAGTTTAAAACCGATTAAAAAGATAATATGACCATATAAATAAATTAGACTAAAAGGTGGTTTTGAATTAAAATACAGCATTTTCTCTATTCATTAAAAAAATGAACTTTATCGGAAAAATGACAAAAATTTACACAAAGTATATTTTTATGTCTTGATTCTAAAGAATGATTTTATTTTTTCAAATATAACATATAAAATTGTCAAAAAGTGGATTTAAAAAGGGTTCGCCATCAAAATGCGGTTAATCGACCTTTTAAAGAATATTAGAAGATTTATGCTTAAAATTGGATTCATTTGCATTTTAAGCCTCTCACATTTATTGGATAAGTGCAAAAATATTTTCCAAGAATATATAATCATTTGGTAGTTAGTTTTTTTCATTCCTGCCATTATAATGACTAGGCATTAACTACCATTTAAAATAATATTATTATATTATTAGTGTGCAACGTAAGATTTCAAAGAAACTCATTGTTGTGTATTGGGTACACCATTGAACATAGAATTCCCATTAAAGTAATATTAATATTTTATTCACAAATATTAATAAATATGAAATGTCATATTCTTTATTTACCTGGGATTTTACACTGATAGTGTGGATTTACTCTTGGGGTGAGATTTCAGTTAGGATCTTTTGGTTGTAGCATCATGGCCTTACGATGTCATCCTTGGTATGGACTGGCTATCCACAGTCCATGCCCATATTGACTTTTTTAGGTGCATAGTGCGGTGTGTCGGCAGAGATGGGACTAGGTTTTCCTTTGTTGGAAAAAAGGAATCACAAGTAGCACATGATAGACTCACATATAGGAGGGTGCATCCGACCACACACTAGTTGTCTAGGATGACTCTCGATGTAGTGGATGAGATGATTCCTTAGTTTTTTATAGTGGTGGATGAGTACAAGGATGTCATTATTGAATATTTTTTAGGATTCCCTCTTTAAAAGGAGGTGGATTTATGCTTTGATCTATACGCCTTGATGACACTGATACCTACACCTGCAAATTGGATGGATCCTATGGAAATTCATGAGTTGATGGTACTGTTGGAGGACGTGTAGAGGAATGGTATTGTGAGAACCATTTTTTCACCTTGGACGACCCCAGTTTTATCTTCCAAGAAGGAAGACAAGATCTTGAGATTATATGTGGAATTATGGAGCCTAAACTAGGTGATCGTGAAGAATAAGTATCCACTTTTGAGGATTTAAAACCACTTCGATCAATTGAAGGGAGGGAGGTGGTTCTTGAAGATAGACCTCAGATCTGGCTATCACCATCTTTGTGTATGGGATGAGGATGTATCGAATACATCCTTTAGATGTTGGTATAACAACTAAAAGAACCATGTGATGTTGTTCAGTATGATGAATTCCCTGAAAGTGTTCATGGGATTCCTGAGAAGGATCTTCTAGACGTACATAGACCAGTACATCGTAGTCCTCATTTATTAAATCCTAGTATACTTGGTATTCGAGGAGGAGCACATGATACACTTGAGGATGGTCCTAGACACACTTCAAGAGAACTAGATTTAAGGGAGGCTCTCAAAGTATCAGTTATGGATTTAGGACGTCCAATTTCTAAGACACGTCATTTTAGAGGCTGGAGTGGTAGTAGATCAGGTGATGATAGAGGCGATGCATTCTTGGGATCCACCCAAAAATGTTACTGAGGTGAAGAGTTTCCTTGGATTGGTTAGGTATTATCATAGGTTCGTACCTGAATTTTCCAGAGTAGTAGCATCCTTGACAGCCCAAACACAAAAGGGATATCCTTTCATGGGGATGCAGAAGTTCCGGAAGAGTTTTCAGTAGCTGAGGTAGTGACTGACGAGTGGTCCCATCATGAGATTACCAGAGGAGGGTGTTGAGTAAAATGTGTTCTATGATGCATCTGGGATAGGTCTTGGTTGTGTCCTGATGCAGGGGAAATAAGTTATTTCCTATTGTTTTATCTAGTTTAGGAAACATGAGAAGAACTATGAGACCCATGATCTTGAGTTTTTAGTTGTAGTCTTCGCATTGAAGATGTGGAAACACTACATTATGGGTGAGCGGTTTACCATCTACTCTAACCACAAGAGTATCAAGTATATATTCTCTCAAAAGGATTTAATCTTGAGACATAGGCATTGGGTAGAGTTCCTCTAAGACTATGACTTTGAGATTGTCTATATACCTGGGAAGGGAAACATGGTGGAAAATTCTCCTAACCATTGATCGAGTTCACCACTACTGGATGAGGCATATGATTTCTTAGCCTAGTTGCAGATATCATTTTTGGATGGAGATGAAGCAGCTTATATCCAGTCAATTATAGTTACCCCTCCACTCTTATAGCGAGTCAGGGAGGAACAACTCAAGGTTACCGACTATGAGACATTACGTGCTCAGATTTCCACAGGGTATGCCCCTTATGGATATTCAAAAGGTGGGGAGCACATCATTCTCTTCATAGTATACACAATAGTACCAGTGATGTTGTGGGAGGAATTCTTGAGGGAATACTATACTTCCTCTTTATAAGTATATACAGATGTGGAAAAGATATATCAGGACCACCGACATTAGTTTTGGTGGTCAGGTATGAAGAGGGTGGTGGAAGAGTTCTTTTATCGACGCTTCACTTTCCAATAAGTGAAGGTTGAACTCCATGTTCCAGCGGGCTTGACCCAACCACTCAAGGTGATAGAGTGGAAGTGGGATGAGATATCAATGTACTTGAGGACAAGTTTACCATGCACATCAAGGGGACACAATACCATCAAGGTGATCATTGACTGACTCACCAATTCGGACCACTTCTTACCAATTCATAAGCAGAGTTAAACATAGAGCTTTGGATGCCTCTACATGAAAGAGTTAGTTTAACTTCATGGAGTTCCATCAACAATAATCTTAGATCATGATACTCATTTTACATCCAGGTTGTGGAACAGATTGTTGGAGGAATTTGGGAATCAATTACACTTGATCATGGTGTTTCATCCCCAGACGGATGGCCAGACAGAGAGGACCATCCATGTTCTAGATGGAATTCAACCTTCTTGCATACTAGACTTTGGACATAGTTGGGAGGACCACCTACCTTTATTGAATTTTTCATATAATAACAACAAGCACACCAAAATTGGTATGGAACAATTTGAGGCCTTGTACAGGTGATTATTTAGGTCACCACTATGCTGGACAGACCCAGGAGAGTCAGTACTCTTAGGTCAAGAGTTGTTATGGGCTACCACTGAGAATGTTAAAATCATACAAGAGCGAATGTGGACTGCAAAGAGCTGACAGAAGTCGTATATCGATAGGAGGTGGAGGCCTTGGGAGTTTGAGGATGGAGACCATATGTTCCTTTGGGTCTCACCATAATGGGGATTGTAGAGATTTGGATGAGGTGCCACGTTATCTCTGAGATACGTTGAACCTTTTCCGATTTTGAGTAGGGTTGGAAAGTTTTCATACCGTCAAGCTCTACCTCCACAGATTCATTGGGTGCATGATCTAATCCATGTGTCATAACTGAGGAGGAATATTAATCATCCATCGCATGTCATCGAATGGGGAAAGCTATTCATTGATGATGGGGTGACTATTGTGGAGTACCTGGTGGAGATCGAGGATCGACATGAGTGAATACTTCATGGGAGGATGATTCCTTTGGTGCACATTCAGTGGTGGAACAAAAGTAAATTAGAGATCACTTAGGAGAAGGAGGATTAGATTCAAGCTCAGTAGCTTCATCTTCTTGTTTATTAGCCCTTGTTTTGTCATTTAGGTATATAAATCCCTATGGTGGGGAGAATGTAATGACTCGGTTTTTCTATAATATTATTTTTATAAATTAAATGGAAAATTTTCACGACTAGGTGCTGAGAAAATGGAAATTCTAAGGCACGATGTTCCTAGAATGATAAGCTGAAAAAGTTATGTTTTTAATAAAGGGAACAAGAAATTTATTCTTTAAATGGGAATAACTTATAAATAGGTTCCCAAATAATAAATCTGAGGGCATTCTTGTGTTCAAAGCAGTGTCTTTACCTTTGGTTGGGCCAAACATCGACTGGCCTGGGTCGACTGTGAATGTTAGAAATCAGGAATAACTTCTATTAAAATATTTTAATAAAAATATTTTATTTTATGCTACATTGGTTTCTTTTAATTAAGGCCTATTTTATGAATTTAGGGATATCACCAAAACCCTAGAAATTCCACTGAGGCAAGGAGTTGAAAACCTCTCCAACAAACAATGATGAACGACGATGGATATAAGATCGATGATGACACAAAACCCCATCCTTCGTCAATGAATAATCTAACCTCAAGGTAGGGTATCAATATATTAATGATTTATTTACCCCTTCTATGAATCAAATGAAGAACATGAACCAATCCACGCATAGATTGATCCATTGTTCAATCATTACTGTAGGATTAGTGGGAATAGATCTTGGTGATTATTATGTTGTTGGTTTCTTCGTGATTTTTCTAACAAGAATATATCATGGTTGACATAAATAAGGTCATAATCCTTTATTCATGTGTTCTATGTGATCATTCTATCCCTATTATTCAAACTTCTCCATGTTCAACCCTTATGGTCATGGTGCAATTTTCCGGGAGGCTCCAAATGCGATCAGACCCCTGAATTTCTAGATAGGCGGATCAAGGCCCAGGGCAATGAAGTCTGAAAACCGATGATCATTGAAGTGGATTTGTTTCCAAAAAGGGGTCACCAGAGCAGTAGCAGCGACCTACAGAACCAAGGTCATCGGCAGTCACGCAGGGCGGCACCTGGTGGGATGCAATAGTGGCCACCTGCGGGTGTGGCCGTCGCCACGTCAATGACCAGACTACACAGGTGGTGTGGTCAGACCATGTAGGGACCATGACATTGAAATCTACAAGATGTGACTGGTTGGCCGAGAGAGGAGGCTGTGGTGGAGTAGGGACGTGGATAGGGTGGGTCGTGTCTGATGTGGACACACCATCCCACACGCAGTGGGCTGAATCGAGAAAGTTGGGCTGCTCTTGTGGCCCAGTAGGATGGTCCCTAAGGTCGAGTGGGTCGGGATGAATAGGGTTGGTCCGGGAAGAACTGAGTCGGGCTTGGTCAGGACGGGTTGGCCACAGTGGGTCAAGTCAAACTCGGACCAGACCAGACCCTTTTTACTAAATTTTCTGTATCATTCAAACTATAAGTCTGTTTGAAAATCTATTTATAGCATTGGGACCCTTAAATGAGACGATAATTTAGAGATAATCTAAGTGATTATTTGTGGATGTTGTTTTATGATATAATGGATTTCTGTGTAGGTTCTCCTGGAACAAGACCTTAATGAGCAAAATCCTACGATTGTCTATTACTACGTGATCTTGGTGACAACATGACTTGGGGTCATCTTGAACCATCAACAATCCATGCACCATTGATGTTCTATGTGCTATCGACGCTCCATGTTCCATAAAACCCCAGGCCCTATCACCGTGTCAGGAACCATCGATGCTCCATGCGCCATCGATGCTCCATGCGCCCTTGACGCTCCATGTTCCACCGACAATTTGTGCACCATTGATGCTTCATGTGCCATCAACGTTCTGTGCGCTATTGATTCTCTATGCGCCATCATAACTCCTAGTGTTGTAGATACTAAGAGATCTCTAGACTACAACTAGAAATCCATATCTTCATGATTTAGACTTATACATGTGTGAGAAGACCATATTGAATGTACTAAATTTGTTTCCTTTTTGGTGTACATTGTGTGTTTCCTTTGTGGTATACTTTGTATAGTTGTTAGTGATATTTTACTTTATGGTTTCATCGTCCCTACTGTTTATTGTTCTAATGACCCCTAAATAGGCTATTCCCACACATGTCATGTATTTTTTAGATAATCAACAATTTGATTGAGTCCTCAGTGGACCGGGGCCAAAAGGTGTTTAGATATAGGCCTGACAGACAAGGTGTGCTTCAATGACTTTAGACAGTTGTTTTTGTACCTACCCTTCAGGTAGGGTTTTCTACGGATGAATTTCAGTAGATTGTACATTTCCTATTGGTTGTGCTTGTATTATATCCATGTTAACTTTCTAGTTTTGTATTGTTACTCTTTGTGGGAATTTTAGTGGTATAGAGGCATGTTTACTTAGTGTTTTTAGTTCAACACATTTGCTTGGAGGTGTGTGCGTGTGTGCAGGTACTTTGGAAAATGCCTCCCATTAGTGGGAAATACATATTTGGTGCTTGTCTTCAGCCCCTAGACTATTGGAGGTAGGCTTGGGGTAGTTATAGTATGGTACCCAGGGGACAGGTCATGGCAATTTTACCAAGAATGTTTATTTTTTAGTGAGTTGTAAAAAAATGTATTTTTTTGTAAAAATGTAATTTCTTTTGACAAATTAAATAAATTAAAAGTATCATAATTATTTTAATTTTATTTTAAAGTAACATAGGTATTATTTACTTACATGTAATAAAATTAATTACATTCAACTCATATTTATAACAAATTATATTATTAGTTTTTTAGTCATCAAAACACATTTGTTTGAAAATTGTTTTAAAACACATAATGGTTCACCTTTTTTATTAATTAAAACTACCCCATACGAGGGATGATTTAAATTAAATTAATTGATAATACATATAACAATATTTATTTAAATTAATATAGTGAAGATTGCAAGTTAAATATTTAAAGTAAAATCATTTTTCCTTGAAGAAATGTATTTCTTAAAAAACCACTTTCCATCTCATTACCATGTTTTATGTTAAATTAAATTATTCCACTTCTATGAATTGGATTTTTTAAAATTGATTCCATATTTAGAATCATAATAATTAATATTAGTTAATATGATCAACTTAATTTTTGGATAATATTAATAGTAACCATAGTAATTATTTATTACTGTAGTAAAAGTAAAATAAGCTAATTAAGGGTAAATAATAATAATAATAATAATAATAATAATAATAATTTAACAAAGGCATAATGGGTATCCCTAAAATTATGAATATTTATATTTCATTTCAAATTAAATAATTATTATATTTATTCCTTGTTTATTTTAATTTATATATGATTAAGTAATGAGTTTGAGAGAATTTAATTTTTAAAGTGAAAAAACTCAAAATCGTATTTTTGTGTAATATAAGATTTAAATTAATAAATTACATTTTATGAATTCATTAATTGTTAAAATAAATTTTATTTTAATAATATAAAACTATTATTTAATTTTTATTAATTTTGAATAATAATATTATTTTTATGATGTCAAATGTTATTGTAATAAGGGTTTGGAAAACTATTATTGACAAAAACCATCATTTCTAAATAAATGCCTATTATTGTTTTAAAAGTGAAAAGTCGCATATTTTAATTTTTTTGATAATGTAAATATTATTTTTGGAATCAAAATGTAGAACTTATCAAATAGTTCTTTTTTCATCATTTTCTGAGATAGTTGGATTTTCTGGTAAAAATTAAATATGGTATAAATATACATTATGTATTATGGCATAATAATGAACCAAAGTGATGTAATAAATTCTATAACTATTATACAAGATGAAATATATGTTTTAAATTTAAAATAATGTGTTTTTTTTGTTATTTTAGTAATTTTATAAATCCTTTACTAATCCTTCAAAAACTATATTATATTTTAATGTTTTAAAATCATTTCTTTTTTAACAGGACTCACCTACACATCACCAAGGGTAATATTTTAATGATTTATGACTTCTTAGTTATAAAATAATGAAAACCATAACTATTTAGTATAATCCATGGGAAAAAACTATGGGAAGTCTTGTGATTTTTATTATTTTATTGTATAAAGTCGAAAACATATGATTGGGAAATAATAAAGAGATCCCATCTATTTTCCTATACAAACCCACCCAATATCCCACTAATTTTCAATAAAAAATCTTTTATAAATCCCCTAATATACCCTTACATATTTATATTCCTCACAAGGTTCCCCCAATCCCTCAAGAAGCTAAGCCCAAGCTTTTGGAATCACTATGTCAAGGTAACATACCACTATATTTTCTCTTCAATACAGGAACCTTATTTTTTATTTATCCTTTTAAATATAAATTGGTCATATTTTAATGACTTTATAAATATCTATATACTATAAAATAGATGTCCTATTAATGATATATCATTTAACTCGTCTCTTTATAGCATTTACCTAATTCATTACAATGCTGAAATTTAGCAAGGGATCTTCTCTTTGTCCACCTTATTCAAGAACCTTATTTATGAAATGCACTTTTTCATATAATTAATATTATTGAGATATTATCATACATAAATATCTTAAATCCATTATGATTTAAAAGTGATGATTTACCCCTTTCACTCTCATTTAACCCTTCAATGATTTATTTTGTACCCCCTTCTACGATGTCTGAAGTATCATGTAAATTTTTCCATGACACGATTTTAATCAAGAACCCTACTTGTATTATGACAATTAATTCCAAAATTTTCATGTTAGATTATGTTATTAAATATCCTTCAAACTATAATTTTTACATCAAATTTATGAGATAAAAATTTCTCTCTCATTGAATCATTTTATGAATCTTCATGTTCTGTAGTTATGTACCCGAAATGTCCGTGTGATTTTCCATGCCAAACATTTATGAGGTGTATTACCATACCCATTTCCACACATGGATATTAACATAGATGTACGAATACTTTTGTACATTTTTTTAATTCCATGTATATAAACTATAATCATTAATCATGGGATTAAATGTGATTAAATATGTTCTTATGTTTTATGATCTATTTGGCACACTTATATATGTACAAGATTTGATTATGATGGGTGCACTAAGATAGTGATATAATGTAATGGGTAATGATTTAATCTCATGATATGAAATGTATGGTGCACCAGAGATTAGGGTAAGCGCATTATTTTTTAATTCCTTGGTGGTGAACCTTGACATATTTTTATGATGTCATGTTTAACGTTGTTTCCACATTACCATGTTTCCTTTATGTTTTCATTATAGGTCATGTCTCACTATTCATGTTTGTTATTATGTCTCATTTTATGTACCATAGAATATCCTATTGTATAAAATGCAACACTTTCTTCATGTTTTGTTCTATTTATTCCGTTACTATGCCTTATATATCACCCCTTTATTATGTATGTCCACAGGTTATCCCAGGCATTTTTAAGAATGATGGAATATTTTGAGCATGTTAAGGAAGTTTTCAATAATGTTGATGTACCAACCCATGTTTAAGTTTTTATGTAATGTACCCAATTACCCAAAACACTAGGATTCTTGATCTTCTCGGTTGTATTATGTGTATTATTATGTACTATATCATGAATTAATGTGTAATAATGACAAGGGTTGTCATATGGTATCCATTAAGGTTGTGAATGGAGAAGGGTTAGGGGAGAAGCTCTCTAACTCAAACATTTCCGGCTGTTAAATATACGTTCGCAACATGAATGTATTGTTCTGATGGAATTCATTCCTCAAACCCCCTATTCATGCCATGAATAGTGATCAGATATATCATTATTAAGCATGGGAAACTCTGGATTTTATGGTTTGGGGTGTTTCAATATTTATGGGGTTGGGGAGATTGTGAGAGGAAATTTCTTAGTTGATTATCCCCTCTCGCATACATAATCTGATCCACCTTCACAGGGGATAGTTTGTGGTGGTCTCTTATGGTAATTCTAGGTGTGTTCATTATTACTACTCCTTTCATATTGGTTTTTAATTTATTATTTTCTAATTTGGTGTGATTCAGCTAGGGGTTTGGTTCCAATTCTACCAAAGTGTGGTAGAATCAGTTTAGAACTATGAGGATTCAATAAGAGTTGGCTATTGGATGGTTTGAGAGGTTAATTACATGTTGTTGGGTGTGATTACAGAAAATTAGTGACTCCCAGTGTATTTTATGATGATTATACCTCTTTGGTTTAAATTAGGTAATTAATTATAATTTTTTATAAATAATTTTTTATGGTGTATGGTGTGATATTGGAGCTCGGGTGGTGGTAAAATCCTAGATGATACATGAAATATCCTGGAAAAGGCATCAATGTGTTTGGACAAGGCTTACTAGAGGTTAGCTTGGGTGGTAACTCTTTTTTAGACGTAGGTGTCCCTTATAATACCATTCCAAATGTTTGTTTATTAATTGGTGTGTATGAATTCATAACTGAATGGGTTTAGGTGTGGAAAATTGGTACCAATGGTGCCCTGGGTAGAAGATGTAGGATGAAGTTATGCCTCCCTTGATTAGAATAAGTTCGCTTTAGCACTTTGGTGAGTTGGGATTTCTTATAGACTATGTTTCCAAGGTAGAATGTGTTGGTTAGGTTGATGTGAATCCTCAGGATGGTATCTCTATATGAATAGGAATGAGATATATCCTAGGCCATGTTTATAGTGCTAGCAGGAATGCATGAGATACTTGGGGATGAGTGTGGAAGGGCAAGATGACCCTATTGCTCACGAGTGATTTGGAACTCCCTCATAATGTTAGAGTAGAGTCTTGGTGTATGTGGATAGTGGGACGAGTCCTTTGAAAAATGAGGTGTGTGGAAAATTGGGGTTTCCTATGGGTATCAAGATGAGGGATATCCATTAGAATATGTGATATAAGTCCTAGAGTAGATCAATAAAATGATCAAGCAACTTGGAATCAGAGTTCCAAGGGGATTAGAGTGGGATAAAATTGGATGATTCTCAGGTTGTTGGACTAGGGATGATAAGGTTGGAAAAGAAATTGTGTTATAGGTTAGATGGATCTACAAGTATGTGATTCCACCGATGGGTTAAAAGTGATAGATGTATCAATGATTATAGATTGGAATGGGTTAGAGAGACCCTAGTAGATGCCCTTAGGGGTGAGATGAGATGTAACTTGGGACGAGGATATAGATAAGAGTTACTAAAGCCTAGGTGGAGGGATGATGAGTTTGTGGGATATTGTAACACCCCAATATCCCACAGTACGTTTCCCTTGGAATAATGTAATTGCTTGCATTGTATGCAACTTCGAGATTCTAACACACCGCGACCAATCAAACTGGCCATTATGAATAGTAATACCCACTTTTTGAAGTTTTATAAATTTTATCATTAAAATTGGACTTCATTTTTGTATTTGGAATATCGAAATTAGCTTAGGGTGAATTATTTGTATTTTTCTGAAAACATTCAAGTTTTGATGAATAGTGAAAAACATTGAGTTATAGTTTAAAACTGAATTTTTATTTAAATAATTATTTATTTTATTTAAATTTATTTTAGTTCAAAATAGATACATAATACCTATATAATTTCAATGTAATTCATTGGAGTTAGTTTGTAATAATTTTAGCTATATAAATATTTTATTGAACTTTTTAACCGTCTTTTACCCACCTCCAAGGAGCATTTGCAAATTTGAATAAAACATAATTTTACCACTTCTATGAATTGAATTTCAAAAATCCAAGAGACATGATTGATATAAGTAAGTAAAATTTGGTTCAATAAGATAAAAATAATTTTTGGTGAAGAGTAACTTTTGACTTGTATTTACAACGGTTAAAAGTAAATAGGGTAACTAAGGGTAAAAATGAAATTATTATTACCCTGAAACTTGTCCTAATTATATTGGATAAGATTAATTCGACAAAAAACAACCTTAGGAATAAAATATGATCCTTTAGGTCTACTTGGATTAGATTTGTACATTTATTATTATTTAATTCAAACAAGAGTTAAAAGTGTTAAATTCAAAGATTAATATGTAATCCATTTTTGATATAGGGTTATACATAAGATATATTCTATTATAATTATTCATTATAAAGATAAAAATATTTCCTACATAATGGTATTTTATTTATATTTTTTTACATTAAATAATTTAATTTATTTGTAATACAATGATGATGTAGTAATAACCTAATTAATGAAATATTAAAATATTTGATATTATAAAAATCAAAGTAAATGTAATTTGAGACTTTTTAGGAATTACACTAATTTTATAGGTTAATATGACATGTTAGGGTTTGTTAGATAAATTTATTTCGAATTAATAAAGTTGTTATGAATTTAGAAAAAACAAAATACCAAATAGTGTCAAAATTGACATAAAAAGGGTTTTAAAACAAATATTATATTATTAATTGATATTATATTCCTAAAAATCTAAGTTTCATCCAAAAGACTTGTATAATGATATTAGAATCATTAATTAACCACTTGGGGTTATCTTGGAAGTATATATTATGTATATTAAACATATAATATAAAAATACAAAGAGACATGGTAAATGTAAAACTATTTAACTAAGAGTTAAATCTAAAATAAAAGGTTAATATAGCGACCCAAACCAATATAAAACCTATTTATTGTGCGGTTTTAGACCCTTCCCCACCATATCTATTAAATAATTCATTTTATATCCATTAGAAACCGAAAATGAGTTTATTAAAACATAATATTTCTAGCTTTTCCTAAGGTGCCCCTCACCCCTCTAATAAAGGGGCACTCGCCCTTACCTCAAATTCACACCGTCAAAGCCTTTTTTATCGGCCAAACTCTGAAAAACTACCCTCTAAACTGTCCTAAATTCATTTTATAGGACTTAAATTAGTCATAAAGCCATCCTATGGAGCCCTTTTGATCAAATCAAAATGAAGAACCTGAAGAAGAGGTAAATATTTTATCACCTCTTTCATGTTCCATTCTTCTTCCACTTCCTCTTTATTTGTTGTTTCCACTCTAAAATAATAACTCAATTATCTTATATATACTGTTATGTTATTACAAATATGGTAAAACCATATTCATTATTCTATCCATCCTTTGAAGGATATGTCACCATACGTGCGTACGTACGGCTTACTGTCTCCACGTTGTGGTGTATTATTATTCAATACATTATTATTTGGATGGGTATAATAATGAAGTGTAATTGTTGTAAATAATAAATATAACAAGATAATTGTTCTATATATATGATATAACATCCAATTATATATTATTTTAATATAAAAAGAATGATATAGTCGCTCGTGCGTACGTACAGATTACCGTCTCCACGAACGCGATGAGACTCATTCCCCATCATAATCCATTCAAGAATAATTTTCATTATATGATTAAAAATAATGTTTAAAGACTTAATATAATTCTTAATATGAATAAGATACATCCTATTCATAACAAAAAATACTTATGAAACAAAGAATATAAAGGAAAACTAATCAGTTAACACTCGAAACGACAATAATACTAAAATAATATTAACAAAGAAATATTAAAAGATCATATATGATATCATATTAATGTATATGATTATTTTATAATTTAATAATAATTATTTCACCATTATACAGGAGGTTAACATACCCTTGACCAAAGAAAAGTACAAAGTAAGGGGTTTCTTATCTCTCATTTAATTCCGTGAGATTTCCATTGATTGCCACTTATTTATTAAATGTGGTGTATAGTGTATTGTCATTTGATATATATATTATCATGATTCTCTTTATAATCATGGTATATGTAAATAATTTGGTTTTTATTAACTTTTGGCCATACAACTCGATTGATAACAATGAAGTAAGGGTTTTCATCTCACTTCCTATTTCTGTGAGATTCATGCCATATTGCCACTATTTCCATTGGTGTGGGGTGTGTACTGCCCAATGATTTTATTTTTTGTGTAATATAAATTAATTTATGAGTATTTACAAATTCATTTTTTGATCCATATTTCATGGGATGTATGTTTCATAAGTTACCAAATTGGTAAGGGAATTTCAAATTTCAATTTCCACTCATTCGGCTTTACACATACTTCATTGATTATTTTACTCTAGGATTATGTGTGGAATCACTATTCATTATTTGTGTATTAATTTTCACTCCCCTTTCTGTGTATATACTTATGATACTCATAATCAATCCATTGATAAATCTCAAGTCATCGATATGAGCTTGATAAGAGTAATTTTAACTCAGTCTCCATTTATTGAGTTAAACATCCAATTCATTGGTGTTGTTTTTACATGGATATGTGTGAATGTCCTCTGATTGATTTACCCTGAATATCCAATAATATTGAGTGTATTTATATTTTCCACACATAATTATGCCACAGATTTATCCTTAACCTAAGGATATGGTCTTTATAAGAGATTTCATCTCAATTTATATTCCATTGATTCTTCTTTGTTGTTATAGGCCAATTCACTTTTATATGGTGTATATAATGTACTTTGACATAATCTATAATGAATCCCTTTATACCCATGATATTATAATTTTTTTATTACCTCAATTATTTGTATTCAAGTGTCTCTCTTTTGGTTAGAAACTCTAACTAAAATATCATTTAAAAATGTTTTAAAGATTTATTATTCTAAATATTTCTCATTAATGTCCATGTTTTAAAAATGGTTTTAAGGATTTATTAATATGGAAATTAAAGTTTTAAAATTAAAATTCCTATTAATAGTTTCAAAGTGGTATGGTACACTTTGATTCAAAAATCTATTTTAAATGGAATCTTGATAAATAGTCAGACTTTTACATGTTTTCAAGAAAAAGGAGGATATTTCTCTCAAATAGTATTGATGATTATTTTCATCTATGTCAATATCCTTCATTATTCTCTGTTGAAGTTGATCTATTATAATACAATCTTCCATATTGTATTGAATGAGTTATGTTTGACTGTGGATGTGCTATTTTTATACCATTCATGGTTTGTGGTTAAAATATTTTCATTTTGTATGCTAGTTTTAGTACGAATGTTCAGATTATGTTTCATACTTTTCATATAAGGAATGAATTATAATTAGTAAGTGACTGGTGGAGCCTACTATAGATTTTCTATGCATTGGTAGGTCTCATGAAATAAACTAGTGTCTTGGCACAAGGACTTGACAAAATATTATTTTTAGTCTTGGCACAATGCCTGGACTATGTGGTTATGAAAGTCTGGAACTATGCATTCCATCATTATGAATGTGGTTGTTGATATTGCATGTGATTATTATACTAGTAGAATATACATGTGAATAAGTTAATGGTATTAATTGATTTTATCTTTTCCTTATTATGATGAAGTTAAAGTTTAAAAGGATTTTGTTTTAGTATTATACATTTCCTTAAAGTTTTATGCTTATTTATGAAAGATTCTGCTATATTGTTATCCTTACTGAGCATCTAAGCTCACCCCTTTCAAGGTTTTATTTTTCTCATGATGTGAAGAATAATATTATGACTGACCTACAGGGATAGTCTTGGGATCTTAGTGTTGTCTATGGAAACTATGTTGTTGTAGTTTTCCATTTTATGATGTAATGTAAACCTTATGAATTTATCTAGTACTTTAAAGGCTACTAAACTAATCAATCTTTCGAGACATGATCTTTTGTGATCATACCAATGATACATACTAATTCACTGACTCTGGGCTTCTAGGGTCTGGGTGTTGCAGTTGGTATCATAAGAAGTTTAGTACAAACCTTAAAAACTAGATTTAGATAAACTCTTATTATAGCACATATCCCTAATAATAACTTTGAGGATTAGTATAGAAAAACATCCCAAAATTTTGGTACTGTAGAGATTTTGTGAGTTTTCCAAGAAATACATCCCTGTCTAGAAATGAGAAGGTATAGGCGGCTATTGGACGGATGTACCTAGCGGTAAAACCTAAAAAACTAATTTGAGAAAGACTCGAACGGGAACTGGTGCACGACAATGGGCCTTATTGCACTCTAGGTTATGACACTCCCAATGGATATGCTTAAGATAATTTTCATTTTCATTAAAAACTGATTTGATGGATTTTAATATAAGATGCTAATAAATGACCTTGGTTAATCCTAAGGTGTTTCAAATTGAAAATATGGTGTCATGATATTCTCTAAATGATTTTATGACTACTGTTACTCAGACAATGTTTTCTGGTTTTAGTCAATGGCTGAATTCCAAGGAAGTCATAGTAACTTTGAGCATGATGTAAAAGGTAAGAACAGTGGTAGAAATGATCTACAAAATGGAATGTTAATACGCGTAAAAGATATTGTGTTCATGCCAAATAAATTTTCAAAAAATATGATCAAAAACATATATATTAACCAACTCTAAAACTCAACAAAGAAGAGAAAGGTGATGAATGATAAGAGCTCCAGCAGTGGAGACCATGGAGAAAATAATCTTCAATTTCCATTATGTAGAAAATGTGGAAGGAGACACCCAATAAAGTGTCTCAATGGAATAAAGAAATGCTTTAAGTGTGGGAAATAAGGACATAAAGTAAAAAACTATCGAGGAAAAACCAAGAGTACTATAGAAGAAAATAAAAATGGTCCCAAGAATACATTTATAGTCATTTTTCGTAAATTTAGGGGACCTAGCCATTACCCGAGTGAATGACCTATTCTATAGGATATTTTCTTGGTCAAAGGATAAGTTATGTGGAAATAAATTGTTGCAGAAATGTTTAAAGTATTAGTGCTCCTTGTTGATGGTATTACTTTAGAATAATTTTCTCTTGTATTGGTAACCCTGCAGTTTGTCATGTGAAAATGATATTTGAGGAAGAATTATCTTTTCTCTTGTGAATATAGTTATAAATAACCATTTGGTTTTATATAATCCTTGGGTTTGATGAAATTACAAGTTATTATATTTTGGGATGGAAATGCAAGGAATGAGATTACATTTCTAGTAAAATTATGTTATGCTTACTTTTGGGGAATTTATCTCATTTTGGTACTGTTATAAAATATAGTTTTTGAAAAAGGACAACACACAGACTGTGTGACAACCCATCGCATTGGACAAAGCTGTGGGAAACAAACCCACAACCAGAGTGCGATTGGGATTTATCTCCTACCACTGGACGACGTGAAGTCCCTGGTTAGTGTGAGTAATTATATTTAGTTAAATGATTTTTTTGATCAATAATAAGTTGATTTGGGAATTTATGTATTATCAAATAAATACCCTTAGTATAGGAAAATGATTTGGTGATTTAGTGATAAATGTTATTTGAGAAGACGTTCACTCTATTGGAAACACTATATGCCTAAGGAAAATAGAATACTATGGGATTTTATTTGAAGAGTAATAGTTTATTTTTATTTACGTTTTCATTGTGGATTTATATTGATTTGGGTTATTTATGGAAATGATAAACCTATAATAGATAATATGTGATTAGGTTAATTAATTTTAAGTATGTGACTTTAAGAGTAGTCGATGTCATTTAGATATAAAATTTAACGTGGAAGACTACATAACCAAATTCTTTTATGTTTTGGGATTCAATATTAGTTTGGATAATATTTAAGGATTTTAAGGGCAATTGTTTTTTGAATGGTATTTGTTTATCTTTGGGGTATTGTTGGTTGAATTTTAGAAATTAAGATTAGTGTTTGTTTCTATAAAGGAATATCCTTTTGGGGGATCATCTGATCTTGTACGAACCATTTTGGTTTTTATTAATCTCTAAATACAAGGTAAATATATATTTTATCCTTTGTGGATTATTTTATTCTCTATAAGTATATTCTAGCTCTTCCGATGTGACCAATAAATCTTGAATACTCGTCGTTTAAAAAAATGATTTAGTGGTAGAAATTTATTAAAGAATGAAACATTACTTATAAAGTAGGTATAACTCTTTATTTTCTTAGTAAACCTCATAAATAAATTCCTCATCTTTATGAAATGAAACTTAAAACAAAAAAACTTTGTCCATTTACTTTTCCTAGTGGGAAACTAATGATTATTTGTCCCGTCACAAGTTTGTGGTTTTCTTGTGGTTAACATTCTCTTGATCATGTTTTATATCCCTCTCTATCAGAACATGACACTTATTTTATCATCCATATCATTGTTTTTCAACATGTAATCTTAGTATGGGTTACCTCGAGTGACCTTTGTACTTCTATTTATTTCTTTTAAACTGATAGTTTTATTGACTCTTTTTCTGATGTAGGACATTCAATGTTCCCAAGCCCAATTTTAAAAATTGAGAGGATGAAATTTCCAAAAGGGGGGGGAAGAATTTAACACCCCAAGATTCCACGGTATGTTTCCCTTTGAATAATGTAATAGCTTGCATTGTACGCAACTTCCAGATTCTAACACACCGAGACCAATAAAACTAGCCGTTATGAATAGTAATACCCACTTTTTGAAATTTTATAAATTTTATCATTCAAAATGGTCTTCATTTTTGGATTTTTAATATTGAAATTATCTTAGGGTGAATTTTTTGTATTTTTCTGAAAACTTTCAATTTTTGATGAATAGTGAAAAACACTAAGTTATAGTTTAAAACCGAATTTTTATTTAAATAATTATTTATTTAATTTAAATTTATTTTAGGTCAAAATAGATACATAATACCTATATAAGTTCAATGTAATTCATTGGAGTCAGTTTATAATAATTTTAGATATATAAAAATTTTATTGCACTTTTTAACTGTCTTTTACCCACCTCCTAGGAGCATTTACAAATTTGAATAAAACATAATTTTACTGCTTCTGTGAATTGAATTTTAAAAATATGAGATACACCATTGATATTCTTAAGTAAAATTTGGTTCAATAAGATAAAAATAATTTTTGGTGAATAGTAACTTTTGAATTTTATTTACCACATTTAAAAGTAAATCGGGTAATTAAGGGTAAAAATGATATTATTATTACCCTAACACATGTCCTAATTTAATTGGATAAGTTTAATTAGAAGAAAAACAACCTTATTAATAAAATATGATCCTTTATGACCCCTTGGATTAGATTAGGACATTTATTATTATTTAATTCAAAGAAGAGTTAAAAGTGTTAAATTCAAAGCTTAAAAACTAAACCATTTTTAACGTAGGGTTATACATAATATAAATTAAATTATAAATATTAATTATAAAGATAAATATATTTCCTACATAATGGTATTTTATTTATATTTTTTAAACATTAAATAATTTAATTTTTTTGTGACACAATGATGATGTTGTAATTATCTAATTAATGAAATATTAAAATATTTGATAATATAAATATCCAAATAAATGTAATTTGAGACTTTTTATGAATTCCACTAATTTTATAGGTTAATATTACTTGTTATTGTTGGTTATATGAATTTTTTTTGAAGTAATAATTCTGTTATGAATTTAGAAAAAACAAAATACCAAATAGTGTCAAAATTGACATAAAAGTGTTTAAAAAAAAAATATTATATTATTAATTGATATTATATTCCAAAAAATCGATGGTTCAGAATAAAGACATATATAATGATATTAGTATCATTAAATAACCACTTGGGGTTCTCTTGGAAATATATATTAAGTTTATTAACCATATAATATAAAAATACAAAGAGACATGGTAAATGTAAAACTATTTAACTAAGAGTTAAATCTAAATGATAAAGTTAATATAGTGACCCAAACCTATCTAAACCCTATTGTTTGAGTTTTTTTAGACCCATACCCACCTTATCGTATAAATAATTCATTTTGGAGCCATTATAAACCGAAAAATTATTGTATTATAAAATAATATTTCTAGATTTTCCTAAGGTTCCCCTCACCCCTCTAATAAAGGGGCACTCCCCCTTACCTCATATTCTCACATTAAAAGCCTTTTTTCCTGGCCAAAGTCTGCCAAAATACTCTCTTAACTTTTCTCTCTTCATCATAGAGGCCTTACTTTAGTCATAAAGCTAACCTATGGATCCATTTTGATCAAATCAAAAGGAAGAACCCGAAGAAGAGGTAAATATTTCATCACCTCTTTCAAGATCCTTTCTTCTTCCACTTCCTCTTTCTTTGTTGCTTCCATTATAAAATAATAACTCTAGTATCTTCTATATACAATAATGTTATTATTAATATGTTACAAAAATATTCATTATTCTATCCATCCATTTAATGACATGTCACCATACATGCGTACTTACGGCTTACCGTCTCCACTTCGTGGTGTAATTGTTATTCAATATATTATTATTTGGATGGGTATAATAATGTGTTGTAATTGATGTTAATAATAAATATATAATTAAAATTATTCTTTATATATGATATACCATCCAATTATATATAATTTTAATATCAAAAGAATGATATTGTCTCTCGTGAGTACATATGAATTACCGTCTCCACGAATGGGATGAGATTCATTCCCCATCGTAATCCATTCCTCACTAATTTTTATTAGATGATTAAAAATAATTTTTAATTACATAATATATTTCTTAATATGAATAAGATACATCCTATTCCTAACAAACACTACATACAAAACAAATCATATAAAGGTAAACGAATCAGTTAATACCCGAAATGACGATAATACTAAAATATTATTAACAAAGCAATATTAAAAGATCATATATGATATCATATTAATGTATATGATTCTTTTATAATTTAAAATCAATTATTTCACCATTATAAAGGATTCTAACATACCCTTGACCAAGGAAAAGTACAATGTAAGGGGTTTCTTATCTCACTTTTAATTCCATGAGATTTCCATTGTTCGCCACATATTTATTAAATGTGGTGTATTGTGTACCGTCATTTGATATATATATATATATTATCATGATTCTCTGTATATTAATAGAATTCTATGATTCATTTGGTTTTTATTAAATTTTGGCCATATGACTCGATTTATTACAATGAAGTAAGGGTTTACATCTCACTTCCTATTTCTTTGAGATTCATGCCATATTGCCAGTATTTCCTTTTGTGTGGTTTATGTACTTCCCAATGATTGTATTATTTGTGTAATATACATTAAATTATGAGTACTTAAATCTTCATTTTATGATCCATCTTTCATGGGATGTATGTTTCGTATGTTACCAAATTGGTTAGGGAATTTGAAATTTCAATTTTGACTCATTCTACTTCATGCATACATCATTGATTATTTTACTCCATGATTATATGTGGAATCACTATTAATTAGTTGTGTAGTAATTTTCACTCCCCTTTCTATGTATATACTTATGATACACATAATCACTCTATATATTAATTCTAAAGTCATCGATATGAACTTGATAAAAGTAATTTTAACTCAATCTCCATTTATTGAGTTAAACATCCAATTCATTGGTGTTGTTTTTACATGATTATGTGTGAATGTCCTCTGATTTATTTACACTAAATATCTAATAATATTGATTGTATTTATATTTTTGGCACATAATTATGTTGTTTATTTATCCTTATCCTAAGGATACAGTCTTTATAAGAGATTTCATCTCGATTTACATTCCCTTGAGACTTCTTTGTTGTTATATGCCAATTCTCTTTTATATGGTGTATATAATGTACTTTGACATATTCTATAATTAACCCTTTTATTCTCATGATATTATAATGTTTTGATTACCTCAATTATTTGTATTCAAGTGTCTCTCTTTTTGTTATAAACTCTAATTAAAAAATCATTTTAAAATGTTTTAAAGATTTATTATTCTAATTATTTCTCATTAATGTCCATGTTCTAAAAATGGTTTTAAGGATTTATTTATATGGATATTAAAGTTTTAAATTAAAATTCCTTTTAAAATTTTCAAATTGGTATGGGACACATTGATTCAAAAATATATTTTAAATGGCTTCTTTATAAATAGTGATACTTTTAAAGGATTTCAAAAAAAATCAGGATATTTCTCTCAAATAGTTTTGATGATTATTTTCATCTATGTCAATATCCTACATTATTCTTTGTTGAAGTTGATCTATTATAATAAATTCTTCCATATTGTATTGAATGAGTTATGTTTGACTGTGGATTTGATATTTTTATACCATTCATGTTTTGTGGTTAGAATATTTACATTTTATATGCTAGTTTTAATACGCATGTTCAGATTATGTTTCAACCTATTCATATGAGGAATTAATTGGACTTAGTATGTGACGGGTGGAGCCTAAAATATCTCCTCGATGCATTGGTAGGTCACATTAGACAAACTAGTTTCTTGGCACAAGGCCTTGACAAAATTTTATTTGTAGTATTTCCACAAGGCCTTGACTATGTGGTTATAAAAGTCTGGCATTATGAATTCCATCATTATTAAAGTGGCTATTGATATTGAATGTGATTAATTTACTAGTAGAATATCCATGTGAATAAGTAAATGAAATTATTTGATTTTATCTTTGTCAAATTATGCTGAAGTTTAAGTTTAATAGGCTTTTGTTTTAGTCTTATACATTTCCTTAAAAATTTATGCTTATTTATGAAAGTTTCAGCTATATTGATATCCTTACTAAGCATCTAAGCTCACCCCTTTCTATGTTTTATTTTTTCCAGGATGCGAAGAAGTATATTTTTAATGACTTGTAGGGATAGTCTATGGATCTTAGTGTTGTCTATGGAAACTATGTTGTTGTAGTTTTCCATTTTATGATGTAATTTAAACCTTATGAATGTATCTAGTACTTACAAGGCTATTAAACTAATCAGTCTTTCGAGACACGATCTTTTGTGATCATGCCAATGATACGTACTAATGCATCGACTCTGGGATTCTGGGGTTGGGGTGTTACAAATATGATTAAAGAACTATTTTACATGTTGTATGTGTTCTTGACTCTGTTCTTATGACATGTAAAGAACCCAGTGGGAGAGAGGATCATGGACCCTTGCCCTTCCATTAGTGATATGAAACAGGATGGACTTTCATGGGTGAGATAGAGTCCTTTTATGCATGATGTGAAAATTTATTTAAGAGTATTGGATTGTAGTAATAGGCCTTGACTAACTACAGTTGGGTCATGAGAGTGGGCCACCTCCGGAGTGATGGATGGGCCGAGTCATAACCCAAGATGTGGCCAATGAACCCAACCTCGACTGATAAGGAAGTGGGTTAAGGTTTGGATGTATGACAATAACCTATTACATTGAGTAGTAGGTTGAGGTTTTTAATGACTCCTGCTTGGATTATTTGGGTAGGTACTGGGACACAAGGTTCAATAACATGAAGTGAGGTGAAGTTAGGATTCAATCTTGGCACTAAAGTAGGTACAGTTGGGAACTGTGGTGTCCTGGTTTGCACACAGTGGTTTGACGGGCATGTTTACCTCATTGAGTGTTGTGGTGGTCCAGTTAGCACATGATAACTCAATGAACATGTAATTTATGTATTTATTATCCTCATACATACTCAAGTATATGAAGATATATATTAGGGGTTCTTGGTGAGACCCCATGTCATGGAACCCTCCCTCCAATGGTAACCCTCATGGGCCAGAAATAAAAAAGGGAGTTAATTCCCCCAATAGATCATCTACAATATGGAAAATATTAGTGGCTATAATAGAGGGTGTGTATTTATATCATATATATAGATGGGATTACTAAAATATCTGAAGACACACACTCTGAGATATAGTACTGGAATCATATGATACACATTTCTGGCTTTGATGTCAATAATTGTGACCGATTGTTTTCCATCTAAACCTTACATCATCAAAAGAAAAAATTAGATCACACTAATTCTTGAGGACATCATAGGTTTAGTGTTTTAAATAATTAGTACAAACCATAACATAAACAATTAACATGAATTTAAATGATCATTTATCCCACTTAACCATTCTTTTCTTTTTCACATTTAACCCTCATCATCATACATATGAAATCCCTTCAAGGTATAATTAATTCAACCTCATTCATTATAAATCAGGGATAGTGAAACATAAGATGGGTGAGATCAAATGATCAATAAGTGAAAATATAATCACTAACAAATGAATTTCATCAATGATTATAAAAAGGGCATAAGGGCATGAAGACATAATCAAAGTGTACGAGTATAACAAAAAAATATTCATACCCATCAACACATGGATCGCCAAATATAAAAAATGGAATAAGGAATTAAAAAAATTAAAATTCATTAGACTCAATAATTATGTGCCATGTGATATCAATATTGATCAAATAAAACATCATAAACCCATAGAAATCATAGATAAAACATATTGGTATCTTGGAATACCATCTCTTAGAACACTTTCAGAACACTTTCAGAACCCTTACAATTAGAATAACCATATGAAGAACATACAATATAATTCTCCATTTAACAAAATCATAACCCAATTCAATGGATCACTATTTGGGTTTACCAATCGTATAACTTATAACGGGCTCAACTAATACTATCTGGGTGCACCCATCATTTATAATGTCCAAGAAATGAATAATTAATAAGGATCATAGAGAATTAATTTCATAATAACTCATATAAAAGAAACTTTATTATTTTAAAAATATTATTAACCTAAGGAAAATAAATGGGTTCCATAACAATACCTTTGAAACATGATTAACCCATGGAAAAGAAACCGGTTCCATAGTAATCTATTTAAAACAATCATAATCCATTCAAAGAAAGAATTTATATGGTATCAAAAAAAAATAAGCCCTATGTAGAATTAGTTATAAAAAGGTTTGATGATGTTAATTAATTTAAATACTATTAAAATGTCATTAAAACATTATTTAGGAAAATATCTTTTTCATTTTGAAAATCGATTTTTAAAAAATAAAACATTTAAAAAATATTTTTTATTGAAAATAATTTTAAAAAATGAATAATTTATATAATTTTAAGAAAATATATTATTTAAAAATAACATTGTACACTTTTATTGAAATATTCAATGAAATTATGGTCATGTTGATGGGAAATTCTGTACATACTATAAAGAACAATCCTTTTTCCTGGTTAAAAGGTTATAAAAGTGATTTGATTAGAAAGTGAAAAGAAGATTCCTATGAAACTTTTTTAAAGGAAAAATAGTGTTAAAGTATATATAATAAGTAATTTTAGAAAGGTTTTTTTTAAATCTTTTCTAGAAAACATGGTTGTTTTATGAAAATAGATTTTCGATTGAAGAGAAAAATAAAGTTATATTTTCTTATAAAACTTTTTCTCAAAAATGTTAAGTACCAAAGAGTGGATAAATGCTAATATCACTTTCAAATATCATGAATTAGAATATAAGAAGAAAAATTGATATTTTTTGAGATATGAATCCTAATTTATCATTATTTGAATAATAATAACAATCAATTTGATAAAGGATGAGATTGCAACAAAACACTCATACAAATTTGGCATCACTGAATCATATGCCCCATGAAAGGATTACATTAAATGAAACATAAAATACCCTGAGAATAAATAAATTCATTCTATTACATGTATATTTTAATGCGTATACACCTCATAAAATAAGATAGTTACATAAAATAACATAAGTATCAAAGAAGGAAAATTGTGATAAAAATCCATTACCACATGGGTAACATTAAAACATTAAAAACCATGAAAAATAGATCCTAAAATGAAAATTTAAATACTAATAAATTTAATTATAATTATCATAAAATATATTCATGGTCAATATATACACCACACATCAAACAGATGTGGTTAATATGGAATACATCTCACAGAAATAAAAGTTAGACGAGAAACACCCTTACCTTTAGTCTGATTCGTGACGCTTTTTATTTATCTTATTTAATAATAAACATATAATAATTATTTAATTTCATAGGAAATTTTTAAATGTATATTATTAATTTTAATTAATTTATAAAAAATTATATATAATTACTCAGTCAATTAAGATTAAGTCATATGTTTTGACCATAACTATCTTATGTGTCAAAAATGACTTTGGTAGGTTGTATATATAAAAAGGTAGTCATTTAAAAATATAAATAATAAAATTTATGAAATAATTATCATATTTATATATCAATTATAATTTTGAAACCAATCATGAGTTATGGTTATAAAAAATGAACTAACAATGCGATCATGGAGATGGTATGCTGTATATATGCCTGAGTAATGTTTCCATTTTTCAATGATCATCATGGAAAAAAGGTATGTACTATTATTTTATAATAATGATAATTATATAATAAATAACAAGATATTTAAATATATATACTTATATATAATTATTTTCATGCAAAATTAATCACATTGCTTCAAGGACGTGGTAGTCTACATGTCCACGAACGATGTTATCACTTTTTCAGTGGGTGAAAAGGTAATAAATAAAATGATATATTATATTTACAGAAATATATTTTTATAATTAATATCATAAAAATATATTTTATTCCATATATATTCAATATATTTACCATTATTACCTTTCATGTAATGCATTGGTGAAAATTGATTCATGTCGCTTCATGGGGTGGTAGTCCGCAACACACACAAGCTACATTATCGCATAACCTAATGTAGGTAATTTAAAATGTTTATATATGATATAATGAATATATAGGTATAATTATGTTTTAAATATCATATATAAAATTTCTATCCGTCATTATTACATACTCTGAGAGGTGGTAATGGAAAAATGAATGACATCGGTTTGAGAGGCAATAGTATGTCGTACACACGATCGATGATTTCATAACCAATATGATGAAAGTGTGTAAGGATGTAGGAATTAACCTTAAAATTAAATTATATAATTATATTAATGGTACTTTTTTTATTATATTATCATGTTCTAAGAATAATTTATGCATATGGAGAAATAAATAAAACAAAAATACTCATTAAAAAACGTTACTTATTCATCAGGTAACTCATTTTGGTTTAATCCAAAGGCCATACTTTGTTTTATTTATAACAAAATTGATGCTTCTTGTATAATATGAAGGAATATGAAAAGTTATTTGTACATATATTGGGTGATTCAAATGGATTGATCGGTATGAAGAAGTGAGGGGAGTGACTGCCCTTTTATAGTTGAGGATGACTGGAATTCTGTTAAATACTCAAAATTATTCATTGTTCTGTAGTAAAAATTACATAAAGTTGCTAAAAAATCGTTAATTAAAGGTTATTATGGATGATATGGTCGATAAAATCCTCCACCACACAATTAAACACATGATCTAAATATATTTTTCCTTAACTCCTAAGTTTCCTTATTCTTGTTCATTTTGGTTTTTCATTAAGGTAACTAGTTTTCTTACCTAAGTAATTTATACATTAAGAATAAATTAAATTTATAATCATTATATATTTTATAACCAATAATTATATGTATTAAATATAATTTATCAAATAAAAAATCTTATGTGTTCTTAAAAATTAGTCTTAACACGAGTGCAAGCAATGTGAAAACCCTCATTTTAACGTTAATTACAACTTACATAGTTTTTATTAATTAGTGGTTAAATATGGTCATTATAGAAGATAAATTGGTTCATTAATAGAAAATATTATATATTTATAGAAATATAAAAATCACTTGGTAGAATATAGATTTTTTTATTATTTTCTAATCATTTAATATAAAATAACATTAATGTCAATTTTGACATTATTCATTTAAATTGAATATAAAAAATTTGAATAAATGATATAATATGAATATATTATCTTAAAACCTATGTGATATGATATATTAATTTATAAAAATAATGTAACACAATAATTCACTCAATTTACTTCACCTATAACATTTTTAGTGTCATTTATTTCATTTAATTACTAACAAAATAATTACGGTGTTGGAATTTATTATGAATTATATGAAATTAATTCATCTATAAATGATAATTTATTATGATAACAACATATATTTTATCTTTAAAAAAACAAAAAAAATGAACCTATGGTTTTTTTCCCTATCCCAATTCTTTATAGAAATTAAAAGGGAAACAGATCTTTTTTGTCTTTTTAGTTACATAAATTATTATATAAGTCACATTCTTGGAATAGTACCCATAATATTATAAAATATATCTGAAGTCCATAAGGGTATAGATATTTCCAACCAATTTGTTTTGTACAAGTTTCTAGGTCATTTCCCCCCTTATGAATAAATTTTAATCCCTTGGTAAACTTGTTTTAGATTAACTGTTTTCACTAATCACTTTGGAAAAACAATAATTTGGACTCATTAGAAATTATAAATTATTATTATTCAAAATATGGAATTAATTTTTTGAAATTTAATTCACATAGGTGAAATATATATAATTTAATATTAACCCCCCTGACGCGGCTAGATAACGAGTTTTTATGAAGTTATTATTGAAAATGATGATTCTATATTAAATAAAAGACCAATAATATTAATAATTTTAATAAATTGAATTAATATTTACGATATATATTATATAAATTTAATTTAAAACATTTCCCATTAGTTATTAATTTAATTAATTAAAAAGGGGAAACATTATGCATTTTAAAATCGTTTTGTTTTTTTTGAAAACCCCATTTTAAAACCCAAAAACAAACATCTAAGAAAAACCAATATAAATTTAATTAAATATTAATTAAATATTAAAAATTAAAACTTAGTTTAATTTAATACATATTAAAAATACATTGTGACTTGTAAAATAATTAATTTATTGAAAAGAAAAGTCTTTTTACGAAAATTGATCTTTTCACTATTCACCGAAGAATCAAGATTTTTCAAAAAAATTAAAAATTTCACTAAAAATAAAATTTGTTCTTTTTATTCACAAAATGAAGTTAATTTTATCATATTAATTTTCTAAAATTTCCAAATAATTATTATAATATTTTTTTCATGAAATGCAATAAAAATCATTTTGAAGAAATCATATTTTTTAAGAATAAAATCACTTAAGTATAAATTGATTGATTATTTACTAAACATTTTATCAATGATTTGTATTGAGTGAGTCATTTATATATAAATTTATATATTTCATAAATTATTTTATACTATTCATACCAGGAAATTTAATGGCTATATTTTAATAGTAATATTTATCATGTTTCATTTAAGTTTGATGTTGCATGTTGAATGTTATCAGACATTAAAATATTGGGGTTGTTTGTAAGGAAATATTAACCAAGGGTTGAATGTAATAAAAAAATTAATCCTTGGATGTATTTTACTCTATCAAATATATTTTTATTCTTTTGAAATCATATGGTGTTATATCCTCCACCATTTAATAATTTTCATCCTCATAATTTGAACTTTATCTAGGTAATCAAAGGATAGAAATTTGAATTTTTTTTTAAACACACATCTTAAAAAGGGATAATAAAAAATCCTCTTAATAGTAGGGAAAGGTTTGTACAAAGATCATATGGAATAACACATAACTAGGTTTCTAAATAGATTAACATAGGTGGGAATGGAGGAAAAGCGTAAATAATAATAGAGAGTGATTGAAGTCGTTGATCACAGCCATGTGAATGATCAATTTAAAGTTAAGGGTCTCAAAATGGTAAATCTGTGAAGATTGGAAATACAATCAATTAATTAGAAATAAGGGTACTAGGATACCATTTTTGTTTCAATATCCTTTTCCAAGAGTTAGGGAATTATCCCACCATCATGACTACGAAAATATGAAAATATATATACATGATTAGTTGAATTTAATACTTAAATCAAATTTAACCACAATCTAATCTTTTTCCCAAAAATATTTGTATTCAGGATTAATTTGTAATTCCCTTAGTACTAGAATAAAATTTTAAAGAACACATAACCATAAAATGTATAATAAACTAATCCTTCTATATTTAAACATTAACCAAACCCAAAATGGATAGAACAGAGTAAGATAATTCAAAAAATTAATAAACCTTAATATTATAAACTAATCATAAAAATTCAATAGTAATACCCAATGCCAAAACTAAATTATTCTATAAATAATTAACCTTAAAATTCTTCAAAAATTTAATGACTATGTTTGAAACACAATTATTAGAAGGATTTGAACATATTATCTTCTAATATAAATCAACCATTATTCCTAAAATAAAATCTAAAGTGTTTCAGAAATAAACATAATCATTACCCATAGAAATTGCATACTAACCAGGGTATCATGAAAGCTAGGGGTAGGTGCTAAACCCTTGTATCCCTTATGTTGTGGGTTCAATCCCTATGGTCTTTTCCGATGTGATAGGTTGTCACCCAGCATTCTGGTTGTCAAATTTTTCCTAATAAACATGAAAAATAATTCCTACCTAAATATGACTTCATTATGATCCTATGGGTTGCAAATAATTAAACATAATAAAATGTCTCCCAAATTGTCATTAAAAACATCATAATATTTACTTCTTGTAACCCTAAATTGGGGTGTCTATGATTTTTAAATTATGATCAACCATAATCTTATAGGCCTATTATTGTATCCATAACTCTTAAGATAAACTCACATGGAAAAAATCCCAATATCCGAATTTAACTAAAATGACATTTGATACCAACCATAACAACCCAAGACCTGTACTCCTAGATCTGATGCTAGAATTTTAATCCTTACAAATATGGATTTGATTCTATTAATTATAAACCATTTTTCCCTTCCAAACCTTCCTAAATAAAAGGACTAATTAGATCCCTTAAATTATTGATTAAGTATTATGTTTAGAGTTTTAGATAATTATGAAAAATTCCCACATAAACAATTCACATGACTTTAAATGATAATTTCTCTCACTTAACCCCTTTTCTTTTTCACATTAATACATCATCATCATCCATATGAAATACCTAATAGGCACAATTCATTCAACCTTGTTATTTATTACCTAGTGAAAATGAAACAAAATAGGGGTGATCTAAAAAGCTCAATAAGGTAAAATTTAAGCATTAACAAATAAATGTATTGAGTGAGAATAAGAAATGCATAATGGTATGGTGGCATAATCAAAGGGCATGAGTATAAAATAAAAATATTCTTACCCATAAATACTTGGATAATTAATCATTAAAGTATGGAATAAGACATTAAAAAAGAAAATATTCATAAGAATCATTAATCATGTTCCATGTGATATCAGTCCTGATCAAATGAAACATCATAAAACCATATAAAGAATAGATAAAACATATCGGAAACTTAGAACATCATATCATAAAACCCTTAAAAACCCCTAAAATTTGAATAATTATATGGTTGACATCCAATACAAATCTATGGGGAATATAATATTACTCAATGCATTGGAGCTCTATCTGGGAGAACCCATTATATAATCTATAACGGGCTCACCCAAAAATATTTGGGCACACCCATCATTTATAATTTCCAAGAACCTAATAATGAATATGGAACATAGAGAATTAATTTCATAATAACTCATTGAAACAAAATTTATTCTTTTCAGAACATGATTATCCCATAGAAAAGAAACATGTTCCATAATATTCTTTTTGAAACATGGTTAACTCATGAAAATGAAATAGGTTCCATAATAATCACATTGAAAAAATCATAATACATCCATATAAAGAATGAGGATGGTATAAATAAAATATATCCCCATTTTAGGATAAGTTAAAAAGGGGGTTTTACATTGATAAATGGAAATAATGTTAAAATAATATTAACAAAATTATTGGGGAAAATATCCATTTTATTTTGAAAATAATTTTTTAAAACAAAAGACATTTTTTAAAATCCTATTCTTTGAAAATATTTTTTAAAATCCAAAAATATCTAAAATATTATGATTTTATTTATAATAACCTTATAAACATTCAAAGGAAGATTTAATTAAATAATGGCCATGTTTTTGGGTAATTCCATATTTACTGTAACGAAAATTCTTTTTTAACACTAAAAATTTTATAAAAGGGAATTGATCAGAAAGAAACAAGAAGATTCATTAGAAAAAAAATTAAATGAAAAATTGGGTAAAAATTTCTTTAATAAACCATTTTAAAAAGTATAGAAACATTTTTATTTTTTTATTCAACAATATTTTTGAGGTAAACATATTTTTAACTAAAGATATAAATAGTCATATTTTCTTAATAACTATTATCAATAATTATAATTATTAAAGAGTGGGAAAATGGAAAAATAACTTTGTAAATATCAGGAATAATTATAGGATAAGGATAATTCATGAGTTTATTGAGAGATGGATCATAATATCTCATCATTGGTAGAATAATCATAAACAATCTGGATAAACAATGAGATTGTAACATAAAAATATTAACAAATTGGTAGCTTTGAGTTGTAAGACCCATTAAAGGATTAAATTAAATGAAACTTAAAATACCATGGGAATTAATAAATTCAAAACATTACATGTGAAATGGGATTTATATACACATCATAAATTAAGATAGGTGCATAACATGACATAAGTATCAAAGAAGGAAAATTGTGACAAAAATTCATTCCTTCTTTGTTAACATTGAAACCATAAACACCATGAAAGATAGATCCAAAAAATGATATGTAAATCACCATAAATTAGAGGATAACAATCATAAAATACATTCATTTTATGTATATAAATCACATAATAAACATAATGGGTGAATATGAAATATATCTCCAATAAATAAAAGTGATACGAGAAAAAAACTCACCATGAGTCTTATTGATCATGCTTGTTATTTATATTCCTGAATAATAAAATTATGTGAATTATTTATTTTCTTGATAACCTTTTCAATGTTTATTTTTATTTTTATTTCGCTTATAAACAATTTATATATAATTACATAATCAATTAAGTTAATGTCAGATGTTATGGCCATATTCAACTTATGTGTCAAAAATGAGTTTGGTAGGTTGACTATGGTAAAAAAGGTCGTTATTTAAAAATATCTAGAATTATAATCAAGAAATAATTATCATATTTATACATTAATTATACTGTTTAATACTAAAAATGATGTTTTTATAAAAAATGAACTAACATTACGATCATGGAGACAGTAGGCCGTTCATATACTTGAGTAACATTTCCATTTTTCAATGATAATTATATAAATAAGGTAAATAATATTTTATATTTAAATAATTATAATTAAATAATAAATATCATAATATATAATTATATATACTTATATATATCACTCTTGTGATGTAAAAGGAATCACATCGTTTCAAGTTGGTGGTAGTCTACATGTCTACGGAAAATGTTATCTCTTTTTTATAGTGTTAAATGGTAATAAATAAAATGATATATTAAATTTATAAAAATAAAATTATTTCATTAATATAATAATTATTTCATTTATATCATATATTTTCATTATCATAGCCTTATTAACTTCTGTGTAACACGTTAGTGAAAAATGATATACATCGCTTTGTGAGATGGAAGTCCTCCATACAGATGACCGACATTACCATATCTGTTATACTATGGAATATAAAATGGTTAGATGTATCACTATTCCAAACCATGATAGGTGGTAATGAAAAAATTAATTCCATCTCTTCGCAAGGTGGCAGTCTGCCATACACAAGAATGATGATTTCATAACACATTTTATGGAAGTGTGTGAGGTTTTAGGTAATAAACATAAAATAAAAAATCATAAAATATTTAGTATATTTTTGTTATTATATATGCATGGTATAAGAACCATTTAGGGGGGCGGAGAGAGAAATAAAAAAAAAATTCTTGTTGTAGTTGGGGTTTGGCTTAATGGTAAGCACCCCTTAAATCTACATGAAAAATGGGGGTTCAAAACCCATTGGGCATAGGTCACTGTAGCAGTACTGTAGTGTACTGTAGCAGCGGCGTACTATAGCAATGACGAGCACTGTAGCGGCGACAGGGTACTGTAGCGGCGGCAGAGTACTGTAGCGGTGGCGGGTACTATCCAGCACTATAGCAGTGCAGGTACTGTAGCAGTACTATTCACAGAATGGGCTTCGGGCCAAAAAAATGGGTCTACGGGCCATGTAATGGGATAAATTCCCACTGGGCCTTCGGGCTATGTAATGGGTCTCCCTCTACCCAGTTAAAAGAGGTATTTTCTTTCCTTTAATAATATATGAGGCTTTGGCCCCAACCTTTTAAAAAAAACAAAAAATCTTGTTGATGAACGTGACATATTTTTCAAGAAACTCCTTTTGGTTTGAACCAAATGACTTATTTAGTTTTATTTTTACTAAAAAGGATTATAGTATTAGATTATGGATGTTGGGAATTTATTTGGGTAGATTTTGAGGAGAAAATTTCGTTATAGGTGTGAAGAAGTGATAAGAGTGACTACACTTTTATAGTGAGGAGGAGTGAATTCAGGTGAATACTCAAAAGTATTCACTATTAGGAGGTCAAAATTTCCTAAAGTGGATATAAATTTGGTAATTAATGGTCATAAGGTATTATAATGTCTATAAAAATCTCCATAAAACAAGGAACCCATGTCTTAAACATTTTGTTCCTTAACTCCTATGTTTTTTCACTATATTCATTTTGGGTTTTCATTAAGGTAACTAGTTTACTAACCTAAATAATTTATCCACTAAGAATAAATTAAATTGACACATGTAATAAAACAATAATTTATGGTATTTATATTTTTTAAATAAATTTAATTTTCTCAATATCTCATTTTATACGCAACAAGAAGCTTACAACTGAATATTATTATTGAAATGTTACTGTTATAACATACCTGTTAGAATGGAGGGTATGGACATGATTAATGGAGTAATAAAAATATGGCCTACACATGTAGATGTATTTATAAAATATTAACTTTAATATCTAAAATTCATCATATGTGTTTTTAAGACATGATATATAAAAACCCACATTTACGAATAAAAAGATGTATTTTTCTGAAGGTAGTTTTATCGCATTTTGATGGCACACAGCATTATTTTTTTTATAATTTCATAAATTTTATTGGAAAAAATAATATTAATTTTTTAAATCAGAATTTAATAATTTACATAGGGTGAATTATTGGTATTTTTTGTAAAAAGTTTTATTTTTTGATGAATAGTGGATAGCACTATATTTTAATAGAAAACTGAATTTTCATCTAAAATAATTTATAATGTAAAATGATATTTTAAATTGGTTTTGTAGAAAAATTAGGTAAATTATACATATATAAATAAAATTAAGGTCAATTTAATCTTTTTTATATTGATTTTGGATATAAAACATTTCTATCTTTTGAACTATCTCTCTTTAAAAACTCGCTTTCTCGGCTTGACTATGGTATTAATTTTAAATTAAATTTATCCAATTCTATAATTTTAAATTTGTAAAATTTATTACATATTTAGATTCAGGATTTAAATATTACATAAATAGGTCCCTTTTATTTTTGGGCAATATGAACAGTAACTTTAGTAATTCTCATTTCCACAGTTAAGGATAAATCGGGTAATTAAGGGTAAAAATAATTATAAAAACGATTAAAAAATTACACTAAAACATATAATAATTATTTTATGAGTGATTTATGACAATAAATATATTTTGGATGAATTTATGGCATGTATTAGCCACTTGGATGACTTTAATCCCCTAATATTATTTTATATTAAGAAAAGTCATACTTGTCACACTAATGTTTTTAATAAGTATAACATTGTTAACATATGGTCATACAAAAGAAATGTATGAGCATAAATAGCCATTTTAAAGATAAAATATTTATATTAGTCATGGTAATATATTTTTAAGAAATCATAATCTTAATGTATTGCACAACCATGATTTAATAATTATTTAATTAATGAAAAAAATCAAATAAATGATATTAAAACTATTAAAATATATATAATTTGAGATAATTCATATCATAAATAAATTTTATAGATGAAATGGACATATTATGGATGTATGTATAGAGTTAGTTCTATGATACCTAATTGTATTTATTTTTGTAAAATTTAAAATAGTGAATATTGAGAAAATTGAGATTAGTGATATATTAAAATAAATAATATTTTATTAAATGATATAAAATTATGAAAATATTAAATTCTGAAAACTTATTTGTTTTAAGGTTTTAATTTTCATTTATAATCCATTTATGGGTCCTTTGGAATTTTATAGAAACTATATTTACCCTCAAAGTGTAAAATCTATGTTGTCATAGTTAGAGTTAAATGGGTTAAATAAAGGTTAAAACCAAAAGATAAGAGTATAAACATGACCTAAAAATGTCCAAATATTATCTTATGAAGTTTATTAGAAACTTATCACATTAATATTTAATCTTAATTGTTTAATGGACACATATCCATGAAAACAACTTATATATTATTTACATCAAGGATAGTTACAAAATGTCACCCTCTTTGTATTTAATATCATTTATGTGTCCAACTAGGAAAACAAATCAAGATATGAACTAAAATAAATTACTATTTTGATATTAGTTAAATTATTTAAATTATATATTTTTACATTTAATATTTATAAATTATATGATTACATTAAATGCTTGTAAAATACTAATACAATATTTATTTAATTAATAGAAAAATAAAATAAAAGATTCTAAAAGTATTAATTTTGATATTTTTGGATGTTTTAATGTTTATAAAGAATTTTATAGATATATGTAATATATTATAGTGGGTTTAAATCATTATATTCTAATTCACATTTTTTCATGATGTATTTGAAGTCAAATAAAATGAATAGTATCAAATTTGGAAATAATGAAATTTTATTGAATTAATATTTTATTAAATGATTTAAAAATCAGGAATATATAAAATAATACCAAAGTGGATAATGTGTGGTCTGAAATATCATCTAATATTCATTTATATTCCCTTTTGACGTATTTTTCTCAAGAATTTAATTATTATTTTTTTATATTTTAAGGATTTTCGAAAGTGCCACTTAACTCAATTATGTAAGGTCATCTCCTTACTCACTTATTCACACTTATTTGAGCCATATATCCCAACCAAAATATGACCATTTATCTTATAAAAATACTTATTTATGTTCTTGAGATTTTTTTCTTCCAAAAGAACTGTCTTAGGTCCCTTAAAAGAAATTATAAAGGAAGTTTACCGAAGAAGATGTTATTTGTCTTTGCCAAATCATTCAAGTTCATTTATTCTTATACATATTCTTAAGGTTTTGTTTCCATCATAAAATAATAAATCTAATATCATCTATATTATTTTATTTTAATATAATTATGATTAAATTATATTCCACCTTTTATCCACCCTATAAAAAATGAAAACACTACGCATGTGAATGTATGACTTACCGTCTCCACAAAGTGGTGTAATATGTTTCTCATTACCAATTTACATGGATGGTTATAATTATGGAAATGATAAATATATATAATAAATATTAAATGACATTATTTTTTTATAATTAAAACTTCATCCACTTCTTTACTGTTTCACCTATTAATGGAATGATATCGCCACTCGTGTGTACGTACGACCTATCATCTCCAATATGTGATGCGATTCATATTGAATGTTCAACATTAATGAATGGTTATAAAACTGTAATTAAAATTTAATATAATATTTACAACATTAATATAATTATAGAGATGATAAATCTATATCCTATGCCAAAAACTGGTACATTCGTGAAAAAACAAGTCAATTAACACCCAAAACAATGAAAATAATGGAATATTATTAATGAACAGGTGATAACATATTATAAAAGGATAATTTAAGATATTATAAATATGAATATGGTTCTATAATAAATTAATAACATTAATAAAACCATTATATAGGAGGTTAAAGTATGAACAACTAAAGGGATGCATGAGGTAAGGGACATTGTCTCAATTTCACATACTTGTTGTATATTGGGTGCATAATTTATTTTCTATGGTGTATATACTACCTCGTATTATCTATTTATGATGACATATATTATGATAATTGGATATATATATATATATTCATATATTTTCATAGATGTGATTCTTTCCCATGTCGTATAAAATTTTTACTTACAAAAATTCCATTATTATGTTCTATTTTTACATAGTAATGTAAGAAGGGTTCCATATATGTATCTTGATCTCTAAAAATACTAAACTATTTAGTTCTTTAGAATGCAATTCCTTATAATTAAATAAATATAATGAAGAAACCACTGACTCCATGGTAGTAGATTTCGGGTTGTTACATGCCGTATTATATAATTTATACCCACTGATTATAAGTATTAAATACAATTTATCAAATATAAAATCTTATTTTTTGTTTAAAAATAGGTTTAACGCAAGAGAAATTATTGGAAAAAACATTGTTTTCACTGTAACTGCACTAATGGAGTTTTTATTAATTAAGGGGTTAAAATGTTCATTATTGTCACGACCCATCCTCGGGGCCCATGCCGTGACTACCCCAAGCCTGCCTTCCATAAGCTAGGGGCTGGTGACTAGCACCAAAGTCATAAATCCCAAAATAAGGGAAGGCATTGCCTTTATGAAGTAACATACACAACAGAGTACGCAAGTGAAGTAAGCACTAAGTAAAATAGGGTACAAGGTAAGTGCTGAAAAGTAAATGGGCCAGCATACAAACCCAACTGAAAGTACAATACAACTGAAAGGAAAATACAACAGTAGTAAGTAAAATAGAAACACTGAGTCGTCCTCCGGAAATCCCACCAGAAAGGTGGGTACAGATAGTCTTCTCAGCTCCTCGGGTCCGGCCGCCCGCTCCGTGTACGTCCTGTCAAGTGTTCCTCCTATGGGTACCATCCAGCTCCACAAGCCTCCACCTAGATCAGTGTTGTCTGTCGTCTGCATCCAACACAACGTAGTGCGGCCGTAGCCCGTGCAGGGGTGAGTATATGTTACTCAGTACAGACCCCGAGACCCCCGAAGGTCTCTCAGAATCCAAAAAGGATAAACCACAAAGGAAAGATACAATCACGAACTATCAAATGACTCTACTTAGGTATATACCCATACATATACCTAATTCATCATCTACAGAACGACTCCAACTCTCGAGCCCAAGAATAACCCAGTCCACACAGGAAAACACAACCCAGACCACAAAAGAAAGCAAGTCAATCACATCTATAATAATGATTGAGAATCAAGACTCAGCTCACACAGGTATACACTTCGTAAGGCAATGGAGATGATCAGATGTATCCACTGATTCATCTAAGCTGTCAGACCCACATAGGATACAAGACCAGCTAAGTTGTCGGACCCACAAAGGATACAAGACCAGCTACTCTGCCGGACCCACTCAGGATACAAGTACAGAGGTCATACTGCCGGACCCACATAGGATACAAGAACAGTAGTTATCGCCGTCGAATCCACATAGGATCACAGTACGGTCGTCGTCACTGCCGAACCCATAGAGGATCCAAGTACGGTCATCCTCGCTGCCGAACCCACGGAGGATCCAAGTGCAGTCGTCATCGTCGCAGCCGCATCCAGCTCTAGGGTTCCCGCACACAGCATGCTCGATTCCGGGAGGGTCCGCTCCTCGATCAAGAGAGAGGGTCGATACATCAACTATCACGAATTCTATAGTTGATGTATCCCAAAGTTCTTTCTCATCAAAAGAAACCTAATGCGACAGACGATGCGTTAATCGGACACCCGGTCTGAGAGTTATTAGCTTTTCTGTCCGAGGGGCCCGGTTGGTTTTTAAGAAAAAACCAACCCGACTGTACTCCAGCTGCATCCAAACCTCAAGAGTAGTAATCCAAAAAAAATGTCTCATCAAGAGGAAATAAAATCAGTTGATGGCACATCAAACGGACATCCGGTCCTTAAGTTATAAGTGTTTCTGCTGCAAGGGCCCGGTTGGTTTCGGGTTCGAACCAACCCGAACATAACCAAACTTTTCCGAAACCTTGAGTGTAATATACCAAAACAACCGTATCAATCCAAGGATCCCTACACAACTAACGTTGCGTCAATCAGAGGTATATATCTCAAGTTTTGTGAAAAAGACCGAAACCGGTCCGAAGTGGGGAGTCTGGGCCCGGTTCGACCCAGCCCAACCCCCCTTGGGTCGGCCTGAACCGGGTCGAACCGACCCGGTTCTAGGTCCGGACCGGTAGGGTGCGGCCTGGCCCAGTCCGCACGACCCGCCCCGGCCCGGCCGGTGGGGTGCGCTAGCTCGGCCAGCGAGTCGAGCAGGGGAGACGAGGTCTCCCCTTTTTGTTCCGCGGATGCAGCGCCCGACACTGCGTCTCCCCTGGATCCCACACGGCCGCAGGATCCAATCCCTCGCCACCGATGCTGAAGCCGCAGCGGGCTCTTTCCAGCAGCGCATTGGGGTGTCGTCGCCTCCGGGCGGCCAGCCGGTGCTGGCCGCCGGCATCCCGTGTCGCCGGAGGCTTCCGCGGGCCACCAGAATCATTTTGGTGGTCCGATTTTGCTCCCGTCTGTGCCTACGGTCACCTCGGGACCCGTACATCACTGTGAAGGCCTCCAATCGCCATTACGGTCCCGCTTCATCATCTCCAATTATTCCTCACATCAAAAACAAAGCAGTGGTGGGTTTGGACTTGTTCGTTAGTCCGCGCCCACCGCGTTAGTGTTTCTAAACATCACCAAACAATTTGCACGCCATGATAAGGGTATAAAATCACATAATGAAATTTATACAAATTCCCCTACCTCAACAGTTGATGTCGTACATCGGCATCACGGTAGACGGCGTCACGGGGAAGAGGATCGTAGGCATCGTTGGAGTGTGTCGAGGAGGAAGCGGTGTCTCCTCTCTTGTCGCAGAGAAGAGAAAGGGTGGAGCGTCATCGATCTTCGAGGAACCGGCATTCTTCATCGTTCTTCGTCGGAGACTGGCGTTTTTCCAAAAGCTCCAAAGCTCACCCGCACAACGAAAGTTCTACCCCAAATTAAATAATAGGTTCCACCTATTATTTAATTACACACACAATGAAACTCCCAGAATTAATTCAGCACATTTAATAACGTGATGATAATTAATTTAAGAAGGGAGAGAGAAGGTTCCCCATTATTAAAGGCCTTGGCAATTAAATGGGGGTTTTTCCAATTAATGGGGGTTTCTTAATGAGATTGGAGGAAATTAAATAGTGAGACTCGTGTGGCCCCCACCTTTATAACATCCACATTTGGGTAGTTAATTGGTTGTGGGCCCCACCCTTAACTACCTATGGGAGGGAAAAACCTCCTTATGAAATAAAAATTGTTCTGACAATTTTTTATTTACTTCTTAAATAAACCCCCAAAAATTAACTTCTCCTCCCATGTGAACGCAACTATGGTAAGGATCACGTTAAGAAATTACTGGCATTTCGAGTTCATCGGTGCCCTTGGATTTTAATTCCGAGCACCGGTTCAAAAGATATAAAAACCGGCTCGTTCGTTCACTGAACGTACCCGAGCTAAACTTCGTAAATTGATTCTGGGCACACCGGGCCTCAGAATCAAGTTCCTTCAAAAGCCACTGACTCGTAAAATTCCAAAGTATCTTTAAAAAAAATACTTGAAATTTCAGGGTCTTTACAATACTCTCACCTCCGGGCTTTCCGTCCCCGTAAAGCTACAACATAAACTAGGGGAACAAATGAGGGTACTGAGCATGCATCTAAGCCTCCCGCTCCCATGTGCTCTCCATGAGGTTCATGTGCTATCAATGAATTTGGACAAGAGGAATCGACCGCCCATATAGGACCCACTTCGGTTGATCCTAGATCTCCACCGGGACCTCCACAAAATTCACTCCGTCATCGATGTCCAGCTCCCCGTGGTTGATGATATGTGTCGGGTCGTGCACGTATCTCCTCAACTGAGATACGTGGAAGACGTCATGCACCCGGTGCAACTGATGTGGAAGGACAAGGCAATAAGCCACCTCACCTACCCTGCTGAGGACCTGGAAAGGTCTGATGAAGCACGGAGATAACTTGCCGCCGCGACCAAATCTCCAGAATCCACATTGAGGTGAGACCCGTAAGAAAGCATGGTCGTCATCCTCAAACTCCAGTGGTCTCCGCCTCCTATCAGCATAGGACTTATTTCTGCTCTGTGCAGTCCTCATCCGCTCCTCGATGATATGAACCTTCTCTGTCGTAGCCTGAACCATCTCTGCTCCTATGAGTTCTGACTCCCCAGGGTCAGTCCAGCACAGAGGTGATCTGCCTGGTCGGCCGTACAGTGCCTCGTAAGGTTCCATCCCAATGGTGGAGTGATAGTTGTTGTTGTATGCGAACTCTACAAAGGGTATGTGATCCTCCCAGCTATGACCAAAGTCAAGGATACATGCACAGAGCATGTCCTCGAGTGTCTGAATGGTCCTCTCTGTCTAGCCATACGTCTGTGGGTGAAAGGCAGTGCTCAGGCGTAGTTATGTCCCAAAGGCCTCCTGTAACCCCTTCCAAAGCCGGGAAGTAAAGAGAGTGTCCCTATCGGAGACGATATATTATGGCACACCATGAAGTCATACGATCTCCTGAACGTAGAGGCATCCCAATCTCTCTACTGAGCTCTTCTCTCTGATCGGTAGGAAGTGGGCCGACTTGGTGAGTCGGTCTACCATCACCCAGATGGTGTCGTGTCCTCTAGAAGTATGTGGAAGCCCCATCACGAAGTACTTGGATATCCCATCCCACTTTCACTCCGGAACCTCTAAGGGTTGTACCAAGCCTACAAGTACCTGGTGCTCTGCCTTCACTTGCTGGCAAGTGAGGCATCGTGAATCGAACTCGGCTACAACCCTCTTTATACTCAGCCACCATTATTGTCGTCTGAGGTCTTAGTACATCTTTGCTACTCCAGGATGTACCGCTAGAGGGGAAGTGTGGAACTCCCTCAGCACCTCCTCCTGTAGTGTAACTGGTACCATGGTATGTCTCCAGAAGAAGATGATGTGCTCCCCGCCTTTAGAAAATCCCTCGGGTGCCAGTCCTGTGGATATCTGAGCACGTCGCGCCTCACAGTCAACGTCCCCACACTGTGCCTCTCTGACCCACTGAAGTAGTGGAGGAGTGACTGTGAGGGACTGAAGATAGGCTTCCCCATCTCTATCCATGAAGGATATCTGCAAAGCGGCTAACTGCTCTGTCACCACTCCAAGTAGTTGAATGGCCGATCTCCTGCTGAGAGCATCAGCCACTATGTTCTCCTTCCCAGGAGTATAGAAAATCTCAAATTCATAATCCTGGAGGAACTCGATCCATCGCTTCTATCTCAGGTTCAGGTCCTTATGCGAGAAAATGTACTTGAGACTCTGGTAGTCAGAGTAGACAGTAAAGCGCTCACCCATCAGATAGTGTCGCTACATCTTCAGGGTGAAGACCATTTCTACTAACTACAGGTCATGGGTAGCATAGTTCTGCCCATGTGGCCTCAACTGCTTTGAAATGTAAGCGATCACTGCTCACTCCTGCATCAGGACACACCCGAGTCTGGTCCCTGATGCATCGCAGTAAACTACATAACCTACTCCCTCCTCTGGCAGCCTCAAGATGGGTGTACTGGTCAATCTCTGCCTCAGCTCATGAAAGCTCTGTTGACATCTGTCTGACCACATGAAGGGTTTCCCCTTATTCGTCAAAGCTGTAAGTGGTGCTGTAACTCTGGAGAATTCTGGCACAAATCTCTGATAATACCCATCCAGACCTAGGAAACTCTACACCTCTGTCACGCTCCTGGGTGGCTCCCAAGCAAGTACCGCCTCAACCTTCGGAGGATCCACTGAAACTCCCACCTCAGAGATGACATTTCCCAAGAAGTTAATCTCTCGAAGCCAGAACTGGCACTTCGAGAGCTTACCATAAAGATGGTGCTCTCAGAGTGTATCCAGTACAACCCGTAAGTGGTAGGCGTGCTCCTCATCGTTGGTCAAGTAGATCAGTATGTCGTCAATGAAGACTATGACAAACTGATCGAGGTAGGGCTGGAAGATCCTGTTCATGAGACTCATGAACACTGCTGGAGCATTGGTCACACCAAAGGGCATGACCAAAAACTCATAGTGGTCATACCGAAACCTGAAGGTCATCTTCTGCATATCCTTGTCCCTAACTCGGAGCTGATGATTGCCTGACCTGAGGTCTATCTTTGACAACCAACATGCTCCCTTGAACTGGTCGAAGAGGTCCTCAATCCTCGGAAGTGGATACTTGTTGCTCACGGTCATCTGGTTCAGGAAACGGTAGTCGACACACAGTTGCAAGATCCCTTCCGCCTTCTTGGCGAACAGAATCGAAGAAGCCTAGGGTGAAACACTGGGTCGGATGAAACCTTTCCCATGTAAGTCCTCCAGCTGTACTCGCAACTCATGAAGCTCGGCGGGAGCTATCCGATATACTGGAGTAGATATCAGTGATGTCCATGGGTACAGGTCTATGTAGAAATATACCTCCCTACGAGGAGGTAGTCTTAGAATATCGTCAGGAAAAACGTCCGCATACTGATCCACCACTACTGGAAAACTCGAACTTCGCACCTCAACTGCTCTGAGGATGAGACTAGCCAACTGATGTGTGATTGGCTGCCCTCTCCTCTGCATGAGCCCATCCTATGCTGTGAAGGTTCCCTTCTCGCCGGTGATGATGAACCTGGTCCCATCCGTGCGGACACACCGCACCTTGTGCCTAATATAGTTGATTTGAGCATGGACTGTAGATAACCAGTCCATACCCAAGATGACGTCGTAAGGCCTCAACACCGCTACAAGAAGATCCCAGCCGAAACTCTCGCCTCCTAGAGTAAGATCACACTGCCGGCACCAGTGTGTAATCGTCGAGTCTGCTCCCGTAGGAGTCTCTAGCTGTAAGGATTGAGCCAACGGCTCTGTCAGAATCTCCAAGATCCGAACAAGGGCAGTGGCAATAAAATAATGGCTCACACTTGTGTCTATAAGAACTGCAGCAAGGGTGGAGTAGACACAGATAGTACCTCGAATCATCTCGGGTGCACCGTGGTCGTAATCCTCTGCTGCCTGGAGCTGAGCCTGCCTCTACCCGCTAGCTCTCTGTGGATGGGGTGGACCTCCTAGGGGTGGTGGTGGTAGAGCCTTGAAGCGTCGTCCACCACCCGCTGCTCGGCCAGCTCCTCTGCCTCATCCGCCTGCTCCCTGCGGACCGCCACGGTCAAACCTTTGCCTCTGTCTGGGAGGTCCCTCCACTGTCTGATGCTCATCTGCATGGCGGGTCGGGCAGTCACGAGCCATGTGGCCCTGCCCGCCACATGCATAGAACTGTCTACTCCTCATAAGGTTGGATCTACGTCGTGTTCCCCGCACAGCTGAACCGGAATCCTGAGGTCGCCCACCTATCGTCCTGGTCCGCTTGGACCCATGCGTCGTCTGTCGACTGCCGGCTGCAGTAGTCTCTACTCCGTGCCATCCTGCGGTGGTTCTCGCTGCTGATGGCTACTCGGCGAGAAATCTCTCCACTAATAGGGATCCCTCCAGCACCCCCACCTATGTCGGGATACTGAGGGGAATCGTCAAAGCTCTGATCTCATGCTTCATTCCCTACTCAAAGGTCTAGGCCCGGAAGAATGGGTCTCGTACCATGTCCGTGGAGTAGCGCGAGAGGTTGGTAAATCTCGCCGAGTACTGGGCTACTGACATGCTGCCCTGCCGCAGTTGTAGTAACTCCTGGATGCACACCGCACAGAGGGTGGCTAGAACAAAATCTGAGCAGAAGAGTCTCTCGAATTCCGTCCATAGCAGAGATGCCTCATCGTGCACCTAGAGCATCAGGCTCCACTATCTACCTACTGCTGCGTGCAGAAGACTCATGGAAAAGATCACCATAAGATCTGCTGGTGTCCCTACCAGTCTGAAGACTCTGACGATGGCCTCCAACCAATCCTGGGCTGCTTGAGGATCCATGTCTCCGCGGAACCTGGGCGGCCTCTGTCTCTAAAACTCATGCAACACGCTCAGGCGGCGTGCACTCTCCTACGCTGGGGCAGGTATCATCGGTGGCTCAGCGGGTAGAGGTACCGCTGGTGCCTCCGCTGTAATAGGGCCCTGCACCGAGGCCTCTTCGCTCGGTGGGCTGTCATCCCGCACATAACTAGGAACCCTGGCTGGTTGCCTTCATGGGGCCATCCTGAAAAGAAACAGGTGCACCACGGTTAGTATAGTATAAGTAATCACAAAGAAAACTTTTGAAAGGAAACACACACGCAATCATTGTTTTCATGTACTGAGTCGGAAATTAGAGGTCAGGGTCCTGGTGTATCGATACGCCGGCCGCCGCACCAACACTGGACTCCCTAGACTAAAAACCACACTCAATACTCTTAACACTATTTCTTCACAGAGAATAAATTATCAAAGTCATGAGTTCTGCGGTAGAACCGACTCCTCTGATACCAATTTTTCATGACCCGTCCTCGGGGCCCATGTCGTGACTACCCCAAGCCCGCCTTCCATAGGCCAGGGGCTGGCGACTAGCACCAAATGCGTAAATCCCAAATGAAGGGAAGACATTGCCTTTATGAAGTAACATACACAACAGAGTACGCAAGTGAAGTAAGCACTAAGTAAAACTGGGTACAAGGTAAGTGCTGAAAAGTAAATGGGCCAGTATACAAACCCAATTGAAAGTACAATACAACTGAAAGGAAAGTACAACAGCAGTAAGTAAAACAGAAACACTGAGTCATCCTCCAGAAATCCCACCTGAAGGGTGGGTACAGATAGTCTTCTCAGCTCCTCGGGTCCGGCCGCCCACTCCGTGTACGTCCCATCAAGTGGTCCATCTTCGGGTACCGTCTAGCTCCACAAGCCTCCACCTCGATCAGTGTTGTTCGTCATCTACATCCAACACAATGTAGTACGGGGATATCCCGTGCAAGGGTGAGTATACGATACTCAGTAGGGACCCCGAGACCCCCGAAGGCCTCTCAGAATCCACAAAGGATAAACCACAATGGAAAGATACAATCACAAAGTATCAAAAGACTCTAATTAGGGATATGCCCATACATATACCTAAGTCATTAGTTACAGAATGACTCCAACGCTCAAGCCCAAGCATAACCCAGTCCAAACAGGAAAACACAACTCAAACCACACAGGAAAGCAAGTCAATCACATCGATGATAATGATCGAGAATCAAGACTCAGCTCACATAGGTACACACTTTGTAAGGTGATGGAGATGATCAGATGTAGCCACTAATTCATCTAAGTTGTCGGACCCACATGGGATACAAGACCAGTTAAGTTGTCAGACCCACAAAGGATACAAGACCAGTTACTCAGTCAGACCCACTCAGGATACAAGTACAGAGGTCATACTGCCAGACCCAAATAGGATACAAGAACATTAGTAATCATCGTCTAACCCACAGAGGATCCCAGTACAGTCTTCATCGCTGCCTTACCCATGGAGGAACCAAGTACAGTCGTCCTCGCTGCCGAACCCATGGAGGATCCAAGTGCAGTCGTCATCATCACAGTCGCAGCCAGCTCTAGGGTTCCCGCACACTGCATGCTCGATTCCGGGAGGATCCACTCCTCGAGCAAGAGAGAGAGTCAATACATCAACTGTCACGAAGTCCAGAGTTGATGTATCCCAAAGTTCCGTCTCGTCAAAAGAAACCTAACGCGACAGACGGTGCATCAATCGGATGCCCGGTCTGAGAGTTATTGGCTTTTCCGTCTCAGGGGCCCGGTTGGTTTTTAAGCTAAAACCAACTCGATCAAACTCTAGCTGCGTCCAAACCTAGAGCGGAGTATTCCAAAAGGACTGTCTCATCAAGAAGAAATCAATGTAGTTGATGTCACATCAAACGGACGTCCGGTCCTTAAGTTATAACTGTTTCCGCTCCAAGGGCCCAGTTGGTTTTGGGTTCGAAGCAACCCGGACATACCCAAACATTGCCAAAACCTTGAGTGTAATATAATGAAACGACCATCTTAATCCATGGATCCCTACGCAACTGACAGTGTGTTGATCGGAGGTTCGTAGATCAAGTTATGGGCAAAAGACCGAAAACGTTCCGAAGTGGGGAGTCTAGGCCCGGTCCGACCCGACCCAACCCCCCCTGGGTCGGCCTGAACCGGGTCGAACCGACCTGGGTCCAGGTCTGGACCGGTAGGGCGTGGCCCGGCCCGGTCCGCGCAACCTGCCCCGACACGGGCGGAGGGGTGCGCTGGCTCGGCCTGCGAGTCGGTCCCCCCTTTGTGTTTTGCAGACGCGGCGCCCGACGCTGCATCTCCCCTGGAACCCGAGCGGCTGAGGTATCCAATCCCTCACCGCTGCCGCGGGCTCCTGCCAGTGGCGCACCGGGGCGTCGTTGCCTCTGGCTGCCGGAGACTTCTGCGGACCACCAGAGTCATTCCGGTGGTCCAATTTTTCTCTCGTCTACGCCTACGGTCGCCTCGGGAGCTGTACATCACTACGAAGGCCTTCAATCGCCATTTCGGTCCCGCTTCGTCATCTCCAATTATTCCGCACATCAAGAACAAAGCAGTGGTGGGTTTGGACTTGTTCATTTGTCTGCGCCCGCTGCGTTAGTGGTTCTAAACATCACCAAACAATTTACACGCCATGCCAAGGTTTTTAAATCACATAATGAAATTTATACAAATTTTCCTACCTCAACAGTTGATGTCGGACGTCGGCGTCGCGGTAGATGACGTCATGGGGAAGATGATCGTAGGCGTCATCGGAGTGCGCCGAGGAGGAAGCGGCGTCTCCTTTCTTATCGTGAAGAACAGAAAGGGTGGCGTTTCGTTGATCTTCGAGGAACCAGCGTTCCTCGTCATTCTTCGTCGGAGACCAGCGTTCTTCTAAAATCTCCAAAGATCTCCCGCACAATGAAAGTTCGTCCCCAAATTAAATAATAAGTTCCTCCTATTTTTTAATTACACACACAAAGAAACTCCCAGAATCAATTCATCCCATTTAATAATGTGATAACTGTCATGACCCGTCCTCGGGGCCCGTGCCGTGACTACCCCAAGCCCGTCTTCCATAGGCCAGGGGCTGGCGATTCGCACCAAGGCGTAAATCCCGGAAAAAGGGAAGGAATTGCCTTTGAAAATTAAACAAGCACCACAGAGTAAGCAAGTGGAAAAGTAAACACTAAGTAAAAACTGTAACAAGTTGTGCTGAAAGTAAAAAGGGTCCGGAAATACAAGCCCAACTGTAAAGTACAATTGAAAGAGAAAAACAGCAAGTGAAAAGAAAAGCCGCAGCGTCGAGCCGTCCTCTGGAAGTCCCACCTGAAGGGTGGGTACAGATAGCCTCCACTGCTCCTCGGGTCCACCTGACCGCTCCGAGTGCGTCCCGCCCAGTGGTCCACCTCCAGGTACCGTCCTTCTCTGCAAGCCTCCACCACGATCAGCGTTGTCAGTCGTCTGCATCCAACACAACGAAGTGTGGTCATAGCCCGTGCAGGGGTGAGTATAAGCTACTCAGTAGGGACCCATAGACCCCCGAAGGTCTCCCAGAATCCACAAAGGATAATCCAAAAAGGAAAGGTAAAATCACGAAGTAACATCCGGCACAGCTTAGGTATATGCCCATACATATACCTAAGTCATCGATTCCCGTTCGGCTCCAACGTCCGAGCCCAAGCACAACCCAGTCCACACAGGAAAGCAAATGTATACCCACACAGGATAGCACAACACAATCCACAAAAGAGATTAAACAGTAAATCCACAAAGGATAGCTCAACACAAGCCACAAAGGAGAGTAAACAGTAAATCCACACAGTATAGCTCAACACAATCCACAAAGGAGAGTAACACAGGATTCAGCTCACACAGGTATACTTCTTCGAAAGATGATAAAGATGATCACTGATCCATCTAAGTCGTCGGACTCACAAAGGATCGATAGGTAACTAACCCCCGCAATGACCCACATAGGATCGGGCCCACACATGACCTATAGGTGCTGGCTCACACAGAACCGCTGAGCGCTGACCCACACAGGGTCGGACCCACACAGGATCGGGACCACACAGGACCTGTAGCACTGATCCACGTAGGATCGCTGAGTGCAGTAGTCGCCGCATCCCACTGAGGATCTCTGCACAGTCGTCGTCGCAGTCCACTGAGGATCTCTGCACAGTCATCGTCGCAGTAGCAGTCGCAGCCAGCTCTAGGGTTCCCACACACAGCAAGCTCGTTCGGGAGGATCCACTCCACGAGCCGAGAGGCCGGTACATCAACTGACATAAAGTCCGATGTTGATGTATCCAAAAGTTCCGTATCGTCAACAGGAACTCAACGTCGCAGACGGCGCGTCAATCGGACGCCCGGTCTGAGAGTTATTGGCTTTTTCGTACCAGGGGCCCGGTTGGTTTTTAAGGAAAATCAACCCGACCATACTCCACCTGCGTCCAAACCTCGGGCGGAGTGAGCCAAAAGATCCGTCTCACTTAGAGGAATTCAACGAAGACGACGGTACGTCGATCGGACGTCCGAAGTTCAAGATATGAGCGTTTCCGCTCTGAGGGCCCGGTTGGTTTCGTGTACGAACCAACCCGGCCGAACCCAAACTATTCCGAAACCTTGAGTGCGATATACCGAAACGACCGTCTCGATCCAAGGATCGTGTTTCCGCTGACGGCGTGTCGTTTGGAGACCCGTAGCTCATGTTACGGGCAAAAGACCGAAAACAGCCCGAAGACGGGGGGTCCGGGCCCGGGCCGACCCGGCACGACCCCCCCCCCTGGGTCGGCCGAACCGGGTCGACCTGAACCGGTCCAACCCGGCTGGACCCGGTCCGGTCCGGCTAGGGTGCGGCCCGGCCGGTCGGACCGGCCTGGCTCGGCTCGGCCGACCAGCCGAGCAGCTGGACGTCGTGGGGCGCTGCCCCCACGGATTGGAGGTGCCGTAGCCCCGCGTGGGGCCGCGCTGGATCGATCGGAAGCGGCATGTCGCCACGTCCCCTGCGGGCGAGCCGGACCCGCACGGCCGCGGGTCCGCTGGCCGCCGCCGGCCGCTTCCGCGGGCCACCAGAGTTGCTCCGATGGTCCATTTTTCTTCCCGTATGTGCCGTTGTTCCTCTCGGGTTCCGTTCTTCACTGTGGGATCGTCAAATCGCCCTTGCATCACGTTTTGTCGTCACCCTCCAAATCCACACAACCACGAAGCACGGCGGAGGGTTATCGGGCCGTGTTCGTTTGGCCCTCACCCTCCGCGTTAGATAAAAACAACGAGAGAATTATTCAACACATGAAACAACAATTTTAATAAATTAAAATTGTTCATATGAATCTAGTTCTTTAATTTTAAAGAAACGTTCACGGGAATATAAAATATTGACAACAACCCCTACCTTGTCAAGTTGTCGCACGCTGGTTCTTCGCGGATTTGATCGTCGCGGAAGGAGGGGTTCGTCGCGGAAGGAGGGGATCGTCGCGGTATCCCTCGTTGCGTCGACGAACTCCGAGGTCCAAGAAACTACAGATTTAATTTTGAATAATTAAATCCTTCTTGAGTTAAAAACCACAAAGGAAATTTAAAAGAAATCTGAAACTCTCACCTCAACGGATGATCAAAGGTTTTTTTGTTGCGGATTACGGAACGTGGCCGAAGAACGTCACGGGAGAGGAAACGTCGGCGTCGCGGCACACGGCGTCGCGTCGTCAATTTCCACGGGTTTGGCGTTCTTCGTCGGAGACCGGCGTTCTTCGCGTTCTTCACGTTCTTCGCGTTCTTCGTGTTATTCGCAAAGAAGGGTGAAGGCACAAGAATTTCTGTCAAAAACCTATCAAAGTGTAATCCTCCAAAAGTCGGTGTTGGTTTTATTTTTATTATTACGCCAACAAATGAATAAGAGGTAAGTAACGACCCATTAATTCGTAGAATTAATTCAACGAAAGAAACTGCCCATTTAATTCACGAATAAAACCTCCCAATTAAATGGTGCGTTAAGAATTTAAGAAAATGCGTCAGTTGACTTTCATAATGACGGGTTTTCGCGGGTGCTTTACTTAGCGGAAAAGAAACAGCGGGGCTCGTGCGGGCCCCGCCTCACAAATATCCTACCAAGAGGGTAGGATATTTTTGGATAGTAGCCTATCCGTTTCAACTCAGTTTAAGTGGCTTTCAAGTGGCTTCAAGTGGCTTAAGTGAAATAAAATAAAGTTTGTCAAACAATTTATTTTATTTCTTAACTTTAAGCCCAAAAATTAAAAACCACACCCGAGCAAACGCAACTCCAGAAGAGCCGTTTCTAAGCAAATACCGGCGCTGCAATTCCATCGGTGCCCTCGGAATTCGATTCCGTGCACCGGTTCAAAAGTTAGAAAAACCCGCTCGTCCGTTCATTGAACGTACCCAAGCCAATATTTGGAAAATGATTCCGGGCACACTGGGCCTCGGAATCAGGTGCCGTCAGAAACTGTGTTCTTGTAAAATTCCAAAGAAAATTAAGAAAAAAATTTCCTTGAAATTTACGGGTCTTTACATTACTCCCACCTCAGGGCTTTACGTCCTCATAAAGATACATCACAAACTAGGGAAACAAATGTGGGTACTGAGCACGCATCTGAGCCTCCCGCTCCCAAGTGCTCTCATGGAGGTTCCCGTGTTTCCATCTGATGCGCACAAGAGGAATCGATTGTCCACGTAGGACCCGCTTCTGTCGATCCTTGATCTCCATTGGGACCTCCGCAAAAGTTTCTCCATCATCCACGTCTAGCTCCCCATGGTCAATGATGTGTGTCGGTTCGTGCACGTATCTCCTCAGCTGAGATACGTGAAAGACGTCATGCACCCGGTGCAACTGAGGTGGTAGAGCCAGGCGATAAGCCACCTCGCCAATCCTGATGAGGACCTGGAATGGTCCAATGAAGCGTGGAGACAACTTGTCGCCTCAGCCAAATCTCCGCAAACCACGTCGAGGTGAGACACGCACGAAGATGTGGTCTCCATCCCCGAACTCTAGTGGCCTCCACCTCCTGTCAGCATAAGACTTCTGCCGGCTCTGAGCTGTCATCATCTGCTCCTGGATGACCTGGACCTTCTCTGTCGTGGCCCGGACCATCTCTGGTCCCACGAGTGCTGACTCCCCAGGGTCTGTCCAGCACAAAGGAGATCTGCAAGGTCTGCCGCCGTAAAACGCCTCATATGGTGCCATCCCGATGGTGGAGTCGTAGCTGTTGTTGTACGCGAACTCCACCAAGGGTAGGTGGTCCTCCCAGCTACGACCAAAGTCGAGGACACATGCGCAGAGCATGTCCTCGAGAGTCTGAATGGTCCTCTCCATCTGACCATCCATCTGCGGGTGAAAGGCGGTGCTCAGACGTAGCCGCGTCCCGAACGCCTCCTGCAACCCCTTCCAAAGCCGGGAAGTAAAGCGAGTGTCCCGATCAGAGACGATAGACGATGGCACACCATGAAGCCGTACAATCTCCTAAACGTAGAGACGACCCAAGCTCTCCACTGAGCTCTGTTCTCTGATGGGTAAGAAGTGTGACGACTTGGTGAGTCGGCCAACAATCACCCAAATGGAGTCGTGACCTCTGAAAGTGCGTGGAAGTCCAGTCACGAAGTCCATAGATATGTCGTCCCACTTCCATTCCGGGACCTCCAAGGGTTGTACCAAGCCTGCTGGTACCTGATGCTATGCCTTCACCTGCTGGCAGGTGAGGCACCGTGAAACGAACTTTGCCACAACCTTCTTCATGCCCGGCCACCAGTGTTGTCGTCTGAGATCCTGGTACATCTTCGCCACCCCAGGATGTACCGCCAATGGAGAAGTGTGAAACTATCTCAGCACCTCCTCTCGTAAAGAGACTGGTACCAAGGTACGTCCTCTGAAAAGGACGTCGTGCTCTGCACCAAGGGAGAAACCATCAGGTGTCTGTCCCGAGGATATATGTGTACATCACGTCTCACAGTCAGCATCCCCACGATGTGCCTCTCTGACCCGCTGTAGAAGTGGAGGGGTGACTGTGAGAGACTGAAGGAAGGCTGCTCCGTCCCTATCCACGAAGGATATCTGCAAGGCGGCTAGCTGCTCTGTCGCCTCCTCAAGTTGCTGAATGCCCGTCCTCCTGTTGAGGGCATCAGCTACTACGTTCCCCTTCCCTGGAGTATAGACTATCTCAAAGTCATAGTCCTGGAGGAACTCAAGCCGTCACCACTGTCTCAGGTTCAGGTCCTTCTGAGAGAAGATGTACCTGAGACTCTGGTGGTCAGAAAAGACTGTAAAGCACCCGCCCATCAGATAGTGCCGCCAAGTCTTCAGTGCGAAGATCACTGCTTCCAACTCCAGGTCATGGGTAGCGTAGTTCTACTCAGGCGGCCTCAACTGACGTGATCCATAGGCAATCACGTCCCACTCCTGCATCAGGACACACCCGAGTCCGGTCCCTGATGCATCGCAGTAGACTACGTATCCAACTCCCTCCTCAGGCAACCTCAAGATAGGTGCACTGGTCGATCTCTGTCTCAGCTCCTAAAAGCTCTGCTGACATCTGTCTGACCACACAAAGGGTTTCCCCTTCTTCGTTAAAGCTGAGAGTGGCGCCGAAACTCTGGAGAAGTCTGGCACAAATCTCTGATAGTATCCAGCTAGTCCCAAGAAACTCCGCACCTCCGTCACGCTCCTGGGTGGCTCCCAATCTAGCACTGCTTCGATCATCGTGGGGTCCACCACAACTCCCGCCTCAGAAATGACGTGCCCCAAGAAGTGGACCTCACGTAACTAGAACTGTCACTTCAAGAGCTTTCCATAAAGCTGGTGCTCTCATAGTGTGTCCAGTACAACCCGCAAGTGGTACGCGTGCTCCTCCTCCGTGGTCGAGTACACCAAAATGTCGTCGATGAAGACCATGACAAATCGATCGAGGTATGGCCGGAAGATCCTGTTCATGAGGCTCATGAACACTTCTGGAGCATTGGTTATGCCGAAAGTCTTAACCAAGAACTCATAGTGGCCATATCGACACCTGAAGGCCGTCTTATGCACGTCCTCGTCTCGAACTCTGAGCTGATGATAGCCTGACCTGAGGTCTATCTTTGAGAACCACCGTGCTCCCTTAAGCTGATCGAAGAGGTCATCAATCCTCGGTAGCGGATACTTGTTCCTCACTATCACCTGGTTCAGGTGACGATAGTCGACACACATTCGCAAGCTCCTGTCTGCCTTCTTGGCGAAAAAAATCAGGGAAGCCCAGGGTGAAACACTGGGTCGGATGAACCCCTTGCCCTGCAAGTCCTCCAACTGTACCCGCAGCTCTCGAAGCTCAGCGGGGACCATCCATATGCTGGAATAGATATCAGGGCTGTCCCGGGGTACAGATCAATATAAAAGTCTACCTCCCATGCGAGGAGGTAGTCCTGGAACGTCATCGGGGAAGACGTCCGCATACTGATCCACCACTGCAGGAAAACTAAGACTTCGCACCTCCACTGCTCCTAGGATGAGACTAGGCAACTGATGAGTGATGGGTTGTCCCCTCCTCTATGAGAGTCCCTCAGTGCTGCAAAGGCTCCCTTCTCGAGGGTGAAGGTGAACCTACTCCCGTCGGTGTGCACACATCGCACCTTGCGCCTAAAACAGTCAATCTGAGCATGGACTATAGATAACCAATACATGCCCAAGATGACGTCGTAAGGCCTCAACGCCACTACAAGTAGATCCCAGCTGAAGCTCTCGCCTCCCAGAGCAAGCTCACACTGCCGGAACCAGTGCGTAATCCTCGAGTCTGCTCCCGTAGGGGTATCTAATCGTAAGGATCGAGCCAACGGCTCTGTCGGAATCTCCGAGCTCCGAACAAGGGCAGAGGCTATGAAAGAGTGACTCGCTCATGTGTCTATAAGAACTGCAGCAAGAGTGGAATAGACACAGCTCGTACATCGAATCACCTCTGGCGTGCCGTGGTCTTAGGCCTCCGCTGCCTGGAGCCGTGCCTGTCTCTGCCCGCCAGCTTCCTGTGGTCGGGGAAGATCTCATGGTGGTGGCGGCGGCAGAGCCTCAAAGCATCGCCCACCACCTGCTGCTCGGCGAGCTCCTCTGCCTCGTCCGCCTCCTCCCCGCGGACCACCACGGTCGACCCTCTGCCTCTGCCTAGGTGGCCCCTCCACCGTCTTCTGCTCCTCGGTACGGCGGGTCGGGCAGTCACGAGCCATGTGGCCCTTCCCGCCGCACGTGTAGCACTGCCTGCCTCTCGAAAGACTGGCTCCGGGCTGTGTGCCCCGCACTACTGAGCCAGTGTCCCGAGGTCGTCTTCCAGAAGGTCTGGTCTGCCTAGAGCCTTGAGTCATCCGTCAGCTACCTGCTGCCGAAGACTCCGCTACCTACCGCCCTGCGGTAGGTCTCGCTGCAGAAGTAGACTCAGCCAGAAATCTCTCTATCAGAAGGGCTCGCTCCAGCACTCCTGCCTGGGTCGGGATGCTCAGGGAGATCAGCGATGCCCTAATCTTGTGTCTCAAACTCTGCTCAAAGGTCCGGGCCCGGAAGAAGGGGTCTCGTACCATGTCGGTCGAGTAGCGAGAAAGATCAGTAAACCTCGCCGCATACTGGGCGACCGTCAAGCTTCCATGTCGCAGTTGAAGAAGCTCCTGAATGAGCACCGCACGGAGGGTGGCCGGGACGAACTCTGAGCGGAAGAGGCTCTCGAAGTCCATCTAGATGAGAGAGGCCTCATCGTGCACCTAGAGCATCAAGCTCCACCATCGTCCTACTGCTGCATGCAGTAGGCTCACCGTGAGGATCACCATGAGGTCTGCTGGTGTCCTCACTAGCCTGAAAACTCGTATGACCGCCTCCAGCCAGTCCTCAGCTGCCTGGGGGTCCATCTCCCTACAAAACCTGGGTGGTCGCTGGCGCTGAAACTCGTGCAGAGCTCTGAGGCGACGTGCATCATCAGCGGTCGGTGGTGGAAGCATCGGGGGCTCGGCAGGTAAAGGTACCGTCGGTGCCCCTGCTGTCAACGGGCCCTATACCGAGGCCTCATCGCTCGTCGGGCTGTCGTCACACTCTACTCTCGGAACCCTAGCTGGCTGCCATCATGGGTCCATCCTGAAAAGGAAACAAGTGTGCCATGGTCAGAACATTATACCTGGTGAGCTGACACAAGTAATCACAAAGAAAACTTCAAACACACATGCAATCAATGTTTTCGGGCATTAAGTCGGAAATCAGAAGTCAGGGTCCTGGTGTATGGATACGTCGGCCGCCACACCAACACTGGACTCCCTGGACTGATAACCACACCCAATACGCTAAACACTATTGCTTCACATAGAAGAAAGATCAGAGTCTGCGGTAGAACCGACCACCTCTGATACCAATTGTCACAACCCATCCTCAGGGCCCGTGTCGTGACTACCCCAAGCCCGCCTTCCATAGGCCAGGGGCTGCCGACTAGCACCAAGGCGTAAATCCTGAAAAAAGGGAAGGCATTGCCTTTGAAAAGTAAACAAGCACCACAGAGTAAGTAAGCGGAAAAGTAAACACTAAGTAAAAACTGTAACAAGCTGTGCTGAAAGTAAAAAGGGGCCGGAAATACAAGCCCAACTGTAAAGTACAACTGAAAGGGAAAAACAACAACTGAAAAGAAAAGCTGCAGCGTCGAGCCGTCCTCTGGAAGTCCCACCTGAAAGGTGGGTACAGATAGCCTCCACTGCTCCTCGGGTCCACCTGACCGCTCCGAGTGCATCCCGCCCAGTAGTCCACCTTCAGGTACCGTCCTGCTCCGCAAGACTCCACCACGATCAGCGTTGTCCATCGTCTGCATCCAACACAACGAAGTGCGGGCATAGCCCGTGCAGGGGTGAGTATAAGATACTCAGTAGGGACCCCGAGACCCTTGAAGGTCTCCTAGAATCTACAAAGGATAATCCACAAACGAAAGGTACAATCACGAAGTAACATCCGACATAGCTTAGGTATATGCCCATACATATACCTAAGTCATCGATTCTCGTTCGGATCCAACGTCCGAGCCCAAGCACAACCCAGTCCACACAGGAAAGCAAACGTATACCCACACAGGATAGCACAACACAATCCACAAAGGAGAGTAAACAGTAAATCCACACAGGATAGCTCAACACAATCCACAAAGGAGAGTAAATAGTAAATCCACACAGGCTAGCTCAACACAATCCACAAAGGAGAGTAACACAGGATTCAGCTCACACAGGTATACTTCTTCGAAAGACAATAAAGATGATCATTGATCCATCTAATTCGTCGGACCCACAAAGGATCGATAGGTAACTAACCCCCGCAATAACCGACACAGGATCGGGCCCACACAGGACCTGTAGGTGCTGGCTCACACAGAACCGCTGAGCGCTGACCCACACAGGATCGGACCCACACAGGATCGGGCCCACACAGGACCTGTAGCACTGATCCACATAGGATCGCTGAGTGCAGTAGTCGTCGCAGCCCACTGAGGATCTCTGCACAGTCGTCGTCGCAGTCCACTGAGGATCTCTGCACAGTCGTCGTCGCAGTAGCAGTCGCAACCAGCTCTAGGGTTCCCGCACACAGTAAGCTCGTTCGGGAGGGTCCGCTCCACGAGCCGAGAGGCCGATACATCAACTGACATAAAGTCCGAAGTTGAGGTATCCAAAAGTTCCGTATCGTCAATAGGAACTCAACGTCGTAGACGGCGCGTCAATCAGACGCCCGGTCTGAGAGTTATTGGCTTTTTCGTCCCAGAGGCCCGGTTGGTTTTTAAGGCAAAACCAACCCGACCGTATTCCACCTGCGTCCAAACCTCGGGCGGAGTGAAACAAAAGATCCGTCTCACTTAGAGGAATTCAACAAAGTTGGCGGCACGTCGATCGGACGTCCGTAACTCAATATATGAGCGTTTCCGCTCCGATGGCCTGGTTGGTTTCGTGTACGAACCAACCCGGACGAACCCAAAGTATTCCGAAACCTTGAGTGTGATATTCTGAAAAGACCGTCTCGATCCAAGGATCGTGTTTCCACTGACGGCGCGTCGTTCGGAGGCCCATAGCTCATGTTACAGGCAAAAGACCGAAAACAGTCTGAAGACGGAGGGTTCGGGCCCGGGCAGACCCGGCCCGACCCCCCCTGGGTCGGCCGAACCGGGTCGACCTGAACCGGTCCAACCCGGCTGCACCCGGTCCGGTCCGGCCAGGGCACGGCCCAGCCGGTCGGACCGGCCTGGCTTGGCTCGGCCGAGCGGCCGAGCAGCTGGACGCCGCGGGGCACTGCCCCCGCGGATTGGAGGTTTCGCGGCCCTGCGTGGGGCCACACTGGATCGATCGGACGTGACATGTCGTCGCATCCCGTGCGGGCGAGCCGGACCCGCGCGGCCGCAGGTCCGCTGGCCGCCGCCTCCGGCTGCCGGCGCCGCCGCGCCGGCGACCCGCGCCGCTGGCCGCTTCCGCGGGCCACCGGAGTTGCTCCGGTGGTCCGTTTTCCTTCTCGTTTGCATTGTTGTTCCTCCCAAGTTCCGTTCTTCACTGTAGGATCGTCAAATCGCCCTTGCGTCACGTTTTGTCGTCGCCCTCCAAATCCACACAACCACGAAGAACGGCGGAGGGTTGTCGGGCCGTGTTCGTTTGGCCCGCACCCTCCGCGTTAGATAAAAACAACAGGAGAATTATTCAACACATGAAACAGCAGTTTTAATAAATTAAAATTGTTCATATGAATCCGGTTCTTTAATTTTTAAGAATCGTTCATGGGAATATAAAATATTCACAACAACCCCTACCATGTCAAGTCGTCGCACGCGGGTTCTTCGCAGATTTGATCGTCGCGGAAGGAGGGGTTCATCGCGGAAGGAGGGGATCGTCGCGGTATCCGGCGTTGCGTCGACGAACTCCGAGGTCCAAGAAACTAGAGATTTAATTTTTAATAATTAAATCCTTCTTGAGTTAAAAACCACAAAGGAAATTTAAAAGAAATCCGAAACTCTCACCTCAACGGATAATCGAAGGTTTTTTGTTGCGGATTAAGGAACGTCGCCGAAGAACGTCGCGGGAGAGGAAACGTCGGCGTCGCGGCACATGGCGTCACATCGTCAATTTCCACGGGTTCGGCGTTCTTCGTCGGAGGCCGGCGTTCTTCGCGTTCTTCCCATTTTTCGCGTTCTTCGTAAAGAAGGGTGAAGGCACAAGAACTTCTATCAAAAACCTCTCAAGGTGTAATCCTCCAAAAGTCGGTGTTGGTCTTATTTTTATTATTACGCCAACAAATGAATAAGAGGTAAGTAACGACCCATTAATTCGTAGAATTAATTCAATGAAAGAAACAACCCATTTAATTCACGAATAAAACCGCCCAATTAAATGGTGCGTTAAGAATTTAAAAAAACGCGTCAGTTGACTTTCATAATGACGGGTTTTCGCAGGTGCGTTACTTAGCGGAAAAGAAACGGCGGGGCTCGTGCGGGCCCTGCCTCACAAATATCCTAACAAGAGGGTAGAATATTTTTGGATAGTACCCTATCCGTTTCAACTCAGTTTAAGTGGCTTTCAAGTGGCTTCAAGTGGCTTAAGTGAAATAAAATAAAGTTTGTCGAATAATTTATTTTATTTCTTAACTTTAAGCCCAAAAATTAAAAACCCCACCCGAGCAAACGCAACTCCGGAAAAGACGTTTATAAGCAAATACCGGCGCTGCGATTCCATCGGTGCCCTCAGAATTCGATTCCGGGCACCGGTTCAAAAGTTAGAAAAACCCGCTCGTCCGTTCACTGAACGTACCCGAGCCAAACTTTGGAAAATGATTCCGGGCACACCGGGCCTCAGAATCAGGTGCCGTCAGAAAATACGTTCTTGTGAAATTCCAAAGAAAATTAAGAAAAAAATTTCCTTGAAATTTATGGGTCTTTACAATAACAATTAATTTAAGAAGGGATAGAGAAGGTTCCCCATTATTAAACGTGTTGGCAATTAAATGGGGGTTTTGCCAATTAATGGGGGTGTTCTTGATGAGATTAGAGGAAATTAAATGGTGGGACTCATGTTGGCCCCACCTTTCTAACATCCACATTTTGGTAGTTAAGTGTTTGTGGGCCCCACCCTTAACTACCCATGGGAGGGAAAAACCTCCTAATGAAATAAAAATTGTTCCGATTATTTTTTATTTACTTCTTAAATAAATCCCCAAAAATTAACTTCTACTACCACGTGAACGCAACTATGGTAAGGATCCTATTAAGAAATTACCGGTGTTGCGAGTTCATCAGTGCCCTCAGATTTTAATTCCGAGCACCGGTTTAAATGATAGAAAAATCGGCTCGTTCGTTCACTGAATATACCCGAGATAAACTTCTGAAATTGATTCCAGTCACACAGGGCCTCAGAATCAAGTGTCGTCAGAAGCCACATACTTGTAAATTTCCAAAGTATTTTAAAAAAAATTCCTTGAAATTTCTGGGTCTTTACAATTATAAATGATAAATTGGTCCATTAATGGACCATATTTTATATTTATTAAAATCAACAAATCACTCCGTAGAGTATAGTATTTTTAGTAATTTGAATTCATTTAATAAAATTACTTTGATTATAAAATAACATTATTGTTAATTTTGGCATTAGTCATTTAAATTAAATTTTAAAAAATATCAATACAATGATGTAATTTTAATTTATTATTTTCAGACTAGTGTAACATGATATATTCATCTACAAAAATAATGGAACAATATGATTCACTGAATTTACTACACCATTAATATTTTTAGTATCATTTATTTCATTTAATTACTAACTAAATAATTACTACATTGATATTTCATAATAATTCATTATAATTATTTCATATATAAAAGTCAAATTATTATGATAACAACTTGTAAATTATCTTTCAAAATTTTATCAATGAAATATTCTATATTTTTTTCCCTATCCCTAATCTTTATAGAAATTAAATGGAAAAAAGTTTATATTATTTCATTTTCTTTACATAACATATTATATGGGTCACCTTAATTGAATAGTGTCCCAAAAACTAATAAAATATATAATACTGTAATAAGGGTAGATATATGTCCATGCAATGGATTTTGGACAAGTTTCTATGTCATTTTATGCCATATGATTAAATACTAATCCCTTGGTAAAATCATTTTTACTTTAATCATTTTAATATAATTTAACTATTTCTACTAATCACTTTGGTCAAAAATTATGTTAGAATTATTAGACTTTATAAATTATTATGATTACAAATATGGAATCATTTTTTCTAAATTCAATTCACAAAAGTGGAAAATTTTAATTTAAAAATAATCATGTAGATGCGGTGAGAAAATGAGTTTTAAAGAAGTGTATTTTTTTAAAAAAGATTATACTATATTATCTAAATGAATAATAATAATCATTATAAGGAAATAAATTAATATTTTATGTTATATAATGTATTCATAAAAAAATCAATATTTTTTAAAAATTACTAAAACATCACCCAAAGAGAATTTTGATACTCTGATTTAAAAAATGACGTTCACATTATCAAATAAATTTTCTAAAAGTAAAAAAAATTAATTATAATATTTCATTCATGAAAATCAATAAAAAACAATTTTTAGGAAAACATAATCTTGAAGAATGAAATTACTTTTCTAAAAATTGATTGATTATTTCATAAACATTTATCAATAATTTATTATTAGTGAGATATATATTTCATAAATTAGTTAATATTATTAATACCAACCAGCATAACATCTTCATAATAACGATAATATATAACATGTGTTATGTAATATAGTGGTGCGTGTTGAATATGCTATCAAACCTAAAAATCTTAGGGATGTGTGTATCACAAGATTAACCCAGTGTTTTATGAAGCACAAGATGAACCCAGTTTTTTTTTTCTGTTGTGATATAGAATATAATTTTCTTCTTTTAAAGTCTCTAGGTGTTACACCTCCCCCTTAAATAAATTTCATCCTCTCAATTTAAAAATTTATCTTATTAATTATAGAATGGACATTTGAATATACTTTTGTAGTAATCCCACATCATAAAAAGGGTTAATAAAACATCCTCTTAGTAATTGATAAAGGTGATTTGAAAGTTCAATAGGAATAACACAAAAATAGGTTCCCAAACTGGAGAACATAGGTGAGAATAGAGGAAAACCATAAATAAGTATTGATAGTGATTGAGGTCATTGATGATAATCAAGTGAATGATCAATGTAATGTTAAGGGCATTTAAACCATAAATGTTTGATGATCTAAAATACCATCTGTTCCTCATATTTAATGTCACTAGGATAATAGTTTTCCTTCAAGATTCATTTCCTGGTGTAAAGTAATTCTCTTACCATATAAACTATGAGAATATGGTAATATACTAACATGATTGGTATAATTTCATCCATTAATAATATTCTACCACCATCATATATTTTTATCCAAAATACATGAATTTAGGATGGATTTTTAATTCATGAAGCACTAAAATAAAATTTTAAAAACCACATAACCATAAAAGGAACAACAACCAATTCTTCTTATCTTTAAACATTAACCAAAACCAAAATGGTTAACACGTGGTAAGATAATTTCCAAAATCTATAAAATTTTATATGATAAAATAATGTTAAAAATTAAATAGTAAATCCCAATGTTTAAACAAAATTATTCCATAAATAAAAAACCATATAATTATTCAAAATTTCCTGGAAAATTTTTAAACCCTGTGATTATGAGGATTTGATCATTTATACTTCTAATATAAATTAACCATTATTAATCAATTAAAATACCATATATTTATGAAATAATCTTAATCATAACATATATAAACTTTATATTAACCATGACATCATGTAGGATGGTGGTAGGTGCTACACCCTTGTCTCCATTAAATTGTTGGTTCAAGCCCTGTCACCTTGTTGGATAAGATGAGTTTTCACCCAACATTTGGATTTTATTTTTTAATATAAACATGAAATAATAATTCCTTTATAAATATCACTACATTTTTATCCTAGGGGTTAAAAATACCCAAACCCAATAAAATGTCTCCCAAAATGTCATTAATAACCTCAAAGTTTTTACTCTCTAAAACCCTTATATGGGGTGTCTTAGACTTTGAAATTATGATCAACCTGAATGTTATAGGCGTATGATGGTATCCATGACTCTTAAGATTACTGAAAATGAAAACATTCAATTTTCCAAAGTTATTTAAACTAAACCTTGATACCAACTATAATAGCCCATGACCAGCACTCCTAGATCTGGTACAGGAATCGTAATGTTTATATTTCCATATTTGATGCTAATAATTTTGACCCATTTCTTCCCAACCAATCCATACAATATCAAAAGGAAAAATTGTATCACTTAAATTCTATAGGACATTTTTGGTTTAGTGTTTTATATAATTAGGATAAAATCCTACATAAACAATTCAACAACATTAAATGAGCGTTTATTTCACTTAACCTAGCCTTTTTTTACATTAAAAGTCATCATTAGAAATATAAAATACTTTCTAAGAATAATTCATTAAACCAAATTATTTATAACATAAGTAAAAAGAATTATAAGAGGGGTGAGCTTAAATGCTCAACAAGGGAAAACGTATGCATTAAGAAATGAATGTCATCAGTGAGCATAAGAAGAGAATGAGGATATGGTGACATAATAAAAGTGTATGAGTATAACATATGAATATTCATACCCATAAATACATAGATCATAAAACATGAAAAAATGGAATAAGGCATTAAAAAAGGAAAAAATAATATGAATCAACAATCATGTTCCATGTGATATCAATATTCATAAAATAAAACATCATAAACTAATAGCAAGAATATATAAAAAATATTGGAAACATCAAGCATCATCTAATAGTACCCTTAAAGAACCATTACAGAACCCTTAAAATTAGAATAAACATATGACTGAAATCTAATATAATTCTTTTGAGAACATAATAATTACCAAATATATTGGAGCGCTCTCTGGTGCCCCATCATATAAGCTATAACATGATCAGTCGATGTTATCTGGGCACACTGATCATTTATGATGTCCAATAACCAAATAATGAAGAAGTAACATAGATAATTTGTTTCATCATAGATCACTTAAAGAAACATCAATTATTTTTAGAATATTATTAACTTCTGTAAAATAAATGTGTTCCATAACAATCTATTTGAAACATGAGTAACCCATGAAAATGAAATAATTCCAATAAAAATCTCATTAAAACAATCATAACCCATTCAGAGAAAGAATGAGGATGGTATCAATACAAAATATCCCCAATGGAGGATAAGTAACAAAAACGGTCGTTATTTTTGTTTTATGGAAATACCATTAAAATATCATTGAAAACATTTATGAGGAAAATATAATATTTATTTTTAAAATCATTTTTTTAAAAATAAAATATTTTCATTATCCTTTTCATTGAAAATAATTTTTATAAATCAATAATTAACATAATGTTAACAAAAAAATTTATCGTAAATTTACCTATTAAAATTTAAAATTATGCTTTAAATATATATTCATTTCGATGGGTAATTCTATACAAGTTGTGAATAACATTCATTTTCCTGAGTAAAAAGGTTAGAAAAATTTCTTGATCAGAATGAAACAAGAAGATTCCTTTGAAAAAATAAATAAGTAAAAATTGGGTCATCATGTCTTATATAAATCATTTTAAAAAATTTATAAAAATTATAAAAACATTTTTTGAAAACATGGTTTGAAGAAAACCGATTCTTTATTTAAGAGAGAAATAGAGTCAAGATTTCTTAAAAAAAAATTTATAAAAATGTTAAGAACCAAATAGTGTAGAAATGGTATCATAACATTTCAATATCATTAATAACTATATTACAAGGCAAATTAATTATTATCTTGAGTGATAGATCATAATATCTCATAATTTGATGCAAAATCATAAACAATCCCAATAAACAATGAGATTGTAACATAAAAATCTTACCACTTTGGAATATATGAATAATAATCCCCATGAAAGGAATAAAATAAATAAAACTTAAGGTACCATGATAATAAAAAATTTTATGAAATTAAATGTCAAAGGGAATATATATACACCATATAAAATAATATAGGTTCATAGCATGACATAAGTCTTCAAGAAGGAAAATCATGAAAAAATCCATTACCGCTTTGGTAACATTGAAAATGTAAACCCCATGAATGAGATATTATAAAATGGTTATGTATATCCACAAAAAGTTTATTATAAAAATTATTAAATATATTAATGCGAAGTATATACACCACAAAACAAACTTAAGTGGTGAATATGGGATATATCTTATAGAAATAAAAGTGAGATGAGAAAAACCATTATCTTGATTCTGATTCTTCACTAGTGTTATTTATATTCATGAATAATAAACTTATGTTAATTATTTATTTAATTTATAAAATTATAACATTTTATTATAAAATTTATTTCACTTATAAAATATTTATATATAATTACTTAATCAATTAATATTATGTCGGGTGTTTTGATAGTATTTGACTTATGTATTGAAAATGAATTTGGTATGTTGACTATGGTAAAAAAGTACATTATTTAAAAATATCAAGAATAATAATAATTAAATAATTATCATATTTTTAAGTTAATTATAATTTTAAAAACAATCATCAATTATGTTTATAAAAAATGAAGCAACGTTATGATCATATAGATGGTAGGCTGTATGTACGCATGAGTAACATTTTCATGTTTGAATGATTATTATTGAAAGAAGTTAAGTAATGTTTTATCTTTAAATGATAAAACATATGTCATAAATATAATTATATATAATTATATATACCATTATTGTGATTTAAAAGGAATCACATTACTTCGTGGAGGCGGTAGTTCACACGTCCATGAATAGTGTTATCACTTTTTCAATGTGAAAAGAAATTAAAGAAAATTGTATATTATATTAACATAAATATAATTATATCATTAATTTAACAATTTCTAATTTATATAATATATATTAATTATAGTTACCTTATTACCTTCTATGTAATGTGTTAGTGAAAAACATTTCACATCGCTTCATGAGGTGGTAGTCCGCTGTACACATGATCGACGTTATCATATCCCCTATGATATAGAATATAAAAATAGTATATATTATATAATGAATTAATAGAAATAATTATGTTATAAATATTATATATAAACATTATATCCAATATTTTTACATAACCTTGAGAGGTGGTAAGGGAAAAATGAATGACACCAGTTCGCGAGGCGATAGTCCACCATACGCACGAATGATGATTTCATAACACATTTTATAGAAGTGTGTGTGGTTTTAGGTTATAAACATAAAATAAAAACATATATATATATATAATACTTATATTATTATATAATCATGGAATAAGAATAATTTAATGGGTTATAGAAGGAAATAAAAAATTTCTCATTTATTAATGTTACCACTTCTACAGGTAAGTCCTTTTTGTTTGAACCAAAGTCTCTACATGGTTTTCTTTATTCCCAAATTGAGTCTTTTAGGATGAGTAGATGGAATTTGGGAAGTTATTTGGATAGAATTTGGACAATACAAATGGCTTGATAGGTGTGAATACATGATGGTAGTGAGTTCCCTTTTATAGTGGAGGAGGAGTGACATTCTTGTAAATACTCCAAATTATCCACTATTTGGAGGTCAAAATAACCTAAAGTGGAAAAAAAATTAAAAATTAACGTTGTTTAGGGATTATATGGTAATAAAAAACCTCCATAGCAAAATTAGATGCATTTTTTAAATATTTTGTTTCCTTAACTCATATGTTTTCTTATTTTTTTCATTTTGGGTTTTCATTAAGGAAAATTGTTTTTTAACTTTTGTAATTTATTCATTAAGACTAAATTAATGTGATAATTATTATATAATTTATAACAATATATTAAAATTTTTTAATCAAATTTATCAAATAAGAGATATTATGTTTTTTTAATTAGATTTAACAGAAGTGCAAGTAATGTGAAAAAATACCATTTTAACCTTAACTGTGTTAAGATAGTTTTTATTAGTTAGATGGTAAATATGTACATTATAAAAGATAAATTGGTAAATTAATGGATGATATTTTATATTTATTAATATTTAAAAATCACTTTGAAGATGATAGTTTTTTATTAATTTCAATTCATTTAATAAAATATCATTTACTATAAAATAACATTAACATCAATTTGAACATTATTTATTATAATTGAACTTAAAAAATATCAATATAATGATATAATTTTAATATATTATGTTTAAACCCATGTAACATGATATATTCATCTATAAAAATAATTTAACACAGTAATTCACTAAATTTTATTCACCTTTAATATTTTTGTATCATTTATTTCATTTAATTGCTCACAAAATAATTACCACATCGGTATTTATTAAGAATTTTATGTAATGATTTAATATCTAAAATATAAATTATTATGATAAAAATATATAATTTATCTTTCAAAATAATATATATACTATAACCTATGTTTTTCTTATCCCTATCCCAACGATTAATGGTAATTAAATGGAAAAAGGTTCCTTTTTTAACTTTTTCTTTAATTAACATAATATATGGGTCAATTTCATGGAATAGTGTCCAAAAAACATAAAACAATATATCATAAGGTAGTAATGGTTGACATATTTCCATACAATGGGTGTTTATAAAAGTGTCTAGGTCATTTCCCCCCCCCCCTAAATTTTAATGTTTTAATCCATGGTAAACTCGTTTTACCTTAATTGTTGTAATTAAATTTAATTGTTTTCACTAATAACTTTGTTCAAAAATTAATTTGGAATTATTAGAAATTATATATTATGAGGTTTCAAAATATAGAACAAATTTTCCTAAATTCAATTAACAGAATTGGTAACATTTAATGTAATATTAATCTCATAGACGCAGTGAGACAACAGGTTTTTAAAAAGTTTTTTTTTTTAAAAGATGATTCTATATTAACTAAATGAATAATAAAAATAAATGAGGGAAACTCAATTAATATTTTATGATATATAATATATAAATTTATTTTAAAGCATTTCACATTAGGTATTGCTTTAATTAAATAAAAATGAGAAATATTATGCATTTTAAAACAATTTTTTTAAACCCATTTTTAAACCAAAACAAAAACTTTTACAAAAAAATATAAAATTGATTAAAAATAAATTAAATATAAATAAATAATACATAGGTTAATTTATAACATATTCAAAACACAATGGTACTTTTAAATTAATTATTTCATTTAAAATAAAGGACTTTACAAAAATTTGTATTTTCACTATTCACTAACAAATCAATATTTTGCGAAAAATCCCAAAATTTCACTCAAGGTCAATTTTAATATTCTTATTAAAATATGTTTTTAATTTTATAAAATTCATTTTCTATAAGTTCCAAAATTTTATTATAATATTTTTTTCATGAAAAGTAATGAAAATCACTTTTGAAGAAAATCTATTTTTGAAGAATTAAATCATTTTACCGAAATTTTTTTGATTATTTAATAAAAATTTATCAAAAATTTATATTGAGTGAAACATTTAAATAAATATATATTTATATACATATTTATATATTTATATATTTCATAAATTAGTCAATACTTTTCATACATGCCAATTTAATAACATGTATATAATGGTAATATATATAACTGGTCGTTTAAGTTTGGTGTTTCATGTTAAATATGATGTCGAATAAAAAAATCTTGGAATTTGAGTGTAAGGTAAGATAAAATTATTGTTTCATGCAATGAAATATAAACTAAGTGTTTAATTTCATTTACACTATCAAATGTAACTTTCTTATTTTAAAATCTCATGGTGTTACAATTACCCATATTAAAATTTAAGGTGTGATAGATAAAATAGAAAACACTGATAAACTCAATATCCAAACCATTTTTTTTATTTTAAAATAATCCAATATAGGGTTAGTGGGAACCTCATAATTACCATTTATAGATTCCAAATTCAAAACCCCCCAAAAAACAACACGAATTTAATTGGAATGTGAAATTAGAAAAAATTACACATTTCTATGATGAAGAAATTTCCATTAATTTCACATTTTAAACAAAAACATGTCGCCACCATAGGACTTAAACTATGAGGAAACTGGTGCCTTGATCCTTGAAACAGGATGTGCCCATATACCATCATCATCAACCACTTCACTTATGAGAGAACCTCTAGAAACCAGAATTATTAACCTTGAGAATAGCTTCATCTATTCCCCCTCTAACATCACACAATAAAAAAATGAAATCCAAACAAAAAAAATCACTAATTGAAACTACAGGGTTTCCTATAAGCGATCGAGTGATGAAAGTCTAGATTAGATCCAACCATGAAACTATCATGTCAAAAGACTTCATGGGTCCAAAAGACAAAAAAACAAATCACCAAAAAATACCATCAAAGATATCAAGAAAAATCCAAAAACATCAAAATAAGGAAAAATAATTATCGATCACCACCATAAACCCCTAGAACCATCAGTAGGAACAACACTCCAAAAGACAAGAATAAGCGAAACTGTCACTACTAGAGATATTGAAATTAAAGGAAGAAATAAACTAACAGAAAAAACCCATGGAACACCATATATGGGTTAACCTCCCATCCAAAAAATCTCCAAAAAATCATTTCAATTGAACGATATGGGTTCTATAATGATATCCCTAGAAGAAAGTGAGATGTTGGACCAATATCAGGCTTTATTAGGTTGAAAAACCATAAAAACAAACACAATGAAGAAAAAATTAGCCTCTGGCATACAGCCATCACAATCCCAAATCAATATCATCTCCATTAAACCATACGAAGATGGGGTAAGGTGAATTATGAAAGGATAATAAGAGTACAAGGGATATTATGGAGGAACTTGTTGCAAAAGAACCAACCACCAAGAGCGAGTGGAAGAAACATTAGATGATTGGAAGGATGATGAGAAAATAAAATGTAGGAAAACCCAATATGAGATCAAAAAAAGGGTGGAGGTATAAAAATTCTATGAATAAATGAGATAAGATAATGAAATTAAAAGAATATCATGAAGGTAGGATGGAGTACCATTGAAAGGAAAAGTGTTGAATCCCTAGATCCTGAGAGGGGGACATCGAGAACGAATTGGAAACCATGGAGAGAAGGGATGCATATGAAAATCCTCACTCATGAACAACTCCCTATAATAAAAGAAACACCTCAATATAATGCATGAAAATACAAATACATGATTGAAATAACATGAATTTAAAAAAAATAGAAATACTAAAATAATCAAAGGTAGTGACCATGAAGCTCCAATAGCTCTTGACCAACTCCTCGGACTAGAAATTCCTTGATCAATCACCAATCAGCTCCTACTGACCTGAAATATATATATATATATATATATATATATATGTCTGGTGATAATAACATGTATACTTATTTGGATATTCCCTAAAACCTCTTGCAATAAATGTGAAAGAATCATATTACATCCCATTGAATAAATAAATGAAACCAACCCATCACCTAAATGGGTAATACTATTTTTCCAACCTCACCATAGGTGTTTCACTAAGTAATGCATAAAATTAAAAAATTCCATATCAAAAGCATATATATATATAAAGGAACCCTAATTCCACTTCCCCACTTGTTTATCACTCTCATACCACAACGACTCATATCCTATGCTCATCGCTTCTATAAGTCATCCTACATCCCATAAAATCATTTCACAGCCATTAATTGATCATATAAAACCTGACACTTCATCATTATTACATCATATTAGTAACCAAGTGTATTCCCTAAAATCTTCTAAAACCATCATCAATGCACTATACCTCAATACATCAAAACACATGAAATTACAACTTTTGGAAGCTATAACCACCATGTTTAGATAGACGTATGTATTATAATCTAAAGCCATTACAGCCCGCACTTAAATTTATTATAAGACTAAGACACACCATATCCCATGTAGTAATAAAACCCAAACCATAATTCATTATAAACCACAATATTCATACTCAATCAAATTTTGAAGGGAGAGAAGTAGTGATGGGGGAATCAACCATCCATTCCATTACCATCCTGGATGTTTGGGGAAACATGCCCCAAAACATTTAGGTGTTAGTTTCCCTAATGATATAGGTGGTGAAGTGTATGAAGTCCAAAAATATAAATAATATCGTGCACAACCACACTAAAGGAAACTACCTACCCTTATAATAATCTTATGACATAGGACCTACTGACCGCCACTATTAATCCATGTATATCAAACAATCATACATGAATCATGTCCCATATTAATAAATTAATTATGAATCATTTAATATTATTAAACTTTCACTTCCATGATTATTACATTAATAATTAAATCCAATTGCTTTAAACATATAATTTATCTTTCTTATATTATCTATGAAAACATTTAACCATCCCTATTCATTTAATTATGTTCATTTATCACTTCATAAATTTACCGTTATCTCTAAGACTCGGACTATGATTCCAAAAAAAAATTCTCTTTCCATTTATATTGTTAAAATGTGCCAAGAATTTGGATAGTATAAATATATATAACATATTAAAATCTAGTAATTAAGAAAGAATCCATAAAAATTTAAATATATCAATGAGCATCCCCACTTTAAACTCATCCTGACTACATGATTACATTCCCTCACCATTACACATGGAATAATATTTCCTTCTATCACCGACATCAACAATAACTACAACCTTAGTCTGACAACCCATTAATCAATATAATATCAACCATATCCAAGAGCCTCTATCCCATTGATCATAATATCAATAAAAACTCACAAGGTTATTATTTAAATTCAACAAGGCTCTAAGCTCATTGACTATACATAAATTTTTATTGTATTTTTTATATACAACATTGGAACTATAACCATTTAATCAATACATTCATGCATCCCACAATTAATAATGGACTTGTTCATCCACAAACATTTATTCTTCGGAAAAAAACCATTTTATCTCCCTCTGGAATTAAATAGTTTATTATGAATATCATTTATATATCAAGAAACCCATAAAGAGTAGCTAATAACAACTATAGATCAACATAACATGGTTCATGAATTACTTCCATGTTTAAGAAATTCCAATAAGAGAATTAATTATTCTTATTGTACATGTTCCACTATTTGATATCATCATCTATATTAATGTTGCTTATGTATTTTAGGAAATTAACCATGCTAATAATTAACAATTAAATCAATAATAAAAATATTACAAACTATGTAATAAAATTACAATTGGTATCATTAATAAATCATAAAAACATGTAATCACAAACAAACCATTTTTAAATTTATCCATCATGTAATTTTAATTATCTAAACATGTGATAATTTCCCCATTTTAATTCTATATGAATATAATTATAAAATAATTCTTAGCATCATACAACATGAAGATTTTATTTCATATTGAAAAATAATATTTTCACTACAAAATGATATTATCTATTTATATGTCTTGAATAATATAGATAATAATTATCATTATTCCACAACATGTGATAATCTTAATAAAAAAATCTAAGAGTATTAAATTTTAAAATTAATAATTAATAATTAAACTAAATGTGATAATCCTTCTATTTATTTAATAAAAAAATTCATTGTAATGCATGTGATAATATACCTATTGTAATTATTTGATTTAAAAAATTATAAAATAGTTATTAACATTCCACATCTATCTATTAATATATTCTAAAACAATATAATTTTTTTGGGAATATTAATATCATATTATTCTATGATAAATTATTTATAGATAATTAATTAATATACGGTTACCTGATAAATTATTGGTTATCACATAATGTTATTTTATAGTCATAAAAAGAGATTATCATACATATCCAATAACATCATGCATTTATCATTTTTTCAATTATCTAATTTATAGATAATAAAATTCATTAAACCTTCATGTTATTTCAATGATATTAAATAATAATAATATATTTCATATGATATCTTGATTTATAAATTATTAAAACATTAATATACTACATGTGATATCTTTAATTTAAATTATTGAAATCATCCCCAAAAATATTGACAAAATTCCCTAACATGTGATTTTATAGAATCTTAAGAGAATCAATATTATCTATAATGTGAAATAATATTTCTAATTCAATCATATAAATTATAAAATTATTATGTTAACCATATTATTCATGAAATTTTATCGTTCACTTATTTATGTATAATTTTCTAGAATAATTTTCAGTGGCATGTTTTCATGTGAATACTAGATTTTATCTTCCTATGGTTAATTAAACATATATACTCAGAGGAATATAAAGCATGATAAAATGACACATTCAGAAATCAAAATAGAAGTATTAGATCCCCCAACCCTTTGAATTTTCTTGAATGCAGGAAAACACCAAAGTAGATGAGATAGAAAATGACGGATAACTATAATGATTAAAAAATATAGATATGCAATCAAAGGAATCGAACAATCATAGGAGAATTTTTGAAATTGAATAGAAATTTTTTTGTTTCCCAATAATAATGGAGAAAATAAGAAACATGAAATGTTAAAGGAAACTGATTTTAAGATGCAAAAATATAGTTTCACATGTGTTTCAAAACGACTCATCAAACATTCCATAATTTTTTTGACAAACATTAGTTCCCATTTAATTTACTTTAAAAAACATATTTTAAAACTCCAAAAAATAATAAATTCAAGATTTGAACAAATATTTTTCAAAAAATAGTTAAAATCGTGATTTATAGTCATTATACTCACTAAAATCATGAAAAAGGGGTTGCTAAATGAAAAATGAGTGGGAAACAGATTTTTTTTTCAACAAACCCCACTACCCTTTCAAAATAGGTGACAGTTCCAGTAAGGTAATGTATTTAAAATTATGTAGGAAATGATCCCAAGAAACCCTTACACAAGATAATGAAATAGTATTTGAACCATATGCTAGAAGAAATAGACTATCGTGAAGCCCTTACAAATCACTTGTTACCTTTATGAAGCTCTATGAATTTTACTACTATCATTAAGTTGATAACAAAAAAGTTTTCTTACCCTTATGAAAAGAATAAGGGTTGAGTAATTGTAAGAAATTTTTTAAAAAAAATTAAATTTTAAAAAAATCTAATATATTAATTATTAATATATCTATTAATTATAGTTAACAAAATTTAAATCACTTCTAAAATTAATTAAATAACATAAAAAACACCCAAATAAATTTCTAAAATCATTTGTTGAATAATTTAATTACTTTTATAAATCATGAATACCACTTTAAAATTACCAAAATTATTTTATAACCCCTTTAAATTACCCGTTTTAAAATATACACACCCTCTGAACAACCAAACACCTTGGATTAAAAAAGGAAATGTATGAGAAAATCAACATCCTTAAAGTAGGTAACTCTAAAAAAATCCCATCCTTGAGAATTTAAAACAAATACAATAAGGAGAGAGGATGGAAGGGGAATAAATAAACCACCACATATCATTTCTCTCAAGGTTTTCACTATATATGGATCACAACCAACACTACATTGGTGGAAAACACACTACCATGAAATATCATCAAAACACTATCGTGAGAGAGATTCCTCTTAAAGAAGATCAAGTCCATCAATGAATCAGTACATCAAGAAGGATAATTAGTCTCATAAATCAACTTGAGGTTAAATGTATACTCATTATAAAAACAAGAATTAAAAAATCAAAATAATAAGAACACATCCATGAATATTATTTCCAATTTATGTCACACAAATCAGTCCAAGGTCCACATAGACATCCATAACAGACCCAATAAGAAATTCATACCAAATGAAAATCTATAAATGATTTATCCTCACGTATCATGATATAAATTCATAAATAACAGTAATTTCACCATAACAAATTATTTATTAATAACTTATTATGAATTTAATTTATCAATTAATTTCTACATGTCCCCTTTTCACAATTTACACATAAGCATAACATGGCATTATTATCATACAAATTATTTATTTCTAAACATTCAAAAATCATCATGATTAATATGTCATGAAAAAATTATATTAACACTCTTTCATGATAATTTATTAAAAATATTAGATATGATACTTAAAACAATTCATTAAGTCTTATCGAATAAAGATTTCAAAACATAATCATTTTTATGAAATGATTTCTTATTTTCAAAATTTCAATCACAAAATTTCATATTAAAACTTATTAAAATTAAAGAGCATGATGCTAAGTAATTTTTACAAAAACAATTTAATTTAAAACCCAACTGGATGAAAAAAATTTAAATTAAAAACTTTTAATCCATCTTTCTAACATGGTGTCATCAAAATACATTTTTGTTAAAATACAAAAAATTAATTTTTTTAAGAATAAATTTTAATATAATTAGAGGTTTCATGAAATAACTGGTGTCGTTAATTTAAGAATACATGATACCAAAAAATATTTTTTTCCTAAAATAATATATTACTAATTAAAAAACCCAATTAGACGGTAAATTAACTAGTTTGATTTATCACTCATTACAAAATAAAAATAATCCACACACTAATTTAATTAAAATCATTAAAAAATTTCATATAATACCGAGTGATTATTGAGGTAAATTTAAAACATCTATGAATGATGTCTACATTTCCATATTTAGCATACACTTATCACATTTATTTAACTCAACTAACACAAATTTAATATACACTTTATCTGTAACACCCCGACCAAAGTTAACTAGAGTTGGTACATTATTTTAATACATTGGCATGATTATAATGAATCAAGTCCTAAAAGACCTACCAGTTTAGCAGTCTTGGAAAATATATTACATACATGGAAGTTACATTACACTTTAGAAAATAAAACACAACATAAATGATCCTTTGAGAATTCCATTAATCCACTAAATTAACCCTATTTATCAATCACAATACACTTCTTGGAATCCTGAGAAAATTAAAACATAGAAAGGGGTGAGATCAGATGCTCATTAAGGATAACAATATAGCATAAACATTCATAAATAAGCAAAAACATTTAATGAAATTTATAAGACTAAAACAAAAGATTTTTAAAACTTAAACTTCAGCATAACATGGAAAAGATACCAAAAAATAATACCATTTACTTATTCACATGGATATTCTACTAGTTGAATAATCACATGCAATATCGATAGCCACTTTCATAATGATGGAATGCATAATGCCAGAATATCATAACCACGTAGTTAAGGCCCTGTGCCAAGACTACAAATAAGATTTTTTCAAGGCCTTGTCCCAAGATACTAGTTTGTCTCATGAGACCTACCGATGCATCGAGGAGCTATAGCGGGCTCCACCCGTCACTTACTAACTCCAATTCATTCCTCATATGAAAAGGTTTAAACATAACATAAAAATTCGTATTAAAACTGGCATACGAAATGTCAATACTTTACCCATAAACCATTAATGGTATAAAAATAACACATCCATAGTCAAACATATCACAAAACCTTTAATACAATACAGAAGATTTTTATCATAATAAATCAACCTCAATCAAAAATAATATCCAGTGAAGGATGCAGGAATAGTTGAAAATGATGAGTAAAACTTTTTGGGAGAAATATCATTTTTGTAAAATCATTTAAAAGTCACACATTTATAAAGGAAGTAATTTAAAAGATATTTTTTAATCAAAGTGTCCCATACCACCTTGAAACTTTTGAAATGAATTATCATTTCAAAACATTCATGTCTATATAAATAAATCCTTAAAATCATTTTGAAAACATGGAAATTAATTAAAAAGATTTAGAAAGAAAAATCTTTAAAACATTTAAAATTATGATCTTGATAAATATTACCTTTCACAAATCCTTAAATATTAATTTTGAAATCATTTTTATGAAAAATGTACATGGATGATAAAAAAGTCCCAGTAAATACTTACACGTAAACAATCTCGAATAATAATGAGATTGAGGAATTAACCCTTACCTTACACTTTTATTTAGTAGAGGGTACATTTAACCTCATGCATGAAGATTGTAGTATGTTATTAAATTATACCAAAACCATATTACTATTTATGATATAATACATGATTCATTTATGACTTTATACTACCCATTTAATAATAATTTCCATGATAAATTAACATTTCGGGTAATAATGGCTTTCTTTATCGTATGTGTTTTAACTTGTTACTCTTGATTGTATCACTTAGAACAAGATTTAAATAAATCCAGAATATAAAATATTATTTATATATCATATATATTTAGAATATAAATATGTATAATAGACATATATATGAAATGAAAAACACTGTTTATGGAGACGATAGTCCGTACGTACGCATAAACGCTTTTTCCGTTTTCATATCATATTGAACAGAAATAAGTGAATAAGATATATGTAAGTAGATATATATATATATATATATATCCAGTATCATTATTATGTCATATATTACATACTTATTAATAATATATATTTTTGTAATTGTCGATGAATGGTGAACGTGTAAATGAATCTCATCGCGTCGTGGAGACGGTAACTCGTACGTACACACGAGTGAAAATATAATTTCCTTAAAGGTGTGGAATTTGATGGTATATTAATTTTACAGAGACATTATAATTTTATTTCATTATTTATATACATATTATTCATCATTATATCCATCCAAATAACATAATGTTGAATAACAAATTACATCACGACGTGGCGACGGTAAGCCGTACGTACGCACGCATGATGACATTATCATTCATAAGATGGATATAATAATGAATATAGTTATGCCATATTTATAATAACACCATAGTATATAGAAGATACTGGATTTATTATTTTATAATGGAAATAACAAATAAATAATAAGTGGAAGAAGAAAAGAACTTGAAAGAGGGTGGTGAAATTATTACCTCTTCTTCGGGTTCTTCCTTTTGATTTGATCAAAAGGGATACTTAAGTTGGATTTATGACTAATGTAAGGCCTCTAGTATGAAGGTAGGATAGGTGGGAGGATATTTTGGCAGATTTTGGCCGAGCCAAATGGCTTTGGAGGTGTGAAATTATGAGAAGGGGAAGTGCCCTTTTATAAGAGGGGTGAGGTGCACCTTAGGAAAATTTAGAAATATTATTTTATAATAAATTTATTTTTGGTTTCCTATGGATAAAAAATAGATTATTTAAAATCTAAGGTGGGGATGGGTCGAAAACCACTCACCCAATAGGTTTTAGACAGGTTTCGGTCACTATATTAACACTAACTTTTAGATTTAACTCATAGTTAAATAGTTTGACATTTACCATGTCTCTTTGTATTTTTATATTATATGGTTAATAAACTTACTATATACTTCCAATAGAACCAAAATTAGTTAATAAATGTCATATATATTATTATATAAGTCGGTTGTCCGAACATTATATTTTTAGGACCATTATATCAATTAATAATATAATATTTGTTTTAAAAATTATTTTATGTCAATTTTGACACTATTTGGTATTGTTTTTTAATAAAATAATAACAGCAATATTACTTCAAAAAAAATACATTGAATCAATACTAACATGTAATATTCACCTATAAAATTAGTGTATGTCATAAAAACTTTGAAATTATATTTATTTTAATATTTATAATACCATTTATTTGATTCTTTCATTAATAAGGTAATTACTACATCATCATTGTGTCATTAATAAATTTAATAATTTAATCTCTAAAAATTTAAATAAAATATCATTATGTAGGAAATATGTTTATCTTTATAATGAATATTTATATTTGAATTTATCTTATGTATAACCCTATATTAAAAATGGTTTAGTTATTAAACTTTGATTTTAACTCTTTTAACTATTCTTTAAATAAAATAATAATAATTGTCTTAATCTAATCCAAGTGGACCTAAAGGGTAATATCTTATTCCTAAGGTTTTTATTTGGTCTAATTACATTTATCCAGTATAATTAGAACATGTGTTAGGGTAATAATAATATCATTTTTACCCTTAATTACCCTATTTACTTTTAACCGTGGAAAATAAAAGTAAAAAAGTTAATATTCACAAAATGTTATTTTTATCTTATTGAACCACATTTTACTCCATAATATTAACTTTGTCTCTCAGATTTTCGAAATTCCACTCACAGAAGCGGTAAAATTAAGTTTTATGTGAATTCGTAAATTCTCCTAGGAGGTGGGTAAAAGACGGTGAAAAGTTCAATAAAATTTTTATATATCTAAAATTATTATAAACCGAATCCAATGAATTACATTGAACTTATATATGTATTATGTATCTATTTTGACCTAAAATAAATTTAAATTAAATAAATAATAATTTAAATAAAAATTCGGTTTAAAACTATAACTTAGTGTTTTTCACTATTCATCAAAAATTGAAAGTTTTCAGAAAAATACCAAAAATTCACCCTAAGATAATTTCGATATTCCAAATCCAAAAATGAATTCCATTTTACCAAATTCAAAACATTGAAGTTTAATTTATTAATTTAAAATTAATTTCTATTGTTAAGACCAAAAGATGTATTTTTAAGAAACAATATCTATCAAAAGATTGACACTTGTTTATGTCCAATCTCAAAGTAAAATTAATTAAAATGACCAGCATTGGATTAAATGGTAAAAATATAATCTATTTATACTTCAAAACCATTAAATGTATAATTTAACACTATAAATCATTTTGATTAAAAAAGTTGTTTTCAGTTAAAATATAGTATTTTTCACTATTCACCCAAATATGAAAGTTATCAGAAAAACACCAAAAATTTATTGAAACTAAATTCTTGTGTCCCAATTCAAAATAATAAGTTTATTATTTCAAATTGAATATATAAAAGTTTCAAATATTGGATTTAAAAATGGTTCACCATTAAAAGGCTGTAAAAAGTGCATTTTTTGAAAAATACTTCTTTTATCTAAAAGAAATCCTTTAGTTCTTACATTATGTCTAAGAAACTCATAATATGGATTCTAAAATTTTAAGGATTATATATAGTTCATAATTCAGAAAATACTATTCATAACTGCTTTTGAACAACAAGTTTGGTAAGTTGTGGTGCGCTTGAACTCGGTGTTGCGTGTAGTGAAAGTTGTTGAATTACTTTGAAGTAATAACGTACTATGAAATCTTGGGGTGTTACATTTTTTCCTCCTTTAATAAATTGCATCCTCTCAATTTAAAATTGTTCTTCAAAAATAAAAGATTTAAAATATAAAATGCCATTGTGGGAAAACCCACATCGGAAATTGGGTTAATAAAATTTAGTCTTAATAAGAGGAAAAGGGGAATGAAAAAGTCACCACCAAATTATGAACTCGATTAGGAGAAAATTGGTAGCAATTAGAGACATATAATTGAAGGAAAACCATAAATATTTATTAGGAGTGATTGAGGTCATCAATCACAAACAATTGTAGAATTGTGGGCCTCAAAGCCACCAATCTATGATGATTTAAAATATTATCGGTTCAAGAAAAAGTAAGGTATTAGGATAACACATTTTTGGTTTTAAGATGCCTTACCTAAAATTTAATAATTTATTTATTCTTATAATAAGAGAAGAATAAATGTATACTTGTCAAGTAGAGTTCCATCCTTTAACTAATTTCTACCACAAACTCATCTTTCACTCTAAAAGATAACATAACTTAAAAAGATATTCTATTTATCCTATTCATATAGGGTTCCAAAAAAATGAATTTATAATTCATCTACCAGACCCTTTAAAAAATACATTATTAAATCCAAGACATCACGTGGGTCAGTGATAGGTGATACACCGTTGTCTCCCTTCGGTTGCGGGTTAAAGTCTCACGGCCTTGCCGGACGCGACGGGTTTCCACCCGACCTCCGGGTTGCCCTTTTTATGGCAATCAAAAAATAACCTTAACAATAGTATCCAATTTCAAACTTAATCTATTCCACCCTTTATAATTATCCGAAATACTTATATCCAAACTCTCATAACAAAATTTATAAGGAAGTTAAACATAATGAGGATCCTTTTTCGTCAGGTAATAACATATGAACGCCTTCATCATGTATTCTTTTACAACACCGCAACATCCCGAATTACCAAAATCAACCATCTCTTATTCCAAAAACACTACCTCATTATTAGGACCATATTAAGGATTATCATTCCTTCAACCATGTATTTTCCAAAAATTGTAGCTTACTATTAAGTCACTTTTCATAGAACCATATAATCTCAAATCCTCAATAAAATAGTACTGTAGTACAATCCTTATTTATCTCCATAATTCATGTAACGAGTATACTGTTGATACAACACTCAAATTAAATAACAACATAAGAACACTAGTCATTCCTCTTCATCTGAGGTAGTATCATAACATGATTATAATCCAATAACATCATTTGCGGTATACTCTTATGATTTGGACATTGGTTCGCATAGTGTCCCAACTCCTTGCAGATGAATCATTGTACATTTGAAACCTTTTTCTTACCCTTGCAGTCACATACTTGGTGTCCTTTTTCTTTACACTTATAACAAACTCCCATTGCCTTCAGGAAATTTCCATGGTGTTTCTTCCCACAGTTATCACATATGGGAAAATTCATCTTTTCCCTCTTCCCTTTATCCATTTTTCTCTCTTCCATCCTTTTCTTATCTTGCTTCCCTTCAAAGCCATATGACTCAGAGAATTCTTTACTTATCTTATTAACACATGATACTATTTCTTAATATGTTGAGAATACATGGGAGACTATTTCCCTACTTAATGTTGGCTTAATACCGTGAAATATATGATCCTTCTTACTATTTGGATCATACGTATTATCGGAGTTCGCATTCCTTCTACTGGGTGCCATTTCTATATAATGGCATACACTAGTTCAATTTATGAATTGCAATGAATAATTCCAAACTTGTAAAATACCTAACTTAAATTGAATAGTTTATGGATATAATCCATAAAAATATTTTCTTTGAGGAAGTATATATTAGTAGATCATTCATAATGATTTGTAAAGAAAATGAGAATTATCCTAAGCATATCCCCCGGGAGTGTCGTAACCAAGAGTGCAGTAAGGCCCATTTTTGTACACCAGTTCCCATTCGAGTCTAGCTCAAAGCGGTGTTTTCGGGTTTTACCCCTAGGTACATCTGTGTCAGAGCCGCCTCTACCTTCTCGTATCCAGACAGGGATGTATTTACTTGGAAAACGTGAAAAATCTATACATTACAAAAATTATAGAAAGTTCTTCTATACTAATCCTCAAAGTCTATCTTTGGGTAATGTGCTATAATCAGATTTTGTCTAAATCTAGTTTCCATGGTTATTGATAAACTTCCTCTAATACCAATTGTAACACCCCGACCCCAGTTAACCAGATTCGGTGCATTATTTTAATACATTTTCATGATTACAAGGAATCAAGTCCCGAAATACTGATCAGTTTAGCAGTCTTGGAAAATATATTATATACATGGAAGTTACATTACACATTATAAAATAAAACACAACATAAATGATCCTTTGAGAATTCCATTAATCCCCTTACTTAACCCTGCTTATCAATCACAATACACTTCTTGGAATCCTGAGAAAATTAAAACATAGAAAGGGGTGAGCTCAGATTCTCAGTAAGGATAACAATATAGCAGAAACATTCATAAATAAGCATAATCATTTAAGGAAATTTATAAGACAAAAACAAAAGATTTTTTAAACTTAAACTTCAGAATAACATGGAAAATATACAATAAAATAATACCATTTACTTATTCAAATGGATATTCTACTAGTCGAATAATTACATGCAATATCAATAGCCACTTTCATAATGATGGAATGCATAATGTCAGACTATCATAACCATGTAGTCAAGGCCTTGTGTCAAGACTACAAATAAGATTTTTTCAAGGACTTGTGCAAGACACTAGTTTGTCTCATGAGACCTACCGATGCATTGAGGAGCTATAGCAGGCTCCACCCGTTACTTACTAAGTCCAATGCATTCCTCATATGAAAAGGTTTAAACATAACATAAACATTCGTATTAAAACTGGCATACAAAATGTCAATACTTTAACCATAAACCATGAATGGTATAAAAATAACACATCCATATTCAAACATATCACAAAACCTTCAATACAATATGGAATATGTTTATCATAATAAATCAACCTCAATCAAAAATAATATTCAGTGAAGGATGATGACATAGTTGAAAATGATGAGTAAAACTTTTTGAGAGAAATATACTGTTTTTTAAATCATTTAAAAGTCACAAATTTATAAATGAAGTAATTTAAAAGATATTTTTGAATCAAAGTGTCTCATACCACCATGAAAATTTTGAAAAGAATTATCATTTCAAAACATATAAGTCCATATAAATAAAATCTTAAAATCATTTTGAAAACATCGACATTAATTAAAAAGATTTAGAAAGATAAATCTTTAAAACATTTAAAATTATGATATTAATAAATAGTACCTTTCACAAATCCTTAAAATATTCATTTTGAAATCATTTTTATGAAAAATGGACATGGTTGATAAAAATGTCCCAGTAAATACTTACACATAATCAATCTCGGATAATAATGAGATTGAGGAATTAACCCTTACCTTGCACTTTTCTTTAGTCGAGGGTACGTTTAACCTCCTGTATGAAGATCGTAGTATGTTATTAAATTATACCATAACCATATTAATATTTATGATATAATACATGATTCGTTTATGACTTTATACTACCCATTTAATAATAATTTCCATGTTAAATTAACATTTCGGGTAATAATCACTTTCTTTATCATACGTGTTTTAACTTGTTACTCTTGATTGTATCACATGGACTAAGATTTAAATAAATACATAATATAAAACATTATTTATATATCATATATATTTAGAATATAAATATCTATAATATACATATATATGAAATGAAAAACACCGTTTATGGAGACGGTAGTCCGTACGTACGGATAAACGCTTTTTCTTTTTCATATCGTATTGAACGAAACTAAGTGAATAAGATATATGTAAGTAAATATATATATATATATATATATATATATCTCTAGTAGCATTATTATGTCATATATTACATACTTATTAGTAATATATATTTTTTAATTGTCAACGAATGGTGAACGTGGAAATAAATCTCATCGCATCGTGAAGATGGTAACTCGTACGTATGCACGAGCGACAATATCATTTCTTTAAAGGTGTGGGATTGGATGGTATATTAATTTTACAGAGACATTATAATGTTATTTTCATTATTTATATACATATTACTCATCATTATATCCATCCAAATAACATAGTGTTGAATAACAAATTACACCACGACGTGGAGACGGTAAGCCATACGTACGCACGCATGATGATATTATCATTCATAAGATGGATAGAATAATGAATATAGTTCTGAAATATTTATAATAACATCATAGTATATAGAATATACTGGAGTTATTATTTTATAATGGGAATAACAAAGAATGAAGAAGTGGAAGAAGAAAAGAACTTGAAAGAGCGTGGTGAAATTATTACCTCTTCTTCGGGTTCTTCCTTTTGTTTTGATCAAAAGGGCTCCTTAAGTTGGTTTTATGACTAATTGAAGGCCTCTATAATGAAGGTAGGATAGTTGGGAGGATATTTGGGCAGAGTTTGGCAGAGCCAAATGGCTTTGGAGGTGTGAAATTATGAGAAGGGGAAGTGCCCTTTTATAAGAGGGGTGAGGTGCACCTTAGGAAAAGCTAGAAATATTATTTTATAATAAATTCATTTTCGGTTTATAATATATAAAAGATAGATTATTTAAATTCTAAGCTGAGGATGGGTAAAAACCACTCAACCAATAGGTTTTAGACAGGTTTGGGTCACTATATTAACCATAACTTTTAGATTTAACTCTTAGTTAAATAGTTTGACATTTATCATGTCTCTTTGTATTATTATATTATATGGTTAATAAACTAACTATATACAGCCAATCGAACCACAATTGGTTCAATAATGTCATATATATTATTATATATGTCTTTTGGATAAACATTAGATTTTTAGGACCATTATATCAATTAATAATATAATATAGGTTTTAAAAATTATTTTATGTCCATTTTGACACTATTTGGTATTTGTTTTTTTGATAAAATAATAACAGAAATATTACTTCAAAAAAATACATTGAATAAATCCTAACATGTCATATTCACATAGAAAATTAGTGGATGTCATAAAAACTTTGAAATTATATTTATTTTAATATTTAAAATACCATTTATTTGATTCATTCATTAATAAGGTAATTACTGCATCATCATTGTGTCATTAATAAATTTAATTATTTAATCTCTAAAAATTATAAATAAAATACCATTATGTAGAAAATATTTTTAGCTGTATAATGAATATTTATAGTTTAATTTATCTTATGTATAACCCTATATTAAAAATGGTTTAGTTATTAAACTTTGATTTTAACTCTTTTAACTCTTCTTTAAATAAAATAATAATAAATGACTTAATCTTATCAAAGTGGACCTAAAGGGTCATATGTTATTCCTAAGGTTGTTTTTGGTCAAATTACACTTATCCAATAGAATTATAACATGTTTTAGGGTAATAATAATATCATTTTTACCCTTAATTACCCTATTTACTTTTAACCGTGGAAAATAAAAGTAAAAAGTTACTATTCACCAAAATTTATTTTTATCTTATTGAAGCACATTTTACTCCTTAATATTAACCATGTCTCTCGGATTTTCGAAATTACACTCATAGAAGCGGTAAAATTATGTTTTATGTGAATTCGCAAATTCTCCTAGGAGGTGGGTAAAAGACGGTGAAAAGTTCAATAAAATTTTTATATATCTAAAATTATTATAAAATGAATCCAATAAATTAAATTGAACTTATATAGGTATTATGTATCTATTTTGACCTAAAATAAATTTAAATTAAATATATAATAATTTAAATAAAATTTCAGTTTTAAACTATAACTTAGTGTTTTTCACTATTCATCAAAAATTGTAAGTTTTTAGAAAAATACCAAAAATTCACCCTAATCTAATTTCGATATTCCAAATCCAAAAATGAATTCTATTTTACCAAATTCAAAACATATAAGTTGCATTTATTAATTTAAAATTAATTCATGTTGTTAAGACCAAAAAGCATATTTTTAAGAAACAATATCTATCAAAAGATTGACACTTGTTTATGTCTAATCTCAAAGTGAAATTACTTAAAATGACCAGAATTGGATTAAATGGTAAAAATATAATCTATTTATACTTCAAAACCATTAAAATGTATAATTTAATACTATAAATTATTTTGATTAAAAAATTTGTTTTCAGTTAAAATATAGTATTTTTCACTATTTATCCAAATATGAAAGTTATCAGAAAAACACCAAAAATTTATTAAAACTAAATTCTTATGTCCCAATTAAAAAGAAGAAGTTTATTATGTCAAATTGAATATATAAAAGTTTCAAATATTGGATTTAAAAAGGGTTCACCATTAAAAGGTGGTAAAATTGCATTTTTTTGAAAAATACTTCTTTTATCTAGAAAAAATCCATTAGTTCTTACATTATGTCTACAAAACTCATAATATGGGTTCTAAAATTATCAGGATTATATATAGTTAAAAATTCATCTAATACTATTCATAACCGCTTTTGAATGGCAAGTTTGGTAAGTTGTGGTGCACTTGAACTATAAGGCCCCAGCCTTAAACCTTACTTAATCTTGAGTTAATACAAGATTACATATTGAGGATCTTTTCAGGTTTAGAGTTTTAGAGAATTAGATCATAAAACTTGCATTGCATTCCACACTTAAACAAAGTGGTTACATAAAGATAGTATTCATTTTTTTCCCATCAATGGAAACATATTTAAAATAAAATATGGATTCTTTCTTGACACTTCCTTGACACTATCATCATATCATGTACCTTTCCCTTGACCTGTGAAAAACATTTCAAAAAATCTTGGGATGAGCATAAAAATCTCCGTAAAGGATACACAAAGAAGGAAAACTATTAGTTTTTCAAAAACAACAAGTAAACCATGAGTACTTTACCAAAGTAATACTTTTCACCTTTATGAAGTAGTAAAAACTCTTCACTGAATAAAAGATCATTACTTACCATTTTGTAACCAAAATATTACCATAAAACCCATATAAAGAACACATAACATATAAAGGTAACTTGGTACATAAACATACTTAAATGGAATAACCATACGGTCGACTTCCACACATACTTAATGGAATATCCATACGGCTCACTTCCATACCCAATGTATTGGAGGTTATAACGTAAACACCCGTCCTGGTATTCATGGCACCACCCGTCATATATTTTATCATGTAACCACCCATAAAATGTCCAAGTACCATCATTACAAATAAATTATTGAAAATATAAACATTTCAATAACAACATTTCATTTGCAATCACAATAAGTAATTCCCAGATATTGAATTAATCAATCCATTTTCGAAAACCATTTAAAAGAGATTTTTGAATCAAAGTGTCCCATAACACTTTGAATACTTTAATGGAATTATAATTTTAAAACATTAATTTCCATATAAATAAATACTTAAAACCTTTTTGAAAACATGGACATTAAAGATAAATATTTAGAATAATAAATCTTTAAAATATTTAAAACGATATTTTTGTTAAATAGTTTTTAACAAAATGAGAGACTCTTGAATAAAAATAATAGAAGAATAACATTTAATCCGAACTTTATTATATCATGAGAATAACATGATTCATGATATAATATGTCAAAGTACATTATATATACCATATAAGAGTGAATTGGTGCATAACAACAATGAAGTCTCAAAAGAAATGTAAAATGAGATGAAATCAATTATAAAGAAGGTATCCTTAAATTAAGGATAAATCAATCTCATAATTATGTGTGACAAATATAAATAAACCCAATATAAGTGGATATTAAGTTTAAAACAATCAATGTTTATTCACACATATTCAAATGATGACATATTCAAAAACTACATGTTGAACCCAAAGAAATCGAAATTGGGTTAAGAAGTTCCTTTGGTAAAATTCGACAGCCTAATGGTGTCACATAAAATTTTACAAAAAGGGTTGATGAGAGAGATAAAGGGGATCTCATCACTTGGACATAAAATTTACATAAATAAGGATATATAAGAACATATCCCAACATAATAGTATGTGAATTAAAAGACATAACAAAAGAAGTCTTTTAAAAAAAGGAGGGTGAAAGGTCCCCTTACCGAGTTGGGTAACTTTCAAAAAGTACACCCCATGGAAGAAGGGTCATAAAATGAAGATGTAAATACCCATAAATGAAATTATACTACACAAAGTGTATAATAATGGGCAGTACATACACCACTCAAAGGAAATAGTGGCAAACATAGCATAAATGTCACGGGAATAAAAGTGAGATGAAAAATCCCTTACGAAAACTCGGCAGCCTAACAGCGCCACTTAATACTTCTAAAAATGGATTTATGAGATCAAATAGGGTATCCCATAATATTAACATAAAAAGTAAAGTATGAGGAATATAAAAGAACATCCCCAAACATAAGAAAGGTGGGCTTAAAAGAAATGACATAAATGAGAGTACTTAAAAAGAAATAGAGAGGTTGGATCCCTTACCTCGGGTCCGACTTGACTCGATCGTTCTTTAACGTCCTGAATAATAAACTTGAGTTAATTTATACTTGATTAATAACATTTTTCAAGTTAATTATTAATTTTATATCACTTATTACCATGTTATAAACATTATGTAACCATTTAAGTTAATAATGTTTGTTTTGTCGACATTTGGTTCTTAAGTCGAAAGTGGACTTCTTAAAATTACATGTTGTTGATGTGGTCAAAGGTTCATTATATCCAGAATGATATATATCATATATATCCAGAATATACACATGTTTATAATATTACATAATCATTTAGGGGTAAGAAATTAAATGCACCGTTCATGGAGACGGTAAGCCGTACGTACACATGAACGCTACTTTCATTTCTATTTCATATTTTATAGAATGGAATCATAATGATATAAAGGTATATTATAATTACAGTATAATATCATATATAATACCATTAATTACATCCTTTATACATCCCACATATTTCATTAACGAATCAAATCACTTTGAGGGGGCGGTAGTCCGCACTTCCTAAAATGATGATATCACGTTTACTCATAATGGTAACCATAAAGGATAGGCCACAAATGAAAAATACAGAAGATTAATTAAAACATAAACATATTATATATAATATATAAATATAGTGACATCTTAATGGCCACCTTTGAAGGTGTTAAAAGAATATGGAACAATCATCGTTTCGTGAGGCAGAAAATCGCCAATCAGAGAAACAGTATGTTCTTTAACCATTAGACGAAGGTGTGTGTAAGTGTAGCTCAAATACATCTTATAAAAACATCCTAGTATATTGAATATACTGTATTTTTTACAAAAGAAATGAATAAAAAGAGTTTAGGGGGTTAGAGAAGCAAAATAAAACAAAAGGACTCAAGTGAAGACATTACCTTAAAATCGGGTAACACCCTTTGGTTTGAGCTCAAAGGCTTCCTTGGGAAGACTTATGCCCAAAGTGAGGCTTCAAGGAGTTATATAGGGATGTGGAGAGACAAAATGGGCAGTGTTTGGCCGATCCAAAGGCTTTGGAAGTGTGGATAAGGAGGTAGAGGTGGGGGCCTTTTATAAGAGGAGAGGAGGGTCACTCTTGGAAAGTAAATAAATGTTACTTTATTTTAGAATGATTTTAGGATTTTAATGGTCCCACATTGATTTTTTTCGAGGATAAGGTGATAGGGGTTCTAAATATACCCATACAATAGGTTTTGGACATGTGTATGTCTTAGATGTTACATTATCTTTCAATTTTATTTAAATCGTTAAATAATGAGGTCATCGCTGCATCATCATGATGTCATAAATAATTTAATTTATTTAATGTCTAAAAATTATAAAAAAAATACTATGATGTATTAAATCTTTTTATCTTTCCAATTAATATTTATAGTCAAAAATATGACTTGTATAACCCCATGTAAAAATTGTTTTTGTAAAACATCTCATGTTTGTGTCATTTTTACTTTAACATTAAATAAAAAGTTATTTATGTCATTTTCCAACCAAAGTGGCTCCATGGGTCCCCAAGTTGACCCATGTATTGTCTTGGTATGCCATGACACATCCAATGAGGGTAGGACATGTTTCTAGGTCATTTCATTTTATTAAAACATTATTCTTACCTTAAACTACAATAATTACCTCTAATCGCGATTAAAAACTTAATAAGTTACTATTCACCAAAAAATTATTTTAATCTCATTGAACCACATTTTACTTCTTAATGACAACCATGTGTGTCGGATTTTTTAAATTCAAAACCCAAAGATGGAAAAATTTCATTTAAACGGAAAATCAGTTTTTATAAGTACCACTTAGTGGTTTCACTATTCATCAAAAATTGAAGTTTTTCAGAAAATTACCAAAAATTCACCCTAAGCTACATTTTTTATTCCGAATTCATAAATGATATCTATTTTACAAAATTCAAAAAATATAAGTTCAATTAATTAATTTAATAATTAATTTCGGCTGTCAAAACAAATAGAGTGTTTTTATGAAACAAAATGTATCAAAAGATTGACACTAGTTTAAAATCGATTTCAAAGTGAAATTAATTCCAACGACCACTATTGGATTAAATGGTAAAAATATATTCTAATTTCACTTTAAAACCAATTCAAAATATAATCTAATCATATAAATAAATTAGATTAAAACGAGTTTTTGAATTAAAATACAACATTTTTCACTATTCATTAAAAATTGATCTTTTTCGGAAAAATACCAAAAATTTACACAAAGTAAATTTTGATGTCCCGATTCTAAAGAAGAATATTATTTTTTCAAATATAACACATAAAATTGTCACAAAGTGGATTTAAAAGAGGTTTGCCATCAAAAGGCGGTTAATTGACCTTTTAAAGAATATTAGAATGTTTACGCTTAAAATTGGATTCGTTCGCATTTTTAATCCTCTAACATTTATTGTAAAAAGTAAAAATATTTGACAAACATATATAATCATTTTTTAGTTAGTTCTATTCATTCCCACCATCACAACAGCTAGGCGTTAACTACCATTTAAAATAATATTATTTTATTATTAGAGTGCAACGTAAGATTCCCAAGAAACTCGTTGTTGCGTGTTGGGTACGCCATCGAGCATAGCATCCCCTTTAAAGTTATATTAATATTTTATTCACAAATATGGATAAATGTGAAAATGTCATACTCTTTATTTACCTGGGGTGTTACATCCTTCCCCCCTTTTGGGAATTGCGTCCTCGCAATTTTAAAATTAGGCTTGGAAACTTCATTCGAAATCCCACATCGGAACAAGAGTCAATAAAACAATCACTTTAAAAAAATAAATAAAGATAAGTACAAAGGTCACCTGAGTTAACCCATACTAAGATTCCAATTATGAAAATATGGACATGGAAGAAAAAAAATGTCACGACCCGTCCTCGGGGCCCGTGTCGTGACTACCCCAAGCCCGCCTTCCATAGGCCAGGGGCTGGCGACTAGCACCAAGGCGTAAATCCCAACAAAAGGGAAGGCATTGCCTTTGAAAGGTAAACAAGCACCACAGAGTAAGCAAGCGGAAAAGTAAACACTAAGAAAAGACTGTACAAGCTGTGATGAAAGTAAAAGGGGCCGGAAATACAAGCCCAACTGTAAAGTACAACTGAAAGGGAAAAACAGCCACTGAAAGGAAAAGTCGCAGCGTCGAGCTGTCCTCTGGAAGTCCCACCTGAGGGTGGGTACAGATAGCCTCCACTGCTCCTCGGGTCCACCTGACCGCTCCGAGTACATCCCGCCCAGTGGTCCACCTCCAGGTACCGTCCTGCTCCGCACGCATCCACCACGATCAGCGTTGTCCGTCGTCTGCAACCAACACAACGTAGTGCGGGCAAAGCCCTTGCAGGGGTGAGTATAAGCTACTCAGTAGGGACCCCGAGACCCCCGAAGGTCTCCCGAAATCCACAAAGTATAATCCACAAAGGAAAGATACAATCACGAAGTAACATCTGACACAGCTTAGGTATATGACCATACATATACCTAAGTCATCAATTCCCATTCGGCTCCAACGTCCGAGCCCAAGAACAACCCAGTCCACACAGGAAAGAAAAACGTATACCCACACAGGATAGCTCAACACAATCCACAAAGGAGAGTAAACAGTAAATCCACACAGGATAGCTCAACACAATCCACAAAGGAGAGTAAACAATAAATCCACACAGGATAGTTCAACACAATCCACAAAGGAGATTAAACAGTAAATCCACACAGGATAGTTCAACACAATCCACGAAGGAGAGTAAACAGTAAATCCACATAGGATAGTTCAACACAATCCACGAAGGAGAGGAAATGTAATCCACACATGAAAACTCAACAGTATAACTCTCATAGGTATATGCCCATACATATACCGAAATTATCAGGCAACCCATATCAATCAAAAGAAAACACAAGGATCAATGACTCAGCTCAAACCAGGATTTTCATTATCGAGACCGTAACTGCTGAAGAGCCCCGTCTCTGAAGTGTACAGTGGTCCTGTCACGACTCCGAGGTACTACTCACTAACCTAAGACTGCTGAGGTACTCCTCCTGTCGAGTACCGCGGGTCTACTGCCAACTACCGGGCGCTCCGTCTGTTGAGGGTCTGCTGCCAAATACCGGGCACTCACCCAAATAGCCTGCAGAGGTACTCCTCCCGTCGAGTACCGTGGGTCTGCTGCCAACTACCAGGCGCTCCGTCCGCCGTGGGTCTACCGCCGAATACCGGGCGCTCCGTCCACTGGGCTAGTCGACTCACTCCAAGTCGAGTCGATCATGCAGTCGTCAGGTCCCAGCCAGTTACACGGTCTCCGCACTCCGTACAGTCGACTCCAGCATCACGGGTCTGCCGCTACAACCAAGCGCTCCACTGCCAAGGATCTGCTGCTACAACCAAGCGCACCATCTCTATCAATCACCGCGGGTCTGCCGCTACAACCAAGAGCTCCACTGCCAAGGATATGCTGCTACTCCGCTAGCTCGTCACTGGGAGGGTCCGCTCCGCGAGCTACAGGTCGATACTCAAAGTATCACGAAGTCCCACGAAGAAGTATCACCAAGGACCGCCTCGTCATAGGGGTCTCAACGCAACAGACGGAGCGTCAATTGGATGCCCAGTCTGTGAGTTATTAGCCTTTTCATCCCAGGGGCCCGGTTGGTTTCGTGAGCGAACCAATCCCGGCCAAAATCCAACTGCATCCAAAACTTGGTCGGAGTATGCCAAAAGTTTCGTATCGTCAAGAGGAACTCAACGCAACAGACGGCGCGTCAATCGGACGCCCGGTCTGAGAGTTATTGGCTTTTTCGTCCCAGGGGCCCGGTTGGTTTTTAAGGCAAAACCAACCCCACTGTACTCCACCTGCGTCAAAACCTCAAACGCAGTATGCCAAAATATCCGTCTCACAAAGATAAATTCAACAAAGCTGACGGCACGTCAATCGGACGTTCGTAGCTCAAGATATGAGCGTTTCGCTCCGAGGGCCCGGTTGGTTTCGTGTACGAATCAACCCGGCCGAACTAAAAGTTACCCGAAACCTTGAGTGCGATAAACTGAAACGACCGTCTCGATCCAAGGATCGCTTTGCCGCTGACGGCGAGTCCTTTGGAGGCCCGTAGCTCAAGTTACGGGCATTTGGACGAAAACCGTCCGAAGACGGGGGGGTCCGGGCTCGGGCCGACCTGGTCCGACCCGGTCCGACCTGGTCGGAGCGGTCTGGCTCGGCCAGGGCCGGTCCAGCTCGGCTCGGCCGAGCGGACGAGCGGCCGACGCGGGGGGAGCCGCCGCCCCGCGTGACACCCCTGCGGCACCCGCGGGGTGTCGGCCAGACAGCCGGACGCGCCGCGGGACAACCGCGCGGCACCCGCGGGGTGCCGCCCTGGACACCTGGGGGGGTGCCGCGTGACAACCCCGCGGCACCCGCGGGGTGCCGCCCTGAACACCCGGGGTTGTCGCGTGACAACCCCGCGGCACCCGCGGGGTGCCGCCCTGGACACCCGGGGTTGTCGCGTGACAACCCCGCGGCACCCGCGGGATGCCACCCTGGACACCCGGGGGGGCCGCCGCCTCCGGCCGCCGGAGTCGCTCCGGTGGCCCGTTTTCCTTCCCGTCTGCGCCGTTGCTCCTCCCGGGACTCGTCCTTCACTGCGGAAACATCAAACATCTGTTGCGGCACGTTCCATCGTCGCCCGTCAAATCCGCACAAAACGAAGAACGACGGAGGGTCGTCAGGCCGTGTTCATTTGACCCGCACCCTCTGCGTTAGAGATAATCAACGGGAGAAAATAAAATGTTCAACACATGAACCAACAATTTTAATAAAATAAAATTGTTTCTTTGATTCCGGTTCTTTAATTTTTAAAGAATGTTCACGGGAATATAAGGAGGGGTATTTCCAAAATATAAAATCCCTACCTCGCTGGACGTCGCGCGTGAGCGTTCTTCGCAGAATTTGCTCGTCGCGGAAGGTGGAGATCGTCGCGTCGTCGCGGAAGGGCGTCGCGTCGTCGCGGAACACGGCGTTGAGTCGGCGAACTCAACACACCATGAAACAGCAGATTTAATTTAATTAATTAAATCCGTGTTTTGGTTAAGAACCACGAAGGAGATAAAAAGGAAGGTCTGAGACTCTTACCTCAAGCAGCCGATCGAAGATCCGTCGCGGAGGAAGAGACGTCGCAGAAGAACGTTGTCGGCGTCGCGGATCACGGCGTCGCGTCGTCGATTTCCAAGTTCGGCGTTCTTCGCGTTCTTCACGTTCTTCGCGTTCTTTGCGTTTTTCGTGTTCTTCGTGTTCTTTGCGTTCTTCGCGAAGGAGGAAGAAGGTTCAAGGATCCTCTCTCAATGAGTAATCCTCCAAAAAAATTTGGTTGGTCTTATTTTATTATTATGCCAACACACGAAAAGGGGTAAGTAACGACCCATCAATTCGTTGAATTAATTCAACAAAAGAAACAGATTATTTAATTTACGAAATAAACCGCCCAATTAAATGGTCTGTTAAGAATTTAGAAAACGCGTCAGTTGATTTTCATAATGACGGGTTTTCGCGGGTGCGTTACTTAGCGGAAAGAAACGGTGGGGCTCGTGCGGGTCCCACCTCACAAATATCCTACAAAGGGGGTAGGATATTTCTGAATAGCATCCAATCCGGTTCAACTCAGTTCAAGCCGCCTTTAAGTGGCTTCAAGCGGCTTCCAAGTGGCTTAAGTGAAATAAAATAAAGTTGTCATAAAATTATTTTATTTCTTAACTTTATGCCCGAAAATTAAAAACCACACCCGAGCAAACGCAACTCCGGAAGAGGAGCTTCTAAGCGAATACTGGCGCTACGATATCATCGGTGCCCTCAGAATTCGATTACGGGCACCAGTTTAAAAGTTAGAAAAACCCGCTCGTCCGTTCACTGAACGTACCCGAGCCAAACTTCAGAAAATGATTCCGGGCACACCAGGCCTCGGAATCAGGCGCCGTCAGAAACTGCGTTCTTGTAAAATTCCAAAGAAAATTAAGAAAAAAAAATTCCCTTGAAATTTACGGGTCTTTACATTACTCCCACCACAGGGCTTTACGTCCCCGTAAAGCTTCAACACAAACTAGGGATACAAAGGCGGTACTGAGCACGCATCTGAGCCTCTCGCTCCCAAGTGCTCTCCTGGAGGATCCCGTTCTTCAATCTGAAGCGCACTAGAGGAATCGATCGTCCACATAGGACCTGCTCCTGTCGATCCTCAATCTCCACTGGGACCTCTGAAAACGTCGCCCCATCATCAACGTCTAGCTCCCAATAGTCAAAGGTTTGCATCGAGTCATGCACGTATCTCCTCTGCTGAGATACGTGGAAGACGTCATGCACCCGACACAACTGTGGTGGTAGAGCCAGGCGATAAGCCACCTCGCCAATCCTACTGAGGACCTAGAAAGGCCCGATGATGTGTGGAGAAAACTTGCCACCTCGGCCAAATCTCTGTAAACCATGTCAATGTGAGACCCGCAAGAAGACGTGGTCGCCATCCTCGAACTCTAGTGGCCTCCGCCTCCTGTCAGCATATGACTTATGCCGGCTCGGAGCTGTACTCATCTGCGCCTGGATGACCTGGACCATCTCAGGATCCACAAGAGCTGCAGGATTTCTTCTTTGCCAATAAGATAAATCTGGTCCCATCCCCTGGATGAACCACATTCTTTTGCCTAATACAGTCAATCCTGACATGGATGGTACTAATCCATACCAAGGATGACGTCGTAAGGCCTTGATGCTACTACCAAGAGATCCAACTGTTACTCTCGCCTCAAGGGTTGAGTCACACTGTCGGCATCAGTGTGAGGTCACTGTGTCTCCTCCAGTAGGAATCTCAAAAGTGAGGGTCAAGTCAACAGTCTTAACCAGGACCACTCAGTATCAAAAGGACAGGAAAGCAAACAAGGATAAGTGTCTTTTTATTATTGCAGCTCATAGTAAAAAGACACGAATACAACAGCAAAATGGAACTAGAGTACAAGGGACATATCCACTAGTTCCGCTCCTGTCCACCTGCTCCCGGAGCTCTACTACTTTGTCCACTGCTCGGCTGTTACTCAAGCACTTACCGCTGCTTCTGCCTCATTGGCTCCCCCAAAGCCTGTAGATCGAGGAGTCGGACAGTCACGTGCTAGGTGACCCTTTCCGCGGCATGAGTAACACAACCTGCTCCTTGCACGGCTAGCTCTGTTCCCACTCCGGGTGCCCCGCACCACCGGTCCTAAAACCCGAGATCGCCCAACTGCTGGAAACACACACGCAATCAGTGTCCTCGTGCATTAAGTCGGAAATCGGAAGTCAGGGTCCTGGTGTACGGATACGTCGGCCGCCGCACCAACACTGGACTCCCTGTACCGATAACTACACTCAATATGCTAAACACTATTGCTTCACATAGAAGAAAGATCAGAGTCTGTGATAGAAACGACCACCTCTGATACCAATTTGTCACGACCCGTCCTCGGGGCCCGTGCCGTGACTACCCCAATCCCGCCTTCCATAGGCCAGGGGCTGGCGACTAGCACCAAGGCATAAATCCCAACAAAAGGGAAGACATTGCCTTTGAAAGGTAAACAAGCACCACAGAGTAAGCAAGCGGAAAAGTAAACACTAAGCAAAGACTGTACAAGCTGTGCTGAAAGTAAAATTGGCCGAAAATACATGCCCAACTGTAAAGTACAACTGAAAGGGAAAAACAGCAACTGAAAGGAAAAGCCGCAGCGTCGAGCCGTCCTCTGGAAGTCCCACCTGAGGGTGGGTACAGATAGCCTCCACTACTCCTCGGGTCCACCTGACCGCTCCGAGTATGTCCCGCCCAGTGGTCCACCTCCAGGTACCGTCCTGCTCCGCACGCCTCCACCATGATCAGCGATGTCCGTCATCTGCAACCAACACAACGTAGTGCGGGCAAAGCCCGTGCAGGGGTGAGTATAAGCTACTCAGTAGGGACCCCGAGACCCCCGAAGGTCTCCCGAAATCCACAAAGGATAATCCACAAAGGAAAGATACAATCACGAAGTAACATCAGACACAGCTTAGGTATATGCCCATACATATACCTAAGTCATCAATCCCGTTCGGCTCCAACGTCCGAGCCCAAGCACAACCCAGTCCACACAGGAAAGAAAAACGTATACCCACACAGGATAGCTCAACACAATCCACAAAGGAGAGTAAACAGTAAATCCACACAGGATAGATCAACACAATCCACAAAGGAGAGTAAACAGTAAATCCACACAGGATAGTTCAACACAATCCACGAAGGAGAATAAACAGTAAATCCACACAGGATAGTTCAACACAATCCACGAAGGAGAGTAAGCAGTAAATCCACACAGGATAGTTCAACACAATCCACGAAGGAGAGGAAATGTAATCCACACAGGAAAACTCAACAGTATAACTCTCATAGGTATATTCCCATTCATATACCGAAATTATCAGGCAACCCATCTCAATCAAGAGGAAACACAAGGATCAATGACTCAGCTCAAACCAGGATTTTCATTATCGAGACCGTAACTGCTGAAGAACCCCATCTCTGAAGTGTACAGTGGTCCTGTCATGACTCCGAAGTACTACTCACTAACCTAAGACTGCTGAGGTACTCCTCCTATCGAGTACCGCGGGTCTGCTGCCAACTACCGGGTGCTCCGTCCGCTGAGGGTCTGCTGCCAAATACCGGGCGCTCACCCAAATAGCCTGCAGAGGTACTCCTCCCGTCGAGTACCGCGAGTCTGCTGCCAACTACCAGGCGCTCCGTCCGCCGTGGGTCTGCCGCCGAATACCGGGCTCTCCGTCCACTGGGCTAGTCGACTCACTCCAAGTCGAGTCGGTCAAGCAGTCGTCAGGTCCCAGCCAGTTACACGGTCTCCGCACTCCGTACACTCAACTCCAGCATCACGGGTCTGCCGCTACAACCAAGCGCTCTACTGCCAAGGATCTGCTGCTACAACCAAGCGCACCATCTCTATCAATCACAGCGGGTCTGCCGCTACAACCAAGCGCTCCACTGCCAAGGATATGCTGCTACTCCACTAGCTCGTCACTGGGAGGGTCCGCTCCACGAGCTACAGGTCGATACTCCAAGTATCACGAAGTCCCAGGATGAAGTATCACCAAGGACCGCCTCGTCTTAGGGGTCTCAACGCAACAGACGGCACGTCAATTGGATGCCCGGTCTGTGAGTTATTAACCTTTTCATCCCAGGGGCCCGGTTGGTTTCGTGAGCGAACCAATCCCGGCCAAAATCCAACTGCGTCCAAAACTCGGGCGGAGTATGCCAAAAGTTCTGTATCGTCAAGAGGAACTCAACGCAACAGACGGCGCGTCAATCGGACGCCCGGTTTGAGAGTTATTGGCTTTTTCGTCCCAGGGGCCCGGTTGGTTTTTAAGGCAAAACCAACCCGACCGTACTCCACCTACGTCCAAACCTCGGGCGAAGTATGCCAAAAGATCCGTCTCACAAATAGGAATTCAACAAAGCTGGAGGCACGCCAATCGGGCGTCCGTAGCTCAAGATATTAGCATTTTCGCTCCGAGGGCCCGGTTGGTTTCGTGTACGAACCAACCCGGTCGAACTCAAAGTTACCCAAAACCTTGAGTGCGATAAACCGAAACGACCGTCTCGATCCAAGGATCGTGTTGCCGCTGACGGCGAGTCGTTTGGAGGCCCGTAGATCAAGTTACGATCATTTGGACGAAAACCGTCCGAAGAGGGGGGTTCGGGCTCGGGCCGACCTGGTCCGACCCGGTCCGACCTGGTCGGAGCGGTCTGGCTCGGCCAGGGCCGGTCCAGCTCGGCTCGGCCGAGCGGCTGAGCGGCCGACGCGGGGGGAGCCGCCGCCCCGCGTGACACCCCTGCGGCACCCGCGGGGTGTCGGCCAGACAGCCGGACGCGCCGCGTGACAACCCCGCGGCCCCCACGGGGTGCCGCCCTGGACACCCGGGGTTGACGCGTGACAACCCCGCGGCACCCGCGGGGTGCTGCCCTGGACACCCGGGGGGTGCCGCGTGACAACCCCGCGGCACCCGCGGGGTGCCGCCCTGGACACCCGGGGTTGTCGCGTGACAACCCCGCGGCACCCGCGGGGTGCCGCCCTGGACACCCGGGGGGCGCCGCCACCGGCTTCCGCGGGCCGCCTAAGTCTTTCTGGTGGCCCGTTTTCCTTCCCGTCTGCGCCGTTGCTCCTCCCGGGACACGTCCTTCACTGCGGAAACATCGAACATCCGTTGCGGCACGTTCTGTCATCGCCCGTCAAATCCGCACAAAACAAAGAACGGCGGAGGGTCGTCGGGCCATGTTCGTTTGGCCCGCACCCTCCGCGTTAGAGATAATCAACGGGAGAAAATAAAATGTTCAACACATGAACCAACAATTTTAATAAAATAAAATTGTTTCTTTGATTCCGATTCTTTAATTTTTAATGAATGTTCACGGGAATATAAGGAGGGGTATTTCCAAAATATAAAATCCCTACCTCTCTGGACGTCGCGCGTGAGCGTTTTTCGCGGAATTTGCTCGTCGCGGAAGGTAGAGATCGTCGCGTCGTCGCGGAAGGGCGTCGCGTCATCGCGGAACACGGCGTTGAGTTGGCGAACTCAACGCACCATGAAACAGCAGATTTAATTTAATTAATTAAATCCGTGTTTTGGTTAAGAACCACGAAGGAGATAAAAAGGAAAGTCCGAGACTTTTACCTCAAATAGACGATCGAAGATCCGTCGCGGAGGAAGAGACGTCGCAGAAGAACGTTGTCGGCGTCGTGGATCACGGCGTCGCGTCGTCGATTTCCAGGTTCGGCGTTCTTCGCGTTCTTCACGTTCTTCGCGTTCTTCGCGAAGGAGGAAGAAGGTTGAATGATCCTCTCTCAACGAGTAATCCTCAAAAAGAATTTGGTTGGTCTTATTTTATTATTATGCCAACACACGAAAAGGGGTATGTAACGACCCATCAATTCGTTGAATTAATTCAACGAAAGAAACAACTTATTTAATTTACGAAATAAACCGCCCAATTAAATGTTCTGTTAAGAATTTAGAAAACGCGTCAGTTGATTTTCATAATGACGGGTTTTCGCGGGTGCGTTACTTAGCAGAAAGAAACGGCGGGGCTCATGCGGGCCCCACCTCACAAATATCCTACAAAGGGGGTAGGATATTTCTGGATAGCATCCTATCTGGTTCAACTCAGTTCAAGCCGCCTTTAAGTGGCTTCAAGAGGCTTCCAAGTGGCTTAAGTGAAATAAAATAAAGTTGTCGCAAAATTATTTTATTTCTTAACTTTAAGCCCGAAAATTAAAAACCACACCCGAGCAAACGCAACTCCGGAAGAGGTGTTTCTAAGAGAATACCGGTGCTGCGATTTCATCGGTGCCCTCAGAATTCGATTCCAGGCACCGGTTTAAAAGTTAGAAAACCCCGCTCGTCCGTTCACTGAACGTACCCGAGCCAAACTTCGGAAAATGATTCCGGGCACACCGGGCCTCGGAATCAGGCGCCGTCAGAAACTGCGTTCATGAAAAATTCCAAAAAAAATTAAGAATAAAAATTTTCCATGAAATTTATGGGTCTTTACAAAAATAGTGTCATGCTCCGATGGAGAGTGATAATAAACATGTCTAAGAGAAAGTTAACCATAAGAAAATCACAAACTTCTGATGGGTTAAACGGTATTCGATTCCCCAGTAGGAAAAGTTAATAGACAACATTTTTGTTTAAGTTACTTTTTATTGAGGAATTTATTCATAAGGAAACATAATCACTTATCATGTTGACTTTCAACTTTTACTAGATTCCTTAATCAAACTCATATTTTCTCCAAAAGACGAGTATTTAGGAAGAATTGTTCGCATTAAGAGTACTATAATAAATTTCTAGAGAATCACTTAATCCACAATAGAGAACTATATACTTTCCATGTCTTTAGACTCTAACCTAAACCAAAACCAAAAAGGTTAGTACAAGATCAGATAATCCAGAAAAGGATAACCCTTTATAAAAAGAAAATCTATTCTTAATCTCCTAAAATTTTCCAACAAAACCCAAAGTTCAACGAGGACCATTAGATAAACAATTTTCCATAAAAATTATTCAAAGTAAACCAAACTAAGATTGAAACCCAAATATTTGAAGGATTTAGTCACATAGTCTTCCAAGTTAAATCGTAACATTTATCTCCAAACAACATCAGTTGCTCTTAATGTCTCGTATTGAAAAGTAATTAACCTAATCACATATCCTCCATGATAGGTTAATAAATTTCGATAGATAACCCAAAATCGACTTACTCTTAATTCATAAAATCATCTAACTAAAAAGAATCAGTCAAACTAACCAGGGACTTCACGTAGTCCAGTGGTAGGCGATAAATACCAATCGCACTTTGGTTGTGGGTTTGATTCCCGCACCTTTGTCCGACGCGACGGGTTGTCACACGGTCTGCGTGTTTTCCTTTTTCCAAAACTATATAATTCTCAAATCATTCCCAAAAAGAGATAAAATCATCAAAAATAACCATAACATAATTTAACCTCAATTTAATCTCATGCCTTTCACTTCCATCATAACATATAGTAACCCATAATTACCTCAAAAGTAAGGATCATATAAACCCAAATGGTTCTTTATAATTATGTCCACAAAAGAACAGATAACTATTCCTTGAATAAAATTTTCATATATTAAACATCAGGGTTACACATACTATAAAATGTCTTCTAATGTAACCCCATCATCAAAAGAGACTTAATACTCTTAAGAATTTCACCATAACTCTTGAAGCCCTTATATGTTGACTTATTACTCATTCAACATTATGCATGATCCATTAACCATTCCTTTCCAACTTATTCTGAAATACTTATTTCCTACAAACAAAATCATGAATCATATCCTAAGATTCCAAAATAGGAAAACAAAAGTTATGAAATAATCCATACCTTTGATTGGTCATTGTCAGTTTCTTCATCCTCAATCGGAATGGAATTAGGTATTGGTAAATGAATATTTGTACAATCTTGGTGATCCCATTCACGAAACTTCTTCATAGGACATGTGTTTTCATAATGACTATGCACACCACATTTAAAACATTCAATTGATCCCTCAGAAAGAACTTCTTTCCCTTTCCTCGAGTCAACTGGATGCTTCCCTTTTCCATGGCAGGTTATTGCTTCATGACCTTCATTTCTACATCTATAGCATATTTTTGTCCCTTTGAAACATTTTCCTAGGTGTTTCTTTCCACATCTTTGACACACAGGTTTTTGAACATACTTACCTTAATGATTATTACCCTTAGTTCCGTACGGATTTGTTTCTCGCATATATGATGCCTTATAGAAATCACCAAGGTTTAGGTGGTCAATCATGACTCCAGATAGTTGGTTGAGGATAAACACAAGAGATCTCATTGAATCTCCCATATCATTCAGTTGCTTGCTCAAAAAACTTTCACAGTTTCCTTCACATCCACTGTTACTTTGGTGCCTGCTAGATCCAGTCATTTACTAAAACCAAAAAGGTCAATGTGAGTATATCAACAAAACCATAATGTACTAATGAGGAAGATAAACACTAACATATACTTACTCATTCAATTTATCTAAAACTAGGACTCTTTCTGAATTCCTAACCATTATGGTAATCTCACTTATGCTTAAAGAATACCCTAACCTCTAAAGTTATCTAAACTGACCTCTGATTCCAACTATAAGGCCCCAGCCTTAAACCTTACTTAATCTTGAGTTAATACAAGATTACACATTGAGGATCTTTTCAAGTTTAGAGTTTTAGAGAATTATATCATAAAACTTGCATTACATTCCACACTTAAACAAAGTGGTTACATAAAGATAGTATTTATTTTTTCCCATCAACGGAAACATATTTAAAATAAAATATGGATTCTTTCTTGACACTTACTTTAAACTATCATCATATCATGTACCTTTCCCTTGACCTGTGAAAAACATTTCAAAAAAACTTTGGATGAGAATAAAAAGCTCAGTAAAGGATACACAAAGAAGGAAAACTATTAGTTTTTCAAAAACAACAAGTAAACCATGAGTACTTTACTAAAGTAACACTTTTCACCTTTATGAAGTAGTAAAAACTCTTCACTGAATAAAAGATCATTACTTACCCTTTTGTAACCAAAATATTACCATAAAACCCATATAAAGAACACATAACATATAAAGGTAACTTGGGACATAAACATACTTAAATGGAATAACCATACGGTCGACTTCCACACATACTTAATGGAATAGCCATACGGCCGACTTCCATACCCAATGCATTGGAGGTTATAACGTAACCACCCATCCTGGTATTCACGACACCAACCGTCATATGGTTTATCACGTAACCACCCATAAAATGTCCAAGTACCATCATTACACATAAAATATTGAAAATATAAACATTTCAATAAAAACATTTCATTTGCAATCACAATAAGTAATTCCCAGATATTGAATTAATCAATCCATTTTTTAAAACCATTTAAAAGAGATATTTGAATCAAAGTGTCACATACCACTTTGAAGCTTTTAATGGAATTATAATTTTAAAACATTAATGTACATATAAATAAATAATGAAAACCGTTTTGAAAACATGGATATTAAAGATAAAGATTTATAATAATAAATCTTTAAAACATTTAAAACGATATTTTTGTTAAATAGTTTTTAACAAAATGAGAGACTCTTGAATACAAATAATAGCGGAATAACATTTAATCCAAACTTTATTATATCATGAGAATAAATGGATTCATGATATAATATGTCAAAGGACAGTATACACACCATATAAGAGTGAATTGGTGCATAACAACAATAAAGTCTCAAAATAAATGTAGAATGAGATGAAATCCATTATAAAGAAGGTATCCTTAAATTAAGGATAAATCAATCTCATAATTATGTGTGAAAAATATAAATACACCCAATATAAGTGGTTATTAAGTGTAAAACAATCAAAGGATATTCACACATATTCAAAGGATGACATATTCAATAACTACATGTTGAACCCAAAGAAATTGAAATTGGGTTAAGAAGTTCCCTTGGTAAAATTCGACAGCCTAATGGCGTCACATAAAATTTTACAAAAAGGGTTGATGAGAGAGATAAAGGGGATCTCATCACTTGGATATAAAATTTACATAAATAAGGATATATAAGAACATATCCCAACATAATAGTATGTGAATTAAAATACATAACAAAAGAAGTCTTTTAAAAAAAGGAGGGTGAAAGGTCCCCTTACCGAGTTGGGTAACTTTCAAAAAGTACACCCCATGGGAGAAGGGTCATACAATGAAGATGTTAATACCCATAAATGAAATTATACTACACAAAGTGTATAATAATGGGCAGTACATACACCACTCAAAGGAAATAGTGGCAAACATAGCATAAATGTCACGAGAATAAAATTGAGTTGAAAAATCCCTTACGAAAACTCGGCAAACTAACGACACCACTTAAAACTTCCAAAAATGGATTTATGAGATAAAATAGGGTCTCCCATAATATGAACATAAAAAGTAAAGTATGAGGAATATAAAAGAACACCCCCAAACATAAGAAATATGGGCTTAAAATAAATGACATAAATGAGAGTACTTAAAAAGAAATAGAGAGGTTGGATCCCTTACATCGGGTCCGACTTGACTCGATCGTTCTTTAATGTCCTGAATAATAAACTTGAGTTAATTTATACTTTCTTAAGAACCTTTTTCAAGTTCATTATTACTTTTATATCACTTATTACCATGTTATAAACATTATTTAACCATTTAATTTAATAATGTTTGTTTTGTCGGCATTTGGTTCTCAAGTTGAAAGTGGACTTCTTACAATTACATGTTGTTGATGTGTTCAAAGGTTCATTATATCTAGAATGATATATATCATATATATCCAGAATATACACGTGTTTATAATATTACATAATCATTTAGGGGTAATAAATTAAATGCACCGTTCATGGAGACGGTAAGCCGTACGTACGCATTAACGCTACTTTCATTTCTATTTCGTATTTTATAGAATGGAATCATAATGATATAAAGGTATATTATAATTCCAGTATAATATCATATATAATACCATTAATTACATCCTTTATATGTCCCACATATGGCATTAACGAATCAAATCACTTTGAGGGGGCGGTAGTCCGCACTTCCTAAAATGAAGATATCGCGTTTACTCATAATGGTAACCATAAAGCATATTCCATAAATGAAAAATACAGAAGCTTAAGTAAAACATAAACATATTATATATAATATATAAATATATCGACATCTTAATGGCCACCTTTTAAGGTGTTAAAAAAATAAGGAACAATCATCGTTTCGTGAGGTAGAAAATCGCCAATCACAGAAACAGTATGTTCTTTAACCATTAGACGAAGGTGTGTGTTAGTGTAGCTCTAATAATTCTTATAAAAACATCCTAGTATATTGAAGATAATGTAGTTGTTACAAAAGAAATGAATAAAAAGATTTTAGGGGGTTGTAGAAGCAAAATAAAACAAAAGGACTCAAGTGAAGACATTACCTTAAAATCAGGTAACACCCTTTGGTTTGAGCTCAAAGGCTTCCTTGGGAAGACTTATGCCCAAAGTGAGGCTTCAAGGAGTTATAGAGGGATGTTTAGAGACAAAATGGGCAGGTTTTGGCCGAGCCAAAGTCTTTGGAAGTGTGGGTAAGGAGGTAGAGGTGGGGGCCTTTTATAAGAGGAGAGAAGGGGCACTCTTGGAAAGTAAATAAATGTTACTTTATTTTAGAATGATTTTCGGATTTTAATGGTACCAAATTGATGTGTTTAGAGTATAAGGAGATAGGGGTTCTAAATCCACCCATACAATAGGTTTTGGACATATTTAGGTCTTATATGTTACATTATCTTTCAATTTTATTTAAATCGTTAAATAATGAGGTCATCGCTGCATCATCATGATGTCATAAATAATTTAATTTATTTAATGTATAAAAATTATAAAAAAATTACTATGATGTAGGAAATCGTTTTATCTTTCCAATGAATATTTATAGTCAAATATCTGACTTTTATAACCCCATTTAAAAATTGTTTTAGTAAAACATCTCATGTTTGTGTCATTTTTACTTTAACATTAAATAAAAAGTTATTTATGTCATTTTCCAACCAAAGTGGCTCCATGGGGTCCCCAAGTTAACACATGGATTTTCTTGGTCGGCCATGACACATCCAATGAGGTTAGGACATGTTTCTAGGTCATTTCAGTTTATTAAAACATTATTCTTACCTTAAACTACACTAATTACCTCTAATCGCGATTAAAAACTTAATAAGTTACTATTCACCAAAAAATTATTTTAATCTCATTGAACCACATTTTACTTCTTAATGACAACCATGTATGTAGGATTTTTGAAATTAAAAACAGAAAGATGGCAAAATTTCATTTAAATGGAAAATTAGTTTTTATAAGTACCACTTAGTGGTTTCACTATTCATCAAAAATTGATGTTTTTCAGAAAATTACCAAAAATTCACCCTAATCTATATTTGTTATTCCGAATTAAAAAATGATGTCTATTTTACAAAATTCAAAACATATAAGTTGCATTAATTAATTTAATAATTAATTCCCGCTGTCAAAACAAATAGCGTGTTTTTATGAAACAAAATGTATCAAAAGATTGACACTAGTTTAAGACCGATTTCAAAGTGAAATTAATTCCAACGATCACTATTGGATTAAATGGTAAAAATATATTCTAATTTTACTTTAAAACCAATTCAAATGATAATCTAATCATATAAATAAATTAGATTAAAAAGAGGTTTTGAATTAAAATACAACATTTTTCACTATTCATTAAAAATTGAACTTTTTTGGAAAAATACCAAAAATTTACACAAAGTAAATTTTGATGTCCCGATTCTAAAGAATAATTTTATTTGGTCAAATATAACACATAAAATTGTCAGTAAGTTGATTTAAAAGAGGTTTGCCATAAAAAGGTGGTTAATCGACCATTTAAAGAATATTAGAATGTTTACGCTTAAAATTATATTCATTCGCATTTTTAATCCTCTAAAATTTATTGTAAAAATAAAAATATTTGACAAACATATATAATCATTTTTTAGTTAGTTCTATTCATTCCCGCCATCACAACAGCTAGGCGTTAACTACCATTTAAAATAATATTATTTTATTATTAGAGTGCAACGTAAGATTCCCAAGAAACTTATTGTTGCGTGTTGGGTACGCCATAGAGCATAGCGTCCCCTTTAAAGTTATATTAATATTTTATTCACAAATATGGATAAATGTGAAAATGTTATATTCTTTATTTTCCTATGGTGTTACATCCTTCCCCCCTTTTGGGAATTGGGTCCTTGCAATTTTAAAATTGGGCTTGGAAACTTCATTGGAAATCCCACATCGGAACAAGAGTCAATAAGACAATCACTTTAAAAAAATAAAGAAATATAAGTACAAAGGTCACCCGAGTTAACCCATACTAGGATTCCAAGTATGAAAATATGGACATGGAATAAAAAAACAAAGGGTCATGCTCTGATGGAGAGTGATAGTAAACATGTCTAGGAGAAAGCTAACCATAAGAAAATCACAAACTTGTGATGGGTTAAACGGTATTCAATTCCCCAGTAGGAAAAGTTAATAGACAACATTTTTGTTTTAAGTTACTTTTTATTGAGGAATTTATTCATAAGGAAACATAATCACTTATCATGTTGACTTTCAACTTTTACTAGATTCCTTAATCAAACTCATATTTTCAACAAAAGACGAGTATTTAGGAAGACATGTTCACATTAAGAGTACTATAATAAATTTCTAGAGAATCACCTAATCCACAATAGAGAACTATATACTTCCCGTGTCTTTAGACTCTAACCAAAACCAAAACCAAAAAGTTTAGTACAAGATCAGATAATCCAGAAAAGGATAACCCTTTATAAAAAGAAAATTTATTCTTAATCTCCAAAATTTTTCCAACAAAACCCAAAGTTCAACGAGGACCATTCGATAAACAATTTGTCTATACAAATTCTTCAAATTAAACCAAACTAATATTGAAACCCAAATATTTGAAGGATTTAGTCACATAGTCTTCCAAGTTAAATCGTAACATTTATCTCCAAACAACATCAGTTGCTCTTAATGTCTCGTATTGAAAAGTAATTAACCTAATCACATATCCTCCATGATAGGTTAATAAATTTCCATATATAACCCAAAATAAACTTACTCTTAATTAATAAAATCATCTAACTAAAAAGAATCAGTAAAACTAACTAGGGACTTCACATAGTTTAGTGGTAGGCGATAAATACCAGTCGCACTTTGGTTGTGGGTTTGATTCCCGCAGCTTTGTCCGACGCGACAGGTTGTCACACGGTCTGCGTGTTGTCCTTTTTCCAAAACTATATAATTCTCAAATCATTCCCAAAAGAGATAAAACCATCAAAAATAACCATAACATAATTTAAACTCAATTTAATCTCATGCCTTTCACTTCCATCATAACATATAGTAACCCATAATTACCTCAAAAGTAAGGATCATATAAACCCAAATGGTTCTTTATAACTATGTCCACAAAAGAACAGATAACTATTCATTGAATAAAATTTTCATATATTAAACATCAGGGTTAAACATACTAAAAAAAGTATTCTAATGTAACCCCATCATCAAAAGAGACTTAATACTCTTAAGAATTTCACCATAACTCTTGAAGCCCTTATATGTTGACTTCTTACTCATTCAACAATCTGCATGATCCATTAACCATTCCTTTCCAAATTATTCTGAAATACTTCTTTACTACAAACAAAATCATGAATCATATCCTAAGATTCCAAAATAGGAAAACAAAAGTTATGAAATAATCCATACCTTTGATTGGTCATTGTCAGTTTCTTCATCCTCAATCGGAATGGCATTAGGTATTGGTAAATGAATATTTGTACGATCTTGGTGATCCCATTCACGAAACTTCTTCATATGACCTGTGTTTGCATAATGACCATGCACACCACATTTAAAACATTAAATTGATCCCTCAGAAAGAACTTCTTTCCCTTTCCTCGAGTCAACTGGATGCTTCCTTTTTCAATGGCAGGTTATTGCTTTATAACCTTCATTTCCACATCTATAGCATATTTCTGTCCCTTTGAAACATTTTCCTAGGTGTTTCTTTCCACATCTTTGACACACAGGTTTTTGAACATACTTACCTTTATGATTATTACCCGTAGTTCCGTAGGGATTTGTTTCTCGAATATATGATGCCTTATAGAATTCACCAAGGTTTAGGTGGTCAATCATGACTTTAGATAGTTGGTTGAGGAAAAACACAAGAGTTCTCATTGCAGCTCCCATATCATTCAGTTGCTTGCTCAAAAAACTGTCACAATTTCCTCCACATTCATTGTTACTTTAGTGCCTGCTAGATCCAGCCATTTACTAAAACCAAAAAGTTCAATGTGAGTATATCAACAAAACCATCATGTACTAATGAGGAAGATAAACACTAAGATATACTTACTCATTCACTTTATCTAAAACTAGGACTCTTTTTTAATTCCTAACATTTATGGTAATGTCACTTATGCTTAAAGAATACCCTAACCTCTAAAGTTATCTAAACTAACATCTGATACCAACTATAAGGCCCCAGCCTTAAACCTTACTTAATCTTGAGTTAATACAAGATTACACATTGATGATCTTTTCAGGTTTAGAGTTTTATAGAATTAGATCATAAAACTTTCATTACATTCCACACTTAAACAAAGTGGTTACATAAATATAGTATTCATTTTTTTCCCATCAACAGAAACATATTTAAAATAAAATATGGATTCTTTCTTGACACTTCCTTGACACTATCATCATATCATGTACGTTTCCCTTGACCTGTGAAAAACATTTCAAAAAAACTTGGGATGAGCATAAAAAGCTCAGTAAAGGATACACAAAGAAGGAAAACTGTTAGTTTTTCAAAAACAACAAGTAAACCATGAGTACTTTACCAAAGTAATACTTTTCACCTTTATGAAGTAGTAAGAACTCTTCACTGAATAAAAGATCATTACTTACCCTTTTGTAACCAAAATATTACCATAAAACCCTTATAAAGAACACATAACATATAAAGGTAACTTGGGACATAAACATACTTAAATGGAATAACCATACGGTCGAATTCCACACATACTTAATGGAATATCCATACAGCCGACTTCCATACCCAATGCATTGGAGGTTATAACGTAACCACCCGTCCTGGTATTCACGACACCACCCGTCATATGGTTTATCACGTAACCACCCATAAAATGTCCAAGTACCATCATTACACATAAAATATTGAAAATATAAACATTTCAATAACAACATTTCATTTGCAATCACAATAAGTAATTCCCAGATATTGAATTAATCAATCCATTTTCGAAAACCATTTAAAAGAGATTTTTGAATCAAAGTGTCTCATACCACTTTGAAGCTTTTAATGGAATTATAATTTTAGAACTGAAATGTCCATATAAATAAATACTGAAAACCATTTTGAAAACATGGACATTAAAGATAAAGATTTATAATAATAAATCTTTAGAACATTTAAAACGATATTTTTGTTAAATAGTTTTTAACAAAATGAGAGACTCTTGAATACAAATAATAGCGGAATAACATTTAATCCTAACTTTATTATATCATGAGAATAAAGGGATTCATGATATAATATGTCAAAGGACAGTATACACACCATATAAGAGTGAATTGGTGCATAACAACAATGAAGTCTCAAAAGAAATGTAAAATGAGATGAAATCCATTATAAAGAAGGTATCCTTAAATTAAGGATAAATCAATCTCATAATTATGTGTGAAAAATATAAATACACCAAATATAAGTGGATATTAATTGTAAAACAATAAAAGGTTATTCACACATATTCAAAGGATTACATATTCAATAATTACATGTTGAACCCAAAGAAATCGAAATTGGGTTAAGAAGTTCCCTTGGTAAAATTCGACAACCTAATGGCGTCACATAAAATTTTACAAAAAGGGTTGAAGAGAGATAAAGGGGATCTCATCACTTGGACATAAAATTTACATAAATAAGGATATAGAAGAACATATCCCAACATAATAGTATGTGAATTAAAAGACATAACAAAAGAAGTCTTTTAAAAAAAGGACGGTGAAAGGTCCCCTTACCGAGTTGGGTAACTTTCGAAAAGTACACCCCATGGAAGAAGGGTCAAAAAATGAAGATGTAAATACTCATAAATGAAATTATACTACACAAAGTGTATAATAATGGGAAGTACATACACCACTCAAAGGAAATAGTGTCAAACATAGCATAAATGTCACGGGAATAAAAGTGAGATGAAAAATCCCTTACGAAAACTCGGCAGCCTAACGGTGCCACTTAAAACTTCCAAAAATGGATTTATGAGATCAAATAGGGTCTCACATAATATGAAAATAAAAAGTAAAGTATGAGGAATATAAAAGAACATCCCCAAACATAAGAAATATGGGCTTAAAAGAAATGACATAAATGAGAGTACTTAAAAAGAAATAGAGAGGTTGGATCCCTTACCTCGGGTCCGACTTGACTCGATCGTTCTTTAACGTCCTGAATAATAAACTTGAGTTAATTTATACTTGCTTAAGAACCTTTTTCAAGTTCATTATTACTTTTATATCACTTATTACCAGGTTATAAACATTATGTAACCATTTAAGTTAATAATGTTTGTTTTGTCGACATTTGGTTCTTAAGTCGAAAGTGGACTTCTTACAATTACATGTTGTTCATGTGGTCAGAGGTTCATTACATCCAGAATTATATATATCATATATATCCAGAATATACACGTGTTTATAATATTACATAATCATTTAGGTGTAAGAAATGGAATGCACCGTTCATGGAGACGGTAAGCCGTACGTACGCATGAATGCTACTTTCATTTCTATTTCGTATTTTATAGAATGGAATTATAATGATATAAAGGTATATTATAATTACAATATAATATCATATATAATACCATTAATTACATCCTTTATACGTCCCCCATATTTAATTAACGAATCAAATCACTTTGAGGGGGCGGTAGTCCGCACTTCTTAAAATGAAGATATCGCGTTTACTTATAATGGTAACCATAAAGGATATGCCATAAATGAAAAATACATAAGCTTAAGTAAAACATAAATATATTATATATAATATATAAATATAGTGACATCTTAATGGCCACATTTAATGGTGTTAAAGGAATATGGAACAATCATCGTTTCGTGAGACAGAAAATCTCCAATCACAGAAACAGTATGTTCTTTAACCATTAGACGAAGGTGTGTGTAAGTGTAGCTCGAATCCTTCTTATAAAAACATCCTAGTATATTTAAGATATTGTAGTTGTTACAAAAGAAATTAATAAAAATATTTTAGGGGGTTGGAGAAGCAAAATAAAACAAAAGGACTCAAGTGAAGACATTACCTTATAATCGGGTAACACCCTTTGGTTTGAGATCAAAGGCTTCCTTGGGAAGACTTATGACAAAATTAAGGCTTCAAGGAGTTATAGAGGGATTTGGAGAGACAAAATGGGCAGGTTTTGTCCGAGCCAAAGGCTTTAGAAGTGTGGGTAAGGAGGTAGAGGTGGGGGCCTTTTATAAGAGGAGAGGAGGGGCACTCTTGGAAAGTAAATAAATGTAACTTTATTTTAGAATGAGTTTCGGATTTTAATGGTCCCACATTGATTTGTTTCGAGTATAAGGTGATAGGGGTTATAAATACACCCATCAAATAGGTTTTGGACATGTGTAGGTCTTATATTTTACATTATCTTTTAATTTTATTTAAATTGTTAAATAATGAGGTCATCGATGCATCATCATGATGTCATAAATAATTTAATTTATTTAATGTCTAAAAATTATAAAAAAATACTATGATATATGAAATCTTTTTATCTTTACAATGAATATTTATAGTAAAAAATTTGACTTTTATAACCCCATGTAAAAATTGTTTTAGTAAAACATTTCATGTTTGTGTCATTTTTACTTTAACATTAAATAAAAAGTTATTTATGTCATTTTCCAACCAAAGTGGCTCCATGGGGTCCCCAAGTTGACTCATGGATTTTATTGGTTGGCCATGACACATCCAATGAGGTTATTAAATGTGTCTAGGTCATTTCATTTTATTAAAACATTATTCTTACCTTAAACTACACTAATTACCTCTAATCGCGATTAAAAACTTAATAAGTTACTATTCACCAAAAAATTATTTTAATCACATTGAACCACATTTTACTTCTTAATGACAACCATGTATGTCGGATTTTTGAAATTCAAAATAAAAATATGGAAAATTTTCATTTAAACGGAAAATCAGTTTTTATAAGTACCACTTAGTTGTTTCACTATTCATCAAAAATTGAAGTTTTTCAGAAATTTACCAAAAATTCACCCTAAGCTATATTTTTTATTCCGAATTAAAAAATGATGTCTATTTTACAAAATTAAAAACATATAAGTTTCATTAATTAATTTTATAATTAATTCCCGCTGTCAAAACAAATAGCGTGTTTTTATGAAACAAAATGTTTCAAAAGATTGACACTAGTTTAAGACCGATTTCAAAGTGAAATTAATTCCAACGACCACTATTGGATTAAATGGTAAAAATATATTCTAATTTCACTTTAAAAACAATTCAAAATATAATATAATCATATAAATAAATTAGATTAAAAAGAGGTTTTGAATTAAAATACCACATTTTTCACTATTCATTAAAAATTGAACTTTTTCGGAAAAATACCAAAAATTTACACAAAGTAAATTTTGATGTCCCGATTCTAAATAAGAATTTTATTTTGTAAAATATAACACATAAAATTGTCACAAAGTGTATTTAAAATAGGTTCACCATCAAAAGGCGGTTAATCGACCTTTTAAAGAATATTAGAATGTTTACGCTTAAAATTGGATTCATTCACATTTTTAGTCCTCTTACATTTATTGTAAAAAGTAAAAATATTTTTCAAACATATATAATAATTTTTTAGTTAGTTATATTCATTCCTTCCATCACAACAGCTAGGCGTTAACTACCATTTAAAATAATATTATTTCATTATTAGAGTGCAACGTAAGATTTCCAAGAAACTCGTTGTTGCGTGTTGGGTACACCATCGAGCATAGCATCCCCTTTAAAGTTATATTAATATTTTATTCACAAATATGGATAAATGTGAAAATTTCATAATCTTAATTTACCTGGGGTGATACATGAACTCGGTGTTGCGTGTAGTGCAAGTTATTGAATTACTTTGAAGAAATAATGTACTATGAAATCTTGGGGTGTTACATTATAAAGTTAATATCAATATAGATAACTTCAAAATTTTATAACCCAATGAAACATATAAAATTCATTATAAAAAAACATGAGGATGGAATAATCCACTTTATCCATATTTAAAATCCTCCAAGTTTATTAAAAAGTATTCCTTTACCAAGAACACACCTAAGTAATACCACAAAATATTTAATGTCCCATTTAAAATTTTATATAGGTGGATTACCTTAAAAGGTTTTAAATTAAGAACACATAATATTATTTAACAAAAAAATCACTTATATCAATATAAATATTGTTTCTAAAAGTATATAAATAAAGCAATCCCATCCGCCACATCCTGATATTTTCCACTTTGGTTGGGTCTAGCTCTCCCAAATTTTATTAAAATGCAATTTGAAAAACAATGCGTCATGATGGGTGAATTTTATCCTCTCTTCATATACAAAAATCCATAACATATGTTTCGATAACTAGAGAAATCCTTTTATAAATACAACCATATAGAATCATAAACACATCATAAATGTAGACACATGTACGAGAAACAAATACTAATTTAACTCAAAACATAGAGAATAATGATATACTACTATGAAAAAAATAAATAAAATATAAAAAAATACAATATCCCCTTTTCTATGGACTATTTCCCATATCACTAAGTATGATAAAAGTGAATATTGATTAAAATAAAGGAGTAAATAAAAAATACCCTTTCCCCAAGACAAAATCTATGCACTAATGGGCCAGAGTGAAGATTTATAGAATTCATATTGTTATTGTAACCACTCCCCCAAACCATACCTTCACAACAACAATCCTAGGGAGGGAGTTAAGGTTTGAAATGAATAATGTCGGAGAAAACCATTCCTTAGACCACATCTCTACCTCAACAAAAGCCTATGGAATGAGTTATACTTACAACATCTAAATGAAAATTTCATTGCTGGTTGTAAATCGATGGTTGAAGTGATAGAATGAATTAGCTAATGGGACTCAACATATGGATTTTAATAAAAAAAAATTATTTGAAACAGTAATAATTCAATTGAAAGGGATAATAATAAAATAATTGAGATAATCTAGGACATTCACATTAATGGTCTATAAATTGAAGGGTTCCATGATCAATTAGGAAATTAATAGTTTTAAGGACTTATTAAGATCAAAACAATGGAATTATCAAGTGAAGGTAAATAATCACATGCTAAAAATCCTCATTTGAAATCAACAAATTAAAAAAATCTTAAAATGATCTGAAAACATCCCTCATAAATCAAATAACTCGTCACAATCCTTGAGGAATAGGAACCACTGATGCTGAGATGAATTACATAATGCCATCACAACTAATGAAACATAATTCTCCTCCCAAGCATGAATCAAACTGAATTCTATCTCTACCTCATCCAACCAAACCTCTATCACATGAATTGAAACTGGTCCCTCAAATTAATTTAGACTATAGTTCTGAAACTATCATAGTGTCCTCCTATAAGTGATAACATCATCAAACTTCATTCTATGGTGATCTTCTCTACATCTTTATGAACATATTTCACACCAAATTTAAAGGGATATCAAATTGGATCCATTCCTATAAAATAAAAAAAAATTAGGGGCTCCAAAACCCATAAAAACATTTTTAATTTTTTAACAAATTAATTAAATCAATTTAACCAAATATCAATTTTATACTCGATTAAAACACAGGAACATCAAAACACAATGCATGATCTTTTCCTTGGTATCTATCTTATAGTCAACCTCACTTCACCTAGTATGTTTAGTAAAACTAATGGTCCTCTGACTGGATCACATAGGGGATTAAAATCCTATTCTCTATATACTCTTCCTTGTTAATAGCATGAACTAAGAGAAAATGATATTATCTCCCAACCAACCCACACATCATTAGTAGTTCCTCACTTTAAACTCCATCTTATCTATCAACCATCATCTTTAATACCACTCTATAATTACCCCTCCATCCAATGGTACATCTCCTAGGATGGTAAAGAATAAAGTTAGATAATGACTCGTAAATCCAACATCCAATAGTCCATGGTTTTGGAACAAGTACTAAGGGGATATACATATATATGTCACATATGGGAGGTATTACCCTAAAAAATATTTAAGGAGTACGAGATATGATAGAAAACAAAGATCAACACTATATAATAAAAGAAACATCCCAATATAATACATGAAAATCCCAACACATGATTGTAATGACATAAAACTGAAACAATTAAAAACAAAAAACAATCTTAGAATGAAGATATTATAGCTCATAAACTACTCTTAAATCTAGAAATTCCAAACATGACCACCAATCATATATTTTTGACCAAAAAATAGTTTTTATATATGTAGGGTGAGCATAACATGTATACTCAGTACGATCCTCCCTAAAAAATCTTATAAAAAATGTGAAAGAATCATACTAAATCCAATTGAATAAATAAATGCAACTAACTCATCACCTAAATAAATTACAAAAAATGACTTATACCAATAGAAAATTATTGAAAGATAATATATATTGGTAAAAATGAGAAATTATAATAGATATTATGTTTTATTGAAATTGATTTATTTTACCAACACTTGTTTTTATCAATATATATATATTTTGGTATTGATCACTCAACACCAATAAATATTTTCACAATAGTTAAATCAATTACATTATAATACTAATACTAATTTTTTTACTAACACATGAATCTATTATTAAATATAACTATTACCAAAAAACAATTTATTATCAATAAAATCTATTACAATAAATCATTTAATGATAATAACAAATTACGAGTAACCAAATTTTTATATAGATAATTAATTTTATTAAAAAAAGGCAATATTCAATTTTAGAGGTTTTATTAAAAATATCTCTTTGATACTACTTCTATTTTCCAATGTTTTTCATTAAATAAACATTTAAACACTTTTATAAAAAAATTAAATTATTACAATATTTTAATTTAATAAACATAATAAATAAAAACATGGTAATCGATACAAAAATAATATACATAATTGAAATATAATTAATTAATAATTTATATTAATATATAGAAATTTAATTTTATATTATAAAACAAAAATATTATTTTTTATAAAATATTATATTTATTATATAATAATTAATTATGTAATTAGTAATTGGTATTTTATTATTTAATTTTTATATATAATAAATTATTATATATTATTTCTATTTTATTATATAAAACTATTAATTTTTTATGTACATATATATTTATTATATTTTTATTTTAGAATATTAAATATAAATTTATCTTTTTATTATGAAATGTGTTCACACACTTTATATCCTCACACCCAATGTGGCCCTAGATCTTTCTAGTCTAGAATCCATGATTGAATCCAATCCACTGGCTTCAATCCCCATGCCTTCCCTAGTTTCTCTACTCCTATTAATTCCTTTGAGGATGGTGGTTCCTCGGTCGCATCTAGATTCTTAATTTTTGAAGTATTTTTGAAAATCTATGAGGCGGTCGAAGAAGAATGTCTGATTAATCAATCCATACTATGGGATTTCAAAGTGAAATCAGAAGCAGTGTCAAAGGTGTCAAAATTATATTTGTTGATTTCCTATGAGGAGATGGGCATGTGAATGGTAGGTTCATCCATTGATGATGACAATTCATTTGTTTGGTCAGTCCTAATGAACATTGGTAATTTTGATCATGATGAATAAAGGAAATACTTGGATGTGGTAGAGGAGGAGCATTCCATCGATGAGATTTACGAAGAGATGAAGAAGATGGGTGTGAATGAGTTGAGGGGGTTCTGAAATTAGCTGGAAACCATGAAAAGTATTTGTACAATAGCGGGGATGAGATTGTAGAAGAAGTGTTGGAGGAAGGGGGAGGAATGGATAGTGGGTCACATGACAAAGTTTACCTATCAGCTTCAATCCACCACAAGCATGAGAAATCACTCGCTTTCCCCAATCAGTGGAGAGGATGTTCCTATGCCAGAATCCATTTTGGAACACTGAATTGTACTATGAAAACCTAAACTCTCTACTTATTGGTTCTCGATAGCCACTTTCTGTTTCCTAGGTTTTTTTCGTCGCTTCCCCTGAAACATGGTTCCCCTACTTGAACAACAACATATGCTACTTAGTTGATTTGGGGGCTTCCCTACTCTGATCTATGAAATTGAAGGTACATCCTGTGTCAGTTCCTTCAACATTAATTGTAACGCCCCGACCCTAGATACCCAGAGTCGGTGCATTATTACATAACATTGGCATGATCACAAAGGATCAAGTCTCGAAAGACCGATTAGTTTAGTAGTCTTGGAAACACTAGATATATTCATAAGTCTTACATTACATCATAAGGTAAAAAAACTACAAAAACATCTTATCTTCATATCCCCTCATACTATTCCTGCAGGTCATTCATAAATTACTTCTTCATAATCCTGGGAAAAATAAAACATTGAAAGGGGTGAGCTCAGATGCTCAGTAAGGATAACATTATAGCAGAAGCTTTCATAGATAAGCATAAACACTTAAGGCAGTTTATAACTAAAACGAAAGCATTTTAAACTTGAACTTCAGCATAAAATGGAAAAGATAAAATAAAATAATTCCATTTACTTACTCACATGGATATTCTACTAGTCGAATGATCACATGCAATATCAATAACCACTTTCATAATGATGGAATGCATAATTCCAGACTATCATAACCACATAGCCAAGGCCTCGTGCCAAGACTACAAATAAGATTTTGCCAAGGCCTTGTTCCAAGACACTAGTTTGTCTCATGAGACCTACCGATGCATCGAGGAGCTATAGAGGGCTCCACCCTTCACTTATTATGTCCAATTCATTCCTCATATGAACAGGTTTAAACATAACATAAACATTCGTATTAAAACTAGCATACGAAATGTCAATACTTTAACCACAAACCATGAATGGTATAAAAATAGCACATACACAGTCAAACACAACTCATTTGATAAAATATGGAAGATTGTATTGTATCACATTAACCTCAATCAATAATAATGAAGGATGTTGACATAGATGAAGATAATCATCAAAACTATTTGAGATAAATATCCCCCTTTTCTTGAAATCTTTTAAAAGTCACACTATTTGTCAAGAAGCCATTTAAAAATAGATTTTTGAATCAAAGTGTCCCATACCACTTTGAAACTTTTAAAAGGAGTTTTAATTATAAAACTTTGATGTCCATATAAATAAATACATAAAACCATTTTTTAAAACATGGACAATAATGAGCAAGATTTGGAAGAATGAGTCTTTAAAACATTTAAAAATGGTATTTTAGTTAGAATTTCTAACCAAAAGAGAGACACTTGAATACAAATAATTGAGGTAATAAAAACTTTTTAATATCATGAGAATAAAGGAATTCAGGATATACTATGTCAAAGTACATTATAAACACCATATAAAAGTGATTTGGTGTATAACAACAAAGAAGTCTCAATGGAATGTAAATTGAGACAAAATCTCTCATAAAGGCCGTACCCTTAGGTTAAGGATAAATCAATGACATAGTTATGTGTGACAAATATAAATAGACTAAATATGATTTGATATTAAGTGTAAAGCAATCAATGGACATTCACACATAATCTTGTAAAAACAACACCATTGAATTGGATGTTTAACTCAACAAATGGAGAATGAGTTAAAATTACTCTTATAAATTCATATCGATGACTTGAGAAATTATCAATGGAGTGATTATGTGTATCAAAAGTATATCCACAGATAAGGGGAGTGTAAATTATGACATAATCAAATGAATAGTGATTCCACACATAATCTCGGAGTAAAATAATCAATGAAGTTTACGTAAAGCTGAATAAATGGAAATTGGAATATCAAATTCCCTTATTAATTTGGTAACTTGCGAAACATACACCCATGAAAGAAGGATCATACAATGATGATGTAAATATACATGAATTAAAGTATATTACACAATGAATACAACCATGGGCAGTACACATACACCACATGCAATAATTATGTGGTAAACAATGGAATTCTCACGAAATTAAGAGTGAGTTAAGAAACCCCTTACCACGTTGTAATCAACTGAGTCGTATGACCAAAAGTTAATAACCAACAAATTACTTACAGAATAACATGAATACAAATAGAATCATGATAATATATATCAAATGGAAGTACACAATACACCACTTTCAATAATTTAGTGGCGAACAATGGAAATCTAACGGAATTGAAAGTGAGATAAGAAAATCCCTTACCTTGTAATTTTCCTTGGTTGGGGTAGGTTAACCTCCTGTATAATGTTTAAATAATTGTTATTAAATTATTCATGAATCATATACATTAATATGATATCATATATGATCTTTTAACATTGCTTTGTTAATAATATCTTAAAATTATCGTCGTTTCAGGTGTTAACTTACTCGTTTTCTTTTATATGTTTTGTTACGTAAGCCATGTTTGTCATGGATAGGTTGTATCTTATTCATATAAAGAATGATATAAGGTTTTTAAACATTATTGTTAAATCATAAAATGATAATTATACTTGAATTCATATGATGGAGAATGAATCTCATCGCGTTCGTGGAGACGGTAGTCCGTACATACGCACTAGCGAAAATATCATTCTTTTGATATTAAAATAATATATAATTGGATGGTATATCATATATACAGAATCATTATCATGTTATATTTATTATTTAAATGTGTTACACATCATTATTATACCCACCCAAATAATAATATATTGAATAACAATTACACCACGACGTGGAGATGGTAAGCCGTACGTACGCACGTATGGTGACATGTTATTCAAAGTGTAGATAGAATACTGAATATGGTTGTACCATATTTATAATAACATCAAAGTATATATAAGATACTGTAGTTATTATTTTATAATGGTAATAACAAAGAAAGAAGAAGTGGAAGAAGAAAGGAATTTGAAAAGGGGTGGTGAAAACATTACCTCTTCTTCGGGTTCTTCCTATTGATTTGATCAAAAGGGATCCTTAAGTTGGATTTATGATCAAACTAAGGCCTCTAGGTTGTATTGAGTGAAGTTTAGAGAGTATTTGGTCAGGGTTTGGCCGAACCAAAAGGCTTTGAAGGTGTGAATAAATGATAAGGAGGAGTGCCCTTTTATAAGAGGGGTGAGGGGCACCTTTGGAAAAGCTATAAATATTAATTTATAATAAATTCATATTAGGTTTCTAATGGCTCCAAAGTTGATTATTCAAAGTTTAAGGTGGGGATAGGTATAAAAACATTCAACCAATATAATTTAGACAGGTTTGGGTTACTATATTAACCTTATCTTTTAGTTTTAACTCTTAGTTAATTAGTTTGACATTTACCATGTCACTTTGTATTTTTATATTATATAGTTAATAAACTTACTATATACATCCAATATACCCCCAAGTGGTCCATTAATGATACAACTACCATGATATAAGTCTCTTGTCCGAACCTTATATTTTTAGGAATTTAATATCAATTAATAATATAATATTTGTTTTAAAAACTCTTTTATGTCAATTTTGACACTATACAATAGTTGATTTTTGTGAAACTAATAAAAGAATTATTACTTCGAAAAAAGTCAACTAAATCAATACTAATATGTCATATTATCCTATAAAATTAGTTTAATTCATTAAAAGTCTTAAATTATATTTATTTGGTTATTTATAATATCAATTATTTTAATTTTTCACTATTATGGTAATTACTACATCATCATTGTGTCATAAATATATTACATTATTTAATGTCTAAAAATTATAAATAGAATATCATTATGTATTAAATCTTATTATCTTTGTAATTAATATTTACAATCGAATATATCTTATGTATAACCCTATATTAAAAATGTTTTAGTAAATAAACTTTGATTTTAACTCTCTTAACTCCTCTTTGAATTAAATAATAATAAATGTCCTAATCTAATCCAAGTGGACCTAAATGATAATATTTTATTCCTAAGGTTGTTTTTGGTCGAGATACACTTGTCCAATAGAATTAGGACATGTGTTAGGGTAATATTAATATCATTTTTACCCTTAATTACCCTATTTACTTTTAACCGTGGTAAATAAAAGTAAAAAGTTACTATTCACCAAAAATTATTTTCATCTCATTGAACCACATTTTACTTATTTATAATAACCGTGTCTCTCGGATTTTCGAAATTCCATTTACAGAAGCGGTAAAATTATGTTTTATGAAAAATTCAGTTTTTTTAACTACCACTTAGTAGTTTCACTATTCATCAAAAATTGAAGTTTTTCAGAACAATGCCAAAATTTCACCCTAAGTTATAATTGATATTCCGAATTCAAAAATGATGTCTATTTTAAAAAATTCTAAACATATAAGTTGCATTAATTAATTTTATAATTAATTTCCGCTGTCACAACAAATAGCGTGTTTTTAAGAAACAATATATATATCAAAAGATTGACAATTGTTTAGGTCCAATTTCAAAGTGAAATTAATTATAATGAACATCATTGGATAAAATGGTAAAAATATATTCTCATTATACTTTAAAACCACTCAATAATATAATTTATCACTATAAATTATTTTTATTTAAAAAGTTGTTTTTAATTAAAATTTAGTAATTTTCACTATTCATCAAAATATAAGTGTTATCCGAAAAGTTCCAAAATTTCACCCTAGTATAAATTCGATATTCCGAATCAAAAAATGAAGTCCATTTTGAGAGATAGAATTTATAAAATTTCAAAAAGTATTTATTACTATTCATAACTGCTAGTTTGATTGGTTGTGGTGTGTTAGAATCTCGAAGTTGCGTACAATGCACGCCATTGCATTATTCGAAGGGAAACATACCATGGAAGCTTGGGGTGTTAAATTCTCCCCTCCTTAAATTAATTGCATCCTCGCAATTTTTAAAATTGTGCTTGGAAATACAATGGAAAGTCCCACATCGGAAAAAGAGTCAATAAAACTATCACTTTAAAAGAAAGAAAGAGAGGTATAAAGGTCAACCAAGATAACCCATACTCGGATTCCGTGTAGGAAAACATGGATATGGATGATAAACTAAGTGTCAAGTTCTGATGGAGAGGGATAGAAATCATGATCAGGATAAAGTTAACAATAAGAAAACCACAAACATGTGTTGGGACAAACGGCCATTAGTCTCCTAGTAGAAAAGTAAACAGACAACATTTTTTTGTTTTAGGTTACATTACATAAGGATGAGGAATTCATTTATGATATTGACTAAGAATATAAAGATATATACTTAAATTTTAAGTAGAGTTTTATTCTTTAATAAATTTTCACCACTAACTCATTTTTTTTAAATGATGAGTATTCAAGAAGACTTGGTCACACTGGAAGAGCTAGAATAAACTTCTATAGAATCACATGATCCATGCAGGATGAACTATATATTTACATTGTCTTTGGAGATTAATCAAAACCAAAATGGTTAGTACAAGATCTAATGATCCCCCAAAAGGATATTCCTTGAGAGAAATAAACACTAATCTTAATTTCTAAAATTAAACCAACAATACCTCAAAGTTAAATAAATACCATTCCATAATAAATTGTCCTTAAAATCCTTCAATATAATCCAAACTAATACTGAAACCCAAAACATATAAGAATGTAGTCTTCCATGTTAAATTGTATCTCCAAATGACATCATCTACTCTTAAAGTCACATACTTAAAAGTAATTAACGTAATCACATATTCTTTATTATAGGTTAATCATTTCCATAAATAACCCAAATCACTATAAATCCACAATAAAAACATAGATAAAAATCGACCATTACTCCTCTAATGAAATCCCATAGTATTCTATTTTCCATGGACATATAGTGTTCCCAACAAAGTGAACATCTTCCAAAATAACATTTATCACTTAATCACCAAATCATTTTCCTATACTGAGGGTATTCATTTGATAAGACATAAGAACCCAAATCAACTTATTATTGATCAATAAAATCATTTAACAAAAAATAATAGTCACACTAACCAGGGACATCACGTATACCAGTGGTAGGTGATAAATCCCAATCAAACTTTGGTTGTGGGTTCGATTCCCATAGCTTTGTCCGATGCGACGGGTTGTCAAACGGTCTACGTGTTGTCCTTTTAAAAAAACTATATTTTATAATATTACCAAAATTAGATAAATTCCTCAAAATACCATAACATAATTTAACCACAAATGTTATATCATACCTTGCGTTTTCATCCCAAATTATAATAAATTATAATTCTCTCAAACCCCAATGATCATATAAAACCAAACGGTTATTTATACCTATATCCACAAGAGAAGAGACAATTATTCCTCAAATATCATTCTCACATGGCAAACTGCGGGGTTACAAATACAAGAGAAAATTATTCTAAAGTAACCCATCAACAAGGAGCACTAATAATTTTTAAACATTTATCCAACCATTTATTTCCACATAGCTTCTTCTTTGACAAAGAAAATATCCTATAGAATAGGGCATTCACTCAGGTAATGGCCAGGTCCCCTACATTTACGGCAAATGACTGTAAATGGACTCTTGGGACCATTTTTATCTTCTTCCATAGTACTCTTCATTTTGCTTCGACAATTCTTCACTTTATGTCCTTCCTTCCCACACGTAAAACATTTCTTGGTCCCATTGAGACACTTTCCCGGGTGTCTCCTACCACATTTCTTACATGATAGAAATTGAGGGTTCTTTTCTCCATGGTCTCCATTGCTGGAGCTCTTATCATTCATCACCTTTCTCTTCCTTGTTGAGTCTGGGAGTTGGTTAATATATATGTTATTGATAATATTTTTGGAAAACTAATTTGGCATAAAGATGATATCTTTTACACCTATCAACATTCCATTTTGTTGCTCATTTCCACTAATGTTCCCACCTTGTACATCATTCTCAAAGTCACCATGACTTCCTTGGAATCCATCCATTGACTAAAACCAGAAAGCATTGTGTGAGTAACAGTTGTCATAAAATCATTTAGAGATTAAAATGTCACCATATTCTCAATTTGAAACATATTAGGATTAACCAAGGTCATTTACTCTCATATTATATATATAATACTTCAAATTGGTTTGTAAAGAAAATGTAAATTATCCTAAGCATATCCCCCGGGAGTGTCGTAACCAAGAGTGCAGTAAGGCCCGTTGTCATGCACCAGTTCCCGTTCGAGTCTAGCTCAAAGCGGTGTTTTCGAGTTTTACCCCGAGGTACATTTGTGCCAGATCCACCTCTACCTGCTCCTATCCAGATAGGGATGTATTTCTCGGAAAACTCACAAAATCTCTACAATACAAAAATTCTAGGAAGTTATTCTATACTAATCCTCAAAGTTCATCTTAGGTCTACGTGATCTAATCAGAGTTTATATAAATCTAGCTTCCAAGGTTTGTACTAAACTTCCTCTGATACCAACTGTAATGCCCCGACCCTAGATACCCAGAGTCGGTGCATTATTACATAACATTGGCATGATCACAAAGGATCAAGTCTCGAAAGACCGATTAGTTTAGTAGTCTTGGAAACACTAGATATATTCATAAGTCTTACATTACATCATAAAGTAAAAAAAACTACAAAAACATCTTATCTTCATATCCCCTCATACTATTCCTGCAGGTCATTCATAAATTACTTCTTCATAATCCTGGGAAAAATAAAACATTGAAAGGGGTGAGCTCAGATGCTCAATAAGGATAACATTATAGCAGAATATTTCATAGATAAGCATAAACACTTAAGGCAGTTTATAACTAAAATGAAAGCCTTTTAAACTTGAACTTCAGCATAAAATGGCAAAGATAAAATAAAATAATTCCATTTACTTACTCACATGGATATTATACTAGCTGAATGATCACATTCAATATCAATAACCACTTTCATAATGATGGAATGCATAATTCCATACTATCATAACCACATATCCAAGGCCTCGTGCCAAGACTAGAAATAAGATTTTTCCAAGGCCTTGTGATAAGACACTAGTTTTTCTCATGATACCTACCGATGCATCAAGGAGATATAGCGGGCTCCACCCATCACTTATTAAGTCCAATGCATTCCTCATAGGAACAGGTTTAAACATAACATAAACATTCGTATTAAAACTATCATACGAAATGTAAATACTTTAACCACAAACCATGAATGGTATAAAAATAGCACATCCACAGTCAAACATAACTCATTTGATACAATATGGAATATTGTATTGTATCACATTAACCTCATTCAAGAATAATGAAGGATGTTGACATAGATGAAAATAATCATCAAAACTATTTGAGAGAAATATCCCCCTTTTTCTTGAAATCATTAAAAAGTCACACTATTTATCAAGAAGCCATTTAAAAATAGATTTTTGAATCAAAGTCTCCCATACCACTTTGAAACTTTTAAAAGGAGTTTTAATTATAAAACATTGATGTCCATATAAATAAATCCTTAAAACCATTTTTTAAAACATGGACATTAATGAGCAAGATTTAGAAGAATAAGTATTTAAAACATTTAAAAATGGTATTTTAGTTAGAGTTTCTAACCAAAAGAGAGACACTTGAATACAAATAATTGAGGTAATAATTTTTTTTTAATATCATGAGAATAAAGGAATTCATGATATACAATGTCAAAGTACATTATACACACCATATAAAAGTGATTTGATGTATAACAACAAATAAGTCTCAATGGAATGTAAATTGAGACGAAATCTCTCATAAAGGTCGTATCATTAGGTTAAGGATAAATCAACGACATAGTTATGTGTGAAAAATATAAATACACTAAATATGATTGGATATTCAGTGTAAAACAATAAAAGGACATTCACACATAATCTTGTAAAAACAACACCAATGAATTGGATGTTTAACTCAACAAATGGAGAATGAGTTAAAATTACTCTTATCAAATTCATATCGATGACTTGAGAAATTATCAATGGAGTTATTATGTGTATCAAAAGTATATCCACAGAAAAGGGGAGTGGAAATTATGACATAAGAAAATGAATAGTGATTCCACACATAATCTCAGAGTAAAATAATCAATGAAGTTTGCGTAAAGCCGAATAAATGGAAATTGGAATATCAAATTCCCTTATTAATTTAGTAACTTACGAAACATACACCCATGAAAGAAGGATCATAAAATGATGATGTAAATATACATGAATTAAAGTATATTACACAATGAATACAACCATGGGCAGTACACATACACCACATGCAATAATTATGTGGTGAACAATGGAATTCTCACGAAATTAAGAGTGAGTTAAGAAACCCCTTACCACGTTGTAATCAATTGAGTCGTATAACCAAAATTTAATAATCACCAAATTACTTACAGAATAACATGAATACAAAGAGAATCATGATAATATATATCAAATGGAAGTACACAATACACCACTTTCAATAATTTAGCGGCGAACAATGGAAATCTCACGGAATTGAAAGTGAGATAAGAAAATCCCTTACCTTGTACTTTTCCTTGGTTGGGGGTAGGTTAACCTCCTGTATAATGTTGAAATAATTGTTATTAAATTATTCATGAATCATATACATTAATATGATATCATATATTATCTTTTAACATTGCTTTGTTAATAATATCTTAGAATTATCATCGTTTCGGGTGTTAACTTACTCGTTTTCTTTTATATGTTTTGTTACGTAATCCATGTTTTTCATGGATTGGTTGTATCATATTCATATCCAGAATGATATAAGGTTCTTAAAAATTATTTTTAAACCATCAAATGATAATTATACTTGAATGCATATGATGGAGAATGAATCTCATCGCATTCGTGGAGACGGTAGTCCGTACGTACGCACGAGTGACAATATCATTCTTTTGATATAAAAATAATATATAATTGGATGGTATATCATATATAAAGAATCATTATCATGTAATATTTATTATTTAAATGAGTTACACATCATTATTATACCCACCAAAATAATAATATATTGAATAACAATTACAGCACGACGTGGAGACGGTAAACCGTACGTACGCACGTATGGTGACATGTTATTCAAAGGGTAGATAGAATACTGAATATGGTTGTACCATATTTATTATAACATCACAGTATATATAATATACTGGAGTTATTACTTTAGAATGGTAATAACAAATAAAGAAGAAGTGGAAGAAGAAAGGAATTTGAAAAGGGGTGGTGAAAACATTACCTCTTCTTCGGGTTCTTCATTTTGATTTGATCAAAAGGGCTCGTTAGGTTGGCTTTATGATCAAACTAAGGCCTATAGGTTGTAGTGAGGGAAGTTGAGAGAGTATTTCGGCAAGGGTTGGCCGAACCAAAAGGCTTTTAAGGTGTGAAGAAATGAGAAGGAGGAGTGCCCTTTTATAAGAGGGGTGAGGGGCACCTTTGGAAAAGCTAGAAATATTAATTTATAATAAATTCATATTCGGTTTCTAATGGCTCCAAAGCTGAGTATTCAAAGGTTAAAGTGGTTATAGATCAAAAAAAAATTCAACCAATAGCCTATGAATTCTTCCCAATATTAGTGACTGAGCTAACTTCATTTTGAAGTAAATTCAAAGAGACCTTGATTTTATTTATTATATCTAAAAACACGTTAAATAAAAATAGAATGTAAATAAATTATGATTTTGATCAAAACCAAAGTCAAGGGTAAAAGAGTTCATACCTAGAAGAAAAACAAGAAATGATTTATTGTTAGAATATCTTAATTCAAATGGATGGCCTAATATTTAGTATCTTAGCTTCATAGTAGATTAATAATCATGAATTACCAGGATGGGGACGGTATCCAACACCAACTTATATTCTATGATATACACCACTTATGATATTTCACTCAAACCTGTAAATATTAGCAACACTATATGTACTTTGAGTAATAGATAGATCCTTTGAAAAACATGAATGTTTGAGAATCATTTACTATAAATATAGTAAAAGGAGTGTTTAATTTTGAACGTGTATGTGAAAAATTATTTCAATGCAAGAAGATATGAAGTGGAATACAAATTACTATTAAGATAAAGAGATATGTGCAAAAATGTTATTTAGTAGACAATATTTTAAAAAATTACATAAGAGGATATACTGTTTTTGATACAAAGTATTTCTATTGAAATAATTTACATAACTTGTTGCAGATTATATACTAAATTCATTGTAGTATAGTTCATTTAAACTCTTTTTTAGCCCACCCGTGTTTATTTTTTACAAAAAAAATATTAAAATATTCCATGTCTATTATTTAACTTGTACATTTGGTTTATAGAACATTCTGTATTACGTTTATAAGGTTATAAAAAATATGCATGATAATTATGAGTAATCCACCTAATAATATACTATTAATTAATGTAATTAAGTGGATTTCATTGTATATTTGTAAGGTTTATTACATATAACTACAGGTTCTATTTAATGTTATTTTTATGATCCATTATTTGTATTACATAACCCTAAAAATAATTACTGAAGTGTACATGACCCCAAAATTGGATCATATGTACAACTATTTAGAGTTATTTAATTTGATACTTTTTATCAGAATATGTTACCTGAAATTAGGGAGGATGTAAAAGGTCCCAAGAAGCATGATAATTATGATTCAATCCATTTTAATTTCATTGGATCCATCAGTCATTTCAAATAAAAACATCCCTTAAAATAATTTACATGATTTCATCATAATTATAATGTATATTTAATCACTAAAGTGGATTTAATTTTACTTTAAATACCACCCATAGTGAAGTGAATTGGATTTCATTGTACTTCACATACTAACTCAATGTTTCATTGAAGTGTAACACAAATAATTTGATAATAAGTACTTCCATGGTAGCTTACTATGGGTGCTATTTGATAATAAGTGAATCCTTAAGTATATACACTATGTACACTTAAGTAATTTGTTTAACATTATGTATAGGACATATCAAATATTTTAATCTCTATTTTGTTAATAATATACTCTATACTATAATGTGTTGAGTATATAATATGCAATATGTTATAAAATTGATTTAAATGGAAATAATATGTATAAAAAATGTATATAATCAGTCAGTATGAATAGGTACACCATAACTCATAGTGTTTATAGTAATTATTCCTTTACTATTACTCTTAGTGTTTAATAATATATTATCTTGATATTATGTTAGTTAGGTTATTCATACTCTATTAATCCTCCCATGAATATGTAAATCATATTTTGTCTTCATATTATTCAAAATCTAGTGTAGTAGTAATTAAAGGAAGGTTTACAGTATGGTATATAATTCTATGTGGTGACCCCATGAATCAACATTAAATTTATCTTTGTTGGTCTATTCAATTTACTTCCAAAAAAATACTATTTACATACTATTCAAAATATTGTACACCATTGATATTTGTTCAAACACCATACCACTTGTACACTTGTTTTACTATGAATTTCCCATTTTTTTCTCAAATTTTTCTTGGTTCACTGACATGGGGGTATTTCAACCTAGCCTAGAGGTCTACAATCCTTTTTTTTGTGGCTAATGCAACTGAAAGTTCCTTTAAATATGTAACAAGTGAATCTCACTTTTTTATTTTTGTTTCCTAGTAAACCTAGATCTTCACTTGGGGGAATTTTTGGGGGTCCCACTTTATTATCCCAGAAATAGAAAACACATCTACAACCTCATCAAAAGTAAAATTATCATGAAATTCCTTAACATAAGAATGTGTGATTACTTGTAAATAAAACCATCTGTCAAGAGACAATTTGTTCTTAGTTATATTCATACAGTTGGAAAATTTTCTTCAAAACTATTTTCAACTTTATCCTTAACTCCTATGGTTTTTCATTGTACTATATGATTTTTAGATATTGAATTAGGAATCATTCCCAATTTAAAATTATTGTCCTTATAAATTTAATGTAGCCTTACTAGATTATGAAATTTAATTTAGTGTTTCTAGATTATATAATTTTGTGTTATGTGTCACTCTTAATTTAAACTAGTTTCATTATCAATGGTTATTGGTCATAGGTTGGATAATATTCTTGTTATTTTTATATCATGAATTTTAATTTTTAGTTGTGGTGGTCACTGGTTATCTTCTGTTAATATGATCAGTTGTAATTTTTTTGCATCAACTTGTTATTCTAGTCATTTTTCTATTATTGTTCTCACTGGTTATTATTATATCGTGAGTGGTCATTGGTTATATATTTTTGTTTTGGTCATTGGATAGATAATATTATGGTTTCTCTAGACTCTAGATAGATCATCTAGTGTTTATTATTTCCACTAGTAAGATAATCATCTTGTGGTTGCTGGATGATATTTTTATATCATGCATTATTTTTTTATCACGGGTTTAAATGAAAACTATTTTTTAATTGTTTGGTTAGTGTAATCAGAACATTGTTTGTGATATTACATGTCTAAAGTGAATCGGTGGTTCTTGTGAATATATACGTTATTAGTAGATGGGTGGTCCACTCCAATTGAAGAGATGATGAAGTTGTGCATGTTCATATTCACTACAATGGATAATAACTCATGTGAAGTGATGTGGATTTCACAAAATTGACATCTAATGTTTTTGAGAAATAGATTGTAGGATGTGTTTTATTGAGTTCCATGTAATGTATATTAGTGTTTGGACATGTTTAAACATGTTTTTAATATGTTTCATGGAGCCTATAGTCATTCCATGAAGGTAGAACATGTATTTAAATTATATGTGAATGTGTTTTTTCAAATATAATCATATTTATTCAGTATTTTATATAATATAATTTTATAACATTACATAACAAAGATAATATTATATTATATATAATAAAATATTCAAATATTATATATAAATATATTAAAAATATTATATAAAATTTTTACAACATATATTAGAATACAAACATTTAAAATGTAATTTAAAAACAAATGTTAATTATAGGTATTTTTATAAATGTTAATAATATTATCAACATTTATATTAGTCATATTAATATATTACTAAAAATTCTGACCAATATTTATCTTATATGTTAGAATTATTAAAATTGCAACAGAATCATTTTATCAGTCACAATAACATTTATTTATAGTGTTTTAACTAAAAATTTAGGGATATGGGAATATATTTTGGTAAACAATTTTCCAACAGAAAATGTGAATTTTCTATCAAATATGCCCATGTTGTAAAAAGTGAAATATTTTGTATTGATATTTAATAATATTTTATAAACCTCACCAAGACTCACTCACTATGTACTGCTTAGAAATAAAATATTCTATATCGAAATAATATATATATATATATATAATTAAAGATACCCCGCTTCTACATCCTTAATGGTTTTTCAATCTCACACCCCAATGACTCATATATTATTCTTATCTTTTCTATAAGTAATCATGCATCCCATGCAATCGTATCATAGATATTATTGCATATTTTAAAACTCAGAATACAATCATCATAACATCTGAGTAGTAACCATGTATATGTCCAAATGCTACTACGACAAATGTAAATCCACTATACCTCAAGATATCAAAACCCTTATAATTATACCCATGGGAAACCATAAAAACCATGTTCGGATACAAATATGTGTTATAATATCAATACCTTACAACCCACATATAAATTTATAGTAAAAAAGAGAATCATCATCGTCTGGGTTAGAACACACACTATACCATAAGCCATTATATATTGGGAAACACATAAACATAGTACATATGATGGGAAAGTGGGGGAGATGTAATAGTCATCCATTTGTTCCCTATCCATATTGGATGTTATGGAAAACACCCCCTAAATCATTTGGTTGTTGGTTTCCCTACTGATGTAGGTGGAAATGTGTAAGAAATAAGAAAATAAAAATAATATCACACACAACCTTACTATGGGAAATTATCTAGAATTGGAAAAATAAAATACTATGTTACACACAATACCCCAAAAACCACCATTATAGTCCAGATAACAAACAATCATAAAATATTAGAGTTCTGTATTAATTAATTAATTATTCATAAATTAATATTATTATATTTTCAATTCCATGATTAACAGTTTAATACCTTAATCTAGGTTCCTTAGACACATAATTTCTCCATCTTATATTCTAAATCTCTTCATCATCTATGAAATCCAGCAACCATCCTTATTTATTTAATTATGTCTATTTATCGATTCATAAATTATCTAAGTGATTTAAGACTCATCCTATGATCTGACAACAAAAATGAACTTGTTGGGAACACAGTTCAAAAGCACAAAGAAGATGGACATTAGACAAATAAATATCATCTGGCCATCTAGCAAGATTAAAATATATTGATGATAAATCCATGATTTGAACTCTTATTAACCACATATTTTCATTACCACCCAATTTAATATAGAAAAACCCTTCCCACTATCACCGAAATAGACCATCACTACACCCCTTGATCCCAAAACAGTTCTCAATATATAATCCACCATAACCTCAATCCTTAATCCCATTTCTTATAAAATAATTACATCCACATAAGATTATTAGTCAATCAAAATAATAAACTAAATTCCTAGAGCATTCATATATTTTTAATGAATTTTTCCCATAAAATAAGGGTACTAAGTCCATAGCATTGAGTCATTCAAGCCTCCTACAATCAAGAATGGGCTTATTTATATCCGAAAACATGTTCTTTAACAAAAATGATTTATAATCCATCTTGAATTAACCGATTTATTATAAATAGGTGTTGTTTTCAAATAAACCCATTAGTAGTATCATATAGTATCTATAAATAAACATAAAATTCTTCACATACAATTTACATGTTTAATAAAATCTAAGAGGAGCTATAATAATTCCGATCATGCATTATCAATTAAATTTTAACCTCATCAAGATTTACATTGTTTGAAATTTTTACGAAATTTTTTGTGCTAATCAAAAACAATTCCATCACTTCTAAACTGATATCACACTATCTAATAAGATTATATGAGGAGACATCAATAAATCATAATATACATTTAGTCACAAAACTAACCATTAATTTAATCTCTACATCATGAAATATTAATTATTTACACATGTGATAATTATCCCATTTCAATTCTTCTAGAAAAAAAGTATAAAATAATACATTACATTATATGTCATGTTATTTTAATTTATGTTGTCAAATAATATTTGCACTACGACGTGTGATTATTTATTTCTCTTTCTTGAATAATTTACATAATAATTATCATTATTTTATAGCATATGATAATATCAATAAATAAAATCTATCAACATGAAATTTCCTAACTATAGAACATTAGTTAAAATTTCATATTATAATCCTTATATTTATTTAATAAAAATATTCATTCAAATAATAAGATATTTTTCTTATTAACTTTATACAATCTCTAGAATTATAAAATAATTCTTATCATTCCGTAGCAAGCTATTTATATATTCTGAATCACTAAAAACCATTTATGGAATAGGATTATCTTAATTTTCTCTCAAAGATTAATTCTAAATTATCAATTTATAGATGGTTTCTGGAAAAATTATAAATTATCACATAAAGATAATTTATAGTTTCAACATGTGATTATCATTGATATCAAATAGACACATACAATAATCTCTTTTTTCAATTCATTAATTTTTAGAATAATAATATTCATTGAAACTGCATGAGATTTCTATAATATCAAATAATAATTACAATATCTTGCATGTGGATTTCAGATTTATAAATTCTATAAACCTTATTCTATTACAGGAAATATCATTAACTTCAATTATTTAGATTATTATAAACAATATTAATGAAATACCATAAATTATGATTTTCTAGAATCTTAAGCCAGTCAAAATTATCCACATCATGTAACAATATCTCTAATTCAATTCTATAAATAATAAAAATAATATATTATCCTTATTATGTATTTAATTCTATCTTTCAACTCTTTATGTTTGTTTTTATAGTATAATATTCAATAATCAGTTTTTAAGCGATTACCAAATTTTATCTTCTTTATGTTTAATCATACATATCTATATAGAGGAATCCAATTTATGATAGAATAATAATTTCTCAAAGTAAAAGAGAATACCAAGACACCCTAGCACTTGAAAGCTTCATGATTTCATTTTAGTAATGAAGAAAAGGTATGAGAAAAATAATGATAAAGTAATTGCTAGAAAAAATAGGTTTGAAATGTGAGGAAGGACTCAAAATATTGCACGAGACTCTCTGAACATGAATAGAGAATGTTGGTTTTCCAAAAATCAAAGGAGAAAAGGAGAGCCTAAAAATGATGAAGGAAATTGATTTTACGATATGTAGATATAGTTTCATGTGGGTTTTCAAATAACATGTCAAATATTGCACAATTTATTCCACGAAAACCGGTATCCATTTAATTTACATTTTCAGACCCACTTTAAAACTACTACAAACAATAAAGTTAGTACTTTGACAAATATTTTTCAAAAAAATATCTTTAACCCTGATTTTTGTCATTATTTTCATTAAAATAATGAAATAGTAGTTTCAAAATGTAAATCTAATAGAAAACTGAATTTTTGGACAAAAATATATACCCTTGTCTAATGTGGGACCTCAACGTAAAGGTGGTAGGATTTAACTTTACATATATAATTAACCTGATTAACCCTTAAAAAAGATAATGAAAAATCATCTAACCAATATAGATGAAAAATTTGATCCTCATAAAACCTTTAGTAATATTTAGTAACATTTATTCAACTATAAGGATTCCACTTCATCCTTTATGTTGATAAAATAAAAATAGAATTACCCTTAATGAAAGAATAAGGAAAGTGAAAGGGTAATAATTTTTTCAAGAAAATTAAAATTCAATTAAAATAACATATAAATAACTAAGATAAAGGAATAATATAATTTAAAAAATACTAAATTACTTCCTAAATTAATCCAACCACTTTAAAGACATCCAAATTAATTTATAGGAAATTTTTATAACATTTTAATGGATTTTATACATCATGAAAACCACTCTAAAATTACTTATACTAATGTAAATCCATTTTGAAGAACATTTTTTTAAAATAAAGATACTCTCCAAACAACCAAACACCGCAAAATGATAAAGGCTTGACATGAGAAAAACTAGATACCAACACCCTACTTTATGATATGATCACACCTCAAATAGGGGGCTTGGTGAATGTATATACCTTATGTATACTTTTTGGTTGAGAACATGATGTGATGTGGGTCCTTCTAGAGAAGCTCAAGGGTATTTGGATTCTCGGTCCATTGAGGCATGAGGATGGAAGTAGGGATGGTGTGTGCATTTTGTTTTTTGTTTCTTTTATGTACGTAATTTACCTAGTGGGTGTTTTGTGTTATATGATATCATGACCCTAAGTCAATATTCCTTTTCATGGTCCATTTATTATAACATTGTGTTTATAGATTATATACACTAAAATTATGTTCTATGGATTTTTTTTTAATTTTTTTTCTATGTGTTTGACTCTAATTCAAGGGAATAATCTCTTTATTTTATGGATTATGACCTTTTTGCTAACTTGTAGCCTCTAGTGTATGGGGATGTTTGTCTGCGGTCTTGTTCCACTTTGGCTTTGATAATAATCCATGGACAAGCCATCTCAAATTTGTATCACATTTTTTTGTCTAACTATTTGGGGAGATTATAGATGGGTGGTCTAGGAATGTTTCAGATCCTTTTATGGACCATGTACTGGTGTGTCATGAATACTTTTCTAGTGGGAATTCATGGTTACCAGGGGAAAAAGATTGTTATTCTTAGTTTTATTCTATTATAGATTATGTTTATATAAAGTATGAGGTGTTTACCATAGATTTTATTTATGGTTTTGGCTCTGGTAACATTGTAAATAGGATTGCATGCGTGAATCATAATTGAAATGTAATACGGACATGACATACACATTTATTCATGTGATTGTTTTCAATTATGAGTGGTTTGGTTGTTTGAAGTGTCAAAAATAAATTATATTGTGTTTTACAGTATATATTATTAGTGTAATTCTACTCAGTTAGACCAAAATTTATTTTCAATCAATGGTATGTTATTTGAATCTTACAGTAGAAGGTTCTCTAGTGATGTAATATAATACCCCAATCAATGGATGTATAGGGACCCTTAGTGGGTTAGTACACTCATTGTATAAATGAGGTATGATCTGAGGATGGGATTAATTTTCCTTGATGATTCATGTTCGGTTACACAATCTATCAAAAACAACCTATATGGTGTATTTCTATATCAGTTCTTGGTGGAAATCTTCTTAATCAAGAAAAGTGATTGAGTAATGGCATATGGAATTCTTTGGTCCTTGTGAATTTTAATAAATTCATGTTATTTTGTTATCTAGGTTTAGTTTTGAGAGGGAAGGATCATTTAGATGCATGACCCATTGGTTACGACCTGGTTAAAATGTGGGAAGATGCTCTTGGTTTAGGAACAATTCTAGAGATGTGTGTGATCATATAGTTAACCATGGAATGAGTGAGAATCCTCGACCCATGGGATGGAACTAAGATGCATGAGGTTCAAGAATGGTGGGTTGGGCTTGTGAGCCTTGTTTATATGGAAAATTACTCATGTGAGCATGATTTTGACTGTGTGTTTGGGTTTTATAGGAGTGTCCATTCATTGAGTTTATGTGAGATTGAGTAGGATAATAGATAAATACCAAAAGAGGTTTCTAGGTGGATCACTATTCCTTTTTTAGGGGATATTGAGCATTGGAATAGATTTTTTTCCTAAAATTATCATTGTATGGGGGAAAGAGTGCATCAGGTAGGTGTGGTTCCTTGTTTTGTTAAATAACAGTGAACGAGCCATGTATCGGTTCAATTAAAATTTTTCAGGTAGTGGATGAACCGAAGTGGTGTTGCAATAGTAGTGTTGTAGGGTGACGCCTGTGGGAATGATGGATTTAGATATTGGGTGACTCAAGGGATGTCCTTCTATATGAGGAGGTAACATCAAAAATAGATCAGGGTATCGTGGAATGGTTGATCCATGTGTGTGAATTTACATGAAGTATCATGGAGGTATATGGATGGGATACATTGTGGTTGGTACATGAGAAGAAATGTATGGCAATACCTATGATAGGGATCACACCATTTATTGTTAGAGGGTGTAACAATCAATTTGGGTGGTTTTTGATGGTTTTCGATAATGAAATTCCAGGTGAGTTAGGTATGGGAGTCTATTAGTGTTATTAATTGAAATTTTGGTATGAGTAGGTTCTCTATATCTAGTCATTATGCGTGGTAATAGATATAGTGTGGGATATGAAGATTGGTGTTTTATTTTAGGAGGGAGATGATAATAATATTCATTTGGTGGGGAGCATCATATTAGTTGTGAGTGAATGACCACCATGTTGGATGTGTCATGGGTGTGGTTAGAACAGTCGGTGGATAGTTGAGGTGACGCCAGGATACTACTGTGGGGTATGATTTGATTTTATCTAGTTCATTGGTAAGTACCAGATTCAGGGTTCATATGAAGTGTTGGGTGGGGTTGGTGTATTGGCATCAGGATTAGGTAAAATTTGTAGTGATTCTAGGGTGAGTCAGATGAGCGGTAAGCTAGTGACTTCAGTGGGAGAATGGGTGATGGATCATGTATTTGTTGATCTAATCATAGAGACACACCGAGATTCAGGTTCATACATTTGTATAGGGATTAGATGATTCTATAATGCCTTAATATGTTATGTAATTGTGATTAGGTGGTGTTGTATTTTGTTGTCGGTGGGTGTAATTGGGTATATCAATAAATGTAGGTTGGAGGAGAAAAACCCAGTGTTTCTATATGGAATTTGATATGGTCGGGTCGAACCAATATTAATTGTGTCACTAGATCACTGAAAGTGAGATTTTAGTAGGGCATAAGTATGGGGGGAGAACCATGGATCAAAATTGGCCATTGTGATCAGATAAAGTGGTGGTAAAAACCATAAGCTTTGGGATGAATTGGCTGAAGACACCATGGTGTCTTAGGGAAGAATAGTGAAGTGAGTTTCATCATGATGTTGGCATTAGTGGAAAATGGGTAGCTCAGATTCTAGAAAATAGTGCACTTAGTGTTATTAGTTTTGGAATTTTTTTAGAATCCAGTTATAGAACATAGTGATTCCTTAGTGAATTGAAGACTGATATAGGTTAGTTTTTATGAATGGATAACTACCATGTACTCTCAAGGATTCTAAGCATCATGGTGTGGAGTTTGTAACCCCCTCAATTTTTTTGTTTTCAGATTTTTTAGGAATATGAATTTTTAACCCAGAGAAGGTTTTGTTTAATGAATTAGTATTTATACTAGGATATGGAGTGTTTGAGCCTCTATATGAGATGGTTTTGGATATATATATATATATATATTGAGGCCTAAAATACATCTTATGTGATTGTTAAGACATTAAAGAAGTGTCAGGTTAAACAATGGGGTGGATGTTCAACATCCTGTAACCATTCATGTTGTAAACCATGGTTTATTCTATGAATGGGGTTGGTTGAGGAGTGAACCCCCTATATCTAACATTTCATGTAGTGAAACAAGGGTTCATAATTTCAATGTGTAAGTTGTAGGGATTTCATGTTTTAAACCCTCTATTCACATCATGAATGGTTAATTTTTAGCTATTTATCAAGAAGGGTAAACTCTATATTTTCTAGGTTGGGGAGTTTCATGATTCAAGGGTTTTGGGATCTCAGGAGATGTCATTTTTGGGCTGATTATCCACTCTTATATCCCTCCTTAGATCCTCTTTATCATGGGATGGTTTATAGAGGTTTTATCTAGGGATTCCAAGTAATTTTTTCATTTCTTATCCTTTTGTTTTGGATTCCATTTATTTCTTGCTGATTTGGTGTGATTTAGATAGGATTTTAGTTTTGATTCCACCAAATCATGGTGTAATTGGTAATAAATAATGGGGATTCAATTTTCAGTGGCAAGAATATATTATGGGATGTTTATCTCACACTATTAATTGCGATTTTAAAAAATCATCAATGTCTAGTGTGTATTATGATGATTATTCGTCTTTGTTTTAAATTATATTATTAATTATAATAGTTTATAATTACTTATTTATCTGGTATACCATGAGATAAGATCTCAGGTGGAAGTAAATTCATGTATGAGACATGAATGATCTTAGATAAGGATCAATATATCTTGGCTTGGGAAGTGACTCTTTTGCAGAGGTAGGAAGACTTTATAAGATAATTTCATTAGTTTTTTTATGTTTGTTTGGACATGGATTCATAACTACATGGGTTTGGCTATGAGACTTAGGGAATTAGGGTTACATAGGTAGAATAATTAGGATGGGATTAGGCATCCTTTTTGTAGAATAAGGTAACATTATAACTCTAGTGAATCAAGAACGCTTAGTATCTATATAACTAATGGGATAGGTTTGTAGTTAGTTTTCCATGAGTCCTTGTGATGGTCTTAGGGTATGAGTAGGAATGAATGACATCCTAAGTTGTGTTTCTAGGGATAGTGGGAAGACATGATAGTCTTAGGGCTATGTGGGGACATGAGAGATGACTATTTGTATTGTGAGTGACTATGAATTTCATCCTGAGGTTGGAGGAGAGTCTTGGCATATGAGGAGAACGGGAAAATTCCATTGGGAAATAATGTGTGTTATAGAAATCAGTTTCTTCTATGTGATGGAATGAGAGATCCCACTTTTGAGATGAAAGAAAAGATATAGAGTGGATCAAGGTAATGACTGGGAGGTTTAACATTCGGTAACAAAGGATATTAGAGAAGGATAAAATTTGATGGTACCCGGGTAGCGAGACCAAGGTTGATATGGTTGGACCAAAATGTGAGGTTTGGTTAAGTAAGATCCCAAAGGATGTGACATCACAAATGAGGGTTGAGTGATAGGTGTATTGACATATATAGAATAGTATGGGTCAAATGGACCCTAGAGGAAAACCGAATGGGCGATATTAGATGTGACTTGGGATAAGGGTATAGGTCTAATTGACTAGCACCCAATTGGGGATCTGGTGATCTTGTGTGATGAACTGTGATCCCTCATTATAGTTTCATAGATGTTCTTGATTGTGTTTGTGGGATAGGAGATGAACCCAATGGGGGAGAGGATTATGAGTCATGGCCCCCCAATGAAGGAGATAGGACTTAATGGACTACTATGGGTGAGATAGAGTCCTCGTATATAAGATGTGATCCTTTCCCAGAGAGGATTGGGACTTGGTGATAGACCTTTACTTGAGTAGGCTTAGTCCCTGAGAGTGGAACACCCTGAAGAAGAAGGATGTTCCATGGAAGGATGCAAGACATGGGTGATGGACCACATATTAAGTGCTAAAGCAGTGGGTTGAGATATAGATGTATGACCATAACATATTATTTTTGAAAGTGAGTCCAGTTTTTGAAAGAAGCCTACCCGGAGACTTCAGGTATAGGCTATACATTAGTTCATAAGCATGATTCAAGGCTAATATAGGATGCCAACAAGGTTTCAAAGTAATATTATTGATAACTATGGTATATTGATTAGTTCATGAGGGGTTTCCCAATGGTTATACCGTACTGAGTGTCATGGTGTCTTGGTTGGCACATGAAAAATCAGAGTGTATTTTATTTATGTATTTATTTTTCTCAATCATACACACACATATGATGGTGTGTATTATGAGATCTTAGTAGGACCATAACGAGTTATATTCTCACATGTTACATGGGAACATTTGTTCATGTAAATATATTATTTCAACTTTCAGGTTGAACATGATACATATAGTAGATCAGGATAATGTAGCTTGAGGTTATTTGGATTCTTGATTATGTTTAGGACCAGGGATAACAATAGATTCAATGTGTGTATATTGTTTATTTTTATATAATGTCAACCCAATTGGTGATTAATGTTGTATGATGGTTGGACCTTGAGTTCGTATACTTTCTCATGGTTGTTTTGTTATAGCAGCACATTTTTTAATTATGAATTCTCTTATTATGTGTTGTGGATGTTTAATAATTTCCACTATTTGTTTGAATTTTATTATATGGAATAATGTCCTCATTTTATGGATTAGGATCTCACCACTAGTTTTTTTTCATCTAGTTTATGGGGATGTATGACTAAGGACTCCTAGAACTCCATCTTAGGTGGGAATTTTGGGATAGGGAATCACATATTTAGTGGGATTATCATCTCATTCAATAAATCATGTTTAAGTTTTACAATTTTGGATTTGTTTTGGACTTGATTTAAAGAGAAACATAGGAATGTAAAATTCTTCACAATATTCTTCCTATTTTCCATGGAGAGAATATTCTTATTATGTGATCATGATTCCATAATTCATCTTTCTATAAAAATTTCAAAATATCATTGCCTTTATTGAAAATTAAAATACATTATTTATCATGGTTAATTTAAATATATATATATTACTATTCTAATAATTATATTGTTTTTATAATGACCACTTAACAAATAATTTAACAATTATTAAATATAAGAATTTATGTTCTTAATTTTATACTCATGGAATGTTTTGTTTTATTTGTAGGTACATCTTAGTATATCATATTAGTCACAAATTTGAATCTTCCCCTTTATAGGTAACATAAATATGGAGAAACATTTAAGGTTTAATAGTTAATTCCTTTATTATTATGTCTTGTAAGGTTTATAATAGGATAAAAATCATTTCGTTAAGTTGGTTTGTGAATGTAGAAATATCAAAACGCCCAAGATGGAACATATATTTGAAATGATAATACATAATCTATATATAAAAAATATACCTTTCTGCTATTCAATCCAAGCCTCCTCTATATATGTTTTAAAAATATTATTAAAATTAAAATGTATCCAAACATTGAGGGTATCCATGGGATATAATAAATCAACTTGAAAACATCATGTTAAGATATCCTTCACAACCATGACCTTATATACCATTGGTCAAAGGTGAGATGGAATAAAGAGCTTCAATTTATAGTTTTATTCTAGTATGTTAAATAGATTCATTCTAATATATGTGGCATGGTCTACATATATAATTCATTTGGACACTTCCCATAGGATCTATCATTAAGTTGAATGTTGAAAATTTGTGATTCAAATTAAATATTTAACAAAATTATTAAATAGCGGTGAATGTTAAAATAAAATTATAACTCTTAGACTAATTAAATGCTCAAAATTATATGTTATAGTAACATCATTTCAAAATATATATTTTAGAATCGATGGAAGAAATATTATTACCATGAAAATAATAAATTTTGAATACATAAATACAAAGAATATGATATCCATATATTTTATCATATGATATTTAAAATACCAAGGAATATGATATTCCTTAAATCATACATATATAATAAATTAATCCTACCTTATGATTTAATGCTTTATAGAATATCTACAAAAATATCCCACTTACACTACACACTTATAACTTATGTTAATAATTACCTTTTCTCATATATCATATGTGACAACTTTTGAAATAATATATTAAACTCATTTAGGATATCCTCCACAAACCCTTTTAGATATCTTATCATTCAATGTTTCTATATGTCATAAAATATATGACAACTAGTGATGAATAACCCCAAAATCCATATGTATAACCAGAAATTGTTTTTGGAATATCTCTTGATGTTTTATACAAACTACTTTTAAAACGTAATTCTCATTAATTAAACCACTATTTGCCCCCATGAACCATTAATTCATAATTATTAGCATTTTTCATTCTCTAAAAATACATTAGTGTTACTAATGTTAAAAATCGATCTGGTGTGATCTATTTCAATAAAAATTTTATCCATACCCGTATCCAACAATTGTATTATTTAAAATATTTAAAATCATATATTTACTTTCTCTAAGACATTGAGTAACCATAAGTAATAGAGTCTATAAATTCCATATATATAACTCATACATTATCAATTCTCTATGTATAGACATATAAGATAGATTAACATATAACATCTCATTCACCCATATGGATTTATCACATATTTCTCATCCAAATATATTACCACATGACATGTAAAATAACTCGGTATGGTTAGAAAATTACTTAGTCAATGTCAATTGATGTACCAAATATCATAATCGATAAATGAGAGGAAAAATATCATATTCATACAACTCACCAAGGACATGATCAACAACATATGAAACCATCACTAGATTAGCTTATATTTTAGTAGAATAATAATTGTATTAATGAATACAGGTACCCATTATTGGTATCAAGTAGTAAACTGCTTATGGAAGTTCCAATAAAAAATTCATCCCTAATATATCAAATACATAGTATATAAAACTCCATGTCGTATACTTGGTGGGACATGTAGTATAAAAAACTCATTGTGTGCCTCAAGATGAAACTATATATCTCTATATAAAACACAATGAATTTTTATATTTCATCATAATATATAGATCTCCCTGATGAACATTGACTAATGATAAATCAATGTTTTATATTGAGAGGTTAATCATAATTTTACAGCACCAATCATATGATGTCACCATAAAATAATAATAAAATATGGATAAATTTTAAATAAAATGATAAATTTTATACTACATTCATCTACTTATGAATATACCAATAAAAATATATATAAGAAAAATTATAATCCTTTATTATATTTTATACCACCAATGTATCTTTATTTTTTCTCTATTTAATTAGTTTTAAAGATATATTTTATTTCTATATAATTACTGTCACACGTTTATGCGACCAATTTTCATATCCTCCATTTAATATTTTTTAGGGGTTAATAATTATGTATAAATATTTTTTAAATTTTAGTGATCTTGGAATCAATAATCCCCATATTTAACTCTATAAAAATATTATTAAAAATAATATTCTTCATAGAAAATACTATTTTGATGTTGAAAGAATATATCATTAAATACCTAAAATTGTTAATTAAAATTTATTTTATTTTCATCTTTTAAATTTTCTAATCAAATGTTTCTATGATATTATTTACTACCAAATTATAATTTCACTATTGACATTATGATTTTTATTTACTAACATATCCAAAAATATTTTAGGATATAAAGTGAATTTCACTTTAAATCGGACTAATATTATTATTTATTTATTAAATTTTGAAATTCGCCATGCTAAAAAATGGAATCACTAGCCTTTTGAAATAATATTTTCATGAAAATATATTTCTAAAACACAAACTACTTTGTATTAGGATATAAAATTTATTTCTTTCAGGGATAATAATATATATCAAATTATTCATAACTATATAAAATATTTAATTTTATTTATTTTGATAATTATTATAGAAACATAAAATAATATTTTATTAAAATATATGATGGATTGGGGTTGTGAACTTTTTCAGTCATGTATTAACAAATAACAAGGAAAAATAAATTTTATCATGAAGAAAACTAATTTTATCCATTCTTTTGAAACTACATTATAAAATTAGATATATCATTAACCATTAATATCAAAATCTACATATTAAATTACCTAAAACGTCCATTTTTTAACAATAATTATTTTTCAAAAAAGTGAAAGTAAATTAGATACATGATGAATCATTTATTTAAAACCATATATGATTTGAAGTGATCAATAACATCCCCATATTTCATGTAGAAATGTTTTCTTCATAACTTTGATGAATCTTTTAATCTCTATCCATAAACTCTTCCCCAAAATAGAACACCTATTCATTTAAAATAGATATCTAGTATTATATGAACATATAAATAGAATATTTGACTTCATTAACATTAATAATTAATGTGAAATATATATATATAGTTTATTACAAAAATCATGTATTGAAAGAAAAAATTCTCTAATGGATTTTTTTATAACGAAAACATTAACCTTCCATAGAATATATCCTTTTTAGTTTCAAAGATATTGATGTGGAATCTTCATGAACATTGTATTGTTCTTATAACTAAGGATATTACACTTTTTTATACCATAATAAATAAACTTTACCATGCACATCTAGTTTTAGACTTATCATCCTCAATATTGAAATGCTCAATGGATCAGGAATTCAAATTGTGAGTGTGGTGAATTAGTATAGAAAAATTTTATTGAATTATTATAACATAAAATTTTACCTTCTTTTCATATTTTTTAACCATTTTCATTTTTAATATGTAGGAATATATTTTTTTTTACCAAAACACATTTACAAAACATGCAAGATGAAAAGTTAAAAGAGCACAACTCATTGTATTTTTACATAGTTCAACCAAAATGTGAGAATCTCCTCCTTACATTATTTTGGTCTATTCGGGAGCACTGATTTTACATGATGTTCAAAAAATATTACAATTGTTGTGGGAAGGTATCATCCTTTACCCAAGAGACTATCTCCCAAATAGCCTTATCATTTATCTTCTCCAGACAGGTTCTTGATACTAACTCCCACATGTTAACAACAATAACTCATAAAAAATGTGTAAGATCCCTTCCTTTACAATTGTTTTTTATCTCCATCTTATTCCACAAAAAATTATGATATTCCTATAAGCCTTCACAATATCTCAGAACCAACACTTTTCACCGTTCATAAAGAACCTCAACTTTCAGAACTTATACATTACATAAATAGTTTTATATGAGCACCAATAGCAAGTATCCTAACATATTGAACTTATAAATGATTCATATCATTAGACATACTCACTATCTTCTAGATTATATGTTTTAGAGATTACTTTTTTTCTAAGTTCATCAATATTGGTAACTTTTATAGGTTTCCATTGAGCAATGGTCTTTCTTAGTATCTTATGTTTCCTTAATATTAATAATTATCACATGAAAAATTTTAGAACCATAATGTAACTCCCCTATTTTGAGGTACTTTCCTTGTTCTATTAAGTTTTAAATCTTCTTCATGGTTTTATTTTATTTCATGGATAATTGGAATGTTAATCAAAGAGGTTGAGAGTGTTTGGGGATTTATTATTTCACCACAGGAAGAAATACATCATGGTGGAGGGATTGGTTTAGTGGGAGTGCTTCTATGAAGCATGAGCACACAAAAACACACAATGGAGGTTGTGGTCACTGGGTGGCCATTTGTGTGATTTTTTGGGGGTTAGTCTATGAAACACGTCCAGAGGAGTCCTCACTACTCCATGGTGAGTACAAAATGGCTCTAGTATTTGTGACAAGTTGTAGTGGATCACTGTAAATGGTTCCTAGACCTAGGGAAATTTAAGGAACACTGGCCATGGTAGACACCACCAGGCTACGATGAGAGTCATTTTTTAAATTCCTAGTTTGAGAACCAATATTAGGGGAGGATTTATGAATCCACATGTGAACTTCTTGGGAGGGTTTTAATGTGATTTATGTTAGGAATTCACCAATTTTAACCCCAAACCACCCTATCCTCAATAATATTTTTCAATCAAGAGGAATCCAATGAGATATTTTTGGATGTTTTGACTCAGGTCAAGGATTTTATTTCATGGTACTATGGGATAATGCTCTACCTAATTCTTCTATGGATAAATTAATCATAATAGGTAGGTGGATTCTTACCCTTTTCTATTGTTAAAGAAATTGAGGCTTCAATTTTATTAAATGGATTGATTGGATTTGAAAAGAAAATTTTATATCATTTATTTTTGTAAAACCATTGAGTTTATATATTGGAAACATGTGAATTTGAATGGTTTTTGGAAAACACTTTTGATTCATGATATTTATTTTTTGTTTTGTTTTAACGCATTGAAGACATTTTATTTAATATCTAATAAATATTAATTGAATTATATGAAATAAATGGGTGTAAAACATTGAAATAAAATGGAATTTCATGAGATCATACATTATTAGAAGACACCTTGATATTTTCAAACAAGGGATCCATGAAAGATAAGGGAAGTTAATATTCATGGATATGTGGAAACTTTACTGGTAATACCACATTATGCTCATGAGTTAGGACTGCTTCTGATTCGATGCATTAATGCATGTGTGTGTGTGAATGCGGAATAGGTATATGAAGTGAGTTAAAAGGATAAACTATTTTTTCTATTTAAATTTAATTTATTTAAATTAGTACACTACTTTGAATTTCTCAGAGCTTGTTTTATTTGTATTTTGAACCATGAGATTACTTAATCTTATGCTTTTGGTGTGTGTGGTAATACTTTAGTGGATTTTTTTTATTGGGTATTATTACTCACCCACAATATATACACATTGGTTCAAATAGATATTCTATTTTATATGATATAGGAAAGTGGAATATTTCTTATTTATCTAGTGGTGCTTCTTTATGTAGCTGTACGGAGTTGTTTCCTTGGAGTTGGTCATGCCTTTAATATCTACAAAAGATCCACATTGGTTCATAAGTTCTACTTTATTTTTTAATATTGTTGTTCTAGGTTATTGTATCCATAGTTACTATGATCATGTTAGTTATTGGTATTTTTGATATATATTGTACACATTTCATGTATCATTTCATTTGGTCTGGTTGTTTTATTTTACCTCTGATAGGTTGTTTTTTTTAAAAAGTGTAAATCACCCCCAATGATTTAGTAAGCCCTTGAAATTTATTTCTGTAACACCCCAGGTAAATGAAGAATAAGACATATTTCATATTTATTAATATTTGTTATTTAAATATTAATTTTACTTTAAAAGGGTTTCTATGTTCGATAGCGTACCCGATACGCAACAACAGGTTTCTTTGAAATCTTACATTGCACACTAATAATATATTATTATTTTAAACGGTAGTTAACTCCTAGTCGTTGTATTGGTGGGAATGAATGAAACTAACTACAATATGATTATACATGTTTTTTAAATGTAATTACATTTATCCAAAAAAAAATAGAGGCTTAAAATGTGAATGAATCTAATTTTAAGCATAATTTACATTAAAAGGTCGATTTATCGCCTTTTAATGGCGACCCGTTTTTTAAATCTAGTTTTGGTCACTTTAATACACTCTATATGACCAAATAAAATCCTTCTTTATAATGGGGACATCAAAATTTACTTTGTGTAAATTTTTGGAATTTTTTTGATAAAGTTCATTTTTTTTATGAATAGTGAAAAATATTGTATTTTAATTCAAAAGTACCTTTTAATAAAATTTATTTATATGGTTAGATTATCTTTTTAATTGGTTTTAAAGTAAAATTAAAATATATTTTTACCATTTAATCCAATGTTGGTCATTGGAATTAATTTCACTTTAAAATTGGACATAAAGAAGTATCAATCTTTTGATAGTTATTGTTTCTTAAAAACACGCTATTTGTTTTGATAACTGGAATTAATTTTAAAATTAATTTTTTGAATTTGGTAAAATAGACATAATTTTTGAATTCGGAATATCAAATATATATTAGGCTGAATGTTTGGTATTTTTCTGAAAAAACTTCAATTTTTGATGAATAGTGAAACCACTTGGTGGTAGTTAAAAAAACCGACTTTTTCATTTAAATAAAATCTTACCACTTCTGTGAATTGAATTTCAAAAATCAGACATACATGGTTGTTATCAATAAGTAAAACGTGGTTCATTAAGATGAAAATAATTTTTGGTGAATAGTAACTTTTGACTTTTATTTAGCACGATTAAAGGTAAATAGGGTAATTCAAGGTTAAAAGAATATTATAATAATTCAAAACTACCTTAATACTTGTCCAAACCTTATTGGTTGAGTCATTAATGACCATGAACATCTTTGGGTCGATTTTGGGACCCCATTGAGCCACTTGGGAATGATAATGACAATTTAGATTAATTAATATAATGTAAAGACAAAATTGACATTAACAAAAATATTTTAGTAATTAATTTTTATATGGTGTTATACAAGTCATATTTTCGACTATAAATATTAATTGGAAAGCTAAAAATATTTACTACATCATTGCATTTTGTTTATAATTTTTAGACATCAAATAGATTAGATTATTGATGACACAATAATGATGCAGTATTTACCTCATTAATAAATGATTTAAATAAATAAGATTATAAAGATTAACATATTATGAAAAACATGTCCAATTCTGATTGGATGATTTTATTTTGATAATGAGTCATCTTATAGTCATCTTTAATGATTTTTGGACCTTTTTAAACCGAATATAATTATATAATAAAATTATATTTTCACACTTTCCTAAAGAGCCCCTCCTCTCCCTTATAAAAGGAGACCATTTCTATCCAATTCCTCACACCTATCAAGCCATTTGGATCATCCAAACTCTGACCAATTAAGGTCCATACACCCCTATACTCCACTTAGAATTCTTAACTTAGGCAAAAGGCACTTCAACAAGTCTTTTGGTTCAAACCAAAAGGAGTTACCCAAATTAAAGGTAACGGTTTCTATTTAATTGTTTTCCTTTATTTTACTTCTCCAACCCCTAAAATATTTTTATTCATTTATTTTTTATAACAACACCAGTATACTCAATATACTAGGATGTTGTTATAATAAGGATTCTAACTATACTTATACACACCTCCATCTAATGGATTATGAACAAAATGTTTCTCTGGATGGCAAACTAACGCCTCACGAAACGATGATTGTTCAAATATCTCCAACCGACTCTCATGGTGGCCATTATGATGGAACTGTATTTATATATGATATATATTATGTTTATTTTTTCTTTATGCTTCTATATTTTCCATTTATATAACATCTTTTGGTTTCCATAGTGGGTAAATACGATAATCTCATTTGAGGAAGCGCAGATTACCACCCCCTCCAAGTGATGTGACTCATTAATGCCTTATGTGGGATGTATAAAGGATATATATAATGATATTATATATGATATTTACTTGAATTATAATATTCCTATGTATCATTATGTTTTAATTCCATTAAAATAAGAAATAGAAATGAAAGTAGCGTTCATGCGTACGTACGGCTTACCGTCTCCATGAACGGTGCATTTCATTTCTTACCTCTAAATGTTATGTACTATTATAAATACATGTATATACTAGATATATATGATATATATGATATCTAAATCATGAATATCATTTTGTATATAATGAACCTTTGACCACATGAACAACATGTAATTATAAGAAGTCCATTTTTGACTCAAGTACCAAATATCGACAAAACGAACATTATTAACTTAAATGATTACATAATGTTTATAACATGGTAATAAGTGATATAAAAGGAATAATAAACTTGAAAAATGTTCTTAAGAAAGTAGAAATTAACTTTAGTTCATTATTCATGAGATTAAAGAATGATCGAGTCAAGTCGGACATGAGGTAGGGGGTTTTCTTATCTCACTTTTAATTTCATGAAAGTTTCAACTCAAATTCGGTTCGACTGTTTTATAGAAATCATGTTTTATCAGATGTTTTGAAATTATATGTCATACATGATTATATTCCAAAACTATTTTTCTGTGAACACCCATATGACCCATGTTGTACAAGGTGTATTTGGATGGAGGAAGCAAATGATTTTGAAGGATCTCTAAATCATTGTTGCAATGCATGGACCTTCTACCACTACAGGAAAACGGGGTTTTTACGGCAGGGATAAATCTCGTCGCAAATAGTCCCGTTATAAACTTATTTACGATGGGGGCATTTTCCCATCGCAAATAACTACTTATTTGCGACGGGTAAAGCTCACCCGTCGCAAAAGGTTTGGCGAGCAATGTGCGCCAAACCGTGGGAAAGTTATTTGCGACGGGTGGTAAACCCCAGGCACAAATAACCAGCGGTGGTAAAAAATATTTGCGACGGGAATATACCCACGTCGCAAATAGTATGTCGGCAGGTTATTATTTGTGACAGGACCCGTCACAAATAACTATTTAACCGTTGACCCTGATAAATGCAGGCTAAAGTATTTGCAATGGGTACCGTCACAAATAATACTATTTGCGACGAGTATCCCGTCGCAAATAAGCTAACCTATAAATACCTCCATCTGTTTTTTCATTTATTCTCAAATTCTATCTTCTACTTCCCTCAAAACTCTATTTTTAGAGTTCATAGTTTCTTAAGTTTAATTTTCATTTCCGGAGTTGATATTGAAGTCTTCAACAACTATCAAAGATCAACCTCAGATCAATTTTAAAGGTATTTATGTTCATTTTAATTTAATATTTATTTTAAATTTTTTATTAGTTTTAATTATTCTTAATTAGTTGTAATTTAATTATGTTTAGATTGTTTTGTTACTTAATAAATTTAAATTAATAGTATTCATTGTTCATTGTTAATGGTAATTAGGAATAATTAATAATAATTAGAAATAATTAATAATAAATATGAATAATTAATAATAATTAGTCCTAATTAGGAATAATTATTAATAATTAGTCATAATTAAGAATAAATACTAATAATTAGTAATAAATACAAATAATTAAAAATAAATAGTAATAATTAGTAATAATTAGTAATAATTAGTAATAATTTAGAATAATTAAGAATAATTAGGAAATAATTAGGAACAATTACGAAAAATAAGAAAAAATACGAATAATTACTAATAATTACTAATAATTACTAATAATTATTAATAAACCTCCCCCATGCACGCTTTAACCTTTACAACTAAGCCATTTCATTTTTTATACATTTAATGATCTATCTATATATATAGTTATATTTATTCGTATATTAATATAGATTTATATTAATATAAATATATTTGGTTATAAGAATAAATAAATATATATATATATATATTTATTCATATATTAATAATTATATTTATTCGTATATTAATATATATTTATATCTATATATATATATATATATGTAGTTATAAATTTTTATTCGTATATTTATTTGTATATTAATATATATTTATAAACTTAGTTTTAAATAAATTTATAAAATATGTTTTTTATGAGTATTTATAAATAAATAACTAAATACATACATACGTATATACAATACACACACACACACACATATATATATATATATGTGTATAGTTATGAATGAATACATAGAAATGAGGGGGTGAAAATCCATAGAGAATGTTAAAACGGATATAAATTATAATTCGTAATTCTGTTTCAACTCTAAAACCAGTCAAATCGAAGAACATGAAATTATCTTCGATATTATATGTGGTACAGGCCAAACTAACATCCAGATCGGAAGTTATAGCCATTTGAATGTTAAAACGATCATAACTTCTAATCCAGGAGTTCGTTTCATCTTTACAATCAGTCAAATCGAAGAACATGAAACGATATTCGATATGATATATGGTACAAGTTTATCGGACATCGGGATCCGAAGTTATAGTTGTTTGAATGGTAAAAAACCGGGGTACCCCGACTAAAAACTCAGTTTTGGAGGCCTTCTGGGCCTTTTTTGGCCTCGGAAAAACCTTAAACTGGTTATCGCCTATCTATATGGCTGTATAGTTCATAGAAGGCTTCAATTTGATATGTTGTAGAGATCAAATGGAGTCCTAGATCAAAAGTTACGGACGTTTGATGTTTGGGTTTCATTTTCAACTTATTTTTTATCTTTCATTAATTTTTTTATTTTTTTATATTCAAAAAGTTATTAAATGACTATTAACTGATAAAAATTACATAATTACTAACTAAAAATATTTTTTAATTTATTTTATAATCCTCTATTATTAAATATCTTATAAATTAATATTGTATTTCCATAGATCCTTTCAAAAACATATTTATAAAATAAATATTATATTTATATCAATATAAATAGATTAATTTTTTTAAATATTAATAAATAATTTTTTAATTTTTTTTAGTTTTATTATTATTATTTGTGACGGGAATATATTCTCGTCACAAATAACTCTTCGAACAGATTATATGCGATGGGAAAAGGGCCCGTCGTAAATATTGTGTTGCGACGGGCCCGTCGCAATTTTTTTTTAAAAAAAACCAAAAATCTATTTGCTACGGGCCCATTTTCCGTCGCAAATAAATGTTTTTGTGATTGGCCTGTCCCAGCAAAAATTAGTTGCATCGCCATTTTCCGCAACGGGTCATTTGAGACGGGGCCCCGTCGCAAAAGGCTATTTGTGACGAGATCCTGTCGCAAATACCTGTATTTCTAGTAGTGTACCTACGTGAACAAGATGACGATGAAACCAAATGGACACCATGATCAAGGTATGATGTTATTCATTTTGGGGATTGTTTTATTTTATCATATAGCGGTGAAATAATACTTCAAGAATTAAGATGTTGAGATCATAATGAATTTGGATGAAAATGAGAGGTATAAGGAATCCTTTGAGGTTAAAACATTTTAGATGTATTTTTGAGTTTTATAAAAAGGACAACCCATAGGATGGGTGACAACTCGTCGCATCCAGAAAGGCTCCCGGATTCAAACCCACAACTAAAGGGAGACAAGGGCGCATCGCCTACCACTAGCCTACTTGAAGTCTCTGGATAGTATGACCAATTATTTTAGTAAAATGTTTTTATGGAACAGGAATAAGTTGATTTTTGGAACTTATGTTTTATCAAATGGATATAATTAGAATTGAAAAATGACTTAGAGATTAAGTGATAAAAGGTTATTGTGGAAGACATTCTCTCTTTTGAGGAAACACTATATGCCTAAGGAAGATAGAATACTATGGGATTTCAATTGTGGAATAATGGCTGGAATTTTAGTTTAGAAGAATCTCTGTTTTTATTATGGACACATGATGATTTGATTTGTTTATGAAAATTATTAACCTATCATGGAGAATATGTGATTAGGTTAATTACTTTTCTATATGAGAATTTAAGAGTAATTGATGTTATTTAGAGATAAATGTTAAGATTTATCTTGGAAGCCTATGTGATTAGATCCTTTTGAGATTTGGGTTCCAATCTTATTTTGGATTAGATGAATAATTTAATGGACAATTGTTTATCAAATGGTCTTTATTGAACTTTGGGTTTTGTTTGAAAATTTTGAAGATTAAGGTTAGTTTTTCTTTTTGTAAAAGATTATCCTTTTTAGGGATTACCTGATATGGTGCTAACCATTTTGGTTTTGGATAAGGTCTAAAGACATGGGAAATATATAGTTCATCTTTGGTGGATTATGTGATTCTCTCGAAGTTGATTATAGCACTCTTAATGTGAAAAAAATTCATCCTGAATACTCATCGTTTGGAGAAAATATGAGTTTGTGTTAGAAATCTAGTAAAAGATGAATGTCTACATGACAAGTAAGTATATTTCCTTATGTTTTTAGTTAAGCTCATAAATAATTCCTTAATGAAAAGTAACTTAAAACAAAAACATTGTCTGTTAACTTTTCCTATTGGGGAATCAAAGACTGTTTAACCCATCACAAGTTTGTGATTTTCTAGTGGTTAAATTTCTCCTAAACATGTTTTCTATCACTCTCCATCAGAACTTGATGGTTTGTTTTCTCCTCTATATCCATGTTTTCAAGGAATCCTAGTATTTGTTGTCTCGGGTAACCTTTTTACTTCTCTTACTTTATTTTAAGGTGATAGTTTTATTGACTCTTTTTTTGATGTGGGGCTTTCAATGAAGTTCCTGAGCCCAATTTTAAAATTGCAAGGACACAATTCCCAAAAGGGGGGAAGGATGTAACATCCCAGGTAAATGAAGAATAAGACATATTTCATATTTATTAATATTTTTGAGTTAAATATTAATTTTACTTTAAAAGGGTTGCTATGTTTGATTGCATACCTGACACGCAACAACAGGTTTCTTTGAAATCTTACGTTGCACACTAATAATATATTATTATTTTAAACGGTAGTTAACTCATTGATGTTGTATTGGAGGGAATGAATTAAAATAACTACAATATGATTATACATGTTTTTTAAATGTATTTACATTTATCCAAAAAAAGTTAGAGGCTTAAAATATGAATGAATATAATTTTAAGCATAATTTACATTAAAAGGCTGATTTATCGCCTTTTAATGGCGAAACCTTTTTTAAATATAGTTTTGGTCACTTTAATACATTCTATATGACTGAATAAAATCCTTATTTAGAATGGGGACATCAAAATTTACTTTGTGTAATTTTTTGGAATTTTTCCGATAAAGTTCATTTGTTATGAATAGTGAAAAATATTGTATTTTAATTCAAAAGTGCCTTTTAATATAATTTATTTATATGGTTAGATTATCTTTTTAATTGTTTTTAAAGTGAAATTAAAATATATTTTTACTATTTAATCCAATTTTGGTCATTGGAATTAATTTCACTTTAAAATTGGACATAAACAAGTATCAATCTTTTGATAGTTACTGTTTCTTAAAAACACTATTTATTTTGATAACGGGAATTAATTTTAAAATTAATTAATGCCAATTCTATGTTCTGAATTTGAAAAAATAGTCATAATTTTTGAATTGAGAATATCAAATATATCTTAGGCTGAATTTTTGATATTTTTCTGAAAAACTTCAATTTTTGATGAATAGTGAAACCACTTAGTGGTAGTTAAAAAAACTGAATTTTTCATTTAAATGAAATTTTACCACTTCTGTGAATTGAATTTCAAAAATCCTACATACATGGTTGTTATCAATAAGTAAAATGTGGTTCATTATGATGAAAATAAGTTTTGGTAAATAGTAACTTTTGACTTTTATTTACCGCGGTTAAAGTTAAATAGGGTAATTCAAGGTTAAAAGAATATTATAATAATTCAAAATTACCTTAACACTTGTCCAAAACCTTATTGGTTGATTCATTAACGACCATGTTCATCATTGGGTCGATTTTGGGACCCCATTGAGCCACCTGGGAGTGATAATGACAATTTATATTAATTAATATAATGTAAAGACAAAATTGAGATTAACAAAAATATTTTAGTAATTAATTTTTATATGGTTTTATACAAGTAATATTTTCTACTATAAATATTCATTGGAAATATAAAAATATTTCATACTTCATGGTATTTTTTTTATAATTTTTAGACATCAAATAAATTAGATTATTGGTGACACAATAATGATGCAGTATTTACCTCATTAATAAATGATTTAAATAAATAAGATTATAATGATTAAAATATTATCCAAAAGATGTCCAATTCTGATTGGATGATTTTATTTTGATCATTATTTATATTATCATCATCTTTAATGATTTTTATACCTTTTGAAACCGAATATCATTATATAATAAAATAATATTTTCACACTTTCCTAAAGATCCCCTCCTCTCCCTTATAAAAGGAGACCATTTCTATCCAATTACTCACACATATAAAGCCATTTGGCTCATCCAAACTCTACCCAATTAAGTTCCCTACATCCCTCTACTCACCTTATAAGCCTTAACTTCGGTAGAAGGCACTTCAAGAAGTCCTTTTGTTCAAACCAAAGGGAGTTACCCAAATTAAAGGTAACAGTTTCTCTTAAATTGTTTTCTTTTATTTTACTTCTCTAAACCCTAAAATCTTTTTATTTATTTATTTTGTAACAACACCAGTATACTAAATATATTAGGATGTTTTTATAAGAATTATTCTAACTACACTTGCACACACCTCCATCTAATGGATTAAGAACATAATGTTTTTGTGGATGGCAAACTAACGCCTCACGAAACGATGATTGTTCAAATATCTCCAACCGCCTCTCATGGTGGCCATTATGATGGAACTGTATTTACATATGATATATATTACGTTTATTGTTTCTTTATACTTCTATATTTTCCATTTATAGCACATATTTTGGTTTCCATATTGGGTAAATACGATAATCTCATTTGAGGAAGCATGGACTACTGCCCCCTCAAAGTGATGTGAATCGTTAATGCCTTATGTGGGATGTATAAAGGATATATATATTGATATTATATATGCTATTATACTAGAATTATAATATACCTATGTATCATTATGTTTTAATTCCATTAAAATAAGAAATAGAAATGAAAGTAGCGTTCATGCGTACGTACAACTTACCATCTCCATGAATGGTGCATTTCATTTCTTCCCTCTAAATGTTATGTACTATTATAAATACATGTATATACTGGATATATATGATATATATGATATCTAAATAATGAATATAATTCTGTATATAATGAACCTTTGACCACATGAACAACATGTAATTATAAGAAGTCCATTTTTGACTCAAGTACCAAAGATCGACAAAACGAACATTATTAACTTAAATGATTGAATAATGTTTATAACATGGTAATAAGTGATATAAAAGGAATAATAAACTTGAAAAATGTTCTTTAGAAAGTATAAATTAACTTTAGTTCATTATTCATGAGATTAAAGAACGATCGAGTCAAGTCGGACACGAGGTAAGGGGTTTTCTTATCTCACTTTTAATTCCATGAGATTTCCATTGTTCGCAACTTATTTATTACATGTGGTGTAATTTGTAATGAAATTGATATATATAATCATGATTAGATTTATATTCATGGTATTCTGTGATTCATTTTGTGGTTATTAAATTTTGGTCACACGATTCGATTTGAATACAATGAAGTAAGGGTTTTTCATCTCACTTTTTATTCTCATGAGATTCATACTATATTGGCCACTATTTCCTTTTGTGTGGCATATGTACTGTCCATGATTGTACTCTTTGTGTAATATAATTTCATTTATGAGTATTTACATCTTCATTGAATGATTATTCTTTCATGTGGCGTATGTTTTGTATGTTACCAAATCGGTAAGGGAATCTTTCACCCCCTCTTTTTTTAAAAAGACTTGTTTTTGTTATGTCTTTTAACATATATCTTATTATGTTGGGATATGTTATTTTATATCCTTATTGATGTAAAATTTATGTCCAAGTGATGAGATTCCCTTTTTATCTCATCAACACATTTTCTGAATTTTAAAGAGACGCTGTTAGGCTGTTGAATTTTTACAAGGTAACTTCTTAACCCAATTTCAATTCTTTGGGTTAAACTTGTACTTCTTGAATATGTCATCCAAAAAATATGTGTGAATTAACTCTGATTGTTTTACACATAATATCCAGTTATATTGGGTGTATTTTTATTTGTCACACATAATTATGTGATTGATTTATCCTTAATTTAAGGATTCCATCTTTATAAGGGATTTCATCTCAATTTACATTTGTATTGAGACTTCATTGTTGTTATGAACCAATTCATTCTTATATGGTAAATATACTATACTTTGACATATTATATCATGAATACCTTTATTCTCATGATATTATAATTTTATGATTAAATGGTATTCCTCAATTATTTGTATTCAAGTGTCTCTCTTTTTTGTTAAAAAACACTTTAACTAAAATATCGTTTTGAATGTTTTAAAGATTTATTTTTATAAATATTTCTCATTAATGTCCATGTTTTTAAAATGGGTTTTAGGATTTATTTATATGGACATTAATGTTTTCAAATGATAATTCTTTTAAAAGCTTCAAAGTGGTATGGGACACTTTGATTCAAAAATATTTTTTTAAAGGTTTTGAAAATGATTTGATAAAACAATGTTTATTTCAATATCTTGATTTGATATATTAGAATGTGTAAATATTATCTTTCCTTTGTACATGTGTTATATGTTATGATTATGTTATGGTTATTGGGAATTGTTTACGTATATGGGTGGTTCCATGATAAACATAGGGTGGGTGAGCCCAAGATAGCTCTCTAATGCATTGGGTAACGTGACGGAGTTGAAAGTGAAGTTTCTCCTAAGAGATTTAGGGAATATATTGTGATGGTGAATCTCACTCAAATTTACCCAAGAGAAGAAGGTAGGACGGTTCTTGTAGTCTAGCTTGGGTTGTCAAATCCACAGAGACCTAAGAAGTAACCTATAGACACGCACATTATATGGACTATTTTTGGCTATGAAGTGGCCAACTTGGGTTGATTTTATATGGGTTTAAAGGATCACTAATAGATTTAAGTAAATTCAATTTAAAATAATGAGTTGGTTCTAGGTTATCACTCGGGGTGGATTGGACGTATTTCCTTTTTAATGATTTCAATTTCTTATATTTGAGATGGGTTCATTTAAGGAGATAAAACAACATCATAACTTACTGGTTTAATTCCTACACCCTTTAATACTAATCACCTATACACTTGAAGGATCAAAGTTTTGATCACTTTAAGGTAAAGTTTCGTATTATCACTTGAAGTGTGTGGCCTTAAATTCAAAAAGGACGATGGAGTTTAAAAATCATCAAATAAAAATCTCAATTAAAGAAGTGATTATACATTAATGAGGTGATAAATAACATCCAGTCTAGCCCCTTTCTACTCTATTGGATCAACCCATAAGTGGTTTAGCCCTCCATTGATCTCATGGTTTCAATGGAAGCAGAAAGTAGGCTCATGAGGGAGGACATGGAGAAGTAAAGAAAACAACAAAAATAAAATGATCACTCCACCATTGTGTGAATAATTTCACAAGGTTTGATGTGAATAAATTCACACCTTGATCCAACGGTATCAAATTGATATAAATAAAAACATAATAAGAGTATAAGAAGAACTTTTATTAAGAAACCAAAGTGAATTGAACAACTTACATGTGAAAGACAAATTTGAGACAACAAAATTGCAGCATAACATTACAATTGAACAAAGCATCCAAAATTCTTCAAATCCTCCAACACCACAGCCTTAAATAGCCATTTGGAGACCTTGGGTCTATCCTACAACAGTACAAATCATCCCCACTTGATTATGGTAGGCCTAGGGTGGTGGAAAGCTTGTGGAACTTGGACTTTTCCACCCTTGACCCGAAAAGGCATCCAACTTTCATGCACCGAACAAACACACCTGAAAAACCTTCTAGATGTCGGTTGGGTGGGCCATAGAATACTTAAATTAATCTCCAGATGTCCCCTAACATCCTGTAAAATCCTAGCTCAAAATGAGTTATGTTTTTAGAGATATGGTTTAATTGGTGGGAATTTTCTCTGGGCTGCAGAATCTGGCCCAGAATTCTATCTCTAAACTGGGATGCCTAAATGGACACCATTGAGGCCGAATTAGAATTGTATAATGAAGAGTTATTTGTTCCTAGATATTTCTTATATCATCCCAAGAAATTTGGGATTCATTGGGACTTTATGTTGGGCCACACTGTCTCATCAGTGGGCTGGTGTCCAATATGCCTTCTCTAGAATTGCTTCCTTTCATCACAAAATATCTCCATCTTCTTCCATGAATTCTCCATTGATCCCTGAATGAAACATGTTCATATTGTAGTGTAAATCAATTTACCAAAATATAAAATTAAAATATGTATAATCAGATAAATCATTGGGTACTTCAAATGATGTTCAAAAATGTACCACATAATAATGCATTTTAGGAAGGTATTACAATCATAATGTGAAATGATGTTCAAAGTGTAAAATGCACTAAAATAGTTTTTATGAATAATAAATTACATGAATATTATGTATATTAAAAATGAATATTATCCTCATTTAGTGGCTAATCACACCCCCCAACTTGAGTTTTTCTAGTCCCGAGCAAAATATATCTCAACAATATGAAATTTGAATTCCCTTTTCCAAAAACATTTTAATACACAATGATCACCAGAAACCCATATACCAAAAAATCATGAAACCCATAAAAATATTTTAATACAATATAGTTTCATAAGCAGATCCCAATCCCAAGCCCATTCCTTTGTTCAAATTCATTTCCATATTTCATCCAATATCAATTAAGTATGAGGATGTGTTGTGCATCACAATAGACATGGGGGTTCATCTTTATTCAAGGGGGAAATTACGGAAGCGCTAGGTGGAATCACATTTCAATATTAAGATGAGTATTCATTTTTTTTGTTTTTTTTTTGTTTTTTTTTGTTTTTGAAATTTTTCCATGGTAATTGAAGTTGCACTCAAAAGAGTCAACCTCTGTAGCGAGACTTTGCCGATGACTCCCAGGCTCAAAGACCTTAGGGCACCAAGTGAAGTCCACATACTCGGGCATCATCTCGATTTAACTCAGTCAAAAACAAATTGAAATTACCAAAAATAGAGATAAAATTACTATCTCTGGACCAGATAACTATAGAGTCACGATCCCCAAGTGCCAAAAGCCACGCATTAGGTCATTTCATTGCTCTACGTGAAATTTTTTATTTTTTTTTATTTTTTTTTGAATACTCATATTAAATTAAAATGATCACCAAACCTATGCTATTTATTTAGGGGACCCCATGAACTCAAACTAATGCCCCACTATCCAAAGGACGTGCATTGTGATCTTTTTTTATTTGGATGAAAATATAGACAATGAAATATCACATTGGACAGCTACACTTTCCAAAATCTATGCTCATGAAATTATACAAGGATTAAAATCAGAATCAGGGCATGTTAAATTATTTGATATTCAGTTTCAAAGTGTGCAATGTGTATTACCATGTTCAAAGTTAAAGGAATTTTTCCTTCCATTTAAACATTTTTATTTTTCAAATCATTCATATTTTTTTTACACGAAATCATTTTTTATTTTATCTCCCCCCCAACTTAAAATAACACTATCCCCAGTGTTTGAAGAAATGAAAATTTAGAAGGAGTAGAGGCAGATAATGGAAGTTCAAAAAGGAAATTGAAACTGAGGATCATGGAATGAAATCACCTGGTGGTTGAAGTTGAAGTTCTTGCTGCTCCAAATTAGTCCTTTGATCTCTTGGGGGATGTAGGCACCTCCTTGATTGAACATGTATCGCCCAAAATAGTACCTGAACCATAAAAAGAAGAATAAACTAGACAAAACAAACAACACAACGACTTATTTAATTCCAAGTATCATCATTTTTATGGTTTTTCCTATTTTTCTATTGTTGTTTTTTTTATATCAAACTAATGATACATTGTCTTCTTTTAATTTTCTGGCTAAGGTATTACTCAGGGATCACACTGCGTGACACGGATGAATACGGTGCTCCCCTTTCATACCCATCCATAATCATAATAGAAGAACATGTCAATAGTATTTTTTTTAAATATAAAAATGATTAATTAATCCTATTTAAAATATAAAATTTATTAAAACAACAAAATGATAGGAAACATGAAAACCAAGGGTTTCCTCCCATGCAACGCTTTGTTTAACGTCGTTAGCCCGACATGGACCCTAAATATATCAATTGTTTCCTTATTCATAGGTTAGCTCAGTTAACTCAACCTCTATTTCTTGTTTATTGAATGATTCAATGAATGGTTTTAACCTTTGACCATTGACCTTGAAAATGTAACCACTTGTGGGATCTTTAATCTCTACTGCCCCATGGGGGAATACATGATGCACTATGAAAGGTCCAGACCATCTAGACCTTAACTTTCTTGGGTGTAAATGAAATTTTGAACTATATAAGAGCACAAGTTTTCCCAGTTCAAAATTTTTTATCTTGATATTCCTCGATTGGTAGGCTTGAACTCTAGCTTTATTGATCCTTGAATTTTCATAAGCCTCCATCCTTAATTCCTCCAGTTCATTGAGATCTAATTTCCTTTTTGTTCCGGCCAATGAGAGTTCATAAGCCATTTTCTTAATTGCCCAAATGGCCTTATGCTCAATTTCAATAGGTAAATGGCATGATTTTCCATAAACCAACCTATATGGTGACATTCCTAGGATGGTTTTGAATGCTATACAATATGCCCAAAGAGCATCCAATAGTTTCTCAGACCAATCTTTCCTAGAAGGATTGACAGTTTTCTCATGAATTTGTTTGATTTCACGATTGGCTAACTCAGCTTGACCATTGGTCTGTGGGTTGTAAGCAGTGGACACCTTGTGAGAAATTCCATATTTTTTCATGAGTGATGAGAATGGACGATTGCAGAAATGGGTTCCTCAATCACTGATTATAGCCCTAGGAGTTCCAAATTGAGAAAATATGTTCTCTTTTAGAAATAGAATCACAACTTGATGATCTTTGGACTTAGTGGGAATGGCCTCAACCCATTTTGAGACATAATCAACATCTAAAAGTATGTAGAGGTATCCCCTAGAGTTTGGGAAGGGACCCATGAAATCAATTCCCCAACAGTAAAATATTTTAACCTCTAAGATGGGAGTGAGTGACATTTGATTCCTTTTTGTGATGGACCCTACTTGTTGACACCTAGGAAAGATTTGACAAAATGTTTAGGAGTCCCTTGAGAGGGTGGGCCAGAAAAGACCACATTGAAGAATCTTAGCATATGTTTTCTTAGAGGAAAAGTGACCTCCACATGACTCACTGTGACAGAATTTAAGGATGGACTCTTGTTCAGATTCTGGAACACACCTCATAATGACTTGGTCAGGGCAGAACTTATAGATGTATGGATCATCAAACACATAGTGTCTAACATCAGAAAGAAATTTCCTTCGAGCTTGAGTCCCTAAGAATTTTGGAATGACTCCTGTCACTAAGAAATTTGTTGTGTCAGCATACCAAGGGAAGTCACTCACAGAGTATAGGTGTTCATCAAGAAACGAATCAGACACAGAAAGGTGATTTGAGTTATCTTTGAATTCCATCCTAGAGAGGGGATCAGCTACAACATTTTCAACTCCCTTTTTATCCTTGATTGTGAGGTCAAATTCTTGTAATAGAAGGACCCACCTAATCAGTCTAGCCTTAGAATCTTGTTTTTAGAAGAGGTATTTTAGTGCAAAATGGTCAGTGAACACAGTGATGGGGGATCCTAAGAGGTAGGACCTAAACTTATCTAAGGAAAACACAATAGCAAGTAACTCCTTTTCAGTGGTGGTGTAGTTTATTTGGGCATCATTTAAGGATTTTCTTTCATAAGCAATTACATAAGGAGTTTTATCACAACGTTGTCCTAACACAGCTCCTACAACAAAGTCACTTGCATCACACATAAGTTCGAAAGGAAGGTTCCAATTTGGAGATTTCATAATGGGAGGAGAGGTGAGAGAGGATTTGAGGGTTGAGAATAAACCCTCACAGCTTTCTGTCCAAACAAATGGAGCATCCTTTACTAGGAGAGCACAAAGGGGATGGGATATTGAACTAAAGTCCTTGATGAATCTTCTATAGAAACTATCATGTCCTAAGAAAGACCTCACTTCCTTGACAGTTTTGGGTGATGGGAGGTGACGAATGATGTCAACCTTGGATTTATCAACTTCAATCCCCCTACCTGAGACCAGATGGCCTAAAACTAGTCCCTCTTTAACCATAAAATGGCATTTTTCCCAGTTTAGGACTAGATTCTTTTCTTCACATCTTGACAAGAATCTCTCTACATTCCTCATACATCCCTCAAAAGTATCCCCAAACATAGAGAAGTCATCCATGAAGACCTCTAGAAAATCCCCTACCATGTCTGAGAAGATTCCCATCATGCACCACTGGAAGGTTCAAGGAGCATTGCATAAACCAAAGGGCATGCGTTTGAAGGCAAAGGTGTCGAAAGGACATGTGAATGTAGTCTTCCCTTAATCCTCTAGGGAGACCTCAATTTGATTTTACCCTGAGTACTCATCTAAGAAACTGTGGAAGGCATGACCTGCCACTCTCTCAAGGACTTGGTCAATGAATGGTAAGGGGAAACGATCCTTCTTGGTGAATGAGTTTAGCTTCCTATAGTCAATGCAGACCCTCCATCCACTACTCACCCTTGTTGGAAGAATCTCTCCATCCTCATTTGTTATCACTGTGATTCCGGACTTTTTTGGAACCACTTGAATTGGGCTCACCCACTCACTCTCAGCTATGGGATAGATGATACAAGCTTTTAACAGTTTCAGAAGTTCTTTCCTTACTACCTCCATGAGATTAGGATTGAGTCGTCGTTGAGGTTGACAACATGGCTTTGAATCAGATTCCAGAACAATCCTATGAGTCTCGATAAGTGGGATAATCCTAGGAATATCAGACAGGGTCCAACCAATGGCTTTCTTATGTTTCCTAAGGACATCTAGAAGCATCCTCTCATGATTGGATTTAAGAGAAGAAGAAATGACAATAGGATGTGTTTGATTTTCCCCTAGGAAATCATACTTGAGTGTAGCGGGAAGTTACTTCAATTCAAGATCAGGTTGGTTCAAAATTTCAGCAGAAGATTGGGACATTAGATCAAGTTCAATTTCTTTTTTTAGAGTTTCAGATAGGATTGATTCCCCACATGTAGAAGTTTCAGCTACAAGATTGTCTTGATCATATTTAGGGAAGGAAGTTGGAGTGGTCTCCATGAAAGTGGTTTCTTTAATGGTTTCACTGATTTTTGGACCTAATACTTCATCATAAGAGCAATTTGAAAATGATTCAAGCTAAGGAGATAAACTTCCTTCATATGAACAAAGGAAATCAATCTCATCCTGACTTAAACATTCATCAAATATTCCTTGATGTTCCATGGATTCATTATCAATGCTTCCTATCATGTTTACTTCATGAATTTCCTCGTCATCCTCTATTTGTGAGCATTCATTATAGATGTTCAAGTCTAGACTCATGTTCTCAAAGGTGATGGTCATGTTCCTATTTCAGACTCGGATAACAGTGTTTATTGTTGCAAGAAATGGACGACCAAGGATGATTGGGGTTTGTTCCTTATTTGCTAAGTTTGGATGGTTTTCAAGGACAATGAAATCAGCAGGGTAGATGAAGTTTTCAACCTTTACTAGAACGTCCTTCAAAATCCCCTTTGGAACCCTAATGCTACGATAAACAAGTTGAAGTGTGACAGATGTGGGTTGGAGTTCTTCTAGGCCCAACTGGCAGTACACATCATAAGGGATGAGATTTACACTAGCACCTAGGTCACAAAAGGCCTTGACAACTTTTCTCTCTCCTAGTTCAACATTGATGTAAGGGCAACCCGGGTCTTTCAACTTAGGAGGAATGGTCCCTTGAATGGTGGTACTCACATTAGCAGCCAAAAGGACTTGGTTTTTATGTGAAATTTTTTTTTAAAAGTGCACAAGTCCTTAAGGTACTTTGAGTAGGCAGGTATGGTTTGGATTGCATCGAGAAGGGGTATGTTTAACTTGACTTGTGAAAAGATTTCCCTCAATGTTTCACTCAGTTATGGCTTGGGTTTCCCCCTCATGCGTTGAGGAAATGGTGTAGGTTGTGGGGTTGTTTGTTGAAGATTTGTTTCCTTGAAAATGTTATCAATTTCCTCAGTTTGATCTTGTGGTTCATTTGAATTTTCATCCAATTTTGAATCTTTAGGTGGGTTATGAATTAGTTGTTCAGGATTCTCAATTGATTTCCCATTTCTTAAAATAGTCACAGCCTTTAGTTTTTCATGAGTTGTTTGAGCACAACTTGACTCTCCCCTTGAAGTTGAGGATGGTACCGCCTGAGTAGGCATGGATGCCTTCCCAGTTTTGATGGTTTGAAGTTCTTGTTTTAGGTAAGATACCTCCGAGTTCATCCTCTCCATTTTTTTGCATAGTTGTTCTAGTAGGCTTTGTGGAACTGTTTGGGTTGGTGCTTGAAAAGATTGGTTTATCCCAGGGGGATATTTTGGAGGTGGGATGGTTTGTTGAAAATGGACCGGTGGCTGTTAGTATTGGATAGGTTGGGTTTGGAACTGGTTATGGGATTGGTAGTTCTGATGGGGGTAAGGATTTTGTCCCTGTGGTTGGCTAGGTTGTTGGTTATCTTTCCAGCGGAAGCCTGGGTGGTCATTATACCTTGGGTTGAAGGTGTTTTGGTATTGAGGCTTTTGAAAGTTCAAAGCATTTACTTTCGCTGGGGGTCCTCCTAAGAGAACATCCTTGATGTATGGAATGTTTGGGCAGTTGTCTGTCTTATGGTCATGTTTTTCACAAATTTTGCAAACAGGGTCAACAGTTTGGATTTCATGGACTTTCCTAAGGTCTATCTCTTCAACCTTCCTAGAGAGTGCTGTGAGTTTAGCCCTAGGGCTTTCCTCTTCTATAAGTGTATGAATTCTAGTAGTTCTTTGTGGCTTTTCAGAATAAGGTGAAGTTATTCATGTTTGGTTTTGTTCAGAAAGGCTTTCTAGATACTCGTAAGCATCATTTGGGGCTTTGTTTTTAAAGGTTCCGTTACACATCATGTCAATGAATTGTTTGTTCCCCGGACCCAACCCTTCATAGAAAATTATCACTTGTTTAGGAATATAGAAACCAGGGTGTGGAACCATGTTTAGAGTGTCTTTGAACCTCTCCCATGTTTCATAGAATGACTCTCCCTCTTTTTCAAAAAAGTTTTGGATACTCTTTTTAAGTGCAATTGTTTTATGGTGGGGAAAGTATTTTTTGTAGAATTCTCTTTGTAGTTGGTCCCAAGAGTTGATGGATGATGTTCTCAAATTGTTTAGACAATTTTTAGCTTGATCCTTTAAAGAAAAAGTAAATAGACTCATCTTAGCTGATTCTAGTTGATGTGGGGGACACATGGTTTCTACAATGTCGTTGAACTCCTTAATGTGTAGGTATGGCATCTCGGACTCTATTCCATGGAATGTGGGAAGGTGGTTTAGGACATGGGGTTTAAAGATGTAGTTGGCATCTCATAGGGAATTGTGTCTAATGCATGAGGGGTCATTGGTCCTGGAAGGTGTGAGGTAGTCATTCATGGTTTGATCCATCGCATTCCCCAAGTTTGGGGCTACCTCATTTGGGTTTCTATTTTGGTTCCCACTCGGGTTTATGAGTTGATTTCTTTGAAGACATTCCATTGAAATGGGCTCAATTTTTGACTCGGGGGTGTTAGGAAGATTAGGATCTAATGGAATGAGTTCCCTTGGTGTAATTGACTCCCCAACCCCAGGACTATCCACCCTAACTAGACGGTTTGATTGATCACGGGTGTAGGCGGACATGCACCAAAAGAAAAAAAACGAGAAAGGGACAAGATAAGAGAATTTGGATGAGAAAAGAAGAAATTGGGGATAATAGAATGGGTGTTTAGATGACTTACTCGGGTCACCGGAAATGGTGCCAAAATTTGATTCTCGCTCAAATTTACCCAAGAGAAGAAGGTAAGATGGTTCTTGTAGTCTATCTTGGGTTGTTGAATCCACAGAGACCTAAGAAGTAACCTATAGACATGCACATTCTATGGACTGTTTTTGGCTATGAAGTGGCCAACATGGGTTGATTTTATATGGGTTTAAAGGATCACTAAAATATTTAAGTAAATTCAATTTAAAATAATGAGTTGATTCTAGGTTATTGCTCGGGGTGGATTGGACGTATTTCCTTTTTAATGATTTCAATTTCTTATATCTGAGATGGGTTCATTTAAGGAGATAAAATAACATCATAACTTACTGGTTTAATGCCTACAACCTTTAATACTAATCACCTATACACTTTAAGGATCAAAGTTTTGAGCACTTCAAGGTAAAGGTTCATATTAGCACTTGAAGTGTGTGGCCTTAAATTCAACAAGGACGGTGGAGTTTAAAAATCATCAAATAAAAATCTCAATTAAAGAAGTGATTGTACATTAATGAGGTGATAAATAACATCCAATACAGACCCTTGATACTCCCTTGGATCAACCCATAAGTGGGTTATCCCTCCATTGATCCCAAGGTTTCAATGGAAGTGGAAAGTAGGCTCATGAGGGAGGACATGGAGAAGTAAAGAAAACAACAAAAATAAAATGATCACTCCACCGTTGTGTGAATAATTTCACAAGGTTTGGTGTGAATAAATTAAAACCTCGATCCAATGGTGTCAAATTGATATAAAGAACAACATAATAAGAGTATAAGAAGAACTTTTATTAAGAAACCAAAGTGAATTGAACAACTTACATGTGAAATAGAAATTTGAGACAACAAAATTGCAGCATAACATTACAATTGAACAAAGCATCCAAAATTCTTCAAATACTCCAACAACACAGCCTTAAATAGGCATTTTGAGCCCTTGTGTCGAGCCTACAATAGTAAAAATCATCCCCACTTGATTATGGTAGGCCTAGGGTGGTGGAAAGCTTGTGGAACTTGGACTTTTCCACCCTTGACCCGAAAAGGTATCCAGCTTTCATGCACCGAACAGACGCGCTTGAAAAACCTTCTAGATATCCGAATTTGGGTGGTCCATAGAAGACTTAAATTAATCTCCGGATGTCTCCTAACATACTATAAAATTGAAGCCAAAAAGGAGTTATGGTTTTAGAGATATGGTTTAATTTGTGGGAATTTTTTTGGGCTACAGAATCTGGTCCAGAATTTTATCTCTAAACTAGGCTGCCTAAATGGACACCATGGAGGCAGAATTAGCATTGGATCATGAAGAGTGATTTCTTCCTCGACATGTCTTATATCATCCCACGAAATTTGGAATTCATTGGGCCTGTATGTTGTGACCCACCGTTTCATCAGTGGGATGGTGTCCAATCTTCCTTCTCTAGAATTGCTTCCTTTCATCACAAAATATCCCCATCTTCTTCCATGAATTCTCCATTGATCCCTGAATGAAACATGTTCATATTGGAGTGTAGATAAATTTATATAAATATCAAATTAAAATATATATAATCAGATGAATCATTGGGTACTTCAAATGATGTTTAAAAATGTACCACATAATAATGCATTTTAGGAAGGTATTACAATCATAATGTGAAATGATGTTCAAAGTGTAAAATGAACTAAAATTGTGTTTATGAATAATAGATAACATGAATATTATGTAAATTAAAAATGAATATTAGCCTCATTTAGTGGTTAATCAGATGGGTATTCTAAGTGTAACTCCCTATGTAGTTGTGATAGCTAAAATTTAAGTTTGATATAGATGCCATAAGTAACCTTTATGATTTATGATTTTGTGTGTTATTCATAAATCTTAGGATTTCATAAGGCATGATTTAAAAGTGTGGTTTCATTTATTTTTATTTATTGACGGGATAATGTTTTTCTTACTTATTTTATAACCCATACTGAGCTTTTTATGCTCATCCCAAGTTTTTGAAATGTTTTCCATAGGACTTAAATATGAATAGGGTCAAGGATGAGATCAAGGAAAAGTCATGCTATCTAAAACATGGAACTAGACATGTTTCTTTTTAAGAGTTTTTATTTTATGAAAAAAATGGATATGGAGTAGTAGTGTCTACTTGTAATATTCAAGTTGTAATGTAATAGTTATGGCCTAATTCTCTAAAACTCTAAACCTGAAAAGATCCTTAATGTGAATTATTCATTTAATTCAATATTATGTAATGTTTAAGGTTGGGTCCTTATAATTTCAATCCTTTGGTTTCTATGGGATGCCACCTAAGGTTAATGGAACATTGTCTCTTACCAAGACAATGATTAGGGTTGGGATGTTACAAATGTTATCAGTTTGGCCAATTGTTCATATTGTGATGGTATCATAGATATAGGAAATTTTAGAACATTCAAAGTATAACATAAATTATATAGCTAAACTATTTTTTGGATTAAATTCAAGTTACCATGGTATTTCAAGTATAAAAAGAATGTTTTGATACACCCAAAAAGTGTACTCATCTTGATTTAGATGAAAAGTATAGAGTAACACGAATTAGAAGTAATACATCTCACTTTGAATAAATTACCCTTTTTATCATTGATGGATACAAAAAAATTGAAATGATTTTTTCGATATGATTTTAAATATCCTAAGATTTTATTAATATGACACATGGATAATAATTGGATTTTTTATGAATATAGAGTGATGAAACTAGTTAGGTGAATAAGAAACCTACAAGAAGTGACCATAGAAAATGTGGCTGAACATGAACCATATGTGAAAGAAAAACTTATACAAATCATTTTCGAGGAATTTCATGTTTTTGATAAAAGAAATGAAAATGATGAACCACAAAATGAATATCATTATATGAAGATTCAGAAATATAATTCACCAATAATTCATAGAGATTGAGAACCTAAAAAAGAATAAACATAGCTTAGTGAAATTAATTAGAACATTAATTTCCTTGGAACCCCAAATGATATAAATGTGAAGTTAGAAATATTTATGTTGTAAGATCTCACAAGACAACGATTGATTTAGTTGTCAAAGCTAAACTCAGCCAATATCTTTTCAGGGAGGAATTCCAAAAAAAATAAAAAAAATACTACCCAAAAAACATCAAGATATATAGCATTATAGATCTATTTTTTCTGAAGCAATAAAATCTATTAGTGATGGAACATACAACTATGTTTATGAACATAGTTTTTTTTCTCTAGAATTTACTACTAGAAGTTTATTGAACGTTAAAAATTATTCAAATGTGTATTTAATCTATAAATTAATTCTAAGATAGATGTTCTTTGTATTACTTATTATATAGACGTGGTTAATAGAGAAACAATGGATGAAATGGATATTAGGGGTAATCTTATGGGTAGAAACATGTTATCCTACATGGGTGTAGGTGGGAACTCAAATGCTCGGAAAAATGGAAGAGTGACACATACTTATAGGGAAGTGGAGAATGAAAAAAATTACCCACTAAATCAGTTACCTTTCCTCCATAACCTAGTAATGAGACTTTATGTTTCTAATATACTTATTTATAAAATATGAATTGGGGTTTTACAGCACCTCCCAAAGTGTGTCACAACTGTAATAATATGGGACATATTTTATGTTATTTCCCTAGTGATCCTTGGTCAATTATTGGGAATGCCTCTCAAGTATCTTATATATATTATCTATGTCCGGTTGATCACATCAGAATAGTTATATACATAATAATTGAGTGAACCAGAGTGATTCCAAAAACACCCCAACTCCTCAGTCTATATAACCACACCAATGAAGCATGAAGAAATGATGGTGTTAAGAAGATGGTAACATAGGATAAACTAGTGCCTCAATAGTATGAGGTACAATTATAATTAAATAATATCTTATGAAAGTTCTATTTTATACTAGTGAATTCCACCCGTTTATTTCTTCTAGTGTCATTAATGAAATAGGGTTGTATATCAAGATAATTCCATAGGTGATGAGTATCTATAAAAATCTCGGACAATGAGACTATAGAGGTTTTAAGTGTGAATATTTTTCAACAACCACTGATGGAGTCTAGTTTATTTTGGACATTTATATTCTAGAAATTTGTATATTTAACTTAATCCTAGGAATGTATTATTTAGTTTTATTCAATGAACTATTGATTTTTATGTATGATAAGTTAATTTTACATCTCCTAATTGGATTTTACATCTCCTTAAAGAAGACAGGAATACGAATATTATATGAGAAGTACCTTTAACTTAGTTAGTTGGAACTATTTCTTATCAATTGGTAGAAATGGATTTGTGTCCTATAGATGAAATTGAAAAAAGGAATATTTCTAAGATAGTAAAATAATCACCAAATGTCTTTCAAAATTATTTATCTAGGTTAACCCTAAATGAGAAATCACATTTTCAATCAATATACTTTATGGAAAAAGCCTTAATTTTGTTAATCATATAAAATAGATCTAATAGGGTTGTGAAAAGTAATTTTACAACTTGAATAATTGGATTGAAATGAATTCATCGTACTAATCACATTTCCTTGGGTTTCTCCAATTTTGATCACAAAAAAAATTGACGATTCCATTAGATTGTGTTTTGAATATCATAATGTGAATCCAGTTATGATGAAGAATTGATATCCTCTTCCTAGAATCATTAATCTATTTGATTAATTTAATTGAGAAATTTTTCTCTTTAAGATTGATCTATTATCAGGATTCCATCAACTTAGAGTCATAAAATAGGATATTACAAAGATTACTTTTTAGAGTCCATACATGCATTACTAATATATTGTCATTACATTGGTATAATGAAGGCAGAAAAAGTTTTCATGGCCTTGATAAAACATATATTTCACAAGAATTTCTATTCCTTATTTTGTGGATTTTTTTATGATATTTTGGTTTACCCTCAAATCATGATTGACCATAGGGATCACTTGGAGATTTTATTAAGCACGTTGCATGATCACCAAATTTATATCAAATTTTCTAAGAGTGAATTATGGATACAAGATGTTCATTTCATCAGGAATTCTATTTATGAGAAGTTATATTAGTTGACTATGGGAAAATTCAAAGTGTCATTCATTGGAATCCACCCAAAATTAATTCAAGATTCAATTTTTTTTTGGATTAGAAGGTTATTATTTGTGATTTATTTAGGATTTTTATAGGACATATTCTCCAATGATATCATTGATTAATAATGGAAACACATTTAAGTTGACTATATATTATTAGAAATTATTTCAGGATCTAAAATTATGGCTAACATTGGCACCAATTCTTATATTTCTAGAACCAAGTAAAGTATATGTTGTCTTTTATAATGCATCTAAATTGTTACATAGTTTTTTCCTCATGCAGGGAGATCATGTGATGGCCTATGGATTAATATAGTTGTGAAAACATGAAAAAAATTATCCAATGCATGACCAAGAATTAACTATAGTTCTCCATTCCTTAAGGACATGGCACCATGATCACTTTGGGGAAAAAAGTATTAGTTTCCAATGATCATAAAAGATTGAAATACCTATTATTTTTAATATAACTAAACATTAGGTAATGGAATTGGATAGAGTATCTATAAAAGTTTGAGTTGAACATGGGGTATATTCCTGAGAATGGGAACTCTGTGGATGATTATTTGTGTTAAAAGACTTTTAATGAAAAGGTTAGAGATTCTCATGACCAATAGAAGTTGATGAGAGTAATTTATATCATTAAAATGGGATATACTGGAAAGAATGAAAATTATGTATTATTCTCAATCATTATTATTCATGATTTTATGGGTTTAGTCAAAGAGGATCTACAAACAGATCATGACTACATCACAATTTGGGAAAACATAAATAGTGGGGAAACTATAGATGGTTGGAAAAAGGATTAAAAAATATAACTTTATTATCAAAATATTAATGTGGTGCAATAGTGTTTCCAGGAGTAGATTCTTTCATCATATCACTATTTTAAATGGGTTATTAACCAAAGTAATTAGAAAATAAACAGGGAAATGAAAGCTCATTTCTACTTTTATGAAATGTATGGAAATATTGTGTCTTATTTCATGAGACTTATAATTTTTCAAGAGGTAAAAAATAAGACTAAAAATCTTACTAGTATGTTACAATCCATGATTATACTAGATTTTAAATTGGAGAATATCACCATAGACTTTATCACAGGTATCCCACATTCCCTTTGGAAGCATGATTCTATTTGGGTGATTGCCTATCAACTCAAAAATTCATCACATTTCCTCCCAATTCTAGTGTCCATCATAGTAAAAAATACATAAACATTATAAATTCCTGAATTGATGAAGATTCATTTTGTATCAACCTCTATTTTCATTGAAAATGATCTTATTTACTTCTCACTCTTGGTGCACCTTACAACATACTCTGGAAACCTAGTTGACTATGATCACAAAATATCATCGTCAAATGGATAGGTAGTAAAAATGTACAATTCATTAATTAGGTGATATTATTAGATCTTTTTTCATTGAATTTGGTGGCTCATGGGAAGATCATCTTCTTTTAATAGAGTTTATGTAAAAAATAGTTACCAGGAAATGATACATATGGATCTATTGAAGTAATTGTATGTCTGAACTAATTAGTATCTAATTATTTGGGTAGAAATAGGATAAAATTAACTAATCAGACATAGAATTATCCATGAGACTATACAAAATATTCAGATGACGATGAAGCAGATGTATAAAACCCCGAGCCGAAACAAATCCTATATTGATATTCATCATCACCTATTTTATTTTGAGGTGGGTGACCATGCATTTATGAAAGATTCATTATGATTTGGTCATCATTGTTTGGTAAAACAAGTTAAACATTCTCCTCGATATGTGGGTCCCTTTGATATTTTGGAATATATCAATCAAGTTACCTATCAATTAGATTTACCATCAAGATTCAACACTGTTAATCATGTTTTCCACGTCTCTTAACTAAATAAGTATCATTTGGATCCTAATCATGTGATTAGTTGTGATCATGTTACCATAAAACATGATGTGATGTTTATCCATGTACAAATTTGGATTCTAGATGGACCAGAAAATACCTTGAAAGAGAGATCTTGTAATGGCCCGGACCTCTCCGGTCCATTACTTTGTGAAAATGTTGTGTTGGAGGTGTTTTGGGAGGTCAAGGTGACTTATCCCCAACACTTTTCCAATTTCCAGTTCTGTGAATAGTGATTCCAGTTTTATGAACAGTATCGGTAGGTGAACAATGTTTCTATCGGTGAGGTTCAGTGAACAGTGTTTCCAGAACGATCACCTTCTATCGATGGACTTCTAACGGTGGAATTGAACAGTGTTTCCAGCTCGGTAACCTTCTAACGGTGACCTTCTAACGGTAGACTTGAACAGTGTTTCCAGAATGGTAACCTTCTAACGGTGACCTTCTAACGGTAGACTTGAACAGTGTTTCCAGAACGGTAACCTTCTATCGGTGGACTTCTAACGGTAGACTTGAACAGTGTTTCCATAATGGTAACCTTCTAACGGTGACCTTCTAACGGTAGACTTGAACAGTGTTTCCAGAACGGTAACCTTCTATCGGTGGACTTCTAACGGTGGACTTGAACAGTGTTTCCAGCTTCCTACAGTTTCTCCCCTTTGACGTTTCCTTTGACGTAAAATACATTTAAAGCCTTGTTTCAAGGACTCTTAAGGCTGATTCAAATTCCATAAATCCTATATTAATTATTCCTAAGGCCGGGATGTATTTACTTGGTCAAACCGCGTGGGTTAATGCGATCCGTTTTTAATGGAGAATTAACAGGATCTTAAACCATCGCCCCATTAAATCTTCAAAAAGGGACGAGATATCATTCTCCCTTGTTCTTTCCCTTTGTTCTCAACTAAGTGATGCTAGAACCTTTCAATCATTCTCGTAGGAGTTGCACAATCAATCTTTACTCCTAGGATTGGTTCTGCTCTGTTTTGGATGCAACCGAACTGTGTCGGTCAATCTTCCCAATAAGGTATGTTTTATCGTCGTTCCTTTGGGGATCATCTTCTCTTGTTTCCCCCTTCCATATTATACCATGTAATTTCCAAGATTCTAATGGGTTTTTCTTGGGGTTGGTTGGTGCGGACGTACCGTGGCATCCTCGGGTGGATGCAGTTGTCACGAGAGGAGGATTATGACCCGTTGTGTGGATAAAGGACGTTAAGAACTCTTCGAGGTAGGGGATTCATGGCTTCTCTAATTGTATATGTGCAATCATATAATTAGCATGATTTATCCCTTTGGATCACAATGAAATTGACCTAATTAAATACTTGAACCAGATTAAAAGAATTGGTTGATCGCACGTTGTTGCTTTATACCGTGATAACGGTTTGCCTCATGTTTTTCTAGATTGAGTAATATCTGTGATTTCTTTGATTTGTTGTTCCTTCGTGATAGAAATTGATAATGAATGTAAAGCCAGAATTGATTGTTAATTAATTGGCTAAAGATAAAGAGGCATGTAAATTAATTTGGTTATTGTCGTTGTTGTAGTTGTTCTAATTTGAGGATAATAAAATTAGGGAAGTAAGCATGGTTATTTAATTGTGATAGCTTACTGATTAGGTATCCCGTAATTGGAACCTAAGCATAACAAATCTTCCAATTCAATATGGATTAAAGAACAGATTGTGTGGGAATTTTCTAAAAGGGTTCTGAGTTACCCTCTTGTTTGTTAAAGGGTCAAGAGCCCATGGTTGTGATTGTTGTTTTCCTGCTGCTTGTGCTGTGATGTGACCCTGGAGGGGTGTTATGATATGTGGAGGCATGGAGGCCTTGTGGTTGTGGCAGTGGATGATGCCTAGGGTGGCGAGATGCATCAGCTTATGCATGCGGGTGTCGGGGAGGACACCAGGGGTGATGGAATGGGATGGATGTGGTTGCTGGATGCTTGTGGTTTTCTTTGAATGTTAATCTGCTTTGCTTTTCTCCACTGCTCAAGGAAGCTGGTCTTTCTACCCTTCTTCCAAAGGAGGCGAAGACGCGCGGGGTATGCCACATGCTTTCCGTGTTTAGCCTCTTGAGGGAGAATGGGTCTATGCTCTTTCTATAGGCGGCAAAGACTCGACGGGTAGTATATCTACTCACCATGTTGAGCCTCCTTTGTGTTTAGAAGCATAGGATGCTTTCTAGAATGCCTGGGAATATGGAAAAGTAATTCTATAATGAATGTTTGATTAAATGGTGAAAACCCACGGGGGATAGAGATACTAGAATTTAAAGGTGATGTGAATCTTAAAAGGAGCAGTTGATTTTGAATGTGATGCCAATTCAGTTTAATGTGGAATTGTTCATGGTTAATTAATGTTTAAAGAATTAATTAACATACAGTGGAACTGATAAAATGAGAATGGAGTAATTTCAAATGTTGTGTGCTTATAGGACACCTAATCTTAGAAGTAGCAGCCTGGAGTCTGAGAGACGTTAGTTGCAGTTGTATCTATGAATATGTAATGTCCATAGTGTGGATGTGAGTTATATATATATTCTGTACTTTTTGTGTTTCTATACGCTAATCCACCCTGTCGGTAAGGGCAACTGACACCCCGGGGGTTCTGAGCCCTGGGGGGGTGTTTCCCCCAACATTCTGATGGGAGGTCGAATGGCTGGCTACCCCCTTTTGGCCCCACTCTCTTCTCTTGGTAGATACATGTGCCAACAGACACAACTATTAGTTTCCCCATATATGTGTGTAGAGGGCTGTAATGGCTTGTGGTTATTTCACACACATATATTCTGGATATAGTATCCTATGGACTACTATAGGTGTAATGTGTATAGGCTGTCATGGCTTGAGGATCCCTACTCGGTGTATGGGCTATAATGGATTGAGGTATAATACCCGATGTATGATACACGTTATGCGGGCTGTGGTGGCTCCCGGAACATACCTGGTTACTGTTGGTTGTGAGGATGGTGTGGTGCTTCGCCAGGGTGTCTACGGGCAAGCCTTTGTGGTGCACGAGGTGCAGATTGTGGAGCTTAGCCCAGGTGTTTGCGGGCAAGCCTTTGGAGAGAGATGCACAAGACGTATGTCGTTGGGGAAAAGCGGAAAACCAGTGGGGAAGTAGTAGCAGGGTACCCTTGAGATTCTTTACTATATTCTATATTCTTGTATGCGTTACATGGTGGGAGTAGCTATAGTGAGGTTGGGAACTTAGTATACCTGTTTAGGTGACGAGTTAGTTTCACTTGTTGTTCACTGGGCTTTAGCATGATTTCTTTACTTTTGCACGAGAGGCTTGGAGAGGATCCTACTGAGTATACTGTTATACTCACCCTATGTATATATAAACGTTTTTCAGGTCACTTGGAGCAGGTTGGAGATCAAGCTGGTTACTACTAGCTTGTGGTTGGAGGAGGAGTTGTTCTGGCTTGTGATCGCTGCCGTTTTTCTTTCTTTTGGGTACTTTTAGTTTCCCCTTTCAGTTGTAGTACTTTTGCATGACATTTCATATATGTACTTGGATTTATTTTATATTTCAGTTCTGAGTTGGAGTTGATTGGATTCTATTTTATCTCTCTCTTCTACATGTGTTCTCTTAGAGGGTAATGCCTCCCATTTGTATGTTTATTATACCCTCGGTGCTAGTCGCCAACCCGGGGCCTACTGGAGGCGGGACTCGGGGGTCATTATCTCTCTTCTCACATTGTCGGCCCAGGAGGGGTACACTTTGTGGGGAGGGGGTCGTGACAGATCTATTTCCTTGGTATAATATTTATAGTGGGATAGTCAGATTTAATATGAGACTTAGGAGTGAGAGAAGCATATGCTTGATAGATGGTTGAAACTCTTCAAAGACAATGCCAAACTATATCTTCTTAAGGATATAAAACTCAATAGTGGGAAGAATGAAACACCCCCATTTTGAGGTGTCACACCCCGATATCAAATGCTTTTGTATTTTATTCTTCTTGTGGCCTCACATTGTTTGAAAAATGTTTTTTGGGGTACTAGTTTAAAATTTTGAATGTTTCATAATATTGATGGGTTTCAGACTAGTGCACGGGGACCACATGGTTGGCGTAACCATGCGGTCGGCCCGGGTGCCCTTATGGTTTCCCACATCTTAAAATAATAATATTTTATGATAATAAAATTGGTCAATGATAAAAAAAATAATAGTAATACTATTGTGTAATTAATAATAATAATATTATTAATTATAGAATTGTTAATAATTTTTATTTTATAATTTTACCTCGTTTTAAAAAAGTTTTGTCGAGGTGTGGGCCGGGCCTGAGTTGAGTCTTTTTGCTTTCACTAATAAGTGAGCGTTTTGGCTTGACATTGTCTGGCACATGTGCAGGGCACAGTTGAAGCCTTGTGGCTTCACCAGACCACCATGCTGCCTGCCTAGTGCGTTGTCAGTTAATTAATTAACCAAATGAAAAGTTAACATGAATGTTAAAAGAAATCAGAGAAATTAAATTATTCTAGTTTTGTTTTAATAATAATAACAATATTATTATTATTTTGTTAATACTTTATTTTGTCTATTAATATTAATTTTTTTGTCATAATTGTAATTGTATTAACATATTGTTATTATTATTATTATTATAATTTTTATTATCATTATGAAAATTAATGATGTCGTTATGACTATAATTTTCAATGTTATTATAAGTGTTTCATTTAAAATTTTATTATCTATTATTATTATTATTATTATTATTATTATTGATTTTGATCGTTATTTTATTTTTTTAACCCTAAATCCACCATGCGGTACAACCCCTCATTTCCCCTCATTTTTCCTCATTTCCATCGTGCAGGCCCACTCCCCCTACCGCCTCTATGTGTGCATCGCGATTAGGCCATTCCCAATTCCTCGCACTCCTTGTGAGGTGCGTTTAGGACACCAATTCAGTGCCCCCTCTTTCTCCTCCCTGTGTGGTGGTCCGATGCGCCCCCTCCTGCTCAGTAGAGAAACGCCCCAACACGACTCCGACCCTCCTGCTCGGCAGCACAACCCCCAGTCGACCCACCTCCAACTGCGGGATTTTTTTTTTACGTTTTTCTTAAATAATATTTCTGAAAAACGGCCTAGGTCAATTTTTTTTTTAAAATACGCTACAAAGGTGGCATCTGCGATGCCGCCTTTGCTCCCCCGCGCCGCCTTTGGCCCGGATCGATGACATGGCAAAGGCGGCCGGGAGGAGGCCGCCTTTCGCCTCAGGGTAAGGCGAAAGGCGGCATCGCAGAAGCCGCCTTTGGCAATACGCAGAGGCGAAAGGCGGCTTACGAGATGCCGCCTTCGCCTTAACTCCTTATAAAAGGGCGGCCACCCCCCCCCCTCTCCTCACTTGTTCATTGCAACTTCATCTCTCCGATTTTCTCTCTCTCTCTAAAAAATTCCTTTGCTGTGCGAGCTTTTACGAAGCTTCATTTAGATGTATGTTTCTTTATTTAATTTAATGTTTTTATTTAATTAATTTAATTTTGTTTAGTTTTAAATCTTTCATTTGTTAAGCAGTTTATGTAGTTCTTAATATTTGGTTATTTAGTTTTTGTAATTAGTTATATATAGTTTTAAATAATTACTGTTAGGTAGTATAGATTAAGTATAGATTAACTTAAGATTAAGTATTTAGAAATTTTGGTAGCTTAAAGATTATGTGGTTATCTACGCAATTAAATTCCTGTCTGGATACAAACAAGTGGATTTGGCTCTGGCACAGATGTACATAGGGGTAAAACCCGAAAACACCGCTTCGAGCTAGACTCGAACGGGAACTGGTGCACGATAACGGGCCTTGCTGCATCCTGGTTTGACACTCCTAGGGAATATGCTTAAGATGATTCATATTTTCTTTACAAACTACTAAAATTTCTAAGAGAAGAAAAAGCAAATCAGTATATTTATCAATGATAAATGATAAATATAATTTTATAGAATGAAATAAGGACATAAGAATTAAAAAATTAAAGTTATTATTAGTTAATTATAAAATAATAGAATAATTAATGATTAGTTGTTATTAGTTATTTTTAGAATAATTAATAAATAACATAGGATTAAAACATGAATTCATATAATGATTAGCTAACGATACTAATGATCAGTATATTTATCAATGATAAATGATAAATATAATGTTATAGAATCAAATAAGGACATAAGAATTAACAAATTAAAGTTATTATTAGTTAATTATAGAATAATAGAATAATTAACGATTAGTTATTATTAGTTAATTTTAGAATAATTAATAAATAACAAAGGATTAAAACATGAATTCATATAATGATTAGCTAACGATACTAATGAACATATAAAGTGAAATGAAGAAGAACAAATAAACTAAATAAAAAGGCGCTCTAAAATTACATTCTAATAAATATCATATGGTCAAACATCAGTAGCATAGTTTATGGTATAGAAAGGCGCAATAAAATTACATTATAATAAATATCATATCGTTAAACATAATTGTTAATATTTTGTTACACTATCATAATTTTGATGAAAGAAACATTTTTGACGTAGAGAGCCATGTTTGCCTGTGTGTACTGTTATGGGGAGATTATTCAAACTGAGCAAGGAGCTTCTTACAGTACACAACCAATTACGGTGGTTAGTACAGTTGATTTTGTTACCATAAGTGACCTTCAAGAGAGAATTCATGTTTCCTTAAATCTGGGACCTGATCAAGAGATAATGTCTATGAGCTATAGACATTTGCAATTTCCAACAACACTGTGGCATATAGCTTGTCCATTGGTTGCTGATGCGCAGTGGGTCCAAGCAATTAATTTATTTTCTCAACGGTTAGATGGTACCATGATAGAGTTATACGTTGTTGTTGCTACTGTACAACAACAACGTCCACTTGTACAAAGACGTAGAAATACAAGAGTGGTTGAAGACAGTCTACCCCATGACATTGAGCCTATTCCAAATGATGCAGTAGAAGAGGACAACCTAGATGATCTTCCGGATATACATGTCAATCTGACTTCTGATGAGGAGTTTCGTAATGATGGATCAGATGGCGACAACAATGCTGATGAGGAGGGACCAACAAAAGATAAAGAGGAGGTTTTGAGAAATGAAATTGTTGTACATCAACCTCGGTCAATAAATCATCCACCATTATTTTCATCTTGGTCAGAAGCAATGACACGCGTGCCTGAATTCGATAATACTGTTCTCACACCGACAACTGAGTTCCCTGGAGTTGTACCAGATAGGTTTAGTGAGGTGGACAAAACCTTATATATTGGAAGGAATTTTCCCAGTAAAGATTCCTTAAAAAGCACGTTAAAGAGATTTCATATTGAGAGAAACTTCAACTATGTAGTTCACAAATCATGCCATAGTAAATATGTTATACGGTGCGTGAAGTATGGGGATGATTGTAGATTTCACTTAAGGGCTATTCCAGACATTACATTTGGAGGTTGGAGAATCTCAAGGATTGAGGCGGCTCATACTTGCGTTCAGCCAAGTCTCACAGAAGATCATACTTCATTGGATGCAGAATTTGTGTCATCTATTGTTGTTGAGATGATTAGGACATGACAAGATGTTCCAATATCCCTTGTGCAAGAGAGGATTCTACAGACATTCGGTTATAAAATTTCCTATAATAAGGCATGGATGGAGAAACAGAAGGCAATTGTGAAGGTATATGGTGATTGGGATGACTCATATCGAGTATTGCTGCAATTGCTAGCCATAATGAGGCATCATAACCAAGTTCTCTTCCATATGGATACAAACGAACATGTGTCTCTTGATAATCGACTTGATCCATCTCGTGTTCAATTTCATCGGTTGTTCTGGGCATTCCTTCCTTGTATCTCTGCATTTCGTTTTTGCAAACAATTTATTCAGATTGATGGAACATTTCTGTATGGAAAATACAAGGGCGTATTGTTGATTTTGGCAACCCAAGATGGAAACCGTTCACCTCTTCCGCTTGCCTTTGCCATTGTAGAGAAAGAAAACTATGAATCATGGAGTTGGTTTCTGGCATGTATCAGCAACCATTTCACCAACATTCAGGGAGTTTGTTTGATATCTGATCGCCATCAAGCAATTACTGAGGCAATCAATGCAGATCCTGATACATGGAGATACCCAAACTCACATCATCGGTTCTGCATTAGACACATTGCTAGCAATGTACATAAAAAATTCCACAACGAACCGATGAAGAAGGCAATCACGAGGCTTGGTACGTATTTTATTCATTCTGTTTTACTGTTTCAATATAAATATAAAATAAATTTATGTGAAATATCATCTACGTTTTGTAGCATATGAGTCGGACCAACGACGATTTGAAGAACGTTTTGAACAAATTCTCCAGGCTAATCAAGAAGTTTATGATTATATGATGTGGATTCCAAAAGAGAAATGGACATTGGCATACGACGGGGGAAAGAGGTACGGACACATGACGACAAACATTGTGGAGTGCATCAATGGTATCTTCAAAGTACTTCGCAAGCTACCTATAACCGCATTAGTTCAGGAGACATTATATCGATGTGTGAAGTACATTGTGGATAGACAAAAACTAGCATTAGACAGAATACATCAAGGGATAAGATATGGAATACACTTTCAACGAGAGATTGAAAAAAATATTGAAGAAGATTCTGGTTATCACGTATGTCTCTTTCGAAGAGAAGACTCCCGATTTGAAGTTCAAGAGCGTTCATACCCCATCACAAATCACGTCGGTGAAAAAATGGTGGTATTACTGGAAACAAGGCAATGCCAATGTGGAAAATTTCAGGCCTTACGGTTTCCATGTACACACGTCATCGCAACATGTGCCTCTGTGAACATCTCATGGGAAGCATATGTTGATCCAGTGTACCAGATGGATATCATTGCCAACTGTTATACTGCACCATGGACACGTATTGGGGAGTATCATTATTTCCCAATGCCTGAAGGCCAGCCGATAGTGATACCTGACATGAATCAGTTACGTCCTCGTGGGAGACCAAAGGCGAGTAGGATGTGTAATGAGATGGACTGGCCTCAAGAACAAGGGCAGAGTTTGCGATGCGCAATATGTCATAAAGAAGGTCATAACCGGAAGCGATGCCCTAACGTTGTTGGGTCGACTTCACAGTCTCATTCATAATGATGTATTGTCTTCATTGTGACATTCCCATATTGTAAACTAAATGTTGTTATCTCTTTTTTATTCCTTTCTTTTCTAAACCCCAAACATCTGAGATAAGTTTTCATATTAATATTCATGCTTTCAAGAAATAACTTTAAATATGAAATAATAGAATTTATTTCCAAACTCTGAAAGCGGAACACTTAACCCATATTGAAAAGTGTATGTCAGTTAACCCATTAACATGTTTCCTGGACGTTAATATTAAAAATTTTAACCCTAAACCCTCCAACCTAAACCCCAATCTAAACATGCAGGATATTTTAGAAAACTGTTCTATAACAAATTTATAGTATCATAATAATTAGCATAAGATATTGAATACATACAATTAGATAAATTCTAAAAACATCATTACTAATTGACATGGTTTATCTTAATCCAATCCATAAGTCGTTAATCACAAAGCTCCCCCAAAATATGTGTAACCAAATTCAAGACTCAATATTTTAGATAACATAACTTATTTCATATTAATATTCATGCTTTCAAGAAATAACATTGAATATGAAATAATAGAATTTATTTCAAAACTCTGAAAGCAGAACACTTAACCCATTTTGAAAAGTGTATGTCAGTTAACCCATTAACATGTTTCCTGGACGTTGATATTAAAAATTTTAAACCTAAACCCTCCAACCTAAACCCCAATCTAAACATGCAGGATATTTTAGCAAACTGTTCTATAACAAATTTATAGTATCATAATAATTAGCATAAGATATTGAATACATAAAATTAGATAAATTCTAAAAACATCATTACTAATTGACATGGTTTATCATAATCCAATCTATAAGTAGTTAATCACAAAGCTCTCCCAAAATATGTGTAACCAAATTCAAGACTCAATATTTTAGATAACATTACTTATTTCATATTAATATTCATGCTTTCAAGAAATAACTTTGAATATGAAATAATAGAATTTATTTCAAAACTCCGAAAGCGGAACACTTAACCAATTTTGAAAAGTGTATGTCAGTTAACCCATTAACATGTTTCCTGGACGTTAATATTAAAAAATTTAACCCTAAACCCTCCAACCTAAACGCCAATCTAAACATGCAGGATATTTTAGCAAACTGTTCTATAACAAATTTATAGTATCATAATAATTAGCATAAGATATTGAATACATACAATTAGATAAATTCTAAAAACATCATTACTAATTGACATGGTTTATCTTAATCCAATCTATAAGTAGTTAATCACAAAGCTCCCCCAGAATATGTGTAACCAAATTCAAGACTCAATATTTTAGATAACATAACTTATTTCATATTAATATTCATGCTTTCAAGAAATAACTTTGAATATGAAATAATAGAATTTATTTCAAAACTCCGAAAGCGGAACACTTAACCCATTTTGAAAAGTGTATGTCAGTTAACCCATTAACATGTTTCCTGGACGTTAATATTAAAAATTTTAACCCTAAACCCTCCAACCTAAACCCCAATCTAAACATGCAGGATATTTTAGCAAACTGTTCTATAACAAATTTATAGTATCATAATAATTATCATAAGATATTGAATACATACAATTAGATAAATTCTAAAAACATCATTACTAATTGACATGGTTTATCTTAATCCAATCTATAAGTAGTTAATCACAAAGCTCCCCCAAAATATGTGTAACCAAATTCAAGACTCAATATTTTAGATAACATAACTTATTTCATATTAATATTCATGCTTTCAAGAAATAACTTTGAATATGAAATAATAGAATTTATTTCAAAACTCTGAAAGCGGAACACTTAACCCATTTTGAATAGTGTATGTCAGTTAACCCATTAACATGTTTCTTGGACGTTAATATTAAAAATTTTAACCCTAAACCCTCCAACCTAAACCCCAATCTAAACATGCAGGATATTTTAGCAAACTGTTCTATAACAAATTTATAGTATCATAATAATTAGCATAAGATATTGAATACATACAATTAGATAAATTCTAAAAACATCATTACTAATTGACATGGTTTATCTTAATCCAATCCATAAGTAGTTAATCACAAAGCTCCCCCAAAATATGTGTAACCAAATTCAAGACTCAATATTTTAGATAACATAACTTATTTCATATTAATATTCATGATTTCAAGAAATTACTTTGAATATGAAATAATAGAATTTATTTCAAAACTCTGAAAGAGGAACACTTAACCCATTTTGAAAAGTGTATGTCAGTTAACCCATTAATGTTATATTTACATTTTACACTTACGACTCATTTTCTTTGTTTATATGCAGATGGATGATACCATACTACTCACTCAGCAGCCTACCCATATTTTGCAGGCCGTGTTAGAGGGTCATCCAGATCGATTTGTGAAGGTGCGTCGAGCGCACCATTTTCATCACATGGAGCCTCCACATGCCATTAGACCTTACTTGCGCCGTGCTGGCTTCTATGGCCTTGCCGTATCAGATTTCACATTTGTAGATCATTACCTACTTGCTGCCCTCGTTGAGAGATGGAGACCAGAGACACACAAATTCCACTTGCCTGAGGGGGAGATGACCATCACCCTCGAGGATGTCGCAGTTCTTCTCGGTCTTCCTATCCAGGGGAGACCCGTTATTGGACCCACTCGTGCAGCTTGGCCAGACCTTGCTCAACACTTGTTAGGCGTTGATATTTTGTCCGACCGTAGGGCTATAGATGGATCGTCCATATCTATGCATTGGTTGGAGTCGCAGATTCCACATTTACAGGATGATGATGATGAGCAGACCGTCATGCGTTACGCCCGTGCATATATCTTACGACTCATTGGTGGGACCATGTGTACTGATCACTCGGGGATGCACGTGCATATGATGTATCTACCCCTACTAGAGGACTTTGATCGGGCTGGGACGTACAGTTGGGGATCAGCCTGCTTGGCATACACATACAGATCATTATGCAGACTATCCCATAGGGACCGTACAGGTCTTGGAGGATGCGTCATCCTTATTCATATGTGGGCATGGGAGCGCATCCCATCATTCCGCCCTAACCTTGCTGGTCCACCGGTCGAGATGGAGGTGCTGCATGACGCTCCGCGTGGACGCTGGTATGATAAGTCATTTCTATTGGTTTTTTATTCTACTATGAGTTATTGACTATAATTTCTCAATATTTGTCATTATCGTTGTATTTTACAGGTGGTGTCAGCGACACAATTTTGACGTGGTTCCGAGACAGCATTTGGGCGTATATCGGCTACAGTTGGACTGTCTCTTACCTGATCAGGTATGTATATACAATCTATCAATGTCTAACATTTTTAATAATAACATCAATTTTGGTTTTTAGTTGGGTGTTTTTTTTACAAAATCACTTGTCATTTCAGATTTCATGGCTTCCATACTGGAGTATTATGGACCAGTTGCCAGCATACTGCACTGTTGGTCTTGAGGATGCTATGGTTGTAGTGCCCCTCATTCACTTTCATATTATTGAGTGGCAGCAGCCTGACAGGGTCATGCGCCAATTTTTTTCGTACTCAGCCGATTCCATTACCATCTAGACAGACAGACAAGCTTCATGGGATGAAGCTGACAGGGAGGCAGGATGATGACTGGTCCCAAGTACATGTGAGTTTTATTGATTGCTGGCACAGACGTGCAGAGTTACGTATTCAAGGTGTTCCTACAAATCGATTCTCTCTTTCAGAGTAGGATGACTATGCGCCATGGTATAGACTAATGTCTATACTGTATCTTACCCAAGCTGGCATAGAGATGCAGAGGATGGTAAGTCAATAAATTCCTATTACTTTGTTTATTGAATTATTTTCTAATTCCATTTGAATCTACTTACAGGGAAGTCACACAGAGCAGCTTGTTCGCATGAGCGATGAAGAGGAGGAGGGGGTCTTTAGCCGGGCAGCCGTCCATGCTACAGCGCTGGAGGTGAGGGCATCTTTTCATGCGCTTTTCGAGAGCATCTTCACGCGTCTGGCTCGGAGACAGGAGGTTCCTGCCACAGAGGAACATCCTGCAGCTGCTGCTGGTGCTGAGGAGCCACGACCACGGCAACGTAGACAGCGTCGTGCTGCACGTGAGGCATCGCCTATTCCACAGGCAGAGGTCGGGCCTCTAGTAGTCCAGGATCAGCCTATTAAGGATGTGCCTCAGGTGGCATGGGATCCGTCTTTCCTGACAGGATATCCGCAGTTCTCTCCATCTTGGGTTCCAGATCCTTCACAACCTTGGATTCTAGAGCCGTTGTCGTCTTGGGGTATAGCTCCATCACAGGCTTCGTTCCCCTCTGCGATGGAGGCAGGTCCTTCTACCACCCTAGTGGGAGAAGGATCTGAATGGCAGTACGAGATGCAGTTGAAAGCTCCTCCAACTGACACACAGATGGAGGATGCGACGGTCGACGTTTCAGTGCCCGAGGATCAGCCTTCTCCAGGTCATCAGACTCCACTGCGCACTCGACGTGGACGTCCTATTCGCAGACCACCATGTGGGACGGAATCTCCTCGCCACAGAAATATGCATTGATTGTACATTATTGTTTACATGTTTTATGTGTACTGAAATCAAAATACTATTTTTACTTGTTGGTCAGAGTGGAATCTCAGGAGGGGGTAAATTTGGTTTTATTTATATATATTTATATAACCATACGAACATAATAATAAAACATTAATAATTACTAATTACCTAATTACAAATTATATAATTAATAATTCTATTAATAATTAACTATTTAATTAGTATATAATTAATATTTATATTATGAAATAACTAATTAATTAGTATATAATTTGTAATTTTGTAATTAGTGTTTATTAATCATTAATTATATAATAACTAATTAGTTAATTAGTAATAAAATTATCAATTATATAATACTTAATTATTACATATATAATAAATACTTAGTTAATTAGAAATATAATTAATAATTATAACTAATTAATTAGTAATTGGTAATGATTAATTAGTTAATCAGTAATATAAATATTTATTATAATTATTCATTATAAGAGGGTTTGCCCTGAAAATCATTCTGCATTTTTGATGTGAGATTCAGGTTCTACTTTTACTGTGCAGTAGATTCTGCATTTCCGATGTGGGATTCTGTTACAAGTACGTGACTTTGAAATACAATAAAATATAAACTATAAGGCCAATATAAATGAAATTTTAAACATTGATTAAAAATATAATAAATAGTTGAAAAAAAAGAATTTCCTAAAAAATGTTGATGAAAAATAATCTATAACCTTTCAAAACCGCCTACTTGAAACTTAAAAATGTTTCAAATAAGTGAATTTGAAAGACTGTAAAATATAAACTATAAAACGAATATAATTAAAACTTTAAAAATTGATTAAACATATAATAAATAGTTGAAAACAAATGAAATTTCCAAAAAAATGTTGATGAAAAGTAATTTATAAGCTTTCAAAACCGCATACTTGAAACTTACAATTTTTCAAGTACGCGACTTTGAAAGACCATAAAACATAAAATAGAAGACCAATATAAATGAAACATAAAACATGGATTAAACATATAAAAAATAGTTTAAAACAAAATCAATTTACAAAAAAATGTTAATGAAAAATAATTTATAAGCTTTCAAAAATGCCTACTTGAAACTTAAAAATGTTTCAAGTACGTAACTTTGAAAGATTATAATTATATTACTAATTAACTAATTAATTATTATATAATTAATAGTTATATAAATAATTAACTAATTATTTATTATATAATTAATAATTAATGAGTAATAATTAATAATTAATAATTTAATGAATAGATATAATTAATATTTATATTACTAATTAACTAATTAATAATTACTAATTACTAATTACTTATTAATAATTATTAATTACTAATTACTAATTATAATGAATAATTATAATCAATATTTATATTACTAATTAGCTAATTAATAATTAATAATTACTAATTAATTAGTTATAATTATTAATTGTATTTCTAATTACCTAAATATTTATTATATATGTAATAATTATATTACTAATTAATTATTATATAATTAATGATAATATTACTAATTAACTAATTAATTATGACATATTTAATTATTAATAATTACTAATTAATAATTAAAAATTATAATGAATAAATGTAATTAAAAATTATATTACTAATTTACTAATTAATTGTTATATAATTAATAATTATATAACTAATGAACTAACTAACTATTATATAATTAATTATTAATAATTACTAATTAATAATTATAATGACTAATTATAATTAATATTTATATTACTAATTAACTAATTAATAATTACTAATTACTAATTAATAATTACTAATTACTAATTACTAATAATTAGTAAGTGAAACCGAAAGCTTATAAATAATTTTTTATCATCATTTTTTATGATTTTTTTTGTTTTCAACTATTTTTTATATTTTTAATCCATGTTTTAAGTTTCATTTATATTGGCCTTATAGTTTATATTTTATAGTCTTTTAAAGTCACGTACTTGAAAAATTTTAAGTTTCAAGTATGCGGTTTTGAAAGCTTGTAAATTACTTTTCATCAAATTTTTTTTGGAAATTTCTTTTTTTTTCAACTATTTATTATATCATTAATCAATGTTTAATGTTTCAATTATATTTGTTTTATAGTTTATATTTTACAGTATTTCAAAGTCACGTACTTAAAACATTTTTAAGTTTCAAGTAAGCGGTTTTGAAAGCTTATAAATTATTTTTCATTAACATTGTTTTGTAAATTTCTTTTGTTTTAAACTATTTTTTATATGTTTAATCCATGTTTTAAGTTTCATTTATATTGGTCTTCTATTTTATGTTTTATGGTCTTTCAAAGTCACGTACTTGAAAAATTTTAAGTTTCAAGTATGCGGTTTTGAAAGCTTATAAATTACTTTTCATCAACATTTTTTTTGGAAATTTCATTTGTTTTCAACTATTTATTATATGTTTAATCAATTTTTAAAGTTTTAATTATATTATTTTTATAGTTTATATTTTACAGTCTTTCAAATTCACATATTTGAAACATTTTTAAGTTTCAAGTAGGCGGTTTTGAAAGGTTATAGATTATTTTTCATCAACATTTTTGAGGAAATTATTTTTTTTCAACTATTTATTATATGTTTAATCAATGTTTAAAATTTCATTTATATTGGCCTTATAGTTTATATTTTATTGTATTTCAAAGTCACGTACTTGTAATAGAATCCCATATCGGAAATGCAGAATCTACTGCACAGTAAAAGTATAACCTGAATCCCACATCGAAAATGCAGAATGATTTTCAGGGCAAACCCTCTTATAGAAGGGAGGCATGGGTAAGAGTTTCTGTCAGAATCCAGGCTGATGTAATGGCTGTAGCGCTGGATCTTTAATAGCAGAGAAATTCTACTGAATTTTTTTTGTTTTGTTTATATATATATATATATATATAAACAAAATAAAACAAAACAAAAAAAATAAAAAAAAATAAAAAAAAATAAATTTTTAGGAGAAAGGCGGCATCGTGGATGCCGCCTTTCACCCGGAGTGCAAAGGCGGCATCTCGGATGTCGCCTTTCATCCGGAGTGCAAAGGCGGCATCTCGGATGTCGCCTTGCCCCCGAAATGCAAAGGCGGCATCCCGGATGCCGCCTTTAAGGTGCATTTTTAATTTTTTTTTGCCGGAAGCATTTTCTGGAAAATATTTTTTTTAAACGTAAAAAAAAATCCCCAACCGCGCGGCCCTCATCCGACCAGCACACACCCTACCATCTGATCCTTCTCCATCTAGTTCCCCTACCAGCGATTCATTTTATCCCGCTAAACCCCCTCACTCCGATGTCCCTTTTCCAGTCAAATTTTTCCGGTGTGGATCACCTCCAGCAACCCTATCTTTCTCGGTTGGCCTCCCACAACCCTTACTGTAGATTTATTACTTCATATGGTGGTTTATTCCATTTTTTTATAATTGCAGGTTACGTTTCATGTAGTTTAGGGTACATTTGTGATGATTTTGGTTCAATGTTTGTTTGTCGTGTTGCGACTGACAATCAATTGTGGTTGTCCACAAAGTTGAGAGGTTTTTCTACACCGTGATTGGTGGTTTCGTGTCTTAAAATCCACAGATGTTTTTATTTATTAATTTAATTACGTTTTACATGTTCTATGGTTTGATTGGATGATGAAAAATCTATTTTATAAATGTTTTCACGTGTGTGTGATGAAATTGCATTTTCTTTTAGATAAGGTTGTGTCTTTTATTTTGGACTTGAAGCAGAAATTCATTGAAGTGTTTAGTTAATTGTTTAAGGTGTTTAATTTATTGTTTAATCATAAATTATTTTATTGTTCCCTGCCCTAACATCTTTATATGATTTTATTCTATTTATTTAAGCTTGTAAATGAATTATTTAGATTAATTATTCTGTGTGTATGTTGTTTTGAAATGATTTGTGTGTTTATAGGTTGGAAATTATTTTTTCACAAACGAAAGGGCTATGTCTTTGTGTGCGTTTTGGTCTAATGTTTCTCAAATAGATTTTTAATTGTTTTTTGGAAGGTGTGAATTATATTTTTAAGGGAATTTGTGGTGTCTATGTTTAAATAGATATTTCCAAGGGAAAACAGATCATTTTAAGCTTGTCATATTTGTTATGCATTTGGTGTATAAATGGTGAAGTTGTTTGAAGGGGAAAATGTTGTTTTAAAAATAGTTTAATGTGTGAGTGGTTTTATAAAAGGGAATGGCCCATAGTTTTGGTTGATCTTAATTGATTTTGTTATTTGTGAAAACCCTGGATGTGTAATTTTGAAATGTTGTATATATTATTTAAGTGTTTAATTGTTTTATTAAATAATACGTGTAGTGCATTGTACCGGATTTGTGGTTTGGAGTCGCTGTGTCTAAAGTGACTCACCTGTGTGCTCATAGGTATGTATATATATATATATATATATATATATATGGGTTCCCCCATTACATGTATAGTCATCCATGGTAGGGAATATACATGTGTGGGGCTAGGTGTCCCCATGTATATATATGAAATTCCATACATAGTTGAGTGGAAACTAGTATATGCAGATAAGAATATGTGTAAGGATCCTCTTGCACATGATCATCACCATGCAGGTGTGTTCACAGGGGCTAGGTGTCCTTATATGTATGTGAAACTGCATATGACTAGTGGGGGAGTAGCATATTCTAGTAAGAAAGTGCCAAGAGTTGAAAGTTTGATTTAGTTCCACCCTGAGGTAGGTACCCTATACCTATGTCTTTAATTGGAATTCCATAACTAGTCCCCTATTTTAAAAATATGCTTTATATTTATGCTATATAAAGATGATATGAAATCTTGTTGCAGTTGATAAAAATGATTATGCCTTTGTTTTGGAAATTGAAATTTATTTCTGATTCCCTTTGGTCTTAAGTGACCTTTCTTGAAATGTTATTTTCTATGTGTTTTTGAATTTGTAATGAATATTTCCAATGGAATTTGTGTTTTTAGATGGTTAGTTATAAAAAGTGCTACTTGTATGTAATTATGCCTGTTTGGAACCTTAAGAATGGTTTATGAAAAAGAAAAACCTCCCTTAAGGCACTCCCCCTTGTTTTAGAAAAAGATGTGCGTGTTGAATGTGTGATTTTTGATGTGTTCCTAGTAAGGAGGCTAGTGCATTATTGTGTGACAGAAAAAGGGGGATGTGCTCAAGGAGGGAGATCGGTGGTGAGAGGTTGGATGTGTTTTTAAGTAATGAAAATGCTAAGTACATATATGTTTTCTTAATAAAAACTCACCACCACTTGAAATAGAGGACAATGGGAAACCTAGTATCTTGGTGGGTGAACTAGGACTAGTACGCTAGATTATACCTAAGTGCTTCATCCCGGTTTCTTCTAGCTGGATTGACGCTACAACACTAACTAAACATTTGTGACGACCAGAGGCCACTAGGTTATGAGCATGTTCTCTACTAGGGGCTCATGCATGAGAATGTAGATCATTGTGGTTCCTATGCCATGTTTCATTGAGGTATGTGGATCCTAGGTCCCCAACTAAAACTAGGTTCTTAGGGATTTCCCATGGTGCATGAGATGTGATTTCCATTTTATCCATTTCATACTCGATGTCTTATTTTTGAAAACCATATTTTAATCTAAATTGGTTTCCATTCATTTTGAAATTTCAATGCATTCTTGGAACCTATTTTGAAAATATAGTGGGAGAGAATTTATTTACATGAAAATAAAAACATGTTACTTGAATTTGAAAAGAATGAAAAACATTATTTTATTCTGTCCCATTCTCAAACTAGCATGTTATGGATTTCTTATAGAAGGCAAGAGTATAGGGTGCTATTTTAACTTTTCATTCCTATTGACCATCTCAGTACTCATGCCTACATTAATTTTCAGTTTCAGGTTTCTCTAGTATTGGATTTCTCTTGGAGAGAGTGTAGTTTATGTTCTGTGGTGGCCCATGAGGACACTAGAGGTATGTCCTGTTGCTTCGTTTATCCATTTTTTCGTTGCCATGTTTTTCAATTTATATTCTTTTATTTATCTATTTGTTTAGTTTATGATTATTTATCTGTCTTTTTAATGGGCTAAATCATTTCCAACTGGTTTATTTTGATGGCCGACACTAGTTTCCAGCCCATGGGGTTTGGGAATGCCCATTGGGCCTTGCTGCGGATCGGGTTGAGCGTCAATTGTATGATGACCTGAGTTAGTTCGCGACATGAGGTACATTCAATGTTATCTTAATTTTTAGTTCCATTTCATTGTTTTATTTGGATTCAAGATGCATTGGTGGGTTCCTCAGAGAGGCCATGAGTGTTTAGGAATATTCTTGGTCCACCACAGGTAGCAACACACTGTTGTGGATGGTGTAGTGCACTATGAGTACTATTTTGAAACATGGGCACACAAAAATTCCAAGGGAGGGAATGACAACTAATTTCCAATAGACATGGAATGTAGGGGGTCAAATTATGAGACACAACCAAAGAAGGAATCACTACACTATTTTTTAGGGAACTATGGGTTGAAAAATGATTGGATCTTTGATATACATCATAGTGGATCGTCATGGAGGGTTCTTGGACTTGGGGTGATCAAAGGTACCATGACCACGTCAGAAAGTACTATGCTATTTTGTCAGTCTATCTGGTTTGTTTAAACGACTGATTAGAGCACCAATATTGGGGGTGGAGTAATAGGTCCAAGTGAAATTTTCATGGGAGGGTTTTAATGAAATATGTGACTAGAAATTCCCTCTTATAACCTATGCTCACCCTACCCCCGTTTAGGATTTTGAAACCTAATGAAACCAAGGTTCAATATTGTCACAATTTTACTCATCTTAGGGATTACTTTTCTTTTTATAGTGGGTGAACTCTAACTCTCAATCTTTAATGGTGAAATTGACGGTTAGAGATTGAAGTATTTTTTACTCTCTCTTCTTGTTCTTAAACATGAATAAATAAATTTTCATATATGAATTTATTTCATTTTGAAAAAAAATTAGTTGGGATTAGTTTTAGGATACCCTTTGGTTTATGAGTAATAAAAATTATATTTTGAAATATTTTTGGAAAAACATTTTTGAATCATGGTTTTAAATTGTGCATTTAGTTTAATGCATGCAAAATATTTGATCATATGACTGAAATATATTAATTGATTTTTAACAAGTGAATGGGCGTAATACCTTGACATACATTATAATTTTTTGAGTTCATATTTTACTGAAATACACCTTATTTGGTTCAGAGAAGGGGTTGGATATAGATAAGGGCACCTAGGATTCATAACTAAGGGAAGAATTGAATAGTAGGACAACATTATGATCATGGGATTGGAATACTATTGGTGGGTTGCATGAATGCATGCATGTGTGTGTATATGAACATGGAATGAGAATAAAAAGTGAATTAATATGACATTTTTTTATTTTAAAATTTAATTGATCCTTCATCTACCTAGCTCTTTTCCTAGTGGTGTGTGTGGGAATCTTTTTTTTGTAATTCCTACTAGTTATGATTATTTAACCTCTATATATTCACTTTGTTTTATATTAAGATGTTTTTTCCATGATACATGAAATGATAAGATTTCATATTTCTCTAGTGGTGATATTTGATATAGCTATCTAGAGTTGGAGCTTTATAGTTGGTAATGACTTTGGATTCTTGAGTGGTGCCACCTTGGTGCATAAGACATGTTTTATTTCAGTGTCTTTTTGTATTGGGTAATTTTTTATTCTATTATTATGATATTATTGGTTATTGTTATTTTTGTGTTGTATTGTTCAAATGCCGTGATTCATATAGTTTGGTTTGGTTTTTTTATCTAGATAGGTTTCATTTATTTTAAAATGGAAAATTGTCCCCAAATGACTTAGAAATCCATTGAAATTTATTACCATCCTTTGGTATCTATGGGGTTTTACATAAGGTTAGTGGCACCTCAGATACTTCCAAGGCAATGGTGAGTGTTAGGATGTTACTCATTTAAATTTTTTCTCCACTCCACAATTTCAAAAGGTCATATTGTTATTCATTGACTTATTTGATTCTTTAGAACATACTGGACATAATCAATTCCCTTTCGACATCAACTAATATTAAGAAACATGAAAGTAGACCTCTCTTAGTCTTTCTACTCGAATCAATATCATTGATCTCAAAATGAAATCAGATTTATATATTCATTATTACATTTCTAAATATAGTTAACATAATCTCTGATATCCATATCTTCCTCCTTTCATAAGCTTAGTCAGCCACATTTAATGCCTATGATAATAGTAGAAGATGAATTATTTAAAGTATCCCAAAAATATTAGTGTCAAATTAATTAATGGATTCCAAAAATCTCAACTAGAATAATGAATTCAACATCTTGAATATTTTATCTTCATGTACAGCTTAACATTACAAAATTAGCATCTTCTATTTCATTAACTTCATTAAACTAAAGACATACTAACATTAAATTCATTACACAACTTCTTCTAGTATTTTTTATTCCATTGATATTTAAAAACATTATATATCATAAAAATACCTCTTTTACCTCTGCTTTTATACATCCCAACCTTTTGACCTTTTAACATAATCTGACTTACCTTCTATTCTTTCAATGTTTTTATTCCATTCCTCAAACATGTCATTGAAAATATAGATTATGGAAACTCATCTTATATTCTTTCAATAATCCAAACATTTGGTCTCCAAAAATCACTAATTCTAGACTTCATATCTAATCTCTAATACTTGGGAAAATCATCACCTTGAAACACCTTCCATAATGCGTTAATCAAGATTTCAAAACTCTATATTCAATGGATTTATTATTTCACATAATTTAATTCTCCAATGTTCACTTCTAATTTTGATGCTTTTCGTATCCATATCAATTAATCACACATGAATTAATCTGATAATTTGCATTGAAATCAACCCATGTTATCAACATTACTAATTATTTTAATTTCAGCTCTACAATATCATCTTTAAAATCCAATGCTTCATCTTCCAAATCCACCATTATAAAACAATCAATATCATCATTTTGATAATTATTCATTTATCAATTCCCAGTTTACATCACACAAATAAATTTTATAAAAATATTTTTTATTCATATGTATATCAGTTTTAATATATAAGGACGTTACCAATTCTTCACCCCTTCTATAATTCAAATACATCTTATTCCATCATAAAAAAATCATTTTACTAACTCATCATGAATAAAAAACCGTGGTCTAAAAATCATGTATTTTGTTACTTGAAATATCATCATACCATTGGCTAAATTATCATAAATACATTTCAAATAATCCCATCTTAAAAAATATTTCTTCTTCTAGAAACAATCATTCTCAACATTTATAGCTCATCATGTAACCTTAAGATAGAAAATTATATAATTTATAACAAATATACCTATGGAATAGATGGTTAACAATTACATATCATGTAGGTTTTCCCATATATCTCATTTTCCATGTACAATGGAAAATGTCTTTTGTATAGAAAATATCTTACAAACTTGTGTAATATTATTTCCATTTTGATTTAAAAATATATCTCAGAAAAAATTGTACTTGTCATCTAACAGTGTATGAACATAAATTATAAATGGTTCAAAATGAATTTTAAATCCATGTAACATCTAAAAATACATTTCATTATCAAAAATTCGACTACCAAATTTTGCAGTTATCTTTTATTTTGCTATAATATTTATCTATGCTTTCAGCCTTAGTTCTGCTTTCAGGAAAAACTTTAATAAAGTGAAACTTTAGAATAGTGTAACATCAATATACATTTTCCCCCAAAATAACTCCCCCAACATAAAAAAGTGTAGTTAAACATTCAAAATTAGTTTTTTCATGATTTTTAAACATACGGAATTATTATCACATTCTTCCAAAAGAACATTTAGTTCAATATTATTTCATCATCTTTTAGTAATTTTTATGGATTCAAATTAAGTTTCAGATAAAAAATAATTATATATTACTTCTACATAAAATATCTATATTTATATGGAAGTAAAAATATCTACATCTGAATCTTTTACTAACATCATTAATTCAAGAAAAATAATATTTCAATCAACTAGATTAGTCACCCAGAATCTCAATCCCCTTGAGAATTAACTTGCAGACATATATCTAGAGTCTCCCTATGTTCTACAGATTTAACATTCAAAATACCCATGTTATAATTTAAGTCCAAATTAATTATTAATATTTTCCTATTTAATTTTTACAAGACACTAAACACTTATAATCACTCATTGGGTTCTTAAAATTTTCAATTCAAATAAAACACTCAACAACATCAATTGGGTTCTTTAATATCTCCACCATTGTATTTATTTTCAATACCCAATATAAGCTGACATCAATGATCTCAAAAGTTTTTCTAGTTTCTCTCAAACCTATTGACAAAAAAATAACTATTTCTTTTATTTAACTATTAGGAGATTCCTTGGTAAGTTAGAGATTCACTCATCTCATTCTCTATCCATAACTGAATATTTCATCTTCTCCCCATTTTACCTTTACACTGAAGCTAAAAAATGATTTAACAGAGAAAAATATGAAATAAATTTTCATAAATAAATGAGAAATAAATTAATAAAAACTAAGTATTTTTTATACATGGACAATGTAGAAAAAAGTGACTAAATTATACATAAAGGTTATCTAAAAATAATTCAACATGCAATACCAACATAGAAATCTTATTTGAGGGGATATGGAAAATATTTACGAGTAATCCTCTCATTATGAAACACATTATATTATTTCATATAAATATTTTTAATCTAATAATAATTTATAACCTCTGATACCACTCTCTATTTATATAGAATTTAAATACTTTCTCTTAAATTTATAATATTAATAGAATCGCCAATTCTAGAACGTACTAGACTTCTTGATCTTCATGAATATATATATTTATATGTTGTTAAACTCAAATACTAATCAAGAGGTAAAATAAAACCATAATTTTATTCATGTATTATATTAATTGAAGTGTTGTGAGGATAAAATAAGTTAAACCTATTAGATAACTCCATGGTAAATATATATTCTAGCCATATAATATTCTCATATCTTTATTTATCCTTTTGTTCTTCCCCTAAATTTCATCACCTTCAATTCAATACTCAATGATCATAAAAATTTATATATTGGAAGAAGTTTGTTTCATATTTGATTATTAGTTATGGAATCAAGGTTGATAAATATTCATCAATCTAGATACATCCCTCAATTCAGCTTCATCTTTATGAGAACTCTTCATACCTCATTTCCCTTTTGATTTTCAAAACTATAACTTCCATGGATAACATAGTCATATTTTTACCTTTAACTATTAATTTATGTGGAACATTATTTTTTACATCACTTAGAAAGTCAAATGAAATATTTTGTGTTTCCTCCACTTTCCTTCATAATTCAAACCGACCATGACAAATATCAATGCATACTTTAGGAACATGCTCAACTTTACCATTTTAAGAAATTACCTTTTCACAAAACAATTATAGAACATGAATCCCTTAATTTTATCTTCCGTTTATTAATCTTCTCCAATCCTGGGAGTATTTCCATGCAACTTTTAGGAGTGCGGCATACATATTTGTATAATCAACACAATTTCACAGAAGTATACAATTTAAATAATTTAGTAAACTTATTGTTGGAACCATGGTCTTCTATGCATGATTTGGAGTATGGTTTGTGTTTGTTGTCAATCATCAATGGATGTTCGGATCATGTACCAGCAAAGAGATCATACCGTTCAAGCAGACAACAGTATTGAAGGTGATGCCATTTCCCAGTTTTTGCCAAATTTTTGGGGTCCAAAATCTGGAAGTTGCTGAGCATCGCAAAAAGTGGATTTCCATGAAAATAATAATTAAATATGACAAAGGCATGAATTTCGAAAAGAAAGAATGCATGGTTTGGAAATCGCGAAGACCGGAAGAATGGAGGCGGTGAGTCTTCGCGATTACGTCATAGCTTCGCGAACGGCAAAGTTGAAGCGCATCGCGGCGGTGAAGGGCTTTGCGAGGGAGCTTCGCGGAGAAGGTGTAGAGGAAATGACGGAATGCTCCGTGATTACGACGAGCTCCGCAAACGGAAAATTTCCGTAGTGCTTCGCGATTTTGGGAGAATTTCGGCGGGAACTTCGGAGCTTCGCGATTTGAGCTGACGTGGCGCTGACTTTGCGCGGAAGGGTCGAGGGTCGGTGGAATCGCCTATAAATAGAGGCCGACCCCCTCAAGAGAAGCAGAGAGAATTTCAGAGAAAATCCTTTGCTCTCGGTTCGCAATGGTCTCTCGCGAAGGTTGTGTGCTTCGTGAAAGAGGAGCTTCGCGGCGGCTATTCTAGCTCCGCGAATGGCGTGCGCCCTGCGTTGGCTCAGTGAGCTTCGCGAAGAGGCAGGAGCTCCGCGACAGCCAAGCATTACGAAGGCTGGAGCATTGCGAGAGTGCTTCGCGATTGAGCTTCGCGAAAAGGCAGGGACTCCGTGAAGGCTTGTTTGAGCTTTGCAAAATTAGGAGCCTTGCGAAGTAGGGTACTTTGTGAAGGCCTTTTCCAAAAGTTGTTTTCCCAGTGGACAAGGGAAAAGGGGGTATTCATCCGTGGATGAAATTTGGAATTTAATAGAGCATCAACTCAGTACTCTGATGCAAGAAAAGTCTAATGTTGAATAGGAGACAAAGACCTTCATGTCTATCTATTGAAGAGACCTTCACGTCTATAAACTGAGTGAGACTTCACCAACGGCAGTGAGCCTGAGGGAGTCAATGGGAGTGACCCGAGGGAAGCAGTGAGCTATCCATGAACCTTTTGTAAAGACAGTGAGCCTGTGACAGAGTGACTGTGCCCAAACAATTGTAATCCACAACTAGTGAAGATTAGTAGAATTAGGTACGACCGACAAATTGTCGGCGTATGCTCATTGGACGTAGCCCTTAGCGGTGAACCAAGTAAAAATAGCTGTGTCATCTCTCTGCATGTGAATGTTTCATTACTGATCATATCCATCATACAGATTTAACGAGTTCCTACAAACGCGGGAACACGATCCACAACTTTAAGAAGAAAAAGTTGACACCCTAATTCACCCCTCCCCTCTCAGGGTGTCCCGGGGTCCTACAAGTGGTATCAGAGGGAGGTTATTAGAGTTGAATCTGTCCTTTGTCGCCATGGAGAATGCAGTCAATGCTAGGGGAGTCTCTCTCTTCGATGGAAGTAATTTTCAGATCTGGAAGAATAGGATGAGATATCATCTAAGATCTCTTGGAATGGAAGTTTTTTTTCTACTGTGAAAGGAATACAAGTCACTGATCCAACAGGCCTGGCTATGACTGACACAGACAGAAAAATTCTTGATGCAGATGCTAAATCAAAAAATGCACTCACCGCAGCTCTTTCTGATCAGATCTATCTAAAGGTGATGAGTTGCACTTCAGCAAAGTCTATGTGGGATAAACTTGAAAACATTTATGAAGGAGACAGCAAGGTAAAGGAGGCAAAACGTCAGGTTTTACACAACAGGTTTGACGATCTAAAGATGCATCCAAATGAGAATGCAGATTCATTTTTTAATCGAATTACTGAAGTAGTGGGAGCAATTCGAGTTCTTGGAGAAGAAATCAAAGACATTGATATCGTAAAGAAAATGTTGAGAAGACTTCCTCCCATGTACAATGCAAAGGTGTCATCCCTTGAAGAAAGAGATCTATCTAAACTATCTCTGGATGATTTGTTAAGTAGTTTAGTGGAATATGGGTTGAGAGTCAAACCCGAAGATGCCACGACTCGCGTGAGCAAGGAAATGGAATTCAAAGCCATAGACAAACTGAAAATTTCAGAAGACAGTAGTGGTGAAGATGACGAAGAAAAAGAAATTCTTTCTCTCATCGCCAAGAAGTTGAAAAAGGGAAAAAGGTAAATTTAGATTTAAGCTACCTCTTTCATGTTTTCGTTGTGGAAGAGTTGGGCACATTGCCTCTCAGTGCCAAAGAAAGTTAGATGATGATGAGATCGAAGCTGAAGATAATAAGAAGCCTCGGAAAAGGTTTTTCAAAGAGGGTGACTTCAAATATGGAAAGAAAATGCAGAGGAAGAGTTTTGTCTGTGAAGAAGAAGATGATGATTTTGAATTTTGTGAGGAAGAAGAACCAGAATTTAAAACCGGAAACCATGCTTCCTTGATGGCTACCACTGAAATATCAGAATCCTCAATCAATAAAGGCAGAGATAATCAGACTACTGCTATTAGTAATCCAAAGATTCAAATTAAGGATGCTTTCTCCAAGTTTGAGAGTAAATGTAAGAGATGTAATAAGTGGAAGGAAATGGTGGAAGAATCATCAGAATATGTTGATGAACTTGAAGCTGAAATTGAACGTCTGGAAGAATTTGTGAAAGTTCAGTCTAAAATCCTTGAAAGCAATGATGATGTAGTGGATCTAAAGCTGATAATTGAAGAGCAGGGAAAGGTCATCAATGACATCACGTCAAGACTGGAAGAAAAGTCCAAGACTGCTGAGGGTCTTGATGAGGAAGTTGTCACTCTTAGGAGTAAACTTGAGATTTAATCATTTTCAAAAGAATCAAGGAAGAAAATACCGTTTAGAAGATTCTTAGATGCAGAATTACTGGCAAGAGCCAAGTGTGGTTCTGATGTGGTTGAAAAAATCTTGAGTGTTCAAGGACCCGCTTGCATGGGAAAGAGTGGAATTGGCTCTGAAGCTGAGACATCAACTGCTAGAAATAAAGAGAGCCAAAAGAAAGACAAAACGAAGGTTGAACATTTTGAAACATTGCCTGAAGTGATGAAAAAGAAACCCTCAATCCAAACTAGAAGGAGAACTGACAATTATCCTCAAACATTTATAAATGATAGGCAGTTCAACTATTCTCCCAATGATGAAGGTATGAGGAGAAATTCAGGTGAGAAGACATTCCCTCTCATGAAGTGTCAGCTCTGTGGCTATCTGGGCCATACCATGTCATATTGCGAAGAGGCAAGGAGCTACTTGAATGGAGAAGATCTGGGAAGTCAACAAAGGAGACCGATTTCATATCCTCCGTCTTATAGAAGAAATAGCTTCTATGGTTACTGTTTTAATTGTTCTAACTTTGGCCATAAAGCTATGTATTGCAGGCAGCGGTACGACAGGAGAAATTCATACAACACTCAAAGATGGGACAGTGGTCATCATCCTATTGATGTTGTTCTCACAAATAGTTTTTCCCCTCTGGAAGAAGATTATGGGTATGAAGAATCAAATTATGTGGAAGAACGTATTAAAAGGCACCAGTATCCTATGCTCAATCCAATATCTCATGGAAAGAGAAGAAGAAGATCGAGAAATCCAATCTTGCAGAGGTAACACTCAAAGCTATAAAGAGAAGTAGTACCTGGATCCTTGATAGTGGATGCTCTTCCCATATGACGGGAAATGCTGACCTCTTGATGAACATTGAAAAGAATATTGATGTAACAGTTCGATTTGGTAATTATGGTGCTTTGAAGATTAAAGGCAGTGGGAATACTGCTCTCGCCAATGGGGAGCTGAAGAAGACTAAAGTTCTTTACGTGGAAGGTCTATGCCACAACCTCCTTAGTGTAAGTCAACTCTGTGACTCAGGGCTCATAGTAACCTTCAATCAAAAAGGTTTCACTATAAAAGGAAAAACAGAAAATTCTCTTATGAAAGGCTGTAGAATAGATGGAAACTTATATCAGGTTGACAGCAAAGTGAGCTCTTGCTATTTGTCTGTTGAAAAAGAAAACAATTTATGGCATCGAAGGCTGGGGCACATTAACCAACAAGACATGAAAAAGATATCTAAGCTGAAGATAGTCATGGATATTCCCATTTTAAAACGTGAACGGGAAAAGTCTTGTGATGCTTTTATTTGTGGGAAATTGGTTTGTAGTTCATATCGGCCAAAGAAGAAAAGGGCATCGCATCTTCTTGATATCATTCATACAGACGTATGTGGCGCAATAAATGTTGCTGGAACCTATGGAGAAAGGTACTTTGTCCTTTTCATTGATGATTATAGCAGAATGGCTTGTGTAATGGTGATCCACAGGAAGCGACAAGTACTTGATTGTATGAAAACTTATCGACGGATTGCCGAGAATGATACTGGACGGACAATAAAAGTCATGCGATCTAACAATGGAGGGGAATACACGTCCATCGAGTTTGAAAATTACTTAGAAAAACATGGAATACAACATGAGGTAGCTGCTGTGAGAACTTCGCAACAAAATGGAGTTGTTGAGCGCCGGAATCGACAGGTCAACAATATGGCTAGGACTATGCTGATTGAGAGTGGTATCTCTCTCCATTACTGGAAGGAAGCTGTTGAGGCTGCGATGCACATTCAGAATCGAACAGGGCTTTATATGGGAGAGATGAAGACACCATATGAATTGTGGCATGGAAGGAAGCCTTCATTGAAATACTTTCGTGTTTTCGGAAGAAAATGTTTCATCTGGAATAAAGGTAACCTAGGAAAGTATGGTGACAATGCTGATGAAGGAATTTTTCTTGGGTATCCAGTGAACAAAAATGCTTACAAGTGTTTCAATAAACGCTTGGGGAGGATTGTGGAAAGCAATGATGTTAAGATCATTGAAGGAAAAACTCCAAATGCTTCAAATAGTACCTATTCTGATGAGATAGAAGATGAGAATGAATGTGAACATGGAATAAATAAAATACAGAAATAGAGGAAGGTGTACAAAATACTCAGGGGTCACATCATGATGTTGACTCAGACGAAGAATCTGAAGTGGAAATCTTGGATGGCGAGAATGCGACTGAACCTCATAAGAAAAATCGAAGAGAAGAAATTGATCCATCTAACATAATTGGAGATAGGAATGCACCTACACAGACAAGGAGGATGAGTAATAACGCACCATCTGCATTTCTGTCAGTTGTGGAGCCATCCTCATTTGAAGAAGCTGCAAAGGAAGAATCCTGGGTGAAAGCCATGAATGAAGAGTTAGACCAGATTGACAAGAATCAGACATGAGATCTTGCCCAGAGACCAAAAGGTCACAATGTTATTGGAACAAAATGGATATTCAAGAACAAGTTTGATGAGAATGGAAGTGTTATCAGAAACAAGGCTCGACTTGTATGTAAAGGGTATTCTCAGATAGAAGGTGTTGATATTGAAGAGACCTTTGGTCCAGTGGCTAGACTGGAGTCAATCAGGCTGTTTCTTTCCATGGCTCTCCAAAGAGGATATAAAGTATATCAAATGGATGTCAACACAACATTCTTAAATGGTGTACTTGAAGAAGAAGTCTACATTGAACAACCCGTGGGTTTTCTTCTTGGTGCTGATGAATCAAAGGTTTGCAAGCTAAATAAAGCACTTTATGGCCTGAAACAGGCACTACGAGCGTGGTACTCCAGACTGGATTCTTACCTCAAGAAGCTGGAATTCAAAAGAGGAGGAGTAGATCACAATCTCTATGTGAAGAATTCTTCGAAAGATCAGTTCATGGTTCTAGTTTACGTCGATGACATTATATTTGGTGGCAGCAGGCAGAAATCAGTGGATGAATTTGCAAATCATATGAAATCAGAATTTGAAATTTTAATGATTGGGTAGCTCACATATTTCTTGGGACTGCAAGTGACTCTAAGGAAAGACTTCACTTTTATCTCTCAGAAAAAGTATGCCAGAGAGCTTCTGAAGAAGTTTAATATGCAAGACTCCAAACCAATGTCAACTCCGATTGTAGTTAGAACCAAACTTGGAAAGCATGAGGAAGGGACATCTGTAGATCCCACCATGTACAAAAGAATCACTGGGAGCCTACTATACCTGACAGCGACACGACCAGATATTGCCTTTGCCACATGTCTTGCAGCCCGCTTTCGGAGTAGTCCAAAGGAGGAACATATGGCGACAGTCAAAAGAATCATGCGGTACATTCAAGGTACACACAACTTTGGATTACATTTTCCTGCAGGCAGGGACAGTGAATTATCAGCGTTTTCTGATGCTGACTGGGCTGGTGATGTAGTAGATAGAAAGTCCACCAGTGGTGGAGCTTTCTATATTGGGCAGAAATGTGTTGGCTGGTTGAGCAAGAAACAAGAAAGTACTTCTCTTAGTACTGCTGAAGCTGAGTATATCTCCGCCACAAAGGCATGCACTCAACTATTATGGATGAAGCATCAATAAACTGATATTGGCGATGAGGTGAAGCAACCAATGATGATTTACTGTGACAAAAAGAGCGCAATTGATCTTACGAAGAATCCTATTCAGTATTCATGTACAAAACACATTGAAATCAGGTATCACTTTATCAAAGAGAAAGTTGAGCAAAGCGTGATTAGAATGGATCATGTGGGAACAGATGAGCAAGTGGCTGATATCCTGACAAAGCCACTGTCAGCGGCTGTGTTTGAGAAGCATCGGTTGAACCTCGGTGTTCGGCCACCTCCTAGTGCATAAGGAGGTTAAGAAATTACCCTCTCCCTGTTTGTTATATCTGTTTTAATCTGTTTATGGCTATGATGCAGGTTTATGGGGGAGATACTATCCAGGGGGAGTATGGTTTCAGTTGAACATGAAAAAAAAATTACTGGTCTTTGGATTTATTGTCAATGGGGGAGAAAGGAGAAAGGAATAAATTCAGGCAACTTCTGTGATGAGAATAATGAGAAGGAAAACAGTGGAACCCAATTCAAGCCTCTCTTGTTTTTTACACCGATCATTGCTCACATAGACTTAGAGTGTTGGCTGAGTTGATTCCTGCGTTTTTGGTTTTCACATAGCTGGAGATCTATTGAATTTATTTTCTGATTGCCAACAAACCCAAAGGGGGAGATTGTTGGAACCATGGTCTTCTATGCATGATTTGGAGTATGGTTTGTGTTTGTTGTCAATCATCAATGGATGTTCGGATCGTGTACCAGCAAAGAGATCATACCGTTCAAGCAGACAACAATATTGAAGGTGGCGCCGTTTCCCAGTGTTTTCCAAATTTTTGGGGTCCAAAATCTGGAAGTTGCTAAGCATCGCGAAAAGTGGATTTCCATGAAGATAATAATTAAATGTGGCAAAGGCATGAATTTCGCAAAGAGAGGATGCATGGTTTGGAAATCGCGAAGACCAGAAGAATAGAGGCGGTGAGTCTTTGCGATTACGTCATAGCTTCACGAAGGGTAGAGTTGAAGCACATCGCGGCGGTGAAGGGATTTGCGAGCGAGCTTCGCGAAGAAAGCGCGAAGGAAATGATGGAACGCTCCACGATTACGACGAGCTGCACGAACGGAAAATTACAGTAATGATTCGCGATTTTGGGAGAATTTCGGCGGGAATTTCGCAGCTTCACGATTTGAGCTGACGTGGCGCTGACTTCGCGCGGAAGGGTCGAGGGTCGGTGGAATCGCCTATAAATAGAGGCCGACCCCCTCAAGAGAAGCAGAGAGAATTTCAGAGAAAATCCTTTGCTCTCGGTTCGCAAAGGTCTCTCGCGAAGGTTGTGTGCTTCGTGAAAGAGGAGCTTCGCGGTGGCTATTCTAGCTCCGCGAAAGGCGTGCGCCCCGCGTTGGCTCAGTGAGCTTCGTGAAGAGGCAGGAGCTCCGCGACATCCAAGCATTGCGAAGGCTCGAGCATCGCGAGAGTGCTTCGCGATTGAGCTTCGCGAAAAGGCAGGGACTCCGCGAAGGCTTGTTTGAGCTTTGCAAAATTAGGAGCCTTGCGAAGTAGGTTACTTTGTGAAGGCATTTTCCAAATGTTGTTTGACCAGTGGACAAGGGAAAAGGGGGTATTCATCAGTGGATGATATTTGGAATTTAACAGAGCATCAACTCAGGACTCTAATGCAAGCAAAGTCTCATGATGAACAGGAGACACAGACCTTCATGTCTATCTATTGAAGAGACCTTCACGTCTATAAACTAAGTGAGACTTCACCAACGGCAGTGAGCCTGGGGGAGTCAACAGGAGTGACCCGAGGGAAGCAGTGAGCAATCCCTGAACCTTTCGTAAAGGTAGTGAGCCTAGGACAGAGTGACTGTGCACGAACAATTATAATCCACAACTAGCGAAGATTAGTGGAATTATGTACGACTGACAACTTGTCGGCGTATGCTCTTTGGACGTAGCCCTTAGTGGTGAACCAAGTAAAAATAGCTGTGTCATCACTCTGCATGTGAATGTTTCATTACTGATCATATCCATCATACAGATTTAACGAGTTCCTACCAACGTGGGAACAAGATCCACAACTTTAAGAAGAAAAATTTAACACCCTGATTCACCCCTCCCCTCTCAGGGTGTCCTGGGGTCCTACAAGTGGTATCAGAGGGAGGTTATTAGCGTTGAATCCGTCCTTTGTCGCCATGGAGAATGCAGTCAATGCTAGGGGAGTCCCTCTCTTCGGTGGAAGTAATTTTCAGATCTGGAAGAACAAGATGAGATCTCATCTAAGATCTCTTGGAATGGAAGTTTTGTTTTCTACTGTGCAAGGAATACAAGTCACTCATCCAACAGGCCTGGCTATGACTAACACAGACAGGAAAATTCTTGATGCAGATGCTAAAGCACAAAATGCACTCACCGCGGCTCTTTCTGATCAGATCTATCTAAAGATGATGAGTTTCACTTCAGCAAAGTCTATGTGGGATAAACTTGAAAACATTTATGAAGGAGATAGTAAGGTAAATGAGGAAAAACTTCAGGTTTTACACAACAGGTTTGACGATCTAAAGATGCATCCAAATGAGAATACAAATTCATTTTTTAATCGAATTACTGAAGTAGTGGGAGCAATTCGAGTTCTTGGAGAAGAAATCAAAGACATTGATATCGTAAAGAAAATCTTGAGAAGACTTCCTCCCATGTACAATGCAAGGGTTTCATCCCTTGAAGAAAGAGATCTATCTAAACTATCTCTAGATGATTTGTTAAGTAGTTTAGTGGAATATGAGATGATAGTCAACCCCGAAGATGCCACGACTCACGTGAGCAAGGAAATAACATTCAAAGCCATGGAAAAACTGAAAATTTCAGAAGCCAGTGGTGGTGAAGATGACGAAGAAAAATAAATTCTTTCTCTAATCGCCAAGAAGTTGAAAAAGGGAAAAGGTAAATTTAGAGGTAAGCTACCTATTGCATGTTTCCGTTGTGGAAGAGTTGGACACATTGCCTCTCAGTGCCAAAGAAAGTTAGATGATGATGAGAGCGAAGCTAAAGACAACGAGAAGCCTCGGAAAAGGTTTTTTAAAAAGGGTGACTTCAAATATGGAAAGAAAATGCAGAGGAAGAGTTCTGTCTGTGAAGAAGAAGATGATGATATTGAATTTTGTGAGGAAGAAGAACCAGAATTTAAAACCGGAAACCATGCTTCCATGATGGATACCACTGAAATATCAGAACCCTCAATCAATAAAGGCAGAGATAATCAGACTACTACTATTGGTAATCCAAAGATTCAAATTAAGGATGCTTTCTCCAAGCTTGAGAGTAAATTTAAGAGATGTAATAAGTGGAAGGAAATGGTGGAAGAATCATCAGAATATGTTGATGAACTTGATGCAGAAATTGAATGTCTGGAAGAATTTGTGAAATTTCAGTCTAAAATCCTTGAAAGAAATGATGATATAGTGAATCTAAAGCTGAGAATTGAAGAGCAGAGAAAGGTCATCAATGACCTCACGTCAAGACTGGAAGAAAAGTCCAAGACTGCTGAGGGTCTTGAGGAGGAAGTTGTTACTCTTAGGAGTAAACTTGAGATTGAATCATTTTCAAAAGAATCAAGGAAGAAAATACTGTTTAGAAGATTCTCAGATGCAGAATTACTGGCAAGAGCCAAGTGTGGTTCTGAGGTGGTTGAAAAAATCTTGAGTGTTCAAAGACCCGCTTGCATGGGAAATAGTGGAATTGGCTGTGAAGCTGAGACATCAACTACTGGAAATAAAGAGAGCCAAAAGAAAGACAAAACGAAGGTTGGACATTTTGAAACATTGCCTGAAGTGCTGAAAAAGAAACCCTCAATCCAAACTAGAAGGAGAACTGACAATTATCCTCAAACATTCAGAAATGATAGGCAGTTCAACTATTCTCCCAAGGATGAAGGTATGAGGAGAAATTCAGGTGAGAAGACATCCCCTCTCATGAAGTGTCAGTTCTGTGGCTATCTGGGCCATACCATGTCATATTGGGAAGAGGCAAGGAGCTACTTGAATGGTGAAGATATGGGAAGTCAACAAAGGAGAACGATTTCATATCCTCCATCTTATAGAAGAAATAGCTTCTATGGTTACAATTTTAATTGTTCTAACTTTGGCTATAAAACAATGTATTGCAGGCAGCGGTACGACATGAGAAATTCATACAACACTCAAAGATGGGACAGTGTTCATCATCCTGTTGATGTTGTTCTCACAAATAGTTTTTCCCCTCTGGAAGAAGATTATGGGTATGAAGAATCAGATTATGTGGAATAACGTATTAAAAGGCACCAGTATCCTATGCTCAATCCAATATCTCATGGAAAGAGAAGAAGAAGATCGAGAAATCCAATGTTGCAGAGGTAACACTCAAAGCTACAAAGGGCAGTAGTACCTGGAGCCTTGATAGTGTATGCTCTTCCCATATGACGGGAAATGATGACCTCTTGATGAACATTGAAAAGAAGATTGATGGAACAGTTCGGTTTGGTAATGATGGTGCTTTGAAGATTAAAGGCAGTGGGAATACTGCTCTCACCAACGGGGAGCTGAAGAAGACTGAAGTCCTTTACGTGGACGGTCTACGCCACAACCTCCTTAGTGTTAGTCAACTCTGTGACTCAGGGCTCATAGTATCCTTCAATCAAAAAGGCTGAACTATAAAAGGGAAAACAGGAAATTATCTTATGAAAGGCTGTAGAACAGATGGAAACTTATATCAGGGTGACAGCAAAGTGAGCTCTTGCTATTTTTCTGTTGAAGAAGAAAACAATTTATGGCATCGAAGGCTGTGGCACATTAACCAACAAGACATGAAAAAGATATCTAAGCTGAAGATAATCATGGATATTCCCATTCTAAAACGTGAACGGGAAAAGTCTTGTGATGCTTGTATTCGTGGGAAACTGGTTTGTTGTTCATATCGGTCAAAGAAGAAAAGGGCACCGCATCTTCTTGATCTCATTCATACAGACATATGTGACCCAATAAATGTTGCTGGAACCTATGGAGAAATGTACTTCGTCCTTTTCATTGATGATTATAGCAGAATGGCTTGTGTAATGGTGATCCACAGGAAGCGACAAGTACTTGATTGTATGAAAACTTATCGACGGATTGCCGAGAATGATACTGGACGGACAATAAAAGTCATGCGATCTGACAATGGAGGGGAATGCACGTCCATCGAGTTTGAAAATTACTTAGAAAAACATGGAATACAGCATGAGGTAGCTGCTGTGAGAACTCCACAAAAAAATGGAGTTGTTGAGTGCCGGAATCGACAGGTCAACAATATGGCTAGGACTATGCTGATTGAGAGTGGTATCTCTCGCCATTACTGGAAGGAAGTTTTTGAGGCTGCAGTGCACATTCAGAATCGAACAGGGATTTATATGGGAGAGATGAAGACACCATATGAATTGTGGCATGGAAGGAAGCCATCATTGAAATACTTTCGTGTTTTCGGAATCAAATGTTTCATCTGGAATAAAGAATGAAACCAAAGAAAGTATGGTGATAATTCTGATGAATGATTTTTTCTTGGGTATCCAATGAACAACAAAGCTTACAAGTGTTTCAATAAATGCTTGGGGAGGATTGTGGAAAGCAATGATGTTAAGATCATTGAAGGAAAAACTCCAAATGCTACAAATAGTACCTATGCTGATGAGATAGAAGATGAGAATGAATGTAAACATGGAATAAATAAAAATACAGAAATAGAGGAAGGTGTACAAAACACTCAAGGGTCACATCATGATGTTGACTCAGACGAAGAATCTGAAGTGGAAATCTTGGATAGCGAGAATGCGACTGAACCTCATAAGAAAAATCGAAGAGCAGAAATTGATCCATCTAACATAATTGGAGACAAGAATGCACCTACATAGACAAGGAGGATGAGGAATAACACACCATCTGCATTTCTGTCAGTTGTGGAGCCGTCCTCATTTGAAGAAGCTGCAAAGGATGAATCCTGGGTGAAAGCCATGAATGAAGAGTTATATCAGATTGACAAGAATCAGACATGAGATCTTGTCCAGAGACCAAAAGGTCACAATGTTATTGGAACAAAATGGATATTCAAGAACAAGTTTGATGAGCATGGAAGTGTTATCAGAAACAAGGCTCGACTTGTATGTAAAGGGTATTCTCAGATAGAAGGTGTTGATGTTGAAGAGACCTTTGGTTCAGTGGCTAGACTGGAGTCAATCAGGATGTTTCTTGCCATGGCTCTCCAAAGAGGATATAAAGTATATCAAATGGATGTCAAGACAACATTCTTAAATGGTGTACTCGAAGAAGAAGTCTACATTGAACAACCCGTGGGTTTTCTTCTTGGTGCTGATGAATCAAAGGTTCGCAAGCTAAAGAAAGCACCTTATGGCCTGAAACAGGCACCACCGGCGTGGTACTCCAGACTGGATTCTTACCTCAAGAAGTTGGAATTCAAAAGAGGAGGAGTATATCACAATCTCTATGTGAAGAATTTTTTGAAAGATCAGTTCATGGTTCTAGTTTACGTTGATGACATTATATTTGGTGGCAGTAGGCAGAAATCAGTGGATGAATTTTCCAATCATATGAAATCAGAATTTGAAATGTCAATAATTGGGGAGCTCACATATTTTTTGGGACTGCAAGTGACTCAAAGGAAAGACTTCACTTTTATCTCTAAAAAAAAGTATGACAGAGAGCTGCTGAAGAAGTTTAATATGCAAGACTCCAATCCAATGTCAACTCCGATTGCAGTTGGAACCAAACTTGGAAAGCATGAGGAAGGGACATCTGTAGATCCCACAATGTACAGAAGAATCATTGGGAGCCTACTGTATCAGAAAACGACACGACCAAATATTGTCTTTGCCACATGTCTTGCAGCCCGCTTTCAGAGTATTCCAAAGGAGGAACATATGACAACAGTCAAAAGAATCATGCGGTACATTCAAGGTACACACAACTTTGGATTACATTTTCCTGCAGGCAGGGACAGTGAATTATCAGCATTTTCTGATGCTGACTGGGCTGGTGATGTAGTAGATAGAAAGTACACCAGTGGTGGAGCTTACTATATTGGGCAGAAATGTGTTGGCTGGTTGAGCAAGAAACAAGAAAGTACTTCTCTTAGTACTGCTGAAGCTGAGTATATCTCCGCCACAAAGGCATGCACTCAACTACTATGGATGAAGCAGCAATTAACTGATATTGGCGATGAGGTGAAGCAACCAATGGTGATTTACTGTGACAATAAGAACGCAATTGATCTTACGAAGAATATTGTTCAGCATTCTCGTACAAAACACATTGAAATCAGGTATCACTTTATCAAAGAGAAAGTTCAGCAAAGCGTGATTAGAATGGATCATGTGGGAATAGATGAGCAAGTGGCTGATATCCTGACAAAGCCACTATCAGCGGCTGTGTTTGAGAAGCATCGGTTGAACCTCGGTGTTCGGCCACCTCCCAGTGCATAAGGAGGTTACGAAATTCCCCCCTCCCCGTTTGTTATAACTGTTTTAATCTGTTTATGGCTGTGATGCAGGTTTATGGGGGAGATACTATCCAGGGGGAGTATGGTTTCAGCTGAACGTGAAAATAAAATTACTGGTCTTTGGATTTATTGTCAATGGGGGAGAAAGGAGAAAGGAATAAATTCAGGCAAGTGATGATAATAATGAGAAGGACAACAGTGGAACCCAATTCTAGCCCCCTCTCTTGTTTTCTACACCGAGCATTGCTCACGTAGACTTAGAGTGTTGGCTGAGTTGATTCCTGCGTTTTTGGTTTTCACATAGCTGGAGATCTATTGAATTTATTTTCTGATTGCCAACAAACCCAAAGGGGGAGATTGTTGGAGCCATGGTCTTCTATGCATGATTTGGAGTATGGTTTGTGTTTGTTGTCAATCATCAATGGATGTTCGGATCGTGTACCAGCAAAGAGATCATACCGTTCAAGCAGACAACAGTATTGAAGGTGGCGCCGTTTCCCAATGTTTGCCAAATTTTTGGGGTCCAAAATCTGGAAGTTGCTGAGCATCGCGAAAAGTGTATTTCCATGAAGATAATAATTAAATATGGCAAAGACATGAATTTCGCGAAGAGAGGATGCATGTTTTGGAAATCGCGAAGACCAGAAGAATGGAGGCGGTGAGTCTTCACGATTATGTCATAGCTTCACGAACGACAGAGTTGAAGCGCATCGCGGCGATGAAGGGCTTTGCGAGGGAGTTTCGCGGCGAAGGCGCGAAGGAAATGACGGAACGCTCCGCGATTACGACGAGCTCCGCGAACAGAAAATTGCTGTAGTGCTTCGCGATTTTGGGAGAATTTCGGCGGGAACTTCGGAGCTTCGCGATTTGAGCTGACGTGGCACTGCCTTCGCGCGGAAGGGTCGAGGGTCGGTGGAATCACCTATAAATAGAGGTCGACCCCCTCAAGAGAAGTAGAGAGAATTTCAGAGAAAATCCTTTGCTATCGGTTCACAAAGGTCTCTCGCGAAGGTTGTGTGCTTCGTGAAAGAGGAGCTTCGCGACGAATATTCTAGTTCCACGAAAGGCGCGCGCCCCGCGTTGGCTCAGTGAGCTTCGCGAAGAGGCAGGAGCTCTGCGACAACCAAGCATTGCAAAGGCTGGAGCATCACGAGAGTGCTTCGCGATTGAGCTTCGCGAAAAGGCAGGGACTCCGCGAAAGCTTGTTTGAGCTTTGCAAAATTAGGAGCCTTGCGAAGGAGTGTACTTTGTGAAGGCCTTTTCCAAAAGTTTTTTTCCTAGTGGACAAGGGAAAATGTGGTATTCATCAGTGGATGGAATTTGGAATTTAACAGAGCATCAACTCAGGACTCTGATGTAAGCAAAGTCTCACGCTAAACAGGAGACAAGGACCTTCATGTCTATCTATTGAAGAGACCTTCACGTCTATAAACTGAGTGAGACTTCACCAACGGCAGTGAGCCTGGGGGAGTCAACGAGAGTGACCCGAGGGAAGCAGTGAGCTATCCCTGAACCTTTTGTAAAGGCAGTGAGCCTGAGATAGAGTGACTGTGCCCGAACAATTGTAATCCACAACTAGTGAAGATTAGTGGAATTAGGTATGACCGACAACTTGTCGGAGTATGCTCTTTGGACGTAGCCTTTAGTGGTGAACCAAGTAAAAATAGTTGTGTCATCTCTCTGCATGTGAATGTTTCATTACTGACCATATCCATCATACAGATTTAACAAGTTCCTACCAACGTGGGAACAAGATCCACAACTTTAAGAAGAAAAAGTTGACACCCTGATTCACCTCTCCTCTCTCAGGGTGTCCCGGGGTCCTACAAGTGGTATCAGAGGGAAGTTATTGGCGTTGAATCCGTCCTTTGTCTCCATGGAGAATGCAGTCAATGCTAGAGGAGTCCCTCTCTTCGATGGAAGTAATTTTCAGATCTGGAAGAACAGGATGAGATCTCATCTAATATCTCTTGGAATTGAAGTTTTGTTTTCTACTGTGCAAGGAATACAAGTCATTGATCCAACATGCCTGGCTATGACTAACACAGACAGGAAAATTCTTGATGCAGATGCTAAAGCACAAAATGCACTCACCGCAGCTCTTTCTGATTAGATCTATCTAAAGGTGATGAGTTGCACTTCAGCAAAGTCTATGTGGGATAAACATTAAAACATTTATGAAGGAGATAGCAAGGTAAAGGAGGCAAAACTTCAGGTTTTACACAATAGGTTTGACGATCTAAAGATGCATCCAAATGAGAATGCAGAGTCATTTTTTAATCAAATCACTGAAGTAGTGGGAGCAATTGGAGTTCTTGGAGAAGAAATCAAAGACATTGATATCGTAAAGAAAATCTTGAGAAGACTTCCTCCCATGTACAATGAAAAGGTGTCATCCCTTGAAAAAAGAGATCTATCTAAACTATCTCTGGATGATTTGTTAAGTAGTTTAGTGGCATATGAGATGAGAGTCAAACCCGAAGATGCCACGACTCACGTGAGAAAGGAAATGGCATTCAAAGCCATGGACAAACTAAAAATTTCAGAAGACAGTGGTGGTGAAGATGACCAAGAAAAAGAAATTCTTTCTCTCATCGCCAAGAAGTTGAAAAAGGTAATATGTAAATTTAGAGGTAAGCTACCTCTAGCATGATTCCGTTGTGGAAGAGTTGGGCACATTACCTCTCAGTGCCAAAGAAAGTTAGATGATGATGAGAGCGAAGCTGAAGACAACGAGAAGCCTCGGAAAAGGTTTTTCAAAAAGGGTGACTTCAAATATGGAAATAAAATGCAGAGGAAGAGTTTTGTCTGTGAAGAAGAAGATGATATTGAATTTTGTGAGGAAGAAGAACCAGAATTTAAAACTGGAAACCATGCTTCCATGATGGCTACCACTGAAATATCAGAATCCTTAATCAATAAAGGCAGAGATAATCAGACTACTGCTATTGGTAATCCAAAGATTCAAATTAAGGATTCTTTCTCCAAGCTTGAGAGTAAATGAAAGAGATGTAATAAGTGGAAGGAAATGGTGGAAGAATCGTCAGAATATGTTGATGAACTTGAAGCTGAAATTGAACGTTTGGAAGAATTTTTGAACGTTCAGTCTAAAATCCTTGAAAGCAATGATGATGTAGTGGATCTAAAGCTGAGAATTGAAGAGCAGGGAAAGGTCATCAATGACCTCATGTCAAGACTGGAAGAAAAGTCCAAGACTGCTGAGGGTCTTGAGGAGGAAGTTTTTACTCTTAGGAGTAAACTTGAGATTGAATCATTTTCAAAAGAATCAAGGAAGAAAATAACGTTTAGAAGATTCTCAGATGCAGAATTACTGGCAAGAGCCAAATGTGGTTGAAAAAATATTGAGTGTTCAAAGACCTGCTTGCATGGGAAAGAGTGGAATTGGCTGTGAAGCTGAGACATCAACTGCTGGAAATAAAGAGATCCAAAAGAAAGACAAAACGAAGGTTGAACATTTTGAAACATTGCCTGAAGTGCTGAAAAAGAAACCCTCAATCCAAACTAGAAGGAGAACTGACAATTATCCTCAAACATTCAGAAATGATAGGCAGTTCAACTATTCTCCCAAGGATAAATGTATGAGGAGAAATTGAGGTGCGAAGATATTCCCTCTCATGAAGTGTCATTTCTGTGGATATCTGGGCCATACCGTGTCATATTGCGAAGAGGCATGGAGCTACTTGAATGGAGAAGATCTGGGAAGTCAACAAAGGAGACCAATTTCATATCCTCCATCTTATAGAAGAAATAGCTTCTATGGTTACTATTTTAATTGTTCTAACTTTGGCCATAAAGCTATGTATTGCAGGCAGCGGTACGACAGGAGAAATTCATACAACACTCAAATATGGGAGAGTGTTCATCATCCTGTTGATGTTGTTCTCACAAATAGTTTTTCCCCTCTGGAAGAAGATTATGGGTATGAAGAATCAGGTTATGTGGAAGAACGTATAAAAAGGCACCAGCATCCTATGCTCAATCCAATATCTCATGGAAAGAGAAGAAGAAGATCAAGAAATCCAATCTTGCAGAGGTAGCACTCAAAGCTACAAAGAGCAGCAGCACCTGGATCCTTGATAGTGGATGCTCTTCCCATATGACGGGAAATGCTGACCTCTTGATGAACATTGAAAAGAAGATTGATGGAACAGTTTAGTTTGGTAATGATGGTGCTTTTAAGATTAAAGGCAGTGGGAATACTGCTCTCGCGAACGGGGAGCTGAAGAAGACTGAAGTTCTTTACGTGGAAGGTCTACGCCACAATCTCCTTAGTGTAAGTCAACTCTGTGACTCTGGGCTCATAGTAACCTTCAATCAAAAAGGTTGCACTATAAAAGGAAAAACAAGAAATTCTCTTATGAAAGGTTGTAGAACAGATGGAAACTTATATCAGGTTGACAGCAATGTGAGCTCTTGCTATTTTTCTGTTGAAGAAGAAAACAATTTATGGCATCGAAGGCTGAGGTACATTAACCAAAAAGATATCGAAAAGATATCTAAGCTGAAGATAGTCATGGATATTCCCATTCTAAAACGTGAACGAGAAAAGTCTTGTGATGCTTGTATTCGTGGGAAACTGGTTTGTAGTTCATATCAGCCAAAGAAGAAAAGGGCATCGCATCTTCTTGATCTCATTCATACAGATGTATGTGGCCCAATATATGTTGCTGGAACCTATAGAGAAAGGTACATCGTCCTTTTCATTGATGATTATAGCAGAATGGCTTGTGTAATGGTGATCCACAGGAAGTGACAAGTACTTGATTGTATGAAAACTTATCGACGGATTTCCGAGAATGATACTGGACGGACAATAAAAGTCATGCGATCTGACAATGGAGGGGAATACACGTCCATCGAGTTTGAAAATTACTTATAAAAACATGGAATACAGTATGAGGTAGCTGCTGTGAGAACTCCGCAACAAAATGGAGTTGTTGAGCACCAGAATCGACAGGTCAACAATATGGCTAGGACTATGCGGATTGAGAGTGGTATCTCTCGCCATTACTGGAAGGAAGCTGTTGAGGCTGCAATGTACAATCAGAATTGAACAGGGCTTTATATGGGAGAGATGAAGACACCATACGAATTGTGGCATGGAAGGAAGCCTTCATTGAAATACTTTCGTGTTTTCAGAAGAAAATGTTTCATCTGGAATAAAGAAGGAAACCAAGGAAAGTATGATGACAATGCTGATGAAGGAATTTTTCTTGGGTATCCAATGAACCACAAAGATTACAAGTGTTTCAATAAACGCTTGGGGAGGATTGTGGAAAGCAATGATGTTATGATCATTGAAGGAAAAACTCCAAATGCTTCAAATAGTACCTATGCTGATGAGATAGAAGATGATAATGAATGTGAACATGGAATAAATACAAATACAGCAATAGAGGAAGGTGTAAAAAACACTCAGGGGTCACATCATGATGTTGACTCATACGAAGAATCTGAAGTGGAAATCTTGGATGGCGAGAATGCGACTGAATCTCATAAGAAAAATCGAAGAGCAGAAATTGATCCATCTAACATAATTGGAGACAGGAATGCACCTACACAAACAAGGAGGATGAGGAATAACACACCATCTTCATTTCTGTCAGTTATGGAGCCATCCTCATTTGAAGAAGCTGCAAATGATGAATCCTGGGTGAAAGCCATGAATGAGGAGTTATATCAGATTGACAAGAATCAGACATGAGATCTTGTCCAGAGACCAAAAGGTCACAATGTCATTGGAACAAAATGGATATTCAAGAACAAGTTTGATGAGCATGGAAGTGTTATCAGAAACAAGGCTCGACTTGTATGTAAAGGGTATTCTCAGATAGAAGGTGTTGATGTTGAAGAGACCTTTGGTCCAGTGGCTAGACTGAAGTCAATCAGGCTGTTTCTTGCCATGACTCTCCAAATAGGATATAAACTATATCAAATGGATGTCAAGACAACATTCTTAAATGGTGTACTCGAAGAAGAAGTCTACATTGAACAACCCGTGAGTTTTCTTCTTGGTGCTGATGAATCAAAGGTTTGCAAGCTAAAGAAAGCACTTTATGGCCTAAAATAGGCACCACGGGCGTGGTACTCCAGACTGGATTCTTACCTCAAGAAGCTGGAATTCAAAAGAGGAGGAGTAGATCACAATCTCTATGTGAAGAATTCTTCGAAAGATCAGTTCATGGTTCTAGTTTACGTCGATGACATTATATTTGGTGGCAGCAGGCAGAAATCAGTGGATGAATTTTCCAATCATATGAAATCGGAATTTGAAATGTCAATTATTGGGGAGCTCACATATTTCTTGGGACTGCAAGTGACTCAAAACAAAGACTTCACTTTTATCTCTCAGAAAAAGTATGCCAGAGAGCTGCTGAAGAAGTTTAATATGCAAGAATCCAAACCAATGTCAACTCCGATTGCAGTTGGAACCAAACTTGGAAAGCATGAGGAAGGGACATCTGTAGATCCCACCATGTACAGAAGAATCATTGGGAGCATACTGTACCTGACAGCGACACAACTAGATATTGTCTTTTCCACATGTCTTGTAGCCCGCTTTCAGAGTAGTCCAAAGGAGGAACATATGGCGGCAGTCAAAAGAATCATGCGGTACATTCAAGGTACACACAACTTTGGATTACATTTTCCTGCAGGCAGGGACAGTGAATTATTAGCATTTTCTGATGCTGACTGGGCTGGTGATGTAGAAGATAGAAAGTCCACCAGTGGTGGAGCTTTCTATATTGGGCAGAAATGTGTTGGCTGGTTGAACAAGAAACAAGAAAGTACTTCTCTTAGTACTGCTGAAGCTGAGTATATCTCCGCCACAAAGGCATGCACTCAACTACTATGGATGAAGCAACAATTAACTGATATTGGCGATGAGGTGAAGCAACCAATGGTGATTTACTGTGATAATAAGAGCGCAATTGATCTTACGAAGAATCCTGTTCAGCATTCTCGTACAAAACACATTGAAATCAGGTATCACTTTATCAACGAGAAAGTTGGGCAAAGCATGATTAGAATGGATCATGTGGGAACAGATGAGCAAGTGGCTGATATCCTGACAAAGCCACTGTCAGCGGCTGTGTTTGAGAAGCATCGGTTGAACCTTGGTGTTCGACCACCTCCCAGTGCATAAGGAGGTTATGAAATTCCCCTCTCCCCATTTGTTATAACTGTTTTAATCTGTATATGGCTGTGATGCAGGTTTATGGGGGAGATACTATCCAGGGGGAGTATGGTTTCAGCTGAACGTGAAAAAAAATTTACTGGTCTTTGGATTTATTGTCAATGGGGGAGAAAGGAGAAAGGAATAAATTCATGCAACTTCTGTGATGAGAATAATGAGAAGGACAACAGTGGAACCCAATTCAAGCCTTCTCTCTTGTTTTCTACGCCGAGCATTGCTGACGTAGACTTAGAGTGTTGGCTGAGTTGATTCCTGTGTTTTTGGTTTTCACATAGCTGGAGATCTATTGAATTTATTTTCTGATTGCCAACAATCCCAAAAAGGGAGATTGTTGGAACCATGGTCTTCTATGCATGATTTGGAGTATGGTTTGTGTTTGTTGTCAATCATCAATGGATGTTCGGATCGTGTACCGGCAAAGAGATCATACCGTTCAAGCAGACAACAATATTGAAGGTGGCGCCATTTCCCAGTGTTTGCCAAATTTTTGGGGTCCAAAATCTGGAAGTTGCTGAGCATCGCATAAAGTGTATTTCCATGAAGATAATAATTAAATATGGCAAAGGCATGAATTTCGTGAAGAGAGGATGCATGGTTTGGAAATCGCGAAGACCAGAAGAATGGAGGCGGTGAGTCTTCGCGATTACGTCATAGCTTCACGAACGACAGAGTTGAATGAAGCGCATCGCGACGGTGAAGGACTTTGCGAGGGAGCTTCGCGGCGAAGGCGCGAAGGAAATGACGGAACGCTCTGCGATTACGACGAGCTCCACGAACGGAAAATTTCCGTAGTGCTTCGTGATTTTGGGAGAATTTCGGCGGGAACATCGGAGCTTCGCGATTTGAGCTGACGTGACACTGACTTCGCGCGGAAGGGTCTAGGGTCGGTGGAATCGCCTATAAATAGAGGACGACCCCCTCAAGATAAGCAGAGAGAATTTAACAGAAAATCCTTTGCTCTCGGTTCGCAAAGGTCTCTCGCGAAGGTTGTGTGCTTCGTGAAAGAGGAGCTTCGCGACAGCTATTCTAGCTCCGTAAAAGGCGTGCGCCCCGCGTTGGCTTAGTGAGCTTCGCGAAGAAGCAGGAGATCCGCGACAACCAAGCATTACGAAGGCTGGAGCATCGCGAGAGTGCTTAGCGATTGAGCTTCGCGAAAAGGCAGGGACTCCGCGAAGGCTTGTTTGAGCTTTGCAAAATTAGGAGCCTTGCGAAGTAGGGTACTTTGTGAAGGCCTTTTCCAAAAGTTCTTTGCCCAGTGGACAAGGGAAAAGGGGGTATTCATCAGTGGATTGAATTTGGATTTTAACAGAGCATCAACTCAGGACTCTGATGCAAGCAAAGTCTCATGCTGAACAGGAGACAAAGACCTTCATGTCTATCTATTGAAGATATCTTCACATCTATAAACTGAGTGAGACTTCACCAACGGCAGTGAGCCTGGGGGAGTCAACGGGAGTGACCCGAGGGAAGCAGTGAGCTATCCCTGAACCTTTTGTAAATGCAGTGAGCCTGTGACAGAGTGACTGTGCCCGAACAATTTTAATCCACAACTAGTGAAGATTAGTGGAATTAGGTACGACCGACAACTTGTCGACGTATGCTCATTGGACGTAGCCCTTAGTGGTGAACCAAGTAAAAATAGCTGTGTCATCTCTCTGCATGTGAATGTTTCATTACTGATCATATCCATCATACAGATTTAACGAGTTCCTACCAACGTGGGAACAAGATCCACAACTTTTAGAAGAAAAAGTTGACACCCTGATTCACCCCTCCCCTCTCAGGGTGTCCCGGGGTCCTACACTTATCATGTATTTTAACATATTATTCATACATTCCTTCCATCAAAACGATCCTTTTGTTTAGTACTCAGATTAATTTTATTTATTATTCGATCTTTCTTCATTTAAAATTAATATTAATGTATTTATTTAAACCATCCATGAAGTGGAATTTACTCACATAATATACAAATCTCTTATTTGGTATATCATATTCCTTTACATAATTCTTCGGTATGTTATGTTTAGTGTATTCATTTTCCATACATCCAAAGGTTGACTATCAATTATTCTTCCTTTGATCTTTCTTCATATTTTGTAGCATTTTCACCAATATTTGTAACTCAATCATTCTTGGTAGGTGTAAACCAACACTAATTATCATACTGAACACTTTTATTAAAAATTCCACATATATTATGAAGATATTAAAATATGTTATATGTAATTTTTTCCCTCTTCTATTTAAATTGATTAAAATTGAAATAATTTTTCTATACTATGACTTTTCTCCCACTTTTTTTATGCCTTATTAATATTTTAATAATTGATAAATTATACCAAAAGTTAATGTATTTGTGTTTTATGTTTTCACAACACTAATAATGACTAATAAATTATTCTTTCCTTATATATTTGGTAATCATGTTGACTTTGACACATATCTATTTTGGTAGAAAGCTTCCTTCCTTTTATACACCATATAGGGAACTCATTTTCTCAATTGTGTTCAAATCCACCAATGATAAAGTGGGTGATATCTCAATATTTTTCTCCACCCAATTTAATTCATATTTTTTTTGGAACATTTGTTATTTAAAAAATCAGAATTTGTTTATAAAAAAATTCTAAAACATCGTGTTACATTTTCCTTTGAGCTTGTATTATGTTTAACTTCCAATAATTTAATGTTCCTCTTACTAAAAACTTGATTCCTTCTAGGATTAAGAATATTTTAATAATTATTCATATTAGTAGTTATTATTTCTAATTTTTGGAAATATTTAGGTTGAATCACTCATATATTTCATATTGAAAATACCTTAAGATGAGAGTATTTTTTCTCAACTATAATTAAACTAAAATTTTCCCATTAATTATTTATTATTTTAACTTGACCATTATCCACCTCACACATTTTAGGAATGGAATGATCAAACACTTATTTTTTTTATGATATATTGTCGAGTATCCTTAAAATATACAATAATATTGTGAGATTCTTCCATTTCATAAATATCTTCCCCAACAAACTTTTACATAGAATATATCTCACCTATGTTAGTTTTCAATTATTATTCAATGAAGAAAAACTTTTAATTGAAAAGTAATAAAGATTTTTCATTGGCTTTAATGATTTTTGTAAGGGTATTGCACATGGGTAACTTTTTATCCAATTAATTATCTATCACATTGGATTCCTATTCCCAAATTTTTTTCTCATCATTTAAATCCTTGATAAAAATTAATATAAAAGTGATACCTTTAGAAAGAACATTCTAAATATAACACTTAACCTCAAAGTAGAGGTTTTCAACTAATTTCATATAAATATTCACTTCATAATATTCATATAATTATATTTATTCCCTTGTAGGATAATTATCAATATATTATTAGATAAAATAACATATTGACAACCCTTAAATAGAAATATATCACCTTTCTTCTATTTTTTAATGTTAACTTCCTTAAATTAACTTATCCATTTTATTTAAATTTTTTAGAGTTTTAGATGAAACCTATATGGTCTTAATAGCAAGAATAACATTCTTATTATTTCATTATGGTATCTCAAAAACTTCCCTAACATGAATTACATGTAATTTATTTAAAAAAATGGTATAAAAATATATATCCAATCCAAAGGAATATAGATTAGCATTGACACCACTTGAAGTGACCAATGAATCAGGCAGTCACATGAAGATGGTGGGGGTGGGGGGGAATTGGTATACCTGAATTTTACTAAATTATTTCAAAACAAAATTTTTCCCATTTTTATATATTATAACTTTTTTCTTTTTTAATATTTATGAATCTATTTACTCATCCACAATAATCATTCAAACTACATGTAATATAGAAATTATATATATTGCAATACCCATTATTTTTTTTTTGGGTTTTGACCACAATGTGTGAATCTAATCCTTATTTTTCTCATCCTAATCCAAGATATAATTTTTATACTATAATAAAAATTATTATAAGTGGTGTGTGAAGGAATAATTATTTGACCAAGAAGATATCTTTCAAAATGCCTTAATATATCTCAATATGTTTTTTATAATAGATCCTACCATTTTAAAATGGTAATTTAAACTAAATTAGTAAGATCCTTCACCATAAAGTTTCTTATGCAATGAAACTTCTTAAAAAAAAAAAGATTATATAACATAAAAGAATTCATAATATTTTGAAATCATCACGTTCAAACTTTCTTATAGTACCTCATCTTATAAAACTTATATAGTACATGAATAGTTTGACCTGTTCACTAATATCAAGTATCCTAAATTCTAAAACTTATATAGGATTCCAATTTTTGTACCTTTTCACTCTATTTTGAAACATATATTATAGGGCCTACTTTTCTTCAAGTGATTTTATATTTGTAACTTCAAAAAGTTATGCATAAATACTAGTCTTTCTCAATAGCTTCTGATTACTGAACTTCTATAATCCAAAAATTTAATCTTCCAAATATTTTAACACATTCAAATTTAATTTTAAATCCATGTAACATAAAAACATACATTTCTTAGATATAATCTAAAAAACCAAATTTTCACCTATATTCCTTGGACTTATGATATTCAAATATGCTTGGATACTTTATTCTCTATTAAGTAACATCAATACATTGTAAATTTTAGAGTGTAACTTCCAGATACATATTCCATATACATAAGTTCTCCAACATCATCCATCTGTATTTCTACTTTCAAAATTAGTTTTCCATCATTTGTAAACATAAAAAATAATTATCACATTAGTAAAAAAACTTATTTTTGACTGTGATTTCATCGTTCTTTAATAATTTTCATAAATTTACATTAATTTCATCTCAACAATCATAATGTATTTTTATTTCTTAAACTATCCATCTGCAAATGAAAGTAAGATTATTTTTATTTTAATTTTTTCTTAAATTAACTAATTTTGGAAACATTGTATCTTCAATATTTAGATTAATCATTTGGACTCTTGTTCTGATTTATTGTTAACATCTAAAATTATATCTTTATTATCCTTGTGTTCTAAAGTTTTAATTTCTAAAACACCACTTTTTTACTTTTAATACGACTTAATTCTTCATCATTAACTTTCCTTAATAATTTAATTTTTAACAACCATTGAACACTTATCATCATACATTGGGTTCATCAACTATTTAAAATAAATAAGACACTCATCATTATATATTAGGTTCCTCAAACATATTAATGATATTAGATTACCTCTTATTAAAATCTTTCATATTATATTTCATAGTATACCATAGAAAAATTTCTATAAATTATTACAAAATAAAGTCGAATGCCAAATGATTCCAAAGAAGGTACCCTTTTATATTTAATTCATTTACATACCCAATTAAATTTAATAATTATTTGAGTCTAAATTATTATCTTTCATCTTATATAGAATCAACACAATAGAAAATTCATAACTCTCATATTCACTCATTCATTATACAGACTGTCCATGTTTTTTATTATCCTCAAATTTATAATTTTCACATATTTGTTTTAATAATTAGATCCATATAATGAGATTCAATGTTGATATTTTTGTAGAGTCTTTAAAATGCTTATTATAATCACATTTATCTTATTGAATATATATATATATTAGTTCTTTATAAAAAAATTTATTCTCTAACTTATAGAAATTACTTATATTGATCATCTCTATTTTAAGAATGGATATTAATTCAAATTTTAATAATGATTCCCTTTTTATATTTTTTTATTATATGATTATTTGGTTTTAAAATCATTTAATAAGAAGTTTTTCTAAATGTACTCCCACTAAAATGATGTCCCCTTTCAAAAATTCATATCAATTATTTGTGGGAAAATATTTTTATTTCTTTAAACAATTAGATTAATTTGGAATTCCTTTTTATTTTTAGATATTTATATTGAAAATTTAATCATTGATATAATATAAGAGCCTTGCATATTTTATAGGGAAACTATTTTTAGAAACCCATCATATGGATTATTTCAACTCTATTTCACTTATATTAAAAAATGTACAGATTCTCAACTAAGTATAACAGAATGCACATAACACTATAAAATTTTTCACTTTTTCCAATGGGGGTATATCTGCTGGTAAAAGTGCATTTTCTATTTGTAAAATATTTTACAAACATATATGTCCCTATCACTAAATTGTCGGTAAAAACTCTATCAGTGATTTTTTTGGGACAAATAAACTAATTGTGTCACAATTATAATAATACTAACAGATAATATATATCTTGGTTAATGTTTTTAGAAATAGGTTTTGGTGACAAATTTTTTTGTTGGTAATAATATTACCAAAATATAATATTTTTTTATAAATTACATTTGAATAAAAAATATAATTGTTTATTGGTAGTAAAATTTCATATTATATTTATTAATTTGTCCATCATATAAAATAAACTTGTTTTAATTATTAAATCAAAGACTATTTTAACATATGTTCAAACATAGAAAAAAAATTAATTACATTAATAATGAAATTCATTACAAAATGAATCAACAAAAAACACTGACCCACCCATTGGATCCACAAACCCAACCCCACCCCAGCCCCAATGACCACTCTAGCGAGCCAGCTTCAGCACCAGCTGCTTAATACCATCATCAACTGTGAGGAAGCTCCATCACCTTAGCTCCATCCCATCATCAACAACAAGGAAGCTCCAGCAACCAATGAGCACCAATGACCCATCCATGCCAGTGAGTCATCTCCAGCACCATCCCATCCATTCCAGCAAACCATCTCCATTGACCAGTGATCTATCCATGCCATTTTTTTCTATTAATGATGTTATAAAAATTCCTGAATAATGTTTTGTTAAAACAATTTTTGTTAGTGAAGTAATATCCATAAATGTAAAATTTATCCTGAGAGAAATTTAGAGATTGGGTGTACCTTCATTTCTTTAGTTGAACCACACTTCTCCTATTGAATTATGATTTCTTACATCAGAATTTAGAACTAATTATTGGAAAAATCACTCATCAATAATGTATGCTTCCACATTATTTAGAACAATAAGAACCAATAATTAAATAATTCGGATCACATGGCATAAACATGAGAATCCAATAAACCAATATATCTAAATTAATAACCAATACGAAATATAACTGCCAAGAGACAAAATAAAAAATAAAACAAAACCAAAACTGAACCAAACTAGAATTGGGCACAACTTCCATGTGACCCCCTAGTTGCCACCATCCTCAAACACCATCACTCTCTTTATAAAAACCTAGACCAAACTGAATATATAAAACAACTACTACTAAGTAGCACAATTATGGTGTGAATTTAAAAAAGTTCAGTAGGTATGCACCAAATAATATATAAATTAATTTTCCAAAAAACATCCCAAAAAATATAGTTTGAAATACATTTTAGAAAGTAGGATTTTTATCTTTAAAACAATCAATACTGCGTTCCCAAAATCCACTTTGAAAAAAATATTAGTTTTCCATTTTAAAATAATTTCTAATTTTCAAACCCAAACTAAAGACCAAAAACCAAGTAGACGTATAACCCAAATATTGCATTAATAAAAAGGCAATATAAACTAAAAAATATATCAGGGAATATCCAACAAAACTATAAATAATGAAACATGAAAATATCAATGTCTGTTCAAGGTTATATGTAAAATACATACAGAGTTGATATATATGCACAATTGTATTTGAAAAATGATACACTGTATTCATATAAAGGATAATATATTTGATTGCCTAATTAGACGAATTTCATAACATGAAAATCATGTATAATTCATGGTTTATAGAATATTTAAATACAAATGTATGTATATGGTTGTATGTAAAATACATACACAGTCAACACATAGTCCGTATATATGCATAATTATATTTTAAAATTTATAAACTATTTGTATAGACAATAATACATATACAATGTGTAACAAGTATAAAATATTATTGCATCCATGTGGGGAGGGGGAGAAACAACCGAAAACCACCACAAATCCCAACGTATGTGTTGAGTTGAAAATAATATAGTCAAAAAGTTAATAGAGTTAATGTAGTATTATAATTATAGGGAAATAATTATTTACTTGAATCAATATTGTAGAGGATTATAGGGGATTAAATGTAACTTGAGATGGAAAGAACAATATAAATTTTATAGTACAACATATTATCTATAAAAAGGTAAATAAAAATATAAATCAAAATTATTTTAATGTTTAAAAAAATGACACAATCAGTATCACTCCAAATTTTGGAATCAATGAATTTAATACAAATGAAGACTTGATAAAGTCAATACATAGGAAATACTGTAAAAATAATATGAATGTGAAATTTTATATAATTAATACACATATAAAAAAAATTATCATCAATAAAAAACAAGCATATAAACACTAATACATCATGAAAACACACACAAATGTGTTTCTCTGAAATACTAGCTAGCAGTTGCATGAAAAACTACAACTACCACGAACAATAGTGGCCTCATTTATTTTGTATCCATTTATTCATAGAAACATCCACCTTATACCAAGATAGTTTCAAATTGTATTGAGTTTTCTTGGAGCTTCATCTCTATAATATTCACGAGATGATAAAAAATATCCTGACCCCCATTATCAAACTGTATAGAATGAATTGTGTTGCAAGGAACAAAACAAAAACATTGTCCCACTGAAAACTTCTGTGACATATGAGATTCCATTAAAATCCTTTAAATATATTATATTACATCATTAAAATCTTTATAATGGTAATTAAACTAGACACATATATATAACCTTTAAATCATCCATATTAGGTGGCTTCAAAAAGATAATGTGAAATTCATTCTCACACAATAAATAAGAATCACACTTTGGGCATCATCATCTAAACGAAATGTTATGAAACATATAAAATAGAAGAAAAAAATCATGATCACAAAGTATAATAGTACATGAACTAATTGCCCATCTACTAAAATCATGTCCCTTTCTTAGAAAGTTTAAGAATAAAAAGCGTAAGTGAGAATTGAAACCAAGATTGTGAAACATGTAGAAACTTCAAAAAAACTAGAGATTGATTGTAATAAAATACCAAAAATTATCATTTATAAGGATTAAAAACAAGATAATAAGTCATTAAACAAAAAACAAAATACATGTTTCATGAACAATGTTATTTTCCAATAAGGTCAAGCATCCACATAACTTAGTATGGAAATGATATCTGTAAGTAGATACGATAATGTGGATCACCTGAAAATAAAAATAGCATATCTTAAATATTATTAATGATCAAAAAAGGTATAAGATAGAAGAGTGAATCAACGAATAAATAAGGAGAAAAATAATCCAGAAGCAAAAAATGTATGAAATCATATTTAAGAGAGAACAAGGAAACATACAATCTAGTCAGATTTACAAACTATTTGGAACTTCCAAGATTGAAAATGTTTTCAGCTATGTTTCTAGAAATTTCAATAGCACTCAAGTAGGGAGATCCACCCTAGTAATTATGAATCTCAACAAGACTCCAACTATAACTAGGAGATAGACACACACTCCTTCAATTAATGAAGAACTCCAGGATTGGTGATGGTATTCTCCTTACTGAGCTCCCTTGTTTATCTGGTTTATATTGGACAGAAATATTGTGATGTAACAAAACCATAATAGGTGTATGGTCATGATCAAATCATCTATAACAACTCACATACAAGAGTACCCATGCAATATGCTCAAAAAATTTAGAATGAATTATTCTCGTCTCATGTGAAAATTAGAAATACAAGTCTTGTAACGACCTAAACATTTATTAATAAAATCCCCTTTCTTTTAATATCTTATGGATATAGAAATCACATGAACATTTTTTTATTATTATTTTTGGGTTTAAATTATCGTTAGGTATCATTAACAATAATAATACAGACATTTAACAGTGATCATATGACTGATATAAATTTATTGTTTTTAAAAAGAATACTTTCAACATAGAGAAAGGAGAGGATGACCTCATCAAGTGGACTCAGACCGTACGAAGCACATTTTTCGGAGCTTGGGAAGTAGGTAACATCACTGGGTTTTACTCTTGACCAATCCCAAGCTGATATTCACAATGTTAAGCTTGAAAATAATCACCTACGTAAGAAGTTCAGGTAAATAGAGATTACTGCCGGGCAATGTTATCCGAGCTACCCCAAGAGTCTTTCAAAATTTCACACTATACCCTGAGGTTTTATGTAGGTGTTATAAGGGGTAGTGTAATAAGGAATTAGATACATATTTTGTAATCCATTTTTTATAAATAAAATTCTTATCCTATCAACTCATTTATGAGAATAGTCTTTCTTAAAATAATGAAAAATTTGATAAATTGAGCTTCAGGTAAAAATGGTAATTTTGAGAAATATATACATTATTATATAAAACTAATGTTTTTATTAATATTAATATAAAAAAATTCTTATAAATGATGATATTATCAGTTCTTTATCTGTAAATGGCCAGGTAATCAGTTTGATAAGAGTTATATTTATTATCTGACAAAACAAAATGTGTATTTTTAAAGAATTTATTTTTAGGAATTAATAATTTTTTTAAATAATTAATATTTTAAAAAAATATTGTTATCAATTTAATTTAATGAATAATAAATGATTATATAACTTTTATAATGTAAAAGGAAATTTTTATCAATGTTTGCAAACGGTTTTTGTCAAAACTCGTGAATTATCTATAAATGTCGGTTTTAATTTTAAAATTTAAAATTAGAATATTTAGAAAATTATTTAGATAAAATGAATATTTTTTTTAATTAGAATGTCTAAATTACCCAACAGTAAGTTTTTCATAATTTTCATAGAGTCGAAATTTTGGGTAAAAATTAAATACCATATAAATAAAATATGTTTTTTATGACGTCATAATGACCCAAAAATGATGTAATAATTACTATAATGGGTATTCTATGCCCAATATATCTTTTACCATTAAAATAATGTGATTTTATATTTGTTTTACTTATTTTATAAAGCCTTAGTGAATCCTCCAAAATGTATAATATATTTTATGATTTTAAATTCATTTCTTCAATAATGTGACTCACCTACATATAAGTAAGGATAATATTTTAATATTTTCATAAATTAGCCTTATACAATAATTTGTTCCACTCTACTTTGGAAAAAACCATGGGATGGTTTGTGGTTTCGAATATTTTAGTGTGTAGTGTCCAAAACCTAAAATAATATAGAATTCTCTCTCCTTTCCTCTGTAATCCTACCGAATATCCCACTTCTATTCACTAAATTTTTTTGAATCAAGTCCCTAATCATCCCTCCTACCGATATAATCCTCCAAAGGTGTCTTGATCTCTCAAAAATCCCATCTTCATGCTCTTGAAGTCACACACTCAAGTAAGGGATTCCTTCTTTTCCCATTTTAGTCCATGTTTCTTTATATAGTTATACCGTTTTATTTTAAATTAAAAATGTTAAGGTATGATTTAGAACATCTGCATACTACACTAGTTAGGTTTTAATGATGAGATAAGACTTTCTAAATCATTAATTCCTCCCGTGTACACCCGTTACAAAGCCAAAATTACGTAAGGGATATCTCTCTTCTTATTTCCATTCAAGAATTTCTTCCATATTATAAATATAAATTCCATTTCATATGTTGGGATATTATGCTCCATGTTCCCATTAATTTCAATTTCATGTATAAATGATGAGAGACCACTTTCTATGTCTTAAAACCAACTTATGAATTTCTATATTTCATCGTTATGCTACCAAAAATTGCACCGTGATTTTCCATGCCAAAATCATTGTGTAGTGAGTACCATACTAATTTATATATCATGGGTGTTAAATTTTTTGAAATTATACTTATTGAATGGTACTTAAATATATTAACTCCACATTACTAATTTGTGGAATAACTTATGACATTGAATGATTCTATTTTATATGATCTATGTTTAACACTTATGAATGAAATGAAATTTTTATGAAGGGTGCACCCTGATAGCACACCAATGCATTGGGTAATGTCTAGTATCATGATATGACATATGAAATAAGGTTTTAATCATGATAATACACATATTATGAGGGTTTACTCATGTTAATTCATGTGAATGGAGGGTTTACTCATGTGAATCCTTGTGCAATGATCCTTGGATCATGCTAATATCATGTTGTGTATTGTTTCCATATTTCCATGTTATGATAATCATGTTATATCATGCCTTTATGTTCATGTTTCTCTTATGATCCATTTATATTCATATTTCATAGAAATTATTTAATTCTTCATTATATGCATTTTTTACTCCCTTACTAGGCTTTATATCTCTCCCCTTTCTTATGTATGTCCTCAGTTTATCCCACGCAGTGCAAAGTTCGAAGGAATAAGTGGGTCATGTCAAAGAAGTTTGAAATAAAGTTGTTTTATTTCATGTTTTAAGTTATTATGTAATGTTCCTAATCCCAAAATACACTAGACATATCAATCTTCTAGATTGTATTAAGTGAAATGTAATGTAATAAATCATATTTAATTGTGTAATAAAGAGCAGGGTTGTTATATGTCCCACCGATGGTGATATCAAACTGTAAAACACCCAATATGATTAACTAGATTCCATGTGAGATTAACATGCATCTCATGGAAGATAAATCCAGATCCCACGTAAGAATAAACCAAAAGGTCTCATGTAAGATTCCAAGAAACCTCATATAAATAGAATGTGGATCTCCTGACCCAGCTGTGTAGCAATTAGTCTCTGATCGTGAATTGTGTTGAGACACTCCACATAGAGAGACTATGTTGTATTGTTTCCCTTAACTAAACAAACATAATTCACCCCCACACTATCTAAATTAAAAAATAACATATATTTTACAATGATTTCGATATAGAATGTGTATTTTTGTAGGATATTGAGAAATAATGGTAAAATCCATTATAAGTCTATAATTTTTTCATCATATAGAACAAAATTTTCTATCTTAGACCCCCTTTATAGAATAAGTGATTGATAATATTGAACAACCTATCATTAAGAGTGTAAAAACAAAAGAGATATATTGAGTGGGAATTGATTTTCAACAAAGGTGGTATGTTGATCTCATCCAAATCAAGGATGTCAAGAGTAATTAGTTGAACTACTAGCTCTCTTAGGATGAATATTTGGATCCTGAGAAATCATGTGCCCTATTGTTTATGTAATGGGAAAAAATATAAAATATATTCATCCATGTATCCAAGATAGGTGGTTGTTACCGAACCTTAACATGAAAATAGAGGATGGATTATTTTTTATGGATTCAATGTCACAGGGAATATGAAATCACCTTAATCTCCTTATTTTCTTATTGAAGCTATGGAATGGTTTGATCCTAAGAGAGGATAACCAACATTCAATTTTGACAAAATATTATTCATTGACATTCCATAGTTTATCACTGTTATTATCAATTATAGTCTCAAAGTCATACCATATGTAGTTTCATTGTATACGCTATCAGAATTTATCAAGGAAAATTAATTAGGTTTGGATATCTTTCCTAGACCCTTCATTGAAGTCTCATGATATATCATAAAGAAGAGAGAATCAATGTTGTCTAACACTACATTAGGGGTTAATTGTTTCCAAAATTATATTCTATTTCCTCCCCTATCCACATTACAATTATTAAACACCCTGTCTCAAAAATTGTGACCAATCTTCTTGTGAAACATTTTGTACAAGATCTTGGACAAAATCCTCAATAGCAGACATGAGCTTCTCCCCATCCAAGTTATAATATCCTAGGTCAATAAAAAATATGAAAATTTCCTATTTATTAATATTTTTGATCTAAATATTAATTTTATTTTAAATGGGATGCTATGATTGATGGAATATCAGACACGAAATAATGGGTTTCTCCGAAGTCTTTTGTTACACACTTTTTGGAGTCATTATGAAAAATAATAATGTAATATTATTATTTTAAATGGTAGTTAAAGCCTAGCTATTTTATTGGTGAGAATGAACAGAACTAACCATATTATGATTAAAAATGTTTTTTTAAATATTTTTACATTTATCCAATAAGATTTATAGGCTTAAGATGAGAATTAATCTAATTTTAAGCATAAATACTCAAATATTTTAAAAAGTTAGTTTTACCACCTTTTGACGAAGAACCCCTTTTAAATATAATTTTATTCACTTTTATATGTTTCATTTGACAAAATAAAATTGTTATTTAGAATATAGATATCAAAATTTTCTTTGGGTAAATTTTTGGTATTTTTTTGATAAAGTTCATTTTGTAATGAATAGTGAAAAATACTGCATTTTTATACAAAACTGTCTTTTCATCTAATTTAATTATATGGATAGATTATATTTTTAAATTATATTAATGTGTAATTGGATTATATTTTTACCATTTAATCCAGTTGTGGTCATTTGAAGTAATTCCACTTTTACATTGGACATAAACACTTGTCAATCTTTTGGTAGTTCTTACTTTTTAAAAACATGCTTTCTAGTTTTGAAAATGGAAATTAATTTTAAATTAATTAATGAAACGTATATATTTATAATTTTGTAAAATAAACATTATTTTTTAATTTTTAATATCAAAATTAACTTTGGGTGAATTGTTGGTATTTTTTTGAAAATGTTCATTTTTTGATATATAGTGAAAACACTACCTTATAGTTAAAAAACAAACATTTTCATTTAAATCAAATTTTAATGCTTCTGTGAATTTATTTAAAAAATATGATACACATAGTTTTCATCAATAAGTAAAATGAGTTTCAAAAGGATTAAAATATTTTTGGGTGAATAATAGCTTTTGATTTTTATTTATTGCGGTTAAAGGTAAATATGGTAATTCAAGCTAAAAATAATATTATAATAATAGATAATCTTGGTTGTTGTCCTAACCATATTGGATGAGTCATTCCAGACCAATATAATCCATGGGTTGAACTTTTGGCCTTTGGAAGCCACTTTGGTAAGATAATTACATTAATAACTTTTTATTTAAAGTAAAAACAAAAATATCATAAAGATGTATTTTTTTGTTAAAAATGTTTAATGTGGGGTTATATAAATGATATATTTGACTATAAATAGTCATTATAAAGATAAAAATATTTCCTACATCAGGGTATTTTATTTATCATTTTTAGACATCATAAAAATAAATCTATTTATGAAACAATGATGATGTAATAATTACCTCCTTTATGAATGTTTTAAATAAAAGAGATTGTAAATATTAAAATAAATTTATTTTGAAACATTTTATTCCATTAACTAATTTTATATATGAGTATGACTTGTTATATTTGAATTAATGATGGTTTTTCTAATTAATCAAGTTGTTTTGGAATTTTTAAAAAGACATGATATGAATAGTATAAAAATTGACATAAATGAGTTTTTAAATCAATCTATATTTTATTAAATGATAAAGTAGTCCTAAAAATATATGATTCGTCCAAATGAGATATATGATGTTAAAAGTATCATTAATGATCCCTTTTGGGTCATTTGAAATTTTATTGTAACTATATTAACCATATAGTATGAATATACAAGAAGACATGGTAAACGTTAGATTGTCTAACTAAGGGTTAAAACAAAATGATAAGGTTAAAAATGAAACAAAACCTGGTATAAAACCTGTTATTTGAGATGATTTCGATTAATATTTATATTATCTTCGAATTTAATGAGGTTGGGACCTTTTTAAATCGAAATTCAGTTTATAATAAAATAATATTTGCAAAATTTCCTAAAGAGCCCCTCCTCCAACTTATAAAAGGCCATCACCTCTAACCCATTACTCACATCTATCAAGCCCCATGGGTCATCCAAAATCTGCCCAAATAATCTCCCAAAATTCTTATCTTCCTCCTATAATCCTTCCCCTTGGCATAAGGCAATTCAAGAAATCTTTTTGGTTCAAACCAAATGGAGTTACCTGATTCAAAGGTAACGTCTTCTCTTAAGTTCTTTTATTTTATTTTCCGTCTCCTCTCTATATTATCTTCTTATAATTTTTTTACACAAAAAAAATTAATCTCAATACTTTGTTGTCTATATGAGATGTATTTAAACTACACTTACACACACCACCATCTAATGGATTTTGAACATACTATTTATGTGGAAGGCCAACTACTTCCTCACGAAACGATGATTGTTCAATTATCTACTACCGTCTCTCATGGTGGCCATTATAAGGGAACTGTATTTATATGTGATATATATTATATTTATATTGTCTCTATTCTTTTGTATTTTACATTTATATCATACCTTTATGGTTTCTATAATGGTAAATACAATAATTTCATTTGAGGAAGTGCGGACAACCGCCCCCTCAATGTGATATGACTCATTTATCCCACACATGGAACATATAAAGGATGGTGTTAATGAAATTATGTAACATATATAAAATATGATATTATACTAGAATAATAATATACATATGTATTATTATGTTTTTATTCTATTAAATATGAAATTAAAATGAAAGTAGCGTTCATGCGTACGTACAGCTTACCGTCTCAATGAACAGTGCATTTCATTTCTTATCTCCAAATGATATGTACTAATATAAATATAAATATAAATATATATAATATATATATGTGATATATATGATATATAAGTCATGAAAATCATTCTGGATATAATGGACTTTTTACGACACGGACAAATGGTAATTATAACAAGTTCATTTTCGACTCCAGTACCTAATATCGACAAAATGACTGATATTAACTTCAATAATTATGTAAAATTTTTAATGTGGTAATAAGTGATATAAAAGTAATAATAAACTTGAAAAATATTCTTAATAAAGAATAAATTAAATTAAGTATATTATTAAGGAATAACAATGAACATACATGACAAGTCAGACTTGAGGTAAGGGGTTTTCATCTCACTTTTTATTCCCTTGAGATTCAGGCAATATTTGCCACTATTTCCTTTTATGTGGTGTATATACTACCCATTATTGTATTATTTTTTAATATACTTTAATTTATGGGTATTTACATATTCATTGTATGATCCTCATTTCATGGGGTGTATGTTTTTCAAGTTACCAAATCGGAAAGGGAACTTTTCACCGTACTCTTTTCGTTGAAGACTTCTTTTACGTTTTGTATTTTAAATTTCCATTTTATTATTTTGGGTTATGTTCTTATATAACCCTATTGAATTAAATTTTATGTCCATCTGATGAAGGACCCTTTTCTCTCTCATCAACTCATTTTTTTAAATTTTAAAGTGACGTTGTTAGGCTGTCGAATTTCTATAAGGGAACTTCTTAACCCAATTTAATTTATTTGGATTAAACTTCTACTTTTTGGTCATGTCGTGATATAAATATGTGTGAATGACCTATGATAGTGTATACTTAATATCCAGTTATATTTTGTGTATTTATATTTTTAACACAAAATTATTTCATTAGTTTATCCTTAATCTAATGGTACAATCTTTGTGAGGGATTTGGTCTCAATTTACATTCCATTGAGACTTATTAGTTGTTATGCACCAATTAACTTTTATATGGTGTATATACCACCCTTTTATGAATTAAATATTGAATATACTTATTCTCATTATATTATAAGTTTTGTTTTATTTTATTCTTTAATTATATTTAGTCAGGTGTTTCTCAAGTGTTACAAGACACTTTAACTAAAATTTTATTTTAAAAGATTTAAAAATTTATTATTAGAAATATGTCTCATTAATGTTCATGTTTTCAAAATGGTTTTAAGGATTTGTTTATATGGAAATTAATTTTTTAGAATTTTAATTCTTTTGAATGCTTCAAAGTGGTTGGGGACACTTTGATTCGAAAAGATCATTATTTAATGTTTTAAATGGTTTTGAAAATGGTTTGATAAAGCATTGATTAGGCCAATATCTTGGAATGATATATTGTGATTGCAATGTGGAAATGTTATCTTTCCTTTATGATTGTTTTATGTGTAATGAATATATTATGGTTCTTTGGAAATATTTATGTATATGGGTGATTCCATGATAAACCTAGGGCGGGTGAGCCCGTGATAGCTCTCTAATGAATTGGGTAATGTGATAGAGGTAAACATGAATGTTTATCTTAAGAGATTTTGGGAATATACTATGATGGGTATTCCAAATGTAACTCCCTACATATCAATGATAGATATAACTTAAGTATATTATGGATCATACAAGTTACCTTTATGATTTATGATTTCTATGTGTTATTCATAAGTCTTATGATTTAATGAGGTATGTTAAATAACATATATTTTGTATGAATTGATGGACTAATGTTTTCTTTATTTATATTGTAACCCTTACTGAGCCTTTTATGCTCATCCCATGTTTTTGAAATGTTTTTCATAGGTTATAAGGTAGGGTAAGAAAAAGGAATAATTCAAGAAGATTTATATCATGAAAAGAATTCTTGTTTTTAAGGGGTTTTATTTTATGAAAAAATGGATACTAAGTACGAGTACCTAAATTGTTATTTTAGAGATTTAATGCAATAGTTATGGTATAATTCTCTAAAACTCTAAACCTGATAAGATCATAAATGTGGATTATTAACATAATTCAAGATTATGTAATGTTTAAGGTTGGAGCCTTATAGTTGGTATCAGAGGTCGGTATCGAAAACATTAGGGATAAAGAGTTTTCGTTAAAAACATGGTTGGTCCCTCTATATATTATTTTAGTTCTATATATGTTTTATAAATTTTTTAGATCATGTAATTTCAGATACAAATGGAAGGAGGAGGATCTCAAACAACATTACTATATCTTTTTTATGACTTGATTGCAATAATTATTGCAAATTCAGGTCGAGATGATTCTGAAACATTTTATAACATACAACTAACTTGAAAGAAATTGTTTGAGATATCAAAAACCTCCGCTATACCCTGATAGAATCATGGATCCTGGGTTGTATTTAATCAAATCATATTTTCTTAATTTTCTCATATTTTCAAGAAAGGTAAATATTATCACGGAATTTTCAAATATTTTACCTTATCACAAGATTTTAAAGCATGTTATGATTTTGAAAAAGTTGCTGAAGAAGGAGACCCTTGAGCACCCTATTTATATTTTCTTTTAAATTATAGTCTTTCAATACATACTAATGATATTTTAAAAGGCCATTTGATTAAATGTTTCAACTCAAACACAGACCGACTATTTTATAAAAATCTTGTTTTATCAAATGTTTTGAAATTATATACCATACAAGACTATTTTCTGAAAATATATTTCTAAGAACACACATATGACCTAATTTGTACAAGGTGTATTTGGAAGAAAGAAGAAAATGATTTTTTATGATCTATAAATAATTTTTGCAATGCATGGACCTTCTACCTATGTGAACAAGATGACAATGAAACCATGTGGACACCATGATCAAGGTATGACATTCTTTCTTTTGGGAATATTATTATTTTATCATATGGAGGTGGAACAAAGGGGGAAATACATATAAGATATCATGAATTAAGATGTTGAGGTCTTAATGTGTTAGGATCAAAATGATTGGTATAAGAAAACCATTGACATTAAAACATGTTGGGGTTATTTTTGAGTTTTATAAAAGGAAGACCTGTATGTTTTGTGACAACCAATTGCATTCGACAAGGTGGTATGAATCGAACCCACAACCAAAGGGTGACAATGGTGCATCACCTACCAGTAGAATACGTGATGTTCCTGGTTAGTATGACTAAATATTTTTAGTTAAATGATTTTATGGATCAAGAATAATATTATTTTTGGAACTTATGTTTTATCAAATGGACATCCTTAGTATAGGAAAGTGATTTGGTGATTATGTGATAAAGGTTATTTTGGAAGACGTTTGCTCTTTTGGGAACACAATATTCCTAAGGAAAATAAAATATTATGGGATTTAATTTGTGGAGTAATGGTTGAAATTTTATTTTGGAATAATCATTTTTTAATGTGGACATATGGATATTTTGGTTATTTATGGAAATGATTAACCTATTTTTGAGAATATGTGATTATGTTATTTACTTTTCAGTCTAAAATGTTAAGAGTAGTCAATGTTATTTGGAGATAAATGTTGATATTTATCGTGGAAGGCTATCTGATCAAACCCTTATGAATTATGGTTTTCAATCTTTGTTGGATTATTTTGAGGAAAATTTTGTATTGAATTGTATTTGCTGAAATTTGGTTATTGTTTGTTGAATTTTGGAGATTAAGAGTAGTATTTCATTTTATAAAGGACTATTCTTTTTGGATATTATCTGATCTTGTATTAACCATTTCAGTTTTGGTTAATAATTAATGACATGGGAAATAAATAGTTCATATTTTATGGATTATGTAATTATGTAGAAGTTGATTCTAGATCTTTTGATGTGGCGAATTCATCTTGAATCCTCATCATTTGGAGAAAATATGAGTTTCTGGTAGAATTTTAGTAAAGGATGAAAGTCTAAATTTCAAGTGAGTAAGTTTCCATATGTTCTTATTCAATCTCATAAATAATATATCTAACCTTATGAAAAGGAACATAAAACAAAAATGTTTTCTGTTTACTTTTCCTAATGGGGAATCAAAACCCAATTAACCCATCACATGTTTGTGGTTTTCAAATTTTTAACGTTCTCCTAATAATGTTTTCTATTACTCTCCATCAGATCTTGACACTTAGTTTCTCTTCCATATCCATGTTTTCCTACATGGAATACTAGCATGGGTTATCTCAGGTGACCATTGTAAATCACTTCTTTTCATATAAAGGGATAGTTTTATTGACTCTTTTTTCAATTTGGGAGTTTCAATAAAGTTCCCAAGCCCAATTTTAAAATTACGAGGACACAATTTCCAAAATGGATGAAGGATATAAAATCCAAGGTAAATAAAGAATATCGCATTTTCATATTTTTTTAATATTGATGAATTAAATATTAATTTTACTTTAAAGGGTATGCTATGTTTGATGGCCTACTCGACACACAATAATGAATTTCTCTAAAATCTTATGTTGCACACAATTATGAGTCATTATGAAAAACTGTTATATTATTATTTTAAATGGTAGTTAACACCTAGCTATTTTATTGTCAGGAAAGAACAAAACTAACCATATTATGATTAAACATGTTTTTTTAAATATTTTTAGATTTAACCAATAAAATTTAGAGGCTTAAAATGAGAATGAATCCAATTTTAAGCACCAATACTATAATATTTTTAAAAGGTAGGTGTATCCCCTTTTGATGGAGAACCCCTTTGAAATATAGTTTTTTCACTTATATTTGTTTAATATAAAAAAATAAACTTCTTCATTATATGTCGTATATCAAAATTTACTTTGGGTAAATTTTTGGAATTTTTCTGATAATGTTCATTTTTAATGAATAGTGAAAAATACTACATTTTAAGTTAAAATTGTATTTTCATATGATTTATTAATATGGATAGATTAGCCTTATAAATTGTTTTAATGTTAAATTGGATTATAGTTTTACCATTTAATCAAATTTTTGTCTTTGTAAGTAATATCACTTTTAAATTTGACATAAAAACATGATAATCTTTTTTTAGTTTTTACTTCTTAAAAACACGTTTTCTAGTTTGGAAAACAGAAATTAATTTTAAATTAATTAATGAATATTATATGTTTTGAATTTGGTAAAAGAGACATAATTTTTTAATTTTGAATATCAAAATTATCTTTGGGTTATTTTTTGTAATTTTTTTTGAAAATTTTGAATTTTTGATGAATAGTGATAAACAATGGATAGTAGTTAAAAAACGATTTTTTCATTGAAATGAAATTTTACCGCTTATGTGAATTGAATTTCTAACCTCAGACATTGATGGTTTCCATCAGTATGTAAAATTTGGTCCAATAGGATGAAAACAATATTTGGTGAATAATAACTTTTCATTTTTATTTATTTGGGTTAAAGGTAAATAGGGTAATTCATGGTAAAAAGAATACTATAATAATATAAAATTACCAAAATAGTTGTCCTAACCTAATTGGATGAGTCATGGATGACCAATAAAATCCTTGAAATAATCCTTGTCCTTTTAATGGCACTTGGGTAAGATAATTACATTAATAACTTTTTATTTAAAGTACAAAAAATATCATAAACATGTAATCTTTTTCTAAAACACATTTAATGTGGGGTTATGTAATTTATATATTTGACTATAAATAGTAATTAGAAAGATAAAATTATTTAATAAATCATGGTATTTTATTTATAATTTTTAGGTATCATATAAATAAATTTATTTATGATACAATGATGATGTAATAATTACCTCATTAATGAATGTTTTAAATAAACGAGATTATAAATATTAAAATAAATTTATTTTGAAATTTTTTATGCCATTCACTAATTTTAGAGAATATGATTACTTGTTATATTTTAATTAATGTTGGTTTGGATTTTTTAAAAAGTCATGATATGAATAGTATAAAAATTGACATAAATGAGTTCTTAAATCAATAAATTTTATTAAATGATAAAATAATACTAAAAATCTAATATTAGGCCAAATGACATATATGATGTTAAAAATGTCATTAATTATGCATTTTGGGTCTCTTGGAATTTTATAGTAACTATATTAACCATGTAATATGAATATACAAGAAGACATGGTAAAAGATAAATTTGTTAACTAAGGGTTAAAGCTAAATGATACGGTTAAAAATGAAACCCAAACCTGTATAAAACCTATTATCTACAATGATATCTAATAATAGTCATCATATCTTTAAATTTAATGAGTTTTGGATCTTTGGAAATAGAAATTCCGTTTACAATAAAATAATATACTCAACCTTTTCTAAAGAGCCCCTCCCCCTTATAAAAGGCCATCACCTATAACCCATTACTCACACCTCTCAAGACCCTTTAATCGACCAAAATCTACTCAAATAAGATTTAAAAATCCCTCTATTCCTTTTGTAATCCTTTCCATCGGTAGAAGGAAATTGAAGAAAGCCTTTTTGTTCAAACCAAAGCGAGTTTCACTATTTATAGGTAACATCTTCTCTCAAGTTCTTTTCTTTTATTGTCATTCTAAACACCCTATTTTCATCCTAATTTTTGTTGACATAACAAAACATGTATACTCAATACTCTAGGTTTTTTATGAGATGTATTAAAACTAAACTTTCATAAACCACCATCTAATGGATTTAGAACATACTATTTCCATGGACAACGAACTACTGCCTCACAAAACGATGATTGTTCAATTATCTCTTACCTCCTATAATGGTGGAAATTATTATGGAACTGTATTTATATGTGATATATATAATATTTATATTGCCTCTAGGATTCTGTATTTTTCATTTATAGAATACATTTATGGTTTCCATAATGGTAAATACGATAATTTCAATTGAGGAAGTGCAGACTACCGCCCCCTCAAAGTTATATGACTCATTAATTCCATACGTGGAACATATAAAGGAAGGTGTTAGTAAAATTATGTAACATATATAAAATATGATATTATACTGGAATAATAATATACCTATGTATCATTATGTTTTCATTACATTAAATATGAAATAGAAATGAATGTAGCATTCATGCATACGTATGGCTTACCGTCTCTATGAATGGTGCATTTTATTTCTTATCTCCAAATGTTATGTACTACTATAAATACATATATATATATATATATACTTTAGATATATATATGGTATATATTATATATAAATCATTAATATCATTATGGATATAATGGAATTTTTACCACATGGAGAATTAATAATTATAAGAATTTCATTTTCAACTAAAGTACACAATATAGACAAAACGACCAATATTCACTTCAATAACTATATAATTTTTATAAAATAATAATAGTTGATATAAAAGGAATAATAAACATTAAAATGGTTCTCAAGCAAGTAGAAATTAACTTTTGTTTATTATTCAAGAAGAACAAGGATCATACAAGACAAGTTAGACTTGATGTAAGGGGTTTTCATATCACTTTTTATTCCCATGAGATTCATGCTATATTTGACACTATTTCAAATTGAGTGGTGTATGTACTAAAAATGATTGTATTTTTTGTGTAATATGCTTCAATTTATTGGTATTCACATATTAATTTTATGATCCACCTTTAATGGGGTGTATGTAGTACCCCCGATTTCTGGTATGTAACCCTTACTTGATGCTTTTATTGGTTTTAAAAGTTAAGGGTGACGTATGGGAGAGTCAGGAGATCCTGAATTGAAGTCTGAAGCAAAGGGGAAGGCGCATGGGCGACACATGGTTTGTCTAAACCATGCGGCCAAACCGTGCGTGGCTGACTGAAGAGGCAGTGGCTTCCGCATGGTCGGCGCACGGTTAAGGGAAACCATGCGATGAGACCATGCGAGAAGGGTGGTCGAGGCAGTAGGTAACACATGATTAGCTCATGGTTTGACAAGCCGTGCAGACTAACCATGCAGGAACTTAAATTAGATCCTTAAATTGTGGATCTAACTCTTTTTTCCCTCTAATTGCCTCATTAAAGCTCTTAAGCGGCCATAACTTGGGATTACTTTCCCTTGATGGTTGGAAAACTTCTCCCAAGCATTCCGGAGGTGATCCGGAGTCTTCTCTTGGCGAATCGAAGCCGAATTCTTGAGGTATGTGATCGTTCTCCTTAATTCTTGACCGTTTTTTAGATCTACTTAGATCTACTTCTCCTCTTCCCTCAGTTTCCTAGATCTACGCCTGTTATGGGATGATCTAAGTGTGTGGATGCCAAATATGATGAGTTCTGGTCTTGGTTGTGTTAGGATATGATATCTAAGGAGGGTTTTTGGAGAATCGACCTGGTGTTCTTGAGCGTTCTTCGTCTGTTTCTTGGTTTCGCCTAATTTGTTGAGGTAGGTGGATTAACTCTCAATTCCTCTTTCTTAGAACTTGAAGGCTTAGTTAAAATTGATTTAATTGCTTGGTTTTGATTGTGAAATTATGGTGCGAAGCATGTTATAAATCTTCTTTAGTGATGTTTTATGTGTTTTGATGGAATCATGGAAAATGAAAGAATGGTTTGTGAAAAGTTTTTTGGTTCCATGATTTTAAAATGGTGATTTTAAAATATGGTTTTTCTGGATTTGGAAAATGGTTTGCGGGAAAAAGGTTTTCAATAAAAGGGTTGTTTTATTGAAATGGTTTTGGAATGGTTGGAATGGTGTGGTTTTTGGGTGTACTGGGTGTGTGTGTTCATATTTCATTTATGAGTCTTGGTTGAAATATGACATTGTGCTCTGTGAAAAATGTGTAATGGCACATGGGGAATAATTACCTTGTGACGATTTGGTAGATCGATGAGAAACCACTCATGAGTATGGAACTGTCATAACGATGCATGCATGGTTGATTTCACGGGCTGGAAAATGGTTGGTTGTGTGGATTTGTGAAATGGAATGGTCATGACAAAGTAGAAATGTGAATTTTATTGGAAACATTGCTTGGTTTCTTTTTTTAGAAAGATGGTTTTGTTGGAAAATAGTTTTGACATGGAACTTGTTATATTGTGAACTGTTTTAGAATTGTTTTATATAAATTATTTTATATAAATGTGCTAACATGTTTTATCCTAGAGGAATGGGTTGGGAAGTTATCAGGGAAAACCTACTAAGTTTCATTACTCACCCCCTGATTTGGCACGTTGGTGCTTTTGCAGATTTCATATACCGGGATGTTGGCAAAGGTAAAGTGTCACATGTTTATAGTACTACTTCTTGATGCTTGGGTTGGTTCGTGATGTGGAGCTTGGAGCCTGTGGATCATGGAGTTGGGTTGTTGTCTTGAAGTCTTTTAGTTTGTCTTTCCGCTGTTTACTCTGATTTAGTATTGGTTTCCAATGAAGTACTTTTGGTTGGTTTTTGATAAAATAAATTGTTGAGTTGGCTTAGCTTTTATCATGTATGATGTGGTTGATTGGTTTGGTTATGGTTGTTGGTTCTGTTGTATGTTCAAAAAGGGTAAATCGTCCCCCACGTGTTTTGAAACCCTTTCATAATTTATTCCTAGTCTTTGGCACCTTGGGGATGTCGCTCAAGGCCATGTAATGACTCATTGTACTCTCAAGCCAATGAGAATTGATGGGTCATTACAAATGGTATCAGCTTGTTCGGTCTTTGTCTAACAAGTGGTCATCGATGTTCTTGGTCTTGGAGTTGAAATTCCTTCTTGTTTATTCCTTGGGTGGTCATCTTAGACATGAGTAGGATTGTCGGAACTTGAAATGTATAGCATAAAAGGACATAGCTAACCTGTTTATCCTGAACTTCAAGTTACCAGGGTGTTGGGTACATAAGTGTTTTGGATACACTTCTAGAATGTTGGAAATCTCATTGCGATGGGTTTATCCAATGAGATGAGCATGACATGCATTGTAGAGGAATGAATTCCCACTAGGATTGCATATCACATTGTGAGGAATGAGTAAGTATTTCGTGTAAGTTACCAATTTTTGAAAAATGAAGAAATTGTTTTCAACTAAAAGACTTTGAAAACAGGGTATTTGGTGTATTTTGAAAATGGGTTGATTTTCAAAAAGTATGTTGAATGTTTTAAAAAATGGTTGAACATGGAAAAAGGTTGTTTTGAGAAAAATATTTTGATAGTTGATGTGGTAGAAATCGAAATGCTAAGCCTTCAGTTGCTAGGAAGTGAGACTAACGGCATGCATTGTTTGTATAGATAATGACACTCGCTAGGCGTTGTAGAAACCAACCCGAAGAAGCTGCGGAGAATGTGGTTGCACATGAACCATGTGTGAACCAAGAGCTGGTTCAGAGTATCGTTCAAGCGTTCCAGGCTATGGACACCGGGAATCAGAGGGATGAGTCAAGGCATATAGACCATTCCATCCAGTTCCAGAAGCAGAACCCACCCATATTTCGGGGTGATTCTGAACCAGAAAGGGCAGAGGTGTGGCTAAGTAGGATGAATCATATCTTCGACTTCATCTGCATCCCAGCAGAACGGAAAGTAAAGTTGGTGACCTATATGTTGGAGGATCTTGCACGATAGCGGTGGGAGCTAGTGGTGCAGGCTAAGGTGGATCAAGGCCTGGGATGGGAGGAATTTGAGGAATTGTTTAAAAAACAATTCTATCCTCACATGTTCAAGATCAATAGGACAACTGACTTTTTCAGCATGAAGTAGGAGAATCTCTCTATCATGGAGTATGCGGCTAAATTCATGAATTTAGTGCGCTTTGCACCGAAATTTGCTGAAAGTGCGTCACTGAAGGCACACATCTTTGAATCAGGGTTGCGATAGGAGATTCGTTCGAAGATATATGTGCTCTGTATTACGGATTATATGGAGATGGTAAACAGAGCAACAATAGTTGAAAGAGATATCTCAGGAGTTATGGGAGGAGGAAGTATGATGATACCCATGGGAACAGGTTGGGACTCTAATACTGGGAACAAGCGGAAGAGGGACACCTACCTCCAAGGTGGGAGTGGAAATCATAATCAGACGGCTAGATCGGTGAATCTTCCTCCACGACCCATGATGAAAGTTGGGTGTTTTCAATGTGTCACTGTTGATCACATGAAACGAGAATGTACAGCACCACTGAGAGCATACCACAATTTCAGCACGATGGGACATCTTCAGCGATATTGTCGCAATGATCCATAGTCGGGTGTTCATGAAACTTCTCAGGTGTCGCAAGCATATTATGATTTGATAAGGTGAGGAAAACAAAATCAGTCTCGCCATCAGAACAGAGCTAGCTATGGTGATTCCAGGAATAGCATGACTCCTCAGGAAGAGAAATCTGAACAAGGCAATAAAGAGAAATGTTTAGCAACAAAGCAGTTGTATGGAGCCGAGCAGATGATTGTGGATGACCAGTATAGACCGTCTACGGTGAGAGGTACAAATATTTTGAATTCTACCCTCATGCTAGTGTTGTTCAATACTGGTGCATCACATTCTTTTTTTATTCTCATATTTCTGATTTTCTGAACTTAAAACATGAAATGATGCCTTATGTGATAAAACTTCAAACTCCTCTAGGTGAATGAGAATGTAGAGCCTTCGTGTGTAGAGCATGTTCTATAACTGTTGATGGAGTTGAGATGAAATGGGATTTCTATGTGCTGGAGATGGATTTTTATGATATAATCCTGGGTATGGATTGGTTGATAGAGTTTAGGGCTCACATCGACTATTATAGCAGAACACTCAGCTTCATGACTGAGGATGGCGTCGAGCATCTCTTTAGAGAAGAAAGAGTGGTGAAGGCAGGTGCAACGGTCTTGTTGGCACCAGTAGTGGCAACAATTTCTTACCAGTTGGCTGTGTAAAACTTGGAATCGATGGAAGAGATCACGAATAACAGTTGTCCAATAGTTTTGGATCAATTTCCTAATGTTTTTCCTGAAATCTTCTCAGGGTTACCACCTGTGAGAGAAGTGGAGTTAATGATTTATATCCTTCTAGGGACCAATCCTGTATCACTTCCATATTATAGGATGGAACCAACAGAGTTAATGGAATTGAATGTGTAGTTGGAAGAACTGGAAAGCAAAGGTTTTATTCGGCCAAGCATGTCTTCGTGGGCAGCACCGGTTTTGTTCATGAAGAAGGAATATGGAACTCTTCGGCTGTGTGTTGATTATCGTAAGCTTATCCAAGTTACGATAAAGAACAGATATCCACTTCCACGCATTGATGACCTATTTGATCAATTGAGGGGAGATCAGTGGTTCTCCAAGATTGACTTGCGGTCAAGATATCACTAGTTGCGAGTTTGTAAGGAGGATATTCTGAAGACAACCTTCAGAAGTAGATATGGCCACTATGAATATGTAGTCATGCCTTTTGGTCTTATGAATGCACTAGCGGTCTTCATGGCTTTGATGAATTAGATATTTCATCCATATCAGGATTATTTTGTTGTGGTGTTTGTGGATGACATATTGGTGTATTCAAGAACAAGGGCTGAGCATGAGCAACACTTAGAGATAGTGTTGGAAATCTTGATGGACCATCAGTTGTATGCCAAATTATCAAAGTGCGATTTTTGGATACAAGAGGTAAATTTCCCGGGCCATGTTTTTTCTGAAAAAGGTGTTTCACTGGATCCAGAATAGATAGAAGCTGTTTTTTCTTGGCAACCGCCGAAGAATGTCTTTGAAATACGAAGTTTTCTTGGTCTAGCTAGTTATTATCGACGCTTTGTGCGTGACTTCTCATGACTAGCTTCACCTATGACAGCATTGACAAAGAAAAATAGTGCATTTCAATGGACTGGGTAATGTCAGGGATCTTTTCAAGAGTTGAAACTTCGCCTTACATCAGCACCCATATTGGCGAATCGAAGCCAGATTCTTGAGGTATGTGATCGTTCTCCTTTATTCTTGATCATTTTCTTAGATCTACTTCTTCTCTTCCCCCAATTTCCTAGATCTACGGACATTATGGGTAGATCTAAGTGTGTGGATGCCAAATATGATGAGTTTTGGTTTTGGTTGGGTTAGGATAAGAGATCTAAGGAGGGTTTTTGGAGAATCAACCCAGTGTTCTTGAGCGTTCTTCGTCCATTTCTTGGTTTCACCTAATTTTTTGAGGTAGGTGGCTTCACTCTCAATTCCTATTTCTTAGAACTTTAAGGCATAGTTCAAATTGATTTAATTTCTTGGTTTTGATTGTGAAATTGTGGTGCAAAGTAAGTTATAAATGTTTTTTAGTAATGATTTATGGGTTTTGATGGAATCATGGAAAATGAATGAATGGTTTGTATAAAGTTTTTTAGTTCCATGATTTTAAAATGGTGATTTAAAATATGGATTTTCTGGATTTGGAAAATGGTTTTCGGGAAAATGGTTTTCAATAAAAGGGCTGTTTTACTGAAATGGTTTTGTCATGGTTGGAATGGTGTGGTTTTTGGGCGTACTGGGTGTGGGCGTTCATATTTCATTTACGAGGCTTGGTTGAAATATGACCTTGTTCTCAGTGCCAAAGGTGTAATGGAACATGGGGAATAATTACCTTGTGATGACTTGGTGGATTGACGAGAACCCGCTCATGAGTATGGAACTGTCATAATGATGCATGCATGGTTGATTTCACGGGCTGGAAAATGGTTGGTTGTGTGGATTTGTGAAATGGAATGTTCATGACAAAGTGGAAATGTGAATTTTATTGGAAACTTTGCTTGGTTACTTTTTTTTGAGAATGATGGTTTTGTTGGAAAATGGTTTTGACATGGAACTTGTTATATTGTGAAATGTTTTGGAATTGCTTTATATAAATTGTTTTATATAAATGTGCTAACATGTTTTATCCTAGATGCATGGGTTGGGAAGTCATCGGGGAAAACCTACTGAGTTTCATTACTCACCCCCTGCTTTGGCACGTTGGTGCTTTTGCAGATGTCATATACCGAGATGTTTGCAAAGGTAATGTGTCACATGTTTATAGCACTACTTCGTGATGCTTGGGCTGGTTTGTGTTCTGGAGCTTGGAGCCTATGGAGCATGGAGTTGGGTTGTCGTCTTGTAGTCTATTAGTTTTTCTTTCCGTTGTTTACTCTGATTTAGTGTTGTTTTCCGATGTAGTACTTTTGGTTGGTTTTTGATAAAATAAATTGTTGAGTTGTCTTTTCTTTTATCATGCATCATGTAGTTGATTGGTTTAGTTATGGTTGTTGGTTCTGTTGTATGTTCAAAAAGGGAAAATCATCCCCCACATGTTTTTAAACCCTTCGACATTTATTTCCAGCCTTTGGCTCCTTTGGGATGTCGCTTAAGGCCAAGTAATGACTCATTGTACTCTCAAGACAATGAGAATTGGCAGGTCATTACAGTGTATGTTTCTTAAAGTACCCAATCGATAAGGGAACATTTCCCCGTACTCTTTTAGTTAATGAATTATTTTATGTGATGAATTTTAAATTACCATTTTCTTATGTTGATATATGTTATTATATATCCTTATTTTTGTAGATTTTAATTCCATGTGAAGAGATACCTTTTTATCTATCACCAACTGATTTTTTAAATTTTAAAGTGATGTTGTTAGGCTATCAAATTTCTATAAGGGAACTTCTTAACCCAATTTCTATTATTTGGGTTAAACTTCTAATTTTTTATTATTTCCCATTATAAATATATGTGAATGACCTATTATTGTTTTACAGTTAATATCCTCTTATATTTTGTTTATTTATATTTGTCATACATAAATTTTTCATTGATTTATCTTTAATCTAATGGTATGATCTTTTTGAGGTATTTCATCTCAATTTACATTTCATTGATACTTATTTGTTGTTATGCACCAATTCAATTTTATATGGTTTATATACTGACCTTTGAAATAATACATCATGAATATCCTTATTCTTATGATATTATAAGTTTTTTTATTTCATTCTTTAATTATGTTTAGTTAGGTGTTTCTCAAGTGTTACAAACCACTTTATCTAAAACATACTTTTAAAAGATTTAAAGATTTATTCTCATAAATATTTCTCATTAATTTCCTTATATTCAAAATGGTTTTAAGCATTTATTTATATTGACATTAATGTTTTAAAATATTAATTCCTTTAAAATCATCAAACTGCTATGGGACACTTTGATTCATAAATCTCTTTATTAAATGTTTTAAATGGTTTTGAAAATGGTTTGATAAAGCATTAATTTTGTCAATATCATGAAATTATATATTGTGATTGAAATGTGGAAATGTTATGTTTATTTTATTGTTGTTTTATTTTTCATGAATATGTTATGGTTATTGGGCATTGTTTACGTATACATGTGGTTCCATGATAAACCAAGGGTGGGTGAGCCCGAGATAGCTCTCTAATGCATTGGGTAACATGACAGAGGTAAACATTAATGTTTCTCCTAAGCAATTTGGTGAATATACTATGATGAGTATTCCAATCATAACTACCTACGTAGCTATGAAAGCTACAACTTATCTATGTTATCGATGCCATAAGTTACCATTATGATAAATGATTTCTATGTGTTATTTATAAATATAATGATTTCATGTGGTATGTTAAAGAGCATATGTTTTGCATGTATTGATGGAAGAATGTTTTATTTCTTTATCTTATTACCCTTACTGATATTTTTATGCTCGTACAAATTTTTTGAAATATTTTTCATAGGGTATAAGTAAGGGTAAGAGAAAAGAATAATTCAAGAAGATTTATATCTTGAAAATAATTCTTGTTTTATTTTAAGGCAATCTATTTTATGAAAAAATGGATACCAAGTAGGAGTGTCTAATTTGTAATTTTTGAGATGTAATTTAATAGTTATAGCATAAATCTCTAAAACTCTAATCCTTAAAAGATCCTTAATGTTAATTATTAACTTATTTGAATATTACGTAATCTTTAAGAATGGGGCCTAATACTAGTATTAATAGAAAAACATGGTTTCATTAAATGAACATATATTCAAGGATAACATTTTATGTATTTGGAGATATTGGAAAATATTAATAGAAAGGTGATGGGTGATAATATAATTCTAATGGATGATTATGAGAAGGATTTTTAAATAAATGTGTGAAATTGTATTCAATAAATCCTTTATAAAATCAACTTATTTTAATGATTATGTGGACTTGTTTTTGATTATTTTATTTTACGTTTTTCTTGGTTTCCATTATTAGTTAGTGGTATGGATTCATCAAGTAATTGAATTGAATAAGGTGAGGAGATTCAATGTCTTCTGACCTCTCAGATAATGACCACAATGACTTCAGAAGAAATGTTTAAGAGGGAATTAAAATCGTTGCAATAGAGCTATTCTGAGGCCACTACGGGGTCCCCGACAACTCTTAAATCATATTTACATATTACTTGAGGATATTTCTTAATGGAAAATAACAATATATCAAAGAATTTTAATATATTATTTTTAATTACAACCACCTTCAAGTCTAAAATACCAATGTTTAATAAAGTAGTATTTATGCCTCCTTGAAATTCTTTGACAAGAGAACTCATGTGCATGAAAGAATTAAGGTATTCCTGTGATCAACATCCCCCATAATACTTGAGTTTTACAAATTCAAATGGAAGGAATATGTTATGGATATTTAACAACATGGTTTATAATATATAATGAGTAATCGACAACTAAATAAATTAGTTCTTATTATTTAGTGGAGGAACATTTCTCAATAATAGTTTCCTCAAATTAATACTGGGTAACATTCAACTAGACATCGAGATACTTAAAAAAATCATTAAAATATTTGATATTTTTTTCATTCTTCCTTTTGGATGCATATATTGACTGGCTATGACATTGGTCTCATAGGAAAAAGCTTTATATACCATTTTAATAAAGAGTGATGAATACTCGAATCTATGGAGATTCCATGTAGCGAATACACAAAAACCTAACATTAGAGAACATCATAGGTCCCACTCTTTGGGATCACTACTCTAGGATACTGTATTGGAATTTGATGGATTTAATCAATTCTATATGTTCATATTCTTCTATGATATAGTTTAATATATTATCTTTTTTCAAAATTCTATTGGACAACTAACCATTGATTATTGGCAGAGGAGACATAAACTTTTTTAGGTCAACTGGATTTGAAAACATAGTTACATAATATGATACCCCTACACCAATATTCAATTTATATTGGAACTACTTAACTAATATTTTATTAATATGGTGCTTGATGATAATAAAAAAAAGAATCAAGAGAAATTAAAAATAGGATTAATAAAACTATAAATTCATTCAATGTACATGAAATTATTCTTATAATTTTGTTTGTAAACATTGGATTTAATTAAAAGTGAAGTAGATTAACTCATTTTAGTTACTCGACCCTTGACAAGAATCTTGTACATGTCACATAACATGAAATGTAACAATCTGACCATATCATTGTCACTCAGGTTCAAATTTACCACGTTTTATTTCTTATTAGCAATAGCCATTTTCATCAAATGAGTAGATGTCAATTTAGAAGAACAATGACATTCCAAATGGTTCAAAAAATGTGAAAATTTTATTAGTAGATAAAATAGGTTACTTGGATAAATTATTTTACATCCCACAAAATACAATCTATCAAAATGCCTCTTTACCTTTCACATTAACAATGGTTGGTGATGAACATTAATGTACAAAATATAAAGTATATTGTATTTCATTTCCAATACGTTGTGAATTTCCATGTGTATGTGAATTGAGATTTTTTTTTTCTTATAGTAAATAAGGTTTTAAAGAGAACTATTCCTAAAAAATTTCATTTCCATGAGCTAAAGACCACAGAAAGCCTCACTACATTTATTGTCAAAACTGCCTATTGAAGAGGTTTTCTGATGACAATGTCTCCCGACTACAAAAATTCTATCTAATGATAAATTTTATCTGACTGTAGAAAAATGTGTGTTTGTAACATGCATTATGAAATTGGAGATGTTAAGAGAGGTATCACATAAAATTTCTTTGTGTTCTTTACTATGTAAAGGGATGGGGTGTCTGTACGCTTGGGGAATTACCCCAAAGAAGATTTTTATGAGTATATTGGAAAACAATTATCCATTGAGTTGTGAAATAGTGATTAACTATGAATATAATTAATACATACATAACCTATCTCACTCGATGCAGACTATGGTTTATAATAATTCTTAAAGGACAAAAAGGAACTTAGTTCAGATGTAATATAATATGGAAATATAAGACGATTTATGAACCACTAATGCATTGTTGAAAACATAAGTCACATTCCATTTACAAATGAGATTCCTAATCATAACTATTATCATGTCACATTCTTTATCAATATAAAATTTTAAGCTTTGGAAGAGAAAACATTGGATTAAGCTATTGATTTTGTGAGCATGGTCATCCTATCAAATAATTTCATTGAAATTTTGGAACAACATTTTTTCATAAGAAGAATGTGAGGGGCCTCTACATCAATCCTAGGAAAAGAATATAAAGTGAAAAAATGATTATGGATTGGTTAGTTTTTGGTGAAACTATACTAGAATTTATGTTAACGGCTTATCTGGTGGGATGGTTTAATCTGCTAACACTTGGATCATTGGTTGATTGGTTTTTTATGTCTTGATTCAAAAAAATTTGAGTAATTTTTATTATATATTCTGAATGAGTGTTCCCATATCTCTTATAAAAAATGTTTTTTGGTCACATAGTTATTTTCTTTAGGGATTTATGTGTTAATGTATTCCATTAACTAAACAAACATCGCAAGTTAATTCAAATTTCTTATTATAGGATATATGTATTGTAAATAACTCATTCAAAATAATTAGTATCAAATTATATATAGTAGTATGATACAATCCTGAAAAATAAATATAATCATTTAGCTTCAGCAACTCCAATTTCTAATATAATTAATTTCACATGCCACTAATATGAAAATAAATTGGAAAACATGATCCATCGTATGCAAAAAATAACATATAACTCTACAAATTAACATGCATGAGAATAACAAGGTCCAATAAAAGAAATAACAAATATACCATTATGTGGTTCTTTCTGAGCGATAGTTTTAACTTCTCATAAGTTGTTAAAAGAATACTCTCCACCGACAAAACATCCAAAAGCATAACCAAATCCACTGCAAGATAATTTTTTAATTTCATATTTTACCCAAAAAACAGATGACTCACACTGACCAATATTTAATGTGGATATGAAAATAGTAATGAAAATAGAGGAATAAAGTGTGAATGTAGGCCATCTATAAAATTATCTATCAATTTATATATAGTATTAACAACAGTTGAACAATATAAATCGAAGAGGGCATCCAAAATAAACTTTAAAAGTAGAAAATACTGATATAAAATTAGATAAAGCAGCATGTGTTTTGAATCTGATGATTTCTCTACTTGGGTCCCCTTGTTGGAAATAATGTTTCTACTACAAGTGAATAAAATTAAATAGTATTCAATGAGAATTTATGCGTATTTTCAAGGAGTTCTGAATCAAATAACCGGAGTGGATCTAGGGAATCATGCAATTAGAAAAAAAATATTCTAGAAAATAAATAAAAACAAAAAATATAATACACATTTCATATGAATTTAACTAAAACCCTAACTGCTATTCAATTCAAATGTTGGAAGCCCATGAATTCAAATTATTAAACTTGAAGTGAAAAAGTGCTTACCTAATAAGAGGCTCAGTCATCGACCTTTTTAATTAGAAATGAGTTTATGTCCAGCTACTCTAGATACCTAATATTTCTTATTGAATGTGGACAAAATCTATTGACCATCAGAAGACATGGGATATAGGTGATGCTGATTAATTAAGGGGGGGGGGGGGGGTGCAGTTGTGGGTGCATGCGATGCCGATGAACTATGTCTATGATTGAAGGCATAGATCATTGATCTAGGAGGCGACACCAGTGGGAGACAATGATTTGGGGGGAGGGGAGGCTTCGGTAGCATGACAAAGATGGTGGGAATGTGTTTTTATTTTATTTTGATGGATCAGTTATTAAATTTTATTTATTTATTACATTATTTTCTTTTGAAATATATTTAAAATATAAGTTAAAATATATGTGATATATAATATATATTGGTTCACATTTATATTTTATTCCTAATATTCAAAAATTTTCCTTATTGATGGAAATATAATTTTATATTATTATGTTAGAAAATAGTATTATAATATTTCTATTTTTGTTAATATTAATATTATTTTTTAAATTGATAACTAATAGTTTAAAAAAAATGTTGTAAAATTATTTATTTGTATTAAATAAATAATGGATAAAATTTGTATGTTGAAGGAAATTATGGGTAAAAATGATTAATAATTATAGATTGGTTTATTGGTAAAAAACCTATTGGTATTAATATGATAAAGTGAAAATTTTAATTGTTGGTAAGGTGTTTGTTAGTATTAAACCGTTAATACCAATGTTTAATATATATATCTGTCTGTGTTGGTAAAAAAATTGGTAATTAAATTTAATAACCACAAAATTTCATATCTATTTGAATTGGTCATTTTGACCAACATATATTATATCTATAACAAATTTTATGGTAATAAAAGTCTGTTTTTGGTAGTGTAACAAATACAAGTACATAAAAATATTAGGTTTCCCAAATTCTAAATTCCTTACCAAAGACAATCCATTGGCACCTTTATTTCATGAGAAAGAACCCATTTGGATGATTGAGATCTTGAAAAGTGTTCACTTTATAAGAAATATAATATTTTGTAATATAATGGGTTTTAATATCTAAGAATATTATATTACTTCTCCCCTTTATATATTCATTCTTTTAATGATTTAGTTTTTTTATCTTATAAATTAAATAAAATTAACATATCCCAAACATCTTAATGTATAATATCATATATGACTATTTATTTATGATTCTCAGAAAATAATAAAATCCAATTACATTAACATAAATATAAATGTATCTCATTCAAAATTTATATGAAAACCTTTTATATAAAGGTTTAGAATCACACAATACTAAAGCTACCATAAGATAAAGTAAAGTGTAACAGGTAGTCAATACCCACTTTTAATGTTAGTGAGAGGTTTGATGAAATGTCCCAATATCCAGTAATCAATACTCAATAAAGACTATAATTCCAAAATAATATTGACACATAATATATGTCAATTATAATCAACCATTAATATCCAGTTTATAACCAAAAATAATAATTATCTATGTTTAATGTTACTAATTTTTTTGTATCACCAAGAATGTAACTCTTCATATGTATGTTATGGAATCTATAAGAATCAGTTTTAAAAATTTAAATTAAATCTTTTATCCATTCATAATTTAAACACTTTGTAATAATTGAAATAAATAAATTAGTTAATAAAAAATAAATGAGAAATTACTAAATATAAATTGATATATGAATTTATGAACATTTAAAAAAAATTATAAACACTTTATAAATATTTAAGGTTTATGTGAATTGCATAAATAAATATATATGACCATTTAATGAAATTCATAGCAATGATGGATTAAATACATAACAGAACATTTTTAAATAAACTAGATAATATTTTATGTCCATCTTTATAATTATACACTTAATATAACCTTACTCCAATCTCTACATATAATATCTTGAGGAAACTCCTAAAAGTAGGGGTGAGCTAAAAATCATAGTAACAGGATATAAAAAGTTAAATAGGGGATGAGAAATTATAATAGTTAATAATCATAACATGGAGTCAATAAATGGACGTTTCCTTAATCATCACACACAGCCATATAATAAGATAAAAGATGTTATATGAGTATCGTAATCATTATTGTTATGAGAATGAGGAAAAAACAATAGATATTTTAGCATAAACATAAGTTGTGGCTCATTACAAATAAAACATAATATAATGTTCTTGGCTCACTGAACATACACCATACATATTATCTCATTATATGTATGCATTTCCCAATTTATTTGGGAATATATAATTTTTTCCCATCCATCATATCAAAATATTTCATGTGTATATATTCCACATATAAAATAAATAGACATTGATAATAAACCTGAAATAATCCAATGAAAATGAAATGGGTTATATAATGATGTTAGAAGACTTAAATTTTTTTTGGATCATATAGATACCTAAAATAAGTGGGAAATGTTTTATATTTGCATCTATTAGGTAATAATCAACAGATAATATAATATTTCTATTCATTATGCAAAGAATAAAGGTGAAAGATCACTATAATAATAATTTTAAAAGTTGAATGAAATTTGAAAATATTTCCTTTGATGTCCCACCACTCCGGACCACTAATAATTGCTTTGACCGTTGGTCCCCACTATATCTCAGGTCCACCTACCCATATTCCATAGGATTCCAATTGGTAGCCTGGGCTAGTGAGATTACTCTGGGGAGATTATTCCCTCATTGTCAAATTGTGCAACACAATATAAGTAAACATAATTAGATATAGATCATTGATAACATCACAAAAAATAAAAGTTTAAATAAAATGATACCAAACCACATGTTATAACAAATGAATGTGTTATACATTCCATAATGGATCCCCCATGTGTAGATAAACCATAATATTACAAAAAACCCTAAAAATAAAACTGATTTTAATTTATTATCCCCACTAGTCTAGAGTCTAGACCGATATATCGTCCATCTTCGACAAAGTATTCTTAGACAACATGGCTCAATATTCGGACTTGTCCTAAATATGAAAATAGGGTCAATAATAGAGTCTTCTTTGGTAATCATGTGTCATGGCGGCCACATCAGGGTGTGAGTAAAAATTAATGGCATCCTTAAATAAATACAGTCTTTTAAAATTTCATGAAGTGATAAATGTAAACAATTTAGCATTTTCCAAAATAGTTTTAGAAAATATTCAATATCCAACTCAACATCATCATGAAGGTTTTACTCTAGAGTTTCAATCTACTAAGTATTGAGGTAAGAAAAAAAGCTCCTAAAAAATTTACATTTTTAAATTCCATCTAAATAAATCGATTACATGATGTATCCGACATGACCACATAATGCACCACCTAAATAAAATCTAAAAATTCTATGGTTTAAATTTAAGGAAACAAATACCTTTATAGAATCACTATAATATATATTAAAATCCCATAACCCTAATCTAGGAAATTTTAATTATAAAAAATCCTAGAAACATCCATTCCAAACTTGAATCAAATCATGATCCCCTATATCTTGCAGAAAAAATGAAAAACATCATGTACATGGATTTAAAAAATAACTTCATATTATTTATTGGAAATTTAATAAATGCTAATTGACCACCCAAAAATTGTTAGTTAGTGAAATATTAGGCAACCCCATGCAAGAGGTCCGTAATACACTACTGGAAATCAGGTTTTTCCCAACACTTATATACCAACGGTTCTCCAGTACCGTTGTTATAAGTGTTTTTTACCAACGGTTTTAACAAACCATTGGTAAATAATGGTTTTGTGAAGGCCTTTTCAACGGTTTGATGAAACTGTTGGGAAAGCCTATGTTTTTTTATCTTTTCCCAACTGTTTTTACAAACCGTTGGGACAATTCATGTTTCCCAATGGTTTTTACAAACTGTTGGGGAAGTTATCCTCAAATACATCCAATTCCAGAGGCCCCCCACACGACACAACATTCCCCAATTTGTAGAAGCCGCAGCGCCCAGTGAACCCTAACCCGATTTCTTTCATCCGATCAGCTACAACTCCATCATCCAGGTTAGATTATTTAAACCTCTTCCCAAATACAAGCTCTCTTCCTCCGATTTCCACATTTATTTCAATATCTTGAAAGATCACGTCATTTTTTCCTATTTTAGGGATTTTCAAAAATTTTAAGATTCATAATATTTGATAGTGAATCAATGACTAATATTTGGAAATTGATGTTCTTAAAAAATTTCTTTGAGTTGTGTATAAGTAAATGTTGAGTTTGATTAATGTATTAAATAAAACCATAATGTGGCGTTCATTGTATTGACCTTCATTTAAGGTATGATTAAATTCTTCAATAGGTAGATTTATCAACCTAATAACATAAAATTATTTCTAATTCTATATGAATATTTTCAACATATAGGTTTCATTATGATACCATTCATACCATGTGAGAGTTATTTTTTCTAAAATGACACCAATGATTTATGGGTCCTCATTTTATAAATTGAAACTACATAAGGGTTATAGCTTTAGGGAAATCATTGATTTTGTGAGTTATACATTCCTAGGGAATGGTTGAAAACATAGAAGGTTACATGAACCTTATTATTAATCATTGATCGATGAATCAAGAAGTCATTAGCTAGATTAATAGTCATAAGAGTTAATCAAACTCTAGAGAAAATTACTTGTATGGGATATTATATACCTGGCTTCATAGGGATAATGATCCAATAGAATGTACTAATTGGTGTGAAACTATGATAGTGAAATATAGAGCTAGAACACATTTGTTCATGTGGCACCTATCATGTTGTTAAACTATTGAAATGGATTATATTTGTTTGGTAGAATTTTTTTATATGTTAGATGTAAAATGACATTCATGGGTTATTTATAATTTATAACGGCCTAAATGTATAGATAATACATATTTTTTCTGGTATAAGGGGGATTACATTACAAAAGGACCATGTCATTTTACACCAATAATTAATTTATTTTTTAGATAATATTACTATTTCCAATGAAGTGTGTGACTGTTACTAGAGAGATCATCACACATACATCTAGTGTAAATCTATTTTAACATAATTTCAAGTTGGTTCATTCTCCTCTATATTCATTTTGGTGCCTGGTAAATGTATTTTTTGGCTACATCTGCAACTCATCTTCAATAGTGGGTTGAGTGTGCGCCTTGGGTTGAGTTATCCTCCCTAGTAAATGAAGAACAAGTCACTTATAATATAGAGAATTTTCTATAGAATGTTTACTAGTGAATCATTTCATTTGAGGGATCATAACCAAAATAATCAATAGAATATGGTTAAAACATTTTATTATAGCTCATGATGATATCAGTTAGGAATCCTATTCATTCAGACAATGATGATGATAAAACCTGTTTATAGGTTGTCATTGATCCCCATAAATATTCTAAGGATTTGAGTGTGTGATAGATCCATAGGTAATAATACTTCTGAGGCATTTCATTACTATAAATTAATTATAATGTTTTAATATCAAGATACTTAAAAAATTAAAAAAGAATTCAATAATTAGGATTGAATTCCCTAATTTATCTAGATTTATCATAGTGTTCTGTGGTAGTAGGAAATTATGTTTTGTTAATGCTGATATGCCAGTAGGAGAATCTATGCTATTTCAAAAGAACTCATCTATTAATGGTTTGACAATTCCCCTTGGACAGCCCGTACCGCCCTGGACAGCCCCCACCCTTGTTGACAGCCCGCACACCCCACCCCCGGACACCCGCCCACCACCCCTCGGACACCCCATCCCCCCGGAAGCCCCCACCCCTTGAAAATCACCCCCACCCCCTTGACATCCCTGACCCCATTGGACAGTGCCGCCACCCCCGTGGACAGCCCGACCACCCCCCGTGGACAGCCCGCCCACCTCCCTGGACAGCCCACCCACCCCCTGGACACCCCAGACCCCCTGGACAGCCCCGCCACCCCCATGGGTAGCCCTCCCACCCCCTGGACATCCCGTACCCCTCAGACAACCCCACCCACCCCCTGGACACCCCACTCACCTCCTTGGACAGCCCGCCCACCCCCCTGGACTCCCCCTACCCCCTTGGACAGCCTGACCACCCCCGCGGATAGCCCGCCCACCTAGACACCCCGACCCCCCTAGACAGCCCCCACCCCCTGGACACCTCTGACCCCCCAGATGGCCCCACCACCCCCTAGACACCCCCCACCACCCCTGGACACCCCGCACCCCTTGGACAGTCCCGCAACTCCCCTGATCCTCGTCCTACTCCTCATCCTGATCTCCCTGAAGAAGTTAAAGTATAAAACTCATGTACTCCCAACAAGATATTTAAGGATTATGTATTCCTTGATCCACTTCCAATATCTTACTGGGCAATCCTTGAATATAGGCATTCGAAATTCTGTATCTTATTTTCTTATATACACTGTATTTTGTTGTATTTCTTAATATGATTCTCATTTAGAGTAATATGTCAGTTATGCTTTTATATAAAGTAAACAATTGTCATTTACCTAAATATTTTTTTGATTAAACTTCAATATTATTGAATTGGTTTGAAATGACTTATTGCAATTTTTTTTACAGAATGGACAGAAGTTGGATGTATGAAACTGATCAGATTTTAACTAAATTTCAAAATAATTTGAACAACTTTCTAGATTTTGCATTTGAAAAGGCTTCAGATAGTGGTCGCATACACTGCCCATGTTTTAATTGTGTTAGAATACCTTGGTTGAGTCGTGAAGCAGTTAGCTATCATATAACCAAACATGGTTTCCAAATAAACTATTATGTGTTGTATCATAATGGAGAGAAAATGGAATATCAAAATGTTGATGATCCAAATGATAGGACTGAATTGGAGAGTTTGATATATGATCGGATTCCATTTATTCGGCATCTTGAGACGGAAAGGATGTCCAACCAACAAGATTTCGATACAAGCACATATGATGCGTCCAATGAAAATGATGATGCTGATAAGGTGAAAATATTGAATGATGCTGCGACGACTCTAGTATATCAACAATGTAGTAAAATGAAAAAGTTGGAATTTTTAATTCGATTGTTTCATGGGAAAACTATGTATGGGATTTTAAATACTGCAATTGATTACATTCTTGCCTTCTTGAAGGACCTACTTTCAAATGATGCAGATATTCCCTGAAACCACTATATGGCATGGAAGTTAGTTGATGAACTTGGATTCTCAAAAAAAAAATTCATGCTTGACCGAATGATTGCAGCTTATTTTAGGAGTAAACTGTTGAAAGAAATGATTGTATCAAATGTGGAACCTCCCGATGGAAGCCAAAAGATGATGGAACACCATATCGTGTGCCACAAAAAGTAATATGGCACTTTCCATTGATCCCTAGATTACAGAACCTTTTCATGTCTGATGAAATATCCGTAAAAATGCGATGGCATGACACTGAGAGAAAAAAGAATAATGAAGAGTTGGTTCACCCTGCAGATGGATTTGCATGGCAGAGATTTGATGCTCGATATCCTGAATTTGCATCTGACGTGCGTAATGTAAAACTCGGTCTTTCATGTGACGGTTTTAATCCATTTGGGCAGATGCTTACTTCGCACAACACATGGCCGGTTTTCATACACATTTATAACCTCCCCCCTTGATTTTGTATGAAAAATCCTTACACTTTCTTTAGTATACTGATATTTGGCCTTTCTGATCTCGGAAATGATATAGATGTATACATGCAAACTTTAATAAAAGAGTTGAAACTTCTTTGGGATGTGGGTGTTCCCACATACGATGCATGTTTGAAAGACATATTTTAGATGCGTGCTGCGCTTATGTGGACGATCAATGATTTTCCTTCTTATGCAATGATGTCTGGATGGATCACAAAAGGAAAATTGTCATGTCCTGTTTGTATGAAGAATAATCAATCGAGAAGACTAAAATATCATCGTAGTTTTAGTTTTATGGGACATCGACGATTCTTGCCAATGAACCATCCATATAGAAACAATCGTCGAAGGTTTGAAAATACCATGGAGAATGATGATCCACCTCAGCGTATGTCTGGAACTGATGTGCTTAATGAATTTAAAGATTTCAGTTATTCATTTGGGAAGGGTGTAATGAAATCTAGAAAGAGGAAAAATGTTTCCAATGATACCTGTTACAATTGGAAGAAGAAGAGTATATAATTTGAGTTTTCGTATTGGTCAATCAACTTGTTACGTCATTACATAGACGCAATGCACATTGAAAAGAATATATGTGAAATGTTGCTTTTGATTCTTCTAAATTTCAAGGGGAAGACAAAAGATGATTTACGATCTCGGCGTGACTTGGTAGATTGGGGGATCAGACCAGAATTGCATCCTGTCTGTATCAGTGAAAATAAATGGAAAGTTCCATGTGCTTCTTATGTGATGACACCTGCTGAAAAAAATCAATTTTTGGAAGTGCTAGGTGAAAAGGTGGGCAGGAGGGGAGGGGCAGGGGGCTGCTGGAGGAAAAGGGTGGGCATGGGGGATGGGAGGGGACGGGCTAGGTGATGGCAAGAGGGAGGGGGCTGCTGGGAGAAAAGGTTGGGTAGGGGGGAGGGGGATGCTGGTGGAAAAGGGGTGGGCAGAGGGGAGGGGAGGGTCAGGGGGCTGCTGGAGGAAAAGGGTGGGAAAGGGGGGAGGGGAGGGGAGGGGAGGGGATGGGGGAGGGGAGGGGAGGGGGCTCCTGGATGAAAAGGGTGGGCAGGAGGGGGAAGGGGAGGGGGGGGGAGGGGGAGGGGAGGGGGGCTGCTGGGTGAAAAGGGTGGGCAGGAGGGGAGGGGAAGGGGGAGGGGGAGGGGAGGGGCAGGGGCTGGGCAGGTTGGAGGGGAGGGTAGGGAAGGGGAGTTGAGGGGAGGGGAGGTGAGGGGAGGGGAGGGGCTGGGTGATGGAAGGAGGGAGGTGGCTACTGGGGGAAAAGGTTAGGAAGGGGGAGGGGAGGAGAGGGGCAGGGGATGGGATGCTGGGGGAAGGGGCTGCGCAAGGGGGGGTCTGAGGTGGGAGGGGGAGGTGCTGTATGTATGAGTCAACCCTGCCTCAATCCAAGGCGCGGTGTGGCTGACGCCACTCAAAGTGTCACACTTTTCTTTGAAATGGACAACAATTTAAGTCAAAACAACAAATTACATACGAAAAACAACAAACACATTCAGATTCTGTTAATACATTAGGACAAGTATCCATGGGTCATTTGTGACGTGTACGAGTCAACCCCACCTCAATCTGAGGCACGGTGTGGCCGATACCACTCAAACTGTCTCACTTTTATTTTAAATGGACATGATTTTAAGTGAAAATAACAAACGACATACGGAAAACCGACCAAATGCATTCGGATTCTGTTGATACTTTAGGAAAAGTTTCCATTGGTCATTTTTGACGTGTACGAGTCAACCCCGGCTTAATTCGAGGGCCGGTGTGGTTGTTACCACTCAAAGTGTCTTTCTTTTGTTTAAACTGGATGCGCTTTTAAGTAAAATAAACGACATACGGGAAACCAACCAAACACATTTGGATTGTGTTGATACTTTAGTAAAACGATCCATGGGTCATTTGTGACGTGTACGAGTCAACCTCTCCTCAATCCGAGGCATGGTGTGGACGAAACCACTCAAAATGTCTCACTTTTCTTTGAAATGGACAACAGTTTAAGTCAAAACAACAACTGACATACGGAAAACGGACCGAACACATTCAGATTCTGTTGATACTTTAGGAAAAGTATCCATTGGTCATTTTTGGCATGTACGAGTCAACCCCGCCTCAATCTGAGGCACGGTGTGACCGGTACCACTCAAACTGTTTCACTTTTATTTGAAATGGACAGGATTTTAATTGAAAACAACTACCGACATACGGAAAACTGACCAAATGCATTCGGATTATGTTGAAACTTTAGGAAAACGATCCATGGGTCATATGTGACGTGTAAGAGTCAACCCCACCTCAATCCGAGGTGCGGTGTGGACGGAACTACTCAAAGTGTCTTTCTTTTGTTTAAAATGGATGCGCTTTTAAGTAAAATAAATGACATACGGAAAATAGACCAAACACATTCGGATTCTATTGAAACTTTAGAAAAACGATCCATCGGTCATATGTGACGTGTAAGATTCAACCCCGCCTCAATCCGAGCTGCGGTGTGGACAGAACTGCTCAAAGTGTCTTTCTTTTGTTTAAAATGGATGCGCTTTTAAGTAAAATAAACAACATATGGAAAACAGACCAAACACATTCGGATTATGTTGATAATTTAGGAAAAAGATCCATGGGTCATTTTTGATGTGTACGAGTCAACCCCGCCTCAATCTGAGGCACGATGTGGCTGGCACCACTCAAAGTGTCTTACTTTTCATTGAAATGGACAACAGTTTAAGTAAAAACAACAACTGAAATACGGAAAAGGGACCAAACACATTCTGATTCTATTGATACTTTAGGAAAAGTATCCATGGGTCATTTGTGACGTGTACGAGTCAACCCCACCTCAATCTAAGGCACGGTGTGGCCGGTACCACTCGAAGTGTCTCACTTTTATTTGAAATGGATAGGATTTTAAGTGAAAACAACAACCGACATACGGAAAACCAACCAAACGCATTCAGATTCTTTTGAAACTTTAGGAAAATGATCCATGGGTCATATGTGACTTGTACGAGTCAACCCCACCTCAATCTGAGGCGCGGTGTGGACGGAAATACTCAAAGTGTCTTTCTTTTGTTTAAAATGGATGCGCATTTAAGTAAAATAAAAAACATACGGAAAACAGACCAAACGCATTCGGATTGTGTCGATAATTTAGGAAAAAGATACATGGGTCATTTGTGACGTGTACGAGTCAATCCTGCCTCAATCCGAGGCATGTTGTGGCCGGAACCACTCAAAGTGTCTCACTTTTCTATGAAAAGGACAACAGTTTAAGTAAAAACAACAACTGACATATGAAAAATGGACCAAATGCATTCAGATTCTTTTGATACTTTAGGAAAAGTATCCATGGGTCATTTGTGATGTGTACGAGTCAACCCTGCCTCAATATGAGGTATGGTGTGGCCAGTACCACTCGAAGTGTCTCAATTTTATTTGAAATGGACAAGACTTTAAGTGAAAACAACAACCAGTATACGGAAAACCAACCAAACGCATTCGAATTCTGTTGAAACTTTAGGAAAACAATCCATCGGTCATATGTGACATTTATGAGTCAACCTCGTCTCAATCTGAGGCGTGGTGTGGATGGCACCACTCAAATTCTCTCTTTTGTTTGAAAAGGAAATCATTTTAAGTGAATACAACTGAAATTTACACTCATCAACAATAGTTGCAAACTCTTTTTCATGAGTTGGGTAGTTTCACTCGTGGGGTCATAAGTGAAGAGACTCCTAAGAAAATACCTTTTCACCATATATTATAAACAATACAAGTTCAATGCAAAATTCATCACAAATCATCATTTACCCAAATCTAGGATCAGAAAAAAAGGGATATGAGCCAATTTCAAACTCTTATTCAACTCTAATAGGTATTTATCATACTATTCTGCCTGTTAGAATATGATGGGGATGTGGGGAGGCTATGCTAGTTTGGGGGTTGTGTAGGGGTGAGGTGAATTACTATCGGATGATTGTTGTCATATGAATATTGAAAGAGGGAATTCTAGTACATGACATGGTTGGAAGAATTTGATGGTTTTATGTGTTTTTTTGTGCTATTTTAGGTGTTTTTTATACTGTTTTAAGTTTGTATGTGGTTTTTGTGATATTTTTTATGCAAGTGTAGGTGTATAGTGGAGGGGTTACTGGAGGGGGCTGCTGTGCAGCAGTTCTGGAAAAACTCAATACCAACAGTTCTAAACCGTTGGTATAAGAGTGCTGGAATTCTGGGAAAACACTATACCAACGGTTTAGAACCGTTGGTATAGGTGTTCTTGAATTCTAGAAAAACACCTATACCAATGGTTTAGAACCGTTGGTATATGTTTTCTGGAATTCTGAAAAAACACAATACCAACGGTTTAGAACCATTGGTATATGTGTTCTGAAAAAACACAATACCAACGGTTTAGAACCGTTGGTATATGTGTCTGGAAAATCACATTACCAACAGTTTTCAACCATTGGTATAAAAATTCTCAAATGAATTACCAAAGGTTATAAACCATTGGTATACATTGGGAGAAATTTTATGGAACAATATACTAACGGTTTAGATCAAACCGTTGGTATAAGGCTTTCCTCACGGCTTACTAACCAACGGTTTGGAAAACCGTTGGTATAGGCTATACCAACGGTTCTACAGCCTATACCACCAGTTTTAAACCGTTGGTATAACCTTTTTTTCCAGTAGTGATAGACTCCTGAAACCACTCACTTGAATGCCCCTAAAAGGTAGTGAAAATTCCATAATCAATTGAAGAGAAATTTTGAAAAAATCCCATGAAAATTTTGAATGAAATCATCCATTAATGAAATAGTGATCCACTATAGGAAAAACCCACATCAGGAAATCCTCTATGAATGATAAAAAAATCCTCATAAGAATCAAGCTATTCCTCCATGTTATGATGGAATATCCAATGAGAACCTAAGGAGAGAAAGTGGAAATTAGGTTTAATGGAAGGAGATATTGTAGTGGGGTGGGGTGGGGTTACCAAAGGATGTAGCTAAAAAAAATCCTCGATAACTGTATCCAAAATCTCCCAAAGAGAAATGGAGAAGGAAGAGGTGAAGGGCATGATTAACCAAATTTCATGAACAAAGTAAAATTAAAAGAAAGAATAGAAACCCCTCTTAAATGTGTAGGGGATGTAATTTTAACCCCCAAAAGGAATATCAACTGGATTGTGTATATAAGAGGTTTCTTCTTCCATTGTAATACACTACTATCTTTCTAGTGGTCTGCTGTAGTATTTTAGTAGTCACTCTGTCCCATCCTTGACAATCCCACAAGTCTATTAGGCTACATTTTTACTCTCATACAATGTCAAAAAGTTCTATTTGAGGTTCTCAAACTCCAACAATTTCATTCCATTGTATGATTCTCAATATAACCCATCCACTAAAAAGAAAAATCAAAACTCCTATGAAAAACATTCCCATTTGGACATGGGAAATTACAAACTCCCCACCATAACACTTCTCATCCTTGAGATGTGTTAGTATTCATCTATCTGCATCTACTAACCTAAATTGGACAAAAATCCAAATGTTTTCAGCCCAGTTTAATCCCCAGACATCTATTTTAACCCAAAGGTGCAATACCCAATTTATGGTGCCCGATCAACCAAACCCTGATCCATCACTTTCCATCATTACTGGAAAATGAGACAGTGCCTACCCAAGATTATGTATTCAGACACAAGATAATTCCACTATCTAATTAACTATAATGTCCATGAGGATACCCACTATAAGACCTTTGTAAAGGAGTCCAATTACAAGGTGTAATGAATCCCACCATTGGAATTTCCAACCAGGACATGGTTCTAGTAGTCCACCAAACCACTTAGTGTGGTCCCTGACACATTGAAACCAAACATAAATGAGAATAATGGTTAAATATTGGCAGCTATCCTCATTACTGAATTCCAAACATGGAGGGAATCAAAACTACCATCCATGCATAAGATAATAATATACCATATTTTCCTTAAAAATACTGTTTTGAATCCAAAAACACATCTATAATCTCCAATATTACATGCAAGATGCAGTTTTCAACTTACAGCATCCAATTCCATACACGAAAATAGTTCAAATCATCCTTAGTTGAATCATCTTAAAAAAAGTTACTCCAAATACTAATACAATTCCAATTTACATGATTATGATGAATTCACACACATAGGTATCTTGCAATCACCAAAACATAATCTATAGAGTCAATACCTGACTCATGGTGAGGTTTCACGGTTATACTATAAACTATCCCAGACCATCATCATGTCTTTCTACACTCCCTAGTACACCTCCGATCTAAGTACCCTTAGATTACATCAATTCCTCAATGATTCTAAAGACATCGCTTGGTCTTGATTCACCACAACATCCAATTTCCTATTTAGAATTCCATAATAAATCTATGTATGCATCACACTTGTTGTATATAGGCATCCCAATGCCACTAAAACCACTCCACATTCAGTTTTACACCCTTGAAACTTTTCCAACATAAGAGTCAGACACCCAGGACTAATACATCACTCCCCAATATAGGAGGGTCATTATCATCGCTTCCCTAGAGTAAGTCCCAACTTACATGACCAATGATCCATTCATCACCAACCTCAAAAATTGGATGTGGTCATCTCATTATCACAAGAGTTTCAAGACAAAAAACCAACTAAACCCCATTCCCAACATTTGGGAAAGTAACCCATCAAATTCAATAATATTTATTCAATAATGAGATCATTTCCCTCTAATATATGATGGTGAAATCCCACAAAAAATATTCTCTTATACAAATACTTGAGAATAACTCAACAAACCCCATCCTGATCATTTGCATGCCACTCATCTTGAGTAACACTTATCACTATCACTAATGGGATATCTACCATTATCATTATAAGATATAGTCCACCTCTCTTGTAAAGATAAATAACTAGTCAATCCTCTCATTTTGAGAGAGTCTTGTTAACCAAAACACTTATATCCCCTTAAATCTCAGATAAGCAGTCATGAATTAACATCCACCATGTAACTACCTATACCACACCACTGGATTTTCTCTAAGAACCAAAAAATTCTCAATGAAACACAAATGGTCCATTTAATATATCTAAGTCCAAACATGCCCAACACATATCCAGTGCACAAAACCTTAATCTCATTAGTAATGAATTTGGGTTTTCCCTTAATCAACCCAATCACATAACCCAAATGACATCATGTAACCCCATCACATGATTGCTACCTTGAAATCATCAACAACCAAGGGTCAAATACTCCCATTCAAGAATTAACCCAACCCGACTCAAAATTCCATGAGTAATGAATTACTAATTCTAGGATCACTGGCCTACTCAAGAATCTATCCAAGCCACATTTCCCACCTTTTTAAAGATAAATGTGTTATAATGGGTCCTTTTACCAAAAAATGATGAAATATCATATGAGTCAAGTCTAACTACACCACTACCATCCATAATAGGTGTCTTTACAGGATTATAGATATCTACCGATGCTCTATAAACCCCAGAACCATCTATATAAGGATATTATCAACCACCTTCTCAATCAATATCTTATAAAACAACAAGTTTAGGCATAATAATAATCCTTACCCCTTCAGAACCCACCTTAAACCAGAACACATGTACTCAAGTGATTCCCCTTAGAAAATACATAAGTCATAACCATTACATTAACCAGACCTCAACAACACCATCTATGCATTGATTCCAAAAGATGAAGATTTTACCCATACCTCAGAAACTCATTGACATGATAGTTCCTCAATTTTTATTCTAAAGATCACTATAATCTCAAACCTAGCCTGATAAATTAGGGATCAAACAATACATGGATCGCAAAGGAACTCCTACCCCCATTCCAAAACACACGAAATCTAAAGCACCAACAAAAAAAATTACTCTTTGTCTCACACACCCATAGATACACACCCATTATCATCATAAAAACATGACAATATACCCATTCTAGGGTCTTACACACATAGGATAATACTCAAACACCCTACCTACTCTGACTTTAAGTACGTACCAAAAAGGGTTAGACGCATTGTGATACAAGATGGTAAGTCACAATCTGAAGGTTAAAATACTTATCTAAGTATCTCACAACCTAGGCTCTCTATCATTCCCCAAAATACCCATACAAAGGTATAATCCATAATATAAGGATATTAATCACCATGATCACTACAAGTTCCATCATTTCTAATTTCACTTTAATTAATCTCCACATTTTAAACCCTAAGGATTAACATTTTAAAACTTATCATTACACAAAATTATTAAATTAACAATATTTATTAGGTATCATATTCCATGGATTGATTACATGAAATACCATTCACAAGTTATGATGGAAACACCTTTTATGTTTAATATTAGAACATTATTAAAACTAAACCATTAATTTAATAATTTAATTATACCATTTTATAAAATATAAGTCACCTTTGTATCTGGTCAAGTATAATTCCACCAAAAATTTATATGTAAAAACACCATATAAATGGATGTGGAAACGTTAAATAACCAACTTTACTCAATTATTTAAATCCATATGAAGGTAATAATTACTAGAATACATAAATCATATGTAGTATATAAAACACCTAAACATGTGAATTCTAGGTAGCTATCAATCTTAAGCAATATATGTATGTTATATAAATACTAGGTGATTAATATAGTACACGAATTAAAATAAACTCTTTTTATAATGGAAAAGAGAAAAAATATCATAAATAAATAAAAAAACACCCAAATGCACAACTCAAGGTGGAAATATATCAATTTGTAAAAGAATAAACAATGAACGATAATTTTCATCCCATACAACTTGGATTTCCCCCACAAGTGGGTTTTAAACTCTTATTAATAGTCTCATTACTAATCATAAATAACATCATAGCCTAAAAGATACCATGGTCAAATACTAATACAAATAAAAAGGGATATGATATGACTTTGTTACATCTTTATACTCTAGGACACTAATCGGTTCCCAGACCAATGGTCTCCACTGTACCTCAGGTGTGCCTCTCCGTATGGAAGAGGCTTCCGACTAGTGGTGTTGGCCTATGAGGCTATTATGGGGATATTATACAGTCATTATCAGAGTGAAAAATATAATATAAATTAGATGAATGAAATATATATCATATATAAAATACAAACAAAGGCAATTACTGATAAAATAATACAACATCACATATAATAAAAAATGATTGTGTTATACATACCATAATGGATCCTTCATAGGAAGATCAAACATAACTGTACAGAAAGGGAAAAAACAAAAAAAAGAGTAAAATAGATCATCCCCATTGGTCCAGAGTCTATATCGGTCTATTATCCAATTTCTACATAAGAATCCAAGAAAATAGGTATCAATATCGACCTTTTACTTGAACCTAAACCTATGGTCAATAATGGTGTCTAATCAGGTACCCAAGTGTCATAGAAGCCTGAGAAATGTGCGAGTAGAACTCAATGATCCACCTCAATGATGTACCTAAATAAAATCATTTTTTACAAAGTATATTCATAATATCTCAATGTACACAATTTAATAAATTTTAAAATAATTTTGAAAATAAAAACCACCTTTTATGTCCCATTTTCATGATGAAACCCAAGGATGGATATATAGTTGTTGGTCCTTATGTTAGTGAACCTAATCAACCATACTTTCTTCATCCATTTCTGGGGTGTTTCTCAGAACATAAAAATGATTTTTCCACCCATATGACAAACTATTGTTTCCTTGGGATAAAAATGAGTAACACATACCTTCCCTACTTGAGTTTTCAAGGCCATGGGAAGATACTATAAGTAACATGGACCTACACTATGTGATTTTTTTCATACTGGGAAATAATCCTAATATTAACTTGGAACACCCATATGGGAGATTTCATTCTGAGGGTATAATCCCAATAGTAACAAATTCTTCCTATATGAGTGTTTTCATAACCATATAATATACCGACTCATAAGGAATTTTTATTATATAAAAAAACAAAAATACCCTTTGTTTTTTTTTCTGACCAATTAAAAAAATCACCCTTAAGAGAGTTTTCATTATATATAAAAAAAATTAATTCCCAATTACCATTTCCATAAAATTACATTCATCATTTTATTTTACAAAAATATATCATAGCACCTAACACAATTTATCATTTTCATTTCAAAAATTAGTTTTGATTTCCATTTCAAAATATGAATTTCCAAGGTACCATTTTCAAAATATGATTTTCCAATTTACCATCATTAATAGCCAATTCCATTTAGCTGTAAAAAATTCAAATTCCATTTTCCACATCGATGATTATGAAATTATATTTCTCAAAAACCAATTTTACTCAAAACCCTTATAAAATATTTAAAAAGTAAATACATACCATTTAATTAGACAATCTACAAGGTAAAAATCATTACCAAGGAGTTACAATAGGTATCAAATTCTTCTATGGTTCAAGGTATAAAAAAATGTTTAACAAAAAAATGGAATTTTAGATTTCCATGTAAATTAGGCCATTGAACAACAAATCTGGAATGTCCACAAAACTCCCCAATTGAAATAAATATAATTAGATTGTGGGTCAAATTTATGATACAACCTACCTTTATAGATTCTCTTTGATTCAAATAAAATTCCTAAAAACTCATCTTGTCCCACCCAAGATCAACCATGCCTGATGACGTCTATTATAAGCTTGCATCAACACCCGATCACCTAGCTCATTCCATAAAGTACAAACATTAACTCCAAAAAATTAAAAACTAAATAAACCATTTAATTAGATTTGGAATAAATTACAAATAACTCACTGGTCACACACTTCTTGGAGAAACCTTGAGCAACCACCTATGGGAGGTTAATAGTTGACTCTTGATAACACTCCCAGGAAAATAATTAATAAGAAGAGAAAATTACATAATTTATTTAAGGAAAATTTGAATAAAACCCCCAAAAAAATAAGACAGTCTCATAACTAAATGATATAATGATCCACCATACGAAAATGAAATCTTAAGACATCCTCTATCAAGGATGAACCAAATCTAAAATATGATATAGTAATTCCACCATGCTCTAAAAAAATCTCCACTGAGAACCAAAGTGAATAAAGAGAAAATTAGGATTAAATAAAGGATAAATAAAAGGAGGGTTAACTGAGTGTGAAAATCACAATGAATCAAAGTTAAAACCATTCAAAATTACCATTAAAAAGTTGGGAAGTAGAAGGTTGAGGTTAGGAGTCGGCTAGATCACACAGAAACTAAAAAAGGAAAAGAAATTTATTTTCCTATATTAAATAGTGGGAGGGGGATGTAATTACCCCCATAAAGGCCCATTCAATGGCTGATGGTATTCTATAGTTTTGCAGCAGCCACACCAACCCTACTTGATTATCCCTAGAGTATTTTGGGAATCTTCTCGAGCCCTATAACATGTACAAAAATAACTATTTAAGGTTCTAAAACACCGATAATTTCATAATTAATTATGGTTCTCAATATTACCCATCCAAAAAAATGAAAATTTAAAATGTATATGAATGCAATAAATTGTAGGAAAACGAAGAATTATATTCCATGCTAAACTTTATAAGATTTTACTTAAAGAAACAACATATATGGAATCATAAATTCATGAATATCCAAATAAAAAGGATGGAAAAGAATTTATAAAGTACATACATGACATGAGAATGATTGAAATATATAGAGATAGAGGGGTATATATTATATATCCAAAAAAAAGAGTATGAAAGAACCCTTACCACAAGTCTCAAAATTATTTAGATGCTCTACCAAAATCTTGAATAGTTATTTTTCATTTATCAATTTCTTATTTCAAAAACATTCTCATATTTATTTCATCCATTGTAATCTTTTTACCATCTTGTTTTATTAAATAAATTCATTGACATCGATAGCTATGTGTTTTTTTTCGTCCATTGTTAAAAAACTTCATTGATGTAATGGAAACATTTGAAGGTCACCATATGATGGTTCAATCACTCTATAAGTTCTATTTTATATAATATATAACATTATATATTATGTGAGTTCATTAGTTTAATATGTTAAACAGTATAGTTCCAAATCAACAATAATTCCTTTGTAAGCAGCTTTTAATGGTTACAAAATGACTAGGATTGTTTACTTTTAATAGATTTATTTTCATACATATAGTATTATTATAGAATCATTGAAATGAAATTGTTTTATAATAAATTTTATATTTAATCATTAAATCTATTATCCATAATAGATCAAAACATGTACAAAATAGAACACCATCATTCACTTAGGTAGTTTGAAACTATAATGGTTGGATGATGTTTTTAAAAGAGTTTAAAAGAAAAGAAAAAAATATAAATATTAGAGTTTTATTTAAAAATTAGAGTATAATTATTTTTTTAAATTGAATCATAATTATTATTTACATTATAGAAGTGATAATATGCGAATTGAATAAAAAATAAATTGTTTTTGAAACCCTTGCCTTTATTTTTAGGTTGGTTCTTTTATATTAGAGTAAATCCTTTAAAGGAGTGTCTTTTAGTTAGAATATGGACATGGGAATAATTAAATGATAGTTTATAGAGTTATTTGGGTAGAGTTTTTTTAATGGAATTTGTTTCGAATGTTAGGAGGAAGGGTGGAGGAGGGATTTCTATATAGCCAAAGGGGTATGGTATCTTTGATGAAAAAATATATTATTTTAATATTTAGGATCCAGATTATCAATCGTGTTTATTATTATGAATTTTAATGGAGTTTTATTATAAAATATAAATTTATTTGACATTAAATCAAACCCAAAAATAAATAGAAAATAGAAAATATTTTATCCAATTTAAAGAAACACAAATAATTTTTTATTATAATAAAATTAACATAGATTTTGAAAATAGATGTATAGGTTTAGAGATAATGTTTGTTAATTATAAATGTATTATTTTTTGAATCAATAAAATTGTAATTTATAAAAAAATGTTTTATTAATTATGGAATTATATTAATATCCTAATAGAATCCTAAAACAGACAGTATACATAAAATCAGTAATTATCACTACTGAAGAAAAACAAATTCAAAATAATACCCAAGATAATTTTAATATACTCATTCAAAAAAATATATATTTTATAAAAAAATCTAAAATATGAATTTTTAATAATTAAATTTAAAAATTAAAACTACTTTTTTACTAAATAAGTTGAAACATAATTTATTATAATGATATCTTATTTAATTTTTCATTAACAATATTTTAGAAATCAAATTATTAAATTCTCATTTAAATATATAATTATTTTAATCATTTTATATTTTAATTATTAGATACTTTAAAAGTCATAATGTTCATGTTACTATTACAACAGTCATATAATTATTCCAACATTCAATTACTATCTCAATGGTTAGAAAATTATTCCAAACTCGAGTTTAAAACACATAAAACTCCCATAAATTTTATGTGAAAAAAATATCATATACCCTTAGTGATAAAATTTAAAATAAGTTAGAGTCTCTATAAGTTTGAAAAAAATATATCCTTTTATTATCACTCTTTTTCAAGAAATGAAAAGGAATGAAAGCGGAAAATTAACCGAGAAAACTTATATGGAGTTTCAGAAATAATGCATTCCCAAAAACTTTTTTAATTACTGAAAGGAAACGTTTTAAAAGGGATTAATCAAGATATCCATGAATTGGTCTTTTTGGGATACATATTCTATCTATATCCCACCATAATAATCATTATCCTTTATGAAGATTTTCTTGATGTCAATATTCATTAAATATTAATGTTGAACAAAATTCATTGATAAGTTGATTTTATATTGATTATCACACCCAACCATTAATGGGTATCGAACATAAAACCTCATATAATTAATTCATGGTTTCTTCCAAATGATTTTACTTGTGTTCTATGATTTTTTGACATACAAAAATTTAATTAAGGTAAGTGTGATTCAATTTTTCTTCTTGGAGTGCTATGCAACACACCTTTCTATGATAGGGAAATAACATCCTTATTTTGACTTTATACCTTAAATATATTCTACCCAATATTCATTGATATATACCTAGATCTATAATTATAATTTTTTTCATACCTCATACCATAATCAAGAGTTCCTTTTGAATATTCTAATGGACGTTGAAATAACCTAAGATGGGGGTGAATGAGGTTGGCCTTTTTATCAAATTATCTCATAACATTTAATCACCCCTCAATATTTGAACCAGTTCAATTAAGGGGTATGTATATATTCATGAAATATTAACAATCATCCCAATATTAAATGTAGAGAATAAACAATATATAATCCACACACATGGGTTTTAAAAGGATTTTCCCAAGTGTGGGAATCTATTAATTATGGTGTTTGATTCCCAAAGAGATTCTTATTATAACTATTAATATTTTCTGATCACATGTACGTGTAAATGTATCATACAATCTAAAATTAACACAATGGTTATGAAGGTTTCATAATTTTCTCAAATGTTTTTACCTATATTTCATAGGTATTATAAATCATTATATATCATTGGGTAGGAATAGCCATTTCCTAGTGCGGTTTATTACATAAAAAATATCTTCAATATTCTGACTGAGACTGGGGACTTGTTTGTAATGGAACCTATAGTTTCTAATGTTCGATTATGAAATTTGTGAATACAATCTCACTTATACTATAAATGTCACCAAAAAACTGTAATAAAACATACTTTCTCAATTAGTAGGTCATTAACTACTATAACGTAATAAAAAACATGGTAAATAAGATGGCCTTGATGTTCAACTCCAACATATAGGAGTATTTACATAGGATATGGACAATAGAAGCATTAGTGATAGTTAGCATGTATCTAGAACAGTTCCTGTCATGACCCCCTCCCACCAAAGATGCCCCTCCTGAGCTGGAAATGGTGAAAGGGAGATAATGACCCCCCGAGTCCCGTCTCCAGTACGCCCCGGAGTGGCGACTAGCACCAGGGGTATGAGTTTTCACAAATATGGGAGGCATTACCCTTTTTATTATTTAAGATTGGGAAATAGGATGAATCAAAAACTAAAAGAAAAAGGAACATGTAAATGAAAATAAACCCAAAACCAAACCCACATGCATGTTTTATACACTACTGAAACAAAAGTACAAGTACAAGAGAAGCTCCAAAGTACGATACCAAAAAAAAAAGAAAGCAAAAACTGCAACCAGCAAAACTCCAACGCCCAACTAGCAAGGTCCCGTACAGTCCCTGAAGTCCTCCAGAAAACCTAAAAGTAAACATAGGGTGAGCATACAAGTATACTCAGTAGGAAAACCTAAAGCTCTCATGCACAGGTGGGGAGAAATCCTAATTCCCCATGAGAAAACAGAAGGAACCAAAGCCTAGCAAGGAATCCATCCACCCAACCTCACAAGCCACACTCACCAAATAATGAAAGTCAATAGAGTAGTATAGTAATATTATCAAAGTATGGGTACCCCGAACCACCTTCCCACTAATTACTTCTCAGTCCCTCAAGCCTAATGCTCTGATGATTCCCCCTCTTCCTAAGCTAGTTCCGCAACCTAGCCATACGAAGCTCGAGCTAGTGCCGCAACCTGGCCATACGAAGCTCATAGTATCCCGCCGGCACTCAATCCTCGACTATCATAGTATCCCGCCAACACTCAATCCTCGGCTATAACCACATCTCATCCCGAAGACACCTGGGAACCACATCTCATCTCATCCCGAAGACACCTAGGAACACATCACATCCTCATCCTGAAGACTCTTGGGAAACATCTGTCGTAACCTGCCCGAAGGATCTTGTGCTATAGAACCTAGAAGAGGGAGCAAAGGGAAGAACAGTAACCATCCATCCTTTAGATGTTTGAGAATCTCACCCCCCATCCCACGGGTGTTCACAACGTAGTGCTCAACATGGGTGGGGTGCATAAAGAAACATAAAATGTATAGATTTATATAATTATATCAACCACTCAGCCCATCCTAAGGCTTCTACACAAAAGATCTGAGCACATGCCTCGACCCTGCTACCTTGAAGGTACACACACAATAAACAGCCCCAAATCCCATTAACATTTTCATTTTCAACAGTTTTAGTTTATCATTTCCTTAACTCCCAAGCAACTAACAACAACCAAACTAGATCAATCGTTCTTAAAACATATCCCTACCAACCACAAATAATGTTAGGGAAAACACAAGCAACACAATACCATTTTCTTTTATCAGCCAATCAATTCCATTTTTTGTCGTATTTAATCAACTACCATGCCCCACGATTAATTAGTTAACTCTTCCACTTTTATTCATATGCACAACCCATCCCTGCAGCCCGACTGCCAACCACCATAACTACTAACACATCGGAAACAAAACCCGTACCACATAATCATTCCTTTGATACCACTTACCACAGCTCCTCTACCCATCACAACCATATCATACCCGCCAACCCACAACTAAGCCAACCGCAGCCCCACTACTCACCCGTTCCACAACAACCCACAAAAAACCTCTTCACATAATTAGACTCCAACTAGCACCCACAAAAATTCATTCTTTCATTTAGTTTAACCGAGGTGATCATACAAGGGTTCCAGGTATTTATATAATCAGCCAACTATACATGATTAACCAATTTCCACATTCAATGATGTTCCATCCACAAAACAATCCAGAAAAATAGGGCAATATTCAATTGCGCAATCAAGACCCCTAACAACCATTATTTTTAGTAGGCATAAGCCTATTCAATTCACAACATAATAAAAGGATAAACATTGATGGAAATAAAACAAAAATATCAACAACAAAAATTCCCCAAACCCGTTCTTTAACCAGTTACTATATTTATTTATTGATTTAACTGTATCACACGAAAACAAGAGGATACCGACCCCACATGATGCAAAAGAGAGAGAGAGACAAAGGTAAGAACCCTACCTCAAAGGTTTTTGACGGAAACCACAACGATCAAGGAACACTCAAGGAACCCGGGTCGATTCTCTGAAACCCCGCCTTAGATCTCGCCTCCTAGAAAGATCAAGACCAAGACTCATCATATTTGACATCCACACACTTAGATCTACCCATAACGGGTGTATATTTATGAAACCGAGGGAAGAGGAGGAGTATATCTAAGAAGATCTAAGAACCCAACAAGAACGATCACATACCTTGAGAAACCAACTTTGATTTGCGAAGAGAAGCCTCCAGATCGCCTCCAAAACGCTTGGGAGAGGGTCTCTTACGTCCAAGGAAGAGTAATCCCGGGTTATGGCCGATTAGGGGCTTAAATGAACCATTTAGAGGCAAAAGAGTTCAGGTCCAAAATTTTAGGATCTAACTTTAAGTGCCCGCACGGTTAGTATGCATGGTTTAACAAACCGTGCACTAACCATGCGTTAGATTCTGGCTCAAAAACAATCTTCTCATGGTTAAGATGCATGGTTTGTCCTAACCGTGCGCCTCCCGTGTGAAGGATACTGCCTCCAACACCAACCTCGCATGGTTTGACCGCACGATTTGACAAAATGTGCGCCTCCCGCGCAAAGGCCATCGCCCCTTTAGTTTTCCTTAAAGGTCCACCCAAGCGCACCCCCATGTCACCTTGTTTTACCGAAACACCTCTTGCCCCACATTTTCACAAAGGAATGGACTGGAGAGGTCTGGGACATTACATCAGATACCTCTCAAAACATTCTCGTCCTTGAGAATTAAAAACAAACCCATAAAAAGGGGAAAGGTCCGAACAACAACCCCGTAAGATACCTCTCAGAGATCTCGCCATAATGGAAACCAACCACTATCCTAATTATATTAGTCAGTGAATTCCTTCCCCCCATGTTGAGATATTATCCACTTTAGGCCGAACTGACTCGCTTGCATGGGTTTAACCGCATCCACATTAATGCGTCTCAATTAGGGATTATGTCCTCCCACCCCCCATAATTTAGGATTTTTCATACACACACTGCCCCCCAACACCGCACAAAACAAGCAACATGATGCCTCAACACATGGATTGGGGAATACCTTCTCCCATGTCAAGATATTATCCGCTTTGGGCAGAACTGACTCACCCGCACAGGTTTAATCACATACACATTAATGCGTCTTGATTAAGGATCAGGTCCTCCTCTCCCAACATGTTAGGACCCTTCACACACATTTAAAGGAAAGAGGGGAAACAACTTCGCATTATAGGCTCATGAAAAACAAGGTCCATGACCAAAGAAGGGGCGAGAATGAGTTCCAACAAAGAAGTGTGATGATCTTGAATTTAAACAAAACATAAACGAGAGCATTTAAGTAAAACCAAAAACATCTGTCTCGATATCTGACCTTTATAGGGTTTCTACTTCTGTTGCGTGCAACTGTTCGCATCCCACTCCTCTACCTCTCTGTTGACATCCAATTTTTCATCCACTTCCCAGTTGGGGTCCTTGAGGAACTCTCTGTGGTTGGCCACCACTTGCTCTAGCTCCCCTTGGGGGGACTGAAGCCTATTGCTGCTGGAAGGGTCGGGCTGGGAACTGCAGCTGGGGTTGGGGCTGAACCTGGACAGTCCCTCCATAATGAGTCTGAAAAAGGAAATGTCTACTAAGATTCCCATGATTCCCATATGCAAAGAACCTTGGTTCCTGGCCCATAGAAAACGGGCGGAAAACGTGAGATTGGTAGGGGATCTGCTGAAGTCTGCTCCCTGCTGGTCGAAACTTGGAAGGTCCTGTTGCTGGGGATCTACTGTTGACTGCATCCTTCTTGGATGAACTTGGGTGACTCCTCTCTCGTTGTGAACCTACATGCGAGTGCATCCTCTCGATTATCTCCACCTTCTTATGTACTTCTAGGTGCGTCACTAAGGTGAAAGGGGTCACCGCGCACCGAATAGAGGGGTGAAGTGCCTCCTCTAAATGTCTGGCTCAGGAATATTCATCCGGAAAGAGATTTGGGGAAAAACGGAGGAGATCCTTGAACTTGACCCCTATTTCCCGCAATTACATGCTTCCTTACTGGAGAGACAATAACTCCTGCCTCTTCTCGGCCTTCCATGTCGAGGAAAGAAATTCCTCACGGAACTCCTTCTCGAAGTTGGCCCACAGAACTTCTATTTCCTTCTCCTCCCCAAGGTAAATCATCCACCACTGACGCGCAGATCCTCATAGCTGGGTTACTGCTAGAGGAACCCAGTACTCTGATGGGGCCCTGATTAGCCCAAAGGTGATCTTGAGTTCCTCCAACCAACTCTTTGATTCTGTATCCAAAGTGCTACCTTCATACCTCTTCAAGCTCTGTCGCTGGAAAGGTCGCAACATGCGCTTCCAAAAGTCGTATTCCTCCTCTCGGCCAATCCTCAGCTGGTAGACCGTATGAAACTACTGGGCCTCAACTGCCCGAGTCACCCTGGGATGACGTCCAGGTGCCATAGCTGCACGGTAAACAAAGAACGCCTAATCCCAAGTAGCAAGGGAAATTTTCCTAAGGTTTCATTTTATCATTTTATTTCAATTTCTTTACCAGAACACCCAAATCATGTAAATCAGAAATCATGATGATGCATGTACCTTTCCTAGGGTCTCTACCCTACAATAAATGTAGTCTTACTTGGTCATTCGGTAAGCTCAGAGTCCTTGCATCAGATCACGGGGGGCCCTAAAATACCATGTCCTAGCCGGTCTTCCCTGGCCTATGTCACGCACCAAGATCAGCCAAAACTATTTCCCTACCATCCCATGAAATCCTCACTATTCCTAACTCCAGACTCCATACTATCTCTCAACCATCGGCCTTTGATACCATTCTGTCATGAACCCCTCCCACCAAAGATGCCCCTCCTGAGCTGGCAATGGTGAAAGGGAGATAATGACCAACGAGTACCACCTCCAGTAGGCCCTGGAGTGGCGACTAGCACCAAGGGTATGAGTTTTCAAAAATATGGTAGGCATTACCCTTTTGATTATTTAATATTGGGAAATAGGATTAATCAAACACCAAAAGAAAAAGGAACAAGTAAATGAAAATAAACCCAAAAACAAACCCATATGCATGTTTTATACAATACTGAAACAAAAGTACAAGTACAAGAGAATCTCCAAAGTATGATACCAAAAAAAAGAAAGCAAAAACTGCAACCAGAAAAACTCGAACGCCCAACTAGCAAGGTTCCGCACGGTCCCTGAAGTCCTTCTAAAAACCTGAAAGTAAACGTAGGGTGAGAAGAAAAGTATACTCAGTAGGAAAACCTAAAGCTCTCATGCACAGGTGGGGAGACATCCCAATGCCCCATGATAAAATAGAAGGAACCAAATCCTAGTAAGGAATCTATCCACCCAACCTCACAAGCCACACTCACCAAATAATGCAAGTCAATAGAGTAGTATAGTAATATTATCATATTATGGGTACCCCGCACCACCTTCCCACTAATTACTGCTCAAGCCCTAATGCCTAACGCTATGATACTTCCCCCTATTCTTGAGATAGTGCCGCAACCTGGCCATATGAAGCTTGAGCTAGTGCCGTAACCTGGCCATATGAAGCTCATAGTATCCCACTGGCACTCAATCCTCGGCTATCATAGTATCCTGCCGACACTCAATCCTCGGCTATAACCACATATCATCCCAAAGACACCTGGGAACCACATATCATCTCATCTCGAAGACACCTATGAACACATCACATCCTTATCCCAAAGACTCTTGGGAAACATCTATCGTAACCTGAACGAAGGATCAATGGGCTATAGAACCTGGAAGAGGGAGCATAGGGAAAGAACAGTAACCAGCCATCCTTTAGATGTTTGAGAATCTCACCCCCCCATCCCATGGGTTTTCGGTACGTAGTGCTCAACATGGGTGGGGTGCATAAAGAAACATAAAACATACAGATTTATATAATTATATCAACCACTCAGCACATCCTAAGGCTTCTACACAAAAGATCTGAGAACATGCCTTGGCATTTCTACCTCGAAGGTACACACACAATAAATAGCCCCAAATCCCATTAATATTTCCATGTTTCAACAGTTTTAGTTTATTAGTTCCTTAAATACTGAGAAAAAAACAACAACCAAACCAGATCAATCGTTCATAAAACAAATCCCTACCAACCACAAATAAAGTTAGGGAAAACACAAGCAACACAATACCATTTTCTTTTATCAGCCAATCAATTCCATTTATTTTCCATATATAATCAACTACCATGACCCATGATTCATTAGTTAACTCTTCCACTTTTATTCATATGCACAACCCATCCCTGAAGCCTGGTTTCCAACCACCATAATTACAAACACATTGGAAACAACACCCGTACCACATCATCATTCCTTTGATACCATTTACCGCAGCTCCGCTTCCCATCACAACCATATCATGCACGCCAACCCACAACCAAGCCAACCACAGCCCCGCTACTCACCCGTTCCACAAAAACCCATGAAACACCTCTTCACATAATTAAACTCCAACTAGAACCCACAAAAATTCATTCTTTCATTTAGTTTAACAGGGGTGATCATACAAGGGTTCTAGGTATTCATTTAGTCATCCAGCATTACATGATTAACCGATTTCCACATTCAATGATGTTCCATCCAGAAAACAGTCCATAAAAATAGGGCAATATTTAATTGCGCAAGCAAGGCCCCCAACGGCCGTGATTTTCAGTAGGCATAAGACTATTCAATTCACAACATAATCAAAGGATAAACATTGATGGAAATAAAACAAAAATATCGACAACAGAAATTCCCCAAACCCATTCTTTAACCAGTTACTATATTTATTTATTAGTTCAACCATATCTCACTAAAACAAGAGGATACCCACCCACATGATGCAAAAAATAGAGAGAGACGAAGGTAAGATCCCTACCTCAAAGGTTTTAGACGGAGACCACAACGGTCAAGGAACGCTCAAAGAACCCGGGTTGATTCTCTGAAACCCCACCTTAGATCTCTCCTCCTAGCAAGATCAAGACCAAGACTCATCATATTCGACATCCACACACTTAGATCTACCTATAACGGGCGTAGATTTAAGAAATCGAGGGAAGAGGAGGAGTAGATCTAAGAAGATCTAAGAACCCAACAAGAACGATCACATACCTTGAGAAAACGGCTTTGATTTGTGAAGAGAAGCCTCCAGATCACCTCCAAAACGCTTGGGAGAGGGTCTCTTACCTCCAAGGAAGAGTAATACCGGGTTATGGATGCTTAGGGGCTTAATCAAACCATTTAGAGGAAAAAGAGTTCAGATCTGAAATTTTAGGATTTAACTTTAAGTACCTGCACGGTTAGTCCGCACGGTTTAAAAAACCGTGCGCTAACCGTGCATTAGCTTATACCTCGACAACAATACTCGCACAGTTAATCTGCACAGTTTTTCCTAACTGTGCGCCTCCTGTGTGAAGGATACTGCCTCCAACACCAACCTCGCATGGTTTGGCCGCACGGTTTGACAAACCGTGCGCCTCCCGTGCAAAGGCCATTACCCCTTTAGTTTTCCTTAAAGGTCCACCCAAACGCACCCCCAAGTCACCTTGATTTCCCGAAACACCTCTAGCCCCACATTTTCTCAAAGTAATGGACCAGAGAGGTCTGGGTCATTACAGTTCCTCTCCTTATAATTATTATTAAATATGAGAATATTATAAGAAAATAATTGAATCCCAATTCTATTTCATTCTCTATTTCTTTAACAAATACATTTCACTTTTTTGGATGTTTTCATCTAATTCCATTAAATTCAAACTATATCCTTATTTAATGAAATGTCTCTATACATATATGGAAATTATCAACATCAATAGTATTATCACTATCAATTCACTTCGATACACATATTATTTTATGGAAATCAGTATTGGATTTTCCATAGTCACATTCTCATATTCTTATTCTTCTTTTTTATTAAAATAATAACCTGAATAATAATTTCAATATTTGAATACCAGAAATCCTTTATTTCTACTAGTGAGATATTCAGATATTTAAATTGGTAAAACATGAGTTTATTTTCTCTGGTAATATCATTCAAATCATAGTCAATATCTTCATTTAAATATTCCATGATAATCTAGATTTAAACTCTCCAAGTGATATTAGAATTATTATAACCATAATTTTACTCAAAAAATACAAATCCATTTAATCGATAGTGGAATATATGTTTGATTGTATAGACCTTTGTGGTCTGGAATCTCAACTAATGGTGTAAATAATTATTTTACACCGGGTGAGAGTTTGGAGGTCGCTGTGCAAGCTGGTCTGACCATAGAGGATTCGGGGTCCAAAACTGGGGGCGTTCTTTAGGCGAGTGACCTCCAGAAGGACGCTCACAAGGTGGAGACTATGGATGGTCTCATTTCTGAAGCTTCAATAGATATGAAAATGCAAGGTAACCCGACGGTGGTGGAGGTTTTCAATAGGCTATGACAGGATTTGGCGGGATCTTCTATTTCCTCGTCTCGAAATCAGTCCGGTTCAGGTTCTAAGGAGAAGTGTTTGGAGCAGAACATAGAGAAGGGGAACACGGTGAAGGTACAGAAGGTGGAGAGACAGGGTGTACATTGGGAATGGCTAGTTCGAGCAGTGATGGGGGTCCTAAAGGGTTAGACCCCTCGGCGAGATCCTTCCTCACCCTGACTAACAGATTTGAATGCCTTTTGGAAGACGGTTTTGGAGAAGGCTTGGAGTCTGGTTCTATGCCCGGTGGTGTTGAAAGGGACAGTGCAGGACTGCATGATATAGGAAGGTTGAGGAACAAGGATGTATCTATGACCGGTGGAGAGTAAAATACATTGGTTGGGTATCTTGCATAAATTGATAATAACACTCTGGTTACTAGGAGGGGAAATCTTTCTGATTACGAGGTTAATGGCCAGAGGAGTAAAGAGAAAAATGATTCTGATGGAAATAAGGAAAATTTCAGTGGTCCAGCTGTCTTTTAATATAGTGATATTGTGAAAAGTGGGACTGGAAGGCTAACTGAGTGTGAAGGAACTCTTTCTACTACTCCAAGAAGACGAACAAGGAAAGGCTACTCTTACCTTCTGTGACTGATGTGTACCAGATCTTCCTTTAAACGAGACAAAGGTGTGATTATCGCCTTCAAAAAATACATCTTGATCAAACAACCTTGTTTAGTACAACATTTAATGGATCAGATAGAGAAATTTGAGCAAAGAAATTACGTCTTGAGGTGGCATAAATCGGCCTCTGAGTGGGAATCGGCTACGGCAGAAGGGGAGTCCTATGTGGGATATGGAGATGACTATGGGTATTATGATATATAGTCTTGTGATGTGCTGGTTGGTTTCTGGTTTTTTCTGAGTTTGTTTATTTTTTGGATTTTTCATGTTGTGATCTAGTTTGGGTTAAGGGTTGCATGGTTTATCACTTTTCCTAAAAGTGTTTGGAAATAAAAAATTAAATTTCAGTCATATAGCCATTACACTACTTGATAATTAATTATATGTTTTCCTAGAAGAACTGTATGAAATGACAATAGAATATTAAAATGGTTCTTGATGAATCATACATTTCAAATTGGGTCTCCTCTAATATCCTAATTTCACTTTCCTCTGTAGAAATGGCCCACATAAATCTAGAAATAACCATTAGTAATTCAATAAATGGATCTTATAAATATCTATATTATTCTTATGAAAATGAACCCAGCTGTTAAAAAATTTAGCTAAATTATTTGATTTATTCACGACCCTTGTGATTTTAGAGATGACTCTTACCCACATTAGAGTGAGCCATATGATTTTCATCATTGGAAAAATTATTTACACTGAGCTTCTTAGTCACTCTTATGTTATTAGGGTGATGTTCCATGGACAATTAAAAACATTATTCATCACTTTTGAATCTCTTACGAATTCATATAGGTTTTAGAATTTTTTATTTTCCCTCTAAAACATATAATTATATAATTAAATAAATATTCACATGACCTATTTGATCCATCACATGACATTCTCAATCACTCCCAAAAACATGATGAACAATTTTATAATTTACTATAATTATTCCAAACATCATAAAATTTAACTTCAATTAATTACATTAGTTAAATACTTCATTTAGTTTATTTCAATGATCTCAACAACCACTATAATTATTTCCTTAAATTCATATTCATCATTACTTCATTACTTCATTCTATAGGTTTTTAATAGTATATATAGCATACTTCACGCTTGATAATAATTGAATGGATTCTAAAAATTACAACCATTTTTGCAATCCTTCACAATTATAGACAATAATCTCATCTCCTATAGCACATGCCATTTATTTCATTTCAAATAATCTTATAAATCATCATATTTACAAGATACTCCCTTGAATATATTTTCCCTAGAACATCAATAAGTAATATGAACTCCAAAATCAATATCCTACCTGGAAATGAATCACCACGAATCATTCAATCGTAGGTAGATTTAGCATCTCTACACTTATCAGTAAACATATATTGAAATATTAACTTAATAAAAGTAGTATTGATTTCTAAAAAATAAAATTTATAATGATTCATTAGGATCCTATCCCTTGATGTATTCATAGAGCCATTTTGTTTCTATAAGATGATAATAATTTAGAATGAATTAGAATCAATCACAAAGAATAATTTCCAAAAAATATCTAATCATGATGTTGTTAATTATATTTGACTATAATCCTTCAAATCTCCATGTTATCCATGATCCTTCCTTCTTCATCCACATAATACATAGTCACTTGTGCTATAGGATTGGAAAATTCTCTTTAATTGCCTATTTCAAACATTTTGAGTAAATCACGAGCACACATTTCTTATAAGATATTGATATAATTCATTGTACTGGTGAATTGATTTAATAAAAGGATTTTCATTTCACCAATCATTAGCATTTCAAAGAGGATGTTCACTTGGGTATAAAATTAATCAAAAGTTCCTTCTTTATTTCCCTAAAAAATTATGTCATTGACATACACAATCATGATGAGAGGATTACATCAACCTTAACATAGATAGTTGAATACTCCTTTCATTTATTGAAGTAAATTCTCTTTAAGATACTATAAATCTTCAAATACAATGCATAGGGTGTTTTTTATCCCATATAATTCTTTATTGATCATTCACACTTAATCATATTCACCGTTATGGATAAACCCTTCTAGTTTCTCATTGTATACTTATTCATCAAATTATCTATTAAATATTATTGATTTTATATTCATTTGAAAAATATTATGAACCAATTGGTCATAAATCAAGATAAAGATTCATATTTTTTCAATCCTTATGATAAAACATCAATTTGAATGTACCCTTTGCACATATGACAATTTTATTTGTAATACTTTTACATTCTCATTAAGGTATTTCTTGAATTCCCATTTTGTGTCAATAATATTTTTATCTTTATTATATGAAAAAATCAAATGTTTCATTTCATTAATTCTAACTATGAAATAAATCTAAAAATATCGGAAATTATAATTAATATTTTGGGTTTTACCCATTATTAATGACTCTATGAATATATCTAGGTCAAGAAAATTTCTATGCCTATAAAACACATACCTTCATTTACACGATCCTTATTTTTCATTATAATTTTATGAATCAACCTAAAATTTATAAAAATATTCTCACTAAACCAGAATTATATCTTATTCCCAAGATTCAAATCATTTTGGGTTATCGTCAATAAGAAGTTATTTTTATAAAGGATTTTGATATTTTGAAAAAATTAAATAATATTTTAATATAATTATATATATTTTTATTCTAACACCAGTAACTCCTTCCTCTTGGTACAGAACTATGAAATATATTTTTGTCTTCACACTCATTGAACATGTCTAATTTTTTCCATTTGATCTTGAAAGAGTATGTGCATCCAAATTACTCTATGTTCTTTAATCATGGATTCATTTTGATCCATAACTCATATAGAAAACTCATAGAATTATTATGGATATGGAACTTATTTTGAATATAGATAACCAAGGATCAAGCTTTTTTAGAAAATAATTTTAGAGTTCCGTGTATTGATATCTTTGTTATTCTAATTTACAACAAACTATAATTATTAATATATGAAAATTTATTTTTTGGTGAGTATACAAATCCCTATATTCATGTATAATCCCATGATGGTCAAGATATGTATTATGAACCTCATTATTGTATTCAAATAAATTATGAAATTAGAACATTTTGGTGGCATAACTAGTTTTTATTTTCTGTAATCTAAGGAAATTATTTAAATTTATCAAGATTTTTGGACGAAATCTATATAAAATAGTCATATGTTAGGTATGTATTGTCATAAAAATGTATTATAATACTTATATCTATTGGTGGACATGAATATCCCCAGTCCACACACATCTGAGTGTACTAACTCAAGTGAATTCATTTATTTGATTTCCACCATATTAAGATGCATATTTACCATCTTTCCTTTTTGAATTGTAGTAATTATAATGAGTATATCATTTCTATGTATACATAGACATCTCATAGTATCATGATTTATAATTTTATCCATATTCATCAATATCAAATGACATAGTCTTCCTTTACAAACTTGGGTTTCCTCCCTTATTTCAATAATCATGAATATTGATCCTAAAAAATCTCGAATACATTTCTATTTTCCCCATAAATTTAATCTAATCATCCTTTATGTTTTTTATTGCACACTAATTCATCTAATTGATCACCTCATTCCCATTATCACAGAGTAATGAAACACTAAGAATATTATCCCCCAAATTGTCAAAAAAATGAACCCTATAGAATTTATTCCTACCAATTTTGGTATACTTAATTCATTTTAAATTTAGTGATCCTTTATTTTAAAAAGTGAAAATAACTTCATCATAACAGTGGATATATATTAATATATTCTTTCTTTTTTATGTGTATTGATAAACCACTATCAAGATCCAAGACTTTTATCCCTTTATAGCCTGGTAGGACACCTCATCCTTCAATAAAAGCTATTGATTATTCATCCTATTAAATTTTTAGGAACCATAATTTAATTATACCAATTTTGTATCATGAAAATATTTTTTTTTGTGTTTAGAGGGTTGATCAGAACTCCCAAATGTATCATCAAGAATATCAAATGAATATTTGTAATTGTACCATATATTTTAGATGTTGACCTATATGGTCTTTTGAAATTTCATATTTACTAACCTAGGATTCAATACCTCTTTTAAATTTGGGTAGTTCAAGATTATAGAGGAACACATATGATTTATTTAAGCTGAGCTTAAATAAAAACATATTCCATAAAACTAAAATATCATTTGATAAAATATAGGTTCGTAAAAATTTGTTCATTATTTTATTTCCAATTTAATATACATTGTTTTTTATTTAACATTACCTTTATTAGGATCCTTATAATATACTTATAAATTTAGTTTTGGATTGGCCTTAGTATTCTTCTCATTCAACCCCATTCATCCTTGTGAGTTTCTAGAACGTTCATCAAATATAGTAGTGGCCTTATAGTCTTTTTTGAGTAATGTAATCACCTATATTTTTATTTTTTGTTCTTTACATTACATGAATTAGAGGATTGAGTGTACAAAACAATTTTCTATTTTAAGATGGAAGAATATTTGGGAAAACTAAAAGGATTTTAATATATTTACATTATTTAGATCTTTTAGTAACTTCATTCATTAATTTTTCGACTTCCACAATTTTGTATTTACTCAAGAAATTTTCAATACATACTAACTTTTCCTTTAGAGTATTAACTTACAAATTATTAGAAACTATATTTATAGTGGTAAAAATAATAATTGTTTTTCATTAATAAAGTTTAAATTTAGATCTTCCATCATTCATTTTGAATCAATTTAAATCTCCAAAATTTCATTAGATTTTGAATCATCAATGGATTTAGTTAATTAATCATTTTATATCTTCAATATTTTTTTTTTCATGTTTTCTATTTTGAATCAATATCATAATGAGATCCACTATTAGTTGAAACTTTTCTATGTTCCTCTACATAACTAATTTCTTATACCCTTGTCCTTATTTTTCCATAAAAGTTTTTTTTTCATTCTCGAAGTTGTATTACATTGTTTCAGTATCATAATCACAACATATGTCATATTTTGGTCAGAAAATATTTTTTTTTTATTTTTTGAATTGGTTTTCCCATTATCTTTGAATGATATTCATTCAGTTTTACTACTGGATATTTTTCTTTTCCTAATTGATCTTTTGGATTGATCATCTATATAGACCTGAACTTAATCAATAAATAATCAAGTAATATTTGGATGAGAATTCACTTTATTTCATTCCAAATGATATTTTAGGTTCATTTTTTTAAATAATTAATTCATGGATATTATATATAAAAAATCACCAACAATGTGGACACTTATACTCTATATCCAATTTCCCCACAATACAAAACATCAAAAAAGGAAAAAAAGTTTTCTTTTAATGAATACTCACCATGAATTTAAAATTTAATTATATTTTTTTTTCTTACCCATAATTAAAAAATATTAATTTTTTTAAGAAAATGCTAAGAGAAATAAAATATAATCAAGGTATATAAAAAAAATCTGGAAAAATATTTTTCAATTCTAAAATACTGAAATCATAAAAAGAGTTTTCATTTAACAAAATAGACTTTTACTTTTAAAATAATAAAAATTTACTAACACATGAAATAAATATTATCTCAAAAAAAATTAATAAAAAAATATAACAAGTCATAATGGACAAATCATAAAAATGAGGGTTTCATAGAAAACATGTAAATCCATTAAAACACATTTTTAATCACATACCTTTTTACCCAAAAGTGCATAATCATTTCAATAAAAAGAGTGATATCTAAATTACTTTTCGAATCAAAATTATTTCCACAAAAACTCATAAGAAATCATATAAAATTAATATAGTTTTTGGGACATCATCTTCATAAAAACCTTATAGAAGACATACAGTAGGAATAACCATTTGGTCGACCTCAAACACAATTATTTGGAGATCATAATCAATATGTAATGAATTAGAGCACCATTTAGGTGCACCCATAATATAATCTATATCAGAACAAACCAAATTCATAAGCTATATCGATATCAACCATTAAAATAAATAATATATAAGACCATATCATGAATAAAACCCTATAAAATGTTTTAAACCTATATAGAAAACACTTTTGGATATTAAAATACCCTTTCAATTTCAAAACCCATTTTCAATATATAAATAAAACAGATGAAGTAAAATATGGGTTTTATTTGTAGAGATCATGAAATCTTATAATAGAATCCAAATATCAAATAATGGTTCTTATGGAGGAAAAATTCTCTGTCATTTTTTACATTAAAATAAATCCTTCACTTTGTATTCTGTAAAGAAAGTCAAAAAATTACATAAAAAATTCCATTTGGAAACATTTAAAGAAAATAAAAAAGAAATTAAATTTCATTTATATTTATTTTACTTCCATAAATATATATTAATATGATATATTTTTTAAAAATATGGGCAAGGAAGAAAAAAAGTTAGAAATGAAACATTTAAAAATGATTTTAAAAATAAAGACTCATACCTTGAGTCTAAATCATCAAATATGTTCATGTTATCCTAAATATGAAAATTATGTTAATGATATAATTTCGTAGGAAACTTTTTGAATAATCCTATTTTTTTATTTAATACAGTTTCATATACAATTAATTAATCAATTAAGATCAGATAGGATGTTTTGATGATATTCTAATAATCTGTCAATAATGACTTTTGTTTGATGACTATGTCAAAAATGTCATTATTCTATCATATAAAAAATAATTATCATGAAATAATTATCAATTTTTGTAATCAATTGTAATTTTAAAACCATCCATGAATGTTGGTTATGAAATATTAACTACGCTACAATCATAGAGATGGTATTTCATACGTACTCTTGATTAACATTTCCATTTTTCAACGATCATTATGAAAAGAAGGTAAGTATAATTTCATATTTAAAGAGTTATAATTATACAACAAATAAAATATTATTTATTTTAATAATCACATTTATATATATATATACTATCCATGTGATGTAGCGGTGAAAAATGAATCACATATCTTTGTGGAGGTAGTAGTACACACGTATGCATGAACGACATTATCATATTTTATTGAATGGAAAGGTAAAAATTAGAAAGATATATTATCTTTTAATAATGATAAAATATTACTAAATATAATATATATACATTAAATCCATCATTAAAATCATCCTTAATAAGTGGTAATGGAAAATTAATTACATCGGTTCATGAGGTGATAGTGATCCGTACACATGAACGATGGTTTCATTTCCTATTTATAGAATTGGAGATGGATATACATTATAAAATTAACATAATAATATATATTTATATGAAAGATACTAGTTTAATTATCTAAACATTTTTTTGGAAATTTTTAAGGAGGTAAACGAAGAAATAAAATGTAAAATCCCGATTAAGAAATATATATCTTCCTCGAACCACCTCTTAAGGTTTACACCAAAAATCATTCATAGATTATTGTTATTATAAAAACATGGAATATTGGGCATGTGGAGGGATGTAAGGAAGGTATTTAGGTAGGTATTTTCCAAAAATAACTTTTTTATGTATGATGAAATGAGGGGAGGAGTTTCCCATTTATAAGATAGGGGAGATGCACTCTTAGAATTTCAGAAAGTATTAAATTAATATAAATTATCATTCATGCTAAAATGAATAAAAATTGATAATAATCATATATAGGGAGATTATGAGTTGAAATAATATATTATAATAAAATTTTACAATTTTAGGTGATGCTTTAACCCTTATAGTTTTTTGACCTTTTGTTATCCCTTCTTACAATTACCACAGTATACAATTTTTTACACTTTCGGGGTAATGAAAGTTATTATAAAAGGAACATTGCACCATAAATGGAGCATGGATGATATTTTAAATAAATATCCTAAAAAATTAGATGAAAATATTTTTTTTGGAGTTTTAAACTAGGTAATAAACTATTATTTATTATAAAAATACAATATTATCAATTTTAGAACAATTCATTTAATTTTTCTTCAAAAACTACAATACAATAATGAAATTATACGATACGGAATGGAAACCTCTATAAAATTTTAATTTTATCTAAAAAAATAATGGAATAAAATAATTAATTCAAATGATATTACTATAATCAATTTCAAATAATTTATTAATTTTTTTTATTAATTTAATAAATTATGTATCAACGTTGAGTATACATTTAATGTAATTATTTAATCACTAAAAATTCTAAATATATTAACATAAAAAACTAAAATAAACTCTAATTAAATATAAATTTTATAAATGAACATATCTTCTTTTTACCCTTTTGTAAATTTTTTAAATATAATAAAATAACAAGAATGCTATTTTTGAATTTTCTTTACGTAAAATATTATAATGGTCAAAATCATTGCCATATGAAATAAAAAGGTCATATATTCAAATTAATTATTATTATGAAATAAATAAAATCACACAATAAAATTATGTTATGTTTTAGGTTTTCTTTATAGGCTATAAGACATTATTTTTAAACTTAATTAAACCATTTTACCTCTATTGTGGTAACAAAATTTACTATGATTACTATTCATAACAATTAACAAAAATATTTACCAAATTTGGAACTCTTTATTCCAAATATAGAATCAATTTTTCAATATTCAATATATGTATGTTTGACACTTCAACTCAAAATTATACAAGACAATGCAATGAAAAGAAGTTTTTCTAAAAAAAATCATTTAATGTATAAAAACTATTTTATAAAAAATTCAAGTATGAAGTTAATTTTAGAGACCATAATTGGGTTATGTTTAAAAAAATGAATTAATTAAATTTTAAACAAATAAAAATATAATTTTACTTGGTAAATAATTTAGAAAATCATATCCTTTTATCAAATAAATTTTATAAATATTTTAGAAATTAATTATAATGTTTTCTCACAAAAAAAAAGTAAAAAATAATTTTTAAGAAAATAATTTTTTGAATAATAAAAATAATTTACCAAAATTTTATAACTTATTTCATAAGAACTAAAAAATAAATATTTATGTACTAGGGAATTTATATGTATTACATAATTTAGTTAATATTATTAATACCCAAAAAATTTAACAGCTAGGTTGGAGAGGTCATATTTAAATAATAATATTCTATGGTTCATTTAAACTAGGGTTTGTGCATATTGTTTTCTATTGAAAATAGTCTTATATTAAAATATTTGGATATTACATTATCCACCCATTATAAATTTTGATCCTCTCAATTTTGGCATGATCTCAGAATTTAGGTTTCCAAATAAGAGAACATTAGTGGGAAGTGAAAATATAGACATAGAGGAAAAAGTGATGTCCAATTAATTATAGAGTAATAGAGACCTTTGATCCTAATAAAGTGAATTATCATGAGAATATTTACAGTCACAAAATTGAAAATCAATGTGGTGTGATAAATACCATCGACTTGTCGTATGTGAAGGTAATACAATAACATTTTTGTTTTCTGATCACTTTCCTAGAGTTGAGGAATTAATTTATTTTGTAGAATAATAATTTAAGGAAATAAAAAAGCTTGGAAATTATAATTTCATCCTTCAATCAATTTTCACCATAATTTGTTATTTTTTGTCAAATAATAATTATTAAAGATTATTTTTTGATGGATAAATCACTAAAAGAAACTTCTAATGGGTCACATAATCAAATAAAAGAATAAAAGTTATCCCTCCCATCTATATACATAAAAAAACTTGAATGGTTAAAAAATGATAAGATAATTTTTAAGAATAATAAACTTTCATATGAAAACATTAACCTTGAAATCATAAATAATAACACCCAAATTTTAACATAGATTTATCCTCATAAATCTATAAATTATTTCCAACCATATTCAAAACCAAAAATTTTAGTTGGACTTGATCAAATTTTCTTTTGATATTAATTTAACATTTACATATATTCAATTTTAGTCATTTATAAAGTCATATAAACAAAAGTTCAAATTATCTAATAGTATAATATCCATGATATGATAATTATTTTTATAATTAACTAGAATCACCAAAAACAAAAATCAAAATAATAATTCTTCCAAAATATTATTTAATCATTATTCCACAAATATATTTCCATTTTATCCAAGAAATATTACCATTTACCTTAATCATAAAATATTCCCAAAATTAAATGGTATCTTCTTCAGAAATAACATTATTCACTTAATCACCAAATTTATTTTCAGTTCCATGGTTAACTATATGATACAAAATATTATCCTAATATAAACCTAATATTTAGTTCTCTATATATTTATTTAAATATTAACTAGTACATCACATTAGCTAGTGGTAGGCATCGAAACCTTATCAGCCTTTAGTTATGGGATCAATACCTATGAAATTTTCAGATTCTATAAGCTTTCTTCTGGTTTTTAGGTTATCCTTTTACTAAACATATATTAATATAATTCCTATTATGATCCCCAAATTATTTTTAATGTCCTAGAAATTATCAGTAGTTATAAAATCACTTTTTAACCTTTATGAATTTTAATAAAGCTTATTTTTACACTAAATAAAAATAAGTTTAATTTAATATTATTTCCTTATAATAAAGTATATTTAAACCCAATGTTTTATTTATCCATTTTTTCAATTTCCATAAATGATTGTATCAAATAATTATCACTTTTTTCTATACCATATTTCAAAGTTATTGATCCTATCTATCACATATTTGTAGATTTTGACAACTAAATCCACCATAGAATAATCCATTGGTGTTTCATGATTCTCATAAGAATATAATTGATATAATACCACAACATCATCATTCTGAAAACTAGATATATAAACACCTCTTTCATTCAACTTCCTTCTGAATCTATTAAACATGATTTATCATATTATTTTTAAAAAACTTCATTTTATAAATCAAATAAATGAAATATAAACTTATGATTCGTCAATATAATCTCAATCATGTTTCATAATTCAAACATAATACAATAAGTCACACATTAAATCTAGACATCAGGGTATTATTTTATACTACTGATATCTAATTAATATTTCCGCATGAAGTCCATATATCTGGATAATAAATAGTGGAGTCCTGGGTGGTATTTATTTTTCAAAATGATATGGTTGAATTGAGATTTAAAAGTCAAATAAAATAGGTTCAATGATCCATAAAAATTATCAATAAATGAAAATGTGTTGGATAGGTCAAATAGTTTCTTATAGGTGATTTGGATTTTCAAATTCTTTCAAAATCATATAAATAATATTTTTACATGATAGGGATGATTAAATCATCTATAAGATATAATAATGTAGTGTGAGATATTTTTACTTGAATGATAATAAATTATTTAAAATATATAGAAAATAATACCATTAAAAATAAAATTATTCATTTCATGTTAACAAAATGGAAATGGTCAATGTAAAGAAAATACATATAGAAATACTACTACACTTTATCCTTAAAATACTCATAATAAACTAAATAAATTCAATTTTGAATAATATTTTAACCTAAAAGTTCATGTCAAACATTTATACTCAAATTATTAAATATAAAACAACATTCATTTGAAAAAATCCATCATATTTATCCCAAGGGTTACTTATACCTCAACCTAATAAAATATCTCCAAAAATATCATTATTCACATCAAAATATTATCATTTTAAACCAAAAAAGTGGTGTCTATGACTTCAAACTTATTATCAACCATAAACTCATAATCCCATGATAGAATCCATAACTCTTATGAAAACATATCATTATAAGTTCTTAATATACAAAGTTGTCTAAACACAACTCCGATAACATCTATAAGGACTCGAACATAGTCTTCACATAAACAAGTGTCTTTGGACCTGAATTCACATTCCCTCATTTCCAGAGATATTTTAGGTTAAGGTTTTTAGAGAATATGGTCACAAATATAACTTAACAAAACCATAAACTATAAATTGGACACTTATACTCAGTGTCCATTGCCCCCAAATATAAAACATTTTAAAAGAAACATGTTTTATTTTCAGGAATAAGCATATTGACTTTCATATTGAATTTTTATTTGAACATAACCATCCTTAAAACCTCTTAAAAACATTTAAAAAACTTGGTATGAGCACAAAAATACTAGTAAGTGACAAAAAAGGAACGATAGAAACCTGTTAGATTATTTTAAAATCAATAACTCATTGAAAGAGTTTGTATTTAACAATAAAAAATTTGATCTATAAAAATAATAATTACTTAATTACTCATGAAATTAATATTCATACCCAAATTAGTTCACATAACACTTTATAATAAATCATAGATTAAAAATAATAAATATGTGGGTTTCATAGAATACTTGATAACCCATGAAAACAATTTCTTAATAACATACCTTTTTACCCAAGAATAGAATAATCATTTCTTTCTAAAAGATGATATTTATCACACCATTTGATATAAAATTATTTCCATAAAATATTAATATAAATCAAAAAAAATTCATGTAGGTTTCTTGTGATTTCTTCTTTACATAACCCTTACTAAACCTGTACAATTGTAATAATTATACGATCGACATACAACATAATTATTTAAAGAACATTGTAATTACCCAATGCATTAGAGTGCTATCTGGGTATACCCATCATATAAGACATATCAAGACCACCCATTTTCATGATCTATATCGTGCTCATTTGTTATAAATAAAATTTCTTAGGAGCATATCATGAATAAAATCCTTAAAAACTCTTTTAAAGCTATACCAAAAATGATTTTAGATATCAATATACAATTTTAATTTTAAAACCCATTTCTAAATCATAAATTACCTATGACAAGTAATGGAGGATTTTTATTTTATGAAAAAATATAATTTTATAATGGAATACAAAAAGTTAAATAAAAGTTATTGAGGTGGTAAATGTCATTGTCACCGCATATGTTAGGATAACACATTCAGTTTGTCTTTTGTAAATAGTGTCAAAACATTTCATAAAAAGATTCCATTTGAAAACTATTAAAAGAAATACAAAAGAGATATAAATTTAATATTATAATAATTTTATTTCCATATAAATAAATTAAAAATATATTTTTTTAAAAATATGTACATGGAACAATAGATTTGTAAAAGAAACATTAAAAGAGGGTTTTTAAAAGAAAGTCCCTTAGCGTGAGTCCGAATAACCATATATGTTCTTTATATTATTAAATAACAAAATTATATTAATTATTTAATTTCTAAATAAATTTTTTAATGTACATTATTTTTTATATAATACAATGTTATATATAATCACAACTGAATTTTTTATGATATTTGGCTCATATATCATAAAATGACTTCTGTATGTAGGCTGTGGTCAAAGTGGTCATTATTAAATAACAAAAAAAATTAAAAAATTATCATATTTATTTTTCATTTATAATTTTGAAATCATATATGAAATATGGTTAAGAAAAATTAACTACCCTACAATCATGGAGACGATATTCCGTACATACGCATGAGTAAGGTTTCCATTTTGAACAATAATTATGTTAAATGCTAATTATTATTTTTTCTTTATATAATGATAATTAAATTATTAATAAAATATTACCTCTCCAAATACACTTATATATTCCATACATGTGATGCAGTTATGAAAAACTAATCCCATCGATTCGTAGAGGTGGTAGTCCACACATACGCATGAACGACGTTATTAATTTTTAGTGAATTGAATGGTAAGAAATAAAATTATATATTATATTTTTTAGAATTATAATTATATAATTATTATCATAAATATATTTCAAATCCATCATTATAATTATACATATGATGAGGTGATAGAAAATGAATTACATCGGTTCATGAGGAGGTGGTCTATCGTATACTTGAAGGTTTAATTTCTCATTTGTTGGAAGGGGATATGGATATAAGATACTAATTTAACATAATGTCATATTATTATATAGAAGACTCTCCTTTTAGTATTAAAACATATTTTAATAATGATTAAAATAGGTATAAGAAGAAGGAAAATGGAAACACTTGATTAATAACTTTACATCTTATTTATAAAAACTCTTAAGGTTTATGCAAAAATATTTCATATATTGATTTTATGAATAACCCAAGGCTGATATGAAATGGATAGTTATTTAAGTAAGTTATTTGGGTATGTGTTGGATGATTTTTTTTAATTTTTAATAAAAGAGGAGAGGCAGTTCATATTTATATAAACAACGGAGGGTCACTCTTGGAATTTCATAAAGTATTAGATTAATATAAATTAATTTTCATTTTAAAATGAGTCCAAATTGATAATATTAAAATATAAGATGATATGGGTCGAAATAACCTCATAAAATAAAAAATTTACCAGTTTAGGTGATGTTTTCACCCTGATCATTTTTTAAACCAATGTTATCCCTTTTTTATAACTACCATAATATTAAATTTGTTACTCCATAGGGGTAATGAAAGTTACTTTCAAAGTAAAATTCCACTATAAATGATAAATGTTTGATATTTTCATCCATTTACCAATTACATGGATGATTGTTTTTGTAGATTGAAATCATTTAATAAAATATGATTTATTATAAAATAAAATTAATGTCAATTTTTGAACAATTTATCTAATTTTACTTTTAAAACTACTAGACAATAACAAAATTAGAATATAATTAAATAAAACGTATATAATTTTAAATATTTGTGTAAAAAAGTCATGTAACATTATAATTCATCTAAATAATTTTACTTTTCTCATTTTTAAAATCACTTATTTTATTTTTCAATTAATTGAATAAATATTTCATCAGTATTGCATAATAATTTAAGGTAATTATTTAATTGATACAAATTAGAAATAAATTACCAGATAAAGGAAAATTATTTATATATAAAATTTATATTTATATATTAACATAAATTCTTTATATTAATTTGTAAAAAAATTAAAGATAATAAAATAAAGAGAATGACATTTTTGATTTTCCATTGTATAAAATATTATAATGGTCAAAGTCATGGATATTTGAAAAAAGGACATATATTTAAAAAATTTATGATAATTGATGAAATATTATTTCCCAATAATATTTATGAATGTTTGATATCTCTTTCTATTCCATATCACATCATTTGTACTAATAATTAGCACATTGTACATTTACCATCGTAACAAAAATTAATATGATTATTACTCAGAATAACTAAAAATAAAAGTGGAATATTTAAAATATATGGACCTCATGATTCCAAATGTTTAATCACTTTTTCAATATTCAAAATTTAGATGTGAAAAAACTAAATTTTAAATTAAAATTCAAAACGCAATGCAAAACAATTTTTCCAAAAGATGCCATTTTATGTCTAATATTTATTGTAAGAAATTAAATTAAAAAATGTATTAAAATGACTACAATTGGTTTCTTTTAAATAAATGACTAGTTATATTTTAAATAAATATAAAAAAGATTTTAAATTAGTAAATACTTTAAAATAAAACATATATTTTAGTAAAAATCATTATTTTTTAGAATTCATTAAAAAATAAAACTTTCCTGAAAAATATCAAAATTTAAATACAAGGTAATTTTGATATGATTATTAAAAAATGAAATTATTTATAATAAATGTTTTTTTAATTTTCAGAAATTTATTATAATATTTTCTCACAAAAAAATGTTTTTTAAAGAAATTGTTTTTTATTTTAGAATAAAATTGCTTTAAAAAATTCATTGATTATTTCCTAATAATTTATAAATACATTGGTATTGATTAAGAATTTTTTTTATATTTATTAATTAGGTTAATCCAATTCATACGCTTCAAATAGTTGACTATATTATAATGGTCAAATTTAAATAATAACAGTTTGTGATTCATTTAAACTTGGTGTTGTGTACCTTCTATGATATCAAACATTGTCATCTTCTAAAATATCAAGATATTAAACCATAATTCTCCAAAATTTATTTATTATCATTAAAAGATTCTAATAAAATAACCAATAATTCATTAATTTAATCTTTTTAATGTTATCTTTCTTCTATATTTTCAATTTTCTTCATGTAGGACTTTTTAGTATAAAAAGATTAATTCGTATAAAATCATGGAATATATTTACCATCAATTTTTCTATAAGATAATACATTTACATAATATGAAATAATGATTTTAAAACATTTAATGTATTCTCCTTGTCCATTTTTACCTTTCTTCATAATATTTTTCCTCTTCTCATCTTCTAGGAAATTACAATATCATTGAGTTGGTTGATGGAACACTCATAAAATTATTGAACCTAAAGGGATAAAATATTTTCATAAAATTTATCTAGGAATATACTCATAAACTTCTTCAAGATGGTATGGTTTTCAATAAATTTACCATATATTTTAATTAAGAATTAAAATCTCCTATAATAAAATAAAAAAATCATCCATAGTTTCATATTATTCTATTATAATCACTTCAAATTTATCCTAATAAGTTTATAACTAGGGCTCCTTCACTTTTATGACTCTTTCACATTATTATGTCATTAATGAATATCTTAGAGTTCTCTCCAAATTCCATTTTTTGACTTCATTAAAATAACTTGTGTCAACTCTTTCTCTAAGAGTGATGATGGTAACACATTACACACTCTCCCATAAACTTTAATATTATTCTTATCATGTTTAGTAGATTCTATCCTATATTCTAGAATAAGAACACAATTCTTGATCATATGAAGAAAATCTTAGATAAGTGATTTAATATACAAAAAAATTATCTCACTCTATATATTTAATCTCATTCCATAGAACATGTGGATTACTTTATTATTGATATTTTTAATAGACAGAGAAATAAAACATATGGGAAATATGATTTTACAAGGCTCACCCACCCTTATTACCAAGAATCTAATCTTAAATGTGCAATAGTTATAATCCAATTACCCATATTCCAATTTATTATAAATGGAATAAGGAATGGTGATATAGGATTTTAGGGGACTCTAATTACAAGATGAATGACATGAATTAAAAATATTATTGAACTATGCATCCTATACCTCATGATCCTATAGAATTTGGACTTGGTATGCAGCCTTGATCTTCTTCTTAATGGCCTACCAAATCTTAATTGCAATTATATTCAATTATCTCAAAGTCTTATCTTTTATCACACATATTTTTCTGTAATAGGGGCACCATATATTTATAGACATATCCTTCATTATTGTGGGGATCATCCAAATTTGATTTGATCCATTTATAAAAAATATAAGGAAGGATAAATTTGAAAGATCTCAGAGTATCTTGTAAAATATCTTAAATTATTTTACTATATTTTTAGTTTGATTGATCAATTATGGAATTAAAAGTTAGATATTTACTAAAAAATATTCTAATTTTTTTAGTTAGAATCATTGTGATTTGTATTAAGAATATTTGTATAGAATTCCTCAAATCTCTAAAACCAATAAATCCTAAAAACAATTTATCCAATGTTATAGTTGTTCGGTTTCTCATAATGAATTGTGGTTTTATTCACTTCAATACACATTGTGTAATGAAGAATTGTATCTTGGAAAAAAACTTGTTTTCTCACTAAAGTATCATTGTATCAATCCTTCTAATGTATTTATTCCTAATAAATTTTATTCCTAATTAATTACATAAATAAACTATTATAATAGATCCACTATAGATCCAAAAAAAATCATCTCACATAAAATTGACTTAGTGTCATAATACTCGCATGTACGAATAAATCAACATTTTATTATCACAATCATGGCATGACTTATGATATCACGACATGATTCCTTCTCACATAAGATACATCATTTCCAACATGAGATTAACTCGACCATGTTGCAATGTGTTTAACATCCTTCACACCATGATTTTTCTTTTATAATAGAACTTAATTTATTTCATTCCTAATCATCTTCACCCAAATGTAATGAGATTAAAAATCATCTATAATTATCTTTATAATGAATGAAATATGAAAACATCCCAGATTCATTAATGAATTTCAATAAGAAAAAAATCATACAATGCTTTCAATCTTAAGGTCATCCAAACAACTCATAGTAGGATAAAATAGTGATTATGGTAGGAATTCACCCCTTAGTGTAAGACCAATTTAATATTTACCATAACTCAATAGAGATAAACTCATCCCCCCCTTCGATAGTTAAAATTCATGGGGGTCCTTCGATATTCATTTTATAAATGGTCCCTTTAAAGGTCCCTTCATGAAAAATATGTATGAATTAGTGAGGGCGTTTTTTTACATAGGTTTAGTCATATTCTTCCATATTTTTTTGGGGTCTTAGTATTTATTGATATATATAGAATTGATTATATCAATTTTCACTAGATAAAAATCTATTAATAAAACATATATAAGAGACTTGGTTTTAATATATATCGGGGGTATGAGAATTAATCATCGAAATCATAGAATGTTTTTATTTTCACCCCCTTAGTGCAAAAAAAAAATGATGTTTAAATTGAGTTGATGTATTAATATATGTGTTTCTTCATTGAATTTGAAAACCTCAGATAGTTTAGCTTTTGGAGACAAGTATAAGATTTGTTATTTGAGAGTTATGGTTTTTTTTGTATGGGGTTTGATTAAATATACAAAGAATTTGTGTTGTTATAGAATAATTTTAGGAATTTATAAATGTATAATTTTTTATTCCACATTATATCATATTTTATAGGTAAGTTGATGGGAGGTGTACTAGATTGATACATTATTCACCATTATATATTTTATTATTTATGAATTATTATTTTGATTTTAGAAACCAAATGATAGTAATCAAGGCCAAATAAACATTTAATTTAGATTAGTCCATGATTAAGGAGTTAGGTTAGGGGTTATTAAAGGTTTTAGTGTGCATTGGAAGTGGTCAGGTCTGTTATAAAAAATTTAAATTTGTCAAATTCTTTAAATATATCATTATAATTAAGTTAATTTCAATTTATGAATCCATGTTAAAGTATCATCACATATAAATTATAATTAATTTATATTGATTAAGAATTAATCCATGTTAGATTTTTTTCTTAATTTATGATTCAATTTAACATATATTAGTTTACCATCATTATAGGGAGAGGATTCAAGGGTAGAATACCTCTTGTGTTGATCCAAAAATTCTTTTTGAACCTCCATACGTCCCCATAAAAATCCCTCAGCGCTACATTATAAGACTCCAACATTTTCATTGGTTGTCATTAATTGTCACAAGAATCACTTAGAGGTAGAAGGATTATTTGTTTTTCTATAATCTCAAGAGGATTGAAGAAGAGAATTTCCCATCATTATTAAGATTATTATAGAGTAATTTCTCATTGTGGCTTGAGATGATTCTATCTATAATTCATTGTGCACAAAAACCATTAGGGATGAGAATGATATAATCAGGGTTACATAGAGCTATTGTAAAATAAATAATGATTTCCCTTGTTCTGTTATTATTATCTAAATCACCAATGAACCCCATGTCTAAACTATAATAATAAAATTAATATTCACTTGAAATTACCTAAACATGTGGATAAATAAATATTATTTAATTGAATAAATAAATTAATATTTTTTAAAATTATATATAATATGTCATTTCTCATTGGACCATTAAAATCAGTCAACCAATCCTACTAAATATTTATTTGACATTGAATAATGATTATTTATTTAAATAAATAAATATCACAAAATTATTAAATGATAAATAAATATTAATTATATTCACTAAAATAATGATTAAATATTTATCTCATATATATTCTCTTAAATAAATGGTGATAAAATATTTACAATCAACTCAACATGAATGATTATTAAACCACATTTGTGAATAATAATTATTTAACAAGTTAAATTAAAATAGAATTTAATTGAAGTTCTGAATACACTTAGTGTATGACCCACTAGCACTATTTCATTGGGGCATTAGCTAATACTAAATAAAGTCTGAGGTGAGTGTCTAGTACCATTCCTAGGAACAAATAGAGGAAGTACATAAATTGTACAATGAAAATTACCACATATGAATGCACACTATGTAATATGATCAATTTCAATTATATCTTTAATAAAGCATGTTACATAATAGTGTCATCAACCTATGTTCTCAATATACATTTCTTTGACTTTACAAAAATGAACATACAGATAGAACTTCATGAAAATGGGATTAATTTTGTTCTTGAATTCCCATTAAAAGTGATAATAAATCATCTTTCATTAATTAATAGAATGGTGGAGAAATACATCATCACATTATTTAGTAATATAATATCAACTTTTATTCACCTAACATGCCAAAATTCACTATGAACATATGTCGTCATGGTTTATGTAAATACATCAATCTACATGAATCAGTGTATGAATTATTTATAATGTTAATGTATAAGGATCTATGCACACTAAAATGTGAATTTCCAACTAATGGGTCAAGTTCACATAAACTCATTTCTAGAGATTACCAAAGATGGGATTCAAGATAAAAAGTACCAATATCATATGATACACCTACCCTTGATACATTTTACCATTTGTACCCCATAAAATAATAAAATCCAACCATAGAATATATATTTTATGAATAATGTTATAGAAATTTTAGTTTTTCATCATAGTGGTGAACTTCTATGACCATTCAATAAGGTCGGAACCCATAGGAAATTGTCGCAAATATTATAAAACAAAATAATGATCATGATATGATAAGTTATTGATTAATATTAAAAACCATGAATATTTATATAATAAAATTTATATAGTATTTTTTTCTAGGGACCAAATCAAATAGATTATAACTTACACTAGAGATAGCTTCTAACAACTCAACTAGTTAGCCTCATATAATAAACATTCTCCTACTGAGATATTGATAAAACTGATTATCCCACTACATTACCATGGATGATATGTGCATATCAAACTCATTTATTTTCAAAGATCCATAAAGATATGATATGATAAATTATTTATATTTTTCCTCAATCATACCTTGAATTTTGGATAATAACTTATACAAATTTTATTATAGTATGACTGAACATTATTATCTTGGTAAAACTCCAAAATTTAGAAATTAATGTTTCTAAACTCACTAATTAAGTTGCATCAAAATCCACCACACACTCCATATAATATAAATATGAAAAATAATTGATATATTATTCATAAAACATTTATAATACCTAATCCTTATTATTATACTCAATCAAACTAATTTAAAGAAGACTGGTTTTGTATCCCTTGAAAACTAATATTCTGATTTGTCCAATTACTATGAAATCATCCATTTTATCATCCTTATGCATTAAAAATTGTTCTGACTACTAGCCAATGCATTTTGTTAGGCCTCATTTAATATATTTAATCTATTCCCTATTCATAGGTAAGATCAAACATGCATATATATAATAGCACATGAGCTATATTTATACAATACTCATAGGAATATGTAATCATTATGTCACAATAATATCATGTGACACCGGAAACAATTTTTGTGTATTGTTCCATCTTTTATTTTTCAATAATATTTATACTACGTATAATTAAATTGATTTAGAATCTACTAGATCCATACTTTAATATCATGTTCACTATAAGTTGGGTTACTAATAAAACCATATTAAAGAGGTTAAATTTTGTCATAATTAACCATAATACTAATAAATTATTTTATTTATGTTGTTAAACATATTTTCATTGAAAACAATAACACTCCCACTAACCTATCATATACACCTGTGCACACATTCAATTAAAATAAAATTCCATTGAAAATTATTCTTTTTTCAATCCCTAAATGGATCCATGAATCATTTATATAATATTTTTATTACTTGAGGTAACTAATTTTTTTGGGTCATGTCATATATATATCTCCCATAATATTTATTTTAGGAAGAACAACCTCAGCACCCAATACCCAATAAAATAATCATAGACAAGAAAGAGTAAAAATTAAATGAAATCTCACATGATGATTAATTAGAAGGTACTACCATATAATATGTCTATACATTGAAATACTTTAATTAATCATTTATCCTTTATTGTCCCAAATTTGACCATCCATATATGGTTTCTCTTGAATAACATCCAATGAAATTACATTAATGGGAGAAACTACCAAAATGATGAACTGGATTTTTGTATATATAATCCATATTTAATTTCAAATGATCATATCAATCACTGTGTAGGATCCCACAATTTTCTAGGTTTGTCAATCTTTGAGTTTTATATTAAACATATTTCTTTGGGTTTTCATTTTTCTTTAAACCTTGTTGTTTGAATCTTGTTCAAAGATATATAGCTATTGTTGTGGAAACAAACCTAAAGATGAGCATGGTATGTTTATTTGAATTAATGGAGTTTTGGTATAAATGTGTTAAATGGGCTTATAAGGGTTTCCCATGAGTTCAGAAGGCCTCATAGGTGGTTCAGGTACTTTCACATTAGCTGGACTGAAAACTATTAACTAGAAAATTACATGCCTTTTATATGTTACCCAGTATATAAATGTCCCCAAACACAAGTCTTTAAATGGTTCATTAAAAGTAGTGATAAAATGTTATGAACCTTGTACACATTATGTACTATTTTATTAAGAATAAAATTAAGCAGAGGTAATAGGTTTTTTTTCGAATAACTCTTAAATATGATCTATATGACATGATAGAGTGTTACATGCCCTATATTTCTCGAATCCCACAATTTTATGTGGTAATTGTGTATGATTTATTTCATTCCTTCATTGAAGACATTCTTCCATGGACCAAGTATTATTTCTAGGTGATTTTAGAGACTCCTCTTATGTTATGAAACATCCTGATTAAACATTTGATCCCTATTGAGTGGTATTTATTAGGTTTCCCTCTCTTTATCCATTAACCTTTGTTGTTATGGGGAAAATCTCATGACCATAGTTTTTTTAGGTCCTGATCTAATTTTTGAATGATCTTAGATCATTCTTGTGATTTTCCTCACCTCCGTTTTTATTATCGATCCCTGTGGGATGTATTACATAATCACCAGATAAAGGTAGGGGTCTATAACAAACCTTATGGTCTGTCTAATTATCAATTATATGAAATATTGTTATTGTACCAATGAAACATGTACTATAATTAATTATTCATTGATTAATGGTAAATCATGTATTGGATTATTGGTTGTGTCCTTGGGATTAAATTGTAGATGTGACCTGGATTATGGATATATATTGCATGAAAAAGCCTTCGAATGATAAGAAATTGGATAATAGTTTATTGTATGTTTATAATGAAATGAGATTTTAGGTGATTATTTGATATTTAATCAATTGGGTAATAGATTATGGGATATTTATATAGTTATTGATAAATTGATATATAAATTAATATGTAATTGAAATACAAATTTTAATTTTTATTATTAACCATTGAAGATTATGTTGTGATATTGTGATATCCCCACTATTATGACATGTTGAGTTGATGATGAAATTATTATATATAGGGATTTAGTTAGTAGATGAAATTATTATACAACAAGATTTTTTTAGTGATAATTTTTTTAATACTTATATAGAGGTAATTCCCCAGTGATATATGCTGACATACTTATATAGAAGGCTTGAACCAGTGATACATGATTAAATGATTATAAATTGTCCCAGTTGATGATGAAATTAATATATATTTGGATTTTCCAAAAGACCAAAATTATTATATATAGGTTTACTCACAATTGATTAATCATTCGACGGTTTATGGTTTAGTTTGAATGGTTATACTACATGCTCTAAGACATATTTTATAGGGTACTATAGTAGGTTGATTTATGTATCATATTAATTAATTAATCACTAAACTTATTTATCACTTTACTGCATATAATTATTATTATACTAGTTTTTTTAGAAATGGTGTTGTATAACTACTATGTTTTACTCACACCCCATTTGGGCATTCATTTGGTAACTAAGAAAATTACATAGATTTCGGTTTGGATAAGGGAAATACACCTTATTGCAGATTAATTAACACCTGAATGGGTTTGAGATTGTTGATGGGTCCAAAATGGGGATTGGTACCAGGTTATTTTGTTATTATATTGTGTGATATGATTATTTTATCTGTATTTTCTCTAGTTTGACATTTAGATGCACCTCATCTTGTCATTAGAAGATTCATTATTATTGTATTATTGGTTTCTACTTTATTTTTAGTTGTATGAAATATGGTTTCCACTGTTCTTCATAACTCAAAGATTTTTTTTGATTATTTTCTCTATAGTGTAACTATAAACTAGGGGGTATAGTCTCCCCACTATATTCATCACACCCCCTCTTCTAGTTATCAAAGTATTGCATACATGGATGAGCGCTTGAGGTCTTGTAACCAACCAATTTTTTCCTCATGAGAGAGTGCTAGATTAAGGAACATTGCAAAGTTGTATTAGAGGTTCATGTATTTATTTTCTATAGTTTTACTATTTGGGAGATGTTGGAAGGATACTAGGATATGTTGGTACTTGGTAATGAACATATACATGGGAGAAGCTAAATCATATATTTGGGAAATATTGAGGGCTTCTGGATAGAATTGTAGTTCATAATGTCTTCTTATTACTGTTGATATTATTTATCCTAGGGTTATTCCCATGTCGTGGGATGATATTGTTCCAGATATTTACACTCAAGGACTGGTATGGCAGCAGATGAGTATGCATTCATCATTATAAGAACATAGGGATATATCTTGACATGCACTATTCATGATAAGGACATATTTATTACTTGTTATATACTTGCCTATATGAACTGTGAACTGAGATATCTATTATATTTGATAAAAGGAAATAAATAAATAATTTTTTAATTATGAAACACTTTTAATCCATGTTTAGAGATGCCAAGAGTAGTATTTCTCTATAGTTTTAACCGTTTGAGGTTGACCTTGTTGTTATAGAGAGAGTTCTAAGGAGAGTGCCTATCTGGTAGAGAAAATCAATTCTGGTCATCTTCAAGTTGAGCATCAGAAGAGTGTAAATTAACACACTCCTAACATATTTGAGTTAAAGCTTTCTGTAGCTTCATAAGATCACATGGATGTTCAACTTAATGATAACTTCTTTAGGGCCATGCGATCTATAGAAAGAGAGACTATATACACTGTTCCTTTGATGTCTGAGATGAAGAGATAGTTTAGATGTAGCATCTGCCTATGTTTACTGGGGAGGGAGGCCTCCAAGTAGTTATGTTTTGGATTGAGTTAGTACAAATGATCTTTAATCAGATTGAGAAAACAATATATTGCAGGGTGAAACTTACTATGTTTATGACCCATAGACCTTCCACGAATTGGTGGTAAATTCTAGAGTAGGTGGGAAAATAAGAGGATTTAGATTTGGAAGAATTTGAGTTTAAGTTAGTAATCCACTTTTATGTAGAGATGTTTATGGTTGAGAAGGATCATGAGTTCATGCATCATGAAACAAGAGGGCATGTTAGTGATAGACTACACTAAAAAATTTCACTAACCAACGTCACTTTATGTCATCAGTATCTTATGATGAGATATCCAAGGAGAGAGGTTTTCAGGAATAGATTCTCTATGAGATCCAGACACAGGTGAATATTTTCCATTTGATTTGCTTTTTAGATGAGATGAATCAGACAATCATCATGGAATGGAATCTTAGAGACACCACAAATTGAATTTATCCCACTTTAGAATAGAGAACTCAGAGCTCTTATTCTGGTAGAAATAAGTGTCATTATGATAGTTTTGGCCAATAAAGGAGTGGGAAGATCTGCTAGGGAAATGGGTAGAAATTATAGAACTATGTTCCATTATGTTGACTTCAGTATAGAATGTAGGGACACAATAAACCCAATATCCATAACCCTTTAGGGGTGTCATTATTTTTGAAGGTTGGTTCATCTACAGATGTTTTGTAGGAACTTCTCACAGAAGAAAAGTAGTAGGGGATTATGATATGTACAAGAGTTTGGGAAGGACTCAACTACTACTTAGAAGAAAAGTAATTAGAGTTCCATAGGATGCTCAGGTTTAAGTAAAGGATGTGGTACCCTATTCTAGAAAATAAAGTACTATGAAGATGGAATTGATCAAGGGAGTCAGGATAGTGCCAAGATAAGATGGGATGGTCAGCTACATGCTATATAGACTACTCCATCTAGTGTGGATGTAAGATATTATACCATCAGATGTATGTATCTCTTATCATATACCCCTTATTGCTTTTTTATACAAGAGAATCAAATTCATTTTTTATATAATTTTTTTTAAAAATGGTTTAGTCTTGGTTGTGGAATTATTTAATGGTGTTTTCCCCATCGATACATTGTTGGGAGTGTGATTATAGAATATCAAATGTTTCTAGACATTTTCTCTAGAGATTGCTGGTTAATGTTTCTTTTGGGAACCATTTGTACAGGAAATGACAAGTTTTGATTTAATTTTTATTATGGATTGGTTAGTCTTATACCAGTCTTATATTGACAATTACTAGAGGATATTTACCCTTTTATCTTTGGAAGGATTCTACTATTTTTACCTTGGTGAGTTGGATATTTAGGCTGGACAAGCAGAACCAATTTGGTGTAGGTTATATTTTATTAGGGTTTATATAGAAAGTATTATTCTAGATGATGGAGGAATGTATTAGGATTGTTTTCCACTTGTAGTAAAAAAATTAGGATGCATTTTTAACAAATTATATGGCTTACCTCCCAAATACTAGATCATGTTCATGGTCATGTTTGTGTCAGGATTAGAGCCAACTTTATCCCACCTTATAGAATGACACAAGTATAGTTTTGCATTTTTAAAGAGAAAAATTGAGGGTTAGACCATCGAACATACATTTAAAGGATTTTAGGTGGAGATATGGATTATATGAGTTAGTAGTGGGGATTTTTGGTTTAATGAACACACTAGTGGTATTCATGGCTCTGATGATTTAGATATTTCTTCCTTTTCTGGACCAGTTTTTGGGGAGTTTTGTTGATGATTTTTTATTGTACTCATAATCAATATATGATCAAAAAACATCTTGATATCATATCGGGTACATTTATAGGGAATCTACATTACACCACGCTATAAAAATGTAGTTTCTGGATTGATAAGGTGCACTTGTTTGGCCATGTCATCTCATAAAAAAAGAGTTCCAATGGACCCAAGGAAGGTTTAAGACATTGTATCTGAGGATTATACAATAATGACATCTTGATTTGGATATTACTTTAGTTATTAGGTTATTATTATTGTCTTTTATAGGAATTCTCCTTTCTTTCATAACCAATGTTTTGGCTGACCAAGAAAGGGTTGATTTTTTTGGTTGGATTCTTGTGAGAAATATTTTCAAGAGCTAATGGGGAGGATAACCTCAACACTTATACTAGCATTACATATTTTGGGTAAATCATACACCATGTACTATGATTTATTTATAGTGGGACTCAGGGTAGTTTTGATGCATGAGGATAGAGTGGTTTATTATGGATCTAGACAGACGAGACCACATAGGAGGAATTATTATACTAACAATATGAAGTTAGATAGGGTGGTAAATGACCCATGATTCTAAATAAACTGTCTTTTTTTGAGAGTATTGTGTTGTACACAAACCATGAGAACATCAAGTAAATATTTTCTCAGTGAGACTTGAACCTTTGACAGAGGTGATGTGTTGAGTATCTGTAGTCTTTCAACTTCAAGTTGTATTATACAATAGGAAAGGGAAACATAGTTGTTGATTACTTGAGATAGAAGACCCCTATCAAAGGTAGTGTGGCAGCCTTTCGATGAGTGTAAGATGATAGAACACATTGAAGACATGTATCTAGATGTTCAAGAGTCATCGAGATAAGTAGATATGTCTTCGACATCTGTTACACCCATTCTATTAGACCAGATCAAGAAAGGGAAGTTATCTAATTTGAAGGGATTAGTTAGGAGTGACATATTTTATGGTGGGGAGACAATATCAAGATGGAATCTTAGTAGTGACAATTCTCTTATTTTCCATGGATGAGTATGGGTTTCTATGGGCTAGTGTGAGAAGCTAATGAGGAAGTTTTAATCTTTTATATGGGTGGTAAATCCTGGTATGAGAAAGATTAATTATGATCTACATAGATAGTATTATTTTTGAGAAATAATGGAAGAGGTAGTGGTATTTTTGGGGAGTGTTTTCACCGATCAGTAGGTGAAATCCAAGCATCAGAGGCTAGTTGGGCTATTATAGCCCCTTCCAATTCCAGAGTGGAAATGGGATGATGTCACTACAGATTTTGTGATACTATTACTTATAAAACCCTATAATAACTATGTGGTATGGGTGATTATGTATTGAATGATGAAGGTATCCCACTTTTTATCTATCAAGGAAACCTTAATGGTTGATACCCAGGTAGTATCTATGGGTGCAATATAGTTCGCTTGTATGGTGTTCCATGGTGTATCATTTTAGATATAGATCCTCATTTGACTTCATGGTTATGGAAGGGATTTCATTAGGCTCTAGAATTATAGTTCATTTTGAACATAACATATTATCCGTAGACAGTCTATCAATCTAAGAATAATATTTAGGTTTTAGGGGATATGTTACAAGCTTGTGTTTTGGATTTTGGTGGTTCATGGAAGATGCATATGACACTCATGGAGTTTGAATATAGTAATATATGACAGGAAATGATCCAAATGTAACCTTTAATGTCTTTGTATGAAAATATATGCCATTCACCTATTTATTGGCCATAGGAAGGTGAGTCAACACTTATTGGAACTAGCCTCATGAAGTAGACATCTGAGGAGGTTCGATTGATCAATATGGGGTTGATAACCACATAGATAAGGAATAAATAAATCACTAACAATTTGAGAAAACATATGGAGTTTTAGGTCGGTCATCATGTTTTCCTTTAGGGGTCACCTAGGTTGGGGAAACACCATATCATGAAATAGGGTAAACGAACACCCATGTTTTTTTGGCCATTTGAGATAGTGTATAAGGCCAGCCTAGTGGAAAACCAATTATCCATTAGACAACAATATAGTTCCCTTCATGAAATTTTTCCCATGTCATAGATTTGGAGATATTATCCTAAAACATATCATGTACTAGATGTAAAAATGTTGCGACTTTTTCTCATGCATACTTTGAGAAGCTTCAAATATGAATTGTGGGCTACAATGAAAAGTATCTCTAGGTAAGGAACATACTTATGGATCGAGTGTAGTCATAAAATGGGTGTGTTTCGGAGGATACCTAGGAGATGGAGTATGATATATGAGCACGGTGGATATACTTGTTCACAAGGACCCCATAATGATGCATGGAGCTGTGCAAGGTTGAGATTTTATATGGAGCTGAGGTTGTATGATCCCATATTTCTCAAGGAATATTAATATTTTAGTTTTTTATTAAAAATATTTTATTGTGTTATACTTTGATTTTAAAACTTGGCATATATGTCTTGTTTGATTATGGAGAGATTTTGGTAGGGAAAAGTACATAATGTCTAGGGATGTATGTTTATTTTAATTAATGGAGTGTGAGAAAAAACGTGTTGAGTGTCCTTATAATGGTTTCCTATAAGTTTGTAAGGATTTAGAGGTGGCTTAGGTACTTTCAAAAAATATGGGATGGAAACAATTTACTAGAAAATTAAATGAATTTTATATGTTACATGATGAATAATTGTCACCATACCTATTTCATGAAATAATTCATGACATGAAGTATTTACACATCATGCACCTATTTCACATCATGTAATGATCATGTAGGGTTAAAATTAATCACAGGTAATGGTTTTTTCAGTGTATCTCTTCAATAATAAATACATTCTGAGAAATAGGGTTACACACCTTGTATTTCTTAGCTCCGGTATTTTTATGTTGGAAGCATATATGATTTATTTAATTTCTTTATATCAACCCTCTGTTATTAGACTTATAATGATTTCTAGGATATTTTGGAGTATCCACTTCTATTAAGGACATCCTGATTACACATATGATCTATGATGATTATTTTTCTTAGTTTCCCCCCACTTATCTAGTTTCACTCTATCATTGCAGTTTAAATCTATTGACTAAAGTTTTTCAAGGCCCTGATCTCATTTTTGTGTGATCTTTGTTCCTTCTTGTGATCTTCCTTACCTATATTATTATTAGAGATCCGAGTTTTAAGTGTTTCATAATCACTATATAAGGGGGGGGGGCTAAACCTAACCCTATAGTTTTGTTAATTATCATGTCTATAAAATATTTTGATTGCACTGAACTAAATTGAGATTTTATTAATTAATAATTGATAAATGATAATTCATGTATTGGAATATTGGTTGGGTTCTGAGATTAAATTGTTAATGTGACCTATCTTTTGGTTACCTATTGGGTGAGTGAACCATTGAATAATAATAACATGGATAATGGTTTAAGGTGTGTTTAACATGACATGAGATTGTAGGCGATTTCTTAAAATAAAATCACTTGGGTAATAGATTATGGGATATTGATATGGACATTGATAAATTGAAATATAAATCAATGTGTAATTAAAATACAAATGGTAGTTCTCATAACTTACTATTGAGGCATATGATGTGATATTATTATATCCCTGCTATTATGAATTGTAGAGTTGATGTTGAAATGATTATATATAGGAATTTTCCTTGTGGAATAAAATTATTATATAACATTATTTTTCAAATGCCAAATATTGTAATTTTTATATAGTGGGGTTCTCTTAGTGACACGTGCTGAAATTATTATATAACAGGATTTTCCTAGTGATACATACTAAAATATTTATATTGAGGGATTGATTGAGTTGATGTTGAAATGATTATATTTTGGGCTATTATTAGAGGCTAAAATGATAATACAAAGGGTTGTTCCTGGTTGATTAATTATTCCATGGTTTATGGTTATGGTTGGTATGGTTGTGATACATGCACAGAGACATTACATCATGGTGTAGAAGTAGGTTGATTGATGTATTATAATAATTGATTAATTAATACATCTGTTTATGACATTATTTTATACACTTACTTTCAGACTATTTTTTTGATACATGGTGGTGTTAACCAAATAGGTTTTACCAACACCCTAATTGAGTCACCATTTGGTTGATGAGTAGATTACAAGGATATAGTTTTGTATATTGTAAATGGAACTTTTTGATGATTTGTTTCTTTCTTGATGGTATTGTGTTTGGAGATGGATCTTACATGGGGTTTTAGACTGGGGATTTTTGAGATTATATTGTTTTAGATAATTCTTTTATCTATATTGTTTTTTTACATTTAGATAAATTTTAGATTTTCATTACATTATTCATCGTTATTGGTTTATTAGTTTCCCCTTTACTTTATAGTTGTTTAATATATGGTTTCTGTTGTTCTTGTTACTATGATATTAGAATTATGAGTCCTAAATAACTCTTCCTCATACAAATTAGGATGTCAACTAGAATTGATGGTGTGATGAATATAGTGGGGAGAATATACCCCCTAGTATATAGTTACAAGGTAGTGGAAGTACCACTCATTATTTCCTATATTAATCATCGTTATTACCAAATAATATTTCAACATCCATGATGAATATGGAAATACCACTACGATTTTAACTTTCATAATAAGTATGAGTTTATAGGAAAATTCCTCCCACAAATACTTATGGACTTTAACATTCTTATGATAACTTACGCATCTAGAGTGAATATTCAGCTGAAACCATTCTTTCATCCAATTTCTCAAAATAGAGATCCTTCCCATGTAGAAATATAGTTGGTATGATTAAAATCATTATTAAATTCGGGATGTTAATATCCTCAGTGCCAATAGGATAATTAATTTGAGATGCGCATAGTGTTTCTTTTGATGAAAATTTAAATCTAAGTCTTTCATAGAAAATTATTCTCATCCAAACAGATAAGGCTATGTAATAATGGACTCCCATCATATTAGAACTTATTGTATACATTAGTTAGTTTATTTGGAACATTGTTAGTTATTACACAACTATATTATAAAACATTTCTTGAAAGGAATAAGGGAAGACATTCAAAATTAATATTACTCCTTATCAATCGACGTGTCACTATCAATATCTATATAATATGATTAAGGTAATGTGAGTTTTCGAAAACATTCACATTATATATAATTATCGATGAATAATTTTTTATTAAATTATACTAGAAAATATCCTGGATAGTCTTACATATTTTACAAGTTCTGTCATTACATTCATCTATCATTACTGTAATTTCTTATAATAAATTTAACGAAGTATATTAATTTTCCTCAAGATTCACTTTGGAATAGTTCATAGTATATAGCTTAACTAACATTAAAATATATTTGTAATACCATTATTTCTAAAGGTTACTTCCTTTTTAAATGATATAATGTTTTTCGTATAATTATTGTTTTAGATCAAAGATATTAAACACTCATCTGGGTATAAAATTTTCAAATATTACAAGTTATTCTTGATAATGAATTATTTTTCCACAATTGGTTATGCATCATATATTTCATATTTTATCATTAATTTCCTGGTTCCATGTATGTGACTCCAAAATTACTAAAGTGGTAATTATGTATGAAAAACCATAACAAAATATATTTCATAAATGAAATAATATCTAATTGGGTTCAATATGACATTGAGATAAATGTGTATGTAATACCAAATTATAAATAATAGTTTAACTCTGATTAATCATCATGAAAATTATAAGTTGTAAAATTATTACTACTAATATAGGAATTACCATTTATTAGATAGTGAGAGAAATAAAATTTAATTATTATAACCATGTGCTTCTCACAAATGATATAAGAATCACCCATCATCAGTACATGGGAGAACACCCCTTACTTATTATAATATTTATAACATGGCATTAGTATTTGGATAAAAGTTAGTATTTAATACAAATAAGTGACTTAAAATATTCTTTTTATAATGAATAAACCATATTTATATAAATCTAATAGCCTATTATTCAATTTTATTGAAATTTATCACTATCCACATGATAAGAAATTAATCATCTATTTACTTAACTATATTTTAATATTTTTTCTCCTCAAAAGACATTGTATATTATCAATTTGATATAAAATAGTTATGGTACATTCAATATTTTTTTTATGTTTTTTACCATAATGTTTGTGAATGTTATTTCCCTGTAACCCTTACCTCCCAGTGAAGATTTTTCAAATGATTTATGAGATTTCCATTCATACTGCTTATCTGATAAATCTTGTTGCATAAAGAGAACATGGAAGATATTTATGATAAAATTAATTAATGTGACATTTCTAATACATATAGAGGAATATTTTTCCAATAGATAATTTCACTTTAGCATATTGATCAAAAGATAATTATGTAATGTGATTCTTCAGGATTATATAGAAATGGTGTAGTAAAAATATCATTTATCTAAAACCTCTCTTTGTCATTATAAAATGATAAGATATGAGATATCATAATATATATATACTTATAAATTTTCTTATTTTTTATTATCATTTCTATATGCATAATTGATATAAAAAACTACTGATAGAAGGAGCATACTTGTGTACCACTTGAAGGCATAATTCTTACATTTTATTACATAGTGAGGCTGATAACGTGGTATAAGGGACTCTAGGACATAATATAAATTTTATTATTATTTTTTAAGTATAAAAAATTATAGTAACCATGGAAATATTATAGCGATGACACAATTTTTTCCCTAAAATGATCACAGTGTTAAAAAAATATTACTGTCCATATTATACATTAATTTAATGATGGCATTAGTTTTTAACTTCAATACCAAAAGATATGATGTAATAAATTTTATTTATTAGTATTCTAATATTTTATAGAAAATCAAATATCTATCACCATTAGTTTTGTATTATCCTATCGTATTGATGTTCTAGTTGCAATATTCCATATATCAAGACGTTTTACATGAAAATTATTCAAAGGACTTTAGGTAGGCATAACATTCCAACAACATTATCTCAGATCTCCTTGAACCGATGAGTGGTATCGAAAATCCAAAAACCATGGAAATTATTTCTTTAACACTTGCCACCATAATGGTATTGAATAGACTATGACTATTATAATGATTACCAACTTGATTATGTTGACTTAAAAAATAAAAATAGTTCCCTAATAAAATAATGTTTCTATAATTTTCCATGAAAAAAATAATTATATGTTTTTATTCTTATTCAATTAATGGATGTATTTTCTAACTTATTTTTTTATTGAGGGATTTTATATTTATATTTATCAAAAAAAAATTATCTTGTTACAGGCTTGTTGATATTAAGTATATTTTACATAATTAAGTAACCATGTCATGATAAAATTTACACATAGTCCAAGTTATTTTCATTCCAATTTTCATTCCAATTAATTCATAATTTATGTGATTATGATAATGAATCCATAAAAAAAACCTTGAAAATAGAAAAAATAAAATAATAAATATGGATTGATTATGAACTTATCTAATGGTTAGTTTATCTAGAATATGGTAAACTAAAACATGAAGAAGATAAAACTCCTTGAATCATAAATGGATTTTATTTTTAGAATTCAACCAATACTCCATTGTAACACCTCAATTGGTTTTACCTTGGCTTTAAACATGAATCACCTCCAATCGCCTAAGATCTCCATCCATTATGTAAACTCTATTGGCATTCATGTGAGGAGAATTAAAGGATTGGTTATTGGTTATATATAAAAAAATCCACATTCATATAGAACCATACATAGTAGAAGAGGGGATGACACATAAACCATCATTTCAATTCAATAAAATAATTATTAAAAAACTCCAATGATAAAAATGAAATTAAAAGAAACCAACAATATACAATGGCCATTCTAATCTCATGATTATCCATGCATGATAAATATATATCTATACAAAAAAAATAATAAATTCATATGTTCTATTTTCAAGATGAAACTATCTCTAATTAATCAAATTAACTATCTTATTAATTAATTATTTGATTCATTTTATCTTATCTAAATAGTCATGGAAATCCCATAACCCATAATAAAATTTAATTAATTTTATTTAAAGCATATTTTTTTCATAGATGTAACATGATGAGTAGTTTCTAATTTAACATAGAATTAATTATAAATTTATTACCATTTTAATCATTTCAACAAGGTGTATATCTTGGTTTAGTACCAAAAGTAATTATATTTCAGAATAAATTTATTTACTTATTTGAAACCTAGAATAACATGCACTACATATAAAAAAATTAATGACATCACATGTATTGAAACCCTATCATGTGTATTAATAAACCATAACATGAGAATTAATTACATGGTCCATGAATTAATCACATAATGTGATAATTAGTTAATTAAAATGAGTATGAATAAAATACATCATGTTTGAATTAATTAGTTATGTCACATGTGAAATAATTACACATATTGTGTTAATTAGTTACAAACCATGTGAATTAGACCACACGTGAATTAATAAAATCTCAATCTTCCATTTTTATTAGATTCCCCGTGTATGTATTATTTATAAGACCATTGTGTTGTGTGTATTAAATACCCCATGTGTGTATTAATTAAATGAACATTGGATCATTTGTATTCAATGAACTATTTTCATCTTAATTACCTGACCACTGCTTCATGTGTATTAAATACACCAAATCTGTATTAATTACATGACTATTTTTTCATATGTATTAATTTTTCTTGTTCCCCAACTATCAGTCCCACATGTTGTGTAATAATAAAAAAACAACTTTGATAATGGATATTCCTTTATTTACATGGAAAAAATACGTAGACCACATGCTGTGTACACTAGCTACATGGTCTATTATCTGGAAAGCCAAATGCTAGTTTTCTCAGTCAACACAGATGATATTAATTACTATGTTTGTAAATTTTCATATGAAATGTTATGTGTCCCACTAATCATAAAAATTTGGGACACCTCATTACATTAAATTTAGTTTTTAGTTACAATCTATGTAACTATGTAATCTCTTTAATACCCATATCACCTCCCAATGGAACCTCTTCCAATTCTTTATCCCATCATCATGTGTTGTCAATGATATAATGGCGAGCAAATGTATAATAGAAACTTTCATTCTAAAATAAATAATTTATAGAAATAAAATTATGACAATATACATCCATTTTAATCAATGAAAAAAATAATTATAAATTATTATATGACTGCTCTGATGCCACTTGAAGGTTTTAGGGCCAAATGGATGAATTTTGGAAACCGGTGGGTTGCCGAGGGAAAGAATATGTCTATAGGGAAACTGGTTGCCCCTATCCAGCCAAGACCCGACAATAATATTAAGGTGGGATACTAGTGTTTCCATTGGGGTATTGTTGTTACATTAGAATCAGAGGGGTACCCATCCAGAAGTGTAGTGACACTACTTAGGATGAAATGTGTGGTCCAAAATAGGGATTTTGTTCTCTAATTGGGGACAATGTAACACCATTGAAAGTTAAAGGGATACAAGACTAAGTGAAACTAACCATGTCAACAAGGTGCACCATTCATTTCATGATCTTACATGATTAAAACTCCATAGTTAAAAGAGTCCTGACCAAGAGTGTTGTTGGGATAGGTGAACTTGTGGGATAGTTCTTTTGGTGTGTGAAAATGTGGAAAAATCAAACTAAAAGAACATATATATGATAATGGGTAAAATAATTAGTATAAGGATTCATTCAAGCACATAGATTGGCCCCAAAGAATGGATAAAACATATCTACAGGATAATTGGTGGTTCTTGCTAAGCCAGGACTGGGTTAACTTCTTATAGCCGAGTTCCTAATATATTTATGTGTCCTAGTTGTCAAAAATAGAAACCCAAGAATCCATGAGATATGATCATCACTTATAATTTATAATTAAGATATTGAGATTAATAATTACCTAGTCCTCTAATTATTTTTTAGTGGATGAATCAGTTTACCAATTCTTGATGTACCATCATTGTAGTGAGACAATTTAAAAATATAAACCCTCTAGAAGTGATATAGGTATTCTAGATAAACCTCCAAGATTCAGTATATAAATCCATAGGTGGTAGTGTAGATGTTTTTAATGCTTACGTTATTCCTCATTGATTTATATAGGAATCAAATTGAGGTGGATGAAGTATTTTTTCCCTCTAGTCTCAAGAGGGTGGATGAAGAGGATCACTGACTAGTTATTGAGATTATTTTATAGGAAGAACCCCTATATTGTGAGAATAATTTTTTTTAGAATTCATTGTGCACAAAAACCATTAGGGTTTAGAATTATAAAATCAGTTTTATTGAGAACCAGGGTTGTAGAAAAATAATTTCACCTGGGCTATTATTATTATTTTAATCCAAAATGAACCACATATCTAAATAATAATAATAATAATAATAATAATAAAAATAACCTAATAATCATTACCATCACATATAAATAAATATTATTTAATTAAATAAATAAATTAACATTTATTCAGATAATATTCCATAAATAATTTCTCAATGGAATATTAAACATGATGTCAAATCCTCAATATTTATCATACCTAAAAAATGACTATTTATTTAAATAAATAGTTATAATTTCTTTATACTTCGATAAATAAATAAATATTATATTCATTGAAATTGAGAATAAATTTTTATTAAATATTTTGCTCAAATATTTTTTTTAAAATAATAGAGGAATGAATATTTTCAAACAACACATCATGAATAATTATTAAACTATGAATTGGAATAAAATTATTACAACCTGTTAAATTCATATAAAATTTAAATGAGGTTCTGAATGCACTTATTGTGTAACCCTCTATGACCATTTCGATGCAGAATTAGGTTGTAGCACATTATGTCTAAGGTCTGTATCTAGAGACATGTGATGGTTTCACACCAAAGTACGTTAAATTCCATAATTAAAATAACCACAAAAAATACAAACTTAGTAACACAATCCTTTTATTAGGATATCTATAATCAAATATGTTTCACACTAGTGTCATAATCCTATGTGATCAATGTCTATTTCATCAACTTTTTGTAAATGAACTTACTGACAGAACTCCATGAGTATAGATCTATTTAGAAAATTCTATTCCCATTCAATGGGTACATATATCAACTTCCATTATATAATAAATGATAAAAACCCTTCCTCACATTATTCCTTCATTAAATATCAGAAGTGACACACCCAACACACCCAACTTGACTATGAACATATGTAATCATGGTTTATGAAAATATATCCACATATGTGAGTCATGGTTTGAATTAATAATAATATTAAAGTCTAAGGATCATCACACATGTCCAAGGATATGAATATACAATGACATATATAAATTAAGATTTTTTACTGGTGGGTAAAATTCCTATATCATACTATCTTGAGATTAATAAGGATGAAATTCAAGAGAATAAGTATCAATGAATTATAATCCCCTATCCATGATAGCCTGTATAATTTGTGTCCCATAAATTTATCCCATCAAACCATTGAAAACATATTTTAAGAATACTATAAAATAACTTCTAGTTTCTTATCATGTTACGGAACAACTATGACCTTTTGATGTGCTAGTCACCTTTAAGACATTATAACATATATTATCACAATGAATAATGATCAATATGTGATAAGATATTTATTAATATTAAACATAATTTATATTACAGAAATTTATTGTACACAGTAATTAGTAATAGTGAACCACCTCCAATAGTTATAATATTGGCTTTTTAAAATCATGTTGGGATAATCTGATTATTTTTGTGAATTTTTTTTACAAAAGGCAAAATTTTATGGTTCTGAAATTTCAACTAATTTAATTGTAATATGGCCATTTTAGAAGAATATTTGGCTTGATTTTTAAAATGTATTTAGAAATCCACTTTTTCAATGATTTTGTGTTGTTGTCTTTTGATATATTTACACATTAATCAGATGATGTGGGTATAAGTAAAATTTTAGGGTAATACACTAAAATGCTATATAGTCTGGGTAATTTTCTATACATTGTTTTGGAAAAAATAGTGCTGGTTATAATAAAAAAAAATATTTTTATAGTGAACATGGATCCTTTGTTTTTGATAGATCATAAATGAATATCATTTGAAAACAATGATAAGATTCATCTTAACTTTCATGATATCATTACATGGGTGTAAATTAGAATAATGGGGAGGGTTTTATAAGAATTATCTTTTGGTTGGTTGATGGCTTGAAATGTATCAAGTTTTTAAAGGGGGAAAAGATTCAATATGTGTATAATAATAATGCCATATTTTTTGTGTCAAATATAAATATCTGGATATAATTAAATTAGACCATTATGGGTTGGTATAATTAGTTTGGTAGAGTTTTTTAAGGCTATAGATGAATTTTCTGGAGGTTTTTCGATGAATGAATAGGTTATAATAGGTTTTTTGAGGTATTTAATGGTGCCAGACATATTATATGGGGAAAATGAGAATCTATTGGGAAATGCACAACATAGTGAACATATGAAAAATCACGCATCTCAACCGTTGGGTAATTGTATACATAGATTAATAATCTAGAATTGGGATAAAACAATATTATTTAAAACACCATAACATATAATACAATTCCATTAGTCTTTTAAAATTTCATGGTATAACTAGGGGGATCAAATAAGAAAGGGGTAATATTAAAAGCTCAGTAAAGTAACAATTAAAGTTTGACATGATGAATGATGTACATGCTGGTCAAGATGAAAATAATTGTTCCCCAAAAGGGTGATAATCATAAACCTGAACACTGACGCATTATATATAATGATAATATCAATACATCATAACATATTGTTACAAGGAGAACCAACCATGCACTATACATTATATCTCACTGGATAAATATCATAACCCAATTCATTAGAAGGTTATATAATTCTGATCCCACCCATCACAACCAAATTTTTTACTTAAATTTGTGTGCCACATAGATCATACAAAATAAGAAGGTAGTTAATTACTTTAATTCCCATGATTATGAAGTGTGACTTACATAAATGGAATTCTCCAGTCAATTAATGATAGTTACAACTAGGTGAATTCCATTGAGTGGAAATGAGGATGGGTATTCACAACACAAACGATTGGTATATAAAAGTAGGGGGAAATTTTAGAAGCAAAATGGTTGTGTATAAATGTTCATGGAAGGTTTTAATGAGCGTGAAAGGTGGTATCTCATTATAATGGAATCATAAGGATAATAAATGGATGTGTAAGAACACATTACTATGTGAATAAATTCAAATAAAATGGTTTAGTCAAAAGGAAGAACTTAAATAAAAAGCTAGAGGAGGGAATACCTTACCATTAGAGGTTTATTCTAAAATTTTGGAAGAAGATTCATAAAAAATGAGTAAGACCCTACTAGGTCTTTTGATAAGGATATGTCGAGTAAATTCTGGATCAATTTTTTTTTAGTTTAAATGAATTGGATTTTTAGTGTGTATTTATAGCAAAAGAGAGAGAAATTCTTAATTAATTTTTAAAACATAGGTTTTAGAACCCATGTTATAAAATAATCCACACCAAAAACATTTACATGGGTTTTAACCAAGGTTTATTCCAAATTTAATTGGTATTCAATTTTTTTAGTCCATGAATCTAACTCTTTAAAATAATACCATTGGATATGTGGAAGTGAGTAATGTTCATAAAGAATTGTTTTTTAAATCTAACAATATAATATTGGTTTTGTAGGAATTATTAACTATTTTTAAATTTAATAAATTAAATTAAAAAATAATTATTTTAATGGGGAAATATATATTTTTTATTTGTTGTAACAACATAGGTAATGAGAGAATAAATCAATTTAATATTTCATAGTTTTCTTGAAATATGTTGTTATATTCTAATAAGATTTTAATAAAAATTTTAATATTCAATATATGCAATTTTAATTTTAAAAAATGAATTTAATTTTCAAATTCCTCAGGTTAAAATTATTAAGGATTTATTTTTCATAATTTTTTGAAAATATTAATTTTTTCAATAAATAGTTAAAAAGACTGGTTTTTATTGATAACTTTATTTTATTTACATGGTAATATAATGTTTCAGATTAGTTTTAAATTTCAATTAATACATATTTAATTTTGAATAATTCAATTATTATTTTTTAAATTTATTTTATAACAAATTTTAGCATAAAAACTTTTTAAATTTAAAAAGGAATTTTTCTAAAAAAACCGGTTTTCATTGTATTTTATCGGATTAATTTTAATTTAAATTCTTAAACCGATGTGTTTTTAATATTTAAAATGGATTTCATATTTTTAATCTGGATGTCTAAATTTATTAATTAGGCCACTTTTAATTTTGGACAATATGAATAGTAACCTAAGTAATATTTGTTTTGATGATAAAGAGTATATCTGTTAATTAAGGGTGAAAATAAAATGATAAAGACTATTAAATGACCATAAAACATCAACCAATTTTATTATTAGAGTAATATTTGTCCATAATCATTAAAAGTTATTTTATATGACTATTTATAGACACTTTTATTATATTATGACCTTTATAATATTTTTTAAAAGAAAAATCCAATATGTCATAATCTTATTTTTAAGAAGTGAAATATATTTAATATGGTGTTATCTAGAAGATATGTTATACTATAAAATTTAATATAAAATATGATAAATTTATAATAAGTATGGTATTTTTTTTGAATTTTTAGTGATTATATAATTACCATAAATGTTTTCACAACACTGATGTTGTAATTATTTAATTAATGAAATAAATAAATAAATGATATTAAAAATATTAAAATAAATTTAATATGAGATAATTAATGTAATTCAATAATTATATATCTTACCTTTTCATTCTAGGTATTTCATAAAAGAATTTTTATTAAATATTTTTTTATCGATATTTTTAAAAGTGAAAGTAATGAATTTTGTCAAAATTGACATTATCAATATATTAAAATAAATAATAATTTCGTAAATTATATTAAATTTATAAAAATATTAAATTAATCCATGTGATGATGATAACATCGAAAATATAAATCATGATCTTTTTACAGGTCTTTTGGAATTTTATAGTAACAATATTGACCCATAAAGAGTTAGAATTAATGTTGTCCTGGTAAGAGTTAAAGGGGTTAAATAAAGGTTAAAACTAAATGATAAGGATAATAATGTGAACTATAATTGGTGAAAAATTATCAACAGAAATTATTTAGAAACATATTTATATTTTCTTTAATATTACTCACATTGGATACATTTTTAATTGAAATTTATTTTAGATTAATTTAATATTTTATGAAATTTTATGAGTTCCCCTCCCCACACCTATAAAAGGGTACCTTTTATTCTCATTTATTCAAATTTCAAAAGAAGAAATATTCTACAATTCCCTACCCAAATACATTCCTATAATAACTACCCTCAATCTAGAGTCATTATTTTAGGCTTAACACCCATATTATATTTCTTAAGGTGTTAATCAAAGGATTTTTTTTGAAGAAGATGTATCATTTTTAATCAAGTTTTTATTATTTATTTCTTCTTTCACCTCCTTAAAAAAGTATTCAACCATGATGAAATAATAAATTTGGAATCCTCCATATAGTTATATGTTATTATGTTACTTCAATAACCTTAATATATCTCCAACTCCATCAATTGAGAAAAGAACTTATCATGCATGTGTATGGTGGACTACCACCTCACCAACTAATGTAATTAATTATCCTTCAATGTCTCTACTAACTAGTTATAATGAGTTAATTAATTTTTATATATCATATAATGTAAATATTTATCTTTCTAAAAATATAATATATCAATTTCATTCTAACCTTTCCATGAACATAAAAAATGATAATATCGTTCGTGCGTACATGTGGACTACCACCTCTATGAGGCGATGAAAATATTTTTTCATCACCACATCACATGGATGATATATATAAGTATATTTGAATATTTAATATTATATTTATTATATTATGAAATTTACTCAAATATAAAATCATATTTACCTTTTTTCATAATAATAGTCGAAAAATGAAAACATTAGTCATGCTTACGTATGACCCATTGTCTCCATGATTGTAATATAGTTCATTTTCATTTACCACATATCATGGTTGGATTTAAAAGCATAATTGATGTATAAAAATGACTATTATTTCATTAATTTTATTCTATAGATAGTGGAGTAATTATCACTTTTACCATAGTCAAATTACTGATGTGATTCGAGACTTATGAACCAAATATTGTCAAAACGTCCAACATACATTTAAAAAATCAAGTAGTAGATATAACATAGTAATAAGTAAAATAAAAGGAATAATAAACTTGGAAATGGTTATCATGAAATTAAATAATTATAATATTGTTATTATTTAGGAAGATGAATATTTTATGTGATGAGTCAAACTCAAGGTAAGACACATTATTTTAAAAATATTTTTTTAGTGTTACTCTTTCAACTAATTTTAAATAAGTAAAAAAGATTTTTTTAACTCAGAATGAATTTTATTAATTTCTTATATCCTATAAAACGTATTTTTTTAACCTTTATAAATTTAACTGTTTATTTTCATTTTTTTTCATTTTTATGTGTGAAAGATTTTAAAAATAAAAGTGATTTCAAATGGAAAAGGTTATTTTCATCAAGAATGTTTTTTATGAAATAATTATGAGTTATGATTATGTTACGGTTATTGAGAATTGTTTTTTAGGATGGGTGGTTATATAATAAATCTATGGTAGGTAATCCCATTATAGATCTCTAATGCATTATTTAAAGAGACAGAGCTAACCAATTAGGATTCTCCTATGAGATTGTAGAATATAATGTGATGGTTATTCCAAATATAATTGTAATCGTTACTCGTTGAATAGTATAGAAAGATACCAAATATATAATAATGATATAAAAATTATTCCATAATTTTCCTTTATGATTTATGTATGATTTTAACGTATTTTATAGGAAACTTATCTTTTTAGAAGGTAGTATAAGAGCTTATGTATTATAGGTGAAAGATATAACATTGTTTAAGGTATTAATGAAAACATTATGAGTTTTTATTTTTTATATTATGATCTATTATGAAATGTTTTATGGAATTATTTTTTAATAAGAGATGATTTATTGTGTAAGAAAATTATATTATGTAAAAGGAAAACTTTTATATGTATATATGGGCTAAGTATTTATTTATTTCTTTTTTTATGCCCCTTAATGAGATTTTGTACACATCCCAAGTTATAAAATATTTTTATAGGGTTTAAGGGAGAGTAAGAAAATGGATAAGGTAATGAATAAAATTGGGAAGATTTATTATTAAATGAAATCATGTTTTATTTTAAATACTTTTGTTTTATAGGAAAATTGGATACTGTATAAAAGTGTCAACTTTTAATGTATTATTCTACATTGTAAGAGTTTCTCCTAATACACCAAAAATAAAAAACTAAAATATCATTTTGAATGAAGGAAAATAAATTATAGTCTAAGAAAACTAGAATAAGTAATGTTTAAGGTCGAGTCCTTACAGTTGGTATTAGAGAACAATTTATATAACATTAGAGGTTATGATAATTTTAGTAGAATGACCTTAAAATATTTTACTTTATTTTTTCATTTAAATGATACAAAAATTGAATATTATTGTGTTGATTCATCTAAAAAATGTTTTTTCATAATTCGTTTCTATAGAGGAAATAGGGAATCTAATGTTGGTAGACACCAAGAGGAAAATATCCTTCCAAATAATGAACCCTAAATAATAAGAATTGGAACCGAGAAGTTTTTGGAAGTAATGGATTACTCTATATAGGATATAAATATTATTTTCATCCATGAAATAGATCATTCATATCTACCACCTATGAACATGGTTATATTAGAGCATTTTATGAAGAATAATACTCCATCATTTAGTGTATCTTCTAACCTACTGGTAGATGAGGGGTGGATTAAATCCCGATAAAAGATATTCATTGTCAAGGAAAGCTATGATAATCAAATGGAAAGTCTTTATATTTTCCATTTTGAATTTTAAGTTTACTAGTGGTGTTCTGTGGTCAATAATATCAGTGATAGAGAGGAAATTGATTCTTTTTAATGGGATGAATTTATAAATATTTTTCATGAGATATATTTTCTTAAAACAATTCAACTATGTATTGAAAAAAATTATTGTAATCGATGTAGGAGGGGGATTCAGTGGGTACATAAAAATAAAAATCCACATGAATGGAATGGTTTTTACCATATTTTATCCATAATTTTTATAGTAAGATTAATCATTTTTCCTCAGGATTGAAGCCAAAATATTGAAGGGCACTATATTCTTGATAATTTAAAGTTTATGATAATTTTTTTTATTTGTTTATAAGGTGGAAATATAGTTTTACATTGGTCATTATTTATTTGAAAACTACAATAAAAATAGGTTGGGGTTGGAGGAGAAAAGAATAATTTATCAAAGAAGTTTGATGGTATGAAAATTATGTTTTTATTTTGTGAGAATTATGGTAATAAAACAAATTAGGGAATTCCTTTTGATATCTCGTAAGTGATTCTAATGTGGTAAGATTGGGAAAATGGATTACATTTATAATGAAAAAGATCATGGTAGTGGTAATACCAATTATAATACAAAGGAAATAAAATTTTTTAAATTTAAATTGATGTGTCATTATGAAAATAAGTGTTCAATGACCGAAATTTTGGGAAACTACTAGAATATAAGAAAAAAGGTACGGTGAACTCCATTTAAATAACTTTAACAAATGTTGAGCCATCAAATAATGTTATTTTAGTTAATTTTTTTCATATAAAGAAAATGTATTTTTTGACTTGGGGATACACATTCTTTTATTCCCAAAATATTTTATGGTAAATTGAAAATTCCACCTTATGGAATGAATCTATAACTTTTATTAAAAACACATTGGAAAATATTAAAGAAAAAATAAATTATAAGAATCTTCATGTTATTTTATGTGGATATAAGTTACCTCTATGTGTTATTGTTTTTCCTATTGTAGAGTTTTATGTTACATTATTCATGGATTGGATTTCTGTTAACCATTTAATGATTGATTGTAGTGAAAAATAAAATTTATTTTTAGAAATGGTTTCTATTTGTATACAATAATGAAACTATACCTTATTTAACATATATAGAATCCTTGAAACTATTAAAAGATGGAAATTAAAGTAATCTTTCAAATATTGTTTAAAAAAGAGTGTTATTCAAATTAACGATGTGATAGTGGTAATTGAGTATCTGTATGTTTTTTTGATGAGTTTCCTAGTGTTATAACTGATCCTGATGTTGAATTTACTATTTAATTAATTTAAGATGCTAAGAAAATTTCAAAACCCCATTATTGAACGGATTATGTATAAATTTCATAAGTGAAAAAGAAATTAAAGTATTTGGTAGATAATATTTTATTCATCCTATCACTTCAATATGTGGTGATACAATTTTATTTTCTAATAAGAAAGATGGTTCCACAAGTATTTTCATTGATTGTAGTGATTTGAATTAAATCACTGTTATGAAGAAGTATTAATTTTATCGGATCGATGACTTCTTTTTCCGTCTTCATTGAGCTTGGTATTTTTTAAAGGATGACTTGATATATGGGTACCATCATCTAAAGGTTATGTAAGATGACATTCCAAAATAAAATTACAACATGATATGAGCATTATTTGTTTGTAGTTATTCACTTGGGTTTGAAAAATTCCATAACTATATTTATGGATATTATTAATAGACTCTATTTTTAATATTTGGATATGTTTGTGGTTGTTTTTACTGATGATAATTGGGTTTATTCCGAAAAATTTCCCGATCATGAAAAAAATATAATTATTTTTCTTTATACCCTCAAAAAACTAAGTTTTGCTAAATATTTAGAAAATAATATTTTCTGTTATAATTGATTTATTTCATGGGTAAATTTTAAATGAAGATAGAATAACATTTGATCCATTCAAAATAATGTGGTTGATGAATGGCCAAGTCCTATAAACATTACTGAGATTCAGGGTTTTGTTTGATTTGCAGTGTATTGCTGGTAATTTTTTAAAACATTCCACGGTTATCAAGATAACTGACTAAGTTTATATGGAAATGAGTTAAATTTATCATAAAAAAATAACCTAATTATTATTTTTAGTATTTACAAAGAATATTGTTGAATGTTCAAATTTTGGACCTACCCTCAGGAAATGGGGATTTTTTCATCATATATTGATGCTTCCTTGAAGGAAATTGGTTGTGTTCTGATGTAGAATGACCAGATAATTAATTTTTCTTCAAGGAATCTAAAACATCATGAGTTAAACTATCATACTCATGATTTTGGAATTAGATTCTATGGATTTTTCATTAAAAATTTTGGGTATAAAATTTTTTATAGAGAATAGTGGAAAATATATACAACTAATAAATGTTTGAAGTATATATTAAATAAAAAGTAATTGAACATGATAAATAAAATACTGTTGGAACTAATAATGGATACTGATTTCACAATCTGTTATCTTCATAGAAATTCAAAAAATGGATTCATGCGTTGAGTCCAAAAAAATTCTAATTTAACAGTATGATGTTTGGAACGTGATAGTTTGGTTAATGATTACATAGATTTTGGCTAATATGTTATGGATGTAGTAAATTACTATTTTTTTTTGTTTTAGGTGTCATTTTAATAATCCCAATAATAAATAATTATGAAATATCAGATGGGGGATCTTTTTCTATAAGAAAAGGTATAACCTTTTATGAAGGGAATGTTTTTTGATTTTAATATTAATGAATAAAGTGTGTCAGGTTTGGAAAAAGGCAATGTGTGCCTTTTGATTCCTAGATAAAGAGTGAATTGTTATGTGAATATTATAGTTCCCTATTTTCTATTCATCCTAGAAACACTATAATGTATAGATACATTCTAAATTTTTACTGGTGTGATGGAATGAAAGTAGATATTTTTTCCATTTCCATGAAATGAATGAATTTTTAACAAGTTAAGGTAGAATAGTAGTTACTGAAGAGGATTATTTAGTCACGGGTAGTCCTGGAGTGGAAATGGGAAAATATACCAATGGTTTTCATAGTGGGATTACCAAAGAGTTCTCTAGGTAACAATGATATTTGGTTTATTGTCTGTCGACTGAGAAAATCTTCACATTTCATTCCTCTCTAAGATAACATATCATTAGACCAAATTTATTGAATTTATGTTAAATAGATAATTGGAATTCATAGAGTCCCTATCTCTATTATATCGGATCATGATCCCATATTCAACTCTAATATCATGAAATGACTACTAAAGAATGTGGTAATTAAATTAAATTTAAACACTACTTTTTTACCCTCAATCAGATGGATGGGATGATTGAATAATTCATACATTAAAGGATATGCATCGAGATTGTTTAATGGATTACCAGAGATTTGGGTTGAGTATCATTATTTGGTTGAGTTTTATTAAAATAATTGATTTCATTTCAGTATATAGATAGTTATTTTTTAAGGAATTATAGGGAAATAGGTGTTGGAGAACTAATATTTGTAATGAAGTAGGAGAGAGGATGTTTATGGGACTAATGTTAGTAGAGGAAATTTATGGGAAGGGGAATATGACCCAACAACATATTAAGACAACTCAAAGAAAATAGAAAAGTTATATAGATAACAGGGGGAAATGAATTTCATTCATTGTAGGTGATCATGATTTTATTAAAAGATCTCCTTGGTAATTTTTATGAGTTTTGGTAAAAAGGTAATGTTAAGTTCATAATTCCTTAGACCATATGAATCTAAGAGAAATTTGGATATGTTTCCTACGAAGTGTATTTTCATCCATGTTTATCCTAGTTAAACAATGTTTTTTATGTTTAAATGTTAATAAAGTATGTGTTAGACTCATCTCATGTCATCAACCCTAAATTAGATCAGTTAGAATAGAACCATTCCTTTGAGGAAAATCCTCTTTAGATTCCGGACCATAGATTGTAAGTATAGTGAATCAAGGTAATTCACCATGTCTAGGTTTGTGAAGAAACCATATGGTTGAGGAAGAACTTGGGAATCATAAAATTCTATAAAATACTGGTATCCTATCTATTTTAATAAGTGAATAAAAATTTCATATAAATAATTTCCAAGGGGGGAGGATAGAATGTAACAACTCAGATAATGATAGAATAAATCTTTTTCATATTTATTTGTCTTTTTGAATTATGTAGTTATATTATTGTATTATTTTATGTAAAATTTTTAATTTAATGTTATAAAATTTTAATTTGAAAAATGAATATCATTTATAAATTCATAATTTCCAAATTATCTCAGGATGTTTTTTTGAGAATTCATAGAAAATATTGATTTTTCAATGAATATTAAAAATACTGGTTTTTATGGGAAACTGTCTTTTTTAAAAGGTAAAATTATTATTTTTATTAGATTTAAATTATAATTATTTAATTTTTACTTAAAATAATCCAATTATAAGTTTTTAGATTCATTTTGTACTTGAATTTAGCATAAAAACATTTTATATTTTAAAAGAGAATTTTTATGAAAAAGTATTTTTCATTGCATTGTATCAGTTTAATTTTAAATTAAATATATAAAATTATATTTTTTTAATTTATAAAAATGTATTACATATTTATAATTATGAGGTATAAATTTCACAAACAGATAACATTTATCTTCAGATAGCATGAATAGAAAAACTAGTAATTTTTATTACAATGATGAAAGGTAAATCAAGTAATTAAGGACACAAAGAGAATGATAAGTTCTATAAAATGACCCTAACACATGCCCAAAATTTATAAAATGAGTAATATATATCCCTTATCATTGTAGGATCAGTTATATGAACATTTATTGCTACTTGCATTAGATTACTACCATTATAATATTTTTTTAATGAAAAATCAAAAATTTCACACTCTTGTTTTTAATAAGAATAATATTTTTAATATGGTGTTATCTAGAATATATGTTAAAGTATAATTATTATTTTGAAATATATTACTTTTATAATCATCATATTAATTTATTTGTAATTTTTAGTGAATAAATAAATACATTAAATGCTTTACAATACAGATGGGTAATTATTTAATTAATGGAAAAAATCAAATAAATGATATTAATAATAATAAAATAAATTTTATATGAGATAATTAATGTAATAAAAGAATTTTATTGATTAATTTGATATATTAGTTATGTTTTAGATAATTTTTTCTAGATGTTATATTACTGAATTGATACGTTTAAAATTCAATGTAATGAATATTGTGAAAACTAACATTATTGTTATTTTAAATTAAATAATATTGTATTAAATGATATATATGTATATTTTTGAAAACATAAAATTATTTAAATAGAATAGGATAATTTTTAAAATCTCAATCGTGATCCATTTACGAGTCATTTGGAATTTTTTTGAAAAAATATTGACCCTCAAAAAGTAAAAAACAATATTGTCATGATAAGAGTTGAAGGGGTTGAATAAGTGTTGAATCAAAATAATAAGAACAATAATGTTACCTAAACATATCCAAAAATATTTTAGGATGTTACTTGGACTCTTAGTCATATTATATTCTGAATAGGTCCCTTGGGATCCATTTGGAGATGAAAAATAATTTATATTAATTTAATATTTTAAGAAATTCCATGAGTGCCCTTCCACCCTCCTATAAAAGGGATCCTATTACTATCATTTCATCACATTTAAAAACCATTTTTTTGAGATAATACCAAACCTAATACCTTTATAGAACCCATAATCTCATTCTATATTCCTTATATTAGGCATAACACCCAACTTAGGGGTATTAAGGTGTAGATAAAAGGAGATTGTCTGAAGAAGTGGTATTATTTTTCATCAAGTTCTTCTATTTTATTTCTACTTTCACCTCCTTGAAATCTACTTAAACCATGGTAAAACAATACCTATAGTATCCTAAATATATTTATATGTTACTATGTTCATGGAATGGCATAAATCCCTCTCCACTACCATCAAATGTGAAAATAATTTATCGCTCGTGTGTACGGTGGACTACCGCCTCCCAAACTGATATAAGTAATTCTCCATAAACTTCTCTCAAGAATGATTTTAATGAAGGAATTTTTGTTTATATATTATATTAATGAAATATATTCCATTATGAAATATATAGGATATCAATTACATTATTACTATTCCATTCACATAAAAATGATAACATTATTCATGCGTACGTGTGGATTATGACCTCCATGAAGCGAGACATTCCATTATTCATCACCACATCACATGGATTTTATATATAAGTATATTGGTTGATGTAAAATTATATGTAAGATAATATTATCTATATTTTATGATAAAATATTATTTACATTCTTTCCATAATTATTTTTGAAAAATGGAATTGTTACACATGTGTATGTACGACCAACCGTCTCCTTGATTGTAACATAGTTCATTTTTTCATGATAAATTAATGATAGAATTTAAATGAATAATTTATAAATAAAAAGGATAATTATTTCATGAGTATTATTTTATATAAGGTTTATTAATGATCAATTAGACCCTAGTAAAATTACAAATTCCATTCTGGACGTAGGACCTGAATATCTTTAAAACATTAAACATAAACTACATGATGGAATGATTTACTAAAATTGATTCAAATGTCACATAGTATTATTTAGATAAATATACTAAATATTCCTTGGAGTTAATTTAAAACATATCTCAAAATTAATTATATGTAATTAGGTTTGATATATCCTATGTGTAAATAATAAAATGAAAAAATAATGAAATCTCAGAAGAAATGCATATTCTATCCATTGAAACTATCTGAAAGTGCATGAGAAATAAAAACTAAATGAGGCCATTACAATTATGGAAATGAAAATACTAGTTTTATAGGGATATAAAATTAACCATATTTAGATCACTTTGACCTGGAATCATATTAAGGATTAGGGAATTTTCAACGGTAAAGTATATTACAACTAGTAGTTGGTATATCAACATTTTACTGCATATGTTTTAACTTCATATGAAACATAAAAAAAAAATTTAGTAGCAAATTTGTTTGATATTTTGGACTGGTACCTAGATACTAAAATTCGATTATATTATGAATAATTTTAATTGTAATATAACCCATGATTATTGTAGTTTGTTCTCCAGAACCAACTTCTATGTACTATATGATTACCTATATTATTATTTTTCTAAACATTACTAATCATTATATCATATTATAATTGTTATTTTTCATGACATAGTATGTGGTAATGTCCGAAGAGTAACTATCACACTGAAAGGTCATGGCAGTTCCTCACTATGATGAGAACATGTATGTTCTGGAACAATAGCCTTAAATATATGTTCTATAGTCAGATGAAATCATTTGATGGGATGAAAATAATATAGTCTATCTGGATTGGAGACTAATTGGTCTTTCTGTATCTTTTCATTATGTATGTACGTGGTAATTTCTAGTGTTGATGATTATGAGAAAATGGACATATATTAGGGAATCTACAATCATGTGTCTTATTGTGTGTTCAAATATGTGGATGTGTGTATTAATGCTTATATATTCAAATAATTATTACGGGATACCACTAGTCATTTAATTTGATGTATTGATGGAAACCATTGTTAAATATGGTCATTTTGATGTAGGATATGTTGGGTGGATCAAAAATGATATTTCATTAATGAATAATTTGAGAGATTATTTTCCAGTCTATTATTTAACAAAACAAGTTATCTTAAGCATCTTGATAGGAATGGAACAACCTAAATAAATCCTACTCCAGGATTTTATATGGGTAGGTAAAATTCTATAATGGAAAATAAAGAGTCATCTGGAACATATTTTGATGACATCATCATGCAATAAAATTGATTAGAGATATTGGGATAAAATGATTATACTACACAATGACAATTCATATGAGGTTTAATTCTATTGTGCATTAAATTTTTTCTATATGGGTGCCTTGGATTGTTTCAAGATGTTACCCTTGGATTTTAGTTAGTTTCACCTAATTCCTCAGATAAAGAGAGATAGTGTGTCACACACTATGTGTATCCAAAATCCCAATTAAATTATATTTGAATTTAACATTTTAAAAAAAAATTATTCCCTATTTTTTGTTAAATAATTATATAATATTGGTAGAAAACTAATATTTAATCATTATTTATTTAGAAGAGCAAAAATGTTAATTAAATATTAATAAATATGTATTCATAATATTTAGGGAATAAAATATTTTCAATAGTTATAAGAAAATAATGTAGTGGTATTTATTTATTAAATAAATAGTGATTAGTTATAGCATAAGAATATTGAGAAGGGTGGAATATCAATATTAATGATCTAGATGGAAATGATATATTAAATACCAATAAAAATAAATAAATAAAATTATTTATCAAATTATATTTATTTATCTACAATTGTTACACATGTCATGAAAGTAATGATAAATTTTTTATAATTATTAATGAAGTGGTTTTCTAAGGAATAAGGGATTAGATAACGACATATGTTCAATTACCAACCCTAGGATAGCTTTATAAACACTTGGTTATATCACATTCTAGGGTTATCAACTTGTGTGCACAAAAAACCAAGAGATAATTCCTTCAATCCCCATAGAGAATCCTCTTATGAACATGCTCAAGAACAGAAGAACCAATCCTCTTATAATATCTCAAGCCCTTGATAGATCCTTAAGAATCCTTTATCCATGATGATATAATTTATTTAATCAATAATTAATCATGGAAAATATTATAATTGACCATGCTGGAACCCTACGATTATCTAATGAAATTATAATATTTTTGAGCACATGTGGGTCATTAATAGAGGGATTTTCCATTAAATATTATGGCACAATGATGGTATGAAAAAAGTATTCAAATAAATAATAAATGAATATATAATTAGATAACAAGGAAATTATAAACATATATATGAGATAATTATAAATTATATGTGATGATCCAACCTATTAGATCTGATGTTAATAGGTTAATTAATTTTTAATTTAATCTTGTTTGTCATGGACTTCATCATCATTTAAATCATGTATTATTCATGATTATGAACTAATCATAGTTCTATATGACCAGTCTATTCTTCTACAATTCCAATAATAATCAAGGTGTATTAGAGTAGTCTCATTATTAATTTATAATTATTTAATAATATTTTATTGATCATATACATTTTTTTCAAATTTATTTATAGATTATTCATTATTTAATTATGATATTTTAATTCTTCTTATTACATAGGGTCCCTCAATATGTAATTAGAATTATATTACACTATGTGGGGTAAATTTTATTGTCAAAATGACTTTAGAAATTAAAATTCTTAAATTTTAAACCTGTCACTTCCCTAAAAGATCTTGATCTCTCAACATTGCGTGTTATTAATTCATATCTCTAATAGATGAGATTAAGGTTAATTTACATATATTTGTCTCAATATACAATGTAAATACTTATGATTATTTACATGGTTCACTATCACTGGGATAAATCAAAAGAGTATTCATCAATTGTTTTTCTCAAAATCACTATGAGTCCCATAACTTTTCATAAGGGGTTACTCCCCCTTACAGTGGTTTAGGGATAGATCAAAGCATCCTAAGCATTAATCCCCTAAAAATTCCTCCAAATTTTCACTATTGGTTGAAAGAGTCACCTTCATATAGTTTATGGACATGTATGTAAATTCTCTTGCATCACTTTAATAGAATGCATCCTTGATTATAGACAAATTCTATGTTGAAGTTCCACTGGGAACCCTTTTCATCTCAATGAAAAAACCAGGAGTTGGAACCTCCATCTTTATATTCTTGAACCAGTATAGAATAACTATTTTCGTTTATGTAGGCATAATAATCAAATTTTCTTCTTGGAAGAATTATTCAACAGTTTCCAAATCTTCAATACTTTCACCCCCTCACATGAAACAAACTACCCTTATCCTATGAAATTAAAATCATTGATGTGTTCATGTGGTCTCTCTTATCTTTCATTGCAAGTATAAATCCACTAATAAAATTGGGAGGTCGTGAACCAATCCTTTGGAAATATGTGTAAATATTTATGTGATAATAAAACCACCCATAACTCCTAATAACCTCCCCATGATTTCATCAATATCTACTATAATAAAATTGGTGCATGGAATAAACTCTCATTTTATAACTTTTAATTACACATCTATTTAATTCCACATGTAATTATATAAAATAGATTCAAATCAATCTTAAATCATTGAAACTATTTATCCTATTTTTTTGAATCATTGATGAATGGTTCATGCATATCCATTGTTGATTCCTCGTGTTTTTTTTCACTTAATATCAATATTCCATTCAAAAAAAATCTAGTGCTAAGTCATTAACCTTTTTCTTCAAAATATTTCTTCCACCATCGGTGTGGTCAACTTCTCCAAGTCAATTTGGTATGATACTCCACCTATCAACAATTACCACTTGTATTATGGGTATGGACCATCCCCTGGTATCCTCGTTTGAACTTAATTTAATAAAAATATAATAATGGAATCAATAAGTAAACACCACTATGGAATAACTCAATAATTTTGGTCATTTTACTCTAAAATTCCAATGAACATTGTATGTTGAAAATGAAAGCTATCTATTTTGGCCAGCATCTTCCACTGTTGACCACGTATTGACTCACCATGGGTGTTTTCCTTATATGATGTTTATTTTTATAGGTGCATTGGAATTCCACCATGATGACCACTATGAGTGCGGTCCCTTCTACTTTTCTTGTTTTTGGGAAATCTGTTTTATACATTACCATGTTTATGGGTATGTCTACACCTGTCCTTCTTCTCCAAATCTATCACTCCTTCAATTATAAGCATTTTACTTACTATCTTTGTTAATATTCACATCAAAGACCATGTTTCTATCTTGGTAAATACCATTAATGGTTATTCAGTTCATTCATACCTCCAGAATTCAAACCCTTGGCCAATCATAACTTTTTCTATACTTAAAAAATAAATAGTTATAAGTCATAATGTCAAAAAATAACTTTTCCATATACTTTTAGAAGAAAAAATCTCCCATACATCATAAAAACACTTTTTACATTTTTAAAAAGTGTTTTAAAAAATACTCTTTCCTATAAATCCAACATTATTTGTTGATATGATAACAAAAATCCTGGCCATCAACCTTGATAATCATTACTGTTAGCAAATCAAACATCAATCCTTTCAGATTTCTAACAGGATACCTGTTAGATTTTGTGGATAGTAATATATATATATATATATATATATGATTCCACTTATTGGAGATGAAATACAATGTGGTTTTGAATAAATAAGGTCTTTAAAAACTTATTATTTCATATATATGAAAGTACCTTTCTTCCAGCACTCCCCTTATCAGAGGGAACATTATCATCTTATATTTTATCACCCTTATAGAATTTCATTTTTTTCTCCCCATGACGTATTTGAAGAAATTCAAATATTTACTCACTCACCCTATGTCTTAACCTTTTAGGAGGTATTCCTCATGGGAATTGATCCCCCCTATGAGGATAGGGAGGAAATCTTCATATCATTTCATCGCTCAAAATCAAATCCCTAAAAACTCCTTTTAGGAAAACACAATTCCTACTATATACTTCTCCAGAGACTCATTGAGTGATTTTACCCCATGTAACATGAGATGTAAATAAATTTTATAAGAATATAAATCATTGGATTACTTTTGGAAATAATAATTTTTGAAGATAACCAAAATTTTGTCTGTGTCACTCAATAATTCCCCATAAAACACTTATAATAGCCTTGGATTTTCAATTATCTCAAAAAAAACCTGTAATATTAACCACTTAACTCAAAAAAAGTAGAATAGAACAAAAATTTACATATTTTTGAGAAACATACCACGTTATGATGTAATTAATACCACTTTTTAACAAGTTAATGCTACTTTTCACAAGGGTGGTAAAAATTAAACAAATGATACCACCTGGTCACAATGACTATCAATTCTTCATTAGGTTTAAAAAATTATAAAAAGGCTTTACAACCATGGATATTAATCTCAAATAAAAATAAATGTTTATCCCTAGACACCACTTGTTGGTGTATAAAATTGGGGCACCACTTGTTTGGGAATCAATATCTTTCAGTATCTTTTGGAATGCTTTTTAATAAGAGTGATGATGCAAAATAAAGAGAAAAAATATATGAATATGAAATATCAAACTTATAAATCATACAAACAATATAAATCCTTCTTTGTGGCATGATTTAAACACCAATCCTAATATCAACATGGATGAATACAATTTAGGCCATATTTATATATTTTCATGATGGAAATTATCCACAAGTTTGAATATTTAGTTTTTATAACTTTTTTATAAGTAGATATCAATTGATATTTAAAATATGACTAAATTATATATTTTCATACAAATTTATTCTTTTAAATGTTTTCATTCATCTCCATATACTTGTTATATTCTAGAATAATCACCCCATTGATCATTTCTCCCCCTCAATTTTTCAAGTCTTCACACAACAGTTTGAAACAATAAATAATGTAGGGATAGGGGCCCATAAAATATATTCATGTTTTGGAATAGGTATTGTCATGAAAAACCAATCCATCACTTTTCATAATTCTTTTTAAATTTTTCATAATTAAATAAATAACTAAAAACATCACTTTAATTTCATCATCATCACTTATAGCTGGTGTAATGGCCCGGGTTTTTGGGGGTCCATTACTTTTTGAAAATCTGATGTTGGGTGTTCTGGGTAGTCTTGGAACCTCAATGAAGTTTGAACCTAACGGTAGGCCTATCAGTCGCCGTAGCCTACCGGTAGCAGGCCTACCCGTAGCTCTGTCTACCGGTAGCTCGGTCTACCAGTAGACGCAACCTACCAGTAGCATGGTCTACCGGTAGCCGCAACCTACTGGTAGCACTGTCTACCGGTAGCTTGGTCTACCGATAGCCGCAGCCTACCAGTAGCTCTGTCTACCGTTAGCTCGGTCTACCGATGGCTGCAGCCTACCGGTAGCTCGGATACCGATCACTGTCAACCGGTGGCTCTCGCCTACCCCCACGGGGTTTTTCCAGTAGCGCTCCTTTATGCGCAAATTGGGTTTTAAACCCTATTTTGACCCCTTTAAAGCCCAGTAACGCCCATAAATGTTGTTTAATTTAAATATTTAATGGATTAACCTGGGGTTTGCGTCGTTTTAAACCGCCCGACCCTAATGGCGTGTGGGGCCACGTGGTCAACCCACGACCCCACTCCTTACGCAGTTTCACGTTCTTATCTCAACCGTCCCCTGCCTTTATAAACAAAAAAGGGTACTCCTTGGTTTCTTTTCTCTATCAACCTGTTCTAGAAGTACCCTTCATTCATACGAGCCACTCTTCATTCAGATGAGCCTCTTTTTGTTCATACGAGCCACATCGCTATCCGTGGAGTTCCACGCCCAGGCATAGCATCGATCGTTGATTAACAAGTAGGAAATTTATCATTCATCTCTCTATTTTGTGTATCATGCGGGGTGGGTATGCTATTGCTTCTGTGGAATTGGATTAACCAAACCTTAATGAAGATAATGAAAAGACTCTAAGAAATGAAGGGGGGGTGTGACTTTTCTAAATTGTACGGGCTTACACCTACTGAAAATCATGGACGTTGGTGGTATTTTCTCTATGTACTAATGAAACCTTACCTCTGGTGATGTTTAAACGGATCGTATTTGTGAACCCTTGCTCTGTAAAGGAATTTGGTTAATTACGTATATCCGGCTAAATAAATTGAGGCACCAGGATCAATCCCTTTTTGTGATAACCCCATTTAAAGCACACGGAAATTGAAATCATGGAGTGTGTTAAATATTATAAATCTGAAAATACCGGCATGGGCCTACTTTGTGATTGGTGGTGGTGGTTTGGTTGTTTTTCCTTTCACGGGCCGTTTGCGGGGTGGTGTGGATGGGGATGGGATCCCCTGTTGATATGGATTCAGTGGTTGTGAATTTTAAGACTGGGTGGTTACCTTTTTTATATCACAAATTGGGGTGGGATCCTCTATTGACGAGAAACCATTTGGGGGGACACGGGGCAGTGTCTCGGGGTTTTATTTGGTTCCAGCACTTCAAGGGATCTCACTTATCCATTGTTGTTGTGAATTTACAAGAGAACCATGTGTGGATGTTGTAGTTGATGCTTGACTGTTTTCTTTCCCTTGACATATGCTTATGATTACTAGTTTCCCAAGTAGGTGTAGAAACTTATTTAAACATCATTACTGAACATGGAAATAAGGATAGAACATATGGGGTTTTTTGGTGTGAGTTGTGACATGGATAGGGGTGTTGTTTGTGTTCTTTAGGATGGCTGAAGAAAAACCTAAACTTGGGTGAGTGCTCGTTACCTATAAATATACTTGTAGTTTTGTGTTTCTTATTCGCACCCCACCCAAGTTGATCACTTAGTGTCGAACACCCCCATTTCATGGGGGAGGCTGTTTTTCCCAACACTTCTATTAGTGGCGGGTTATTAGATCATTTCTGCTCCCTTTCCCGGATAGCTCAAGTATCTTCGGGCAGGATGTGATGGCCTGAAGTCCATTATTAGCCCAAGAACCTCTGGGCAGGGTAGTGTGGTGGTTGGCCCAGGTGTGTGCGGGCAGGTGGTTTCCCAAGTCTCTTCGGGATGAGGCCCAGGTGTCTTTCAGGCGTGGAAGTGGATCTTCTAGCCCAGGTGTCTTCGGTTGTGGTGGTGGATGTTCTGGCCTAGCTGTTTTCATGCATGGTTATGTGTGACAGTTGTGGCCCATGTGTGTGTGGGCGGGATAGTGGTTGTGGCCTAGGTGTGTGTGGGTGGGGTTTGGCAGTGGGACTGCGGTGAGGTTGTGGCCCAGGTGTGTGCGGGCGGGAGATGGAAGTGGGACTACGGTGAGAATGGCGGGATTGGTTCGATGCGTAGGATGTCTTCAATAACAAGTGGGAAAGTGGCGCGGGGTACCCAAACATCGATGTGCTATTACTATACATTACGTGACTTGCGTTATTTGGGGAGTGTGCCTTGGTGAGGTTTGGGTGGATAGTTTACCTTGTTAGGTGGTTGGTTTACTCTTTATCATGGGACTTTAGTACGTTCCCCCACTTGTGCATGAGAGTCTTGGGTTTCCCTACTGAGTATACTTGTATGCTCACCCTACATATATAAAACTTCTTTCAGGTTTTTAGGAGGACTTCTGGGATCGTGTGGGACCATACTAGCTTAGAACTTTGGGGCAGTTACAGTTGCTATTTTTCTTTCTTTGGTACTTTACCGTTGTAGTCAGTTTTTACTTTTTGGTATTTACTTTTGGAACATGCATATGGGAATGGTTGTTTTGGCTTTTTATTGCACTTCTAGTTTTGGTGTTGTGAAATTTACAATCTTATCTCCCGATCCAATTAAAAGAAAAAGGGTAATTCCTTCCATTTAGTGAGTGATTCTATACCCTTGGCACTGGTCACCACTCCGGGACCTATTGAAGGTGGGTTTCGGGGGTCATTATCTCTCCTTCAACTTGAAGAAGGAAGGGCCTGGCAGTCTGCTGAACCTTACCTCCTTTTGGTGAAGGCGTGTCGTGATAGAATGGTATCAGAGGCGAGGTTGAGAGATAGGATGGAGTCTGGAGTTAGGAACAGTGAGGATTGCATGGGATGGTAGGGCAATAGTGTTGGGTGACCTTGGTGCATGAATTAGGCCAGGGAAGACTGGCTAGGACACTGGATTTTAGGGCCCCCCATGATCCGATGCAAGGACTCTGGACCTACCGAATGACCAAGTGAGGCCACGCTGATTGCAGGGTAGAGACTCTAGGAAATGTACATATATCACAATGACTTGTGTTCTCGTGTTTCATGGGTGTTTAGGGAATTAAAATCATTAAAAAGATTAATTTTTTAAGGACAGTATTCTGTACTACATGGGCTTAGTCATTCCTTGTTTACCTTGTAGCTATGACACCTGGAAGGCGACCACGTGTGGTACATGCGATCGAGGCCCTAGAGACTACCTTGGCCGATCAGCAGAGAGCTGATCGAGAGGAGGAGGAAGACCAGTGGTAGAAGACACTTCGGGCCTTCCAGCGACATACCCTCGAGAAGTATGAGGGTAACACCTCTGACATGAAGACGGAGGGCTGGATAGAAGATCTAGTGATAGCTTTCGGCCTGATTCGGGCCCCGACCGAGTACTGGGTTCCTCTGGCCATCAGCCAGATGCAGGGAGCGGCGCATCAGTGGTGGACGCTTTACCTGGGGGAGAGGAGAGAATCTGAGGTGGCATGGGCTGATTTCGAGAGGGAGTTCCGGGTGGAATTCCCCTCTTCGACGATGAAGGCGGAGAAAAGGCAGGAGCTACTCTCCCTCCAGTAGGGGAGTATGTCAGTAAGGGATATGGGAATCAAGTTCAATGACCTCTTACGTTTTTCTACGAACCTCTTTCCCGATGAGGAGTCTCGGGCAAGACGTTTAGAGGAGGTGCTCCGACCCTCCCTCCAATATGCTGTTACCCCCTTTACCATGCCGACGTACTTGGAGGTTCAGAAGAATTCTGAAGTAGTGGAGAGGATGGATGCTCTAGGAGGTGGGTCACGAGAGGTGATCCAGCTGGGACCATCGAAGGGGAAGGCCTTCAGCACCAGGCCTCCAGCGTCAGGACCCTCCAGGTTCCGACCAGCAGGGAGCAGGCCGCAGCAGTTTCAGTTCCGGTCCCTTGGTCCTCACCCTTTTCTTTCGGGCCCAGAACCGTGGTGCTTCGTCTGTGGGAGCCATGGACATCTCCGGAGTCAGTGCCCAGACTGGGTACAGTACAGTGGTGGCTGATATCCCCAGCACCAGCTTCCAGCCAGGCCTTTCCAGCAGCCGCAGTAGGGACAACGAGCTCACACTCCTCCGGTGGCTGCAGCCGACCGGTAGCTCAGCTACCGGTAGCTGTCAGACACCGGTAGCTCTCGGCTACTGGTAGCTGTCAGCCACCGGTAGCTCTTAGCTACCTGTGGCTCTCGCCTACCCCCACAGGGTTTTTCCAGTAACGCTCCTTTTTTCGGAAATTGAGTTTTAAACCCTATTTTGACCCCTTTAAAACCCAGTAACTCCCATAAATGTCATTTAATTTAAATATTTAATGGATTAACCTAGTGTGTGCATCGGTTTAAACCTCCCAACCCTAATGGCATGTGGGGCCACGTGGTCAACCCACGACCCCTCTCCTTACACAGTTTCACGTTCTTATCTCAACTGTCCCCTGCCTTTCTAAAAAAAGGGGTACTCCTAGGTTTCTTTTCTCGATCACCCTATGCTAGAAGTACCCTTCATTCAGACGAGCCGCTCTTCATTCAGATGAGCCACTTTTTGTTCAGATGTGACGCATCGCTATCCGTGGAGTTCCACGCCCAGGTTTAGCATCGATCATTGATTAACATGTAGGGAATTTATCCTTCATCTCTCTATTTTTTGTATCATGTGGGGTGGGTATGATATTGCTTCGGTAGAATTGGATTAACCAAACCTTAATGAATATAATGAATGGACTCTAAGGAATGAAGGGGGGGGGTGTGACTTTTCTGAATTGTGCGGGCTTACGCCTACTGAAAATCCTGGCTGTTGGTGGTCTTTTATCTGTGCACTAATGAACCCTTACCTCTGGTGATGTTTAAATGGATCGTATTTGGGAAACCTTGCTGTGTAAAGGAATTTGGTTAATTACGTATATCCGGCTAAATAAATTGAGGCACCAGGATCAATCTCTTTTTGTGATAACCCCGGTTAAAGCACACGGAAATTGAAATCATGGAGTGTGTTAAATCTTATAAATCTGAAAATACCGGCATGGGCCTGCTTTGTGATTGGTGGTGGTGGTTTGGTTGTTTTTCCTTTCATGGGCCGTTTGCAGGGTGGTTTGGATGGGGATGGGATCCGCTGTTGATATGGGTTCAGTGGTTGTGAATTTTAAGACCGGATGGTTACCTTGTTTATATCACGAATTGGGGTGGGATCCTATGTTGATGAGAAACCATTTGGGGGGACACGGGGCAATGTATCAGGGTTTTCTTTGGTTCCAGAACTTCAAGGGATCTCACTTATCCCTTGTTGTTGTGACTTTACAAGAGAACCAGGTGTGGATGTTGTAGTTGATGCTTGAATATTTCTTTCATTTTACTTGTGCTTATGATTACTAGTTTCCCAAGTAGGTGCAGAAACTTATTTAAACATCATTACTGAACATGGAAACAAGGATGGAACAAATGGGTTTTTGTTTGGTGTGATTTGTGACGTGGACAGGGGTGTTGTTTGTGTTCTTTAGGCTGGCTGAAGAAAAACCTAAACTTGGGTGAGTTATTGTTACCTATACATATACTTGTAGTTTTGTGTTTCTTATTCGCACCCCACCCAAGTTGAGAACTTAGTGCCGAACACCCCCATTTCATGGGGGAGGGTGTTTTTCCCAACATTTCTATTAGTGGTTGGTTATTAGCTCCTTTCTGCGCCCTTTCCCAGATAGCCCAAGTATCTTCGGGCAGGCTGCGATGGCCTGAAGTCCATTATTATTCCAAGAACCTTCAGGCGGGGTAGTGTGGTGGTTGACCCAGGTGTGTGCGGGCAGGTGGTTTCCCAAGTCTCTTCGGGATGAGGCCCAGGTGTCTTCAGGTGTGACAGTGGATCCTCTAGCCCAGTGTCTTTGGGCTTGGCGATGGTTGTTCTAGCCTAGGTGTTTACAGGTGTGGTTACGTGTGACAGTTGTGGCCCAGGTGTCTGCGGGAAGGATAGTGGTTGTGGCCCAGGTGTGTGTGGGCGGGGTTTGGCAGTGGGACTATGGTGAGGTTGTGCCCTAGGTGTGTGCGGGTAGGAGATGGCAGTGGGACTGCAGTGAGAATGGCAGGATTGGTTCCATGCATAGGATGTCTTCAATAACCAATGTGGAAGTTGTAAGAGGTACCCAAACATCGATGTGCTATTACTATACATTACTTGACTTGCGTTATTTGGGGAGTGTGTGAAACGCACGACCGATTGTTGCCTATCAACAGGTCAAAGTTCCAGTGCTCTGCTAATGTGTATAGCAGCACTCGGGTCGAATCCTCGGCGATGATACTTTGTAGTAGTCGTTTGTTTTTAGTTGATTGTATTTTGATTAGGGGGGTTTGTTTGCAGAGCTTAATTGAAATGATTTATGGATGATGTTTGATTTACCAAATTGATAAATATTGGGGCGAGTTCAACATTAGGTTAGTTAAGCTTGTGATATCCTCGAGCTTTGCTTTATATTGCATTTAAATTAACACACATGTCACAAGGTGATGTTGATTAGAATTCTTAAGTGTTAAGGCTTTAAACCAAGACTTAACTTAACTTAAGGTTATAATCTCAATCAGATCTTATTTATGGTTGTGTATTTATGGTTCCAATAATCCATGGAAACCACATGTAAAACAAAACAAGTCATTAATCCATGACATGTTAAGTCCAACATACACAATGTTAATTCAAAGAATATTCATCGAGCAGAAGCTCTCAATCACTTAACATACCTAAATTATAAATCACCCCAATGAGAGATTTACTCAGCCATTTGGGTGATTAATAATCTGGTTATAATTATTATGATGATAAATTAATAAGAGAAGAAAAAGAAAGGGATAAGAAAAGAGTGGTACGTCGACACACACACACGAACAATTTGGCAATTCAGACAGCCGAATCTTCAAATATCTCCTTCTTCAAAGTTGTAGACAATAATTTTGTCTGACTACTCTCAACATTTGGAGTCATTTGGACGTAAGGATAAAATGTTATGGCCGGTTGCATAAACAAACTTAAACTGTCCATTTCAATCGAGTCTTTTTGAAGTCCATAATGTGAAAGGGTTTTTGAATATTAAGATGCCTTCAAATCCGAATGGTTTCTTCAACAAAGTAGGCCGTCTACATCTCCTATTTCACACTGAAAAATCTCAGCTCTCTTGGATGATTACATCAGGAGATATGTCATGCATACTATACTGATTTTCATTCTCGTCCAGAATGGTGGGCTGGACTTAAAAGATTTATTTGGGCCCATTTTACTTGGATTTGGGCCATGAAATTTTTATCCAAGATGAAATGTAGTGTCCCCCGAATTATGGTGGAGATTTAAGGTTTTTGGACGTCTGGATTGAACCCAGTAAATCAATCTTCAAGGCTGGTCCAGTTTGTTCACAGATTCTTTGGTCTTGTTTGTAAGGACCATATGACCCTTCAAATGGCAGAATTGGATCATGGTTCCTTCTATTGAAATGTTTTATATTGAAAGGAGAATCCTACAAAACAAGAACCACACAATTTGGATCAGTATAGTGACAGTTATAAGTAAAACCTTATACTGACTCAATTGGACTACTTTTAAAAATGCTCAAATATTATACTTAATAATAAAACATTAATATTTCACACAAATTATGCACATTTTATATAAAATAAGTAAAGGGGGAATATAATAAGTCATGAAAATATTAATAACATCAACTCCCCCACACATAGATTTGCGCGTGTCCTCATGTGCAACAAATATAAAAACATGACAAAATCATTTTTACTCACCAAAAAATATTAAAATTTTGTTTTCTCCAATCAGGGGAGGTTTAGACTATTTCACTCATCCATATTGAATTCCATCACAAATTTGGTTCACAATAATTCATCAGAAACAATTCATTTTTTCATGTTCAAGGTTTGAATTGGAAAATGTAGGCACTCAAAACTTACTCCTCTCAAGATGATAAAAATGTATTTTAGGAGGTTCACTCATTCACCAACAAAAAGTGAAAATCAAGAGTTTGTAAGAGCTCTCAGATTCCATTCCCAAATATAATGTGTACAAAAATCAAGAGGTCTTTTAAGGGGTTTTTCAGTGGCTATGGGACGGTAGGTATATAATGTCCAAAGGAAAAGAGGGGTTAAAAACACCAACATGGAAAAATCAATGCACATTTTTTTTTGAAATTTGATTTGAAAGGAAATAGAAACACATATTTACAAGGGCATGAATGTGTGATGAATGAAAATTGAGGGAGATAGAAAATGGAATAGGGTGAGATGATGGAATATGTACAACATGGAAGACTTCCAATAATGACACAATACAAGATGATTCAAGTGTTCTTTTTTTTCTTTTTTTTTTCTCTTTTTTTTCGAAAGTTGTGCTTGAAACAAGTCTCACAGTCATCTTCCAACCCATGTTTGATCTTCTCATGGAACTAATTTTAGTAGTTATAACACGATCAAAGGTTGATGATGAATGATTTTTGACCCACCCAAGACACAACCCATTCCTTTTTTTCATTTTTTTTAATATAATTTTTTTCATTTTTTTTGAACACTTTTCAATGACTTTTGTACAAATGAAAATTACACATATACACCCCAAAGCTCCCAGAATTACAAACTCTCCCCCACACATGAATGGATGCTTGCCCTCAAGCTTATGATGATACATTGGAAATCAATGAAAATACGCCCAAAAATGAAGTCCATTCCCCCCACACATAAATTTCAATAAATTGTACAATGAAAATCCATGAAGATGTTGGGTGGGACAAGGTATTAGGCTTGTAATGTGGCTATCAAAAGAAAGGTTTTCATAGGCTCAAAGGGGCTTTCAAAAGTAGGATCATTGTAAGGGTAACGAGAGGCTATTTGGCTATTCTGATTCTCATGTGGCTTAGAAAATGCCTCTATCATATTAATGCACACAAAAGATGGAAATTCAACTCGAAGGTCTACAAACTCAAGACTCACAATCAGTGGTGAAGACACACAATGAAAAAGATGGCCATAGATGACCTTGGCATGAAGGATAATGTTATTCCTCACGGTAGGGGAGAATAATTTTCCACCAAAAATTGTTCATTCAAAATGTTTGTTATTGACACAAAATTGTTTACCCAAGTTTGAGATAAAAATTCAATATATTTGAGTTTAAAACAATCCTTTTGACTCCCCAAAATGGTTGGACAGAATTTCAATATTGGATGATGAGTAATTATGACACCCCTTTTTTTCATATTTTTTAATTAAATTTTTTAAATTTTTTTATTTTTAATGACACATCCACACAAAAGAGAGAATAGAAAAAAAAAGTTGTGTAAGAATGTTGTAAAAAAAATGAGAGGGAGAGAGGAAGAAGAAGAAATAGAGAGAAGAAGAGAGGGAAGAGAGATTAAGGAGAGATAGAGTTAAAGGGAAAGACGTGCCCCCTGGTTTGGATTTGGTGGGTCTCCATCCAGTGGTGGTTCTATTGAAGTGGATGGGGTTTCGATGGAAGTCGACGTGGTTCCTGGATTGTGAGACCTCTCATGGTGATGCTTTAACCGATGTCCGTTAACCGTGAATGTTCTTTTTGAAGAAGGGTCTTCGACTTGCACTGCACCAAATGGGTAAACATTAGAAATAATAAAAGGTCCATCCCAACGAGAATTGAGCTTACCTGGGTGAAGTCTAAATCGAGAATTGAAGAGCATTACCTTTTCACCTTCATGAAATACCTTTCGAAGAATGTGCTTGTCATGGAGTGACTTTGCCATTTCTTTGTAGAGAATGTAGTTCTCATACGAATCGAGTCGAAGCTCCTCCAATTCAGTCAACTGCAACAATCTTTCTTCACCAGATTTTTCACAATCAAAATTAAAAGTTTTGACAGCCCAAAATGACTTATGTTCGATTTCAACTTGTAAATGAAAGGCTTTACCAAAAACTAGCCTAAATGGAGACATCCCAATGGGTGTCTTATAGGTTGTTCGATAGGCCCAAAGTGCTTCACCAAGTCTATCGGGCCAGTCTTTTCTTGTGGGATTAACAATTCTTTCAAGCACTCTTTTCACTTCTCTGTTAGAAAGTTCAGCCATTCCATTTGTTTGAGGGTGATATGCAGTGGATGTTTTATGTACAACCCCATTCTTTTTCAAAAGTGACTCCATGGTACTATTACAGAAATGAGTTCCTAAGTCACTTATCAAAGCACGTGGTGTTCCGAATCGATGGAAGATATGGGTTTTGAGGAACTCACTCACTGTTTGAGCATCATCTTTCCTAGTGGGTTTGGCCTCGACCCACCTAGAAACATAGTCAACAGCAAGGAGAATGTAGGATAATCCATTGGAAGGGGAAAAGGTCCCATGAAATCGATGCCCCAAACATCGAAAAGCTTACAGAAGATTAATGGCTTTTGAGGCATTTCGTTTCTTTTGGAAATTGTGCCAAAATTTTGGCAAGTGGGACATGATTGACAGAACTCGTGTGAGTCCTTGAAGAGTGAAGGCCAAAAGAATCCAGAATCTAGGACCTTTCGAGAAGTCCTTTGTGGTCCAAAGTGGCCACCTCCAGGCATTGAGTGGCAGAATTCCAAGATGGAGGATTGTTCAGTTTCATCAACACATCTCCTAATTACCATGTCAGCCCCAGTTTTCCAAATTTTATTATCTTCCCAAAAATAATGCTTTGAATCACTTTTCATCTTTTCTTTTTGTTCTTTTAAAAAATATTTAGGGAAAACACCAGAAACCAAGTAATTGACAATTGGGGCATACCATGGTAACTTTGGAGTGAGAGATGAGAGGTGTTCAGTTGGAAATTCAAGATCAATTATTTCAAAATGAGAAGAATTAGAAATTCTACTCAGGTGGTCAGCCACAGGGTTTTCTTTTCCAGGTTTATCCTTTATCACAAGGTCAAACTCTTGGAGCATTAAAATCAATCTTATTAGCCTTGGTTTGGAATCACTTTTCTTAAGTAAGAACTTTAATGCTGAGTGGTCCGTGAAGATGATGATTTTGGCACCTAAGAGATAGGGCCAGAATTTATCCAAGGCAAAAACCACAGCTAAAAGTTCTTTTTCAGTCACAGTGTAGTGTGATTGAGTTTCATCCAATGTTTTTGAGGCATAAAAGATGACATGAGGAATGTTTTCTCTTATTTGACCAAGAACATCCCCAATGGCCCTATCAGAAGCATCACACATCAATTCAAATGGTAAGGACCAATCTTGGGGTTGGATTATTGGAGCAGATGTGAGAGAAGATTTGAGTTCAATGAAGTCTCTCTTGCAAGCCTCATCAAAATTGAATGTGACATCATTTTGAAGTAAACGATTGAGTGGGAGGGAAATCTTGCTGAAGTTCTGAATGAATCGCCGATAGAAACCGGCATGACCAAGGAAGGACCGAATGTCTCGAACTGATTTGGGTTCAGGAAGTGATTGGATCGCCTCAATTTTGGCTGGATCAACTTGGATACCCTCTTGAGAAATTATATGCCCTAGAACAATCCCATTTGAAACCATGAAGTGACATTTTTCAAAATTCAGCACAAGGATGCACTTGACACACTTTTGAAGGACCAAAGAGAGTGAATGTAAGCAAGATTAAAATGACTCGCCATAAATGGTAAAGTCATCCATGAAGACCTCCATGCAATTCTCAATGAATTCAGAAAAGATACTCATCATACACCGCTGTAATGTTGCAGGAGCATTACAAAGGCCAAAAGGCATTCTCCTATAGGCATAGGTTCCAAAGGGGAAAGTGAATGTGGTCTTTTCTTGGTCTTGAGGTGCGATTAGAATTTGGAAGTAGCCGGTGTAACCATCAAGAAAGCAATAGTGTGACTTTCCGGCCAATCTCTCAAGCATTTGGTCAAGGAAAGGAAGTGGGTAGTGATCTTTTCATGTTTCAACATTCAATTTGCGATAATCGATGCACACACGCCATTTGTTTTTCACTCGAGTTGTGACCACTTCTCCATGTTCATTTGTGACAACTGTTATCCCGCCCTTCTTAGGAATGAATTGAATTGGACTAACCCATTCACTATTAGAAATTGGGTAGATAATACCAGCTTGAAGAAGCTTGGTAATCTCTTCCCTAACTACCTCAAGTATGAGTGGATTGAGTCTTCTTTGAGGTTGCCTAATTGGTTTGGATGATTCCTCTAGATGGATGTGATGCATGCAAAGGGCGGGGTTGATTCCTGGAATATCCTCTAGGGTCCAACCTAAGGCATTTTTGTTTTCCTCTAACACTTGAACAAGTTGGGACTCCTCAGTTTCAGAAAGTGAAGCAGAGATAATGACAGGGTAGGAGGGATCATGGAAAAGGAATGCATACTTGAGGTGTGAAGGAAGTGGTTTTAGATCAGTTTCAGCCTTGATTTGAGAGCTAGAAAAGTTAGGAGCAGGAGAAGGGATTCCATATGGGTTTGGATCATTTTCCTCAATATTGTCCAAGGTGGAGCAGTAGAGATCAGAGTTGATGTGGGATTCAAGAGAGTTTTCAAGTTCCTCTAGATTGATGGAGTCTATGAATGAAGGGTCCACATCAACTTCACCATTTATGACTTTGTTAATCATGGTGCAGATTTCACAAGATCCTTTATCATTTGAACATGAAGAACATGGTGGATTGGGGTTCGATTGAATCTTAGAAGTGTCCTCAAAAGCATGGATTGAGAATGCAGAGTGATCCTCAGATGGGTATCGCATGGCTTGGAAAATGTTGAACATGACCAGTTGGTCACCGAATTCCATGGATAAGATGCCTGAATGGACATCAATCTTGGTTCTTGCAGTCATGAGGAATGGTCTTCCTAGAATTAGGGGAGATCGAGAAGAGGTCGTCTCACCTTCCATGTCAAGGACATAGAAATCAGCTGGGAAGATAAGATCATTGACCCGAACAAGAACATCCTCAATTATCCCCTCAGGACTGGTAGTACTTCGATTGGCTAATTGAATGACAACACCCGTTGGGTGCAAGGGACCTAGACCAAGGTTGGAGAAAATGTATTTGGGAATGACATTAATTGAGGCTCCTAGGTCTATAAGTTCATCATCAAAGTTGGAACTCCCTATTTGACATGGAACCGTGAAGGTCCCTGGATCTTTGCACTTCATGGGAATGGACTGTTGGGTTGAAACATTTTCAATGTTCCTAAGTTGCCTCTTATGGGTGCACAATTCCTTAAGAAACTTGGAAAACTTAGGGATTTTTTTGATGGCATCTAAGAGGGGGATGTTCACTTCAACACGTCTAAACATGTCAAGAATTTCAGGATCAGGTTCAAAGGACTTCTTAGGCTTGGAGATGGCTTGAGGAAAAGGAATTGGGTTCCTTAGAGGAATGGAAGAAGGTGAAGGAGTGGATTCAAGTTCCTTTTCCAGCTTTTTGTTCTTTTCATTTTCTAGATCAACATCGAAAGGGGAGGTAGAGCAATCAGCATGGGGCATAACAATTTGCTTTCCCGATCTAAGTGCAATTGCACTTACATTACCCTTAGGGTTGGGTAATGGTTGAGCTGGGAGTTGGGATTAATTGGATGGTTGTTGCTGGCTAAGGTGGGATGCAAGTTGACCTATTTGGGTTTCAATGTTCTTGAGGCCAGAATGAGTGAAGGAAGTAAGATCCTCTACAACACTTTCCCATGGTTGTTTATAAGAAGAGGCTTGTCCCAAATTGGGTTGGCCTTGATTTTGGTTCTTGGGAAAGCGATTGTATTGGGTGGGGAATTGGGAAGTCTCGTTAGGATAGTGGAATCCAGGAGGAGGATTGTTCCTTTGGGGTAGAGGGACAAAAGGATAAGGTTGTTGGAAGTTACCAACACCTTGACTATATTGGAACTGGTTTGGATTTTTATGAGGGAACTGAGGAGGATGAGAAATGGGATTACCATACCTCAGAGGTGGGTTAAAGGTAGAAGAGAAGGGCTCAGAGTGGGGTTGGTTGAAGTTTCTAACAAACAGACCTGATTGTTGAGGGTTGAAGTTTCGCTGAGCATATGCAGCATTGAGCTCCATTGGACTAGATGAATCAGATGGATCATCTTGAAGTTGTGGACATGTGTCAGTCGGATGAGATGGAGAGTTGTAGATTCCACAATTCTTGATAGGTCTAGGGAATAGTGACTGTGGATAAGATGAGGTTGGGGCTTTGGTAGCCACCGCTAGTTGACGCACAAGACCTGTAAGTTCACTCATCCACTCAGTCATCTTGTTGGGCTCTATGGATTGATTCTATTGGGCTTGTTTCACTTGAGCATGTGCTCGAGTATGGAATTGATGCGTGTTTGGAGATCTCTTGCAGCTGCAGGAGTTTTGTCAACAAGAGCACCGCCACTTGCGGCATCAATGAGAGTTCGCTCCATAGCCAATAACCCCTCATAGAAGTATTGGATCAGGAGTTGGTCAGGGATTTGATGGTGTGGGCAGGTTGCCACAAGCTTTTTGAACCTCTCCCAATACTCATGGAGTGATTCATTAGGGAATTGACAGATGCCTCTTATTTCCTTTCGGATAGAAGCTGTCCGGGAAGCGGGAAAGAACTTCCCAAGGAAAAGTCTCTTCATGTCAACCCATGAGTTTATGGAACCAGGTGGGAGGTAGTAGAGCCAAGACTTGGCAGAATCTGCTAGGGAAAAGGGGAAAGCTCTAAGCTTGATTTGTTATTCAGAAACCCCTTGAGGTTTCATGGTTGAGCAGACCACTTGGAACTCTTTGAGGTGAAGATGAGGATCCTCACCAGCTAGACCATCGAAATGAGGAAGAAGATGAATCAAACCCGACTTGAGTTCGAAGTCAGCCTCTATGTTTGGATATTGAATACCAAGAGGTTGGTAATTCATATCAGGGGAAGCGAGTTCTTTTAGGGTTTTTCCCTAGGATTGGCCATTTCAATTTCAACTGGTTGGATGAGGACTGGTTCTTGAATTATTTGAGTATCTCTTATGTTCCTCCTAAGTTGGCGAAGTGTTCGCTCAATTTCAGGGTCAGAAAAATCTTAGGGATTGTTTGGAAGGCTACGGGGCATTCAGAGAGATTTTGGAAGAAAGAGGAAGATGGTTTTTTCTTTGTATTTTTTCAGTTTATGATTTTTAAGAGGAAGACGGGTTTTTCTTTGTGTTTTTTTTCAATCATTTTTTTTTTAAATTTTTTTTTTTTTGGTTTTTGTTTTTGAAAATAACTAGAAACTAATAACTACTTAAAGCACCATCCACGGAAATAGCGCCATTTGAAACGCACGGCCTATTGTCGCCTATCGACCGATCAAAGTTCCGGTGCTCTGCTAATGTGTATAGCAGCACTCGGGTCGAATCCTCGGCGATGATACTTTGTAGTAGTCATTTGTTTTTAGTTGATTGTATTTTGATTAGGGGGGTTTGTTTGCAGAGCTTAATTGAAATGATTTATGGATGATGTTTGATTTACCAAATTGATAAAGATTGGGGTGAGTTCATCATTAGGTTAGTTAAGCTTGTGATATCCTCGAGCTTTGCTTTATATTGCATTTAAATTAACACCCATGTCACAAGATGATGTTGATTAGAATTCTTAAGTGTTAAGGCTTTAAACCAAGACTTAACTTAACTTAAGGTTATAATCTCAATCAGATCTTATTTATGGTTATGTATTTATGGTTCCAATAATCCATGGAAACCACATGTTAAACAAAACAAGTCATTAATCCATGACATGTTAAGTCCAACATACACAATGTTAATTCAAAGAATATTCATCGAGCAGAAGATCTCAATCACTTAACATACCTAAATTATAACTCACCCCAATGATAGATTTACTCAGCCATTTGGGTGATTAATAATCTGGTTATAATGGTTATGATTATAAATTAATAAGAGAAGAAAAGGAAAGGGATAAGAAAAGAGTGGTACGTCGACACACACACACGAACAATGATGATAATTAAAAACGAACTTTCAATTGAATGAGGAAGCTAAAGAAGGGAAGGGGATTGAACTGAATTTAAACTATTTTAAGAAAATTAATATTAAAATACATAAGGTGTAAGAGAATAAGAGATATTGAAGAAGTAACTTTCATTAAAACAGAATTACAAAGAAAGAGAATTACAAGATTACAAAAATGAAGAACACAAAAGTAAGTGAAAACAAAGAGAGGAGGAAAGGTCTCTCAAGTGAAAACTTGAGTATGGCAGGTCCTCACAAGCCTTTGGCAATGCTTTGGTCGTGCCAATATGATATCCTCTCTTCTGAAATGCCAACCCCTCTCAAGGAGAGAAGGGGAGAGAATTTATAGCCCAAGGAGTGGACTGTTTGCATTCCCAATCTGTCCCTCCACTTGCATCGCCAATTTGGCAATTCAGACACCCGAATATTCAAATATCTCCATCTTCAAATTTTTCGAAAATAATGTTGGCCGACTACTCTCAACATTTGGAGTCATTTGGACGTAAGGATAAAAAGTTATGGCCGGTTGCATAAACAAACTTAAACTGTCCATTTCAATCCAGTCTTTTTGAAGTCCATAATGTGAAAGGGTTTTTGAATATTAAGATGCCTTCAAATCCGAATGGTTTATTCAACAAAGTCGGCCGCCTACATCTCCTCTTTTACACTGCAAAATCTCAGCTCTCTTGGATGATTACATCAGGAGATATGTCATGAATACTATACTGATTTTCATTATCGGCCAGAATGGTGGGCTGGAATTCAAAGATTTATTTGGGCCCCTTGTAGTTGGATTTGGGCCATGAAATTTTTATCCAAGATGACATGTAGTGTCCCCCGAATTATGGTTGAGAGTTAAGGTTTTTGGACTTCTGGATTGAATCCAGTATATCAATCTTCAAGGCTGGTCCAGTTTGTTCACAGATTCTTTGGTCTTGTTTGTGAGGACCATATGACCCTTCAAATGGAAGAATTGGATCATGGTTACTTCTAATGAAATGTTGTATTTTGAAAGGAGAATCCTAAAAAACAAGAACAACACAATTTGGATCAGTATAGTGACAGTTATAAGTAAAACATTAAACTGACTCAATTGGACTACTTTTAAAAATGCTCAATTATTATACTTAATATTAAAACATTAATATTTCACACAAATTATGCACATTTTATATAAAATATGTAAAGGGGGAATATAATAAGTCATGAAAATATTAATAACATCAGTGTTCCTTGGTGAGGCTTGGTTGGATAGTTTACCTTGTTAGGTGGTTAGTTTACTCTTTTTCTCATGGGACTTTAGTACATTCCCCCACTTGTGCATGAGAGTCTTGGGTTTTCCCTACTGATTATACATGTATGCTCACCCTACGTATATAAAACTGCTTTCAGGTTTCTAGGAGGACTTCGGGGATTGTGCGGGACCATACTAGCTTAGACCTTTGGGGTAGTTACAGTTTCTATTTTTGTTTCTTTGGTACTTTACCCTTGTAGTCACTTTGTACTTTTTGGTATTTACTTTTGGAACATGCATACGGGAATGGTTGTTTTGGATTTTCTTGCACTTCTATTTTTGGTGTTGTGAGATTTACTATCTTATCTCCTGATCCAATTAAAAGAAAAGGGTAATGCCTTCCATTTAGTGAGTGATTCTATACACTTGGTGCTGGTCGCCACTCCGGGACCTATTGAAGGCGAGTTTCACGGGTCATTATCTCTCATTCAACTTGAAGAAGGAAGGTCCTGGTAGTCTGCTGGCCCTTCCCTCCTTTTGGTGAAGGCGGGTCGTGACAGATGGACAATATAACGTCTTTCTAAATGATCTCCTTTCCATGATACAATATTCAAACTTCACTTCATGGATAAAATAATTGATATCTTTCCTCGAATTGTGTTTTAACTAATTTTGGAATTAATCACACTAGAAAAAGTAATCTCATTTGAAGAATCAATACTAAATCACAGATATTGATTTTTTCTCCATGAAACATTCACTCTATTCCTCTTAGTGGATTGTATATAACCGCTTTGTAAAAAAATTCTTTGATGACTATGAGTGCCGTATTGGAATACATATTCCTTGTTAGATTCAACATCACGTTATCTTCCACCTAATATTTTCTTGGAACTACCTATTTCTTTTGTGCTCATTTTTTCATTATTTTCATCAAATAGTGTTATTGTGAAAAACTAAATTTTGGTGCTTGATACATCCCTCATTGAGGTTCTTTTAAATCCTCTAAAACATTAAACCTATTTTAAGTTATAATAGTCCATATTATTGGATAAAAATTCTATTCATATGTCAAAGGAGTGGAGTGTGTATGTATTTATTCTATAATCTCCAATTCATTCATCACGTTTCAATGCATTTACATGTGACCGATATTAGAAAAAATTAAATGTATACAATGATAATATACAAAATTCATTTTTACATAATTCAGATTTTAGAATATGTTGATTTCTTCATAGATATTTAGTATTTTAACTTCAAAACATCTACTCATGATGTAACCAATCATCCACAATAAAATAACTGTTGTGTTTATTTATTTCACTAACCACACATCTATAATATTCATTGAAATCCTCCTTTATTCGAGATTTTAGATCAATATTATGCATTCATCTTGAGGTTTCCTTTAGAAGGATATTCATATTTCCACTTTCTGTGTTTATGATCTTCTCTTGTTAATTTAAATTTTAATTCTAAATAGAAATAATATTCTTAAACATTGAAACTGAATCTATACATGATAGTCTCTATTCTTCAAGTTGTGTCTTGAGTGGCATGATGAAAACATTAAATTCAATGAAAATACATATATTTAGTACAACATATTTATTTATTTATTACATAAAGACACACATGATACAATCACAAATAATAGAAAGTAATAGTTTCTTTGGGAAAATAGATACATTGTATAAAAACATGAAACAGGTATACAAAAAAATTATTTGAAATTCTTTTACATAAATTTAAAAATTAATGGCTCTTTGAAAATTGCATAGGCTAACATGAAGATGTATATAATAAATGGGTTCACTATAAGGCCTAGTATGGGAATTATTAATGAATAAAATGATAAAAATAATACTTTTTAGCCATTAGGAATATGAAGTTGAAATAAAAGTGGTGAAAATCATAAACCTGAACATCAAAATATGATATAATATGATAACATTAGTGAATCATAGGAATGTGGAAACACCATAAAATAAGATATCATAAGCATACGTCAAGGATATCCCCTATGATATCATAACATATTGTAATCAAGATAACATCTCATGCAACATAAATGGTATATCATGAGACAAAACCATTACCCAATGCATTGGATGGATATTTAATTTTTGGCCAACCCATCACATTCAAATCATGGACATGAATTATTGTTCCATAAAGATAAAAAAATAAGAATGGCATTCATAAATTTTATACCTCTATTTAGGAGTGTTGGAAAAATAAATAGGTGCACCCAATAAATTATGTAAAGACATATCTAGGTGAATACCTTTGGATTGGAAATTAGGATAGGTTTCACAACACAGATGTTAGAAATAGAAAATCACAAGATATTTTCGACATCATAATAAGTAAACATAAGAATTATTGAATGAGTTTAATGAGAGGTAATGGTGGTACCAAATTACATGGAAATCATTTTTATAGTAAAATCGATGTGTAAAAATTCATTACAATTGAAAAAATTAGAAATAAATGACATAATACAAATAATATGCTAGAATAAATAGGAGGATGAGAGATTCACTTTACTTGGTAATAGTAAAGGATCAGGTAAAAGTAATAATGTGAGTAGAGAAATGATACATAAATAATATAAAATAAATTTTTGAGTGAATGGATATTTATAAGTACATGAAAATAAAATATATGGATATTAATGATTCTAAATACAAATTAGGTGCATGAATGGAATGGAAGAAATATATAGAGAGAGAGAGGGATCCCATACCTTGAGATGGTGCTTCTAAATGCTTGGGTGGAGATTCTCAACATCTTGAGGACACCCATGGATAAATTTAGAGAGGTGGAGGGAGATGAAAATAATTATCAATAGGTTTTGAGTGAATATTTCTAGGAGATTGGGTCGGTATTTTTTGTAAAAGATAAGGGAATTCTTTATTAATTTCTAAACATATATTTTGAACTCTATATAATAAAATAATCAAAACCACAAAACATGACAGGGATTTTCCCTTGGTTACTGCCAAACTAGATTTATTTTCGAAATTTTATAAGCCTAAGAACAAATCAAATTAAAATAATACCATTGGTTATGTGGAACAGAGTCATGTCCATAAATAATTTATTTTAAAACCTTGAAATATAATATATTTCTTCAAGGATTAATTAATGGGTTATAAAATAAATTAAATAACATAAAGAAATTATTTTAATGGAGAAACCTATATTTTTCATGTATATCCGTTTTAGTGTTTAATACATAACTTTTTAGGCTATGATCTTTCCATAATAGATACAGTACATTTATACCATATTTAATTTTAAAAAAATTTACTATCTCGATTTTTTTTAAACATCAGAAATGGATAATTTTGACCAGATGATTTCAAAAATATTTTTTATTTTATCAATATTATTTCCTAAATATGAGAATTTTTACTTTTAATTAAAAACATTATTTATTGAAAAATAATTGTTTTTATGGTAATAAAAACTTCCTAACCCTTATAAAAATTACATTGGAATTCACTAAAGAGTATTATCAATTATTTTTAAATAAATATTATTTAATGACATTTTCTATTAATATAAAATTTGTATAAAAAATTATAGAAATAATCAAAAGACTATATTAATTGGATTATATATTTTCCAAAAAATGCATCTTTAATTTAATTATATGAATATATTATTATATAATCATGAATATATAAATAATAAACAGAAATACATATTATCCTTATTTTACTAAAAAAACATATAAATTCATTTTATTATGGTCTAGATACATAACCCCTTATTACACAAGTGTACTCTTTATGGGTAACTTGTGCGTTGATGGTATTTTATTGGGTTGTTTCAGCAAACATGGTTTGGGTCGAGATCTCAATAATCATGAAATAATAATATTAATAGTTCCATTTATGTTTTAGTTTATTGATATTCTATTTTTACTAGTCAATGGAAATTCCCAGTTATTCCATCTCCCTAGGATGATTTGATAGATGATATTTATAGGTTATGATCCTACAAGTTGAAGACATCAATTATATTGTCTATATCATTTATAATTTATCATAATACATAATAAATAGTGTTCTTAATGATCACTGTACAACATCTATATTATGAAATTTTAATATTTTAGATGTTTTTTTAAATCCAAAATGTTATATCAGTCCTAAATAACCAAATATATTCATGTGTTTGTTATAACTACATTTCATTATAATTAATTTATCTATTTATAAGGGAATTTAATTTTTAAATGTTTGGTTCATTACATTATTATACTATTTAAAAATTTCACCCATGAAATTTGATTTCATACAATAAAGAATTGAGGGTATTCTATTTCAATGCCTCTTTCGTTTCCTAGAAATATTCATCAAACATGTGGTTCTTCTATAAAACATTTGATTAGTTGAGTTATATTCTTTCATAGAAATTATTATTTGGAATATAAGATCACCACTAGATACTATTCATATGAAAGATCATTCTCCTAGGGTATCCCCTCTGGATTTAGTACATGTGAGGTTTCTAGTAAGTACATCCTCTAGATGTATAAATTGAATGCATCATCTGTATGGGATATATTATGTGGGAGTGTATGTTAATATTCCAAATCTCTAATGTGAATAAGGATCTCAAATGGGATGATATATCTTGGACTAATAAATACCTTCTTCCCAAACTTCATGACATTACTCCATGAATTTTTGTGGAGGAAAACCTTATATTATACCTCAAACTATAGGTCTCATTAATGTTCTTTTTCAAATAATTTGTGTTAAACTTTTACAAATTTCATATGGTGTTTAATGGTTATAACCTTATATATCTTCTTTTGGATAATATCATGTCTGAAAAAAATTCCACTCTAAAACATCAACCCTAAATGTTAGAGTCTGACACCTCATCCCATACAGGTCTTCATAACGTGAACTTTGAATTGTATAATGAAAATTTTTTAATATAAGAACTCCAATGGGGTAAGGTATTGATCCTATATCCTTGAAAATCCATTCAACATGATCAAAACATATCCACTAGAGTTTTAATGGTTCTTTTTGACTAAACATCCATCTTAGGTTGTTAATAAATACTAAAACATAGCTCTATATCTAACACCTTCTGAAGGATTCTCTAGAAACACACAGAAAACCATATCTCTCGATTATATACAATGGATCATGGCCCTCTATGTAGTCATAAATGTTCACTTATATATATCGTGGTGAGTTGGTCATGAGGGAAATCACCATTGATAAAAATTAAATGTGATGAATTTGTAGTGAAAACCACTACAATTCTGATGGGATTATTCCACATTGATTTTATGGGGAGTCTAATGATGAATTTGATCATTATATTATCCCACTTACATACATCTATGGTAATTGGTTTCATCATACCATTCTAATCCAATCATTCATCCTTGACATATTGGAATACCATGAAATGAGATTCGAATTATGAATTATCTCCCTTATTGTTATCCCACCATACGTCTCTTTAGATAAAAATAAATCTTTGTACTTATTGGATTATTAGATAAGGATGTGATATGTGAATTATCTTGATGTTACTTATGTAGGTATAGTTTTGATGGGGCACATATATGGGTTACAAAACCTATAACTCTATCTTTAGAAAAGTTGATGAGGTGAATGTTTGCTATGTTTTTTTAATATAACTTTCATATTTTTTTTCATGAATTATCCTATCAATAATGGTTAGTTGAGAATTTATTTGGTAAAGGTGGTATGAAAATATTTTTATTATTCCCATTTCCTTCCTTTTTATGTCCAATATGATTGGATGACATTCAGTTCTCATTAGGGATAAGGTTTCAAGATCATTCTTACTCAGATCATATGGTTCATTTTTTAACTTCATAAGATGGTAATAAATAGATAAATAATAATCCTTTATTATCTATAACCACCTTCATTGGAAAATATTGAGGTCATTTTGTATGAAAATATACTTGATGATTTTATGATTTGTATATATTTCAATCTTCTTTCAATAGAGATAGTGTTGAAAAATACTCAACATAAAGATCACTTTAACCAAGTGAAGATCATGAATTAGATAGTTATACTCAAAGATCATTAATTTTCTAGAGGCATAGTGTAACACCCCTAACCTAGAATCCCAGAGTATGTGCATTATTACAAATCATTGGCATGATCAAAAAAGATCAAGTCTCAAAAAACCGATTAGTTTTGTAGCCTTGGAAGTACTAGATACATTCATAAAGATTACATTACATCCTAAAATGGAAAACTACAACAACATTGTTTCCATGGAAAACACTGAGATCCCATAGACTATCCCTGCTTATGAATCATAATAAACTTCTTGGAATCCTGGGAAAATTAAAACATAGAAAGGGGTGAGCTCAGATGCTCAGTAAGGATAACAATATAGCATAAGATTTCATAAATAATCATAATCATTTAAGGAAATGTATAAGACTAAAACAGAATCCTTTTAAACTTGAACTTCAGCATAATATGGAAAAGATAAAATCAAATAATTCCATTTACTTATTCACATGGATATTCTACTAGTAGAATAATCACATGCAATATCAATAGCCACTTTAAAAATGATGGAATGCATAATACCAGATATTCATAACCACATAGTAAAGGTCTTGTGCCAAGACTTCAAATAAGATTTTTTAAAGGGCTTGTTCCAAGACACTATTTTCTCTCATGAGACATACCAATGCATTGAGGAGCTATAGCAGGCTCCACTTGTCACTTACTAAGTCCAATTCATTCTCCAAATGAAAAGGTTTAAATATAACATAAAAATTCGTATTAAAGCTAGCATATGAAATGTCAATACTTTATCCATAAACCATGAATGGTGTAAAACTAACACATCCATAGTCAAAAATATAAAAAAAATCATCAATACAATATGGAAGATTTTAATCATAATAAATCAACTTCAAACAAGTTTAAAATCTATCAAATGATGCTGACATAGTTGAAAATGATTTGTAAAACTCTTTGAGAAAATTATCCATTTTTAATGAAAACAATTAAAAGTAACACAATTTAGAAAATAAGACATTTAAAGACATTTTTTAATCAAAGTGTCCCATACCACTTTGAAACTTTTTAAAGGACTTAACATTTTAAAAACAATCATGTCCATGTAAATAAATTCTTAAAAACCATTTTGAAAACATGGACATTAATGCGAATGATTTAGAAGAATAAATATTTAAGACATTTTCAATGATATTTTAGTAAAAAAAGTCCCTCAGAAGAATCCATTTGAAAACTCTTTCATGAAACATGGACATGGATAATAAATATGTCCCAGTAGATACTTACATAAAAACAACCTCGGATAATAATGAGATTGTGAAATTAACCCTTACCTTGCACTTTCCTTTGGTCGAGGGTACATTTATCATCCAGTATAATGACCATTTTATGTTATGAGATTATACCAGAACCATATTCAGATTTATTATATCATACATGATTCATTTATGATTTTATAATTCCTATTTAATAATGATTTTCATGTTAAATTAACATTTCGGGTAATAATCCCTTTCTTTATCGTACATAGTTTAACTTGTTATTTTTGATCGTATCATTTAGATCATGATTTTAATACTTATAGAATATAAAACTTTGTTTATAAATCATTCATATTTAGAATATAAATATTTATAATAGATAGATATATGAAATGGAAAACACCGTTTATGGAGATGGTAGGCCGTACGTACGCATAAACACTGTTTCTGTTTTCATATCCTATTGAATGGAAGTAAGTTAATAAGATATATGTAAGTACATAAATACATATATATAAATATATATATATATATATATATATATCTACAGTATAATTATTATTTCATATATTACATACTTATTAGTAATATATATTTTTATAATCGTCGATGAATGGTGAACAAGGAAATGAATCTCATCATGTTGTGGAGACGGTAATCCGTACGTACGCACGAGTAACAACATAATTTCCTTAAAGGTGTGGAATTGGATGGTATATTAATTTTACAGAGACATTATCATGTTATATTAATTATTAATATACATATTACTCATCATTATATCCATCCAAATAAGATAGTGTTGAATAACAAATTACACCACGGCGTGGAGACGGTAAGTCGTATGCACGCAAGCATGGTGACATTATCATTCATAGGATGGATAAAATAATGAATATGGTTGTGGAATATTTATAATAACATCACAGTATATATAAGGTAAATAAGTTATTATTTTGGTATGATAATATCAAATAAAGAGTAAGTGGAAGTAGAAAAGAACTTGAAAGAGGGTGGTGAAATCATTACCTCTTTTTTCAGGTTCATCCATTTTATTTGATCAAAAGGGCTCTTTAGGTTGGATTAATGATAAAAATAAGGCCTATAGGATGAATAGAGGATATTTGGGAGGATATTTGGTTCAGGGTTGGCCGAGAAAAATGGCTTTGAAGGTGTTAATTAGAGAGAAGGGGGAGTGCCCTTTTATAAGAGGGGTGAGGGGCACCTTAGGAAAAATTCAAAATATTATTTTATAATAAATTTATTTTCGGTTTATAAAGGATAAAAAATTAATTATATAAAGGATAATGTGGTTATAGATCTAAAACAACTCAACCAATAGGTTTTAGAGAGGTTTGGGGAACTATATTAACCTTATCTTTTATATTTTACTCTTAGTTAAATAGATTGACATTTACCATGTCTCTTTCTATTTTTATATTATATGCTTAATAAACATACTATATACTTACAAGTGAACCCCAAGTGGTTCATTAATGATATACCTAAACTTATATAAATCTTTTGTATGAACCTTAGATTTTTAGAAATATAATATCAATTAATAATATAATATTTGTTTAAAAAACTAATTTATGTCAATTTTGACACTATTTGGTATTTTGTTTTTTCTAAATTCATAACAACATTTTTACTTCAAATAAAATTCATATAACCAACCCTAACATGTCATAGTAACCTATAAAATTATTTTAATTCATAAAAAGTCTCAAATTACATTTATTTGGATATTTATAATATGAATTATTTTAATATTTCATTAATTATGTAATTACTGCATCATCGTTTTATCATAAATAAATTAAATTATTTACTGTATAAAAAATATAAATAAAATACCACCATGTAAGAAATATTTTTATCTTTCTAATTAATATTTATAGTCTAATTTATCTTATGTTTTACCCTATATTAAAAATTGTTTAGTTATTAAACTTTGAATTTAACACTTTTAACTATTCTTTAAATTAAATAATAATAAATGTCCTAATCTAATCCATGTGGAACTAAAGGATCATATTTTATTCCTAAGGTTGTTTTTGGTAGAATTAATCTTTTCCAATAGAATTAAGACATGTGTTAGGGTAATAATAAAATCATTTTTACCCATAATTACCCTATTTACTTTTAACTGAGGTAAATAAATGTAAAAAGTTACTATTCACAAACAATTATTTTTATCTTATTGAACCAAATTTTACATAATAATATCAACCGTGTCTCTTAGATTTTCTAAATTCAATTCATAGAATCAGTAAAATTAAGTTTTATGCAAATTTACAAATGCTACTGGGAGGTGGGTAAAAGATGGTAAAAATTCGATAAAATTTTTATATTTCTAAAATTATTATAAACTGAATCCAATGTATTACATTGAACTTATATAGGCATTATGTTATATTTTTACCTAAAATAAATTTAAATAAAATAAATAATTATTTAAATAAAAAGTCAGTTTTAAACAATAACTTAGTGTTTTTCAGTATTCATCAAAAATTGAATGTTTTCAAAAAAAATACCAAAAATTCACCCTAAGCTAATTTTGATATTCCAAATTCAAAATTAATTCTATTTTACCAATTTTAAAAAATAAATGTTACATTAATTAATTTAAAATTAATTTTCTTTGTCAAAACCAAAAAACGTATTTTTAAGAAATAATAACTATCAAAAGATTTACACTTGTTTATATCCAATATCAAAGTGAAATTACTTATAATGACCATCATTGGATTAAATGGTAAAAATATAATCTAATTGTACTTCCAAACCATTAAAATGTATAATTAGACACTATAAATTATTTTAATTAAAAAAAGTTGTTTTCAGTTAGAATATAATATTTTTCACTATTCACTCAAATATGAAAGCAATCATAAAAACACCAAAAAATTATTGAAACTAAATTCATATGTCCTTATTATAATGAAGAAGTTTATTTTTTCATATTGAATATATAAGAGTTTCAAATATTGGATTTTAAAAGGGTTCTCCATTAAAAGGCGGTGGAATTTCATTTTTTTTAAAAATACTTCTTTTATCTAAAAAAATGAATTTTTTCTTAAATTATGTCCAAGAAACACATAATATTGATTCTAAAATCATGAGGATTATATAATGTTCAAAATGTAGTCATTACTATTCAGAACCTCTTTTGAACGACTAGTTTGGTAAGTTGTGGTGCACTTGAACTCAATGTTTCATGTAGTACAAGTTATTGAATTATCTTGAAGAAATAACGTAATATGAAATCTTGGGGTGTCACATTCTTCCCTCATTCCACAAATTGCATCCTCTAAATTTTAAATTTTTCTTCAAAAATAAATGTTTGAAAATAGAAAATACCTTTGTGGGAAAACCCACATCAGAAATTGGGTTAATAATATTTAGTCTTAATTAGAGGAAAGGGGGAATGAAAACGTCAACACCAAATTATGATCACGATTAGGAGAAAATTTGTGGAAATTAGAGGCACATAATTGGAGGAAAACTTAAATATTTATAGGGAGTGATTGAGGTCATCAGTCATTAAAAACTGTAGAATTGAGGGCCTCAAAGCCATCAATCTATGATTATTTAAAATATCATCACTTCAACAAAACATAAGGTATTAGGATAACACATTTTTATTTTTAAGATCCCTTACCAAAAGTTTAAGAATTAATTTTTTGATAGAATAAGAGAAGAAAAAAATATGTACTTGACAAGTAGAGTTCCATCCTTTAACTAATTTCTACCACAAACTCATCTTTCACTCTAAAAGATAATAAAACTTAAAAACATATTCTATTTATCATATTCGTATATGGTTCCAAAAAAAGATTTATAATTCATCTACCAGACCATTTAAAAAAACTTCATTATTCAATCTAGGACATCACGTGGGCCAGTGGTAGGTGATACACCCTTGTTTCCCTTCGGTTGTCGGTTCAAGTCTCGTGGCCTTGCCAGACGTGAAGGGTTGTTGCTCGACCTCCGGGTTGTCCTTTTATGGCAATCCAAAAATAATCTCAAAATAGAATTATCCAAAATACCTCTTTCCAAACACACAGTCCAAAATTTATAAGGAAGGTAAACATAGTGAAGATCCTTTTGTCCATGTAATAACATGTGAACACCTTCATCGAGTATTCTTTTAAAACACTGAAACATCCTGAATTAATATAAAACCATATTGATTATATTCATGCTCCCTTATTCCTTATAGAATACTGGATATAATCCTTCTATCCAAAAATGTTTTAAACTCCATCAATGATGCAATATAAAAATCATTAATCAGCTTCAAGGTAGTAAAGAATATCCAATATCATTTATCCAAATCAATCATGTATTATTCCAAAATCAGTACCTCAGTATCAGAACCATATTATGGTTTATCTATCTTACAATCATATATTTTCCAAAAAATTAACATGCTGTTGAGTCACTTTTCTTGGTTCCACAAAATCTCAAGTCCTTAGTGAAATAGTACTACAGTACAATCCTTATATACTCTATAATTATTATAACATGTACATTATTAATACAATACTCAAATGACACAATAATTTAATAACAACGTAAGAATTTTAATCATTCCTCTTCATCTTCAGTAGTATCATTACTTTAATATTATACAATTACAACATTTGGGGTATACTTTGATGATTTGGACATTGATTTTCAGTGTCCCAACTCCTTACAAATGAACCATTGTACATTTAAAACTTTTTTCTTACACTTTCAATCACATACTTGGTGTCCTTTTTCTCCACACTTATAAAAAACCCCACTAACTTCAAGAATTTACCAAGGTGATTCTTTCCACAGTTATCACAAATGGGAATATTCTTCATTTACCTCTTCCCTTTATCCATCTTTATATCTTCCATCCCTTTCTTCTCTTTCTTCCCTTCAAATCCATATGACTCAGAGAATTTGTTACTTATCTTATTAACACATGATACTATTTCTTCAGATGTTGAGATTGAATGGGAGACTATTTTCCTTTTAAATGTTGTCTTAATACAGTGAAAGATATGATCATTCTTACTCTTTGAATCATACATATTGTTGGAGTTCACATTCGTTTTACAGGGTGCCATTTCTATTCAATGGCATACACTAGGTCAGTTTATGAATTGAAATGAATAATTCCAAACCTGTAAAATACATAACATAAATTGAACAATTTATTGATATATTCCATAATCATAAAAATATTTTCTTTGAGAAGGTATATACTCGTAAATCCTTCATAATGATTTGTAAAGAAAATGAGAACCATCCTAAGCATATCCACCAGGAGGATCATAACCAAGAGTGTAGCAAGGCCTGTTGTCGTGCACCGGTTCCCGTTCAAGTCTAGCTCAAAGTGGTGTTTTCAGGTATTACCCCTAGGTACATCTATGTCAGATCCACCTCTACCTGCTCGTATCCAGACATGGATGTATTGTTTGGAAAACTCACAAAATCTCTATAATACCAAAATTCTAGGAAGTTCATCTATACTAATCCTCAAATTCTATCTTATGGCTATGTGCTCTAATCAGAGTTTATCTAAATATAGTTTCCAAAGATTTTAATATACATCCTCTGATACCAATAGTAATGCCCCGACCCTAGAAGCCCAGATTCGGTGCGTTATTACATATCATTGGCCTGATCACAAAAGATCAACTCTAGAAAGACCGATTAGTTTAGTAGCCTTGTAAGTACTAGAAACATTCATAAGGTTTACATTAAATCATAAAATAGAAAACTACAACAACATTATTTCCTTGGACAACACTAAGATCCCATAGACTATCCCTACTTATCAATCATAATAAACTTCTTGGAATCTTGGTAAAGATAAAACATAGAAATGGGTGAGCTCAGATGCTCAGTAAGCATAACAATATTGCGGATGCTTTCACAAATAAGCATAAACATTTATGGAAATGTATAAGGCTAAAACAAAATCCTTTTAAACTTGAACTTTAGCATAATATGGTAAAGATAAATCAAATAATTCCATTTACTTATTCACATGGATATTCTACTAGTCAAACAATCACATGCAATATCAATAGCCACTTTCATAATGATGGAATGCATAATGCCAGACTTTCATGACAACATAGTCAAGGCCTTGTACCAAGACTACAGATAAGATTTTGTCAAGGCCTTGTGCCAAGACACTAGTTTGTCTCATGAGACCTACCAATGCATTGAGGAGCTATATTCGGCTCCACCCATCACTTACTAAGTCCAATGCATTCCACGTATGAAAAGGTTTAAAAATAACATAAACATTCGTATTAAAACTAGCATACAAAATGTCAATACTTTATCCATAAACCATGAATGGTGTAAAAATAACATATCCACAGTCAAACATATCAAAATAACCTACAATACAATATGAATGACTTGTATCATAATAAATCAACTTCAAACAAGATTAAAATCCATCAAAGGATGTTGACATAGATGAAAATGATTTGTAAAATTCTTTGAGAGGAATATCACTTTTTCATGAAAACGTTTAAAAGTCACACAATTTTGAAAGGAATAAATTTAAATAAATTTTTTGAATCAAAGTTTCCCATACCACTTTAAAAATTATGAATGGAAATAACATTTTAAAAACATTCATGTCCATATAAATAAATCTTTAAAACCCATTTTGAAAACATAGACATTAATGAGAATGATTTAGAATAATAAAAATTTAAAACATTTGAAATGATGTTTTAGTAAAAAAAGTCCCTTAAAATAAACCCTTTGAAAAAAAATTCATGAAACATGAACATGGATAATAAATATGTCCCAGTAGATACTTACGTAAAAACAACCTCAGATAATAAAGAGATTGTGAAATTAAACCTTACCTCGCAGTTTCCTTTGGTCAAGGGTACGTTTAACAACTTGTATAATGACCATTTTATGTTATTAGATTATACCAGAACCATATTCATATTTACTATATCATAAATGATTCATTTATGACTTTATACTACACATTTAATAATGATTTTCATGTAAAATTAACATTTCAGTTAATAATCTCTTTCTTTATCGTACATATTTTCACTTGTTATTATTGATCGTATCATTTAGATCATGATTTAAATAAATCCAGAATATAAACCTTGATTTATAAATCATAAATATTTACCATATAAATATTTATAATAGATATATATATGAAATGGAAAACACCATTTATGGAGACGGTAGGACGTACGTGCGCAAAAACGCTGTTTCAGTTTTCATATCGTATTGAACAGAAGTGAATAATATATATTTAAGTACATAAATACATACATATATATATATAAATATATATATATCTTCAGTAGAATTATTATTTCATATATTATATACTTCTTTGTAATATATTTTTTTAATCGATGATGAATGTTGAACTTGGAAATTAATCTCATCGCGTCGTAGAGATGGTAATCTGTACGTACGCACGAGTGACAATATCATTTCCTTATAGGTGTGGAATTGGATGGTATATTAATTTTACAGAGACAATATAATGATATTTTAATTATTTATATACATATTACTCATCATTATATCCTTCCAAATAAGATAGTGTTGAATAACAAATTATACCATGTTGTGGAGACGGCAAGTCGTACGTACGCACGCATGGTGACATTATCATTCATAGGGTAGATAAAATAATGAATATTGTCGTACCATATTTATAATAACATCACAGTATATATAAGGTACTGTAGTTATTATTTTTGTATGGTAATAACAAAGAAATAGTAAGTGGAAGAAGAAAAGAACTTTAAAAAGGGTGGTGAAATCATTACATGTTCTTCACGTTCTTCCATTCGATTTGATCAAAAGGGATCCATAAGATGGAATTCTGATCAAACTAAGGCCACTAGGATGAAGGAAGGATAGTTGGAAGGATATTTGGACTAGGGTTGGCTGGGCCAAATGCCTTTGAAGGTGTGAATTAGGGAGAAGGCGGAGTTCCCTTTTATAAGAGGAGTGAGGGGCACCGTAGAAAAAACATAAAATATTATTTTATAATAAATTCATTTTCGGTTTCTAATGGCTCAAAAATAAATTATTTAAAGGATAAGGGGAGAATGGATCGAAATCCACTCAACCAATAGGTTTTATATAGGTTTGGTTCACTATATTAACCTTATCTTTTAGTTTTAACTCTTAGTTAAATAGTTTGACATTTACCATGTCTCTTTGTATTTTTATATTATATGGTTAATAAAAATAATATATACTTCTAAGAGAACCCCAAGTGGTTCATTAATGATACACCTATAATTATATAAGTCTTTTTTTCCAAACCTTTTATTTTTATGAATCGAATATCAATTTATAATATAATATTTGTTTTAAAAACTCTTATATGTCAATATTGACACTATTTTGTATTTTGTTTTTTCTAAATTCATAAAAGAATTATTACATCGAAATTAATTAATCTAACCAACCCTAACATGTCATATTAACTTTTAAAGTTAGTTTAATTTATATAAAGTCTCAAATAACATTTATTTGTTTATTTATAAAATCAATTATTTTAATACTTCATTAATTAGGTAATTACTGCATCATCATTGTGTCATAAATAAATTAAATTATTTAATGTATAAAAATTATAAATAAAATACCATTATATAGGAAATATTATTATCTTTCTAATTAATATTTATAGTCGAATTTATCTTATGTGTACCCCTATATTAAAAATGGTTTAGTTATTAAACTTTGAATTTAACACTTTTAACTATTCTTTGAATTAAATAATAATAAATGTCCTAATCAAATCCAAGTGGAACTAAAGGATAATATTTTATTCTATGGTTTTTTTGGTCGAATTTCACTTATAAACTAGAATTAATATCTGTTTTAGGGTAATAATAATATCATTTTTACCTTTTAATTACACTATTTACTTTTAACTGTGGTAAATAAAAGTAAAAATGTTACAAGTCATCAAATTTTTTTTTTATCTTATTGAACCGCATTTTAATTACTTATATCAACCATGTCTCTCTGATTTTTGAAATTAAATTCACAGACACAGTAAAATTATGTTTTATGCAAATTTGAAAATGCTTCAAGGAGGTGGGTAAAAGACAGTAAACATTCGATAAAATTTTTTTATATCTAAAATTATTATAAACTAACTCCAAAAAATTACATTGAAAATATATAGGTATTATGTATCAATTTTGAACTAAGATAAATTTAAATAAAATATATAATTATTTATATAAAAATTCTGTTTTAAACAATAACTCATTGTTTTTCACTATTCATCTTAAATTTAATGTTATCAGAAAAATACCAAAAATTCACCCTATGCTAATTTTGATATTCCAATTTTAAAATGAATTCTATTTTACCAATTTAAAAACATAGAGGTTGAATTAATAAATTTAAAATTAATTCTCATTGTCAAAATGAAAAAGTATATTTTTATGAAATAATAACTATCAAAAGATTGACACTTGTTTATATCCAATTTCAAAGTGAAATTACATACAATGACCATCATTGGATTAAATGGTAAAAATATAATCTAATTATACTTATAAACCATTAAAATGAATAATTCAACACTATAAGTTATTTTGATTAAAAAAAGTTGTTTTTAGTTCAAATATAGTATTTTTCACTATTCACCCAAATATAAAAGTTATCAGAAAGACACCAAAAATTTATTGAAACTAATTTCATATGGACCGATTCTAAAGAAGATGTTTATTTTGTCAAATTGAATATATTAAAGTTTCAAATATTGGATTTAAAAAGGGTTCACCATTAAAAGGCGTAAAATTATATTTTTTTGAAAAATACTTCTTTTATCTGAAAAATGAATTTGTTCTTACATTATGACCAAGAAACTCATAATATGGATTCTAAAATTATAGGGATTATATAAAGTTCAAAATTCAGTTAATACTATTCATAACCGCATTTAAACAGATAGTTTGGTACATCGAGGTGCACTGGAACTCGATGTTGTGTGTAATTAAAGTTATAGAATTACTTTGAAAAAATAACGTACTATGAAATCATTGGGTGTTCCACATAGTCTGACACTTTTTTTCATAAATGAGTACACAATCCAAATATTTTTTTGGATGCATGGTTGTAGATTAGAAATCATTCCCCATTGGTGGGTAATGTGAGAATAAGTGCAGTGATTATCCTCATATCAATACATTTAAATGAATACTTGTATTATTTATTATAAACAAATTTCACTACCAATTGAGTTTTCTTTATTAGTGGTCTTGAATATAATAGAATGTTTTTCATATATTGGAGATAATACCTATCCAAGGCATGGAAAAAATAGATATCCATTAAAAATATTAGTAGGGTCATTCCTTTAAATATATTTTTTATGGATCTATAGATATTCCTTTGTTAGTGATATCAATCCCCTATAATGGTGTTTTTTCCACCAAAAACCCACATTTACTATACTTCACATAAAAGATTACATTTTTTAAGGTATTTATTATAACATTAAATTGACCCTAATATTCCCACTTGATTTTGTGGTAGATAACACTATTTTCAATAAATACTACAATTTGTTTTTGAGGTAATCCCTAAAGACTATATTTATTATATTCATAAAGATAGTTAGAGAATTTTTAGTTCCAAATAGAATCACTACGAACTCATAGTGGCATTGCCTTATACTAAAATCATTTTTGGGGATATTAGACTTCATCATCTTTAATTGATAATATCCCAACTGAATATAATCCTTAGATAAGTACTCAGCTCAATGTTTTTATTGACTGATTCATCAATCCATGGAAGAGGATACTTTTCCTTTATCATGATCTTGCTGACCTCATGATAATTAGTGTAGAGGCACATTCATCGATCCATCTTCTTGATGAAGAGGATAAGAACACTTCATTGTGATGAAAATTTGTGTATAAACATTTAATATAGATTAAATTTTAGCTTCTTCTTTAGAAATTGAAATCCAATAGTTTCAATTATATATGGATTTTTGGATATTTGAAAATCTTCTTGGATAATCACAAATGAGAACTCAGCCTCACAGCGTGGAGGAAGAGTAAAAAATTCTTCAAGAAACCCATCATCATATTAATCTATATTGATAATTTCATACAAGATGATTTCTCCATAGGAGAAATCATTTATGATAGATACACGTGATCATAGGGAAATAATATGAGTGTATGATATAATGACACCAAAAGAGTCTCACACCTCCTTGAACTTGTTTCGAATCAGTGGGAGATTTCCAATAGGGAGAATGATTTTCATCCATTGGAAATTTATGTTTCCTCTACATATGTAAACACAATCCATACCAATAATTTTACCAAATTCCACAAAAGGGAATATCATAAGGTTTTCTAGGTAGTTTTCCCCCAAATATGGATTGGAGAGGAGTTATATACTTAGGATAAAATAATTTCCCCCTAATTATTATTTAAAAAAACCTCCATATATATGTGTTTTGGTGGTGGTAGAATAGTTCTAATAATCATGAATTATATGAGATAAGTCATAAAACCATAGTAAAATAGTATTTAAACTATTCACGAATGAATAAATATTATGTCTTTCACCTTGTCATTGTCAATATATTCCATAAAAATTGTAATGACATAAGCTCAACCATCATATTTAGGCCATGGAGGTTATTATAATAAGTTATTATCGAAAACCCTTAAATTAGTGATTTTTTATTATTTTCGTTTTTTATATAGTTGAAACAGTGGACCATAGGATGAGGGTTGACTTGACAATTCCTTTCTTCTATAACATCAATGGGGTTCTCCTGTTGGAATTTTCTATATGGTACCCTTCCTTCCAAATCCTAAACCATTTACTTCTTCACTTCAAGAAATTTTTGGGACACTTCTTCCCCAAATTTTTATAGGTGATAATTCATACATTATTTCCACCAAGAGAATTATCCAATGAACAAATTTAATTAGCCACCGTTCTTTATATACTATATCCAATCCCATGAGACCCTTGATATTTTTTGATCTTCATTTCATCTTTGATGGAATATCTAAAAATTTCATCATTGTAGTCATAGTATTGAATCACCAAATATTTTCATATACACATATTTAGAGCACTGAAAAAGAAATCACCTTCACTTTTGGGTCCAATGACAAATATAGAGGCATACTATTCAATTAATTTTAAGTAAACCTCATAAAACCTGATTGATTCATCATCCTTATACAAGAGGATAAATAAGTCCCTCTCAATTTTTAGTTTAAGAGTGAATGGAAAATATTTATTTAAAAATATTTTATGAAACAATTTCAACAACATAATTTTGATATCCTCCTCTTTCTTTGTATTTTTTAATCAATATCCACCATTCATCCAATTATATATCAATGTGATGGAATACTATCATGGCCTTCTCCGGCTTAGAGTACTGAATAATGGGGAATATGTTATCAATGAAGTTGATCAATTATTCTGCGATTAAAGTATTAGAATATCCAATGAAAGTTAGAGACCTTTCATGTATAATAGTCTTAATTGGAACAAGCTATTTCTGAGGTGGATGTAGGCCCCCCATGATTCAATTTTCTATTTAGAACTTGATTTAATTGATTATATATTTTTATAATGTTATTGACTAATCTTCCCATTTTTTTGGGTATATCATTTGGGCATTTCCCATCACATTTTTTGTTGACTCGGTTCCTCTAATTTCTATACATTTACTAAAATAAATGGAAAATATGGTAAGAGAATATTTAAAATATTATAAATATTAAAAGGAAACTATGAAAATTGAATTTATAACTCATAAATGATATAAATTCTATAAAATATGAATTTTTAGGATTCAATCTATGTAATTTATAGAATATTTCCTATCATGAAAAGTTATGGTCAATATTTTACCCATCATAATGGTTTAGAAATATATTTTTATATTAATCAAATTATAAAACATAGGAGTGTTAAACATAGTGGGATGTAATGCCTCTTTCTCATGAACCATGTGTTGATCGAGCCAATGCCCAATACAGCCTTTTCTAGGTTATTTCCCCAAGGTAAAACTATGCTAAATCAACATCCACATTTAGTATCTGGTAAGGTATTTTGTTTGTTGAAAGCCAATTAATCTATACTTCACCAAAATGTTGGGATTCTTTACCATGTGTATTATTTCCCATAATTATTTCAAAAAAGTATTATAATCCTAATCCCAAAAAATAAATAGAACATGGTTTGATAACAAATATGAAACCCCATATCTTTAAAACAATTTATTTCATTTTATTTTACATAAAGAAACACATAATAAAATCTAAAAAGATTGAAAGGCCTATTGTATTTGGGTAATTATGTAAATAAAATAATATCATGAAACATGAATACAATATTATTATTTAAAATTATTTATCATGTTCTTAAAATTCCTTCATTATTCCAAACTGCATGGGAAATCCCATGGAAATACATAAAAAAATGGGTGAGATATAATTCCCATTATTGGAATAATAAAAGAATTAAGTGATGAAAGTAATAAATTTTAGTCAATATGAATATCAATGTAAATAATAGGGTTTATATTCATAAACATAAACATATAATCATGATAGAAGATGATAATATCAAGGAAATCATGGAATGTAGGAATAACATAAAACATGATATCATAAGATTATGACAAGGCTCTCTACCGAGACATCATAACATTTTGTGGTTAGGATAACCTTCAATGAACCATAAATGGTTACTCATGTGATATAAATACTAACCAATGAATTTTAGGGATATGTAATCCCAAGACAACTTATCACTTTCATATCATGTACATCCATTATTATGACACATAGATCACACAACATAAGAATTACCTTCATCACTTCTAATTCCATGATTGGGGAGTGTGTATTATATACATGTAATTCCAAAATAAATTAATTATAGGTATTCTAAGTTTAGTACACTCGAGTTCAAATAGGGTTAGGTATTCACTATAGTAATGTTTGACAAGGAAAATCATTGGACAATTTTAGAAGCATAATGGGTGGACATACAGATTCATGTAAGGGTTTAATGAGATGTAAATGTGGTATATAATTACATGGAAATCATAAATATTGTAAAATTTATCTGTGAAAACACATTCCGACATGAGAAATAAGAAATATAATGGTATAATACAAATAAAGGGCTTGATTAAATATGAGGGGGAGAGAATCCCCTTACATCGACATAGTATCGACTTAAGTAATGGTTATTAAAAGATGGTATAAATGATACCAAATTCACAGAACATAAATTATATATTGAAGGGATATTTATAAATACATGACAACATAACCAATTGAGATTCAAACGGCTAAATAAAAAGAAATTTATTAAATGGAAAATAGGGGAGAGAGATATCCCTTACACTGAGAGGACTCGTCTAAAAGATTGTGAGGATATTTTTAAGAGTTAGGGAACACATTGGGAGGGATTTAGAGAGGGATAAGGAGAGGAATTTTTTGGATAATTGTTTTTTTTCTGAATAAGAGTGGGAGTTTGGGTTGTTATTTATAGAAAAACATAGAATAATTCATTATTAATTTATAAACATGGGGTTTGAAGTTTATATATTAATGTTATCAACACTGTAAACCTTACCATGTGTTTTCCCATGGTTTCTACCAAAGAGGAGTGGTTTTAAATATTTTATACTTCAATGAATGCAACTTGTTAAAATAATAGCATTGGTGATGTGGAAGTGTGTCATGCTCATTAAGGGTTGAATTTAAAACCTTAAAATATAATATAGTGTTCATAGGTTTCATTATTGAATTTCAAAATTAATTAAATAACTTGAAAAATATATTAATTTATTGGGGGGAACCTGTAATTTTTTAGGGATTAATATTTATATTATTTATTACATAACTTTTGGGATATTAAGACGTCATTATAGTGATCGTATATTTATATTGTATGTAAAATTTACACCAAAAATCGATTTTGTTAGAAAATTATGAAAAAAATAATTGTATTTTTATTATATGATGATTTAAATAATATTATTTAATTTATCAAAATAATTACTAAATATTATAATTTTCACATTTAATTAATAACCATTATTTACTAAAGAATTCTAGTTTTTATGATATTAATAATTTTCTGACCCATTTAAAAATTACATTGGATTTAATTAAATTTTAATATCATTTATATTTAAATAATTTTTTAATAATGTATTTTTATTAAAATAAATTTTATTATTAAAATTATAAAAAATATAAAATGGTAATATTAATTTACATTAAATATTTTCCAAAAAAATAATTTTGATTTCATCATATGAAAATATATTTAGGTAATAATTTTTAAATTAATAATTAAATAGGATTAATATAATAATTACATAAATAAAAAAGAAAATGTATAAATTCCTATTATAATGGTACAGATACATAACCCTTTATTACATCAGTGTACACCCTAAGGGTATATAGTGTGATGATGGTGCTTTCAAAGGGTTTTTTGGATAACATGGTTTGGTCCAAGATCTTGATAAGCATAAAATTCACATATAAAAATTTATGTTCATGTCTCATTTATTAGATTTCATCTTGGGTTGGTCAAGGGAAATGACCAGTGATTTCATCTCACTCACAAACTTCAACATATGGGATTCATAAGGCAGGATTGTAAAAATCCCGACCCCATTATCCCATAGCTGGTTGTTACTTTATTACATAAGAACTAGATACGTGTGATCACATTCCAAGGGAAAAAATAATTTAGTAGTCCAGGTGAACTATATACATACTTTAATCTCACATTAAATTTTAAAAAATAAAATATTAATCATTATGAATGTAAAAATTTTGCATCATTGAACTAATTAAAGTATTCCCACATCATATATTAGGAAATGAAAATAAAAAATGGTTGAGATCAAATTATTAGTAAGGTTTATATATAATGAAATTTATATTAATTAAATAAGGAATAATAAATATTGTAACCTAAATAATAGAAAATTCATTCCATTTAGTCAATGACATGAGAATGAAGAATAATATAGATTGATTCAATGAATATTAAATGATAATATATGAAGAATCGCATGAACTCCAATATTATCAATGGATTTCATTCAAAATAACCACATGAATTTAATAATTGATTTTCTAATTACATAATTAAGATTTTCTAACATCTATGACTTACTATCAAGGCCTTACGTTAGAAACCATAAACAATTGGTAGGTATACATAAAAGGTCCATTTAATAATGCTATCCACCCGGTTTATCACATGATACCAGTCAATGCATTGAGGGGATACGTAAATATGGGCCCCAAACATCACTTAATATGTTCAATACATTCATCATATGAAAAAAATACAACTAAGTCAATATTCATTAAAAATAAATAACTATCAATTTTGGAAGGACTAGAATTCAAAATTTCAATACATACCCCATCAAAACAGAACAATAACCATCCATAAAAATATGGTGGATAGAATACTTAGAGTATTTAATAAGTAATGAATTATACAATAAAATGTATGTAGAAATTTTTGGAAATAATTTATCAATATCATTCGAGAATTTCTTGAAGAAAAATACCATTCCACTTTAAAATCACATACTTAAAATATAAAAATTTACCAAATATTGAAAATAAATTTTCTTTTAAAAGAACCCTGTAATCATTTTAATGGTGTTTCAAATTATTTATTTGTCATGTTGAAAGGAAATTTTGATCGTGTCATAAAAGGAAAAAAACATTCATTCCACACTTTTGTAAGAAAAGTGAAATAGTACCCCACTTGGAAAATGATAAGAAGATTCATTTTAAACCATTTTATAAAAGTAAAACATGGGTAAAAATAACTTTAATAAATAATGGGATATTATTAAAAATAATATTTAAAATATTTTAAAGGAATTATGTATATGGAATAATTTTTTTTGACCTTGTAGAAAAAATAAATTTATATTTTCCATAAAAATAAGATTTCTATATCCTGAGTCCATAAAGAGTGGAAAATGAAATTAAAACCTAAAAATTATATAAATAACAATTGGATAATAATATAATTAGGTTTTAATATAAAAATGTCAAATAATTTCTATAGTGGTGACTATAACATAAAAAATATTGAATAATGATGATATTGTGAAATATATTCTTACATCATGTCTAAATTCGATCATATATTCAAACCTTTAGTATAAAAATATTGTATTATTATACCTTTATTATATAACCATTATAATATTTATCATTCCTTATATGATTTACTTATAACCTTTTTTCAACAATTTATTGATAATTAATTATTAAAATAACTCTTCTGAGTTAATAATTGTGTAGCCCTAAGCTCATGATTCTACGATCAGAACATAGGAATGTTGAGTACTTTTTTATATAATATAAGTGAAAAATACACATAGAATTTAAAATCTAGAACCTTTCCTGGTATTATTTTTGATAATTAGATACATATATTAAATAATATTAAATAAATAAATGTATTCATGTGTGTTAGATATGTAATCATAGAGGAATCCTCCATAAAATTCTGCTAAATGTGTAGTAATTAATTTAAAACATAGGGTAATAATTTAATTTTCCCAGTAAGGGGATTTTAAATCATTGTAAAATACTTTAAAAAATTTCTTTTTATAATGTAAATATTAATAAAAAGGATTTAAAATCATCGCAATATATTAAAGTCATATTATTTTGAAAACAATTATTTTCCAAAGTATTAATATTTTGAAATATTTCTATTGATTCCCCCATTTTAAAATAATAATATTGATGGATTTATTATGATACTAAGCTTTCCATAAGAAAATCATAAGGCCACTGAGCCATATCACATATAAGACAACATCCCCTTAAGGTCATGGGTTTACTCCCCAATCAAAAACATATCATCAGATACTCTAGTGTCAATTTTATGAAAATATTTTAATGGCTCCTCCTTTCTCACTCGTAACCCAATAAAAATTCCAAAAACTTTACATATTTTTAAAAATCAAAACAAAACAAAACAATTTTACATACTTATTAACATGGAATAATCATATTTTTTAAGAAGTTTTAAAACACTAACTAGGTTAAATCCAAGATTATAAAAAATTTAAATTATTATAAAGGCCTCAATATAAATTATAACTAAATTAGGTGAATACTTGAATAAGAATTCATTAAATATAAATAATTTCTTAGATGGTTGCCATATATAAAGCTATAAATTTCATTCTTAGACATATGTTAATTATTCACAAATAAAATAATACATTTTGTCATTTAAATTTTACTTCAAATGAATGGTACACATAAAATGATAGCGTATACAAAAAAATAACAACTTTTATCATATAATTCATAAAATAATCCATTTAATTAGATCAATAATAGAATAACTCATTTAAAATAATAGATTAATTCATTAAATAATTATTTCTCAGATATATATATATAGTTATTATAAAATAACTATATGATGGGATTTCATAAAAGGGTTATAAATTAAATCATTGTTTGAAAATAAATTAGATACCTTGTATTCCAAAATAGATACTATAGAAAATTAATGAAATACTAATAAACATTTATTATTTGGTTTGAATGTATAATAATAATTAAATATATATATATTGATAAATAAAAAATAATCATTAAAAAACATAAATATTAAATTTTAAATTCAAAATTAAAGAAATCCCTTACCTTAAATTCAAACCAACTACCAAATAATTGACACACTAGTATCAAAGAAGAAGGGTGTAGAAGATAGTGCACTGCTCATACATGGTACAAATTATTAACAAGGTGTACATAACACAATAAAATGGATAAAAAGATAGGAAAAATAAAACAACCATTTATATTCTTCAAATTTACATTTTAAATAATATTTATATAATGGATCTAATTATTAAACCATTGGTCCCCAATTCATCATTGATCCTATGGATGGGGTGATCTTGAGAATGGTAAATCAAGAGAAAAATTCCAATCTCACTCCTGTGCCCCTTGACCTAATGATAAAGAATGATGTCTTTAGTCTCAAATATGAGAGTACACTTGGTCCTCATGGAGTAAACCCATGACCTTAAGGGGAGTAAACCTCATAGAATATGGTATGCAAACCTCATGATGATGGTGGATTGGGCATAAAAAATTTAGGGTTTTTATTGACTATTTGTAGGCCAGGCTTATGTGGAGACTTATAAACAAGCAATCTGAAGCTACTAGTTTTCTTCAGGCTAGGTTCATCCATAGGATTAAAACAAGATACTTTAACTATGTTAACACCTTGATGTGGCCTACCTTTTAAGAACAATTTTTAAACAATTAATGTTGACTCTCGATGGATTGTTTCAAAGGAATCCGTTATTCTTTTTTGGAAGTCTAATTGGACTGGGAATCAATCGATTGATTTCGTCATGGAGGTGTAGTATAATATGGAGTATGATCTTTCAATTAAGAAACATCTTGGGTGCATGGATAATCTTCCAGATCATATTACTTTGATTGTGGATGAATATTATTGGTCTTATATGGGTGATTTTTGGGCATGGGAACCTACTGTCAGTGGAATTATCACCTCCAAAGGGAATTTTAAAAATTCCATTGAAAGCTCAAACGATTTAAAATGGATTGGGAATATAAAGAGGGTGATTTTAAGGCCTTTTTGGTCTATTATGGAATGGAGACTAGCTCACAAAAAAATTCCAATATATGATTTCTTACAGGTATGTGGTATTACACTTTTCTCCATCTATGCTTTGTGCTTTCAATATAGGGAAGATGTGGACCAACTATTCCTTAGTTGTGTTATGGATTCAGTGATTTGTATTGAGGTTTATGAAATTTTTTAGGTTCCGCTGCATCACTAAAACACAACAGGAGACCTCATTAAGTGATGGAACTCATTGAATCTGTCACCACAACTCCAGTTACTTTTTCTGGATACTGATGCGGAGGTTTTCCATTAAATATGGTTGTCAAGAAACATGTTTAGACATGAATTTCAGTGCCTCCAGTTTGGTTCTATGCTTACACAGATTCTTGCAGTTGTCTGTGAGGTGGAAACTCTAAAATATGTGTTTGGTGAAAACTAAATTCACGATTTATCGGTTCTCAAACAGATTGGGAAGAAAGGTAATTTTCCCCCCTCATGGTACAATGGAAGTCATATGGTAGGCTCCCTTTCAAGGATGGATTAAAGTAAACTCTAATGGTTCGTAAATGGGGCAATCCTAGTCCCTCTGTCTTTTGTGTTGTCTTTATAGATCATCAAGGAAGTGTTCTTGGGAGCATCTATGGCTCATGTGGAATTACCTCTACTCTGGAAGTGGAAATGTATGGTGTCATCATAGAGGTGGAGAAAGCAGAGAGTCAGGGTTGGAACAAGATTTGGATTGAATATGACTCCATGGTTACAGTCTTGTCCATTCGAACTGGGGATTTCCATCTCTCTGGGAATCTCACTAATCATTGGACTAAAAGTCTAGATTCTGTTTACTCGAAGGAACACTTCGTCACTCATGTTTATAAAGAGGAAAATGCATTGGCATATGGTCTTGCTAACAAGGGTGTCAATGGGAATGTTTATTACTGGGAGGATAATGTCCTTAATGATCTTATTCTCTTATTCTTGAAGGATTTTTGTAAATCTTCTACCTTCAGACTTCTGTAATTTTTTTAATTTTATAATAGAGGGATCTTTCTTTTCCTTGAAAGATCTTGATATTCCATTACAATAAAATTTAATTATTCCTCCATGTGGAGGAAGGAAGATAAGTTGATTCATTTTATTTTTTTGTGAATTACACAACACAAACCCAAATTATATGTATATTATATATCTATATTATGGTTAGTAATAAATATGTGTTAGAAAACATTGGGGTTCCTTTTTCACCATACACACTCCACGTTAAACTCCCATCATATTTTATTTTATTTTCATTAACCTTTTAATTTTTATTTGTTTTTATTATTTGAATGTTTTCTACATTCTTATTTTTTTCACCTAATGTTTCTCTCTCTTTTTTGTTTTTTCATGTGATGATTATTTTTAAAATATTTTTTTATATTATCTATCCACGTTTAAAAAAAATTATTTAATGTTTTTTTTGAAAAAATAAAATCAAATGTTTTAATGAATTCATCATACTTTTTTAAATTGATTTGGATTTTTTAACTGATATATAAGAAATTAGTTTTTTATAATAATATAATAATATATATTTATAATTTTTAAAACAAAGAATTATATAATTAAATATAAAATATATTAACATAAAAATTATAAAAATAATATTTTAAAAAATATGTTTTAACCTTTATTTTTATTATTATTTACATTACCATTAATTTCATAACATTTATTTATCAAAATTTATGCATTTAATATTATAAATTATCCATTTATTTCAATTAAAATTCTAATAATTTATCTATTAAAATTAAGGTTATATAAGAAATTATTTAAACAATTTCTGGAAATAGATTAAATTAAAACATATCAAGTAAGTAAATTAACTAAATAAAATGAATTATTTATTTTAAAAATTGAATTAAAATAATTTTAAATTTTAGAAATAAAATAATTTTTTTAAAATTATCTATTTATAGCATTAATTATAAATAAAAAATGATTTTATAAAAATAATATAATTTATATAAAAGTAGTTTTTCTTGAATATTATTAATATATCAAAATAATTTCATATTAAAGAAAAATTTTATATAATAAATTATGGATTAATTTTAAAACCAATTTATTGAAGGAATATATTAGTTTTTTTCATTTATGATATACATATATAATCTCTTAAAGTACAATGTAAAAATTATTGTTGGGTTGAAAACATATTTTCATTATACAAAGCAATTTACTTTCATAATTTTTTTTGACAATCATTCTTCTAAATTATAAAAAAATACTTAATTTAAATAAAAGTACTATTTGAATTTCTTGGGAAGTTCACTACAAGAAATCAGAGTATTTGCGAGGGGTTATTTGCGACGGGATCCCGTAGCAAATGGACATTTGTGACGGCTCCCATCGCAAATAACCCATTGTAGAAAACGACGTCGCAATTAAAACTATTAGCGACGGGACCATCCCTAATAATATTAATAACAACAGGAAAGGTTACCGTCACAAATACTTCTCGGGTTATTTTTAAAAAACCTATTTGTGACGGGCCCGTCACAAAGAACTTTTGCGACGGGTATCTTTGCCCGCCGCAAATAGTTATTTTGAAATAACTATTGGCGAAGGGCCCGTTGCAAATACCTTTTGCGACGGGCTCCTATTACCACCGCAAATACCTTTTCAAAAAAACCTATTTGCAATGGCCCCGTCGCAAATACCTTTTGCAACGAGCCTCTTTTCCCGCCACAAATAGTTATTTTGAAATAACTATTTGCGACGGGTCCTTATTCCCGTCGCAAATAAGTATAAAAAAATAAAAAAATGAAATAATAATATAATTAAAAAATAATATTTTAATAATAATAATAAAATTATAATTCAATCAAATATTAAAATAAAAAATAATTCCAATATCTAAAACATTATAATTAATTATAATTTTAAATATATTTAAAATTCTTAATATGAAAATATGAATAATATTAAAAAATATTAACAATCATATTAATACTATAATATTAAAAATATAATATTATATAATATAATAATGTTATTATTACTCTTAATATTTATGAAAATATATTATTAATATTATTAAAATAATTAAAATATAAAAATTATCAATAGTTGCAAAAAAATATATATAAAAAAACATTAAAAAAATAATACTAATAATAAATTATAATTTTTTTAAATAATAAATCATAATTTTTTATCAATATTTGCAACAAAAAAATATAAAAAAATAATAAAATAGTAAGAGTAATATTATTAATAATAAAATAAACAAAAATTAAAAAAATAATACTTATAAAAAATAATAAACTATTAAAAATAAATATGAATTAAATAATGCAACATTGAAACCAATATAAAAAAGACAGAAACTATAAATAGAAAATAATTCATATTTAGAATTCAAAAAACTTTATAACATCAAAATAAATCACTGGCCTGAAGGAGGGGGGAGCTGGTCACTGGTCCGAAGGAGGGGGGGAGCTGGAGGATCTGGAGGAGCTGTTGGAGGAAAATCTATCTCTAATGCATAAGTCAGATGACACATGTACTCCATCTGCTCCTGATGCTGCTGTTGATGCCGACTCATCTGCTCCTCGTACTCCTTCTGTTGTCATCGGTGCTCCTCCCCATGCTGCTACTGCTGCTACTGACGCATCTCCTCCTGCTCCTTATGGAGACTCTCTATCATCTCATTCTATGATCGCAACTGATCCTCATACTGTGATGCGGAAGATGATGCACGAGCTCCTCTCGAGCTGGACGCCGACATCGCAACACTACCATAATAAGCCGCAGGAGTCAACTGAGAGCTGATACCAACTACTCGGCCCTTCTCGAAGCCATACTGGGTAGCCTGCATCCATGCGGCCACATCAAAATGATGGCCCCTAGTCTAATCAGATGTCTCTGCCTGACACTCAGCCTGGTTCTATGACATCGCGACCTCATATGACTCCTTCAGTTGCAATTTGAAATTAAAATTGTGAATATATTATATACAGTTAATTTTCAAACAGAAAAACAAATAATACTGACCAAAATCTGACGCTGGCGATCACCTCTAATCTATCTAGTAACTGGATCACTATACATCCTCTGATATACGTCAAACTCCGTAATATCGGGCTTCTCGACAACCTATAAGAATATAAAATAAACTGTTAATATTTAAAGTTATATAAAATATTTTTAAAAAATGTACATACCAGATGATGTCTATGAGTATTGAATGTACGACTCCTAGCTCGATGAGTCACCTCCTGTCTCCCCCGATTCTGCCTCCCCAACGATGATCTCCTCTGAAAGCCACCACTCAACCAGTGTGAACATAATCCATCCCAAACGTGGGATGAAATGTACTCTGGTCGGTGGGTTCTACAGGAATCATCAAACACGATCAGTCAAGCTTTTTTCATGGTCATTTTTCTTAAATTGTGTAAAAACTGATGTAATCACTGACGCATCACCACCTCCCATGCCTTGTAGATGGCGTCATGCATGGTATCATCGATCGGATACCATAAACCCTACAAATAATTTACAATATCAAGTTATAAATGAAATAAATTTCAAAATAAAAACTATTTAATTATGTACCAACCAATAGCCGAACATGGCCTGCTGCACATCAACAGGAATCTGTTCCCATGTGGTCCATGGCTGAGAAAAATAGTTGCGCAAAATAGCGCTTCCCTGTCTGACTGCTATATGCCGAAAATTGTAAAAAAAATAATCAAACATTTATTATGTAAATAAATTAATGAAATCTTAATAAAATGCACATGTTATCATACCTCCACATGCGTGGATCGAACCTAAGACACGGACGTTGCTCGGGGATGGGGTCAGGGATCATCAGTCGCGCAAGACCACGCCCCCTCCGCGTATTCCCTGATGCGTCAGTAGGCTGAGGGTCAGATGACCCGAAATCATCCTCATCCAAAGGTAAGTCAGCCTCCGACAACTGGTGAAATAGCTCATCGTTCATCTGAAACAAAAAATTAATGTTGTTAGCAAATAATTAAAAATTATTATTATATATACATATTTCTAAGTTATGATTATATATAATAAGAATTGAATTGTATTAATGTCCACCTTCATCATCATCTTTATATCTGACGATGTCATCTTCATATTCCTCCTCAATATCATCGATATCCATTTGAGTTTCAGTTCCATAATCTCTTACCATTTCAAATTCATTTGTGACATCATTAAAATCATCGTCACCATTGAATCTTAATTGTGGGATTTCATCATCGATACTCATGTTTCTTAGTGAAAAAGATGGATTTTGAGTAGTCTCTTGAAAAACTCCAATTCCTTGCACTTCAGTGAAACAAGCTTCACTTTGAGAAAATGGATTGTCTCGAATTTGGATTTTTATTATGCTCCACCAATCACTCAGGTCTCTTGACATAGCACAATACTTTGCATAATAAACTTGATGTGCCTGTTGAGCCAGTAAAAATGGTTCATTTACTGAAAGAAAACTTTTATATTTAATATTGATGATTCCATGTTTAGGATGAACATGAACTCCTCTCTCAATATCCAACCACCGATATTTGAACATCATTATGTAATGTTGTCCTAGAAAACATAGTTCAATAATTTCATCAAGAATTCCATAAAAGTCAACTTCATTTTCTTTATGATGAGATCCTCTCATGAAAATTCCATTATTCATTGTTTTTTTTTGATTCCCCGTATGCATGTGTATGAAATCGAAATCCATTCACCACATACGCATTATAAGATTTAACCATTTTGGATGGTGGGTTACTCAATATACACAGACGTTTGTCAATTTTATCAGCATGTTGAGACACCTAAAAATTTGTAAAATAATTATCAATATAATAAACAATAAACTGAATGATATGTTAAAACATGAAGAATTTATGTTACTAGTTTTTGAAACCACAGAGAAATTTTTTTCTGCCGGCGTTCTTCGAGAGAAGCTGCTGTAATTTGTGGAAGTTGTTTTTTGATATGATTATCATATAACGTAAAAAAATAAAGTTACTTATTGTAACATAAATGATATAATAAGTGATAGAAGCACTTACAGTACACATGATGTCATCTCTTTACAGTTGAGCAGAACATACGTATGAGCTCTGTGATGTTCGTCATCCGAAATCCATCGTTTATGAACTCCACCGAATCCAAGCTCTGACTGATTAAAAATTGATAATTGATTGTCCATTCCATCATCAACATTCCCATCATTCCATCCCATGTGGTTGTGTTTTGAGGTACACTCAGATTAAAAATAGTGAGAGAATAAAAAATATATTTCTTCTTGTAAATAAGCTTCATCAATTGATCCTTCAACAGATGTTTTGTTACGTACTTTTTTTTCAACTTCTGCATGCATCTTTCAAATGGGTACATCCATCGAAATTTTACTGGATCTCCACAATTTGCTTCATGTTGAAAATGTAATATCAAATGTTCCATTGAGTCAAAGAAAGATGGGGGAAATATTTTTTCTAGTTAACATATAATTATTACAACATCTTCTTCAAATTTTCTTAGAACATCGTAATCTGCTGTCGCTGCATAAATGTCTCGAAAAAAATATTACATGTCTGTTATCGAATCCCAAATCATGGAATTCAACAGACCTCTTAATCTAATTGGCATAAGTATTTCCATTATAACATGACAATCATGACTTTTTAATCCTCTAATATGACCATTCTTTGCATATCTACCCAAATTGGAAGCACAACCATATGGAAGTCTCAAATATGCAATCCACTGACAAAATAATAAGTGACTTTCTTTGGAAAGTGTATAAGCTGCTTTTGGCTTCATTAACATTTGTGTTCTGATATTCTCAAACAATTCGAGTTCTGGGCGCCTGTAATTTTGGGCAAGATCTAATCATGCCTTTACATTATCTTTTCTCTTACTAGGTGTATCCAAAACTGTATGAAATAAATTATCAAAACAGTTCTTCTCAATATGTATAACATCCATCATGTGGAAGACCAATAAATCATACCAGTATGGAAAATCCCAAAAAATGCTCCATTTTATCCAATTGTGTTCTTTCCCAAAGCCAGAAATTTTCTATTGGTTTATTGTGGGTCCAAATGTGATGGTAGGTAATGAAAATACAACTGATTTTAACTCCATACCTGATAGTATTTTAGGAGGTCCATCCCTTTCAATTATACCTTTTCTAAAATGAGATTTGTTCCTCCGAAAAGAATGATCAGTTGGAAGAAATATGCGATGACAGTCAAAATAACAATGTTTTTTCCATGGAAAAGCATAAATGCTTTGTTCTCTCCCATACAGTAAGGACATGATTTCGGTCCATGTGTACTCCAGCCAGATAACATGCCATATGCCGGGAAGTCACCGATTGTCCACATCAATGCTGCCCTTAGTATGAAATTCTGTTTTGTAGCAACATCATATGTATTGACACCAGTAATCCACAATAAATTTAATTCATCAATCAATGGTTTCAAATATACATCAATATTATTTTTCTGATGTCCTGGGATTAATAAGGTCAAAAAGATATAGGGCTCATTTATCATTATCCATGGAGGTAAATTTTACGTAGTTATAAAGACAGGCCAACGTGAATACTGACTGCCATGAGATCCAAACGGACAGAAACCATCAGTGGAAAGACCCAGTCACACGTTTCGAGCTTCTAAAGAAAATGACAGATGCACTCTATCAAAATGTTTCCATGAATCACCATCGGCTGGATGATTCAATCTTTTACTGGTTGAAATATTTGTTTTGTGCCATGACATCATTGTCACTGTATTCTTAGACATGAATAAATGCTGCAGTTTGGATGTAAGCGGAAAATATCTCAACTGTTTTATAGGAATCAAGCCAGACTTCCCATGTTGAGCTTCTTTATACCTCGGTTGTCCACATGTGGAAAAACTATCCAACGACTCATTTTCACCAGAATATAAAATGAAATCATTTGAACATGCATGAATCTTCTGACAACTAAGTCCCAAATTCTGAACCAACCTCTTACTCTCATAGTAATTTGCAGGCAAAACATTTACTCCGGGTAATAGTGTTTTGACCAAAGAAAATATCTGATCAAAACAGTTTTTTGACATTACATTATCTGATTTAATATCCATAAATTTTTCAACTGCTTCTAACTTTCTTATCTTGCAACCAGGATATAATGCATCCTCAACAGACCTCAGCAACTCATAAAATTCAAATGGTTCCAACTCAGGAGTTGAATCAATATCATCCTGATTTTCGGTATGTTGAACAGATGAACCTGCAACATCATGTACTAAATTTTGAAACCACGATGGATCCAGAATCAAGTTAGTATCACCTTCTCTGGAACTGCGTTCACCGTGTTGATACCAAAAAACATAATCTTCTTGAAAACCAAAACGCAAGAGATGTCCCCCAACTTTATTAAATGTGTCAGACGTTCTCAATGCACATTTTTTACAAGGACATTTTATTGTGCCTTCTGAAAAAAATAATGTATTTGATGATGCAAATGATAAGAAAGTATCTACACCCTCAATATATACAGGATTTAAACCAGAACTGTTTGGATTTTTATGTTGACTTATCCATACACGGTCTTCTAATAATGACTGTTGCCGAATTCATTGTTCCATATTTTTCTACAAAATATTAAAACATTACTGGTTTTGAATAATTTGATATTAGAAAAATTACCAAAAAGAGAATATATTAGAACTATTTCTTAATAATTACCACTATTTAAAATCGACACAATTTTAAGTGAAATTACTGCTAATTACTGCTAATTATTGGTAATTATCGGTAATTATTACTAATTATTGGTAATTATCGGTAATTATTACTATTTATGTGTAATTACTGATAATTATTTGCAACATGATTTGATATATTCTTAACATGTTCAAATCTTAAAGGGTCTTTAATATTTAGGTCATGATCAATAAAAAGTTTGTGTCAGCTGTGTACAATGTTAACTTAGAAAAATCCCAAAAAAGTGAAGATATTAGAACTACTTCTTAATAATTACCACTACTTACGAGCAACACAATTTTCAGTGAAATTACTGCTAATTACTACTAATTATTGGTAATTATCGGTAATTATTACTAATTATTGCTAATTACTGATAAGTATTCGAAACATGATTTGATCTACTTTTAACATGTTCATATCTTAAAGGGTCATTAATATTTAAGTCATGCTCAATAAAAGTTTGTGTCAGCCGTGTACAATGTAAACTCTATAATTGTCCTTGCTTGGTTGATCACCTCCCAAGTAGAGTTGCAATAAGACAACCCAAGTCATGTCGTTCACGTTTCTAAGAATCATCTCACATTACCATTTACATAGATCATTTTCCTTAAAAATTTAATCCTTTAAATTTTCAAGGAACAATGGTATGTAAAGGGTTATGTGATATGATTCTTATAGATGAGAAAGACATGACATGAATCTTCTTATTGCAACGCTACTTACGAGGTGATCAACCAAGCAAGGACAATTATAGAGTTTACATTGGACACGACTGACGCAAATTTTTTATTGAACATGACTTAAATATTAATATTATTTTTTCATAAATATTAATCATATAATAATAACATATGTCACTAATTATATACTAATTATATACTAATTATATACTAATTATGTTACTAATTAGTAATGTGAAGATATTCAGAGACTAATTGATTAACCACTCGTTCAATGGAAAAGAAAATGTGATTCACCACTCATCCACCTCAATTCTCTTTTCTTCTATGTGTTAACGCTTGATATGAAACTTCTATCTCCACATGTAATATTCATTTTCATTGGCAGGTTGATTTTGACAGTGAATGCAAATATTACATGTGGAGACAGAAGTTTCATGTCAAGCGTCAACACATAGATGAAAAGAGAATTGAGGTGGATGAGTGGTCAATCACGTTTTATTTTAACCACTTGCTAATTATTTTAACCACTTGCTAATTATTTTAATCACTTGTTAATTATTTTAATCACTTACAAATTATTTTAAGCACTTGTTAATTATTTTAATCACTTTCTAATTATTTTAATCACTTGATAATTATTTTAATCACATGCTAATTATTTTAATCACTTCCTAATTATTTTTATCACTTGCTAATTATTTTGACCACTTTCTAATTATTTTAATCACTTGCTAATTATTTCAATCACTTGCTAATTATTTTAATCACTTGATAATTATTTTAATCACTTGCTAATTATTTTAATCACTTGATAATTATTTTAATCACTTGCTAATTATTTTAATCACTTACAAATTATTTTAATCACTTGCTAATTATTTTAACCACTGGAAAAATATTTTAATCACTTGCTAATTATTTTAACCACTTGGTAATTATTTTAATCACTTGATAATTATTTTAAACAGTTGCTAATTATTTTAATCGCTTGCTAATTATTTTAATCACTTGCTAATTATTTTAATCAGTTGCTAATTATTTTAATAACATGCTAATTATTTTAAACATTTGAATTAAAAAGTTATTTATTTTAATTTCTAATTATTTCATTTAAATCGCTATTTATTTTATTTGATAATTATTTTAATTATTTGCTAATTATTTTAATCATTTGATAATTATTTTAATCACTTGCTAATTATATTAATTATTTGCTAATTATATTAATCATTTGAATTAAATCACTATTTATTTTAATTCCTAATTATTTGAATTAAATCGCTATATATTTTATTTGATAATTATTTTAATTATTTGATAATTATTTTAATTAATTATTTGAATTAAATCTCTATTTATTTTAATTATTCGCTAATTATTTGAATAAATCTAATTAAATATCTATTTATTTTAATTGCTAATTATTTTAATTATTTGCTAATTATTCTAATTATTTGAATTAATCACTATTTATTTTAATTATTTTCTAATTATTTGATTAAATCTAATTATTTTAATTATTTGCAAATTATTTTAATTATTTGAAAATTATTTCAATTATTTGCAAATTTCTAATTAAATCTAATTATTAACAAATAAATATCCCCTGAGAGTGTCAAACCAAGAGTGCAGCAAGGCCCGTTGTCGTGTACTAGGATACCCTGGGTCAAGCCTGAAACTCCTTGTCAGAGTTTTCACTCCTAGGTACATCTGTGCTAGAGCCACCTCTACTTGTTCGTATCCAGACAAGGATTTATTTGATTGATTAACCAAAAACTATACTTAACTACTAATTATACCGAATAAATTATGACTAATTATTACTAATTATTTATAATTATTTATAACAATATCATTTTATTAATAAAACTAAATATAAATAATAAATTATTTTAAATCTAATTTAATTAGAACAACAATTAAAATTAATATAAAAAATGAAATAAATATAAAATTAAATAAAACGTCAATACCTTTGAAATCGTGAAGTTATGGACCCCTTTGATGCCTTCCGACGGTTTCGCAAAAAGAATCCAAATTTTTTTGGGTTAAAACTAAAGCTTCAAGGAGAAGAGAGGAGAAGAAGAAGATTTGAATGTTTTCAAAACTGAAACGATTGGGGGTATATATAGGTTAACTTATTTGCGACGGGTTACCCCTCGCAAATAATGCTCTTTACGACGGGTCCCGTCGCAAATTCCGGCCGCCCACATTAATTATGGTTGGCGTTTAAAAAGGATTTTGCGACGGGAAAAGTCACAAATACTTACCTACCGACATAACTTTAGTGATAGGAGGAGTTTCCCGCCGTAAATACCCTGACGCGGTAAATACTATTTGCAATGGGTAAATTTTCCTTCATTACTATTTACTTATTTACGACGGTCCCGTCGCAATTACTATTTGCGACAGGTAAAGCCGCCTACTGCTAATGTTATGTTTGTCGATAAGTATTTGCGACAGTCCTTCGCAAATACCCTCATCCGTGAAAAGGTTATTGCGACGGGTCCATCAAAAATACTTATAGACCGAAATAACATTAGCGGCAGACGACTTTACCCGTCACAAATAGTATTTACCACGGTAGGGTATTTGTGACGAGGAGTAGCCACCCATCGCAAATAATTTTCCCACGTTTTGGCACGGAATCCGCGCCAAACCTATTGCGACGTGAATATATTACCATCTCAAATAAGCCTTTCGTCGGACCTGTTACGATGGGACATATTCCCGTCGCAAATAACCCGTCGCAATAAACCCTTTTTCCCATAGTGGTTTCATTATTACCCCCGTGAATGAGTTATGCACTGATATTTCATTCGTCAGACTCTAGAAATAAACTAAATTTTCATCTTTAGAATCAGATTAATTTGAACTAGTAATATTTAATACTATACTACTTATATATTCAAAATCTAATCTCTAATGTTTTCTAAATCATTCCCCTGATGCCAACTGTGCCACCTCATACCTATGCTTTCAAGTTCAAAACATAATAATGTTGTGTATTTTTTTAATAAAAGAAAACAAAGAAAATATATAGAGCATTTACACTCGAATACATATTTTATTCAATGTTTTCAAAATTAGAGACGTACACTACAAATAATATAATAATTAAATTTCAGTTTTTCTATCTCCATAAGTAAAGAAAATTCCATTGTAAAACTCTACCAAACCTGTAGAAATTAATTTAAAACATAGGGTGAGCATTTATTTTTCCCACTAAGGGGTTTTTAAATCATTCATAAGTACTATTAAAAATATATTGTTTGATAATGTATATAATTAGAAATATGTTTTAAAAACACTTAAATATAATATGTTCATATTATTTTGAAAACCACTAATTTTCAACGTAATGATATTTTAAAATAATTCATTTAATTTTTCCATTTGAAAATAAGAAATTTTATGAGTTAATTGTGATACTCAGTAGCCCATAAGAAAACCATAAGTACACATAGCCATATCACATATGGTATATCATCCACTTATGGCCACAGGTTTACTCCCTATACAATGACACATCATTCGATGCACTACTTCAAATTTTTAGAACACATTTTTATCCATCCTTTCTCACTCACAAACCGAAAAAATTTCAGAAACCATAAATAAATTATTTTCTTTAAGGAAGATAATATAAAAAACTTCTTAAAATGAAATAATCATATTTTTTAAAATAATTTATAAAATAATAACTAGGATAAATCCATGCTTACAAACAATTTATATTATTTTTAGACCCATATATAAATTCTTAATAAATTAAATGAATACTTGAATAAAAATGTATGAAATTTGAATAATAATATAGTTGATGGCCATATCTTATGCTATTAATGAATTTCATGGGTTTATAAAAATAAATCAAACATAAAATAATATATTTTATCATTTATATCATACTATAAATGAATGGTACACATAAAATGATAGGTTAAACATAAAGTAATAACATTTCAAATATTATTTATGATATGATGAATTTTATGATATCAATGAAAAAAATTAATTTAAAATAATAGATTAATTCTTTAAACCTTTATTTCTCAACTATATATATATATTGAGTTATTTTAAAATAACTATATAATGGGATTTTATTCATTTGTTAAAAATTAAATCATAGTTTGATAATAAATTAGAGACATTGCTTTGTTAAATGTACAGTAGATAAAATTAATGAAACATTAATTAAAATTTATTAAATAATTTGAAAGTATAAATTCATTTAAACACATATATACCTATATATAAAGTTGTAAATAAAAAAACCACTTAAAATAATAAATTTTAAATTGAAATATTTAAAATGAAATCAATCTCTTAACACAAATTCAGACCAACTACCAAGTCTTGGACATGTCTAAATCAATGAAAAATGGTGTATATGAGAGGGTAGTGCTCACACTGGGTGTAGAACATGACCTAGGTGTGAATAAATAAAGAAAATGGATAAACATATAGTTATAATGAAACCAAAATTTAAAATATTCAATATTAATGTTTAAATAATATTTATATAAGAAATTCATTTGTTACTCTATGTTGTGGAAATAGACAAGTTGATTTTTTTCATTACACAACACACACCAAAATTATATGTACATTATATAAATATAATAAGATTACTAATTAATTGGTTTTAGAAAACATTGGTGTTCCATTTTGACCATACAAACCACATACTAATCTCCCATATTTTTTAATTATATTTTCTTATATTTTAGTTATTAATTCATTTTTATTATTTTCACATTTTCTACTTTTTTATACCGCATTTTTCTCACTTTTTTTTCAAGTAATTAATATTATTATAATATATTTTTACATTATCTATCCATGTTTTATTTTCCTTTATAAATATGATTTAATGTTTTTTAAATATATCAAATAACGTTATTAATGGAATTCATCATAGTATTTTTAAATTGTTTTAGCGTTTTTAACTTATATTTTTGATAATTTTTTTTGATTATAATAAATAAATAAATAAATATTTATAATTTCTAAATAGTATATAATTGAGTCAAAATATAATTTCATATAAAAAAAATTAACTTAATAATAATGCTAATTATTTTCTTAAAAAATATTTTTTACCCTTAATTATTTTTATTGTTATCATTACCTTTTATTTCAAAAAATTTAATTTATACAAATACAAAAGATTTAATTATAAATCAATGTTTTATTTAAATTAATATTTTTTAAATAACTGTTTTATAATCAAAAATAATTTAGTAATCTATGAAAATCAACTATATTAATACAAATAAAGTAATAAAATTGTCTAAAGAAAGTATATTATTTCTTAAAAACAATTTAACATTGAGTAATAATATTTCATGCTATTATTATTTCTATTACCAACATTTTATAAGGAAAATAAAAATTAATAAAATTATCTATTTATAAATAAAATTTTAAACAAAAATGAAAATTATAAACATAATATAAATTATATAAAATTAGGTTTTCACTTAAAAATACTAATATATCCTAAAACTAATATTAATACATAATATTTAATAAATAATTTTGGCTTATTTTAATAATACATTTATTTAAAGAGTGTATTATTTTATATCAATTTAATATATAAAAATTATATCTCATAAAATAAAAAGTAATATTTTATAATTGAGGTGAAAACTTATTTTGATTTCAAAAAATACATTAGTTTCATAAAAGAATTTATTAAAAATATTTCATCAAATTATAATTCTAATAAATACATAATTAAAATAAAATTACTATTTTAATTTCATGGGATGTTACAAAACTACTTTTTTCATGTATGTGTTGGTTTTCTAGTTTTGGTCCTTGTTCATTGATCATGTATTAAACTCTCTAAAATGTTAATCATGTTATAAATATCATATATATTGGTTAAATATATCCTTATTATCATCCATGTAAAGAATAAATTAAATATAGATCACATTGCTTCATGGAGGTGGTTGTCCAAATGTACATACGAGTGATGCTGTCATTTTCCAATAGATTAGAACGTAAGAAAGTATATATTGTACTATAACTCTAGAACCATATTTATGTCATAAATATTATATATATTCATTAGTACCATCTTTACCACCGTCAATGTAATGTGGTGATGAAAAATTAATTACACCACTATGTGGAGATGGTAAGGCGTACATATGCATAAGAAATGTTTTCACTTTTCGATTGATATAAAGTAGATAGAAATTGGTTCTACAATGACCATATTAATACAAAAGTTTATTTATGATAACTACGTTATTATATTATTTTGGTTATAAAATATTTATAGGATGTTTAAAATTAAATAAATTTTAGTTGGTTGGTAAAGACGAATATCTCTTCATAGAAAGATCTCACATAGATATTCAATTAATGAAATTAGTGTTACTATTTTAGGAAGAGAAAATCATCCATAACTGATATAAGTATGTTTCTCAAAAAATTTGGAAGGTTTTAGATGAGATAGGAGGCTCTAGGTTTTATATATTAGAGAAGAGAGGTGGTTTATTTTAAAAGTGAACAGAATGACCCCCATAGAATTAATATAAATATTTAAAATATAATAAATTCATTTTCTTATGAAGGAAGCACAATGTAGAAATTATTTTTAATTAAATATATAACATTGTTTAATTTCATTTATCAAATAGAATTTTGATAGGATTGAGTGGTATGTCAAACCTTATCTTTTGGTTTAACCCATTAGTTAAATTATTTTAACTTTTTTTGTGGTCATGACTTATTCCTACTTAAAGTGTTATAATTTCACATATAAGGAAACAATTGGACCATAAATGTCTAATGGATGAAATATGATATGATATATTATCCTATTTATCCTCATGAATTTATTTTATGATTTAAAAATAATTTAATAAAAAAAATTCATAAAATAATAAACAATTTCATTCTTTACACTATTCATTTAGATTGACTTTAAATAAAAAAATATTTATAATTAGAATATAGGATTTAAAAAAACTGAAATGTTTCACATATATCTATTCAATTATTATTTCCATGTAACTCTCCCAAAAAATAGTACTTTTATATTCTTAAAATTATTTATGTTATTTATCTGTTAATTGAGTAAATATTATATAAATATTTCAAAACCATTTATGATAATTATTTAATCATTGAAAAATAGAATTAAGTTATCATGATAATTAAATCCACTTATCCCTCAAATATATATTTATATTTTAATATAGGTTCTTTATCCTTGTAAAAAATTTTTATTGATTTTAAAAATAAGAAAGTGACAATTTTTAATTTATCTTTCACATTAAATATTTTAACGGTAAAAAAATCATGTTGGAAAAAATTTACGTTATTTTCTAAAATTTTACAAACATGGAGGAGATAAACTCATATAATAGAATAAATTAAATTTGTAGGGCCATTTTTAGTCCTTCTCAGGTCATTTTTAACTTAATTACCCGATTTACCCTTACCGGGATGATAATTACATTTTGAAGTTTCTATTCATAGTGAAAAAATCTAAAAGGGATAAATATACCAGAATTTCACCACATAATTATAAATTTACAATAATTATTTCATGATGCCAATTTTGTAATTGGTAGAAAATAATATTATATTAAAACAGAAAATGCAACAAATACAATTTTCTAGATAAAATTCCTTTTAATTTTAAAATGTTTTTTCAATTTATTAAAAAATATAATTTATACTAATAAAATTATTTGGAATATAAACTATATAATATAGATAATTTTACTTTAAAACTATTTTCAAAAAATATAACTTTGTAAGTACTTGAAAATAAAATTCAATTTTCAATAAAAATTAGTATTTAACATTATTCACTAGATAATAATTTATTTTCAAGGAAATCCAAAACATTAACTCTATATTAGATTTGATATTCTTATTTCATAAATAATGGGAATCTTTTAAATTAATATTTCTTAAATTTTCTGAAATTAATTATAATTCTCAGCCTAATAATGAAAAATAAAACCATTTTTAAAGAAAATGTATTTTAATGTATAAAATGATTTAATTTAAAATTAAGTACCTATCAGTTATTAAAAAATAAATTATATAAAATTGTTATAAATATTTCAATTATTCATTTAACCATATTCATACAATAAAATTCAATGGCTAGGTTATATTGGTCATATTTAAATAATAATATTTCACAGCTCATTTATGATTATTGTTTATTTTGTATAATCTATCAAGTATATTGTTATTTTATAATAACATGATTTCAAATTATCCCCCCACCTTTAATAAATTATTTCCCCATAATTTAAACTTGTACTCAGTAATGAAATATTTTACATTTGAATATTTGTTTACTGAAATCCCACAACGTAGAAAGGGTTAATTAAATATCATCATAAAAGAGGGAAAGGGAAATATAAAGACCATATTAAATAAAACATATTTAGGATTCAAAATATCAGAAAATTATTGGGAAGTGAATATAAGGAAATGGATCAAAAATATATTTCCGAATAATTATAACGAGTGATGGAGAACATTAATAATAAAAATTGAATGCTCTTGTTAATGTTGAGAACAACAAAACAATATATAAATTAGGTTTGAAAAAGTCTGACAATTCATTAGAAATGAATATAATAGGAAACAATTTCTATTACATGATAAGTTTCCCAAGATTTAAGGAATTTATTTACCAAATAGACTGAGAAAATATGGAAATATAAATACCTAACTAGTATAAATCCTTCATTTAATAAATACCCACTGTATATGATGTTTTACTCTAAACTATGAGTATTCAAGATGTTTTTTTCCTGCATACAACCCAAAATTTCAATTTTAACGGATCAAATAATCTAAAAAGTATAAAAATCAATTTATACTTTTAATAGATATTAAAACAACTGAAATGGTATATGTATTGTTAAATAATCTCCAAAATGAATAAAACTTCTTATGAAGAAAAAAAGAATTTACATTGAAATGTCCATAATAAAACAAGAAGTAAAACATAGATTATTACAATAATAAATAACCATACCTTTAAATTCTCTTCAATAATTTCATAATTAATGTATTTTTAACCTCAAAGGGTATCTCATTCCTTTTAACATGAATACCCAAAAAAGTAAGTATACTCTTCCCAAATAATACATAATGTTAAAATAAATGTTAAGCCTAATGGTTTCATATACCTCAATCCAATGAATCATCATAATAATATTATTAATCATTATGATAAATCAATATATGATCTTATTGTGTAGTGAACATAAAACAAAAATATCTGGTATGAAACATAGATACTAACATGAAATTTAATCCCTAGCTTGACCATAAATATATTTGAAAATATAAACTTTTCAAATAATCACTTTTAAACCATCAATATTATCTATATCCCATCATATAATAAGCAATAATTAGCTTAACATAATATATTATACTAATCCAAAATGCTATATAAAATTTAATAGAGTATTTATTCTAAAACGTTATAAATGTTTCAATCATAAAAAAATATAAATAATAGTTAATCCTATAGTATTTATCCAAAAGTAAACATAATATTCATTGATAAAATTTGTTATGTAAAAAATTATATACTAACCACAAATCATGTATTCATGTTGTAGGCATTGCATACTTGACACAATTTGGTTGTGGGATCAAGCCCCACGACCATTCTAGATGTGATGGGTCATCACTAAGCATGTGGATTTTCCTTTAATAAAACTATATTAATATAATCTCCATAACATGATAAAAAATATGATTAACATCCTAAAAAATAACATTAATCATCAAATGTTCTCTTAATAACTAATGTTTTCAATTCAGATTTGTTTTTTCTTCTACAAAGTCAAATATTATTAATTAAATAATATTACCTTGACATGAATGATCGTATTAACCCTAGAAGTTATCAATAACATTAAAATTATTTCTGAAAAATATAATTTCATTATTTTTCAAATAACTTTCTCACTAAAAATCAAGTTATACCTATGGGTTACATATTCCACAAACATCTAATTAGATTCTATAAATATCTCCAAGGTACTCACATCATATAAATATTCATAAGATGTATATCATCCATTAAAATTATAATTAACCATATATTTATTAAACAAGGAGGTTTCCCAAAAATCATAATATAAAATCATTTGAATCATAAAATTAGTTTCATTATATAATTTCCTCAATGTCTATCATAGAGTTACGCTCCCCAATCTATAATTTCTCTAAATCTTGTTCATAATGTTTCTACTCTGTCTGCTTTGATACAAACTATAAATACATCTTCCATAATATCCCAAAGTCGGTGGTCACATTATTACCTTGGAACTAGATATAATTGATCACATCCCAATATAACAAATATTTTATTAGATGTAGAAAAATAGATATATACTTGATTCTCACTTAGTATTTGAAAATATAAAATATAAAACATATTGTAAGTAAATATTATGCATCCCTGAACTCCTTAAAATATTATTTATTCATATCCCAGGGAATATAAACATAATATGGATAAAATTATATAATCAATAAGGATATTTTTATATATAAGAAACCATGAGTAAAAAAGGTATAATCAATATTTAAAGGTGAAAACCTGAAAAAAAGTAGTCATATAATAAATAACATGATCATAAAAAAAATATTACAGAAGGTGTAAGTGAATATCAAATGATTCCATATAAATAATCACATCATCTTGAAACATATTCTTCGATACTATTTTAAATAATCACATGGAAATTAATAACTAATCTTATAATGATGGAATTCATAATTTTGGAAATATGAAACATACCACAAATTACTTATACCAAGACAGTTTAAAGTTTGGGTAAGGTATGCATGAATTTTTTTAGTAAGGATATGAATCAATATTTTCTTACGATACCTATTGATTTATAGAGGGACTATAAAATTTTGGGTCCCACCCATAACATCATATTTCTAATGAAATCATTATATGGATTAATAATAAAACTTTATCAATATTCCTTAAAATAAATAATTTTCTTTATTGAAAGAGTTAACAAAAATAATTACAATACATTCTATAAAAACTTTTAACACAAAGAATCCTTAAAAATATGGTGGGTGGTTTATTTTTAGTATATATTTAGTAAACCATATGATTAAATAAATTATTTTTATATAGAATAAAATAATTTAAAAATATCATAGGAAACTTTCACGATGAAAATAATATTTTACATTGAAATCACTTATTTAAAATCCCAAAATTTTCTAAATATTAAGAAAAAGGTTTTAATTGAGGTGAAACTTGTAAAATTGTAAAGGATTATTAAAAAAAAATTAGTTCTCATTATGGTTGTAAATTATGTTCATGCCATATAAGTTAACCAAATATTCTATTCACACTTATGTAAAAAAATTCAAAAAGCAACTCATTCAGTAAATGAAAAAAACGTTATGATAAAAAAAATCTAAAATTAAAAAATGGGTAAAAATATAATTTCTAAATCATTTGAGAATATTAATATTATTTTTTAAACCATTTTAATTAAAATAAGAATATGGGAGAAAATGATTCCAAGCCGAGTAAAAAAAATCAATTTTCCTTAAAAAATGATTTCACTATATTGACTACTTAATGTTTAATGCCCCTACCCTAGTTACCCTAAGTCAGTGCATTATTAAATAACGTTGGAATGTATATAAGAGATCAAGTGTCGAATGACTGATTATTTTAGTATCATTGGAAGTACTAGATACATACATAAGTTTTACATTACATCCTGAAATAAAAAAACAACAATATTGTTACCCCTTTAAACACATTCATATCCCTTATTCAATCCCTTTAGGTCAGTCATAATATACTTATTCACATCTAGGTAAAATGAAAACATAGAAAGGGGTGAGATCAGATGCTTAGAAAGGATAAAAATATAGTGTAAACATTTATAAATAAGCATAAACATTTAAGGCAATGTATAAAACTAAAACAAAACACTTTTAAAATTAACCTTAAACATAATATGGCAGGGATAAATCAATTAATTTCATTTACATATTCACATGGATATTCTACTAGTCTAATAATCACATGTAATTTCAATATCTAATTTCATAATGATGGAATGCATAATGTCGGACTTCATAACCACATAGTCGAGGCCTCGTGCGAAGACTACAAATAAGATTTTTTCAAGGCCTTGTGACAAGGCACTAGTTTGTCTCATGAGACCTATCGATGCATCGATGAGCCATAGTAGGCTCCAACCATCACATACAAAGTCCAATGTATTCCTCAAATAAAAAGGTAGGAACATAATCTTAACATTCATATTAAAACTAGCATACAAAATGTCAATATTTTATCAACAAACCATGAATGGTATAAAAATAGAACATCCACAGACAAATATAACTCATTCAATACAATATATAATATGTTATTATAATAAATTATCCTCAATCAATAATAATTAATGATATTGACATTTATGAAATCGATCTGTAAAACTATTTGAGAGAAATATCCCCTTTTCTTGAAAACATTTAAAAGGCACATGATTTATCAAGAACTTGTTAAAAATAGATTTTTGAATAAAAGTGTCCCATAAAAACTTTGAGACTTTTAAAAGGAAATTTAATTTTAAAACATTCATGTCCATATAAATAAATCACTAACACCATTGTTAAAACATTGGTATAAATGAGAATTATTAAGAAGAATATATCATTAAAATATTTAAAATTATATTTTAGATATAGTTCCTAACCAATGATAGAAGCTTGAATAAAAATAATTGAGTTATTAAAAACATTAAAATATCATGAGAATAAAGGTATTCATGATACACTATGTCAAATTATAGTATGTACACCATATAAAAGTGAATTGGTGCAAGATAACAAAGAAGTCTCAAGGAATGTAAATTGAGATGGAATTACTTTTAAAGACTGTATATTTATGTTAAAGATAAATCAATGACATAATTATGTGTGATGAATATAAATACACTCAATATGATTGGATATTCAGTTTAAATCAATCATAGAAAATTCATATATATTCTTGTAAAAACCACACTAATGACTTGGATGTTTAACTCAATGAATTGAAATTGAGTAAATATTACTCTTATCAAGATCATATTGTTTACATGAGAATTTATAAAAGGAGTGATTATGTGCTTAAAAATTATATTCACACAAAGGGTAGTGAAAGTTACTACATTAATAAATAAATTGTGATTTTACACATAATCATGGAGTAAAATAATCAATGATGTTTGTGTAAAACCCATTGAGTGGAAATCGAAATTGGAAATTCCCTTACTGATTTGGTAACATAAGAAAAACAAACCACATGAAATAAGAATCATACAATTATGATTTAAATACCCATAAATTAAAATAAATCACACAAAGAATACAATCATGTACAGTACATACACCAGACAAAAGTAAATATTGGCAATATTGGATGACTATCACCAGAATAAAAAGTCAGATGAAAACACCATACCTTGTTTTTTTCCTTAGTTGAGGGTATTTTAACCTTCTTTATAATAGTTAAATAATATTTATTAAATTATAAATGAACCACAGACTTTAATATGATATCATATATGAACTTTTAATATTACTTTGTTAACAATATTTCTATATTATCATTGTTTCTGGAGTTAAGTGATTCGTTTTCCATTATATTTTTTCCAATTTAAGTCATGTTTTTTATGGATATGATGTATTTTATTCATATCCATAATGATATTAAGTTCATAAAAATTATTTTAAATCATAAAATGGAAATTATTCTTGAATGGTTACGATGGGAAATGAATCTCATCGTGTTCGTGGAGATTGTAATCCGTACATACACACGAGCCACAATATCTTTATATTGAGGAAGAAATAATATGTAATTGGATATACTATCATATATATAGAATAATTAATATATTATATTTATTATTTACACTAGTTACACTAATTATTATACCCATCCAAATAATGAAGTGTAGAATAACAAACTACACCATGACGTAATGACAGTAAGCCGTACATATGCACATATAGTGACTTTTTCATTCATAGAATGTATAGAATAATGAATATGGGTGAACCATATTTATAATAACATCACATTATATATAAGTTATTGTTGTTATTATTTTTTAATGGAAACAAAAAAGAAATAGGATGTGGTATAAAAAAAAGAACTTTGAAAGAGGTGGTGAAATTGTAACCTCTTATTCGGGTGCATCCTTTTGATTTCATCAAAAGTTCTCCTTAGGATGGCTTTCTTATAAAAGTAAAGCCTCAAAGTTTAATTGAGGGTAGTTGGGAGGATATTTGAGCTGGTTTTGGCTGAGCCAAATGGCTTTGGATGTGTGAATGTGAGAGAAGGGGAAGTACCCATTTATAAGAGAGGTGAGGGTCACTTTAGGAAATGTTTGAAAATTTATTTTAATGTAAAATAATTTTCGGTTTCTAATGGATACAAATGAAATTATTTAGATTCTAAGGTGGTTATGGGTCTAAATATACTCAACCAATATGTTTTAGACATGTTTAGGTCACTATATTAACTTTATCATTTAGATTTAATTCTTTGTTAAATAGTTTATGTTTTACCATGTCTTCTTGTATTTTTATATTACATGGTCAATTAACATACAATAAAATGATAAGATAACCTCAATTTGTTCATTAATTACATATATATAATTATATTAGTCCTTTTTCTAGGCCTAATATTTTTAAAAATATTATATAATTTAATAATTTAGTATTTGTTTTAAAAACTCATTTTTGTCAATTTTGACACTATTTAGTATTTTGATTCTGTGAATGTAAAAAAAATATGATTAGTTAGAAAAAGTAATAAATTAAATCAAACCTAACATGTCATATTAACCTATAAAATTAGTGGAATGAGTCAGAAGTTTCAATTTAAATATATTTTAATATTTATAACATCAATTATTTTAGTATTTCATTAATAAGATAATTACTGCATTATCATTATATCATAAATCTATTTAATTATTTAATATATAAATATTACAAAAAAAATACAATTATTTAGTAAATTATTTTTTCTTTTTAATGAATATTTATAGTATAATTTTTCATATGTGTGACCTTATATTAAAAATGTTTTAGTTATTAAACATTGAATTCAATAATTTTAACTCATGTTTTAATTATATAATAAAAAATGTCCTAATCTAATCCAAGTGGATAAAAAAGGATGATATTTTTTTTCTAATGTTGATTTTGGTCGAAATACATTTACCCAATAGATTTAGGATATTTTTTGGGGTAATTATAATATCATTTATACCTTCAATTACCTTATTAACTTTAAATAATGGAAAATAAAATTCAAAAGTTATTATTAACTAGAAATTATTTTCGTCTAATTGAAACATATTTTACACACTAATGTTAAAATTGTATCTTGGTTTTTTCAAATTTAATTTACAAAAGCGGTAAAATTATTTGTTTTTCAAAATATCAAATTTTTTTAGAAAGTGGTTAAAAGATGGTAAATTGTTCAATAAGATTTTATATATCTAATATTTTTATAAAATGGATTAAATGAATTATATTAGACTAATATAGGTATTATGTATCTATTCTGACATTGAAATAAATTTTAATTAAAAATAATTATTCAAATAAAAATTCATCTTTAAACAATAACAGTGTTTTTCAATATTCATAAAAATTTGTATGTTTTTAAAAAAAATTCAAAAAATACAAAAATTCTAATATTGATATTATAAATTAAAAAATAATTTCTATTCTACCAAATTCATACAATATAATTTTTATTAATTTATTTTAAAAAAAAATTCCATTGTCCAAACCAGAAAGATGGTTTTTGAGAAGTAAAAACTATCAAAAGATTGATATGTGTTAATGTATAATTTAAATGTAAAATTATTTCCAATGATAGAAATTGGATTAAAAGATTAAAATATAATCTAATTATACTTCAAAACACTAAAAATTTATTTTTCTACACTATAAATTATTTTTATTAAAATGTTGTTTTCAATTAAAATTTAGTATTTTTCACTATTTATTAAAATAAGAAAGTTACCAGAAAAGCACAGAAAATTTATCCAAACTAAATTTTTATGTACCAATTCTAAATAATAAGATTATTTTTTCAAATTGAATATATAAAAGTATCAAATATTGGATTTAAAAAGGGTTTGACATTAAAAGGTGGAAAAATTGGTTTTTTTGAAAAATACTTCTTTTATCTGAAAAATTATATTTTTTATTATATTATATCTACCAAACACATAATATGAATGTTAAAATTATATGGTGTATATGAAATAAAAATGCAGTTAATACTATTCATAACTGCTTTTTGAACGACTAGTTTGGTAAGTCTTGGTGCACTTGAACTCAGTGTTGCGTGTAGCACAAGCTATTGAATTACTTTAAAGAAAATAACTTACTATAAAATATCAAGGTGTTACATTTTTCCCCTTTTTTAAATTTCATCCTCAAAATTTTAAATTTGTGTTTGGTAACATCGTTGAATGTCCCACATCGGAAAAAGTATCAATAAAACTATCACATTAAGAGAATAAATGAGAAGTATAAAGGTTACCCAAGATAACCCATACTAGGATTCCATGTAGGTAAAAATGGATATGGATGATAAAATAAGCATCATGTTATGATGAAGAGTGATAGAAAACATGATCACCAGAATTTTAATAACATAAAAATTACAAACGTGTGATGGGTTAAATAGTAATTAGTTTCCTAGTAGGAAAAGAAAAAGGACAACTTTTTTTTGTTTTATGGTCTATTTCATAAATTTGTAGAATTTTTTTATGATATTGACTATGAAAATACTGAGATAAACTTACTTTTTAATTATAGTTTCATCCTTTAATAAATTTCTACCACTAACTCATCTTTTCCCCAAATGATAAGTATTCAAGATTACTTGATCACACCTGAAGCGCCATAACCAAATTCTTGAGAATCACATAATCCACAAAGGAGGAACTATATATATCCCTTTTCTTTATAGATTAAAAAAACCCAAAAAAATTTAGTACAAGATCAGATGATCCACAAAATAGATAATCCTTTATAGAAAAAAATACTAATCTTAATTTCCAAAATTAAAAAAACAATACCCAAATTTCAATAATGACCATTCAATAAACAATTTTCCTTAAAATCATTCAATCTAATCCAAACTATGATTGAAACCTAAAACTCAGAAGAATTTAATAACATAGTATTTTATAGTAAATCTTAACATTTATCTCCAAATAATAATAACTACTGTTAAAGTCTCATACTGAAGTGTAATTAACCAAATCACATATTTTTTATGATAGTTTAATCATTTCCATTAATAACCTTAATCTTTATAAAAACATAGAATCTTCCTAAATAAAAATCCACCATTAGTCCTCAACTGAAATACTATAGTATTCTATTTTCCTTAGGCATATTGTGTTATCTACAGAGTGAACGTCTTACAACATAAAATTTTCACCTAATCAACAAATAAATTTCTTATACTAAGGATATCCATTTGATAAAACATAAGATACCAAATCAACTTATTTTTGATATATAAAACCATTTAACTTAAAATAATTAGTCACAGTAACAATGGAATTCATGTAGTCTAGTGTTATGTGATAAATCCTAGTCGCACATTGGTTGTGGGTTCGATTCTTGCAGCTTTTTATAACATGAAAGGTTTTCATACAGTTTTTGTGGTGTCCTTTTTCAAAAACTATATTTTATAACATTCCCCAAATGAGATAAATTCCTCAAATTAAACATAACATAATTTAACCACAAATGATATCTCAAACCTCGCATTTTTATTCCAAAAATTAATAACCAGTAATTACCTCAAATTCAATGGTTATATAATAACAAATGGTTCTTTATAACTATATCCACAAAAGAAAAGACAATTCTTCCTCAAATAGAATTTTTACATAACAAACTGCAGGGTTACACATACAAAAGAAAAGTATTCCAAAGTAATCCCATCACTACTACAAATACCCCTTTTATCAGCGCTAAAAAACCCCTTTTATCAGCCATAGAAAAGAGTTTTTAAAGCTGGTGAAGATAAAGTGGCGGTCCCCTTTATCATTGCTCTAAGAAGTGTTGATTAAGACACCTTTTATCAGTGCTAAAAAACTCACTAATGAAAGGGGGCTTTTATCAGTGCTAAAAAAAGCGCTGATAAAAGGGTCCTTTATCAACGATTTGTTTTAGCACTTATAAAAGGGTCCTTTATTAGCGCTTCCTTTATCATCACTTTCTTTTTAGCACTAATAATGTACCCATTTTATCAGCGCTTTTTTAAAAGCACTGATAAAAGATAAAAAATAAAAAAAAATAAAAAATTTAAAAAAATCTTGCCAATCAGGGGGGCTTTTATAGCGCTTGAGCCCCCCATTTTATAGAACTTTTCCACCCCTCTCTAGAGCCCCCATGCACCCCCTCCACCCTTTATCAGAACTGGCTCCCATATTCCCCCATGCGCGCGCGCCCCGGCCTCCACCAGGTTTTGAACTTTAGACCCCCCTATGCGCCTAAGCCCTTACTACTCCTCTATTTTGATTTTTATTCCATTTCCTGATATCTATCTATATATATATATATTTAGTTATATTTATTCGTATAGAAATATATATATATATAGTTATATTAATACATATATATATATATATAGTTATATTTATTCGTATAGTAATATATATTTATATTAATATATATATATAGTTATATTAATATATATATATATATAGTTATATTAATATATATATTTATAGTGATATTAATATATATATTTATAGTGATATTAATATATATATTTATAGTAATATTAATATATATATGTAGTTATATTAATATATATATATTGTTAGATAAAAAATATATATATATATAGTTAGATTAATATATAGATATAAATATTTATATATTTTTATTTTAAATAAAATGGATATTAGTTATTATTTAGATAAAGTTAATATATTTTATATGTAAATATATTTTATTATTTATATTTATAATTAAATTTTTACGTGTGAATATATAAAAAATATGTATATATTGTTATATATTTGATTATAAATAGCAGTGAATTATAAAAAATAATAAAATTTCAAATACATAATATCAATATTGAAGTAATACCATTGAATAAATTCAGTCCCCACAAAAAAATCCAATACTACCCCCTTAAACGAGGCTGAAAATTCACAAAATATTAAAAAATCATGGTAAAAACTCAGTTTTGGAGGCCTTCTAGGACTTTCTTGGCCTCGAAAAAATCTTGACCATGGTCTCCCCCAGTCACAGCGATGTAGACCTCGTTGCAGGCTTCAATTTTATATGTGGTAGAGCACAAACAGACACCCGGATCAAAAGTTATGGCCGTTTGAAGTTTGAGTTGCATTTTCAACATATTTTGGATCTTTTTTTAATTTTTTTTAATTTTTAGTCTTCACATTATTATTAAATGACTATTAATCCATAATAATTATCAAATTATTAATTAAAAATATTTTTTTTAATTTTTTTATAATCTATTTTCACTAAATATCTTATATATTATGTGTAACTGTATATTTATACTTATCTAAAATATATTTAAAATTATATTTAAAAAATATATATAATATTTATATCAATATAATTATATCTATATATTTAAATATTAATATATTTTTTAATGAATCTTTTTTTGGATATAGACCCATTATCAGCGCTAATGAAAAAGCACTGATAAAGGGGGTACCTTTAACAACGCTAAACAAAGATCTGTTAAAGGGGGTACCTTTATCAGCACTAAAAAAAGTGCTGATAAAGTGGTGATTTTATCCGTGCTTTTTTTGCACTGATAAAGGTACCCCCCTTTATCAGTACTTTTTCATTAGCACTGATAAAAATGTGGCACTGGCCTTGCCTCGTTTTGTGGTACTGCATCAACAAAGAGAGTTAATACTTTTAAACATTTCACCATCCGTTTATTTATACATAGTTTCTTCCTTGACATAGTGGTTATCCTATTAAATAGGGCATTGATTCACGTAATACCCAGGTCCCCTATATTTATGGAAAATTATTATAAATGGATTCTTAGGATCATTTTTATTTTCTTCCATAGTACTCTTCATTTTTCCTCAGCAATTCTTTAATTTATGTCCTTATTTCCCACACATAAAGCATTTCATTATTCCATTGAGACACATTAATGGGTGTCTTCTTCTACATTTCCTGCATAATTGATATTGAGCTTTCTTTTCTCCACGGTCTCCACTGCTGGAGCTCTTATCATTCTCCACCTTTCTCTTCTTTTTTGAGTTTGGGAGTAGGTTAATGTATATGTTGTTGATAATATTTCTGGAATCCGGATTTGGCATGAACATGGTATCTTTTACGCCTATCAACATTCCATTTTGTTTCACATTTCCACCATTGTTCCCACCTTTTACATCATGTTCAATGTTACCATGACTTCCTTGGAATCCATCCGTTGACTAAAACCAGAAAGAATATTTTGGGTAACAACAATCATAAAATCATTTAGAGAATATCATGACCCCTTATTTTTAATCTAAAACACCTTAGGATTAACAAAGGTTATTTATTATTCTCTTATATTAAAATACTTCCAATAGGCTTGAAAAAGAAAATGTGAATTATCATAATCAAAACCCCAGGAGTGTGGTAACCAAGAGTGAAGCAAGGCCCATTGTCGTGCACCAGTTCCCGCTCGAGTCTAGATCAAAGCAGTGTTTTCAGGTTTTACCCCTAGATACATCTATACCTGAGCATCAACTACCTGATCATATCCAGAGAGGTCTGTGTTGCTTGGAAAATTAAAAAAATCTCTACATTACAAATTTTTTTGAAGTTATTATATATTAATCCTCCAAGTATATCTTCAGGTAATTTTCTGTAATCAGAGATTTTTAAATTTAGTTTTCAAGTATTGCACTAAAGTTACTCTAATACCAACTGCCATGCCCCTACCCTAGTTACCCAGAGTCGGTGCATTACTACATAACATATTCATGTTCACAAGAGATCATGACTCGAATGACCAATTATTTTAGTAGTCTTGGAAGTATGAGATATAAACATATGTTTTATATTAAATCATGAAATAAAAACAACAACAAAATTATTTCCCCTTTGAACACACTCATGTCCCATAGCATATTCATACAGGTGAATCATAATATACTTCTTCACATCCTAGGAAAAATAAAACATAAGAATCGGGTGAGCTCAGATTCACAGAAAGTATTACAATATTAAGGAAACTTTCATAAATGAGCATAAACATTGAAGGCAATGTATTAGACTAAAACACAAGCCTTTTAAAATTAATCATCAGTATAATATGGTTAATATAAATCAAATAATGAAATTTAATTATTTACATGGATATTATACTAATAAAATAATCACATGTAATATCAATAGATAATTTCATTATGATGGAATGCATAATGCCCTACATCATAACCACATAGTCAATGCCTCGTACCAAGACTACAAATACGATTTTGTCAAGGCCTTGTTTCAAGACACCAGTTTGTCTCATGATAACTACCGATGCATCAAGGAACTATAACAGGCTCCACACCTCACTTACTAAGTCCAATTCATTCCCCATATGAAATGTTTGAAACATAATCTAAAGATTCGTATTAAAACTAGCACGCGAAATGTCAATATTTAAACAAAAAACCATAAATGGTATAAAAATAGCACATCCATAGTTAGTCCAAACTCATTTAAAAGAATATTTAATATTAAATTATAATAAATCAACCTCAATAAAGAATAATGAATGATATTATAATAGATGAAAATAATAAGTAAATCTATTTGAGAGAAACATCCCCTTTCCTTGAAAACAATTAAAATTATCACTTTTTATGAAGATTCTATTAAGAGTATATTTTTAAATCAAATTGTCCCATACAAAATTGAAACTTATAGAAGAAATTTTAATTTTAAAACATTCATGTCTACATAAATAAATCATTAAACCCATTTTTGAAACATGGTCATTAATAATAAAGATTTAAAATAATAAATCTACAAAACATTTAAAATGATATTTTTTTAGAGTTCCTAACCAAATGAGGTGAGATTGATTAAAAATAATTGAGGTAGTAAAAACTTTATAATATCATGAATATAATGGTATTCATGGTATACTATGTCAAAGTACTGTATGTACATCATATAAAAGTGAATCTGTGCATAACAACAATGAACTCTCAATGGAATTTAATTGAGATGAAATCCCTTATAAAGACCGTATCCTTTGGTTAAGGATAAATAAATTAACTAATTATGTGTGAAAAATATAAATACACTTAATATGATTGTATATTCAATGTAAATCAATTAGAGGACATTTGTACCTACTCTTGTAAAAACAATACCACTGACTTGGATGTTTAACTCAATAAATGGAAATCGAGTAAAGATTACTCTTATCAAGTTCATATCGATTACTTGAGAATTTATAAATCGAGTGATTATGTATATAAAAAATATATCAACAAAAATTGGAGTTTAAATTACAACATAAATAAATAAATAGTGATTTCCCAAATAATGTTTTTGTAAAATAAATAATGATGTTTGCGTAAAACCCAATGAATTAAAATTGAAATTAGAAATTCCCTTGCTGATTTGGTAACATACAAAATAATACACCCCATTGAAGAAGGATAATAAAATGAAGATGTAAATACCAATAAATTAATTTATATTACAAAAATAATAAAATCATTGGAAGTACCCACACTGCACAAAAGAAATTGTCAATATAGCATGAATCTCACTGGAATAATAAGTGAGATGAAAACCCCTTACCTTATATTTTTACTTAGTCGAGATTACATTATCCTCATGTATAATAGTTAAATTATTGTTATTAAATTATAAAATAACCAGACACATAAATTTTACATCATATATGATCTTTTAATATTGCTTTGTAAATAATATTTCAGTAGTATCATTGTTTTGGATGTTAACTGATTTGTTTCCATTATATGTATTTTTACGTAAGTCATGTGTGCTATTGATAGGATGTATTTCATTCATATCATGAATGAATTTATGTTTTTAATAATTATTCTAAATCGTAAATTGGACATTAATCTTCAATTGTTACGATGGGAAATGAATCTTATCGTGCTCGTGGAGACGGTAATCCATACGTATGCACAGGCGACAATATCATTCTATAGAGGGTAAAATCATATGTAATTGGATGGGATATAATATATAAAGAAAAATTTACATGTTATATTTATTATTTACATGAATTAATTTAATTATTTTACCCATCCAAATAATAAATTGTTGAACAACAAACTACACCACGATGTGGAGACGGTAAGCCATATGTACGAATGTATGGTGATTTTGCCATTCATAGGATGGATATAATAATGAATATGGTTGTACCATATTTATAATAACAAAAAAATATATAGAAGGTACTGTAGATATTATTTTGGCATGGAAACAACAAAGAAAGATGAATTGGAATAAGAAAATAACTTTGAAAGAGGTGGTGAAATTATTACCTCTTCTTCATGTGACTCTTTTGGATTTGATCAAATGGGATCCATAGGATGGATTTATGATCAATGTAAGTCTTAAAGGTTAAATTGAGGTAGTTGAGAGGATATTTTATCTGGGTTTGGCTGATCCAAAGGGCTTTGGATTTTTTAATATGAGATAAGGGGATACACCCTTTTATAAGAGAGGTGAGGGTCACTTTAGGAAAAGCTTGGAATATTATTTTATTATAATATCATTTCGGTTTATAATGGCTAAAAAATAGTTCTTTCAAAATTAAGGTTGGTATGAGTCGAAATATTCTCAACCAATAATTTTTAGACAAGTTCAGGTCACTATATTAACCTCATCATTTAGATTTAATTCTTAGTAAAATAGTTTAACATTTACCATGTCTTCTTTAATTTTTATTTTACATGTTTAATAAACATACAATAAAATGACACACAAAACTCAAGTGGTTTATTAATGATATATATATCATTATATAAGTCTTTGTAATAACCTTACAATTTTAGGAATAATATATTATTTTATAATATAGTATTTTTTGTAAAAACTCATTTATGTCAATTTTGACACTATTTAATATTTGGTTTTTGTGAAAGTCATAAATAGTTGTTTACCTAGAAAAAAATACATTAAATCAACCCTCACATGACATATTAACCTATAAAATTAGTTTAATGAATCAAAAGTTTCAATTTACATTTATTTTAATATTTATAACATCAATTATTTTAGTCTTTCATTAATAACGTAATTACTACATCATCATTGTTTCATAAATAAAATTATATATTTAATGTGTCAATATTAATAATAAAATACCATTATATATTAAATAATTTTATATTTCTAATGAATACTTATAGTCTAATTTATTTTATGTGTAACCCTATATTAAAAATGATTTAGTTATTAAACATTTAATTCAACACTTTTGACTATTCTTTAAATAAAATAATTTCAAAAGTCATAATATAATCCAAGTGGATCAAAAAAGATCATATTTTATTCATAAGGTTTATATTGATCTAAATACAATTAACAAATAGAATTAATAAATGTGTTCGGGTAATTATAATATCATTTTTACCTTTAATTACAATATGTAGTTTTAACCATGGTAAATAAAATTCAAAAGTTATTATTAACCAAAAACTATTTTCATTATATATAATGACATTTTACATACTGATTTCAACAGTGACTCTTATATTTTTTGAATTTAATTCACATAAGCAGTAAAATTATGTTTTATGGAAATTTGCAAATGCACCTAGAACATGTGTAAAAGATGGTAAAAAGTTCAATAAAATTTCATATATCTAATCTTATTATAAAATGAAATCAATGAATTAAATTGTACTAATTTAGGTGTTATGTATCTATTTTTAGTATGAAATATATTTAAATTAAAAATAATTATTTAAATAAAAATATACCTTTAAACAATAACATAGTGTTTTCACTATTCATAAAAAATTCAATGTTTTTAGAAAAATACAAAAAATTCACCCAAAGATAAATTTGATTTTTTAAATTCAAAAATTATTTCTATTTTACCAGATTCAAAACATATAAGTTGTGTTAATTAATTTAAAAAATTATTCCCGTTTTTAAAATTAGAAAACATGTTTTTGAGAAGTAAAAAATATTAAAAGATTGATATTTGTTTATGTACAATTAAATGTAAAATTACATTTAATGGCCAACATTGGATTAAATATTAAAAATTTAATCTAATTATACTTCAAAAACATTCATATTTACAATTCAACTCTATAAATTATAATGATTAAAAAAATTCAATTAAAATTTAGTATTTTCACTATTCATCAAAATATGAATGTTATCCGAAAAGCACCAAAAATTTATCCAAACTAGATTTTTATGTCCCACTTCTAATGAAGAAGTTTATTTTGTAGAATTTATTATATAAAAGTGACAAATATTGGATTTAAAAATCCTTATCCATTAAAAGATGTTAAAATAGTTTTTTTTGAAAAATAATTATTTTATCTGAAAAATTTAATTTGTTCTTATATTATTTCTATGAACAATATAAAATTTATGTTAAAATTATATGTACTATATAAAATTCAAAATTAAGTTAATAATATTCATAATCTCTTTTTTAACGGCTAGTTTGATAAGTTGGGGTGCACTTGAACTCGGTGTTGTGTGTAGCACAAGCTATTGAATTACTTTAAAGAAAATAACTTACTATGAAATCTTGGGTTGTTACATAAAGAGTGGAAAATGAAATGAAAACACTAAAGTTATTAAATTTTATATTGGATATAAATATATTTTTAAAAAAAAATTAAATGAAATAAATATTCTCCTAACCGATTCATTTACATAAAAAATCTTGTAATAATGATGAGATTGTGAAATAAATCATTAAATAGGGTCCAAATCCCTTCATATATATTCAAAACTTTTTTATAGTTAATATATCTGGATTATAAATATTTTCAAGATCTATAATCATATATATTATACATTATATGATTAAATTTTAACCATTTATCACCCATTTGTTTCCAATTCTTTTTTAATATCACTATTTTGGGTGATAATTGACTCATTTTTCATGTATGATTTGGTTATGTAGTTATAGTACTAGTATTTTGATCATGGTTATATAACTTATGTAATATTAATCATGATATAAATATCATATATATTCATTAAATATATCCTTATTACCATACATGTATAGCATAAATGAAAAATGGATCACAAAGCCTTGTGGATGTGGTTATCTACATATACGAACGAGAGATATTATTATTTTACAATGGATTGGAAATAAATAAGGAATTTATGATATTATAATTACATAATAATATTTATGTAATTAATAACATAAAAATTCAATATTTAAATCTGTATAACCAATCAAGTATAGATGTGATGGAAAACAAATTACACCATTATGTGGATATGATAAGCCATAAATACACATAAGGGATGATTTCTCATTTAATTGGATGGAAAATATGTGGAAAATTTATGTACCAAATCATTATAAAATCTCAAAAATATTTGTGATACTATAGTTATTATTTTAGGATGGTCACAATATACTTTGAGGATGGTGAACAAGAAGTAAGTTTGAAAGAGTTGGTAAAGATGATTATGTATTCATCGAAAGTGGTCCTTAAGGTCTTCTCTGAAGGGACATAATGATACACATTAGGAGGAACCAAACCTATATAACATGGATAAGGATGTTAATAAGATTTATTTTTAGGGTTTTTTGATCGAATAAGCTATACTTGGTGTATATAAGAGTGGTGGTAGGGTGGTGGTCGTGCCTTTTTATAGTGAACGAAAGAAAACATGTGAAATTATGAGAAATATTTAAATATAAAAAAAGAAATTTTTATGTGAATATGGCATAATGTTTTAATAATTTTTAATATAATATTTGTCATGGTTATGATTAATTCATCCAATAATATTTTTATGGGATTAATTTCTATTTTAAACATTATCTTTTTTTTACCCCTTAGTTAACTCATTTAACATTATCCACAAAAAAACATGTTTCTCCCTTAAAGGGAAATAATTTTAAATATAAGTAAATAATTGTCTAATGAATGTAATGGGGTTGAACTTTTAGACCACATATTATCTACTCTCCCTCTTAAATTATTTGAATTATTTTTGAATAATTTTATAACAGTATTCTCATAAAATATCAATAATGTCATTTTGAAACTATTCATTTACTTTGACTAAAATTACAACACGAAAAATATTTTATTAGAATATATAATTTTAACAAAACTCTAAAATGTCGTATATATCTATAAAATTCTTGGGTCACTATAACTCACCCAAAAATAATACTTTTATAGTTTAATAATATTGTATTTTATTTTCCCATTAATTCAATGACAACTATATTACTGTTGAATAATAATTTAATGTAATTATTTAATTATTAAAAAATAGAAATAAATTAGCATGAATAAAATAATTTATTCCTCAAATGAATTATTTAAGGTAACATGTGTTTTTTTATTCTTTCCAAAAAATATGATAGATATTAAAAATATAAAAGTGATAATTTTTACATTATATTTGACTTAAATATTATATATTTTAAAAAGGAAGAAAAATGGACACATGTTTCCATAATTTCTAAAAATGGTTTGAAATAGTTGAAATAAAATCATCCAAAAGGATAAATTAATGTTTTATGGTTCCATTTTACTTCTTATCATATTATTTTTAACATTAATTACATGATTTTCCTTACAAGGGTGAAAATTGTTTACTATGATTATATTTCATAATGATAAAAAATTAAGAGAAAATATTTAAAAAAATTAGAAATATTTATTTCCACTATATAAAATATTTTTTAATATTCAATTGATTTAAGGGGATGAAATTATTTTAGGATTAAAATGAATAACCCAATGAAAATAGTTTTCAAACTTAATTCCTTTTATGTATACAATTTTTTATAATAAATTTAGCTAAAAAAATTATTCTATTAAGCTTCATAGGATTATCAATAATATAATAGAAGTAATTTTAATTTTTAACCATTTTAAAAAATTATAACTATGTTAATTTGTAAAATAAAAATATTGTTTTCAGTGGAAATTAGTATTTTTACAATTCATTAAAAATCAATATTTTTAGAAAAATCCCAAAATTCCACCCTATGTTTATTTTTTTTTTATGATTTCAAAAAATAAGTTCATTTTATAAAATAAAATTCTTAAATTTGGTAAAAAATAATTTTAAATCCTGTATATTTTTTTAAAAATAATACATTTTTCAAGAAAATGTATTTTTGATCTATAAAATGATTTTTCTGAAAATTAAGTACATTTTTTTATTTGTAAATAAATTATAAAAAACCATTATACATATTTTCATAATCTGGTTAACCATATTAGAATTTATGATTCAACAGATAGGTTATTATTATCATAATTGAATAATAATATTTCATTGTTTGATTAAGGTCAGTGATGTGTGCTGTATATGCTATTGGATAATATGTTGTTTTAAAATCTCATAGTGGTACAGTATTCTTACTAGTCGAGGCCATCACTTCTACCATATATGACATCTAGTCTTTATCATTGCCCTAAATATATACAAATTTTATTTTTCAATGTACAATAACTATATAATGAATATTTTATATGCTTAATAGTCTTATAAATATGATAGACTACATCAGTCCAAAATAAATAATGTATTACATATGTCTTTTGTAACATGATTACATAATATATAATTTATTGATTATAATGGAAATTTCAATTATAAATGTTGGGAGTTTTACGAATTACTTCATCATTCCAATTTGATTCAAAATATTTTCTGAAATCTATTCAATCATATCACTTTTCTCTTTCAGATTGTTTATAATTTTATTAATTCTAAAGTTAAAATACTTTTATTAGTTATTAAGTAACTTATTTTCTAAGGAAAAACATTCAATCCTCATATTGTATAATCCATTCATTATACTCCATCAGCATGCATTGTAATTACATGATCATTCCTTGGAACATAAATAAGATTTTATTTCCTCATCATCACATCTTTATTTGACCTCTATAATAGAGTATAAAACACAACATAATTATCCCATTACATCATAAGAATTAGTTATAACAAAATGTTTAAAAATTTCCTCAGTTTAAGGATACATCTTCCTAGAGGACTTCCATGTATTCTTATTCTTTTTTCCATTTGACATAAGGAATTTTTCACTTGTCCCATCTTCTTTTACAAAAAAAATATTCTAAATTCATCCAAATATATAAAAATAACATATAATGAATAAAATTTTTGAGTAAATATTTCTACAGATTCTTATATATTAACTCTTAAACTGAATCATAAATTAATATTTTTATTTGATCTACCACAATGACAACTCCTTGAATACTAAACTATACCACTATATGTCCAACCAATTATCATGTAACACCAAGAAAATATTTTATAAAAATTATGGCTTACATTTTCAATGTTATAAAATTATTTCAATAGAAGATAAGATCCTTTATTAAGGATTCTATTTTTTGACAACTTAAGATCATGTTAGGGAAATAATAGTTCAAGTAAAAGTAAACATATAACTTTGATACCATTTATAAGCTCCCATAATAGGCTCTTAACATTAAATTACCCTGAGGGGGGGGGGGGGTGAATGAGGTTTTCAAAATGAATTTAGAAATTAAAAATCATAAAACCTAAAAATCTCGAATCCCTAAGGGCTCTGGAGCTCTCATATCAATGTTTAACCTTTTATTCTATTTAACCAGACATGGTTAAGGATTACTTATCAATTTTGGTGCGTGTGAATTTTGTAAATATTGAGATGAGAATTTACATGGTTATCCACACTAGGATACATCCATGGAGCATGAATAAGCAATGTTTCAAGAACCAAAGCACTCTGATTATCACTACTATTCTTAAGGTATCACTCCCCTTTTAAATGGTTTAAAGAGAAACCTCAAATTCATAGGGGGAACTCCCTTGAACTTTCCTCCTAATGCTCACTGATAGTGGAAAGGGTCACCTTCACATAGTTTATGGACATGTAGGTCTCTTATAAATCATAAATTTCATAGAATTCATCCTTTATTATTGATATATTCTCTGTTTATGTTCAAATGGGATACTTCTTCACCTCTGTAAAAAAACATTATACATAACCTCCTTCATTATCATGCAAAAACAACCTCGAATAAAACTTCTACTTACTATAGGCAGAAAAATAATCATCTTATTCTTGGAGAAATCACCAATGGTTTCAAACTATTCTTGATTACTAGAACCTCACCTAGAACAAAATCACTCTCTCTTCTAAAAGTTAAAAAATAAATGTGCACAAAAACTCCCTCCTCTCTTATTCAGTAATTTAATCTCCCCTTCTAAAATTGGGATGTCAGGTGAAAATCAGTTGGAAACATGGTGGAATAATTATGTGGTAATAATATATAACATAACTCCTATTAAACTATATGATTTACTCAATAAATGTAGTCACATAACTTATTTTTCAACAAAACAATTATTCTACTACATGTAATTAAATATCCATAACACCTTGAAATAACTCTTGTATTGTTTTCTAAGAAATAATTCCATCATCTTGGAATCATTTATGATTATTTCCGGTATTGGTAGGGTGGATTCCTCCATTTTTTCAAGATGAAGCACTACAAGCCTTACATCATGGACTAGTGTAGGATCATTGTCCCTTTTTCCTCTATAACTATAACCACAGTGGGCATGATTATCTATTATAAGAAATTTTAGATTTGTGCTCCACCTATCGACTACACTCACATCCACTATGAGTGTCTAACATCCCATGTTAGACTCCTCTGAATTACATACCTTCAATATAGAATAATGAAATCACTAGGGCTTCACAATTATTGATTATCAAGAAACATTAATTCCCATTCCTCTAAAATGAATAACAACCTGACATACACCAGTATAATAATGGACATTTTGGCTTACAACATCGATGTCATCCATAAAATTTCTATCAAAAAATGTGGTTCTTTTTTATTTTATATTTCAAATAGGTTCTTCATAATTTTACCATAGGGACAACCACATGCATGGTCCCTTCCTATTTGACCATTTTGGGAAACCCCCTTCGCAAAAAAGCCATGGCTATGGGTGTGGTCACAGATGAAATTTTTAACTATGCCCACAATTCCTTCAACCAAGTTTATGTAATTTCATCTATTGGACCATATTCATATCAAATACAATCTTTCACCATTGTGTGATACCACTATTGGTGCTTCACATACACCATCCCTCATACTTTAATCTCGTGGCCAATAGTCACTTTTCAACACTTCCAACATGTATATCTATAAATATTAATGTAAAAATATAACTATTATATTATATTTGGGAACAAAAAATCACACAAACACCATGTAAATATAGTTCATAAAACCTCAACATGTGTCATAAAAAAATTTATTATCAACAAATCCCTATTGATTCAGTGAGATTCCATGACACATCATGGCCATTAACTTGACCATCTTTACTGTCAAAAAATACAACATCAATACTTTTGGGTTTTCAAAAACATTATTATTCATTATCAATAATATAACCAATAAAATTTAAAAATAAGAATAAGAAAACTGAAGAACCCATTAGGAGATACCAAGGGTTTTAGCCGAATAACATTTGAGAACAAAATGTGTAACCTGAACACACACCACATATAACTGTGTTCAATACACCTTGATTACTTGTGTTAAAAGTTTTTAATAATGAATTAAATACACATGGAGTTCATTTAATGAACCCTATGTGTTGACCGAGCCAGGGAGACTTGTGTTTTGACCCGACTACACAATGGTCACCTTGAATATATTCCATGTAGTCCATGTGATTTCACAAAGGAAACCATCGGGAACCATGTTGTGTTATTTAAAAATTACATGACATGCGGATTTTAAAATTATACAAATTCAAGGTAAAATGAAATGTAGCTGGAATGAACATATTTTACCCCATACACATCCATGATCAACAAACACACCCAATCCCTAGGCTTCTTTAACAAATATGGTTAAAAGAGGTTACAAGATGTGTACCTCCAATAAACATCATGTAATATGATATACCTCAATTAATTAATTTAACATTAAGAGAAACATTAATAAAACAATTAAATATATTTAGATGTGTTTGGGTTTTAATTATTTTATTGTGCATGTCTTGGGTTATTATTATTAACTATATATTTAATTAATTTCATTAATGAATTTTATAATAAACGAATTGAATGGTTTTTTACTTTTAGTATACTTATTGTTTGTTAATAGTATCACTTGATACATAATTTACATATGAGAATGAATAATTTATTGAATAATTAAATCATTAAAATTATAAGCCTCAAAATGTATATTGGATGAAATATGACTACATAGTATTAAAACCATGCTGAGTAGATTGGATGGTAACATGTAATTTTTTCATAGTACACATGTGCACTTAATCAATTTTAAATAATACAAATTAATTTAATTTTTCTAAAATTATGGATAATGTAACATTCATGATTGTTTAGATGGAAGTAAGATAAATTTTATTAATTTATAATCAAATAATTTATTAGATTAATTTTAGTTGTTTATCATGATCAATGAATGAATTGAATTAATATCTTATAAGATTACTAATATATTTTTTTCATGAGTTTGGGTGATCATGATATTAGATCATAACATTTTACATAATTGGTTTCCATTTAATTTAAATATTTAAATTAAATTGATTGTCTATGTATCATCTCAGCCTCTAATTTTATAAGGGTCAGTGTTCCCATGCCTTGTTTTATGTAAATCCACTAATATAATTATATAGTTCAATAAAATGGTGTGTGATTAAATAAAATCCAATGGATAAATCTCCAAAGTGAATGGATATGGTTTAATTTTAGAGTGGAGGTGGAACCAATCACTGAGGTTCAAAAGATCATAGTTAAAATTATGAGACTCAAACCTGTGCAGGTTCAAGGAGTTTCTCTCCTAGAGTCAATGTTTGTTTATCATATTCTTGATAAAAAAACTATTAGAGAATGCTAATGAGCATTCCCATTTATTTATTTTAGTTTCATTTTTACATATTTATTAGAATGGATGGGGTTCTCATTAAATAATTGAATTAACAAATATTTCAATATAGAATTAAATAAACTAGATTATGAGTAATTTTATCGAGCCATGATTAATCATTAAACTAAATCTACATAAATATTAACAATAATATAATATAAATATAAATGGGAAATTAATCATAAATATAAAACACTTGAATAAAATATAGTAATTCAGTTTATTCATTCCCTACATAATATGAAATTTAACTACTAGTTCAAAGATCATGATCATGGCATGTTAGGATGATTTAAATTCTAAGGGAATTTTAGCTAAAATTTTAGGTTGACTTAAATTTATTTCATATCAATAGTTGATAGTCCTTATATGAATTAGTGTAATTTAGAGGAAAGGTTTATCAAAAATATATCTATTATTTTGGTATGGGGGAGTTTGCTCCACACATCAAGGATATGTGTGTTAATGAATTTTGTGAGTTACACCAACCTAAAACACTCAAAAAAATGTTTCTGGACCAAGCCCAATTTATGATAATAGGAGTATAGGACCATTCCACTAGATTATCCATGAAATGAGGTATTATAAAACAATATTTAAGGGATATAGGGATTTTATAAAATTGTTGTAGATTAATATATTTAAAATATATGTATTTAATTTTGTAATCTAGATGATGTACTAAAAATGTGATATTAATTATTGTATAAATGGAATGTCTTCTGACTTCCACTATATAATTTCAATCAAAACTAAATAAGGATAACCTTATCACTAAATTGTATATCTAGAAATGGTATTGGGTATTTCATGTTATACCACACAATAAATGGAAATTTCATGTATTAGAAATACATCTTCCCATTTCACTTTCTAAAGCGTCAAGTGTGGAATAAGTCTCTCCCTACCTAAAACACATGGATGATGCTCTCAATGTCCAATGTTTCAAGAAATCCTCTTCGTAAAAGTATTATTTAAATAAAATTGACGATATTGATGTGTATAAAATAATTTATCACCATTATGATAATTATCAATAGAATGAAAGAGAAGAGAGATATAAGATATACACTATAGTATTCATTTGAAAGCTATGAAATTTGACACCAGTCGGGAGTCATTTTGTAAATAATATTATATACATATAGTGCATAGAAATATTAGCATTAAAGTATTTGATGATATAAACATAGTACTCATTATAATTTTAGTACCTATATGCTTCTCCAGCATCATTATGAATAATAACATGAGTGATTAGGATAAGTACCTTTCAAAACATATTAAATTATTTTTCTATATTGAAAAGGAAATAGGGAAAAAGGTAAAATGTTCCACATGGTGAATAATAGAAGTAAGAGAGAGGAAAAGTTCCCTAACACTCATCCCAAGAATAGTGCTCATGAGCACCATCTTTTCTAGAATAATGATATCAAATGATAATATATGTAATGAAATGTTAAATGTTTTTATGTGGAAATATAGTCCATTGAATAAAGAAATACACTTTTTTGAAGAAGTAAGGTGAAGATTCATGTGCATTCATTATTGAGTGAAATACATCTATATTAGTTCAAATGGTGGTTGATACAAATTTTGTTTCTCACATATATATGAATATATTAGAAAAAACCAGATTTCATTATATTTCCAGATTAGAGGTATATCATTCAGAATCCAATAGAGTGTGACTTTGTACTTTAAAAATGGGGGATTATAACATTTCATTGTAAACATAGTTTTTTTTTGGTTTTACATTATTTCTATTATCTACCATCATTTACTAATAATATAATTTTTGTATCCTATTTAGATAAATATGGTTTTATTTTCATGCCTAAAAATATTAGTTTTTTATTTTACAATGAAAACATATATTAGTGTATGGAATATTTAAATAATGGTTTTTATATATTAAATTATGAAAACCAAATATTGTAAATTGATAGTGAATTGATTTGTTATGAATTAATTAACATTTAGTAATGTAATTACTATGTTAGTCACATAAATGAGAAGCATCTAAAAAAGTTCTATATATGTGGTTATTTAGACTATTTTGTGCTAAAACCACATGAATGATTTCATGTTTGTTTATAAGGAAATATGAGAAAACAAGTATTTGGTGGATATGGTGAAAGAACCAAAACGATTATAGAATTGGTATAATATAATGTGGTGGGACATTTTCCAATATAATCTAGAAGTGATAATTCATTATTCATATCTTTTACTGATGACATGAGTAGATATGGTTATATGTACTTGATGAGGAAAAAGTTGGAGTTCTTTATGAAATTATATGAATTTATTAAATTCATAGATAATAAAAATGGAATGAAGATAACGAATATTTATTTGGTAGAGGTGGTGAATATTTTAACCAATATTTTATCTAATTTATATGGGTGTATGAGATTTTATCTCAATAGAATCCATGTTATACACTATGGTGGAATGATGTTTTTGAAAGGGAGAACTTTAATGGACTTGACATGGTGTGGTTGATGACGAGTCATGAAAATATTCTATTATCCTCATAGGGATATTCATTAGACATTGAAACATACATACTATATCAATTACAAAAAAGTAGCAAATATAATTACCATTGAGTTCTAGATAGAATATAAACTCATTTTTTCACATAATCATGCATATGGATGAAAATAATTTATTAAGGCCCACTCAGGAACATTATTCGGTCACTAAGGTATGATGTTTATATTTATAGGGTTTACCAAAGAAAAAGGGAATATAATTTTTACAATACCTCAGACAGGAAAGTGACGATCATAAGAGAATCCATTTTTCATGAAATAGATCACATACTCAATAAGTATATTATGAGTGATATTTTCTTTAATGATGTTTATTATTAGTATAAACAAGAGTTGGAAAAGGAACACATTCTATAAGTCCCCATAGAATATTTCATTTCTAAAAAAAAGAAATTCATAGGCGGACTAATGTGTTTAAAAAACTGGATAGATATGGTTTTCAATTCACTGATATTTATGACTCATTGAAAATTGATAATGATGATCCTTTTTCCTACAAGTAGAATGTAGAGTTCCCAAAACCATTAATATGGAATGAATCCATGAATATATGGTGGATAACATATATACAAACCATGTTTGGGTTTTCGTCAATACTCTAGTTGATGTAAAATCCATCAGGTGAACATTTGTATTCAACGGAAAATGGAAACATAAGGTAAAGGTAATACCTATAAAGCATAAATATTGGTATACATGTTTAAAAATAATTATGGAATTAAATATTAAGTTTTTGGTCTCTAGTTATGATGTTTAAATCTATTATAATTATACCTACCATAAAATATTTTCATTCCTATGAAATTTAAAAAATGGATGTCAAAACCAATTTCCTTAACATGAACCATGAGGAACATTTATATATGACAAAACATGAATGGTTTATGCCTCCATGTAATGAAAATTTTGTATGAAAGTTATAGATTTCCATTAATGGATTTAGGTAAGAATCCAAGTCATATGACATGCAGTTCCTTGAATCTATAATATTACTTGGTTTCATTAAGAAAAAAATATTATCCATGTGTTTACAATAGGTTTAGTAGGAGTATTGTCTTTCATAAACTAACCTAGGTTACCCTCGATGAGGAAACTGGACTGGTCAATAAAATGAATCAAAGGAAATTCTCAATCTCTATAATATTGATTCTAGATAATGGTTATTATGAAACCCCTCTTTGAAATATTTTCAAAACATATTGATCGACACAATTATAAATACATGACAGTGAACAACTACAAAATTTCCATAACAAGATAATATATATGGGAATAAATAGATAAATCTATAATCAATTACTAAAAATAGGAACAACAAAAATAGCTCACCTATCTCATTGTGATATAGGGGCCAAGCACCCTACAATTCATCACCATCAACTAATCCAAAACCCACTAGCTAGAGTACATGACACATCCATATGATTCTTTAATTTTACCTGAATTCAAAAAAATAAATTTGGTACACACCCATTTGTTGTATATATGGTGTGATTTCAACATGCCTTGTAGGATCCCACATAGTGTTTCATGAAATAATATTTGTTAAAATATATAAATACTCCAGTTTTAAATTTAATTTTATATTAATATATTCTTTTAGTCTTTTAACAAAATGTTAAAATGTAAGAAATTTGTTAAACAAGTGAAAAAATAAGCACAAAAACTATTTGAATCCCTATGTAGATAAGGTATGGCCTCATCCTAGGTAATTTATAAACTTGATTGTTTATCAATGTATATTTTATCCTATGCACCACCAATTAAGTATGTCGAAGCCAAAGATCCAACGATAATCATCCATATCACATCATATCATTGTTTAGTTTATGTTGTACCATGATTCTTGTTCTATTAGGGTGTAACAAAATATATTATACATGTTCTAGTCCATATACCAAGATATTTCGTATTCCCATGTGCCTTTTCCCTTCATTCCCAGTCATAAAATCCATTTTCATCACAATTCACACTAAACCCTTTCAAAGAAATTCATTTCCAAGCATTAAAAAAGTAGAAACCAATTCCAAAAAATCACACTCTAAACCATCCATAAAAAACCTATTATATAAAAAATATATTCTATTAATTAATAAAAAAATATTAATCATATTAAATTCACTAAACAATGTTACAATAGGATAATTTCTACATTTAACCTTCAAATAACCAAGAACCTATTAGAAATAGAAAATTAAGAGGGGGTGAATTTTGATAGAAATAAAAAACATAGACATCAATAATAAAATATTATATTTTATAAATGAAAAAACTAATGTTGAAAATATCATTTGGTAAGATGAATATTATGATGGAAGAGAGAAATCCTCATTGGAAAGGGAGTGGAGAGACATAAATGAGGGTTTATTAACGAATCTAGGAACAATTCACCCACATTTTGATCCAAATGGGAAGGGATAATATTGGATGGAATGGTTGGTGTTTGAGATTTTGAGAATGTAGAGAAAATGATAATAAATGGGTTAAATCAATCCATGGGTAGTTTAGAGATTTCCAACATTTTTACGATCTAGGTAGGACACATGGATTGCCTAAACAATTTAACAAACTATGTGAGAATTTTTTGGGTGCCTCTATCATTCAATGAATAAAATATTGGAAGTACCTCATAGTTTAAATATTATATTAAAATCATTTAAAATCCCACTACCTTGGTATTATAACACTTGTATGGTCACCACATATTTTATTGTGATTGTGTTCTGGTTCTGTGTTATGGTCGGTCCTCCCAAAAACATCAATTTTTTATGAAAATTATATGAATGATTGTAAATTAAATAGATAATTATTAACAAAAAATAATATCTAAAAAATCATCTTGAGTTTGACAACTATCCCCACAATAATACTTTCTTCCCAGAAAGTTCAATCAATAGTCTAATTAGAAAGAATGTGAGGCCAGTTCTCCATCACTGAATATTTCTGTTATTATATTTCTGGATTATAATTCCCATGATTCCAAACAATCTAATCCAACCTTATGTATTTCCCTCAAAAACACCTTAACTTCTGAATAAATTAATTGAATCCCCTATTTGTTCCCAAACATATCATGTTCCAACTCGAACACATTCCAATTCAATATGTGGGAACAGTTCAAGTTAAACATTCTCAACCCAGAGACATGAGAAACATCATTAATAGACATCAATTGAGAGTAAAATTCCAAAAGTTACATGAATTCACTATCATTTTGATAATATGAAAGGGTTTGACAGACCATAGAGTGAGTTTCTCTTTTTTTCCTAGGCTGTTAATGGCACAAATTATGTGTCACTAGTAAAAACCCCAGGTCACCCACTATGTACTCAAAGGGTCTGGATCAATGATTGGAGTAATACTAATAGCTAAATTAAGATATCATAAAAAACTACATAAAATTTAAATCATTCTTATGTTCCCTTTCATGATGATGGGACCCACTCAAGAAGCTTCTCCCACCTCAGTCTTATGTAGTGGGAATCGATAGGGATAACCATATAATGGTTTGTAGGGAGATATCATCATTGAGGAGTAGTATAAAATATTATAGGAGAACTAAACCAAAAAATTAATAACTATGGGGAAGGGTGGATTGAGTTATGGTATGTGTGGGTCTAAAGAGTTCTATAATATGGGAAAATTGGGGTGATCGTTCTAGTGTTAATTTTGAATTTACAAAAAAATTATGTTCTAGATAGGGCATATGATTTGAAAAATAATGTTCACTAAACATGAATTTGAATTTTTCTTGGAATTCATGGAATCTTGAAGGTATCACAAGATTTTTCAAACCATGTTGAAATTATAAAAAACCATACATACTCAGGTACTGCAACGCTTACTTTCTCATTGCACTATTATTTAAACCATGTTTTAAGTATGTGCTAAGACTAGTCCTCTAAAAAGAATCAAATTTTAATGAACAATTTCTACCCAAGTCAACAAGGCACATAATTATTCTCAGGATCCAACCTTATTAGAAATCCATATAAATGATTTATTATTATAGAGTAATGTCTAGATGGGTGGCCTTACAGGATATTTCCTTGGCTATGTGTGAGTGATAAAAAAATCAAACCTAAAATCCTATGTTTTTCTATGAGGCCAATGATTATATTGATACGTTTCCTTTGTGGATAATAGAATATGGTGTGTATAGAAGAAAAATAAAGTACCACCAGAGACCAATGTGGTGAGATGATCATTTTTATGGCCTTGAGTTACCAGAACACAGAAAATGGTTTCAAAAGAAATACCTAGCCAGAAGTGAAAAGCCACATCATATGATTGAATTGTGGGGTCTGTCACAAAGATGTTTTGTATTGAAGGGTTGGATAGTGCAACACCTCTCTAAAAGTGGTAGTTAAAAGACTATATTATGTTAACCATGTCAACAAGATGCACCATTATTTTTTGGGATCCTAACTGATTTTATCTCCATATTTAAGTGTTCTTGGACTATTGTAGTGTTATGATGGGTGGGATCCAAGTTTGTTTCCATGGTTATGTTTGAGTGAGGACAATGCACACCTAAATAATATGTTTTGGCTTTTGGGAAAATTTAATATTCTGATATTGTCCCCATTTGGCAATAGCTTATGATTTTAGGAATGGATCGATGTTATTTTAAGAGTCCCATGGGGTCAGAAGACCGTGTTCATGGATCGAGGTGGTTAGGTCATTACATGATCATTATCTTAGTAGTATATGTATATGAAATATTACTTATTCAAAATTATATATCTATCTTACATGTAGTTAATTACTTGTTGAAAATGTTCTTCTACATGAAGTACTTAAGTGAACTAGACAATATTATAGGGATAAAGATCATTCATGATAAATCTAATAGGATAATTAGACTAAGTAAAAGTGTCTATATTGATCAGATAATATAAATATTTAAAATGAGACAATCCAATAGAAGTTTGGTTCCAGTTTCACATGGTACACATATTTAGAAAATAAAATTATCACGAGACACAATTGGAACGCGAGAGAATGGGTAAGAAACTTATAATTTATTAGATATGATCAATTATGCATTGAAATTTATATAATTGTGTGGATGTTTACTATTCCATAATAATTTTAGTAATATATCTTGTTGATCTAGGTTGACAACATCTGTCTACTATTAAGCGTATCAATAAGTATCTGAGAAAAACATAGCTTATGTTCTTGGTATATAGAGGAGACTATAATATAGTTATAAAGGGTTATACATATTCTATCTTCCATATAGATCAAAACATTATAAAATTTTAGTTAGGTTATGTATTTAGTCTAAATATAGGTGTTTTGAGAAGTAAGAGTTCAAAGAATCCATATTTCGTCGATTCTATAGTGGTGTCTGAGTATATAGACACATGTGATGTAGATAATGATTCTATTTTGATGATTTTTTTTCAAAGAGTGTGATATTTTACAATTATGTAGATAACATATAACATTATATTTTTATAATATTGTATTGGTGGCTCTCACAAAGGATCCATGGTCACACCAAAATATAAAGAATATAATATAGAAGTGCCATCTCATAAGGGATCTTTCTTATTGGGGTGATGTTTTAGTGAGAAGATTTTCCATGGAAGAATACATGGTATACTACTTTAATAAATGTAAATCCTAGTAGATGTAGGTGCCTCAAGTGAGAGATAGAAGACAAAAGGTTGTTAGAATATAGCTCTAATTCATGATGAGGTTTTTTCGATTTTGTTCCCCATAACCAACTCTACATACACTATGATTACCTTTATTCATTGTTTTGAATATTAATACATTTCTTATCATATTGTTATTTTCATTCTACATGAAATAATATGTGATAATGTATTTAGAGTAACTGTCACACTAAAATGTTATTAAAGTTCCATTCTATTATAAGAATCAATAAGTGCAATGATTGTATTTATAAATATTTTTTCTATAACCAAATGATAATATTTAATTGGGTGAAAATTATATATGATGTTAGGGTTGGTGAATCATAGGAATATTACGAACTTTATCTTGTTGTACGACCTTGGTAATTTCTTTTATAGGCTATTATGAGAACATTACCCACCAGTTGGAAAATAAAATTCATATTTTTCAATGGATGTTCCTGTATTTTTTATTTTTATTGATCCATATAATTTTATATTATTGATAATTGATATCACGAGTAATGTATTTTTATTTATTGAAAAAAAACCTTGGTGAAATATGTTTTTGGTGTTGTAGGATCCATTGGAAGAATCACGAGTGATTGCATTAATGAATAAGGAAAGAAAGGATTTCCCCCATCTATTATTAAAAAATTGATATCTCATGCCCTAAGATGGGAATAGAACAACCTAAACAAATTCATGTCCATGGTTATATATTAAAATTTTAAATTCCATAAATCCAATGAAATATCCATTGAGAAAAGAAGTTGATTACAGTAGTACACATTCTACTTTATTATAGATATTGTGATACAATGATTATATTGCTCTGTGAGCATTTATATGAGGTTTTATATCTTAAATCCATTTAATTACTTCTCTATGGGTTCCTTAGGATGTTCATTGATGCTAACATTATATTTTAGAAGGTTCCACCTAATACCATTGTGAATGAGGAAAATGGGGTCACACACTAAGGGTATCTAGAATCATAGATAAATTCTACTTGAATTTAAAATGTTATAATAAATATTATTATTTATTCGTGGTTTGATAATTATAAAGGATTGATTGATCAATTATATTTAATCCTGGGTTATTATGAAAAATAAATATGTTAATTAGATAATAATAATTAATTATTATCAAGATTTCATAAATAAAATCTGTATTTAATTTTTCAGAAAATAAATTATTTATATTTATTTATTAACTAAATTGTCATTATTTATGCCCTAATAAATGTTGACGTGGGTTTTGGACCATTTTTAAGGGTCTGTATTGAATTGATATATTAAACATCATTTTAATAAATAATAATATATTTATTTAGCAAACGATATTTACTTATTTTTTGGTGTTTCAAAAATTTTGAAAATAATATTAATATTTATATTATTATTAGACAAGGGAATCACCAGGAAATAAAGTATTGCATAAGGGCCTATGTGTAATTAGAAACCCTTGACTAGGTTTATAAATAGTATTTTATATGAAATTTCGGGGTTACCAGCCTATTGTTCCAAACATACCTAAATATAATTGTCTCAAACCATGGCGAGAATCCCCTTAAGTGATTTATTGAGAACAATAGATACAATCTTCCTCCTATCTCTTAATATGTAAATAGATCATTAAGAATACTTCATCCACGATGAGGTTATTCATGTGGTCAATGATAAAAAAATATTAGCAATCGGGATCCACCATGCTAGAATCCTCTGATTCAAAAGAGATGTTCTGAAATTTTGGAGACTATGTAGATCACCCATAGAGGGATTTCCCCTTGGATCTTACAATGAAATGAAAGTACGATGGGATTATTCAACCAAATATTTATTGAATATGTAATTAAAAGTCAAGGTAATTTTAAATCTTTCAATAAATTAATTATAAATTATATTTAATGATACATCCATTTGGTTCTAGTGTTAATAATATAATTAATATGGGATTTAATTCTATTGGTTGTGAAATTATTCATCAATTACATATCATATTATTAATTAGTTATGAAAAAAGATGAGTTGGATATGCCCAATATGCGATTTTGATGTTCCTAGAACATTCATATATGTTAGGATTAATAGTTGTAAATGGTATAAACTCAATGATATCATTTCATGAGGTATTTTATCAAAGAGATGATAATTAATTTATAAGAACGACCAAATGTAGTGTGGTGACATCAATATTTATAACCATATATTTATAGAAACTTAGTTAAGATGTTATACTAAAAGTTATATAGTTGGTAGTTTGATATAGTGAAAGTGAGAGTATTTTAGAGTTGGTTCCATATAGGTAACTACCTTAATCATTAAACGAACACAATATTCATAGTCTTTGATATTAAATAATTTATTATTACATGATTATTGTACTTCAATGTGACTTATATGTGATAATGTCTTAAGTATGCTTGTCGTTCCAAAAGGTTAGGGATGTTCCCTGCTATGACTGGTATCTTGATGTGCTATAATAATATGAAAAAATATATTTTTTATATTTAGATGATATCATTTAACGGGACCCATATGATATACGATATTAGGTGTAGTGGGATCATAAGAAATTGAGGTTACTTCTCATTTAGATCAAAAAAAAAAGATTGTGTGAACATAACCTACCCATACATCTTCGACAATTTTTATGTTTCATTTGATATTCTAACTTGTGGTGTGTGTAATGGTCCTTATACTTTAATATTATTATTAATGAATATCATTATTCATGTTCTTTTATGTATTAAATCAATGTATGATAACAAATATTAATGGAAAATTTGGGTACACTGGGTTCATCAGGACTAATTTTCTATTAATGAATATGTTGATGAAGGATTTATACCTTCTGTTCATTAATAGAAGAATATATGTCTCCAAAATTTTTAACATAATGGAAATTTTTGATAAATTAATATTAATAATGTCATTTAAACATGTTCCTTTTTTCTAATAGAGCATATAGGTTGATGATACATTTTATTCGTCCTTATTTATTTAGATAAAAAGACAATAGGATTGAATTATACAGTGTGAATTTGTCTTGGATTACTATCACTATGGAATTTATCTTCATTATATGTAGTATCAATGGTAAAAACCTTGTAATATAGGTGGTAAAATATAATTCCACATAGAAAGGGGCCTAGAGTGAATCAAACATAGTGTATTCAAATTATCAATTATATTATATATGAATTTATTATATTGAATAAATATAATTTATATACATGGTTTAATAATTCTTAATATTTGGTTGATAACAAATATTTAGTCAATAGATACTTTAAGGAATATTATGCAAGATGGATATTAATTAAATACATATTCTAAAACAAATTATTATTTATATAAATATAAAATATTTCATTATATTGTTTTATTTTGAAGATAAAAAATATTTATTTTTATGTTTATATGAATATGTATTTTCCAATTAAGTGAATATAATATTTATTTATTTATCAAAAAATAATGAAATGGAATTTATTTATCTAAAAGGTATATACTATATAGTCTTGGATAAATATTTAGTATTTGTAGGCTTAGTTTAATGGGTTAGTGAAAAATTAGAAAATAAATATCATTTTAATACATTTTAATTAATTAATTTTAATAAATAATTTTCATTTATCCATGATTTTAGTACATGTTTAGAAAATAATAATAAAATTATCATTTAGAACTGAGGTTCTTCAAGGATTCATAGAATAATAAGGGAAAATGTCTAATTTAATATTCTCTAACCCTAGGATTATAAAAACAAAATTATGTTATTCTCTCAAACTAGTCATTCCATTCTAATTAATGTGCATAGAAATTTTAGGGAACATCCCCTAAATATCATGGGTGATATTATTCTATGAAACTCCTATAATTATGAATTTTTTCCCTCCTTTTCTAGAGTGATTTAATCTCATCTTGAAGAATTATATTGTGATACACTGTAATAGATGAATGAATTTGAACATCTATGCTTGCACCAATGAATTTTTATGATGTATATCATAGGATCACAGAGGACATGTGGGTCACCGCTAGAAGGATTTTATTATTGAACCCACTCACCAAAATGATGGTACAAAATGAAGTAGTCTACTGAATCATAAAAAATAACTAATTCTAATAAGTCGTAATTCATAATTTAAATAAATTAAAAATAAATTATTTCTGATAATCCTCTTTTTTTGTTTTAGTGTTTTAATTCAATCATCATCAGATATAAATTTTTTGTAAAAAAATTTATTTTCATGTAATTGAAAATTATTAATTGAACCCCCAAATAAGAGTGCAGAAATGCACCACTATGCACTTCCCATGCACATAGAACGTTTCGAGGGTACATAATAAACTAATGACCAAATACATATGGCCCATGAATTTTTTTTGGCCATATAAATCTCCGATTTCCATGACCACTACATGAAAAAAATTGGATTGAAACTAAAGAATGAGAAAAAGAAGAACAATATATAGAAATTATTACTACTAGGATTCTTTCAATGTTTAATAGAAAAAAATTCAGGTTAGTCAATAAGTTTCATTATATATTTTCCGTTCCTTTATGTTTTGAAAATCACAAATACATTTTGTTAAGGAAAATTATTTGTTTAAGAAACATTTTTCAAGAATTTTTTTATTTCTATAAGAATAGTTATTGACTTTACCTATGATATTAAAAGATTATCTATTATTTTCTGGAACCTAGTCTAACCAACTTTTTCATAATACAAAAAATAATATCCTTATCTAACTCAGAATCTATTAGTTCTTTTGAGTCATATTTTACATGAATTGTGACTCTAATTTCTCATACAACCAGACTCATATTTCATTGAAAATAAAACTATGATTTCTTATAAAATCATACTTTGAATTATTTAGAAATAAAACTCTGATTTCTTCTGAAATCCAACTCTGATTTCTTCTGAAATTAGACTCCAATTTCTTCTGAAATCAGACTTCGATTTCTTCTAAAATTAGAGTCCAATTTCATCTGAAATCAGACTTCCATTTCTTTATAAATCGAACTCTTATTTCTTCAGAAATTATCCCTTGATTTATTTTAAAATTAGAAACTGATTTTCTCTGAAATCAAACTCCGATTTCTCCACAAATCAGATTCTAAATTCATCAGAATTTAGAATCTGATTCTCTTCTATTTTAGAATTTTATTGTAAATATTTCTGGAATTTTATTTTTCATTACCTAAAGAATATGACTAAATGATGTTATTAAAGTTACCAATTTTCCTTAAAGTAACGTTTCCTTTTTTCAGACCCAAAATGATTTAATGTTTATTAATCAAGGTAATGTTTCACATAATTTGCTATATAAATTTATATTTTCTAGTATATTTTAACCAAAACATTTTCTGAGTGCCAAATATATAGGTCCATTCTATATTCAAAGAAAAAATATGACCATTTGAGGAGGAAGTCAACCATTGGAATCCACAACTATAAATAACCAGTCATTTGAAAGAGCTACTAAGAGTTGGACAATGGAATGAAGTGATACTCTGTGAGAGCTCTACTCTAACATACGTTGTGTGAATGTTGTGAACAACCTGTTCAAGATGAGAATATCTTTTCCCACCTTCATTGTGAATGTCCGATTGTTGATATTTTCTATCAATTCATTCTGAGGATAAGAAGCTATAGGTGTTGATCAACTTATAGATTGAGGTCTTACTGGGATAACAAGACAGATTCTGATCTCTATATCGAGGGATTAGAATTTTGTAGTTATGACATGATTTCATGAAATAATAAATACCGGGAGATTTTTCTAAGGGTTTTGGATACCTTTCTAGTTGGGTTAAAATATTTCTTACTTGTCCTATTTTGTAATAAGTTTTAATTCAGCTGCATTTTTTAAAGTTAGAATGCTTAAATTTCTTACATTTTCTTATACATGTAAACTCTGATATAAATAATATTCTATACAATTTAAGGTAGAATATTTCCCTAAGAAAATTTGTAAGTATATTTATTTGATCTATATTATTGGATCCTAAGAAAGATAGTTTCTTTGTATAGAACTAAGGATGGTTTGTGAATCCCTCTTATTCAACATTTTTAATCATAGATTTTCTTAAGGATAGAAATGGTCATTTTTAAACCTATTATTCACACCCCGATTCTAATCTAGAAATATACATATATATTTCAATCCAATAATAGGTATTAGAGAATGTATTTAAAATAATTACACTTACGTATAAGTTTTCTTTCCCAACTATTCTTTCTTAAATATAGTTGTTAAAGGTTTTATTAATTTTTTCATATAAACTCTTTGTTTATAAACATTTAATTCAAATACAATTTTTGGAAAAGAACTTTTTTTAAAATAATAGGAATTAATGTTGATTCTATAGAAAATTTAAATCCTACCAGACCACCATTTTTTAAGGGAATGACTATTAATTATAGAGGGATAAGATGAAGACTTTTATTTTCAATACTATTGTGAATAACTTCGTTAGGTTAAATGAATAGTACAAGATTCCAGACAAAGAAATTGAACAATTCCCCAATCAAGAAAAATAAGAGTACAAACATAATATAATGGGTTAAAAAATTGTTATATTAAATTACTAGAGACATCTATAGATAGATTTCATTTTATTAATATACTAATAGAATTTGGAAGAAAATAGAAGTTACACATTTTGGAAGGTCTAGGGATATTGAAGCACGAAAAGCTATGCTTAGAGTTAAATATCACAGTTTTATGTTTCCTTATGGAGAAACTGTATGAAAAGTTCATCAAAAGTTTATGAATATTTTCAACTGCCTTCACTCTATGGGTGATAAAGGACTTGATGATGATATTATTTTTGATAAGATAATATATATAATGCCCAATGAGGGGGAATCCACAAGAACAACAATTGATGAGAATAGGAATGTTTCAAACAACACTCTTAATGAGTCATTTGGGACTCTTCAATAGCATGAAACAAGTATAAAGAGAGATATTGATATCAATAAGAAAAAGAATGGTAATGCTAGTGTTTCATTATATACTACATCTAATCATATAAAATCTAAGATTCCTGAAAGAGTTACAAGTTCAAATGAAAATAAAACTACTATAATATCTGATTCATGTGATCGTGATCATTCTGACAATTAAAAAATTAATATTGATAGACTAATGAAAAACATTGTTGGAAATAACGATTTCCGATATAAAGAAAGAATAAAGATAGAAATGATAATATTGATTTGTTAGTGCCATATTATGAATGAATGAGGGAAGGCCATATAAGACCAGACTTTCTTATGCTCAATAGGAAACAAAGAAATGATATGTATTCCGAAATAAACAAGAATAAGCACCACATGTCTAATTCTAAGAAAGTATTGAATGCTACTAACACCTGGAGTTCTGGTGTTGGTGGTTCTTCTAATGAATCTTCAGATAGTGAATCTACTGGATGAAATAATATTGGTATTATAACAAGAATTCCTACTGAAAATCAATGTTTTATAGATAAGGTACAGACAACTGAATCTTAAATAAATATTTCTTTAAATATGAATTTCTCTAATGAAAAGTATTATACATATTTGAGTGAAGAATATTCTTCATAAGAAGATAATTATTTACATTCTTTTGAATAATTATCTAGGTTTTCCAATTTTTTGAGAATAAACATAGAAAGATCATCGAGAAACATGATGTGGAAAATTATAGAATCTCTATTTAAAAAAAATAATTATCAGATCATTAAAAAGATCTTAATTAGAAAATCCTTTATTTCCAAAATGTTTCCAAAAACCGTGAGGATGTAAATTATGAGAAGGATAAACTTCTTATAGATCTTGGAAATATTGATTCATAGATTTTTTTTGAGACTAACTCAAATTCTAAACCAAATGACTATGAGGATAAAAATTTATTCATTAGACTAAAATCTGAAAATTTTTACTTAATGAAACTTTTTTAAAATTTTACTTCTGGAAGGAAAGAATTTGATAAAATTTATTCAAAACTTCATCCCCTTAGGAATAGTTTTAGTTTTGATTATTATCACTCAAAATAAGTATTTAGTCACAACTATTTTTTAACCCAAAGTGCTCATTATTGCACCAACTTTCATTGTTGTGAACATTGGGAGAAAAACTATTCTTTAAATAAAATACAATCCTTATGTTTTCATAAATATTTATTTTCTAAACAAATGTTGATACCTATGATTTTACGTTCTAAAAATTCCAAATGTAAACCAGTTTGGATTATAAAAGTCTATCTATATTATATCCAAGAAAACAATGGAAGTGACCAAAACAATACATGTTACATAGATAGTGGATTTTCCAAGAACATGACTGGTAATAAAAACATTTTTGAAAATATTATTAAGATTAATGGTGGGAAAATAACATTTGGAGACAATTCTTAATGAGAAATTTTTAGTATAAGTAACATTGTTCTTCATGGAAAAGCCTTAATTTTAAATGTTTTATTTGTTAAGGGTCTTAATCACAACCTTATAAACATAATCCAATTATGTGATGAATGTTATATTGTGAATTTACGGAATGATAAATGCCTAGAACATAATTCCAAGGAAGATTTTATTCTCTCTACCCATTGGCATGAGATTGTTTATACACATAACATAGAAGACCATAGTAGCCAAGATATACCTTTCCTTAGTGCAATGGAAGATCAATCATGGGTGTGTAATAGAATACCAGTACACTATAACCTGAGGCATTTATGCAAACTCTAAAAGAAAATACTTGTTAAGAATCCACTGAATCAATGATTTGAATATTTAAATGTCCATCATTCTTGTCAATATGGATAGAAACATAAGTAAATTAATAAAACAATTAGTGAGGTCTCAACTTCTGATTCATTACAACTAGTTCATATGGATCTTTTCGGTCCAACACCAACTCGATGTATTGGTGGAAAATACTATGTATTTCCTTTAGTTGATGATTTAACTAGATTTAGAGGGGTCTATTTTATAGAAAAGAAATATGAAGACTTATATTATTTTAAATATTTTTCATCCTATGTAAAAAATGATAAAAACCTTCCATTGGTAACTATTAATAGTGATCATGGTGGAGAGTTTGAAAATTATCATTATGAAACTTTTTTTAGTATGAAAGACATTACTCAGAACATCTCAACTCCAAAAACTCTTCAAAAAATATTGTTGTTGAATGATGAAATTTTATTCATTAATATAAAACAAGAACCATGTTCACTAAAAATTTTATTGATAAACACTGTTGTGATGAAGCTATTAATACTACTTGTTATACTATATATCTATTTTTAATCAGACATTTTCTTAGTAAATCACTTTATGATTTATGGACTGGTCTAAAACCCAATGTTTCTTACTTCAATGTTTTTAGATGAAAATTATTCATCTTGAAAACTAAAGGTATATTACAGACATTCACGCCCAAATACGATGAAGGAATTTTCTTCAGATATTCCATAACTACTAAGGCATATAAAATTTAAAATAAAATTCTAGTACTATTGAAGGAATAGTAAATGATAAAGTTTATGTGATTGATGATTTTGTAATTAAAAAACTCCAAAATACATATTTGGATGTGTTTTGGAAAATTGATTATCATCCTTTGATTGAAGATTCTTCTAATAAGGTAAATACTCAAGAAATTTTTTCTGAAATATTTACCCGAGATCATTTTTTACCTTATGGTGATGAATTTGTTTTATAAAACCGAAATCAGTTGTTTCGTAAGAATCATCCCAATGATAATATAATTAGTGATTTATGTCAAACTTTAAGGACTATTAGTTCATTAATAAATTAAGTGAAAAATATAGTGTTTCTTTCCCAATTAGAACCTAAAAGTGTTGATGAATCTATAGGTGATGATGATTGGATTAAAGTTATGTAAGATAAACTAAATGAATTTGAAAGGAAAAAAGTTTGGACCTTGTTTAAAAGACCTAAAGAAGCATCTATAATTAATGTAAAATGTGTCTTCAGAAATAATTGGGATCAAATGGAATCATTGTTCGAAATAAAGCAAGATTAGTTGAAAAATGAAATAATCAAAAAGAAGAAATATACAATGAAGAAATATACACTCTGGTAGATAGACTTGAATCTATTTTTATTCTCTTAGCCTTTTTAGAATTTTTCAATTTCATTATTTTTCAAATGTATAGTGAAGTGTGATTTACTTAATGGATATGTTCAATAGGATGTTTATGATGAACAAACTTTTGTTTTTGAAGACACAAAACATCCTAAACATGTCTAAAAACATACCAATTCTTTATATAGACTTAAACAAGCACTTAGATACTTGTATGAAAGACATAGAGGATTTTTGTTACTAAAGAATTATGGTAAGGGAATAGATGTTCCTTACCTTTTCATAAATAACTATTAGAAAAATGTTTTTATTCTTTAAATTTATGTTTATGGCATTATATTCGTATCAATTTAGCAATCCGTACCTGATTCATTAGTGAATCTTATAATGTTTGAGTTTGAAATGAGTATGGTGAGTGAGTTAATACTTTTTATTGGTTTTCAAATTTCTTAAAAACTAGAAGGAAATTTTTTATCTCAACATAAGTATATTTAATATCTTCTTAAGAAGTATGGATATGACAGCACTAAAAGTATATGCACACCAATTGTTACCCCAACCACTCTTGATCTTGATGAATCTGGGAAACTAGTAGATCAATCATATATTAAGGGAATGATAGGATGTTTATTATAATTAACAACTAGTCATTCAGAATTAATGTTTTCAGTATGCTTATGTGAAAGATATAAATATAATATAAAATAATACCATTTAAAATAAGTGGAAATAAATTTTCACTATTTGAAGTGAACCATGGATTTAGGACTTTTCTATTCTTCTGCAAATGATATTGTTTTAAAAATATTTTCATATGCTCACATTGGTGGATGTAGTATCGATAGAAAAAGTACATCCCAAACTTGTAATTTATTAAGAGATTTATTAGTTTCTCGGCCATCCATGAAACAACAGTCAGTAGCTCTTTCCAATAATGATGTTGAATACGTAGCAGATGGAAGTTTTACTACTCAGGTGTTGTGGATTTAACACACACTCACAGACTATGGCCTGATTTTTTTTATCAAAACATAGATAATTTTTTATAATACTTATGCCAATTACCTAAGAAAAAAATCTTAAAAATCAATCTCATGGAAAAACATAGATATTAGGCATCAATTTCTTAAGGATCACACACTTTAGGAGATCTTATTCATCAATTTATTAGAATGCAAGATCAAATTTCTGATTTTTTTTTCAAAACCCTTACCCCCTAATAGATTTGAATACATTAAAAAAATTAGTAATGATAATCGTAGGGTAATCATCTATATTAACTTTTTGTTAAAACCTATATCATTACATTAAGATACCCCTTACCATAGTGGGAGTACATATGTTTATTCCTTTAAATTTCGTTTTCAATTTTTTTAGGATCCTAAAAAGTTTTGTTTCCCAGATAAAACATTCGGGAATCTATGTTTTATATAAGGATCCTTATCAGCACTAACAAATATTTATGAGCATTTTGAATGGTACGTTTCATTATATAAATCATCTTAATTGAAATTTTTTATTTGTTAGTATTTTCAATCTTGTTTCAAGAAAAACCTTATCAGATTAACTTTACTTAAAATTGTATTTTCCCTTATAATCTAAAAACATAGGAACCTAAATTCTTCTTCATCATTGATTTGAATTATCAGATTAGATCAAGAAAATTTCAAATGTGGGATTGATTTGATAATATTAACCATCACTGTGATGCCTATATAAAGGAACCCCTATTCGCATTCCACATCAGTTTTCTCAGATATTTTTTTGAGAATCCCTTCCACTCTTCAATGTTTCTGTTCATTTTTCCCTTACTCTTCTACTTCGAAATTCTTGTGAAGTTTCCTCACAGAATCTGATGGAATCCATCACATAACTCAATCATTGAATAATAATCAAGTAATGGTTGGTGGACCCTTATTTCTTTGTATATAATGACTCATTGATTTCAAAAATCATAATGATGAGTGGATTGTAGAGCCTTTTCATAGCCAAGGAGAAGATTCAATATCTGGAGCATATGACAACCCTACTTTTTATTTTAAACTTAAACTTGATTTATTACATAAAACCTTCACTTGATAAAACATGGAAGATAGAGAGTTCTAGTGTCTTTGGGACTTAGGAACATTACATAACAACTTAAAACATGAAATTCAACATCTTTATTCAAAACTTCCTTGACATGACCACTACATTCCCTCATACTTAGCATTGTATGGGATAAACTGAGGACATGCATAAGAAAAGGGTGAGCTATAAAACCCAGTAAGGGTATAATCATGGAATAACATGTGAAATACAATACATGTTAGACAATAGGAATATAAATAGAAAACAATATAATCCTAAACATAAAGGCATGATAAATCATGATGATCATAACATGGAAATGTAGCAACAACACTTAACATGGAATTAGCATGATCCAAGTCTCATTGCACTTGGAGCATGATTAAATCCTTATTGCACATTAATCATGAGTAAAACCTCATTTACCTTGAATTAGAATGAGTCAACACCCATTTCACATGATGTTTCATGATACTATACATTACCCGATGCATTGGAGTGCTGTAAGTGTGTACCCTTCTTAAACATTTCATTTCATGTATAAGTGTGCCACATGGATCATATAACATGGATTCATAAAACATAATCATTTAATCCATGATAAAGGAATGTGGAATTTATACATGAAACTTTATAATCAATAAGTAAATGTTCATAAAGGTTAATAACCTTGATAGAGAAATGGGAATGGTATTCACTACACAATGACATTGGCTTGAAAAATCGGTGCAATTTTGGCAGCGTAATGGCGTTACGTAAGAATTAATAAAAAAAATGCTTGATGAAAGAGAAATGTGTGTCTAATAATATGTACATGAAATGGAAAGTAAGGGGGTCATATAGATACATGTCCCAACAATTGTAATGGAATTTAGTTTCATTATACAAAAGGATTATTTGGATGTAAAAGAAGAGAGAGAAATCCCTCCCGAAATTTCCACATAGTAACAGGTGTACATGGGAGGCATTTATTGGGAGAGAAAGGGGTCTATAATAATTAAAACATAAATAGGGCTATATGATAGAGGTGAGAAACTATACCAAAACATTTATAATTGAAATTTAATGGGCATAACAACATTAAGAAAATCGGACAAAAATGAGAAAGGAAGAAAAAACCCTTACTTGGAAGTGTGCTTCCAAAGTCTTGAGAGAGGCTTGAGAGTGGATTCTTGGGAGCTTGTGGAACCTTGGGAGGATTCTAGGGAGAGTATTGTAGAGGTTGGATGAACTCAAAAGGCTTTTACAGAGGATAATGTTGGAGCTTGGGAGGGTTTATATAGGAAAGGTGAGGGAATTCTTTATTAATTAGGGTTGGGACAACTCACATTAAATTAATTCAAACCACAAACCAGCAGATGGTTTTTGCCCATTGTTTTTGCCAAAGGGGAGTGGAAAATAGTATTTTATAATGCCAAAGTCCGAACTTCTTAAAATAATGGGGTTTCTTATGTGGAGGTGAGTCACACTCCCAATGATTTTTTTAAAAAGACAAGATGTTTAATAATCCTTGAAGGGTCCATTAATGCTTTGTAAAATGTGTCAAACAAACCCAAAATCACATTATTTTAATGGTAAAACATATATTGGCCAAACATAAGGCTTACAGTTTTTTATTACATCACTATTGGGTCATTAGGATGTCATAAATCATAGTATATATTAAAACAGTATTTAATTTTTACACAAAAAATTGATTGTCTCGGAAAATTATGAAAATTTCACCATTTGATAATTTCAACATCCTAATTCCAGAAATAATATTCATTTTATCTAAATAATTTTCTAAATATGTTAATTTTTACTTTTAAAATAAAAACTGACATTTATAAAAAATTCATGGCTTTTGACAAAAATGGCTTTCAAACCATAATAAAAATTTCAATTTCATTCATAAAATTATATAATCATTTATATTTATTAAAAATTAATTTAATAATAATAATATTTTATTAAAATATTATTTAATACAAAAATCCATTAATTCATCAAAATAGACTTCTTAGTTGAATATTAACTAAAACACCATTTGAGTTTTAAAAAAATATTTTAAAGGTAACAAAAATAACATGAAAACATATTCATTATTATATACAAAAATAATATACATAATAATAGTACTAGGTATTTGTTACATAACCCCTTAAAATAGCTTCATAAGACCTAAGGGTAAGGTGTGCGATGGTGACAGACTCTTTGGGTGGCTCAGAAAACATTGCCCTGGTTGTAATCTATTTCAACTTCCACTTATCTCATAGGCGGTCCCGCTCGAGATTAACTTGTTGAAGCTCGGCCTGGGCTTGGTCAAGAGTGAAGCCCAATGATGCCACCTCTTTTCCGAGCTCCGACAAATGGGCTTCGTATGGGGCACGTCTACTAGATGAGGCCATCGCTTCCTTTGTCTGAGTAAATTGGATTCTTTAAAGCCCTATATTAATACTAATCATGTGATCAATGTTCAACGACTATGTCAGAAACATACAGAATTATTAACATTTACATAAAGAGACATTTAATTATATCAAGAGGGATTTTCATTAATGGATGTTTGGGTCATTACAATCTCCCCCCCCCCTTTAAAAATTTCACCATTAAAATTTCCTTTTCCCGCACTATAAAAAATTTGGGTAACTCTGCTTCATCACTTCCTCTGATTCCCACGTCACCATTTCAAACTTGTGGTTTCACCACAACACCTTTAGGAGGGAAATTGTCTTATTTCATAGAACTTTTTCTCTATGGTCTAAGATCTTTAATGGTTTCTCTTCAAAAGAATGATCATCCTCTAACTGTATCACCTCTGAAAAGAGTACATGTGAAGGGTCCAATATGTAATTCATTAAGAGGGATACATGAAAGACATCATGTACTTTGGCCATGGTAGGAGTAAGTGTTAATCGAGAGGCCATAGCCCCAACACAATCAAGAATCTCGAAGGGGCGGATGTACCTTGGACTTAACTTCCCTTTATTTCCAAACCTCATGACCTTCTTCCATGGAGGTATTTTTAGAAAAACCATGTCTCCAACATTAAACTCAAGGTCTCGTTGACGATTATCTACATAACTCTTCTATCGACTCTGGGATGCCTGGATATGCTGCTGAATGGTTTTCACCTTCTCCACCATTTCTTTGACCATTTCTGGTCCAAGCAGCTTATGATCACCAACCTCATCCCAACACACCGGTGTTTTACACCTTTTCCCATAAAGGGCTTCATATGGTGCCATTTGGATGCTCGTGTAGAAACTGTTATTATAATAGAACTCAACCAGAAGAAGATGTTGATCCCATCCTCTTTAAAGTCCATTTAGCAACCTCTCAACATTTACTCAAGTGTTTGGATAGTCCACTCGGATTAGCAATCAGTTTGAGGATGATAAACTGTACTAAATTTTATTTTAGTATTCAGAGAATATTGAAGACTCTTAAAAAACATGGAGGTGAATCTTGGATCTCGATCGGACATAATGGATAGTGGTACTCCATGTAGCCTTACCACTTCCCTGATATATGTCTGTGCCAGTTGATCCAATAATAAATTCACTTGAATAGAAATGAAGTGTGTAGACTTTGTATGATGATCCACAACAACCCAGATTGCATTATTGCCTTTGGATGTCTTCAGAAGTCCGGTGACAAATTCTATGGTGATGTTGTCCCATTTCCATTCTGGTATGGGAAATGGTTGCATCATCCCCTTATACTTCTGCCTCTCTGCCTTCACTTGCTGACACACCAGGCACTTTGATGTATATTCAACGATCTCCTTCTTCAAATTATCCCACCAATAATTCTCTTGGATATCTCGATACATCATTGTGTTTCCTGCGTGAATAGAGAAATTTGAACTATGTGCATCATCCAAAAGTTCCTTCTTCAGCTCTAGACATGATGGAACACATAGTCTTTTCCCAAATCTCACAATTCCTCCTTAATTAACATTAAACTCTGTGGATTTACCTCTTCTATAGCTTCCACTTTTTCCAAAATTCCTACACCATCCTTTTGATAATCCTTTAACCTTTCCAAAAGTGTTAGTTGAGCAATAATTTGTGAAAATTTTGATGATATTCCTTTCTTTATGATTCCCATGTCCATCCTCATCAAATATAAAAAGATTGGATCCTTTTAAATTCTCATCAATGATAGTATTGCTGGGTCCTTTCTACTTAGAGCATCAACCACCTTGTTCGCTTTCCTAGGGTGGTAATGGATTTAGCAATCATAGTATTTGATCATCTCTAACCATCTTTGTTGGTGCATCTTCAACTCTTTCTATGTGAATATATACTTGAGGCTTTTGTGGTCTGTATATATTTTACACTTCTCCCCAAAGAGATAATACCGCCATGTTTTCAAAGTAAAGATCACTACAGCCAGCTCAATGTCATGTGTTGGATAGTTTTATTCATGAAATTTCAATTTCCTTGAATCATAGTCAATGAATTTGTCATTTTTCATCGACACACATCCCATGACCTTCTTTGAATCATCACTGAATACCATGAAAAGTTATCCACTTGTGGGTAAAGTGATCATGTGCACAATGATAAGCCTCCTTTTCAACTCTTTGATGCTTTCTTGGAATTCATCACTCCATGAAAACTTTACTCCCTTCCGAGTTATCTTGGTAATAGGGTTGGAAAATCATGACAAATTTATCACAAATCGTCGGTAATATCCACCTAACCCCAAGAAGCTATGGATATCTATTACCGATGTTGGCCTTGGCCATCCCTTAATTGCATCTATTTTGGAGGGATCCGAAGATACCCCATTTCTTGTGATGATATGGCCCAAGAATTATACCTCCTTCAACCAGAACTCAGACTTGCTATACTTGGCATAGAGCCTCTCCTTCTGCAAGGTCTCTAGTACAGTTCTTAGATTCTCCTCATGATCCTCCTTGGTTTTGGAGTATATCAAAATATCATCTATAAATACTACAACAAATTTATCGACGTAATCTCTAAAGACTCTATTCATCAAGTCCATGATGATTGATGGATCATTAGTCAGTCCTAAAGGCATTACTATGAATTCATAGTTTTCGTATCTTGTATGAAAAGAAGTCTTGGGGATATCTTCCTTCTTCACCCTTACTTGATAATATCCCGACCACAAATCCACCTTGGAGAAGTATTTTGCTCCACGCAGCTGATCAAACAAGTCATCAATTCGTGGGAGATGATATTTTTTCTTTATCGTGATTTTTTTGAGCTCACGATAATCGATGCAAAAACTCATTGATCCATCCTTCTTCTTGACGAAGAGGACTGGTCCACCCCATGGTGAAGCCATTGGGCGTATTATCCATTTATCCAAGTTCTCCTGTACTTGTTTCTTCATCTCTTCAAGCTCTACAACAGCCATTCTATATGAATTTTTGGATATTGGAAACACCCCCGATATAAGTTCAATTGAGAATTAAACATCTCTTCTGGGAGAGAGACCAAGAAATTCTTTGGGAAACACTTCGGTGAATCCCATCACAATAGGCATGTCTTCAAGGATGGTTGATTCCTTGGAATCAATCATCTAACCCAGATATGCATGCTCATAGGGAAGTAATATCCATGCTTGAGATGATGGAGCTAAAGAATATTCATCTTCCTCCTTGCACTTGTAAATAATCGGGGGTCGATTCTCCACATGGAGAGTGATTTCTCTCTCATAGAAATTTATGTTGGCTCTGTATAAGGAAAGCCAATCCATGTTAAGAATTGCATCATATTCCACCATAGGGAGTATGAAGAGGTTCACCGGGAAGTTCAATCCACATATTATGATATGGGAGGAGTTATATTCATGGGATGCAATAATCGCCCCATTTCCCATACTCACCGACATCTTCACTTCCATGATTTTTAGTGGTGATGGTATTGTTCTACTAAACTTTAGAGATATAAAAGAATGCGTAGAACCGAAATCAAAAAGTATATTCACTATTATTTAATGAATAACTGGCGTACCTATCACCACTTCGTTGTCGTGGTTCACTTTGGCAGTAGTGATGGAAAAATCTCGCCTTTGCCGCCTTGGAGGTTGTTTTTTGCCTCTGAAAACACTTGGCTTAGGGCACTGATTTGAAATATTCCCTTGTTCTTAGCAGTTGTAGCAATGAATCATGCATTGAGGTTCGAATGGAGCATTCCTCTCCTGTTTCGCAGCCTCGAGTCTTTCTTGCTGACATTTTACAGCCAGGTGACCTTCTCTTCCACACCTAATGCATTTTCTTGTACCCTTCAGGGAATTTACAGGGTGCTTCTAACTGAACCTTTGGCTAGTGGGGTGATGGATCTTCTTAGCACCGTTGTATTTATCCATCGAACCACCAACATTGAATTCCACCTTACGCTTCTTATCCCCATGATACCCCATAGATTCTATGATCTCCATTTCGACCTTGGGGGCACATCGGACAATTTCCACCTAGTTGTCGAAGTCACGTATTGCCACTAATTTCCACAAGCTAGGTTTCAGCCCACCAAAGAAGCAGTCAACCATGCATTCGGGGGTAAAGACAAATCCGGAAGCGTATCGTCCAATCCGTGTGAAGTTTTCCTTGTACGCTCCAACATATTTGTTGTCTTTTTTCTGAGGGAAAGTAAGTCCCTTTCCATCTTAAGCTAGATGGTGCGTGGAAAATATTTATCAAAAAACATCTTCTATAAATCCTTCCATTCCAACGCCTCGATCTCCCCCTCAAGCTTCGTATTTTTTATCAACATCCACCATTGATCAACTTCACCCCCCATAAAATAAGTAGCCATGAGAACCTTCTCTTGTTAAGAACATTAAAGGATCAAGAAGATCATTTCAATGGAGTTGATCGATTGTTCAGCTATTGAGGGATTAGATGATCCATTAAAAGTAGGAGGCCTTTGTCCCATGAAGCTCTTGATAGTGACTTGTTATTTCTTAGGGGATGTTGAACGTTCCCCTTTACCCATGTTTTTATTCCAAGATAGAGTTAGATGAGATAGAAGCATGAAAATGTTTTTGATTCCCGTTCCCATTGGATTAGGCATCTCATTAGTACAGTCATCACATTGATCTTCACACCGGTTGTTAGCCCGAGTCCTCCTATTACTGTCCATTGGCTGGAATAAAAGGAATGTTTGGGGTAACACATAAAGGTTAATACAAGGACAAAACTGATGACTTATAAATAACTCTTATTTGAATCTATTGGCTTCAGTCTATGTCATCCATGATCTACTTTCTAACATATATTATTAGGGTATTTTTTTCTCCCTTAATAATGGTTCATACTAAGATTTTGAATATACCAAAGCATATCCCCGGGGAGTTTTGTAACCAAGAGTTCCAAAAGGCCCATTGTCATGCACCAATTCCCGTTCGGGTTTATCTCAAAGTGGTGTTTTTGAGTTTTACCCCTAGGATACATCTATGCCAGAGCCACCTCTACCTGCTCGTATCCAGACATGGATGTATTTTCTTGATAAACCACTTAAAAAATACCCACCAAAACATAGGGATGTTTTTATTATACTTATTCTCACCTCTAAGGATTTACTAGGGTTTTCTATTTCTAATCCCAAAAATAACGAAACATATCCTCAGATACCAACTATGACAACCCTGCTTTTTATTTCAAACTTAAACATGATTTATTACATAAAACCTTCACTTGATACAACATGGAAGATCGAGAGGTCTAGTGTCTTTGGGGCTTAGGAACATTACATAACAACTTAAAACATTAAATACAACATCTTTATTGAAAACTTCCTTTACATGACCTCTACATTCCCTCGTACTTAGCATTGCATGGGATAACCTGAGGACATGCATAAGAAAAGGGCGAGCTATAAAGCCCAGTAAGGGGATAATCATGGAATAACATGAGAAATAAAATACATGTTAGACAATAGGCATATCAATAGAGCACAAGAGAAGCATAACATAAAGGCATGATAAATCATGATGATTATAACATGGAAATGTGGCAACAACACTTAACATGGAATTAGCATGAGGCACGGCTCATTGCACATGGAGCATGAGTAAATCCTCATTGCACATGAAGTAAGAGTAAAACCTTTCTGTACTTGAATTAGCATGATTCAACACCAATTTTACATGACGTATCATGATACTATACTTTACCCAATGCATTGGAGCGCTATAAGGGCGCACCCTTCGTAAACATTTCATTTCATGCATAAGTGTGCCACATGGATCATATAACATGGATTCATAAAACATAATCATTTATTCCACGGTAAAGGAATGTAGAATTCATACATGAAACTTTATAGTCAATATATAAATGTTTATAATGGTGAATACCCTTGATAGATAAATGATCATGGTATTCACCACACAATGACATTGGCTTGGAAAATCGGTGCAATTTCGGCAGCGTAATGGTGTGACGTATGAATTCATAAAAAAATGGTTAATGAGAGAGAAAGGTGTGTCTCATAATATGTACATGAAATGGATAGTAATTGGTTCATATAGATACATGTCCTAAAAATTGTAATGGAATTTAGATGCACAATAAAAAAGGATTACTTGGATGAAAAAGAAGAGAGAGAAATCCCACACGGAATTTCGGCATAGTAACGGGTGTACATGGGAGGCATTTATTGAGAGAGAATGGGGTGTTTCATAATTAAAACATAAATAGGGCAGTATGGGGGAGGTTAGAAACCATACCCAAACATTTATAATTGAAATTTAAAGGGCATGACAACATTAAGAAAATCAGAGAAAAATGAGAAAGGAGGAAAAAAAACCTTACTTAGAAGTGTGCTTCCAAAGGCTTGAGAGAGGCTTGAGAGAGGCTTCTTGGGAGCTTGGGGAAACTTGGGAGGATTATAGGGAGATTAGGGCGGATTTTGGATGAACTCCAAAGGCTTTGAGTGAGGAGAAATTGGGAGCTTGGGTGGGTTTATATAGGAAAGGTGAGAGAATTCTTTATTATTTAGGGTTGGGACACCTCACATTAAATTAATTCAAACCACAAACTAGATCATGGTATTGACCATGGTTTTTGTCAAAGGGGAGTGGAAATAGTATTTTATAAGGACAAAGTCCTAAATTCTTAAAATAATGGGGATGCTTATGTGGAGGTGAGTCACACTCCCAGTGAAAAACAATTTAAAAAGACAAGATGTTTAGTAAGCCTCGAAGGGTCAATTAATTCTTTGTAAAATGAGTCAAACAAACCCAAAATCATATTATTCTAATGGTAAAAAATATATTTGCTGAACATAAGGCGTATAGTATTTTATTACATCACTATTGGGTCATTATGATGTCATAAAACACATTATATATTTAAAAGGTATTTAATTTTTACCCAAAATATTGATTATCTTAGAAAATTATAAAAAATTCACCATTTGTTAATTTCATCATCCTGATTCTAGAAATAATATTCATTTTATCTATATAATTTTCTAAATATGTTAATATTCAATTTAAAATAAAAACTGACATTTATAAAAAATTCATGGGTTTTGACAAAAATGGCTTTCAAACCTTAATAAAAATTAAAATTGCATTTATAAAATTATACGATCATTTATATTTAATAAAAATTACTTTAATAATAATAATTATATTTTATTAAAATATTATTTAATACAATAATCCATTAATTCATCAAAATAGACTTCTCAGTTGAATATTAACTAAAAACACTATTTGAGCTTTAAAAAACTATTTAAAAGGTAACAAAAATAACAAGAAAATGTATTCATTATTATATAAAAAAATAATGTACATAACCATAGTACTAGGTATTTTTTACATAACCCCTTAAAATAACCACATAATACCTAAGGGTAAGGTGTGTGATGGTGACAGACTCTTGGGGTGGCTCGGATAACATTACCAGGGTGGTAATCTCTATCAACTTCCTCTTCTCTCGTAGGGGGTCCCGCTCGAGCTTAACATGTTAAAGCTCTGATTGGGCTTGGTCAAGAGATAAGCCCAATTATGCCACCTCTTTTCTGAGCTCTGACAAATGGGCTTCGTATGAGACACATATACTGGATGAGGCCATCACTTCCTTTGTCTGAGTAAATTTGATTTGTTAAAGCCCTATATTTATACTCATCATGTGATCACTGTTCAATAGATATATTAGCAACGATCACAATTCATAACATAAAACCAGAGAAGTTGACTTTTTATATAAAAATTTTACATAAGGAGACATTTAATTAGATCAATAGGGATTTTTATTAATGAATGTTTGAGCCATTACAGTGTATGGTGATATTTTTATAGAATTAAATGAAACAATACATTATTATGAATGTGGAAGAGATATTTTTTCTTTCAAGAGTTATGGAAAGGTTTATTCCATGTCATTCAACAAGGATACATGTATCCTTGATATTCTTTATGATATAGATGAAATATTTTTCTCACACAAGTTTACTGACAAGGAATTTTATTTTAATAATGTTAAGTCCATTGAGTTACTTGAGCTTAAGGGAGTGAAGAAACCGATGATACCTCATCTTTATTCAAGCCACAAATTAATAGCTCTTTGGGTGAAAGACTTTCTGATTTTGAGGAAGGGTGATAAGGATTCATTGAAAATATGTGATATCTACATGATGGATTTATTGGTGAATGTAAGGAAAATAACAATTTTCAAATACATTCTTTTGACCATCACCAATATTATGAATTGTAGCATTATGTATTAAATCATTATGTATCTTATGATCTTTTCAATAAGAAGTTTCCTATGTTTAGACTCTTATAAAATTCCATGAAACTCAAACTCCAATGTTTTCAAGATAATGTTTTTATGTGATGATACCTTGAGAAGTATGATGATTGGTTTTAGTAAAAAAATGGAAAATTATTTGGTCTTCCTAATAAGGATGACCAAGCTGCTACGATTAAATGAGAAGTTGGATAATGCTCTGAACTAGACCTTATGAAAAGAAAAAGGTAAAGAGATGGAACCACAAGAAAAACTACCAGCTACTGAAACTATATCCTCTCCACCAAGGCCTATGAAAAAAAGTCCTTTTTCTAATGATGTTGTTTCTAAATGGAGAGATATTGGGAATAAGAAGAAGGGAGAAGATGCAGTTTTTGGGAAAGACCCTTTTGAGGATAAGGCCTTAAAAATACAAGGAGCTGATGAGCTTTAGAGGAAATCCAAAGAGAATATGTTGAAGAAGAAAAATTCGGAGGATGAAGATATCTAATATTTTCTTAGGGATACCGAGATAGAATATAAACACGTTTTGGTAAAATAATTATTCTTTCAAGGACCAGTTCCATCTAAGACTCTGATTATAGATAAGAGAAAAAAAAGATATTTCAATTTCAGAACCCATAGTTGAAGAACAATAAGAATGTGATGATGAATAATAATGTGATGATGTGATAAGAATGGTGGAATAATATCAAGAGGAGATCCCTTCTGATAATATTTCTATAAGTAATTCCCATGTTGAATCCACCAAGATAATTTTAGAAGGGAAATCTGTTACAAAAAATGATTATCCTCATGATGAGGTTGATAAAACATCATATGATGAGAGTAGTCATGATGATATTTTACAACATGTTGATTACAAGACCGATAAGAAAATTGGTGATAAAGGTGTTGATAAAGACGTAGATGATTATTTCGACTGACTTATTCATGATTCAAATAGTGAACAAAAGACTTAATAATTTGTGAAATAAATCTATAAATATGATAAAGTAATGAATCATCTTGTTGATTCTCCAAAGAATGTTTCTACTGAAAATGTGATGTAGGATGGTGTTGAAACATCTAAGAGGAAAAAAATGACCATGACAGAGTTACCTCTCTATAAAAAGAATCTGAATCAGAGTCTTCAACTTCTTTAGGAAATTATTTTGGGGTTCAGTCCATAAATAAGCATGTGAATCCCATTCCATATGCAAACTGCTTCAAGAAACAATCAATCAGAATTTAGATTTAACAAATCTTATTTTGGTAAAGTTTATCAAACATGATGCAAATTTTAAGACTTTTAAAATCAATTATGATTCTCATAGGAGATATTGAAAAGAAATATCTAAGTGGTCTAGGTCATTGATACATGATATTAAATTATTTGAATATTTCAATGATTCAGTTAATAATGCATTTGATAAGTCCGATTATTGGATAAAGAACCTCTCAACATATTTTTTAGAAATGCTAAAGGAATAAAAAGTTTTCTTTACACAGTAAGATAAAGATCATAATGGGAAACTAAATTTAGTAGCTCTCAATCTAAAAAAGGTAAAGGGAACTCATGGAAGAGATAGAGAAAAAATATAATGATCAACAAGAAGTGATAATGTCGCAAGGAAAAATTCTTATGTCTCGGGATAACAGAAATAATGATCTTGAAAGAAAAAATTAAGTTCAAGAATAATTGATCACGAATTTTGAATATGATCATAAAGAGTTAAGGAAGCTAAAGGCCATCATAAATAATATTATTCTAATGGAAAAATTGAAAAATGAAATTTTTTATTTTAAATTTCGACATTTTGTTGTATTTTTCGTTATAATGAATTTCTTCATCTTAATGAATATTTTTTATATATCCATTATTTTATTTTGTATATTCCTAACCATTTAGGTAAAAAAAATTCATTTCCCTCTATTCCTTTTTGAAAATCAAAAAGTGGGAGAAAATAATGATCAAAAAGAATATTTATTTAATGGAAGAAAATATGTAAATAAGGGAGACATTACATAGAGAACAAATTCATAAGTTAGGAAGAGTTATTTCTCTAATAAATACCAGAATATGATCCTTTGGGTTTCATAACCTAAGGTTATGTTAGTCATATTGGCTGTGAGTCTTAAACAAAAAAGGAGATAATTATTTATTTTTAAGCTTAAAAATGAAAACCTTTGTCTTTTATATTATATTATGATTTTTTGGTGATTTCCAAAAATCAGGATATTGTTTTTTCAATAATTTTCCTTATGAATTTTCCATTTATTTATGTTTTGAAAATCACAAACCCATTTTCATACAGAAAATTGACATTCACTAAGAAAAAATTTCACAAGGAATATTTTTATTTCTCTAAGAATAGTTTTTGACTATACTTATGATCTTTAAAGCCTTATCTAATGTTTTATCAAACCAAGTATAAACATCTTTTTCATAAGAAAAAAAATTGGATCCTCATCTAACTCAGAATCTTATAGTTCCTTAGAATCCTATTTTCCCAGAATTGGGACATCAATTTCGCAATAAATCAGACTCATATTTCCCTGAAAATTAGACTCTGATTTATTTTGAAACTAGACTCTGATTTCATCTGAAATCACACAATGTTATCTTCTTAAATTAGACTCCGCTTTATTCTAAAATCATGCTCTGATTTATTCTGAAATCTGACTCCGATTTATTCTAAAATCAGAATCTGATTTATTTTGAAACTGGACTCTGATTTCTCCTGAAATCATACTCTGATGTCTCCTGAAATCAGATTATGAATTCATCAGAATTCAGACTCCGACTCTATTTTATTTTAAAATGTGATTATCAATATTTTATGACTTTTATTTTTCATTACCATAAGAATAAAATTAAATGTTTTTCATACAGTTTATGTTTTTCCTTAAAGTAACCTTTCAATTTATTGGATTCTAAATGTTTCAATGTTTATTAACCTTGGTAATGTTTCTCATTTTTTTTATATAAAACAATGTCTTTTAATCTATTTTTTTCCAAACCATTTCTTGAGTTCCACATGTATAGTACCTCTAAAATTTAAGTGAAAATATGACTATTAAAGGAGGAATTTGACCATTGGAATCCATACCTATAAATACCAAGTCATTTGAAGGAGCTTCTAAGAGTTGAACTATTGAATGAAGTGATACTCTTCGAGATCTTGGCTCAAACCTGCCTTATGTGAATGTTATGAACTACTTGTTCAAGCTAATAACAACATTAACAAAATTCCTAGTGTAAATATGATTGTTATTGTTATCAATCAATGGATTCCAGGGATATAAATATAGAGGTCTCGATCCCCTTATAGATCGATGGCATGAGGGGATAGCAAGACAAATTCTCATTATCGTATTGAGGGGTTATCCTAGTGGGGGTAAGATATACTTTCTTAAAAGCATAAATCATGGTGCCTTTATTAAAGGTTGTTGAATAGCCTTATATTTTGGTTAAAATATTTCTTACTTGTCATGTTTTGTTACAAGTCGAAATTCTACTTCATTTTGTTAAATTTAGATAGTGTAACTGTTGGCGCCAAAAATCAGAAGGAAGAAAGAGAAAAAGAAAGTCCCTAAAGATTCCTCGCGAAGCCCTTTCATAGAGCGCCATGGCCCTACACCCTCCACGAAGCCTGGAGGCGGGATTCTCTATGAGCCCCTTTCATGTTTGCAAGCCTTCCACAAAGCGAGGAGGCGGGATGATCCGTGAGCCCCTTTGACATTCACGAGCCCATCGTGGAGTGGAATCCATTTTCACGCCGAGAGAGCTCTGCATAGCGGTGCCTATTGCATATAAATACCTGCTTCCCCCCAGCCCTAAAGGATGGATCAACCAACCATTCCCCTTATCATCTCTAAAATTGCGAAGCACATTCTAATCTACGAACCATGAGCTACTCAATGTACTTTTTCTCTACAAAGTGCCTCCACTTTTCCTTGTTTTCACCCCCTCTTTAGAGAGGGATTCCTTTCACAAACCCCATGGGCCTTCGCGAAGGAAGGAAATCATCATAGGGACTCGGGTCATCATGGAGCGTTTATGCTTCGCGAAGCACCCCCCATGCACATATGACTCAAATGTTAAGGCAGAGTCACTGTGCTTCGGGAAGCGCATTGCTTCACAGGACATTGCTTCGCGAGGCACCCATGCTTCGTAGGGATTTGCTTTGTGAATGAACTTCCACATAATGAAGCACATATTTTATGCCCCAATGCCCTATGCCTAGGTTAGGCAACTTCACATCGCGAAGCCCACACCTTCACAAAGCCCTTCCCTTGTATGGAGCTCTAGATCTCTAAGAGGCCTCTACTCATAAACCTAGTTTCTCTACAACTCCCTATCTCATGCAACCTCCTAGGTTCACACGAAGCAATTTCAATGTCCCTTGGATGAAACTGCCCATCATGTTGCTACAGATTAACATTGTTCACATAGGCACACTAATGGATTTTTCTTCATCACATATCCACGCTAATGTGGACCCCCAAATGGTTCACTCCATGACACCCCCAATCACGACATTGCCGGTGCATTCCCTTTACCAATGTGCAGAGGGTACCGGTTATGTAAGTCCTAGGGATGCGGAGTGAACCCAACTTGTCTGAGTAGTAGTACGTTAAACATCCAAGAATCATCGTCATCAGCACTTGACATTAAACTGTGACTTCCCCCCATGCACCCTACACGGGGAAAGGGTGACCACCTTGGTGTAAGCCCCTAGCCTTTCTTGCAGGAGGTAGCACCGCTACTCCTCCTTTCTTGTCCGATGCCCAAGGCCAACAAAGGGCATGATGGGGAAAGATGCTCCTCCTCTCCTCTCTGCCAAATCCCTCCCCTGATGGGATTTTTCACCATTGGGCCTCCATCCTAGAGAATGTACCAACCTCCTTTGGCTTCTAACCACACATAAGCCCCTGTTTCCTCTTTGAGATGAAATCACTTGTAGGACCCACTCCATTTCCCACGGATGCACCTTTCGTGACGTGATCATTAGGTCGTTGCTTTCTCTTTTTTCTCACATAGAGCATGAATCACGTGGGATTAGAGCAATAATCGACCATGACATCCTCCCTGGGAAGCCTAGAGTGTAATCCCCACACCACCTGAACTACAAGATCATTTATCCTTGCTAAGGTAAGGTATGTAGGAAGCCTCCACGGGGTTCAATCCCACCACCCATTGGTCACTCTGACCCCGTTCATGTCAGTTTACCAACACCCTGGGCAGCCTAGACTGTAAGACCCACACCACCAGAACTACAAGGCCTTTGATCCTTGCTAAGGTGAGGTATGTAGGAAGCCTCCATGAGGTTAAATCCCACCACCCATTGGTCGCTTCGACCCCTTTCAGGTCGGTTCACCAAACACCTTGGGTAGCCTAGAGTGTAAGCCCCACCCCATCACCTGAACTATGATGTATTAGATCCTTGCTAAGGTGAGGTACGTAGGAAGCCTCCATGAGGTTCAAGCTCACAACCCATTGGTCGCTCCGACCCCCATCACATCGGTTCACCAACACCCTGGGTAGCCTAGATTGTAAGCCCCATGCCACATGAACTACAAGGTCTTTGATCCTTACTAAGGAAAGGAAAGTATGAATCCTCCACGAGGTTCAATCCCACCATCCACTCAGCCACTCCAACCAACTTCATGTCAGTTCGACCCTGTCTTGCACGATGTTAAACTGTGGACCCTAATCAGTGGTAAGCCATTGTTTCCTCAGTCAGTGGTAAGACATTGCACCCTAAATCCACCCTGAACTATGTGGTCTTTGATTCTTTCGATGGCAGGGAATGTAGGATGCCTCCCTAAGGTTCAATCCCACCATCTACCAGCCATCCCGACCACTATCACGTCAGTTCGACCCCATCCAGTGGTAAGCCCTTGTGAACTCAATCAGCGGTAAGCCGTTGTGAACTCAATCAGTGGTAAGCCATTGCGACCTCAATCAGTGGTAAGCCGTTGCGACCCCATCCAACAGTAAGCCGCTGTGACCCTATTCAATGGTAATCTGAGGACATTCTTATCCAGTGGTAAGTTGTTGCAACCCCATCTAGTTGTAAGCTATTGAAAACCCCAATCGGTGGTAAGACGTCATCAGATGAACTACGCGGACATTGATTCCCTTCCACATGGATACATAGGAATCCTCTTTGAGGCTCAAGCCCAAAACCACTATCATCATCATTATGGCTACATCCCATTCACCATCCAATTCATTCGACCACTCTATTATCCATCCTGATTTTTATTCAGGCCACCACATCCCAGTGAAATCGTGCCATCTCATTCCCCATTACCCTCAACAGTGACTGAGAAGTCAACCACAGGTTGGTCCCAACATTAGTGTTCCCTCCAAGGGTTTCACCCATCTGATCTACTCCAGTCAGTGTTCTGATCAGTCTTATCCATCTCTGCCGGATGTTAAACTGACAACATACCCTGTGTTAAACATGGGAAGCTGAGGAAAAATTCCGAGCCATGCCTAAGGCATATAAATCCTTTCATTGGATGTGGGATTCATCGGGCTTCCACAACCTCTATAAGACCTATAATAAGGGGAAGAAACCAAGAGGCGCCAGTGTCCCAGCACCCAGACACACCAGTGATGTCCAATGTGAGTACTCCCCTGACCAAAGGTTGCTGCCCTGACCGGACCCCTTTGAATTTCCTGACAGAAGAAGTGTAATTAAATTGTGTTCCTAAAAATATGATTCCAAGAAGAGTTTCACAAACAACGTCTTAAATATATAAGGGAGACCCAAACTAGGTGACGAGTTCCGAGGAGGAATCCAAGGAAGGAATAACCGACATCTCATCATCTTGTTTCGATCAAGGAGCTAACTTCCCTGAACAAGGATCAGATGTTGCCCGCCTTTGGAAGGTGGGAATGTGGGGCATCACACATCGCCGGTGTCCAGCCAAATGAGATGGACGTGCACGCCCTAATGAAAGAGTCAGAAATAGAAATGGTGAACCCGACGTGAAGGTATTCTCCTCAACGCAGAGATTTGTAGTGTTCCAGGCATCAATGGATTAGCATGGCACCGAATCCAGTTTTCAGCACCAGGTCTTTCCTAGAAAATAGTGGGCCTGGCATGAAACTCACCAGACGTTGGGGCTGTAGAACGTTGGACATCCCTTTCAATGACGTTGTCAGCGTGGATCACTCTTACTGGTCATGGAAGACCAAATGGCACTGGGGCATTGGTCGTTGATTCCTTTTTCTTTCAGCACTGATGAGTTAATCTCCCTGATCCTCAAGAATCAAGTTGCTACACCTAGAACATGATCACCGCCTGCCCACCAACGTAGGGGCAGGGGCAGTGCCAGTGTGACAGTCCCACCTGGGGTTCTCATGATTCATCCCTCCATCTGAGGTCATCCAATGAAGGGTGATCAATGACCTCATGCTCCGTTATGAGGAGGTGGGCATAATCCCATCATAGGATATGGCCCACATGGATTTAGATGAGTTTGCGCCTTGTCGCCAATGCCTCCCCCGAGGGCCGTGCAGGGATCCAATACTCTCCACGCCGACATATAACCATTTTGTGAGCCTCTCCCTAGAACAATTTGATGAAACCCTACCTTATGCTGATGAGGTAGGGGAAATCCAGCCATCCCGGTTAGAGTTCCATTCCAGGGGCTCGCAACGGGGGCTCCCACCCGGCCCCATCAGTGCCGCCGCCCAGTCTTGCTGGATGAGAAGTAGGTATGCCACATACCTACACCACTGGACCAGGTCTGTCTGACCCGACGCTAGCGTCAGGCACAAGGTGAGGGGGATTCCCTCTAAGGGGCATCAACGTCAACAACTACTGTGGCCCGGGCCACAGCCGATGCATATCATCAGTTCTCTAAATACACTGAGCAAGGGCACTTATATGCCCGACCAGGATCGAGGCCCCAACCGCCCCATGAGAAGGATGTATTGACTTGATTGGTTGTCGACACAAGTAGTGGTCGTTGTGAACTATCCCACAACGATGCCACCCAGTACGACGGTCCTCCACGTACCACTACCATAGAGAGCGCGGGCCGTCCCCGCTTCAAGGCTCGGCATGGAGGTCTACCCTATGCCACCCTCAATCCCAATGAGGGCCTTCCCCTTGCCAGTGACACTCGGTAAAAAAGTCTCTCCCATGCCCATTACACTGGGTGTCGAGTCATTCCACATGCCCCGACTGCCGGTGTAGGGACATTGACAGTCTTGTCTCTCTTCAACGTGGGGTGCTTCCCATGTCCTATTAGCTACTGGTAAAGGTCCTACTCACCTCAGAAACCAGAGGGGTGAAGGCCATCCTAGCCTCACTAGCACCCATCACAAAGGTCCTACCCATGTTCAGCTATACCGGTATAAGGAGCCTCCTCGTACTGAGGTCACTAGGGGAAAAAAGCATGGAGGTCCTCCCCATGCTCCTTCCAGTTATAGTAGAAGTCTTTCTCAATCTAGTGTATCCATGGAGGTCCTCCCCATGCCCCCATTGACATTTGTCCCGGTGCTCCTCATACCCCGGCTTACTCAGGTGGAAACCCTCTTTGACTCAATACCAGTGCAGCCGAAGGACCTCATGTTAGAAATTATCCCTATCGCGAGGAGACACCCAGGGGATGGAAGGCAGGTTTTCGCTACTATAAGAAGAATTCTGGGAAGGACCGTACAGAGATCAAACCAGTCTACTTCACAGACTCTAAAGTAGAATACGACTCAGCATGGGAACCCTCCCCTTTCTCATCCGAGTCGAGGGTTGGGGCAGGAATGAGGCACATCAACCTAGTACTCCCAGAATGTGAGGTCCATAGTATTCCCACCTCCCTTCGCAGGTATATCCAGGAGTATGAAAATCTGGCAACCCAATAGATCACAGTCGTGCAATCATAACCGTCGTAACCAGAAGCACTCTCTACATCTACAAGAGGTCATAGAGAGGAATTTTGGGGACCAATGGCGGGGGAGTGGCACCACGAACTATTTCCAGTAGCACTATCCCATGAACCAAGAACTGCGGCCGTCATCCCGTCTTATCACAACATAGCGGTCCGGTCGCTACACTCTTCAGAGGACAGCCCGAGATTCGGCGACCAGTCAACTCGTTCACCGTACTCTCCACCCACCGACCTGTTATCCCAGCGGTCTGCCTCTGTAACACTGCCAGTTCCTCAGTAACCACAAAGTGAAAAATGGGGAAACCATGGGAAAGACCCTAAATACGAGCCAAGGAGCTTATGGAAAATTCTCGCATCAGACCACTTCACTGAGATGTTATGACCCGTCGCAGCGCCAAATTTTCACGCGCCGAAATCCCTCACCCCAAACGAGGTTGAATGTTTTCTCCAAGCCTTATGGGAGACACACTATTGGCTTTGTCATAAGAGAGTGGTTTATCCTAGGAGACAAGCGCATCTTGAAGACATTGGTGAGTAATATAATCTAGTTGATATAGTTGTTCTCTCTGTGGCCCATCACCCCTAGTCATTAAGACGATGTAAGGTCCTCTAAGAGAAATGTGTTCTGAGTTTCAAGATACTCTGCAAGATCATCAAAGAGGCATCCCTCCATGAGGAAATCAATGGCTGGGGGCAGTATGCTTCCCTCCTCTTCAGTCCTATCCAGCGGAAGCCCGAATTGCTAGGTGATATCGAGGGCATGCTCCCAGGGAGGATCACTTTCTACATAGCTGACATAATGGACAGGGAGGATGAGTTAGAGATTCTTGATGGAGGCTTACCCCCTGAGGGAGTTCCACCACTAATGGACCCAACGAAGAGGATTACTCACCAGCAGAGGAACCTAATCGGTCTCCTTGTGCCCACCGAGGCATTTTTACTCAGCCGGAATGTCGGTAAGGGTAAGGAGAATTTCAGAGCTTCCATTCAATATGACCCATCCACCTCAGTGTAGAAGATGGAGGAAGACCCTGAGAAGGCCACATTGCGTTAGAAACAATACGAGAAAAAAAAGTTGGTTGATAACATATTGGCTGAATACGCTGCAGGGTGATGACCAGACTACGGTGATCCTAGGCCATGGTAGCAGGGGTAGGAACAACTTCCCCTCGGTGAGCTACCACTAGGAGACCCTTACCATCCTTCCCCCATAGATAGGGTTGAGGCTGGAACTTACAGCAAGAGGGCATGGTATGTATCACCAAACCCTCCCAAACAGCGTGACAATCCATGGGACCCATATCAGGCTCCCCCAGTCGCCCTGAGGGTCATCCCGCCTGCCGCTCCACGAGTCGCTAGGCCTGCTTACCATGTTGAAGAACCTATGAACGCGCTTGTGGTTAGGGATCCTCGTCAAGACAGGGACCCCCACCCAGATGATACAATGGCAGTACTCATTTCCCACCTTGAGGTGTTGGAAACATGACATGTTGCAATCCCGCCTGATGGTAAGCCATATCCACCATGGGTTGATGATATGCCGACACATCCGTGTTTCGAGAATCAAACCTTCTCCCCTTTTAATGGAACAGGGGATCTGCCGCAGTACCTGGACCACTTTAACTAATGATGTGGGCCCATGTCAGGGATTCCAGTGTGGCAGGAGGATGCCAAGCTCTGCTGTTTTGTTCAGACATTAGATGTGCCTACATTCTTCTGGTACAGCCAGCTTTCTGTCGGATCTGTAACCAGCTGGGAGGAGCGTCGCAGGTAATTCCTCTACCAGTTCAGCTCCCCCACACAGAAAAAGAGCATCACAGACCGCTTCAAGTGTAAACAATGCCTTGATGAGCATGTCGTGGACATTATCGCCTAGTGGAAAGGGATTTCATATTCCCTTGACATGCCTCTGACTCAGGAGAAATTACTGATGATGTGAGTAGAAAATTTCAAGAAGGATATGGTTCCCTATTTGATAACCCAAAACTACCGGAGGGGATTTCAAGACTTCTCAAATAAGACCCCGCACCTGGAAGAAGCCCTACAACAGGCCATCCAGAGACGTTTGTTGCCTCATGCAATTCCCGTGAGAAGGGCTATCAGAGCCAAGCCTTCCGTGGTGGCCCAAATAGAGTCCCCCATACAGCTAGAATTATTACTAATGGGGCCACTTCCCTAGCCTCGCAGAGGCCCGCTACCAAAGGCACAACCTCATCCCAGCAGAGGCCACCTCAGAACTGCCAATGCCCCCGCGAAATGTGTCGCCACTGCCTAGGAGGGACAACCAGGCTCCACCTACATGATAGGCTCCTTCATCTCCTCGTCAAGGCCCGGATCCAAGGCCCCCCTTCCCAAACAGAATAAACTGAACCTACTCGTTCAAATAGAATCAGGTCCCCGACTATTTCCAAAGTGCCTTGGAACAAGGGATTGTGTGTTTTCTTGAGTGCAGAAGGCCAGAAGAGTCTAACCTCACTGATCGCCCCAATTACTTCCCTTATCATCAGATCTTGGGGAACACCCTCAAGCTGTTCTATGTGTTCAAATATTGGATTCAAGACCAGGTCGATAAAAAAATAGTCAGGTTGGGATCGACTCTAGCATAAGTGGCATGCATCGTCGTAAGGCCAGACAACAGCAATGAGGACGAAGGTGAGTGGCAGAAGGTTTCTAACCGTGAGTTCCAGAATTATGACAACTGGATGGCTCGAAAAACAGTTTCTCATGCCCATGGTATCATTTGTGCACACCTAAATCAGGTGGAGCATTCAAAAGCTGCAACTGCTACTTTTACATCATCATCTCAGCCTAACTCTTCCCAGAAGATCAAGCATCGACGGCGTAAGGGAAAGAAACGCTCCCTCCCAATGCCACCATCGTCCCACACTCTCGGCGATTTCATGACTATGGAGATGGGGATTCCTCCTAGATCTTCCTAGTAATGGAAGAAACTTCATGTGACTATTAAGGGTACAATTTGATTAATACCGTAGAGTTGTTAAATCCTTATATGACTCATGATGATGGGGTGCGCTAGGCGAACCTCCCCAACGTCCCCAGCTGACGCCAACATTGGTGGAGCCTCAACCATATGGTTCATCGAGGCATATCAGTTGGCACCTCCTTCCAGGATTTGTAGGCCACTGAGACTATACAACATGCCTATCATAGAGTTCAGCATGTGCAGCCTCCTCATCCGGTGTAATCAGGCATGCCTCCACTACTGTTTGTGTTGCTGGATTAGGCAGAGCCACTTCGACCAAGCCGCGACCAACCTCGCACTGCTATAGGCTGGTCTCAGTCATCTAACTCTCATCTGGTAGATACTCTGCGAGCTTCAACTAGTGAGCAGCAGGATATGCCCAGCACCAGTTAGCCGCCGGCCCAACCGGCAGGGCCCGCCATGCCTCCTGTCATAGAGCGGCCTCCTGCAAGAAGAAGTTCACACATGGAGCAGAAGTATGATGTTATCAAGCACCTTACCAGCATCCAAGAAAATATTTACATCCTTGAGGCCCTTCACATATCTTCATATTTTCCTGAGGCCCTCGCTGAGGCTTTAAGAATCCCCCTCCAGTTTGAGATGGAGGTAGAAGCTGCAGAAGCCTTTCATGCTTAAGTGGTCGAGAAAGTTGAATGTTAGGCCATCATTTCATTCTCTAGAGAAGATGAAGGCTCTACCATACAACAGAACACTCTCCCACTGTACATCATCGACCAATTTAACGGTGTATAGGTTTTCCACTGTCTTGTTGACATCGGCTCCGATATTAACCATATCCCAACACAGACACTGCAGAAGATGGGGTTATTCGAAGATGACCTGACTCCATCCGATTTTAGAATCTAGGAATACGACAGGATAAAGCAGACCCCAGTTGGTAAGATCCATTTGAAGACCCATTTCAGTGGCCTAGTTGTCAGCACCGCATTTAGGGTTGTCTCCCAGGACACCGTGTAATATGCATTGATGGGCAGACAATGGATCCACCTGCATGTGGTGGTACCCTCATTGTATCACCAATTCCTCAAGTACCCCCTTATTGGTTGAGTGGGCGTAGTCTAAGGTGACACATCTATATTTGCCTCTGGTAAATCACACTACCTAGATGTCGAATATTACAAGAGCAAGGACAAGCATATTCAGGCCAGTGAGGTCGAACCCGTCGCAGTTGCAGCTGACCCCTAGGCAAGTCTGGATGATGCCTATGTCTTCTCAATCCATTGATTGGAGGACACAACCCCTAACATGGGGAAATGTTTTGTTGTCTCTGGTACTAGGGGGAAGCATATTCCCACGTCTAAGTAATGGCGGATGATCACCTCATATTCTTACACAAATCCGGATCAGGTGATCCCGCAACCTCCTACCCCTGTAAGGTATCGGGATGTCCTCCCCATGGAAATGATAGTATGTCATACGTTCCTATTTTGTCGTGCTGGAATCTACCTACTAAAGACAATGCCCCACTACTACTTTGATATCATCAAACGTGGCCCCTTTGGCTGAAGACTAGATGGGATTGGGTTGAAAACCTTCATTGTTATGGTTTCGGCAGTACCAGAATCTTTTGATGTAGTGACCACTGCTGCTCAGGCTGGTACCAGCCTCCCGTCAGAATCCACTAACCCGGAAGAGGTTCCTCCTGTAGGGGATCCCGCCTACACAATTGAAGAAGATGATCAGGAGGATTCTCCCCCACCTTTGAAGAGGGAGTCTCCTCTATGGTTGATAAACTAGTACAGGTGAACCTCGGTGGCGAGGTGGACCTGAGACCTACGTTGATCAGTGCCTCCATGCCCCCCTAAGAAGAAACTATGTTACATGAAATTCCTTAAACAGAAACTTGACGTGTTTTCCTAGAGTTAAGACGAGAATCTAGGACTATATCCTTAGGTATCCATCCACCACCTTGGTCTTCCGGCAAATCATCGCGGGTTCAAGCAGCCTCCCAGAAAGATTCACCCTTCTAACAGTGCCATTGTCGCGGCTGAAATTGAGAAGCTCATTAGAGAAAACATTGTTAAGGAGGTACAATACCCCAAATGGCTGGCCATCATTGTGCCCATCAGGAAGAAGAACAGACAGATCACAGTCTACATCGACTTTTGTGATCTTAATTGTAATTGTCCAAAGGATTATTTTCCCCTTCCTATGACGGAATTGTTGATCGATGCCACTACTAGGTTCCAAGCCCTTTACATCATGGATGGGTACTCTAGATATAATCAGATTTGGATGGCCCCCGAGGATAAGGATTCCACAGCTTTCAAGGATCCTTAGGTACATTTTGTTACCAGGTTATGCCCCTCGGATTAAAGAATGCAGGTGTCACCTATCAGCGGGCCATGAATCGCATATTAAAACCAATCCCTGGGAAATTAGTGGAATTCTATTTTGAAAACTTGGTGATCAAATCCTTCCAATGCCAAGACCATCTCAAGGACCTAAAGAAAGTGTTTGGATTCCTCTGTTACCTCCACCTAAAGATGAACCCATTGAAATGTGCCTTTGGGGTCACCTCTGAGAAGTTCTTTGGCTTTGTTATCAGGTACCAGGGCATCGAGATCGACCCAGAGAAGATCAAGTTGATCAGTCAGATGCCTCCTCTGAGTAATATTTGGGAGAATCAAGGTTTCCAAGGCCACTTTTCCTACATTATCCGATTCATTGCGAATATGGCCGCATAGGGTAATCCCTTTTCTCAACTCCTGAAGAAAGGTTCTGCCTATGAATAGGACGAAGAGTGCCAGACCGTGTTCGAGGAGATCAAGCAGTATTTGCTCCATTCAATGGTCTTGATGTAACCCATCTCTGTAAAACAAATAATCTTGTACGTGACTACCCTAGAATGATCTCTTGGAACCCTTCTTACCCAGAAGAACAATGAGGGGATGAAGAACCGTCTTTACTTCTTCAGAAACATGATCCTTGATATAGAGGCTAGATACTCCCCCATCGAGAAGAGCTGCCTTGTAATGTTATTCACAGTACATAAAATGTGTCACTACTTGCAGCACCATGAGGTACAGTTAGTGTCTCGGGTAGACCCGCTGAAGTACATTTTGAACCGCCCCATGTTGACAAGCCAACTAGCACGGTGGGCGATAATCCTCCAGTAGTTTGATATTAGGTTTGTGCCTAAGAAGGCTATCAAGGTACAAGCACTGGAATATTTTCTTGCTGCCCATCCAACCACCGTGGACCAGTACCTAGACTTAGATTTTCCAGACGATGCAATCCTCTCAGTAGATCCAGTCATCCCGTGTTGGCAGATGCACATTGATAGTGATTCTCGGAGCCCCACTAGTAGGAGGCTCAATGATCCCAAACTCAAGAGAGTAGGCCTTTGTATTGTCTTTATTAACCTCTCACAAACCATTATTCCATAATCATTGCTGTTGTTAGAAGGACGAACGAACAAAGAGGAAGAGTATCAGGCTCTTACCACTAGCCTCGACTAGGCCCTCGAGATCGATGTGCCCATTTTCATGTGAATGGGGATTCCAAACTAGTCATCATGAAAATAAACAGTGACTAAATCGTCAGAAATACGGAGCTTGTACCATTTTTGGAGTGCACTCTCCAGTTAATGGCCCAGTTCCCATCTTGGCCAGAAGTTACTCATGTCCCTCGATCTCAGAACGGTCGAGCGGATGCTCTGGCTGGCCTAACTGCATCACTTGCAGAACCCAAGCAGGATGATTTGATTATACACATGGAACATCAGAGATTCATTGCTCCTGTCACCCCTAAAGATGAAGACGGCCTGCAGGTAAGCCATCGTACCACTGGGGCCTACGCGTCAGGACCCCTAGGTTCCTCAAATGCAGTGGTTGAATTGACCCCCAACTGGAGATTCCACTTTGTCGAGTATCTCCAAAATGGTTACCTCCTGACTAATTGGGTCGAGCGCGCACGAATCTGATGCTGCGTATTAAAATTTACCCTCCAAAGTGGTCCTAGTCTTGATTATATCTTCTAAGAAGTGGGTTCGATGGTGTTCTCCTCTGTTGCATCCAAGGTGTCAAGATTTATCAGGTCATGCAGGAGGTTCACGCCGGTTCCTGTGGGGCTAAGCTGACTGGGATAAAGTTGGCCCACCAGATCTGGAGACTGGGGTACTTCTGGCCTTCCATGATCCATGATTGCATCGAGTTCTCCAAGAGATGTCATGCATACCAAATTCATGATAACATCATGCATCTTCCACTAGATCCTCTCCACTCCACCAAGTACTCTTGGCCGTTTGGAGTATGGGGACTCGATGTCGTGGGACCATATCCAACGGAAACAGCTCTCCAGTGCAGGATCATCCTGACTGCTATAGATTTCTTTTCCAAGTGGGTAGAGGCAGTTCCGCTCAAGGAGGTCAAGGCCAATTCTATCGTTGACTTCATGAGCTCCAACATCATCTACCAGTTTTCAGTCCCTCACACCGTCCTAATCGATAACTGTACCAACTTCAGAGTAGCTGAGTTGAAGAAGTTGTACACCAATTATAATATCTGTTCAAACCATATGTCCCGCTATCTCGCGCTGGAAAATGGACAGAACAAGGTGTTCAACAAATCCCTCTCTAAAATTTTGAAGAAAATGGTTGGTCAGATTAAGAAGAGTTGGACAGACAAGTTATCCAATGCCCTCTAGTCTTATCAGACAACGACTCGTAATTCCACCCAAGTGACCCCATATTCCCTAGTGTATGGAGATGAGGCCATCTTACCCATCATGATCTAGCTGTGTTCATTACGCACAACGGTCTATGACCAGTAGGTTCCATATAAGGTATCCAAAATTCGTCTGGCTGAATTGGAAGCACATGATGAGAATAGTCTTCGTGCCCTGCACAATCTGGGTAGGCATCAGAATAAGATATCTAGAGCCTTCAACAGGACGGTTCTACTCCCCTCTTTATTGCAAGGTGACTTGGTATTGGACCTCCAGACACCAATGACCCCTGGTAGAAAACCTCCCAAGTTGGAGCCCAAATTTGAAGGACCTTACATAATTCACAGGGTTTAACCAAATGGTGCATACTCCCTGGTGACCATGGATGGTGAGCGTATAACTCCTCCCACCAATGCCAGTTCCTCATGCAATACATTGCCTGAGCCTACTGGTCCTCCACAACCGTAAACTGCATGATGGTCCCACATGACCCTAAACTGCATGATGGTCCAACATGACCCTAAATTGTTCGGTCCAGCATGACCCTAGACTGTTTGCTTCGACATGACCCTAAACTACTTCGTTCCGCATGAAGTTAAACTTTATATCATCCTACAAGACATTAAACTGCTCCCTTAGATCAATGTAAAGCTTGATTCCCATCCTTAAGGGATACGTAGGAAAACCAATACGTTTCGTCTGTTGGCCCAGCCCAAATGCCAAAATCTTCCCTCAGGTTAAGACATTTGGTGTGGTGAAGACTTTTTCCCTAATTCACATCAAGATCATCTCGATCCTGCCATACGTCCCACTCCCTGGAGGTGTTCGCCTCTTTCATATATGGGTACTACTATGCTTTACCCCCTCCATTGATTGGGACACCCTCATCTTTCCCATCCAGAAGGGCCCCCGAACGACAGGGATGCTATCCCCAAGGGCTCTCCTACCACTTCAGGACAACTCCCTCGAGGATGTTGAGAAACAAACTGATACAAGTCCTGCGTTGCGAATATGGTCAGTGGTAGATGCTCGTTTGTTTTTCCTAGTCTAGGTCACTATAGGAAAACTATGTTTCAAACATGGGCAACAACTATCCTTTATCATCAGAGCCACCCCATGATGTCCCAAACATTGAGTGTAGTGGTCCATTCTGCCTCGTGGTATTTCCAAGTGATGAAATCCTTTTGGGTGATTCCATCTATTAGACCCCTATATGATAGGGAGAGATGAGTCCGACTCCTTGTTTCCCACACCGAGCACTGCTCACATGGGCTTAGGATATGTGATGAGGTGGTAACCGCACAAAAGGTCACATGGCTACCATTGGGTGGGACGCCCAGCCTCAGGCCCCTTGGACTTTTCCGAACCCTTACCCAAGTTCTCATATAGGGTTGTGTGGTGTGGAGAAGACATTTGTACTCACTCATGTCAGGCTATTTTTCCTTTCCAAACATATCCTTGTGGGACATCCCTCCCGTCATTTATTGTCCATTCTGCGAGCACAGGCCCTGCCGTGCTTCGCTTTCCCAATCTCGGACCCCCGGCCCAAGTCTTAACTCTTATGGGATTGTACGGTGTGATATTGGATTATGTACTCATTCACATCAGGTTACTCTCCATTCCATACACCTCCCTTGTTTGGGGTATCTTACCCCTTTCTTCATCCTCACTGTAGGATGTTAAACTGCAAACTAGTCGGGCCTTTCCGTCTGAGGCGTAGCCTCTAGCCCCTCGACCTTTTGGGGCCCCTAGCCCAGGTTCTCACTTAGGGTTATACGGTGTGATATGGGATTATTTACCCATTCACGTCAGGTTACTCACCACGTCGTACACCTCTTATATGTGGGGTATCATACCCATTTGTGTCCCTACTGCATGACGATAAACTGCACATTACTCCATTCAAGAACTACATGTGGCTTGATTCCCATCCTCATGGGATATGTAGGACTGCCCGAATGTATAGACCTCAGGTGAAACCCTATATCTTTGAAATCCCCATCTCATCTTGGCCCCTTGGACTGTATTCCCCTAGAGAGAGGAATATATGGTGTGGTATGGGATTATGTTCTCACTCACGTTGGATGTTGTAACAACCAATCCATTTACCTCCTCCTCCTGGGAGTTTCCATCCCCTTGTGCTATAATCACCTTTTCAAATCAGGTGCTCTCAATATGAGCCCTTCGATCCTGTTCGGTGATTCACTAATGTGCCTAGGAGTACTCTGGTTCAGCACCTAGAGTGTCAGATTATGCCCAGACATGCTTTCAAACATTTTTCAGGCTTCATATTCCCCTTTATTAGGGCTTTCAAGACCTTTCACAACCAAAGGGACCCCGAGATGGCATTAATGCTCAGCTCAAGGGCCCTCCTACCATTATAGGCCAATGTCCATGAGGGTTTTTAGAAATGAATTTATACAAGTCCTGCATTATGAATATGGTCAGCGGTCGATGCTCGTTTGTTGTTACCACTTTTGCTCACACGATATGGATGTTGTGTTTCGAACACGGTCAACATTTATCCTCCATCATTAATCCAACCCCATTAAGCCCAAAATGTTGGTTACATGACTCACATACTTCTCCACCTCATCATGTACAAGTAGAATTTCAAGACTCTGGGTACTATTCCTCAGTACGCATCCTCGCGTGAAGAGGAAAAAGTCGCGATAAGGAAATCATTCAGGGCTCCACCGATTCCCCCTTTCCTTGTATTTCACATATTGAAAATACCTTATCTTCCCTTGTTTTCTACACTGAGTTCGACTCATGTGGGCTTAGGGATCAGATTAAGGGCCGCACATACTTGGAATTGTCCCTCTTTTCCATAGTCCACGTTCTAAAACCTTAAACTAAGATATTTTCATACTACCCCTTTTTAGAACTACGTACAAATTGATTCCAATTACATAGGATACATTGGAACACCTGGGCATCTCGTCTTCGGGACCAGCTTAATTGTGAGCCAGTCTCTCCTACTTTCTACCATTTTACCTCTTTTTGGCCCCTTGGCCCAAGGTTTTTTTCTCGGAATCGCACATGGTGTGGTTTGGACCTCGTTCTCATTCACGTCTTGTATTCTTTATTGCACTGTGCACATTCCTCCTTTAGACTCATATCTAAAACATCTATGCCGTATGACGTTAAAATACATGGATGGTCCAGTCACATGACCCTAAACTATGACAGTAACATCTTGACCACATAAAAAAATGGTGCTGCATTGTGGTTCCCTTGCTCAAGGGAAATCATGTTTGGTATCAGTCAAACAACGTACCATTTTTAAATGCCTTTATTTGGAGTGATTCTTGTTGTGATGCCTCTATTCGCTATTCTAGGCCCATCACATAACAAAAAAACACCTCCATTCATCCTAAAGTACAAACAAGACTTATCAAATGCAACTTATTTTGGTGTGAGGGCCAGAATTGCACACCCTTTTATCCCCAGCACTGGTACCTTATAACGTCATCTCTCAGAACTATGTATGGCTTGATTCCCATTCTCATGGGATAAGTAGGAATGCCCATACATTTTTTTCTCCGGGTCCAACCCGAGGAATCTAAAAATGATGTCCCTTCTTTTTCGGACCCTTGGCCCGAAGTCATCTAGGAATATATGGGGTGGTGAGTACCTCTTAGGTTCTCATTCATGTTGGTTAATTCAATAGCCACACTATGTGCTTTCCAAATCTTTTCCCAACCTGATCCGAATTCTATGACCCAAAACTAAGATCTCCCTACGGGAACTGCGCATCATGTTTCGCTGTTTCGTCACCCTACGAAAAATCCATTAAATCATTCCCCCTTAAAGGTCCAACCTGGGACCTTAGGTTGAAGGAGTGTGACCCCAGGACCCTTTTCCTTGGGAAGGGACTTAAATACCTCTAACTGATACGTCATATTGTCGTGTTCAGATGTGTTTTGACAAAGAGACCAAAGTGTGGAATTTTCACGAGGAAATTACCCTCGTTCCTTGTCTAAGCTTCATGATCCAGTTATTTGGATCCTCATCCTATTATACATATGAAGGGACCCCCATCATGGGCTGGTCTCATGTCACCTCATCTCACCTACCATTTCTGTCCAACGACCCTAAAGACCCTGGAAGACATTTGCGACAGGTCACGTGTTTCTAACACGGTGAACATACAACCCTCATTTCTCTATCCCCATTCCAGGCTAATGTGATATGGATGATGTGTTTCAAACACGGTCAAAAACATCCCCTATAATCACGCCACCATGATTGAGGTCTAGATTTCGAGCATCATGATTCATATGTTTCCACTTTCTTATGTTCATGTAAAACTTCTACATAATCAGCTTTACACTTTAGCGCATCTAGGTGCATTACATAGTTGGTTCATCATCAGTGGGACATCGGTCATCTAATGCCCCATCATCCATAATGTGTGCCTTCATGTTCTAGGAAAGTCCCATCACTACTTGTTTCCCACATCGAGCACGACTCATGTGGGTTTAGTAGTTCTGGTAGTATGTGTACTGGCACAACCGTTTCCACGCATGCCTTTCCTCATCCCTTATGATGTTAAACAACAGTCTCAGAAATACGTATGGCTTGATTCCCATTCTCATTGGGTACGATGGAATGCCTGAACACTTTGCTTCGGGCCTAGCCTAATTCTCACTCTTGGTCCCTTGACCTAAAAAGTATCCTCTGGGGATACGTGGTGAGATCTAGAATCCAAGTACTCATTCAAATCGGATTGACAACTACTGCGCCACATTCTCCCTTCCAAGGATCTTCCCTTTGACTCCATAACCTATTGTATGACGTTAAACTACATGATTTTATATGCCCTCAACACATGAAATTAAACTATAGTTCTACCCTGAACAAATTCAGGATGCCCTATGATAATCATGGGATGCATTAGCTTCCTATGCAGAGAGAAATCTCCTTACCAGTGATGGTCTCGGACCACACTATGCCCCAAGAAATACGTGTGGATTGGTTCCTATTCTCATGGGATACATAGGAACCCCCAGACATCCTGTATTTTGGTCCAGCCCCAGGGATAATAATTCCCATTTCCCCCTCTTTTTTTGGTTCCTTGACCTGAGTTCTTTTGGGGTACCATGAAATCTAGGCTTTACCCTGAACATGTTCGGGATGCCGCATGATAAACATTGGGAATTGAATGTTTCCTCATTAGATATTCCCTATTCAGAAGTATGTTTGAGCTCTAGTCAGGCATGTGTATCCACCTAATGTGTTTCCACCACAGTGGATTAATTTCAAGAGACTTAGACTCTAGTCAAACAACCCATCACTCCACTCTCCATGCTTTCCGTGCCCTTTATCTGGACCCTCATCCTCTCTCACGTCAAAATGAACCCCCCTAATGGCATGGATGATTGGCCTATTTCTCACCTACTGTCCTAGGCCAATGTTCCAGAAGGCTTATCAATGATATTCTGATTCAGGACCCATGTTTTGAACATGGACAGTGATCGGCCCTCGTTTGTCATCCCCATTTCAGGCTAACACAATATAGATGTTGTGTTTCGAATGAGGTCAACAATTATCATTTATTATCGCGTCATCCCCACAGTGTTCTGAATATGGGGTATTGTAATTCACACATTACATTCCCTTATGTTCAGATTTATTTCAGCGCCCCCGACATTACCCTGCTCATGCACAAATTCACGTAGGGAAAATGATAATTCGTCTATTCGAAGAGCTTCTTGCTCTAGTCAGTTCTCTCCCTTCTCATCCTAGGAATCCAGATTGGTTGTTCAACCCCCTAGATGCCTGAATCCTATTTTTTTCTTCCACATTTGAATGGGACAATAAGTTGGTTGTCTTTTGTTTCTCACATCAGGCTCGACCAATGTGAGCATCGGGATTGACCATTGGATGCTCCATGAATGTTATAGTAATGCAATTAACCCACAGAAATAATGTAACTCATGTATGCAGTTGGCATAAAATAATAAAATCATGCAATTGAATTCAAAGGTTACTGGCATCACATCACCCTAGGATCGAACCCTCCCAAGGACAGGTTTACAACGTCAAAATACTATAGCATCTCCACCACCCTCTGGCTGTAGGCGTCCCGGATTTGCTGCTGCCTGTTCAGTTCCCGCTCCTCCTCGATAGTTATGGGGTGAAATTCATTAGCCACAATCTGGACCCGCTCCACGCTGGTCTGAATGAAAATCACTTCATCAGAGGCTCACTTTATTCCCACTTCAGCCTCTTCCAGTTGGTCCTTCAATCGCAATATTAGCTCAGATTGCATGCTGAGGGAGGATGAGTGCTCGTACGCCCGATTCTGTAGCTGTTGGACCTCATCTTCAGCCTCCTGGAGCCTCTTAATTTTCACCGCATTCCTCTACTTCCAACCCACACCGAGGCCATGGTCATGCTCTCGAATATTCCCTGCCATAATATCTCGGAAAAGCATGTGAGGACATTTGGAATCCACTCCCCTAGAACACAGTTCGCGTAGTCACGAGTGAAGTCTGTCCATCTCATCTAGCCATAGTCCTTGGGATGGGTCATCAATGAAACACATGATCCGCTTCCATGATCGGCGATAGACTATTATGTTGTCCTCTTCATCAGAGGTAGTCTCATCCTAGTCAGTTCGGTTGGAATTCTCATATACAGGGAATGCCCCAAGGAACTCATCAGCCTGGTCTGTATATGGTGTTTGATCAGGCATGGCGGGACATGGGCTTTCTAACCGATCCTCATCGTCAGACCCCACCTCGATGATATCAGGATCAACCTCCCTAACGGTCCCATTGGTGATCGGAAGTGCCACTATTCGATCAATTTGGACCTCCACCTCCACTTTCACCAGCATTTCATAGGGAAAGGTGCTTCCAGGGGCACCGAACAACCTCGCCAAGGCAACCCACTCTATTTGGAGGACTGTGCATACCAAAAAAAGAGCATGCATGTTAGTTAACATGGTCAATGGATGAAAATAATTAATTTGGTATAGGAGACTTACAGAGATCAAATTCGATGTCTCATTCTTTGGTTGATGTCTTCGGGACCTCCAAACGTGGTCCTCTATATATTGTTGGAAGGTTTAAAGATTTGGGAGCCACTTCGAGTATTCTGGCCCCGCTAGACATGCTGATCTCCTCGGCAGCAGGTGTGGACGCTGAAGGTCCTGTGTTTGCATCTCTTGAAGGGTGAGAATGAGATCTGTGAACAAGGACCTCATGCAGAATTTAAATGTAAGAAAAGAGTCCATAATGACTTGAAAGTGGGCCCCGAAGAAGGGGTTTGGAATCATTACCTCATGGGCTTCATCAAACTCTTTAAGATCCGAGTCTTGATCCCCGACTTCACCCTCCTCCAATGGGCTCCCTCTCCTGGACTCGTCTCCCCAAGAGGATTCATATGATTCTTCTGATATAGGGAACTGTTCCCTTAAGTCAGCAGCAGACAACTGTAGGGGAGTGGTGCGATCGAGCAACATCTAGACTCGATCTGTCATTGAACGCAGGGTACCCCGAGAGTGCACAATGTCCTCCAGCTCTGTCATGCATTTCTCTGCCTCCACCTGGGATACCTCAAACTTGGCCCAAATTGGGCATATCCCGGGAAAATCCATCCTGAAATGGTTTAGATGTTGCCACTTCTCCGACGGGTCGAGGAATTGCCGGTTAACTTCCCAAATGTCCCAGGCCTCCGGGAAGACATCATTCACTGGAATATCAATGTGGCTTAGCTGCATCCCTGGATCTTGAGTGGATATTCTATGGATCCCTCTAGGTGGCCTCCCCTCAGGATAGATCTACTCTTCTTGGACCAACGGGTCCGTTGCCACTGTTGTCTCTCCCTCAACTGGTGTGGGCCTCGTCGCTACAGCAGTCGTGCCATAGCGAGATTCCCCTGCCACCTTCCAACCTTGGCCCTGAGGTTTCAAAGTCACATCATCATTAAGTCGAATGGTTGGTTTATTCAGCATTCCCCCCGGGTAGGCTGCCTTCCAACTCTGGGCGTATTCCTTCACTAACCCAACGACTTCAGTCGACAGAGGCAGTTGGTTCCACATCTTCCCATATTCTGGTGTGAACATGAGCCACATCTGCCTCATCACACAAGGGTGTTACTCGTAGCGCACCCCCAAATAGACATGCGGGGTCAGTCGCTGCATGCACCGGATTTTCCAAGCAAATCAGTGTGGGGTGTACGGCTCGCAGAGAGGCTCACGATCTACTCTTTCTACCAAAACTCCACCTCGAAAGGCTAGGAGATAGGCGCGGTGATCCTTCGTTCCCCATCCATCATCAGTGAATACCCCCGTCAGCAATAGAAATGGGTGGAAACTGAACTCCTCTACATTCCAAACTCGGTTCAGAACCGACGGTGTGGTCAGCTTGGCTGGAGAGCTACCGACAACATTCATGATGGATTGGAAGAAGTTCGATCTTGGAGGGGAAATGGGGTTCGGGTATTTTTAAACCCCCCCTGAAATGTGCCTCTATCCACCCATATAGGATGTGGAATGGCCCTCATATTTTCTACAACCTCTTCCCCTCAATTATATGCTGCAACATCTAATACAGCTTAGCGAGCATCGGGATCCCAAGGTTGAACCTCCCTCCTGTCACCAACATGGACTCCATAATAATCGTGTTTGGTCGCACTCCCATGTTGGTGTCCCTCATCAGTAGGATCCAACCACATTTGAGAGCCGTGATGAACACTTCAAACATAAATATCGGTTGTTGTTCAGCGATGACACTAAATCCCCACTTCTTCCACATGATATCTTGAAAAAGTCGCCAATTTGAGTGCTCCGTACTCCGATCCCCCTTCAGGAAAGTACAAGGCCTCACCAGAAACTGTATTTCCTCTAGGTTGTTCAGGAACTATTTAAACCATCTCTTGAAATGGACGGCCCTCACCGCTTCCTTGTCATCTCCTAGAACATGCTCCATCAAATCCCTCGCAAGCAACAACATTTTCTCCGGGTCCTCCCACACACTCATGACGGGGAGGAATTTGTTACACATAGCCCCCAGTACCAGGACCCCGAGATATAGTGGATGTCCCAAATGCTGAAGCTGACCTCCCCGTGTTGAAAATTGAATTTGTTTGTCCTTGATGACCACCTACTCAACAGCTATGACATCAGCTGCTTCGCCTGGAAGATTTGAAACTAGGAGGCCCAAGCTACCTCATATAGGCCCAATCTTCTCGGCTATGCCCCAAAATCCTCACACAAGGTTCCTACCCAGTAGGACGAGGCCAAATCGTCTATGAAATTTCCACCCTGGCACAGGTCCCACTCTATAGACCACACCTTCTACGGGTTCCCCAGAGCCACCTTCAATATTGTATGATGCATGGGGGGGATGTTTCCGGCTATAACTCCTTCCCGTCAACGTTATTCAAGTGGTTGTATAATCAGTCAGCAATGACGGGTGTGAAGTATTACTAGGCATGGCAATAAGCCACCCTGAACCATCAGCACTGGCACAACATGCTCCTAAACCAGTAAGTTGGTTCGTCCCAACATCCTTTTGGGATGAAGATGTCATCTGTTAGCTCGAATCCATACAAAGGCAACATCTTTCATAATGAGTAGTTTCTTTGGCTCTCTGATAGAAACTCCACCGATGAACCATGGTCAGAGTGGCTCCGAATTAGATCTCCTAAACCAATGTTGTTCACCATCTCATCCCTTCTGGAAGCATTCGCAAGGACCCCCTGGGCAGCTTCTTGATGAGCCATTCAATCTTTTAGGTTGGGGTGACCTTTTGTTTCATTCACGAAGCTTGTTCGCGGAGCGCATTCGCGATGTCTGTTCGTGGAGCCCTACCTCAGCCTCCGAATGTGGAGTTGCGAAGCGCATAGACATGAAGTCAAAGACTCACTATGCACCGCAAAACTGAAAGCCCGATTCGCAGAAAGCAATCACGGAGTATGTGGTGCTTTGAGAATCGAGAGAACTAAAAGCCAGAATCGCGAAGGAGAGAAAGGAAAAAAAGATTATTCAGCCCCTCTACTTATAGGAAACAACCCTTACAGCTTCACAACACATCTCAACCGCGACGAGCTTCATGGCGCACCTAGCCGACCCGTCGCTTTCCCGCTGGGTGATCCTCCTTCGCGAGCCAGCTTTGTGAATGGTTGATCAATTTTGGAGATTTACCCTTATACTTGGACTCTTTATTTCTTCTTTTCTCCAATTATGAAGGGGGAATTTGTTGGCACCCAAAATAGGATGGGAGAATGAGAATAAGAATGTCCATGAAGCTGACTCACGAAGCCCTTTCATGGAGTGCCATGGCCCTATGCCCGCCACGTATCCAAGAGGAGGGATGCTCCGTGAGACCCTTTGACATTCATGAGACCACTGCAAAGCAAGGAGGCATGATGCTCCACGATCCCCTTTGACAGTCACGAGCCCGCTGTGGAGTGGAATCCAGCTTCACGCTGAACGAGCTCTACTTTGCGGCACCTCTAGCCTATAAATATCGGCTTCCCCCCAGGCCCAAAGAATGGATCATCTGACCTTTCCCCTTATCATCTCTCAAATCATGATGCACTTTCTTCTTTGTGAACCATGACCTGCTCAACATACTTTTTCTCCGTGAAGTGCCTCCCCTTTTCCTTTTTTTCACCCACTCATTTGAGAGGGATTCCTTTCATGAAGCCGATGGGCCTTCGCGAAGGAATGAGATCCTCATGGGGACTCGGGTCATCACAGAGCATTTATGCTTCACGATGCACCCCCATGCACACATGACCCAAATGATAAGGTAGATTCACTGTGCATCGCAAAGCACATTGCTTCACATGACCTTGCTTCGTGAGGCACCCACGCTTCATAGGGATTTGCTTCCTGAATTCCCTTCCAATTCACGAATCACCTCTTGTATGCACCTATGCCCTATGCCTGGACTAGTCCACATCACTTCGTAAAGCCAAATCCTTCACAAATACCTTCCCTTTCATGGAGAACTAGAGCTCTACGAGGCCGGTACTCATAATCCTCTTTGCTCTGCAACTCCCTCATCTGTGCAACCTCCTTGGTTCACATAAATCATTTTCAAAGTCCCTTGGACGACACTGCCCATTGTGTTGCTTCTCCTCATGATTATTCACATAGGTACACTAACGACTATTGCTTCTTCTCATAGACATGATAACGTGGACCCCCCCAATGTTTCACTCCATGACACCCCCAACCATAGCATTTCCGGTGCATTTCCTCCACCAAGGTGCATAGGGTATTGGTTATGTAAGTCCTAGGGGGTGCGGAGGGAACCCACCTCGTCCGAGCTGCAGGACTTTAAACTGACAAGGATCATCGTGCTCAGCACACGATGCAAAACTGTTACTTCACACCCATGCATCCTATATGGGCAAAGGGTGACCACCTTGGTGTAAGCCCCGTGCCTTTCATGCAGGAGGTAGCACCACTGCTCCTCTTTTATTTTCCGGTTCCCATGGCCAGTAAGGGGCATGATGGGGGTACAATTATCGTCCCCTCTTCCATGCTGAATCTCTCACCCGATGGGCTTTGTCACCATCGGGCCTCCATCATGGAGTAAGTCCCCACCTCTTCGGGATGCTAACCACACATAAGCCCCTGTTTCCGCTTTGGGATGTGATCATGTGTAAGCCCCACTCCATTTCCCACAGACGCACCTTTCGCGACGTGATCATCAGGTCTTTTCTGTCTGTTGTTTCTCACACAAAGCATGACTCACACGGGCTTAGTGCAAGTATCAACCATGACAAACTTCCTGGGTAGCCTAGAGTGTAATACCCACCCAACCTGAACTACGAGGTCTTCGATCCTTGCTAAAGCATGGTACGTAGGAAGCCTCCATGAGGTTCAAGCCCACCACACTTTGGTCGCTCTGACCCCCTTTATGTCAGTTCACCAACACCCTGGGCAGCCAAGAGTGTAATCCCCACACCACCTGAACTATGAGGTCTTTGATCCTTCCAATGGTAAGGTACGTTGGAAGCCTCCACGAGTTTCAAGCCCACCACCCATTGGTCTCTCCGACCCCTTTCCCGTTGGTTCACCAAACACCTAGGGAATCCTGGAGTGTAAGCCCCACCCCCATCACCTGATCTACGAGGTATTTGATCCTTGATAAGGCAAGGTATGTAGGAAGACTCCACGAGGTACAATCCCACCACCCATTGGTCACTCCGACCACCTTAACGTCGGTTCACCAACACCCTGGGCAGCCTAGAGTGTAATACCAACGTCACCTGATCTATGAGGTCTTTGATCCTTTCTATGGAAAGGTATTTAAAATTCCTCCACGAGGTTCAAGCCCAAAATCTACTCGGTCGCTCCAACCTCCTTCACATAGGTTCTCCCCCGTCCGACATTACGTTAAACTGTGGACCCTAATCAGCCGTGAGCCATTGTTTCCCCAATCAGTGGTAAGTTGTTGTACCCTAAATCCACCAGGAACTACGTGGTCTTTGATCCATTCCAAGGAAGGGTATGTATAAAGCCTCCCTGAGGATCAGGCCCAACATCCACCGGTCGTCCTGACCACCTTCACGTTGGTTCGACCCCATCCAATGGTAAGCTGTTGTGAAATCAATCCTCCGTAAGCCGTTGTGAAATAAATTTGTGGTAAGCCGCTGCGACCTCAATCAACAATAATACATTGCATCCCAATCCAATTTTATGCCATTGTGACCTTATTTTGCAGTAATCCATTGACAATCTTATCCAGCGGTAAGCCATTGTGACCCCATCCAGTGGTAAGCCATTGAAAACCCTAATTGGCGGTAAACCGTCTTCAGATGAACTACATGGACTTTGATTCGCTACCACGAGGATACGTAGGAATCCCCTTCAAGGATCATTCCCAAAACCATGGTCATACTCATGACGGTTCCATATCATTCACCATCCACACCATTAAACTGCTCCATCATCCATCCCGATTCTAATCCATGCTTCCACATACCTATGAAATCATGCCATCTCATTCCCCATTACCCTCGACAGTGACTGCGAAGTAAACCACATGTTAGACCCAACATCAGTGTTCCCTCAAGGGGTTGCACTCATCTGATCCACTCCAGTCATTGTTCGGATCAGTCTTGCCCATCTCCAATCGACGTTAAACTTGCGGCATACCCTGTGTTAAACATGAGAGGATGAGGAAAACCTTCGAGACATGCCTACGGAATATAAATCCTTGCATTCGATTCAGGATTCCTCGGGATTCTGTGCCCTCGAGATGCCCTATAATAAGTGGAAGAAACCCTGACGCGCCAATGTCCCAGCGCCCAGACATGCCAGTGATGTCCAACGTGACTACTCCCCTAACCGAAGGTTGCTGTCTAGATCAAATCCCTTGGAATTTCTTGACAGTATCAAGGTAATTAACTATTTTCCCTGATGATATGGCACTAGGAAGAGTTTCAAGAACAACGTCTAAAATCTATAAGGGAGACCCGGACTAGGTGATGAGTTCCGAGGAGTAATCCAATGAAGGAAGAACTAACATTCCATCATCTCGTTTCGATCCAGGAGGAAACATCCCTGAACAAGGAGCAGATGCCTCCTGCCTTTGGAAAGAGGGAATGCGGGGCAACAAACAGCACCGCCATCCCACCAAATGAGACGGATGCGCGCGCCCTGGCGAAAGCATAGTAAATAGTAACTTTCTTACACTTTCTTATATGCGTAAAATCTGATATAAATAATATTATTTAAGATATAAGGTAGAATATTTCCATAATTAAACCTGTTTTATGTTTATTTATTAGATATATATTATTAGATCTTACGCATGTTAGTTTTTTGTTTAAAACTAAAGAGGGCTTGTGAATCCATCGTGTTTAACATTGTAAAATCTAGATTTTCTTATGGATGAAAACACTAATTTTTAAAATGATAATTCAACCCTATTGTAATTGAAAAAAATCCATATATAAATTTCAATCATAAAAAATATTTCATAATTATTTTCTTATAACCGTCTCATAAGTAATTATATTTTATGTAATCAATATGAAATAAGAACCATCTATAACGAGTAACACCCCACAACTCACTAACATCAAAATGGATCCAATGCCCCTATATTGTATAGATCAAACAGAAAAAAATTAAACTCCCTTAACAACTAATATATATTATAATTAAAGATATTTTGATCATATTTTTATAATCCCTAATTCTAAATATAACACAAAATCATCTTCTAAGTCTCATCATCCTATATATTCTCAACTAACCGGTGTTCGAATTGAGTATCCTGACATAACTTTCAAATCATAACAAAATAAAAATGAAACTAACCATCCATCTCTACTACATACAAGAAAAAGAAATCTAATATTGAATACATTGCACTCAATTAGGATTAATAGGTTTTAATCATATTTACTTTACCAAAAATATCCTTATTTCAAATATAGGTACATAAAAGCATAATGCATATATTAAACCTAGGTTTCTACCTAGAAATTAGAATTATATGAGTTTTTAAATTCAATATAATTATGTTCCGCATATGATATCATATGGAGTCCTAAACACCATTATCCTAGCTAGGATCCATTTCTAAAAGACATGTTATGTTTTCTTAAATTTTTTCCCTACCAAACTCAAGCAGTCCTCCCTGGTTCGAAACTCCAATTTCTAATCTAACCCTTATCCATATCTCTAATGCTAAACTATAATTATCCTCCGACACAATAACCTCTATCTATTATAAATAGAGATTAGGGAGACCCTCAAAAACATTATCTAATATTACATGGGTTGGTGAGAAGCATTAAAGGTATAAAAATACACATATAGGAGGCACTACCCTCAAAATAAAAAAAAATGTAACAGGAAATCCACAAAATAATATCTAAAAAATATAAATACTAAAACCATAATGAATCTATATTCCATACATAAATAATTCTCTAAAATTTAATACCAAAATGACTCCTTTGGTGTGAAGCTAGCACTAGTCAAATCTCTAGGAGCTTCTAAGGCCCATCTTGATCACCAACTCCCTCCTAGAGCCCTATGAAACATATATAAATATAATCATAAACATAGATATATATAAGGATGAGTATATGAGTATAATAATTAAAATGCTCCCTAAAACCACATGTAAAAATTTTGAATGAGAAAATTAATTCCTTGGTGAATAAAAAACCGAACAAACATGTTTACCATACCCAAGAAACTACCACTCAACCTCAGCAAGACTCAATCACCTAATAATGAATCTAAGACTGTTAATAAAATTAGATAATAATATATCAATAAGGTACCTATAAAACATATTCCCCTCGATCTAGTATCCCACTAGCCCCAACAACATGATTTATTGACTACCATCACATATGTATCCACATGTCCACATAACCACATAGACAAATCATATCATAACCACATACCCACAGTTTTAGAACACATACCATATCTTTGTAATTTAAAAATAATACTATATTCTATATCACCACGTCACAACATCATTATTGAAGGATAACAAAACATGATAAATATAAACCTTGTTCCCTCCTCCTTCCATGTATTTCCTCTACTATACATCACACTAAAGGCACATCATTGGTACTATAGCATTAAGTAATACCATATTATTAATTAAAAAATCCATCCATTTTACCCAATACTATTTTTAGAAGATATATCAGGAAATGGTGGTAGTCAAACACCCATTTTACCCCCATTCTAAATGTTGAGGAAAACACCTAGAACCCCAAACATCATATAATAGTTAGTATGGTTTCTCGACTGGATTGGATAAGCATATTAAATACAAAAATATATATAAAAGGTATGTAAGAAATAATAAAATGAAATCCCTATGTGAAAAAGAATAAGATAATATATTTATTACTATAACCATCCATATCCATTTCAACTTGACAACTTCATAATATAAACTTATTCCACAACTAGCTACAATACAACCAAACCACAAATTGAAAAAATAGTCCTATTATAAAAATACATTCTCATTTTCCCGCATATTTACTAAATTCTACATTTATCATTTCCATCAACATTATATTCCATTTAGTTGCATTCATTCGATTCGCTAGTAATTTATATCAGCCATCACATTTACCATAATTCATTAATCACCTACTACAAATCCTCTACATCCATTTATTCATTCACAACTCCATAAATATGTTATATATAATGCATAATTAATTCGAAAATATTCCATAACCAACAATAATTTTATTAATTTCATTATGATTCTTTATTATAGGGAAAATACATCTCAAATGAAAACAATCTCTCCACACGATCGAATTAACCTCTAGAAAACCCATGCTAATAAACAACACACTATTCTAATCTAATACACACAACGTCAATCCGTACATCCATAACCTCAACCTATTTTACTCACATAATATATGGAAAATAGACCACAAAAATAACACATCATCACCACTAGCTTTCCCCACAATTTCTACATCACACTATCATCCCAAAACATCTTCCACGAAACATGAACTAGACCAATTAACACAATTGAAAATACTACATAAAAAATTGAAGAAAATAAAAAAAATTGTAGAAAATATCTTTAAATATTTTCCCATAATCATACCCTAATATTTATTTAACAAACTAGGAATAAACACATAAATTATAATTTCTAGATTCTTATTCCCCATATTTATATCCATATTTATATTATTATAAAATTATGAAATATGGATAACAATATAACAATGATAAGAAATTAGGATTCCCAAAAATAATGTCTAAAAAATCATGAATAATAATTATACTAAATACATGTAAATCCTGTAATGTGACTATAAATCACTTATTCCATTCAATTTCATTCAACCGAATGATTATCCAATTCAAGATAATCCAAAACTATAGGAACCTGAGTTTCTGTTCAAGGTATATACCATTTTTCTTTTGTTTATATGTATAACTAAAACATAAGTTGAGTATCCAAATTGATCACAGGTGTTTCAAGGGTGTCTAGGGATTTCTTGAAGCCCAAAACCTAGATTTTGGGCAGAAAATGACATGGTTCATGACTTGAATAAACTATTCAAGGCAAGCCACATGGCCTAAAAACCCATGCAAGAACTAGGAAGAGAGAAGGAGGAGATCTCAATGTTAAAGAGAACCATGATATTTGGGGTGCATGACCTTGAAGCAACATATGAAATTTTGAAAGTGTATTTTTAATGGTTTGAGAATTAATAGATAAATATTGCGAGGAAACTATGTGGGGTGGTACTTCTATACATATAAGCTTTCACAGTTGGTGCATGTTTTGGATAACCGTGCAAAAAAACATGTGACCTAGGTATTTTTGGTGAAATTTCAAAATTTCACATATATAATAATATTTATAACATATTATTCCCTTTTCTCTAATGCCTAGAAAGATTTCCATTTCATATAATTTTTGTCGATTATTTTAGGAATTGAGATATCATATTTATCCAGTATATGATTCAAGTTCTATTAGTCTCATTGGATCTAGATCACCGAATTCCCAATTATGTTTTAACTATTCTTCATTGTTATTACTATTGGAAGCAATATTTTGATGAAAGATAATATTCTTTAATTTCAGGTTCTTAATACATTATCTAATTTTCTCCCTATCTAAGTTGAATCAGGAGTTGATACTAAATGATAACTCTACTAACGTGCTATGGTAGATGTTCTATACTATTCCCATTTTTTTGGTGCTTTATTATGATATCATCTATTGTGTCTCCTAAAGAAAATTTCAACATGACCCTAAATTTAAATTGATCATTTGAATTAAATGAATCGGTATATGTTAGGGAATGTCTTAGTTACCATTGAAATGTGTTTTTGGTTGTTTCCCCAACCAAGGCCACCCATAGGCTATTCCCTATTCTCATCATTTAATGTTAAACTAACTAATGGGGTGGTTTTACTTTCTCATTTAGATGAATCCCATAGTAAATTTATTGGAATTGAATTTCTCAATTAGGAGACATACTACCTCGTTCCCTTATTTTAACATGCTATTCAATGATTGAATTAATTTAATGGATTAAATAGAATTGGATGAATTAGTTGGAATACTCATTGGTTACATAAATGTGAATTGTGTATACTGAGTGGGTATACACATTGTGTCAAATTTTAATGGAATTGATTGAAGAATGAAATGGGATGTATTTGAAAAGGCAGTGGATGACTGAGATGGTATAACAATGGTATTTATTTCATTATGAAGAATTTGATTTTACTCATTGGATCTTTGAACGGTAGTGGCATACTTATATAGAGTATTATTCTTAGGTATTTTTTTTGGGATGCCTTGGGCCTTGCTTCCCCTTGGATCCAGCTTGCTAGGACTCACATAGGACATGTTCAGATTACATGGTCCTAAGACTCCAACTAGTTCTATTACTATGTTTCCATAAAGATTCATCAGGGACTTGAAGAAGATTAATTAGTATTATACACCTTGGAACCATACCATAATGTCTTGTTAATTCATTATTTGTCATGGCCATAGTAAAGATGATATACATGGTAATACATATGGTACATGGATGTTCTGAAACATCTGGTTATATGTAACATCCATGGTTGACATGTTATGTATGAATTTATAGAGATTTTGTGTTGGTTATGTGTATTTTTTATATATTCCTTGTTATATTATTTGAATCATGTTTCATTGGGAGCCATGTATGTCTATGTAATATCATTTTCATGTTAAAACATTTTCATGGTAACATTACATTCACATTACTTACCTTATTTACTTACACACCATTTAGCATATTATTTTGATGAACCTAGAATTGTTTATATATTGGGGTGGTTAACTACTATTATTTTATCTCACATAATGTTCGGGAAATCATTGGGTACCCAAACTAACTATTTGAATAAAGGTAGAGACCAGGCTATGCACCTACAGTTCTATGCCTGGATTGGTTCCATGCTTTGTAGAAGGGGAGTATGAGATTGAGTTGATACTCATGATTATATTTGGATATAAAGTTTTTGGTATTTTTCATATTTTAGGGCATGTGTTGTATAGAACTATTGTGTACCTATTTTGGTTGTTTTATAGACACATGACATGTTTATCATTTTATAGTATATACTTATGGAATTATTATATATCCATTATTAGTATATATTTTATATATTGATTATTAATTTCTATATTTGTATGTTATGGGTATTTAATTGTGATAAACATTGGTGATGAGTTTATAGTCTCCCCACTGACGCACCTAGGCCCTCATTACTAGTCAGTAGCCTTTAACGTTTGGGGATATGCACTTCAGGCCATGTAGCCAACTAGGATCAGGGCACTGTTAAGTGGAATCCAGGTTTAGGATGTTACAAATTACAATCAGAGAATTATTTTCTATATTTCATTAATATTTGGTGATAATAGAAAGGGGTAAGAAGGAATATGAGTTTGGTAATGAGCTATGCCGAAGATTAGGTACCCCAAATATAGGAAGAATCCAAATTTTCTCGATTGGAAAATTTGTATTGTTTGGATTCTTATTATTAAAGATGATTTGATCCTACTTTTGGGTGATGAACTTGAATTGTGATGTTATTATTAATATGATTGTGGGTTTTATTCTGTTTCAACTCATTGAGATGATGATATTCCATATCATGCATCATTTTAGGAACTATTTAGAAATCACAAGAAATATATTATGGAATTGTATTAAGGATTCATTACTTGTTCCATACTATTGTGAATGGTGTTATTGTTGCTATACCTACTACTGTGACAGACTTTTGTGAATGTGGATCAAGAATCTGATTCCATGTTTCAGTTCATAAGGAGTATGCGACTACGTGGATTGGAATGTGACACACATTTTGATTCGACCTTTTAAAATAAAATCAGAAATTAATATGTAAATGGAATGAAAAATTGAAATGATAAATAATGAACCTAAAATATACCTCGATTTTGAGTGGGATATTGGCAGTGTCTCTAGTGGGATTTTTGACTGTTCCTTTTACAGTCTTTTAATTAGGAGTAGGCTTTGTGGTATTATCTATTTTATGAGGGTGTTTACCTATCATACAATTTTGAGATGGGAGATTTGATATCATTATTTTCTGAGGCATGTTCTTTTCATTGTAGAGTAATTCCTCCACCATGAACCCAATTCATGCATCTGGTGGGAGGCATCAACCATACTTAAGAGGCGGTGGGCATTGGGATACTAGTGGATCCTCATTTAGTGTCATTTGTGGCACCAACTATTGTTCTGGAAAGAAGTTATGAATCACAGTTCTATGAGTGGTTTTATCTCTTGATGCTAACTTTTTAGGGTGCACAACAACCTGACATGTCTATGGTTGAGATGAAACGTGTGTTCCAACACGAACAACCACCCTTGTTTTTATGGGATAATTTCCTATAGTATGTTGAGCTATTAAATGACAGTACCATTGTGATATTCGATAATTTGGACACACCTCTTTATAGGAGAGTGAATATCACTACATATATGCTCTGTGGAGTAGAAAAACATTGGTGAGATGTTCTGAACCATTCTGATAGGCTATGAGACATAGTTTGAGTAGATTTATAATGTAGTGTCTATGAATAATTTTACCATGAGACACTATGAGTATATAATGCTAGTGAGTTCATAAATCAGAAGAAGGGTGTGATGGCAGTTATGGATTACTCAACATGATTTACAGAGCTACAAAAATTTCCACTAATGTACATGGAAAATGGGTAATCATGGTTGAGAATATTTGAGGATGGTTTCAGACATGCCATTCCATCTCAAGTTAATGTGTTCATATTGACCTCTAGTAGTGAAATTGTGAATCAAGTGTAAATTATTGGGTAGAACCTAAGATAATATGGGGGCACTAATAAAAGCACTATAGTCCCTCGACCTAGTAGCTCAACTTCTAGAATCCTGAAAAAACATTTTTAGGCTTACCATGAGCTGATTACTGGTAGCTCGGTTTTCCGTTATCATTGTAGTAGATGAGGCCACATAAATTATCAGTGTCATCATAATCTAGCTAAGTTCTGGGATTATAATTGTTTGGCCACACAAAGTATTTTTTGTAGGAACATCCCTCTATTAGTTTTGGTAGGGGGTCATATCTAACTCCAGGTTCAGGAGTGGGTTTCTCAGCTCTATGTCTGGAAGGGAGTTGTAGTTATACCATTCGATTAGGAAAAATTAGTGGTGGTCATGGATGAGGCAGCTAGACAATAGTTACAACAATACATTAGAGTGGTCTTAGTCCAGGTAGGTATATTTTGTCATGTGACTATGGCTTAGGATCGATCTGTTCTATATAGCCTACCCTGAGGAGTAGGGTAATTGACCATCTATGATGAGAGGTAGAATCTTAGTAGTCTATACTATTTCATATTATATTTCTAATAGAGGTACATATTATATTTTGTTATCTACACCACTGGTGAAAAGCATTGGGATTGTTATAGTGTATTTTTAGGGTGTTATGATGCTAAGAAATCAATTGGGAATTGGAACAGAGGAAGTATGCCAATGGAGGGAGTGTCCCCTTGAGGTTGGTGGGTGTCTGTTCATCTTGAATCTTTTTTCCTTGAGATGATAGGGTTCGAAATCATACTTGGGGTGGATAGGTGTTTCGATGGATATGAGGAAATCATAATGGCCCGATGCATTATAACCCAATACTTTTTCTATTGGATTTATTCTACTTCAGGTTCTCTATTTATCTTTCATCAGGAGAATAGGAATAGATGGGATCCACCTGACATTTCAATTGTGGGGTTTGTGTTGTTCAAAATCATAAGCAACATCTTACCATTGTTTCTCTTACGAAAAACTCCCAATGGTTCCCACATCCATAGATGGGTATAAAACTAATTTAAAAGGTAAGTAATAACCTAGTATTTTATACACCGTGACTTTTCGGGACCCTCATAGGTCCTGTGGATTTTAGATCAGACACATCACACCTTTGTGGGGAAATTATTTCCTACTTTGGGGCTCTCTTATAGATTTACGATATGTTCACATATCTCTTCCTAAAAATTATATGATACCAGTTACCCAAAAAAATGTCTATATGTTATTTATCACTCATGTGTAGATGAGTAGGGAATTTTTTGGGAATCCATGTGTTTTTATCTAAGACACTCCATAATTTTCTACTAATGGGTATTATCTTATGTGATGAAGACATATAACTAAGTACTTCAGAATGTGCTGCCATGTAAGGAGGCAGACAATATATCGAGGAGGGGATGGATCCATTATGAGACTTTATACATATATTGGTTATTGTAGTAACAAAAAATTATATATATTTTTGGACCCTTGATGATTAACATAATGAAGAAGGTACTTATATGGGTCCCTGGTACAATAAGTGTTCAACCTCGGGTCATAGAGGGATGTCCTACGTATACTAGGTATAAAGAGAATTAGAGTTGTTGTAGTTCATTGTTTTGAGGATTATATATTGAGGACACCCCTATCAGTGTATAGAATCATTTTTCATATGACGAGATAATTTAAATTCCCTAAGATCACATGACAAATGCTTATTGCGAGAAATAGGGTATGTAAAATGTAAATTTTCATTATCAAGAATGTAGGACATATATGATGGGACTTCCCAAAAATGATTTCTTATAAAAATCAGGCCCATAGAGAAGTAATGTGTATCCTAGTTATGGTAGGAATCAGAATCATCATAGTTCTATATATTTTTCTATCCACTTATGGATGAGGTAGGGTAATCAACCAATGGGAATGACTGGGTCCTAATGGTCGAAAATGACATTTTCATAAGGTATAAATAGAAATGTATGTTTACTTGAGCTCGATCCTAAGGAAATCAACCTATGTATCAATGTTATTTTAGGAATTAGAGTTATAATAGTTTAATTTTAGGGGTTACACTATATGGTTTCCCTATACTTGGATGGGGTTTATAGTGAAGATGTTATTGCTATTCCAACTCCCTATGACCACACGATCCATGATCATTATGGGAAACATGGGATAGAAAATAATCAATTTCATTGGTTTGAATAAGGGGCTTAAATGCTGGGAGTGAACTAGATGATCAATATGGAGCTTGAACCTTAAGGACAATTGTCCTAAATTTCCTAAATATGGCATGAATCAGACTCATCGTAGTTCACCTAGTGAGGGATTATGTATCAAGGTTTCCCTAAATATTGGGACATATCATGTTATGATTTCAGACATGGATTACATACTCAGGCTTACCTACTGATCGAGGCCTACACACCAAGGAAATACAATGTTATCAAGCCTGTGATGCCCTTGTGAATTAGCCTTCTTCTCTAGAGTGTTTAACATGTCCATATGACATCAAAAGATATAAATTGTAAGAACCCAGACCTTCTTTTCAGGTGCGTTTTTCCTTTTTCTGGAGTTTTTGAGAAAATAGGTGTTTCTAAAATTTTTTGATTTACACGCCGTGTACTTTATGAGTATACACCGTGTACTTTGTTGCCGCTCGAGGTCGTGTGCTGGCCGTGTCATTGCCACACACACAACCATATAGGGGTGACATGGAGGAAACCTAAAGCAGAGTACGGGAAATCCTAGTACCCGCTATGTACTCCAAAAGTACACTGCGTGTACTTTCTTTTTTTCATTAAACAGAACAGGGACCCATCTTAACCCCAGAACCGTCTTCTTCTCTAGCTTCTACGACCGAGAGCATTCCGTATGGCCTCATATCTTCTCTGAGCCCGTGAGCCTCCGTCCTTTTTCTGAATCGACCACCGTCAATTGAGTTGGAACCGCAGTGGTATGCTCTTCCCTCTCCAAGAGATTCGTTTTCCAATTCCTCCTCTTTCTCATGTTATCATTGGATGAGCGTTTTGGACATTTTATTAGATCTACGATGTTACAAGGAGAATCAAGATTCGGGGTTCAAGTATATCTATCTCCTAACATCGAGGTAGGTGGTTTGTGCCTTTTTGTAGAAATTATTGGATAATTTTGTGCAAATTCCACCAATACCCTTGAAGGGGGTATTGCGTGTTTCCCATATTTCCCTTGTTGTTTTCCTGCTTAGCTTATATGCCTATATAGAGGACATTGCTTCTGAATAAGGAAAATTACTATGACTTGGATGTTTTTCCCATGCATGTTTTCCTGTTATGACCTTTTGGTCTAGTATTTCCTATTAGTATTGCGACCCGAGCCTTTTACATATAACATTTCATTATTTCAAGCATAATTAATCATCAGAGTACAAGACAAGGATCATTAAGTCTAGTGTCTTAGAAGACTAGGTATATATAACATAAAACATGGGACTAAAAAAACTTCTTTATTTAATCTTCATAAATAACTTATAACTTCCTTTGAGCCCTTACATCTGAATAGGGTACCCTGGGGAACACATGAACAAAGGGATGAGCTAAAAATGCCCAATAAGGGAATGAACATAAGGATACATCTCAAGCACATGAGTTAAAAGGCATGACATAATGATATCCAAAGCATGAAACTTACGAAATAATTTAATATAATCATGGGATCATATAAACATGGAATCATATGAATTTGGCAGAATCATAAATCATATCATTAGTACGGTTCAATGCAAACTGCCAATCCCGTTTCCTATTTTAGTACGAGTCAAGGCTTACTGCCAATCCCGTTTCACATCGCATCTCATGAGACTTATCCTTACCCAATGCATTGGAGCACTATCTAGGCACACCTATATCAACATTTTCATGAATATTATTTCCACCTAAATATTCTTATCACATATACAATCATACATAATCAACCATACGTAAACATAAGGGTACCCATGGAAAGAATTGGGTACCACCATCATGACATGAATCATAACCAATGGGCGTAACATGATAGTTTCCATGTAAGTAAATAATTATAAATACATGTAAATTCATAAGGTATTATATGCATATAACATGGTAGGTGGTAAACAATATAAGTGACATCACATAAGAAATGTATTTGGGAGACATTAGCATTAAAACATTTTTGTGCAGTTTTAAGGAAAACACTATAGAGATTTTAAAATAGTAAAGAATACATTCTATTATATAAAACCATAATTGAACCATGAAGGTTTTAAGAATAAAAATAATGAATTTACAAAGACATTGGTGTCTTGAAACAGAATATAGAGTGCACTTGAAATTGGGTAAAAGTTCGGGAAGTTCCTTTAAAACGAGTGTGCTTATTGGGAAGTATCGAGGAGAGATTCACATAAAAGCATGTATATCCCCCAGAAGAGAATGAGAGATGCATCTTAGAACATGAGTTTGGATCATATAAACAGAATGTTTAAGTTCTACATAAATAAAGACAAATATATTTTGGTAAAAAGAAAGATAGATCAACCCGAAGGAATAAAGGATGTTCGGGTATAATCCATCATGGTTTATTGGCATGGTATTGGGTGTAACTAAGAGGGAATGATGAAAGAGTTAAAGAGTTTATCATCACATATAAAACATTAGGGAAGTATGGGAAATGTGTATAAATCTACCCCATAACTTGGTATTACACAAAAAGGCATAGCATAGAGAACAATCTTGATTAAGAGTAAAAACGGGAGGATCCCTTACCTTAAAACCATTGGTGTTATCCACTTGTTATTAATGACCTGAATAAACAAATTAGGATTATTAATTAATAATTCCAGAAACTCTTATATATTTAATTTATTTATTATAACCATTTTTAGTTCATTCAAATCCTTTTTGATTAGTTATAAGGTTCAATTTCATTGTTCGGGCTCATTTGTTTACTTGGATTTAAAAGATCGGTTCACTTATATTCAAGTTTGGATTATATGAAAGATGAAAGTGGCTGTCCAAAATTGAAGTTAAATTCCATAGTTCATATCCAGGATATTATATGGTTTTAATTTTAATTAGTTTACTTAGAGGGATGATGAATTATTACATATATAACCTAAGTGATGACCGTTTTTGTTATTCGGTGGGTTTGATTACAATGAATATGTTTTGATTTATAACTTAATTCCATTTGTACCATAGGATTACAGAACCAAAAATAGGATATATTACATATATAATAATCTGGTTCAACCATAACACAACTGGTTTCATTACCAGAATTAAATATAATAATATAAATTGATAAACCATTGTCCTTGAATGTGCTAAATTAACACATCTCAAACGGTGCTTTCATTTCTTTCAAATAAAAGGGCGAGTAAAGGGGAGAAGATAATGAAATATACCACTAGAATGAATAAATTCCAGTACATGTATGTTACTAGATTTATCATACTATTATGGTGAAGGGAGGTGAGGAAAGAAAATAAAAAAATAAAAGAACTTAAAAGAATAGAAGAAATTTGGGAAGAGGAATTTACCTCTTCAGACTTCCTCCTTTGATAACCTCTTAAGGGGAGATGTTTTGGTATTTTGAGGAGTCTGAGAGATTTTGGACGTGGGGGAGGACCTTGGGGAGAGATTTGGGAAGAATATAGGGAAGTCTTGGTTCTTGAGAAGAGTGGAGAGAAGAGGGGGTGAAGGGGGGTTTTATAGTGGAGGAGAGGAGGGGTTTCATGATATTATAATCCTTAATTTATTATTTCTTCCCAAGACAAATAATAGTAAGTATTCCATGACCATGAATAGTAAATGGGTCATTTGAATTCTAACCAAGTGGGCTTACATCAGCAGAACATCATCAATGACACAATTAATCCAATATTTAGCATTTATTGTGAATTATCAGATTCTACTATTCATCAAAAATTCAAGTATTACAGAAAAATCCCTAAAATTCACCCTAACCATTTTTCGACGTGTATAATCCAAAAATGAAGTCCATTTTTCAAAAATAATTTTCCAAATATGATTATTTTAATATTTATTTAAAATAATAATTTATTATCAAAACTAGTTTTAAAACATTCATTAACTCATTCTAAATTATAGGTATATCGTACATCCAACATGAATATTATTTTAATACCACTATAGGTGAGGTTACTATTCCTTATGATATATCACTATTCATAAGGGTATGTTACTATTCATTAGGGTAGGTTACTATTCACCAAAAAATATTTTTGTTTTACTAGACTCCAAAAAACATCTTAAACACAACCGTGTGTGCCAGATTTCTTAAATTATAAACATAGAAGTGAAAACATTATGTTTAGAGGTCACTTATCACTTAGTAGATCATTATTATGTGATTTTATGGCATATTTATAAGAAGCTAATTTCCATTAAAAACATTGGGTCGTTACATTCTTCCCCCCTTAAGAAATTTCACCCTCGAAATTTCATTTTACATTCTAGGCCAAAAATAGATGTGGATACATTTCCTTCATTGCTTCCTCTAGTTCCCATGTTGCTTCCTCAATATTATGGTTCCTCCACAACACTTTGACAAGATGGGTTTTCTTGTTGTGTAGAACCTTATCTCTCCGATCCAAAATCTTTATTGGCTGCTCCTCATAGGAGAGATCATCTTCCAACTGCACCACTTATGAGTTTAGTACATGTGAGGGATTAGTTATGTACTTCATCAAGAGTGATACGTGGAAAACATCATGAACTCGATCCATATTTGGTGGAAGTGCAAGCCGATAGGCCACGACTCCTATGCGGTCAATGATCTCAAAGGGTCCAATATACCTTGGGATTAGCTTCCCTTTCTTCCCGAATCGCATGACTCTCTTCCATGGAGATATTCAAAGGAACACTTTATTTCCAACTTCGAACTTCATGTCCCTTTGACGGTTGTCAGCATAGCTCTTTTGCTGAGTTTTAGCATCTTTGATGTGTTTCTGGATGACTTGAACCTTCTCTGTCATCTCTTGAACAAGATCAGGTCCAAGTAGCTTTCTTTCTCCAACTTCATCCCAACAGGTTGGAGTTCTACATTGCTTTCCATAGAGAACTTCATATGGAGCCATCTGAATACTCGAGTGGAAGCTATTGTTGTATAAGAACTAAACCAATGGGAGACTCTAATACCAACCACCTTTGAATTCAAAAGAGCAGTCTCTTAGCATATCTTCGAGCGTCTGAATAGTCTTTTCAGATTGGCCATCAGTTTGGGGGTGATAGGCCATGCTGGAATTTAATTCAGTACTCAATGCATGTTGAAGACTCCTCCAGAATTTAGATGTGAACCTGGGATCGCGGCCAGAGACAATTGAGAGTGGAACCCCAGGCAGTCTCACCACTTCCTTCACATATATCTTGGAAAGTTGTTCAATTGATAGATCTTCCCGAATAGTGATTAAATGGGATGCCTTGGTGAGTCGATCAACCACAACCTATATCGCATTATTTCCCTTTGACGTCTTTGGGAGACCTGTGACAAAGTCCATAGAAACATTTTTCCATTTCCACATGAGTATAGGAAATGGCTGCATCATACCTTTGGACTTTTGTCGCTCAACATTAACTTGCTGACATACCAAGCACCTTGATATATATTCCGCAATCTCCTTCTTCATGTTATCCCACCAGAAGTGTTCTCAGAGATCACGGTACATTTTGGTACTCCCAAGATGGATAGAGAAGGTCGAGCTATGTTCATCATTCAATATCTCCTTCTTTATCTCTGGATCAGAAGATACACATAATCGTGTCCCAAATCTTACAATTCCTTCCTCGTCAAATTTGAAATCGGATAATTTTCCATTTTTAATAGCTTCCACCCTTTTCTGAATTTTCACAGCCTTTCTTTCAGCCACCTTTATTTTCTCCAAGAGGGATGGTTGAGAAATCATTTGAGAAATGATTGATGATGTTCCTCCCTTAATGATTCCCATGTCTATCCTTTTCAAATCCAATAAGATCATATCATTTTCAATTCTCATCATTGATAAAGATGCATGATCCTTTCTACTTAGAGCATCTGCCACCTTGTTTGCCTTACCAGGATGGTAGTGGATTGAGCAGTCATAATCCTTGATGAGCTCTATCCATCTTCATTGGCGCATATTAATCTCTTTATGTGTGAATATATATTTGAGACTCTTGTGGTCAGTATATATCTCACATTTTTCCCCATGGAGAAAATGCTGCCAGATTTTCAACACAAAGATCACAGCCGCCAACTCCAGATTATGCGTGGGATAGTTGTCCTCATGGATTTTCATCTTCCTTAGGGCATAGGCTATCACTTTATCATTTTTCATTAGCACACATCCTAATAATTTCTTAAAAGCTCACTATACACTACAAAGAGTTCTCCACTTGAAGGGAGTGTGAGTACCGGCGTAGTGATAAGCCTATTTTTCAACACCTTGAAACAGTATTCACATTCCTATGCACAGACAAACTTTACTCCCTTCCGTGTCAGCATGGTCATTGGGTTTTACAATCGTGAAAAATTATTCATGAATCGTTGATAATATCCACCTAGAACTAAAAAGCTACGGATCTCCATTTTAGAAGTTGGCCTCAGCCACTCTTCAATTGCCTTCATCTATGAAGGGTCCCAGATATCTATTTCTTGGTGATAACATACCCCAAGAATGATACTTGCTCCACCAAAAACTCACATTTACTATACTTTGCATACAACTTCTCCCTTCACAAAGTTTTTAACACAATTTCCAAATGCTAGTCATGTTCCTCCTTGCTCTTGGAATATATCAGAATATCATCAATAAAGACCTCCAAATTTTTTTCGAGGTAATCTATAAAGACTCTATTCATTAAATCCATGAAACTTTCTGGAGCATTAGTGAGTCCGAAGGGAATCACTATGAACTCATAGTGTCCATACCTCATTTGAAAGGCAGTCTTGGGAATATCTTCCTTCCTCACCATTAGTTGGTGATATCCCGACCGAAGGTCCACCTTAGATAAATAACTGGCCCCACGAAGCTGATCGAACAAGTCATCTATCTATGGAAGGGGATACTTTTTCTTTATAGTGATTTTATTTAGCTCACGATAATCAATGCAGATATGCATTGATCCATCCATCTTCTTAACAAAGAGGACTAGAGAACCCCATGGTGAAGCACTCGGGCATATAAAACCCTTCTCCATATTCTCCTGTAACTGCTTCTTCAGCTCTTCTAGCTCTATGGTGGCCATTCTATAATGTTTATTTGATATTGGGAGAGATCCAAGGATATGTTCAATTGAGAACTCAACCTCTCGGTCAAGAGGAAGACAAGAAAACTCTTCAGGGAATACATCAGTGTAATACCTCAAGATGGGCATGTCTTCAAGAATGATTGTCTCCTTTGTCTCAATAATTTGAAATACATATGCATGATCATAAGGAAGAAATATCCAAACATGAGATGAAGATTCTAAAAGAGACTCATCTTCCTCCTTGCACTTTTAAAGAATCAGAGGATTCTTTGGGATGTGAAGAGTAATCTCCCTTTCCCGACAATTGATGTTGGCCTTGTACAAAGATAGCCAATCCACGCCCAAGATAACGTAGAACTCCACTAAAGTATGTACGACAAGATTTGATGGGAGGTCCAGTCCAGAAACATTAACCGGGAAGGAGTTATAAACAATGGATTTTATAATTTCCCCATTCAATGTTCTCACAAATAACTTTCCCCGAAAATTTTGAGGTGGTGTTTGAATAGTTCTACTAAACATGCAAGATATGAAAGAATGCATAGAACTAGAATCAAATAGTATGTTCACTATTCTTGAATTAATAACAAGAATACCTATCACCACATCATTTTCGAGATCCACTTCAATATTAGTGATATAATAAGCCCTTCCTTGTTGCCTTGGAGGTTGTTTCTGATTGCCTCTGACAACCCTCGGCTTAGGGAAATTGTTCGCATAATGCTCAATATCTAGGCAGTTAAAACACTGCACTGTAGGCTGAGTGTTGATCTGAACCTTCTGTTCTTCTTTAACATTAGTAGGATTTTTCATATCCCTTTGGCAGTTCATGTCCAGATGACCTAACTTTCCGCATTTGAAGCAATTCCTGGTTCCCTTGAGACTGTCACCAAAATGCTTCTTCCCACAATTCTTGCAAAGGGGAAAGTGAGGCTTCTTTCCATCATGAGATTTGTTTGATGAACCACCCATGTTGTTCTCCATTTTCCGCTTCTTGTCACTAGGCCCATGAGACCCTTGAGAGTCTCCAATCTCTATTTAAACCTTGATGGCACAACGAACAATCTCCTCATTGATGTGGAAGTCTCGAATCGCCAACACTTTTCATAGACTCGACTTTAGTCCGCTAAAGAAGCGATCCAACTTTCTTTCAGTGTTCATGACAAAGCCATAGGATTATCTTTCAAGCCTTGTAAAGTTCACTTTATACACCCCGATAGACTCATCTTCCTTTTGCTTGAGTCCAAGGAACTCTCTTTCCATCTTGAGACGGAGGGTTCGAGGAAAATATTTGTTGAAAAACATCCTTTTGAATGCCTCCCAAATCTATGGAATCAATTTCCTCATGGGACTTTGTACTTTTGATCAGTGTCCACCACTGATCAACATCCCCATCAAAACGATAGACTTCCAGTACAAATTTCTATTCTTCCAAGCACTGGAGGACAGAGGAAATCTTTTCAATGGAGTTAATCCATTATTATGAGAGGAGGCGATCATAAGACCTGCTAAAAATGGGAGGCCTTTTCCACATGAAAGATTCTATGGTAAATTTCTCTTTACTTGGAGGAGGGGGATGTTCCACCTGATTCAAGTTATTATTCATAACTTGAGCCAAATGAGCAAGTACGTCCATGTAGTTTTGAGCACCCGCTTCCATCACATCAAGCATGTCATTACAGAAATCATTACATTGCCTATCACATTGGTTGTTGGAATGTGTTCTTCTATTTCCGGCCATTAACTAAGAAAAGGAACGTATAATTAGCGGTCTTGAATACTTAGCTATTGAGCATAAAAAGAAACTTTGAATATAAAAGTATGATCTTATAAAGAAAAATTCTATCATGACTTGTGCTTCCTTAGGTTTATATCTAGGTTATCCTTGATCTATTTCATAACTTATATTCTTATGGGATTTATTTTGTCCCTTTATAATAGTATGTACTAAGCTCGTGAATCTACCAAAGAATATCCCCCGGGAGTGTCGTAACCAAGAGTAAAGCAAGGCCTGTTGCCGTGCACCAGTTCCCATTTGGGTCTATCTCAAAGTGGTGTTTTCAGGTTTTACCCCTAGATACATCTGTACTAGAGCCGCCTCTACCTGCTCGTATCCAGACAGGGATGTATTTTCTTGATAAACCACTTACTCTATACTCACTAAAATTTAGGAATTTTTTCTTATACTTAGTCTCACCCTTAAGGTTCTCTCTAAGGTGATCTATTCCTAATCTCTAAAAATAAATAGACCATCCTCTAATACCAACTATAGAAAACTGATCCTTTTACATATAACATTTCATTATTTCAACCATAATTAATCATCAGAGTACAAGCCAAGGATCGTTAAGTCTAGTGTGTTGGAAGACGAGGTACATATAACATAAAACATGGGACTAAAAAAATTATTTATTTAATCTCCATAAAGAGATTATAACTTCCCTTGAGCTCTTAAATCTGCATAGGGTACCCTGGGGAACACATGAACAAAGGGATGAGCTAAAAATGCCCAGTAAGAGAATGAACATAAGGATACATCTCAAGCACATGAGTTAAGAGGCATGACATAATGATATCCAAAGAATGAAACTTATGAAATCATTTAATATAAGCATGGGATCATATAAACATGGAATCATATGAATGTGGCAGAATCATAAATTATATCTTTAGTACAGGTCAAGGCTAACCGCTAATCCGGTTTCCCATTTTAGTATGGGTCAAGGCGAACCACAAATCCTGTTTCACATCGCATCTCATGAGACTTATCCTTACCCAATGAATTGGAGCGCTATCTGGGCGCACCCATCTCAAATTTTTCATGAATATTATTTCCACATAAATATTCTTACCACATATACAATCATACATAATCAACCATACATAAACATTAGGGTAACCATGGAAAGAATTGGGTACCACCATCATGACATGAATCATAACCAATGGGCGTAACATGATAGTGTCCATGAAAGGAAATATTTATAAATACATGGAAATTCATAAGGTATTATAGTCATATAACATGGTAGGTGGTAAAAAATATAAGTGACATCACATAGGAAATGTAATTGAGATACATTGGCATTAAAAACATTTTGTGCGGTTTTAAGGAAAACACTATAGAGCTTTTAAAATAGTAAAGAATGCATTCTTTTATATAAAACCAGAATTTAACCACGATGTTTTTCAGAATAAAAATACTGAATTTACAAAGACATTGGTGTCTTTAAACAGAATATAGAGTGCACTTGAAATTGGGTAAAAGTTTGGGAAGTTCCTTTCAAACGAGTGTTCTTATTGGGAAGTATCGAGGAGAGATTCACTTAAAAGCATGTATATCACGGGAAGAGAATGAGATATGGATCTTGGAACATGAGTTTGGAGCATATAAACAGAATTTTGAAGTTATACATAAAAAGAAAAGACAACTATATTTTGGTAAAAACAAAGATAGATCAACCTGATGGAATAATGGAAGTTCGGGTAGAATCCATCCTGGGTTATTGGCATGGTATCAAGTGTAACTAAGCGGGCTTGATGAGAGAGAAAAGGGGTTTCTCATAATTTATAAAACATTATTGAAGTATGTGAAATGTGTATAAATGTACCCCATCACTTGGTATTACACAAAAGGCATAGCATAGAGAACAATCTTGATTAAGAGTAAAAACGGGAGGATCCCTTACCTTAAATCCGTTGGTGTTCTCCACTTGTTATTAATGACCTGAATAAAAAGATTAGGATTATTAATTAATAAGTACATAAACTCTTCTATATGTAATTGATTTATTATAACCCTTTTTAGTGCATTCAAATCCTTTTTTATTAGTTATAAGTTTCAATTTCATTGTTCGGGCTCATTTGTTTACTTGGCTTTAAAAGATCGGTTCACTTATATTCATGTTTGGATTATATGCATGATGAAAGTGGTTGTACAGAATTAAAGTTACATTCTTTAGTTCATATAAAGGATATTACATGGTTTTAATTTTAATTAGTTTACTTAGAGTGATGATGAATTATCACATATATAACCTTAGTGATAACCGTTTTTGTTATTCGATGGGTTTGATTACAAAGAATGTGTTTTGATTTATAACTTAATTCCATTTGTACCAAAGGATTACAGAACCAAAAATAGGATATATTACATATATAATAATCTGGTTCAACTATATCACAAATGGTTTCATGACCATAATTGAAGATAATAATAGAAATTGATAAACCGTTGTCCTTGAATGTGCTAAATTAGCACATCTCAAACAGTGCTTTCATTTCGTTCAAATGAAAGGGTGGGGAAAGGGGATAAGAGAATGAAATATACCACTAGCATGAAGACATTACAGTACATGTATGTTACTGGATTTATCATACTATTATGATGAAGGTAGGTGAGGAATGAAAATAAAAAAAGAAAAGAACTTAAAAGAAAAGAAGAAATTTGGGAAGAGGAATTTACCTCTTGAGACTTCCTCCTTTGAGAACCTCTTAAGGGGAGAGGTTTTGGTATTTTGAGGAGGGTGAGAGTTTTTGGACGTGGGGGAGGACCTTGGGGAGAGATTTGGGTAGAATTTAGAGAAGGATTGGAGCTTTAGAGGAGTGGAGAGAAGAGGGGGTGAAGGGGGGTTTTATAGTGGAGGAGAGGAGGGATTTCATGATATTATAATACTTAGTTTATTATTTATTCACAAGAAAAAGAATAGTAAGTATTCCATGACCAATAATAGTAAATGGGTCATGTGAATTCGAACGAAGTGGGCTTACATCAGTATACCATCATCGATGACTCAATTAATCCAATATTTAGCATTTATTGTGAATTATCAGATTCTACAATTTATCAAAAATACAAGAATTTTAGAAAAAATCCAAAAAATTCACCATAACCATTTTTCGACGTGTATAATCCAAAAATGAATCCCATTTTTCAAAAATAATTTTCTAAATATGATTATTTTAATATTTAATTAAAATAATAATTTATTATCAAAACCAGTTTTAAAACATTCATTAACTCATTCTAAACTATAGGTATATCGTACTTCCAACATGAATATTATTTTTATACCACCATAGGTGAGGTTACTATTCATTAGGATATATCACTATTCATAAGGGTATTTTACTATTCATTAGTGTTGGTTACTATTCACCAAAAATTATTTTTGTTTTATTAAACTCCAAAAAACATCTTGAACACAACCGTGTGTGTCAGATTTCAAAAATTATAAACATAGAAGTGAAAAACTTATGTTTAATGGTCACTTATCACTTAGTAGATCATTATTATGTGTTTTTATGGAATATTTATTAGAAAGTAATTTCCATTAAAACCATTGGGTCGTTACAGTTAGGCTATTGCCAGATCCATGCCTAGTTTGTAGGGTGGTGTGACTGCTATTCTTCCATGCTGAGATGTTTTAGAATGCAAGACAAGTAGTTCTTAAGGATACTTTGGCTTTTACACGATGCGATACTTACTGATTTTACACAGGGCTCTGAGAACCTAGTGTAGTAGACCATAGGGAGAATGGATGTAAGGGCTTCTCCAGAGTGTATTTAATTTACGATACGAGACCACTGGGGGAATTGATGTTGAGTGCTTCCTCAGAGTGTCTGTAGTTCCTCGACGTGGGCCACAGGGGGAATGAAATGTTGAGTGCTTCCCCAGAGCGCCTTTAGTACGATACGAGACTATAGGGGGAATTGACAGTGAGTGCTTCCCCAGAGAGTCTATTCTTTCTGTAGATGAACCAGAGCAGTGAGACTATGTGTGCCTCCCAGAGGGTTGTTAGTACTTTTTCGTTAAACCACATGGGTTTGGATTTGAGAACTACTCATAGAGTAACCTGTTTGTTCTACTTGATTGAGTGTATGCTTACTTGTTTGTAAATTATATGCTAGAAAATGTGGATTGTTTACTGCTGTGTATTATCATGTTTGCTGCTTTAGGTACTTTTACCTACCATAAATTCACTAACTGTTGGGCACAGATCTTTGGGTGGTTGCCTACTGGGATTTAGTCTCACACCCTATTTGGGTTATGCTTTTGGTCCCAAACAGATTATATTGTTGCAGGTATAGATAAGGGAAAGCGCCCTTCGACTTCCGGTACTTGACTTGCTGTGGAGCTGGAGCGAATGGGACCTAGCTATGGCTTGCGATGCTGAGGAGTTTATCTGCTTTCTTTTCCACTTTGGTTTAGCACTGTTGTATTTCAACATTGTGACTTGTTTGGCTATTTTCCTAAACAAATATGTATCATTCATCATTTATATATATTTTATCAAGTTTTTTATTTATTAGTCTTCTGCTGTTATTGTTGTTGGACATTCAATACTTCTGTTGTTGTATGTGTTGTTACCTCCACTATGTACACTGTCAATGAGGGAATAATTTCCCCACTATCACACCCAAGGCCCTTGTTGCTAGTCGGCAGCCTCTGGCATTCGATGAAATGCGCTTGAGGCCATGTGACCAACCGGTTACGGGGTGCCTTTGGTTGGGTTACGGAACCGGGACATTAAAAAGTGTTATCAGAGGCGGTTTTCTTTTCTCTTGACTTACTATTTGGAGCCTTTATCCAGGGATATGATGGAATAGGTACTTGGTAATGAGTTGTGCCCAAGAGTAGCTAACTCGTGTACATGGAAAATCCATACTACCTCGTTTAGTATTAATTTACTGGTTTTCAATTTTACAATTGATTTGATTTCACCATTAGGTGATTCGAATGTTTTGTGCTGTTACCGTTGTTGTTATTATGGTTCTATTTCTATCTCAACCCGATGAGATGAGGGTGTTCCATCTCAATAATTATATACTAACTTGTTAGAAATCACATGCCATGCATTCTTTCCATGCCATCTAGGATGCATTAGCGATTTCATGTTGTTGTGATAGATGTTGTGTACATTATGAATGTTGTTGTGATAGATGCTTTGATAGAATCCATGCTGTTAGATAAGTAATTTTTTTGTGTATTGATTTGATTATATGGACACCAAACATTCGTTCTTGAGGTGTTATGGGCCCTCATGGACCGGAATTTGGTGGATCATTGCTTGTTGCATTGTTATGACTTGTATAAGACGCCAAGCTTTGATTCGCGGGGAGTATGGGCCCTCACGGATCTAAATTTGGCACTTTAACTCTTGTTTTCTGTGTTTTATGGGATCCAGAGAAGTTTTTGAGGCTACATCCTGGAAAAACCCAGAATACACAGCGTGTATTTTTTGAATACACGCCGTGTAGTTTTCAAACTATGGCGCTGACTGTGTGGGCAGAAACACGAGGTTGTGAAAAATTCTATAGGAACACACCGTGTACTAGTTTAGCACAACATGCAGTATGAAATAGGTACCCCAGCTATGTCAAAAACAACACAGGGTGTGTTACCTTTTCACAGACATTCTGTGTCTGAATATTACTTGTCGTGTAGTCTGATCTAGGTACTCGGCCGTGTCATGAACAACACGGGTTAGTGTTACCCTTCCTTATACATGCCATGTCCGTCTGGAACATGTCGTGTAGTGTCAGCCGTTTTTTAGGCCGTGTCGCTAACAACACGGGCTAGGTAAGGCAAGTCTAGTACACGCCATGTCTTCCTTGAACATGCCATGTAGTCTAATCTTAAGAGAACCCTCTGTCTTAACCGTTTAGAAGGACTCAGGCAGGGAAGAGGATTCAACTACACGTCGTGTGTTAGGACAAAACACCGTGTATTTGGGGTGTTACACGACTAGTTTAGGTATATTTACACACCCATGTGAATGACATAAGGGACCACACCGTGTAGGTAAAGAACACACCATGTAGTCATGTTTTGTATAACTTGAATGCCTTATTTTCCCTGTTCCTTCTTATGCCTTCAGTTTTTCAGTCATTGTTAATCCTGAATCTAAGGTGTGCTTTTGAAATTTTAGAGCTATGGCATTGAGACGTCCTCCAGTTGTCGGTCAGTTGAAGGGCAGTGATCAGAAGGTAGATATGGCTGATCGGGGACCTCCTGTAGATCCTCCTGTTGTGCCAGCCTTGGCACAAGCAGTTATACCAGTTGCAGGCATCGATGCATAGTTTAGGGATGGTTTTCTGAGGATGATGCAGACCTTCCAGGGATATCCACCTCCTACCTCGACTATGGTAGACCTGACGTGGGTTTTCCAGTAGCAGTATCCTCCCACCTTCTCAGGGGAAGGAGGACCGCAGGCCGCAGAGTCATGTCTAGAAGCCATGATTACAATCTTCGTGCATCTGGAGATTCCTACAGAAAGGTGGGTCAAGCTCACTACCTACATGTTACGAGACTCCACTAAGAGGTGGTGGGATGTGATCTCATAGGCGGGTCATCAGCAGGTTATGGCATGGGAGGAGTTTCAGCGCGTCTTTTATGACTATTTCTATCCGGAGACCGTGAGGGCTGACCGAGCCCGGGAGTTCATGAGCCTAGAGCAGGGTACTCTTTCTGTCATGGAGTAATCCTCTCGTTTCCCTGAGCTTCAGTGTTTCACACCCCTCTAGAGTGGAGATGGGTTGTTCTTGTCAAGGAAGTTTAAGGATTGTCTCAGACGAGATATCTGCTCAAAGTTGAATATCTTCAAGATGACTTCCTTCACTACCATCGTCAAACAGGCACAGATTGCAGAGTGCAATATGGGAGGTTCCGGAGCTGAGATCCTGGGAGATTCCTCTTCCAGAGTTAGCGATTCACTAGTTGACAGCAAGAAGCACCATAGGGAGTCTACGTGCGGTGATCTGAGGTGGGGAGACACACCTTGATGTATCCAGGTGGAATGCTACCAGTATAAAAGGGATGTGCATATGAGGTCGCAGTGCTAGAGAGACCCAGTGGAGTGCCAATCTTATGGAATGATGGGTCACCTTCATCACTTCAGTTTTGTTTTCTCACCAGCAGCTGGTGACCGAGGTTCTTCCATGACTCCTCATTCAGGAGCAGTGCCACCAGTTTCTCACTAGTCTAGGAACTAGAGTTCTTCCGGATGTTCGGGCCGAGGTGGAGGTCGAGGCTGGGGTGGTCAGTCACCAGTCTTCTAGTGGCAATTGGGTGGATCAACTCAGAACGATCAGACAGGATCACATGGCCATGGAGTAGGCCATACTTTTGCGAAGGAGTAGACCCAGCAAGAGCAGGATTCCGTACCTTCCACCATTCGAGGTATGATCTCAGTATCCCCAGTTTTATCTTCTACTCTTTTCGATATAGGGGCTTCCCATAGATTTATCTCTGTTGCTATTGTGGAGAGCCTTGGGCTCTGTATCTTTTATTTTTACAACATGTTGACTCTAGACATACCGTTGGGGACTAGAACAGTTAGTGTGTGTCAGTGTAGAGAGTGACCTCTGGAGGTTGTGGGGTGTCACTATCTATGGGACCTCTACGTCCTAGAGATGACCGGCTATGATGTCATTCTCGGAATGGACTGGCTTGTTCCCATTCAGGCAGACATCGACTGTTATCGCTGCAGGGTGAGTTTCATATCACCAGAGGGTGGATCTTTTCTTCATAAGGGTGAGTGGGATGTCCAGGTGAGTAGAGAAGGACCCGAGCATCATGGGCTAGGTGGAGTTACAACCTAGATTTCCAGTCTGTATCTGGATGACCAGGGGACTTCACAGTTAGACTTTTCTCTAGTGGTGTATCGTTTCAGAGATGTCTTTCTAGAGGACTTTTCAGGTTTGCCTCCAGAGCGTGAGGTAGACTATTCTATTGAGCTCGTGCCAGGAGCGGCACCGGTGTCTATTCTCCCTTATTGGATGGATACACCATAGTTGTAGGAGCTCAAGAAGCAGTAGGAGGAGTAACAGGAAAAGGTTTTCAACCGACCTAGTACTTCTCCTTGGGGTTTTCCTGTTCTGTTTGCGAAGAAGGCATACAGTACCCTGAGGATTTGTGTGGATTATCGGAAGATGAACCAGTTGATAGTCAAGAACTGATATCTCTTACCTAGGATTGATGATCTCTTTGATTATCTTGGAGTAGTCTAGGTGTTCTAGAAGATCTATTTGAGGTTCGGTTATCATTAGTTGCGCGTTAGACTATCTAATATACCTCTTACCGCTTTCCGAAGTAGGTATAGTCTATATGAGTATATGGTTATGCCGTTCGGTCTCACGAACGTTCCTATAGTTTTAATTTCAATGATGAAACGAGTGTTCCATCCATATTTACATTCCTTTGTGGTGGTTTTCGTGGATGAAATCTTGGTGTACTCTCACACTTGACACGACCATGCTACCCATCTTGATATCATTTTGAGTACACAGAGAGAGTATCAGTTATATTATAAGCTCTCAAAATTCCACTTTTGGATGGATCAGATTCACTTCTTGGGCAATGTTATCTCAGAGATAGGAGTATCAGTAGACCTAGAGAAAGTGAGAGCAGTAGTTTCCTAGGAGCAGCCGAAGAATGTCTTTGAGGTGTGGAGCATTCTGAGGTTTGTTGGATACTACAGGCGTTTCATAAAGGACTTTTCAGGCATGGCAGCACCACTGAAAGGTCTGACCAAGAAGGGTGCGAAGTGCTTATGGTCAGATTCTTGTGAGTCAGCCTTTCACGAGCTGAAAGGGAGGTTGACTTCAGAACTGATACTAGTATTTCCAGAGCCGGGCAAGAGCTACACTATTTACTGTGACGCTTCAGTTATTAGGATAGGAGTAGTGCTTATGCAAGGAGATGGAGTCGTTGTGTACGAGTCTCTGTAGTTAAGGCCACATGAGAGGAATTACCCAATGCACGATCTGAATTTGGTAGCTATTTTCCATGCCCTACGCTGTAGGAGACATTATCTTCTAGGAGAGCACTTTTTGGTGTTCACCGACCACAAGAGTCTCAAGTACATCTTCACTCAGTGTGATCTGAATCTGAGGCAGCATAGGTGGGTCAAGTATCTTCAGTCCTTTGACCTTTAGCTTGTCTATACACCTGGGAAAGAAAATGCAGTGGATGACACGTTGAGTAGGAGGGCTCAGACATATGCAGTTTAGGAGGCCAACATTGAGTGGTATCTTATGGCTATGTTTTCTGAGATGCATTTGGAGGTGCACGATAGACAGGGGAAGACTTTCCTATATTCTATAGCTGTTACCTCTACACTTATTTATCAGGTACGAATGAGGCAACTATCAGATTCTGAAGGCCTAGTCCTATGGGAAAGCGTGTCAGGAGAGGACCCTATTCCTAGATGGACAGTAGGCGAGGATGGGATCTTTCATCCCAGGGATTCATATGGGTTCCAGCAGACATACGTGGGGATCTGATGTGGGACATTCATTCCTTAGTTTGGGAAGTTCATCCTGGAATCACCAAGATGTATCGTGATATACACAATCAATATTGGAGGCCATGTATGAAGAGAGATGTTGCTGGTTTTGTCCTGAGGTGTTCCACTTGTCAAAAGTTGAAGGCGGAACATCAGCGACCAACATGTCTTTTACAGCAGTTACACATTCTCGATTAGAAGTGGAATGACGTCGTGATGGACTTCATGACCGGTTTTCTGAGGTCGCCTCGAGGGAATGATGTTGATTGGGTTGTCATCAACAGGTTTACGAAGATTGATCACTTCTTGCCAATCAAGGGGACCTTCAGTGTTGATGAGCTAGGATAGTTGTACATCAGAGAGATTGTACGTCTGCATGGAGTTCCACACTCCATCGTTTTAGACAAGGATGTGCGTTTTACTTCTCAGTTATGGAAGGGGCTTCAGAAGGATTTGGGTACACATGTACTTTTGAGTATAGCATACCATCCCCAGACAAATGACCAATCCGAGCATACAATCCAGGTGTTTGAGGATATGCTCTGAGATTACATTATGGACTTTGGAGGTTCTTGGGAGAAATATATACGTCTTGTGGGGTTTTCCTACAATAATAGTTTTCAAGAAACTATTTAGATGTAACCTCATGAGGATTTTTACGGTTGGCCATGCTGATCACCCTTATGTTGGATGGACGTAGAAGAGGTTGCTTTGCAGGGACCTCATCTTGTTCAGGAGACCTCAGAGTAGATAGATTTGATTCGAAAGAGGATGGATACTGCACAATCTCATCATAAGACTTATGCTGATCAGCGGAGACAACCCCTAGAGTTCGAGGTCAGGGATGAGGTTTTCCTGCATATCACACTGAGTTTGGGAGAAAAGAGGATTCGAAGATAGAGTAAGCTTTCACCGAGGTACGTCGGACCATTTGAGGTGTTGGAGAGAGTTGGTCCACTTGCCTATTGGTTGGAGTTACCACACAGGTACCGGGCTATGCACGATGTCTTACATGTTTCTCAGCTCCGACATTACTTTTCAGACCCGTCTCATGTCTTTCAACCAGAGGAGGTTGAGCTCGAAGTGAATGAATCATTTGAGGATCATCCTATCTGGATTTTTTATCACCGTACAAAGGTTCTCTATGGACAGTCTGTTCCTCTTGAATGGGTGCTTTGGCAGAACGAGCGAGTATAGGACGATACTTGGGAGATGGAGGCCGATGTATGATCGTAGTGGCGGGATTTGTTCGGGGTTTCTTCTTCTACACCACGCTACAGAAATTCAGGGATGAATTTATTTAAGGGGGGAAGTTTGTAAGAACCCATGCCTTTTTTAGGTACTTTTTTCCTTTTTCTAGAGTTTTTGAGAAAAGAGGAGTTTCTGGAAAATTTTGAAGTACACGCCATGCATTTTATAGGTACATGACGTGTACTTCGTTGCCGCTCGAGGTCATGTGTTGGCTGTGTCATGGACACACACACGACCATGTAGGGGTGACATAGAGGCCACCTGATGCATAGTACGGAAAAGCCTAGTACACGCCGTGGACTCGAAAAGTACACAACGTGTACTTTATTTTTTCATTAAATGGATCGGGGTCTCATCTAAACCCCAGAACCGTCTTCTTCTCTAGCTTCTTCGACCGAGAGCATTCCGTATGGCCGTAGATATTCTCCGACCCCCTGAGCATACATCTTATCTCTGAATAGACCGTCGTCAATTGTGTTGGAACCACAACGGTAAGCTCTTCCTTCTCCTAGAGCATCATTTTCCAATTCCTTATCTTTATCATGTTATCGTGGGATGAGAATTTTGTATGTTTTCTTAGATCTATGAAATTCCAAGGAGAATCAAGCTTCGAGCTTCAAGTATATCGATCTCCTAATGTCAAGGTAGGTGGTTTATGCCTTTTTGTAGAATTTATTTGAGTATTTTGTGCAAATTCCACCAATCCCCTTGAACGGGGTATTGTGTGTTTCCTATTTTTCCTTTGTTGCTTGCCTTCTTTGCTTATATGCATGTATAGAGTACATTTCTTGTGAATAGGGTAAATTACTATGCTTTGGATGTTTTTCCCATGCATGTTTGCCTGTTATGACCGCTTGGTCTAGTTTTTCCTATTAGGATATTTCTAGTTCCATTCCTAGTTTGTAGGGTGGTGTTACTACTGTTCTTCCATGCTGAGATGCTATAGAATTAAAGCCAAGTAGTTCTTAAGGATACATTGGCCTTTACACGATGCGATACTTGCTGATTTTACACAGGGCTATGGGAACCTAGTTTAGTAGACCATAGGGAGAATGGATATAATGGCTTCTCTAGAGTGTCTTTAATATATGATGTGAGACCATAGGGGGAATTGATGTTGAGTTGTTCCTCAGAGTGTATGTAGTTCCTCGACGTGGGCCACAGGTGGAATGAGACGGTGATTGCTTCCCCATAGCTCCTTTAGTAAGATACGAGACTATAGTGGGAATTGATGGTGAGTGCTTCCCCAGAGAGTCTATTCTTTCTGTACCTGACCCAGGGGGGTGAGACTGTGTGTGCCTCCCAGAGGGTTTCTAGTACTTTTTGGTTAAGCCATAGGGGTTAGGCGGTGATAACTACCCAGAGGGTTACCTGTTTGTTCTACTTTCTTGAGTGGCCGCTTACTTGATTTTACATTATATGCTAGAAACTGTCGATTGTTTACTGCTGTGTATTATCCTGTTTTCTACTTTCTGTACTATTAACTGCCATATATTCACTGACTATTAGGCATAGATCTTCTGGTGGTTTCCTACTGGGATTTAGTATCACACCCTATTTGGGTCATGCTTTTGGGCCCAAACAGACTATATTGTTGCAGGTATAGATAAGGGCAGGCACCCTTTGACTTTTAGTACTTGACTTGCTGTGGAGCTAGAGAGTGTGGGACTAAGCTATGGCTTGCGATGATGAGGAGTTTATCTGATTTCTATTTTACTTTGGTTTAGCACTATTGTATTTCAGTATTGTGACTTGTTTGGCTGTTTTCCTAAACATATATGTATCATGAATCATTTATATATATTTTATTCAGTTGTTTATTTATCAGTCTTTCACTGTTATTATTGTTGGACATTCACTAATTCCACTATTGTATATGTTGTTACCTCTGTTGTGTACTCTATCAATGAGGGAATAGTTTCCCCACTATCACACCCAAGGTCCTCAATACAAGTTATCAGCCTCTGGAATTCGGGAAAATGCTCTTGAGGCCATGTGACCAACCGGGTACGGGGTGCCTCTGGGTGGCTTCTAGAACCGGGACGTTACATAAATGGTCTATCCTGGATGCCATCGCATGACCTTGATGGATTTTTAGGGGTTTCCAATTATCTATATGCCTTCCAATGGTTCCATTCAAAAGAGTTTTCTTGACACATATGGAGTGAAAAATGAGAGTGGATTGGAAATGACTTATGGGGTGTTTCATTTCATGGATTACACTCCTAGAGGGAATCACAAGTCCTGGATGTCATGTATGTATGGCGCCTTGAGTCTCGATAGACATTCCCATAGGGTTTCATGAGAGCTTAGTTGACATGCCCTAATACAACCATCGAACTTTTCTGACATGATTTGGAGTCATTATATGAGTTAAGAAATGTATATTAAAGACACCACAAGTCATGGGAGACAATACCAAAGGGCTTCATGAAACTAATGTGGTGTGCCCAGGGGGACCATGTGACATACTCTGAGATGTATGAAAGACGTCACATTAACTTGGTGGGATATTGAAGGATCATCGTGAGATCCAAGTGACAAGTCCCAGTACTGTCACATGTCTTGGATGGCTCATGCGAAGAACATGATGGTTAGTAAATATGTCTTTCCTTTAAGTCCTTCACCTTTAGTATTTTTTCGATCCCTTTTATTGAGAATGCCTCAGATTTATTTAGTATCAATTTATTTTATGTCTCATATGATCTAGAATAAATGTGGTATGTTATTTTCATTTCCTACTGGAATTCCTTTTTAGGATATATATATTATCATGAAAAGAGATTTATACATGGTGCATGATCACTCATACTGTTCACCTGTATATTTATTAACAGAGTAATTTACATTTCAAGATTAGTGGATCTGAGAAATACACTATGGTTTTTGTGTGAAATTCCTAGAGTTCGTTCTCTTGGTCATGATCTATCCTCCTTTTTTCATACTAGTGTGGGGGATTTATAGGCCTTGTCACCCCATTTATTCATTGGTTTTTAGGGTTTATTTTGCGCGGATCCAGGCAGGATTCAGTGAAGGCCTCAGGCACTACAGATCCTCGCGTTCCTTTGTCAGGGATCACTCTAAGAGTGCCACCTTATTTTCAGTGACTGTGATTCCCTCTTATCATAACATCCATTATTTGATTATTTACTATGAGTGGGTACTTGTTTGATCACATGGGAATGTCATCAGATTTCTATATTGTCATATTGACACGTCCAAGGGCCTTCAAGATATCAACGTGACAATTGAAAGGCATCAACTAGATGGCCAGTGCATTTTTTAGGATATTTTATGAGGTGAGGGTGGATTGTCTAAGGTCTCTATGAGATAAGGTTACCTCATCCAGGATTCTCATATGCTCTACAATGAAATTCTTTATTGCATGATAAATTTTTAATGACCATGAGAGCTTGTGGCTCCTCCCTTTTTATTACATTTGTTATATTTGAAAAAGGCTAGGGACTCTACAAAGTTTCATAAGTGTTATTGAGGACATTTTCTCTATTTTTTGGGGATTCTCGAATAGCCAATAAATGTCCTAAGTTGGTGCATTATCATTTCATGAAAAATACCATCACTAGGGCTGCATATTGGGACATTTAGCATCCATGAGAGGATTCAGCCTCCTCCTCTCCCATATATTATTCCACAAAGGCTTGGGGGCCTTGTGATTTTGTACAGATTTTATCTAGGATTATTACCCTTCCCATCAATTATGCATTCCATGATCCATGGATAAGTAATATTATTATACCATTTGGACTTTTCCCTTCTTATTTTCAACTAATTTCTAGGTTGGGTTGTCAGGTGCCGGCTTCCAACAAACTACATGGCCTAGGGGAGCATATCTAGCCACCACAATACGCCCAATGGTTGTCTAGAGTGTCTTGTCAAGAACACGAGGTATTGTTGAATGTGTTCCATGGGATATGTTTTAGGTTAGGAACTATGTTTGGAGTCTTCACTTGGACTTTTATTGGTCACATGATCATATATCTTTTGAAGGCTAATGCGATATGCAGGTCTCGGCCAACTTGTCCTTTAATTTCCTTCATGTATATAATATTACCCATATTAATGTATTTCTCCAATTTTGAATTTTCTGATGCTCATTTTGTGGGTTTCAAAAATTCCCCTCCCATCAGTAGTAACATCCATGGGGAAAGGGTCTTGGATCTGATATAAGTAATTTCCCACCAGATTCTTTAGTGGCTTCACGAATTGGTGTCTTGGGTGACGTTTAGTCTACCAGGAGATTCATGAAATTCTATAGAACACCCTATATATAGAAGAATGGTGGGAGAATTTATCCACAAGAAACTATTTCTCCAATGAACAATAACCTTGCCTCCATTGTATATTCCTTCCATAAGACTGTTTCATGAGTCCTGACCATGATACCTCATAATAAGACTTCATCATGAAAATTTTCATATAATAGAATTTTTCATCAGGCACTTTTCCAATAAAAATTTGAACCATACATTGATGGTTATTTTGAACCTCGACCATGAGGTACTGTGATTCTCTTGAGTGTGTATACAGGATCTGCTTGTTCAATTACAAGATTAATCTCTCATTATTTGATTTGTGTGAATGTGTCAAGGTCACATGATCATGAGTCAACAAAGCGGAGATGCGATTGTGCAATGACCTATTTGGGTTATGGGATCCATGAGTCCTTCATAAGTCATGAAATTTGTTTGCACTTTAGGGATATTTTCTAATTACATTCCTATTTTTATGATGCACATCACAGCGCCAATAGTTTATGTCTTTTTTCTTCATAAGATTTTATATTTTCATTTTTTTGATATATTCCACTTACTTATTTATAGATGGCTTCCAATTCTAATCGATCTTCTCCAAATATGGAGTATTAATTTTATAAGATTTGCAGGAATCACAATGTCGATCCTCAATATCTTGTAGATTTAGATAATAATGTTTTGAAGAAGTTCCTTTCATATAATCTCTATGATTACCCCTTCTCTCACCACCTACCTATGTATAGGTTTAGTTTTTTATATTATTCCATAATTATCATTCATATTTCAATATGTTTTCTCATTGGGTATCTAATTATTCTTAATGTGTTCATTTGACAATTACTAAGGATGGATATCTAGTTATGGTCCGACCCCATGAGTTCGTCTTATATGTTGGAAAAATCTACACTGAGCCTGGATGTCTATGAATTTTCTCATCAAACTATTTCATAGAGTTATCTTAGTATACTTGACACCTCAATGAATAATCATGGTTGAATATGTTACTCAGAATGGGATCTCCATCTTAGAGGGAATTTCACTGATGAGTGGGAATGTCCCTTTTGGGATAGGAAAAGATTCTTCGAGTTTTCTAATGATTTATATTGGGTTCATCTGTATGAGGCTATTTGGATATCCTATTTTATTTTCTATCACTATCTTAACCTCCTTCAAGATATTATCATCCATTGGTGCCTTGGAACCAAAACATTTCATCATTCCCATGGTTTTGTGGGCATTATCCAATGGGACATCTATCAGCATGGCAGAATTAGTCCCCTCAGAGAAATGTATGACAAGTTCCTACAAACTATTGATGTATGGGATGAACCCTTGCATACATCGGGATTGGTGATAAAAATGATTATTATAATTAATGAGAAGCTGAAAAATGAGTATAATATGCACTCACTTATCCCTTTCAAGGGATGGATGGATATTTTCCATTGTAGTAGCTGAGTTAGGACATCTGTTATACTTGTCGGTTACCTTCTCAAAAAGTCTGCAATAGTACTGGCTCACATTGGGAAATTTTATAGGATATATATTATAACTCATGGGGATATTGTGTGAACATAGAGATCTATCCATGTTTGAGACTGGTTGGCTTTATGGATCTATTTTTCAATGGGAGGATTTTTTCAGTTGGGGATTCTCGCTCAGGGATCCGAGCTAGCACATTGCTCATAATAGAATGAATAGTGGAACAACAATGTCTCAATTTTGATGTACCTATCCTTGAATTCCTTTACCAACTCTATATCGATATTCATCAAGGTAGAACTCCTTATAAGATCATTCATGCCCCTCTATTTTTATTTTCCTGGATAGGGGTTAACATCTATTATTATGAATATTATAATGCCATCTAGATCCGTAATTCTACATCCTTCCCTAGAATCACGAATATATCGAATGTTGGGGAAAAGTTTCTGAGCCCCATTGAGGTTAAAGATAAACTAATCCAATCTGGAATTATTCATTATACACTCTTTAATGCACTAGTAGGACTGATTTTTGATTACAGTGGCAGTTCCCTTGATGAAAGGTTATATATAATCTCTCTTTAAGATAGGGTTGTCATAGACAGAGTTGAAAAACTATTTATATCTTAACTTTATGCACCTTATCGATTCACTCATCAGTTTGGTTGTATTCAAAGGTAATCCCTCTTCCCTTGGTCAATGTTAAAGAGTAGTGACATCCTAGAGTCATCAAATAATTTTAGAAGATGCTATCATGTGAATATAATAAGGCTACAATCAAACTTCCTTCTTCTAATTCTTCCACCTTCTAAAACCCTGATTATTCCCATGATTGGTTATCATCTTTACCTAGTGGTGTGCTAGGCTAGCTAGTTTTTCTTTTAGATAGACCATCTTCTTCACCAAACCCTCTACATGTTTCAAAAATAGAAATAATTTATGGCATTTCAGAGATGTTAAGGAAGATATCTTGTTCCAGCGATGCTTATTTTGAAGTGTAAATACATTGTGTTGATGATGTTAGTCCCCTAACACTGGCTATGGATGATATTATTGTCAATAGAAGAAAAAACAAAATTTTTCTCCTGATTTCATACCGGATCAACTAGTTATTCCCTCTAACATTCCTATTTCATCGGTCATAAAATATATTATAAAATATAGGATTATATGGAAATATATCCATGATTTTATTACTAAGACCCAATTTTAAAAATATCTTGACAAATGGTACCACCTCCATCATTAATTTAATGACTTGGGGGGTAGGTGGTTTGGATCGACAACCATTGTATGATATCATGATGGAAATTGTCTCAACTTAGTGTAGTCTGGCCACCCATGAAAATTATTTTCCTGATCTTATAGATGGGTCTTACCTTTTAAGATATATTGGAGAGACATTAGAGGAGTCGGAGTAGGCTCATCAGTTGATATCTAAATCTCAAGCATAGATCGATGCCTAGACTACGTAGAAGTAGAGATGTGAGGAGATTATTTTCCATATGAAGTTTGATCCTTCGACATCATTTTACTCATTGGATACTACTCATAAGAGGGTCAAATAGTTTACTACTTTGTTTGAGACTCTCTGACCTATAGTGGAATTAGAGGCGGCGGGGAGAGTGACACTCCATCATTTCATCAATTCTTCCTAGAAAACTCTTATCGATATCACCATCATATCCGGTCAACTACTATCATACTTTGACCATTGTATTATTTTACATTTTTATGATACTTTAGGAAGACTCCAATATGTGGAGATTCCATCATCTTTTTCACAATAAAAAGTGATGAATTTTCTAAATCTTCTATACAACTATCCAGTTTTCATTCCCTCACAATGTTAATGATATCTCATTGCTTTGATATTGTGATAATTTCTAACGCTACCCATTCTTTCCATTTATTTTTATTGAATAAGAATTACTAGAATTGTGTATTGATATTCTAGTAGATTTATTTTGAGATATGCTCCTGAATTCCTACCAACATGAGATCCTTTATTGATAATCTTTTCCAGCTATCTTGAAATCACATGATATGTAGAAGGATCATTAGGGTAGGATATATTTATTAGGGGGAGAGTGATCTATACTTATCCAAATATGATAGCCTTTGCTTGAGAATATTTATATCAAATTAGGCCATATGAAAGTCCGTACAAGTTTTTACAGGCTAAAAAGATAATGTAGTGTCATTTAGAGTCTTTTATATCAAACTTGATATATCATTACTTTATGGAATTTTAGCTTGGACCTGGTATTTTACATGTTTAGGGTCTTTTATCATGGACCCAATATTTCATCAATTTAGGTTCATTGGGCTCAGATGTAATATTTACCTAATTTAGGGCCTTTTTTCTTATACCTGGTATTTCTTTACTTTAGGGTCTCTAATATCAAACCTAACATTGACTTAGTTTAGGGTCTTTCAGAACAGACATAATACTGATTTAGTTTAAATTATTTCTTCTTGGAACTTATATTGATATAGATTAGGGTCTATCAGATCATACATAATATTCAATTAGTTTATGGTCTTTTAGCTCAGAGAATATATTGCTATATCTTAGTGTCATATAGCTTGATCCTGCTATCACTTCAGTTTGGGGACATTAAGCTTGTACTTGATATCACTTTTGTTTATGGTCTTTTATATTGTACCTCATTTGTATTTAGTTTATGGTTTATTTCTCTGTCCTAATTTGACTTTAGTTTGGGGTCTTTTATCTAGCACCTTGTCTTCCTTTAGTATTGGGTTCTTTCGATCAGACCATAGGTCACGTTAGTTTAGGATATTTTAGCTTAGACCAAGATATAATCTTTTTAGGGTCTTTTATCTCAGACCTGATATTGATTTAGTGTAGGGTCTTTTAGATCAAACATTCTATTCCTTTAGTTTCAGGTCTTTTTCTAGGACATTATCAATGATCATGGGATATGGTATTGACATTCCATGAATGACCCAAAACTCATTAAGGCACACAGTTCTACTATGTTTTTTCTAGGGATCACAAAGATCTAAAATCCCTTTTTGCAAAGCAACACATTTGGTTGACTAGTGTAGGAACATATGAAAGAGCCATAGGCATACATGCATAGTCAAGCAATGGGTATCATTTATAGGGGCTATAAATGATTTATGTACAAAATATGATTAATAAGGAAACAATGGGGTATCTAGGAAAATCTAGATAATTAGAGTGTGGATGATTTAGATCATTACCCAAATGTTTGAGTCCAAGAATATGAAAAGGGAAATACATTCTGTGGATGACCAAAACATTATGAAATGATGATTTCTGCTATGATGTTTCCAGGGATAACATGGATTAAATCTCTATTCGGACAAGGATAAAATGCCTTTAGAAAGTGTGTCAGGACCCTTATGAGTCAATAGAATGGCCATCAAAAAGATAATCCAAACTTCATTATGAGGGATATGAAAGATTTATGATTACTCAATAATCCAGATGATGAGGTTGGGTATGTAAGGAAATCTATCTAGGAAGGGTTATGGCACCCTAGGGTTGTTTATCCCTAGATTGTGAAGCTCAAGACATATGCCCAATGGTTTCAAATCATGAGGTGTGCGCCATAAAATGTTTAAGAATGTAGTGTAGTATTCCGGCATAGAGAATGGGTATAAAACATGGTGACCAAACATCGAGGATGTTGAATACATTAAGATAGTTTCATATGAGGATTGAAAATCAAGGTCCAAAGTGCTAATATCATTAGTATTAGATGAGACATTCATATCAAGAGTAGTTATAATACACTGAGGTGTGGAGTGCTTCAATGATGATGTTAGGACATGTAATGATTGGAATTTCCTTTTTGCAAAGTGACTCATTTAGTAGATGTCCATAGGCGAATGTGCATGAGACATAGAAGAATTTGCATGAGTCATAGACACACATACATAGTAATGAAATGTATCCCTTGTAGCCGAAAATATTTTCCATGGGACATTGAATATATATTAACATCATTATCACCCAAATAATGAATTTTGATTTGTAGAAATTAAAACATCCAAAAAGGGTTCAAATACCCTAAATCCTGGGTCCCTGACTAGAAAACATACTCTCACAATGAGGAGATGTGAAAGATCATTAATCTAAAATTTTCCTAGATCTAGAAGTCCAGTGGTCATAACATGGACTTTACTAGGGATACAAAGTAATCCATATGATTTTTATGCCTTATTTATTTGATCTTCAATATTTTCCAAAACCCTAGTGATGAATAGTCACGGAAGTAAAGTGTTGAATTTTTCTCTGGTTTTGGTTGGGATGTTTTCAACCATACATGTTTTGTGTCTCTTTTCCTAGAAGTTTAAGGTATTACTATTTGCATCAGTATAGGTTAGAGTTTATGGTTATTGAGCTTTGACCAACGAAAAATCAATTCATCCAATGATTTTGGTGAAATAAATGAGGAATATATATTAGATAATTGTATGGGTAGTCTATGTTTGGAGTTGGATTTTTTGCTGATTTTGAGATATATAGAAATAAAAAAATAGAGTTTAAATAAGTTACATGATGTCTGGTAAATAATTCAAAATATTCTGGTGAATTATTTATATATTCCCAAATTCATTATGTAGTATTTCATTAGATTAAAATTACCAAAGTTGTTCTAACAATATTTGCAGAGGTTCTAAAATGATTTTAATATGTTCTAGAGTTATGATTTGAAGGTGATATTTTATAATAATAATAAAAATAAGCCCTCATAATAGAATATTGGAATTGGTATGGAGATAAATTTGATATATACCATTATTTGGATAATAAATAATAAGCATTATATGTTAAATCCAGATAATTGAAAAAAACATGATAGTTTCACCATGAAATGTAACATATTTCATCTGGTATGAAAGATATTATGGAATATATATAATATAATTAATAATATATTGTTGAGTATATGTTATATTCTCATTATCATACCAACGATATTATCGGGCATGCATAAGATATTTAACATCACTAGTTTGATAAATAAGATATTTCATCTTTTATAAAAGGGTTATCCATTTGAGAAGATTTTCAATTTATAGATTCAAGTCAGACGATTCAAATTTTTTATCCAAATTAAACTACCATGATGTCAATGGAGATTGAGTTATGATTAAGTCTCATTCAAAAGTATTATTAAATATGAATAAAATGAAAATTTTACATTGCAGTTATTCTAGGATAATCAAATATAAAAATTCGTAATTCATTTGTGGTGATCTAAGATGGGTAAATTATAGTAATAATTTAATTGATAATCTTAAATGATAAGATGGTTATTATTAGAATATGATATGGGATAAGTTGTCACAATACTATATATATATATTAAGATTATGGGTAGAAGATAATAGTTATTATATTGAAAAGAAATTGAGAATATAATAGTTTTATATTTAATTTTTTTTTTCAGTATTCAAAATATTTGAAAAAATATTCACATCATTTTGTGAATGCATGTGAAAGATGAATACAGAAGGAATCTGATGTGAGAGAGGGGAGAGAACAAGTACTCTATTTTACTAGAGATATGAAATATATAAGATGAAGGGGGGAAGTATGAGAAGAAATAACCTATGAATACATGGTATTATTTAAGTCAAAGATCAAGGAAAAAGTTGAAATTGTACTACAAATTCGTAACCTATTATTATCGAATGTAGATTATACGAAATTAGAAGATAAATATTAAGTAAGGAAAACAATTAAAATAATTCACAAGGTCTAGAAGTTGATTATCTTGAATAACTGAGATAGACCAAAGATCCCAATACAAAAAATGTTTAAAATATTGATGATATATGATATGTTTGATTTTTTATAAAGTGGAAGATCGAATCTATAACACTCAGAGATTTTATGAGAAAAATTATTATTTTTTAATTTCTTTGATGTCTTGTGTTGTACGATACACCAAGACTAGCATGTACTATAGGCAACACTGTATTAGCTTGAAGTACACACAACACTATTCTTGGCTCCTGTTACACACAATTTCAAGTTCGTTTTGTGGAAATTATTTTACGCGTTATTAAGTATAGATTTTGTTTAATGTATAAATGAAATAAGTTTTAATTATGTTATATGAAACACCAAATAGATCTTTCACTACACGTAACCCTGACTTGGTTTGTATTACACGCATCAAGACATTCCTCGATAGTGTGTGTAGTATGCAATACCGAGTTTTACTAAACGAGATATTATTATAATATTATTATGAACTAGCTGTTATGAATAGTAATACCCACTTTTTAAAATTTTATAAAATTTATCTTTCAAAATGGACTTCATTTTTGGATTCGGAATATCGAAATTAGCCTAGGGTGAATTTTTGGTATTTTTCTGAAAACTTTCAATTTTTGATGAATAGTGAAAACTCTGGGATACTATTTAAAAACCAACTTTTTTAAAAAAAAATATTTATTTAATTTATATTTATTTTAGGTAAAAATTGATAAATAATACCTATATAAGTTCAATGTAATTCAGTTGAGTCATTTTATAATAATTTTAGATATATAAAAATTTTATTGAACTTTTCACTGTCTTTTACTCACCTTCTAGGAGAATTTGAAAATTTACATAAAACATAATTTTACCGCTTCTGTGAGTGGAATTTCAAAAATCCAAGAGACGCAGTTAATATCAAGGAGTAAAATGTTGTTCAATAAGATAAAAATATTTTTTTTTGGTGAATAGTAACATTTTACTTTTATTTACCACGATTAAAAGTAAATAGGGTAATTAAGGGTAAAAATGATATTATTATTACCATAAAACATGTCCTAATTATATTTGATAAGTGTAATTAGAACAAAAACAACCTTAGGAATAAAATATTACCCTTTAGGTCCACTTGGATTAGATTAGGACTTTTATTATTATTTTATTTAAAGAAGAGTTAAAATAGTTAAAATCAAAGTTTAATAACTAAAACATTTTTAATGTAGGTTTATACATAATATAAATTCTACTATAAATATTCATTATAAATATAAAAGTATTTCCTATATAATGATATTTTATTTATAATTTTTATACATTAAATATTTTAATTTATTTATGACACAATGATAATGCAGTAATTACCTTATAAATGAAATATTAACATAACTGATATTATAAATACCCAGATAAATGTAATTTGAGACTTTTAATGAATTCCACTAAGATTTTAGGTTAATATGATATGTTAGTATTGATTAAATTAACTTTTTTATAACTAATCATGCTGTTACAATTTTCACAAAAATCAATTACCAAATAGTTTCAAAATTGGCATAAAATAGTTTTTAAAAAAAATATTATATTATTAATTGTTATTCTATTCGAAAAAATCTACGGTTCAGCCAAATGACATAGATAAGGTTATATATATTAATAATTAACCACTTGGGGTTTTTTGTCTTGTTATATTAAGTTTATTAACCATATAGTGTAAGAAAACAAAAAGACACAGTAAAAGATAAATTATTTAACTTGGAGTTAAATCTAAATAATAACATTAAAATAGTAACCTAAACTTGTCTAAAACCTATTTGTTTAGAGGAATTAGACCCATACCCACTTTATCTTCTAAATAAATAAATTTGGAGCTATTATAAACCGAATATGACTTTATTATAAAATAATATTTTAAGTTTTTCCTTAGGTGCCCCTATCCTCCCTTATAAATGGGCACCTCCTCCCTCTCCTCTTCACAGCATTTTGAGCTTTCAATCTCCAAAAACCCCTGAAAATTTCCCTTAAAAACTTCCCTAGAAACATTATATAGGTTCTGGTCTCCTCAAAAGACCATCTCTAGTTCCTTAAAAGGAAGCTTAAAAGAGGTGCGACGAAGAAGAGGTAATCTCTTCTAACGATTCTTTCAAATTTTCTTTCTTCGTCAACTTCTTATTCTTTAGTTGTTTCATTATAAAGTAATAACATAAGTATAACTAATATACTGATATGTTATTATAAATATGAAACAACCCCATTTCACCTCCTATCCATCCTATAGAAAATGAAATCACCGCACGTGCATACGTACAGAATACCGTCTCCACGCCGTGGTGTAATCTGTTTTCCACCACCACCTAACTTGGATGGGTGTAATGGTTTAAATATATAACTATATATGATTATTGTAAAGTGATACTAATTATGAAATTTTATTCATATACTTCAATACAATTCCACGATCATGGGAATGATATCCTCGCTCATGCGTACGCCAGGACTACCGTCTCCACGAACGCGATGAGATTCATTTTCCATGATTAACCATTCAAGTATAATTATAAAGTATATATATAATAAATAGTCATGAAATATATTAAATATTAATTATACTGCATTTATGTACATATATGTTTCATTTACTTAATTCCATTCAATTCAATAAGGAAACAAAAATAGCGTTCTTGCGTACGTACGACCTACCGTCTCCATGAACGGTGTATTTCATTTCATTTATCGATCTATCAAATATATTTATATGCTGAATATATATTATATATAAATCATTTTTTAAAATCTGGAATTAATTAAATCATGATATAATTAATAATATCAAGAATAACAAGTCGAAACACGTACGATAAATGAAACGATTTTACCCAAAACACTACTTTAACATGGAATTTACAAAAAGAACGGGTAATATAAAGTCATAAGTGAACCATATATGATATAATTACAATGAATATGATTCTGTAATAAGTCAATGACATTATTGAAATCATTATATAGGAGTTTCGGATATGTATGAAGCATATCAGACATAAGGTAAGGGATAATTTTGCAATCTCATTTTTATCCAAAATTGCTTATACGTAAGTATTTACTGGGGTTATAATTTTCATCCATGTCAATAAAATGTTTTCCATAGTGTTTAATATTCTTCTATGTATTTTTAAAGTCATTTTTTCCCTTCTTTTACCTTTTCTTTGTGTTATGGATGAAATCTTTCTTTTGTTTACCATACGTGGTAGTTTTTGACTTTTCCGTTAAAAGTACGAGGAGAACGTTTTTTTAACTTATACGACATGAAAGGATTTTTACGGTTTCATAACACCTTATTTTCATGAAGAATACTCTAAAAGATTTCATTACTATTTTCAACAGAATCCTTTTCTTTTAAAATTGCATGGCATTTTGTAAAAAGAAAATGATTTTGAAGAATAAAGGTTATTTTACTCAAGAATTCGTTTCAAGTGTTTTATCAAAACCATTTTCCATATAAGATGGAATTATTTCATATGTGTATGTTTCAAGAATAATGTCTCTATTATTTACATGGTTTCACTTTTCTAATGATGAAATGATATCCATTTTTTATATGGATTATGTTATGATGGAATGATGTTTATGAATCCCATTTTATTCTTTGGGTAATGATGAATGATTTATGTTCATGTTGTGGCACACGTAAGAATGATTTAATTATGAGATGGGTGGGACCTATATCTCCCTACAATGCATTGGGGAAAGATTTATATCTCATGAGATAGACATGGCTGGAATGACAAGTAAATCTGGTTCAGTAATACAGGTCTGGAATGACAAGTAAACCCGGTTCAGTAAGGGACTTTGTCCACTGAGAAGGTCTTGGTAGAAATGCCTTGGATACTATGGAAATCATATAATCTGCTTAATGTTTTTACACTATTAAAAGTTTTATTCCCATGATATTTTATCATGATTAATGTTTTTTATGATCTTTGCCTTATGAACTGCAATGTTTTATTTCATTGCACAAGATTTTGATGTTTAGATTTTATGCTCATGTTTTTACATTCAAATGTTTATGGATTGTTTTATGTTCTCTATGTTTACCCTTACTGAGCATTTGAGATCACCTTTTTTATGTTTTCTTTTCCCAAAGATATAAAGAAATGTTTTAGGTAAGAAAACAAAAGGGGAAGATCTTTATGGGAGATGTTGAAGATCTTTCACCATGATTAGAAGATTATGTTCCGAGTTTCCAAAGACACTAAACTATTACGGTCCTTTTGTGTTGGTTTTCTTTATGTATTAAGTATTCCAAAAAAGTAATGTAATGTCAAAGTACGTTAAGCTTTGGGTCTCTACAGTTGGTATTAGAGGAATGGTTTAGTTAACCCTTGGAAACTAGGATGCGAAAAGTTTAGTGAGATCCCTAGAGATATTTCTAAGGTATGTCTAGGGATGTCTCTAAGGTTAAGTGTAAGTATAGGTTATAGTCCTAGAATTACAGTAACGATATTAGAATTAAACCTAAGATGTTAGATATTGAAGTTAATCCCCCTTGATTATGATGTTTTCCTCTCACACTATTCTTTTTGGGTTTTTGAAAATGGCTGGAAACAGGAAGATTCACGATAATGGAGGATATAATGGACAATGGAATGATATTCTTCATGAGAAACCAAATGAAATTGGATCTGGAAGTCCACATATCGTTATTACGCCTAATCCGCAATCTCATAATATGATAAATAATCTCAAATTTGGTAAGTTTCCTGACTCATCTAATAAGAGAAGGATGGAGTTTCATGATGATCATAGAGGAAAGAAAGTTCAATTTCCCCAATGTAAATCATGTGGGATGAGGCATCAAGGAGAATGTTTCAAAGGAACTGGAAGATGCTTGGGGTCTGGAAAAGAAGTACACAAAGCTAGTAATTGCAAAGGAAAAGGTTCAGTTAACACCATGGACAAGGATAATGGTATTGTGAAGACATCAACAATGGTTAAATGTTTTAAATGTGGAATGTACGGGCATTATGCAAACCAATGCCCTAAGGGAAAGTCTCATGAAGAGAATCATCATGGTCATATGGGTATTATTTATGTTGATGATGATGAAGAGACTATAAATGATATATGAGATGAAATAATTGTTGAATCTTGGTTAATGGTTTAAGAAGTTAGTAGAATAATGTATGTTTATTAAGAGTTATGTTGTATAGATAATGGTACTTTGGAATAAATACAGATCTAAGGATTGTTACACTATTGTTTTTTCTAATGTATTTGAAAGTATATGTTGAATGGTACTGGTAACCATGAAAGGTTATTCAGATATTTTTAGAAAGAAGATGATATGCGCATAATGAAGGGATACAGAAAAAATGATAGTATTAACAAGCTCATGACTGATATAAGGATAAAGTTATATCATGGTTTGAGTATATAGAAATTTTAGGATTTTGGAATGTGGAAAGAGTTAAATTTTGACATCATTCATGTTTTTACTAAGGTTCAATGGGAACTCATGTTTCAAGAGAATACATGATTAAGGAATTCACATGTTTGGAATGTGACCAACAATATATATATATATATATCTTATGATATACGAGCGATAAATGATTGTATTCAATTCTTAGTAGATGACCTTTCTAGTAATCATTTTATTTATACTATGAGATTGGACAGAAGTATTTTGGATAAACCTAATGATTAGAATCGATTAATTTAGACATCATATAGTATTGTTTAAGGCTAGAACATTTTGTTATGTTATAATAGTATAGTTTTAGAAAAAGCACAACCCGTAGGACGGGCGACAACCCGTCGCGTCGGACAAGGTTGCGGAAATCAAACTCACAACTGAAGTACGACAATCATTTATCACCTACCACTGGCCTTCAGGAATTCCCTGGTTAGTAGAAACTAGTTTTATTTTATTAAGCGGTATGATAGATTAAGTATAAGTTCATTTTTGGAACCATATAAGATTAATCTCACCATAAGATGGACTTATGTATATAACTTTTTCTAATCCTATGTTTGAGACAGATGAAATGACCTATCATTCTATCGCATGATCTACTAACACTTCACAAATGACAATTTCAACTTCATTTATTTAAGAGATGAAGTGGAAATTGTTCAAGGCACGAACAATAGTGAGATTGTGCCGAAATAAAGTAAGTATTTCATCAAATTCAAATTCTCCAACTTTAGGGAAATGATCTTGAAAACAAAAAATGTTGTCCTACTGTCCTCATATATGATGAATCAGATGGTACATTAGATCATCACAAATTTATGGCTTTGTGATTGTTGGATTTTTCATATCCATGTTCTCTACCACGCTTCATCAGACCTTGATGGATATATTTCTCTTCCATATCCATATTTTCAACTATGTTCTCTTATGTGGAAACCAAGTGATGAGTAAATTTGGGTAACCATAGTGTTTTATACTCCACTTTTTAAAATTAAGTTTTATTATTCCTTTTTACGATGTGGGTTTCTATGAAAGAAACTTTCATGTAGTAAACCATTTATAACCCCGACGAATTTCGAGGGCGGAATTCATTTTAAGGGGGTAGAAAGTAACACCCCGAGATTTAATGAGAAAAATTATTATTTTTTAATTTCTTTGATGTCTTGTGTTGTACTCTACATCAAGATTAACTTGTACTATACGCAAAACTATATTAGCTTGAAGTATACACAACACTATTCTTGGCTCATGTTACACACAATTTCAAGTTCTTTTTGTGGAAATTATTCTACACAACATTATGTATAGATTTTGTTTAATGTATAATTGAAATAAGTTTTGATTATGTTATACGCAACACTAAACAGATCCTTCACTACACACAACCCTGACTTGACTTGCATTACATGCATCAAGACCTTCCTTGATAGTGTGTGTAGTACGCAATACAGAGTTTTACTAAACAAGATATTATTATAATATTATTATGAACTAGCCGTTATGAATAGTAATACCCACTTTTTGAAATTTTATAAAATTTATCTTTTAAAATGGACTTCAGTTTTGGATTTGGAATATCGAAATTACCCTAGGGTGAATTTTTAGTATTTTTCTGAAAACCCTCAATTTTTGATGAATAGTGAAAACACTGGGTTACTATTTAAAAACTGACATTTTATTTAAATAATTATTTATTTTATTTAAATTTATTTTAGGTAAAAATTGATACATAATACCTATATAAGTTCAAGGTAATTAATTGGAGTAATTTTATAATAATTTTAGATATATAAAAATTTTATTGAATTTTTCACCGTCTTTTACCCACCTCCTAGGAGAATTTGAAAATTTACATAAAACTTAATTTTACCTCTTCTGTCAGTGGAATTTCGAAAATCCGAGAGACACAGTTAATATCAAGGAGTAAAATGGGGTTCAATAAGATAAAAATAATTTTTGGTTAATAGTAACTTTTTACTTTTATTTACCACGGTTAAAAGTAAATAAGATAATAAAGGGTAAAAATGATATTATTATTACCCTAACACATGTCCTAATTCTATTGGATAAGTGTAATTCGACCAAAAAAACATTAGGAATAAAATATTACCCTTTAGGTCTACTTGGATTAGATTAGGACATTTATTATTATTTTATTTATAGAAGAGTTAAAATAGTTAAAATTAAAGTTTAATAAATAAAACATTTTTAATGTAGGTTTATACATAAGATAAATTCGACTATAAATATTCCTTAGAAATCTAAAAAGATATAAGACTTAATGGTATTTTATTTATAATTTTTATACATTAAATAACTTAATTTATTTATGAAACAATGATGATGCAATAATTTCCTTATTAAAAGAAATATTAACATAATTGATATTATAAATACCCAAATAAATTTAATTTCGGACTTTTTATGAATTCCAATAATTTTTTAGGTTAATATGATATGTTATTAATTATTCAATTCACAGTTTTCTAACTAATCATGCTGTTATGATTTTCACAAAAATCAATTACCAAATAGTGTCAAAATTGACATAAAATAGTTTTTAAAACAAATTTTTTATTATTAATTTTTATTCTATTCATAAAAATCTAAGGATTGTCCAAATGACTTAGATAGGTTTATATATATTAATAATGAAACACTTGGGGTTCTTTTGGCTTTTTATAGTAAGTTTATTAACCATATAGTGTAAGAAAACAAGAAGACACGGTAAAAGATAAATTATTTAACTTGGTGTTAAATCTAAATGATAAGGATAAATTAGTAACCTAAACTTGTCTAAAACCTATTTTTTGAGAGGATTTCGAACCATCCCCACTTTATCTTCAAAATAAATCAATTTGGAGATATTATAAACCGAAAATGAATTTATTATAAAATAATATTTTAAGTTTTTCCTTAGGTGCCCTTCTCCTCCCTTATAAAAGGGATCCTCCTACCTCTCCTCTTCACAACATTTTGAGCTTTCAGGCTCGGAAAAACCCAGCCCATTTTCCTTATCAACTTCCCTAGAAACATTATAGAGGTTCTTATCTCCTAAAAAACCAGCTCTAGTGCCTTAGGAGGAAGCTGAAAAGAGGTGTGACGAAGAAGAGGTAATCTCTTCTACCGATTCTATCAAGTTTTATTTCTTATTCAACTTCTTATTCTTCAGTTGTTTCATTATAGATTAATAACATCAGTATCAATAATATACTGATATGTTATTATAAATATGAAACAACCCAATTTCACCTTCTATCCATCCTACAGAAAACGGAATCACCGCGCGTGCGTACGTACAGAATACCGTCTCCACGCCGTGGTGTAATCTGTTTTCAACCACCTTACTTGGATAGGTATAATGGTGTAAATAAATAAATATATATGATTCTTGTAAAGTGATATTGATTCTTAAATTTTATACATACACTTTAATATAATTCAATGATCATGGGAAGGATATCATCGCTCGAGCGTACGTACAGACTTCCGTCTCCACGAACGCGATGAGATTGATTTTCCATGATTAACCATTAAAGTATAATTATAAAGAATATATATAATAAATAGTCATGAAAGATATTAAATAATAATTATACTGTATTTATGTACATATATGTTTCATTTACATAATTCCATTCAATTCAATCAGGAAACAAAAACAGCATTCATGCGTACGTACGACCTACTGTCTTCATGAATGGTGTATTTCATTCCGTTTATTGATCTATCATATATATTTATATGCTAAATATATCTTATATATAAATCATGTTTTAAATTCTGGAATAAAGTAAATCAGGATATAATTAATAATATCAAGAACAACAAGTCGAAACACGTATGATAAATGAAACGATTTTACACAAAACACTGCTTTAACATGAAATTTACAAAAGTACAGGTAATATAAAGTCATAAGCGAACCATATATGATATCATTAAAATGAATATTATTCTGTAATAAGTAAATGAAATTATTTAAATCATTATACAGGAGGTTTGGATACATACGAAGCATATCGGACATAAGGTAAGGTATAATTTTTCAATCTCATTTTTATTCATGATTTCTTATACATAAGTATTTACTAGGGTTATATTTTTCATCAATGTACATAAAATGATTTTTATAAAGTGTTTAATATTCTTCCATGTATGTTTAAAGTCATTTTTACCCTTCTTTGACTTTTACTTTGTGTTATGGATGGAATCTTTCTTTTGTTTACCACACATGGTACTTTTTGACTTTTCTGTTAAAAGTACGAGGAGAATGTTTTTTTAACTTATACGGAATGAACGTCTTTTTACGGTTTCATAACAACTTATTTTCATGAAGCTCAATGTACATGATTTCATGACTATTTTCAACAAAATCCTTTTCTTTTAAAATTTCATGGCATTTTGTGAAAAGAAAATGATTTTGAAGAAGAAATGATATTTTCCTCAAGAATTCATTTCAAGTGTTTTATCAAAACCATTTTACATATAAGATGGAATTATTTCATATGTGTATGTTTCAAGTATAATTTCTCTATGATTTACATGGTTTCACTTTTCTTAAGATGAAATGATATCCATTTTTTATATGGAATATGTTATGATGGAATGATGTTTAAGAAACCCATTTTATTCTTTGGGTAATGATGAATGATTTATGTTCATGTTCTGGCACACATAAGAATGATTTCATTATGAGATGGGTGAGACCTATATCTCCCTCCAATGCATTGGGTAAAGATTTATATCTCATGAGATAGACATGTCTGGAATGGAAAGTAAATCCAGTTCAGTAATACAGAGCAGGAACGGCAAGTAAACCCGGTTCAGTAAGGGAATTTGTCCACTAAGATGGTCTTGGCAGCAATGCCTTCGCTACTATGGAAATCATATCATGTTCTTAATGTTTTTCCACAATTACAAGTTTTATTACCATGCTATTTTATCATGATTAATGTTCTTTTATGATCTATGACTTATGTACTGCAATGTTTTATGTCATTTCTCAAGATTTTGATGTTTAGATTTTTTGCTCGTGTTTTTACATTCAAATATTTATGGATTGTTTTATGTTATATATGGTTACCCTTACCGAGCATTTGAGCTCACCATTTTTATTCCCCAAGATATAAAGAAAGATTTTAGGTAAGAAAACAAAAGGGGAAGATTTTTATTAGAGATTTTGAAGATCTTTCACCTTGATTAGAAGATTATGTTCCGAGTTTCCAAAGACACTAAACTATTACGGTCCTTGTGTGTTGGTTTTCATTATGTATTAAGTATTCCACAAAAGAAATGTAATGTCCAAGTATGTCAAGATTTGGGTCTCTATAGAATGTCTACTAATATAGATTATTTATTAGATGCCAAAGATATTTATTAAGAAATGTTATTTTTCCATTTAATTCATTGGTAATAGAAATCATATTTAAGATCATGTTAATGATTGTGTTGGGAGTACCCAATTTATACTAGGGGAGTTAGAATAAAGAAAAATTTTCTAGACTATAAAAAATATAAATATAATAAATAATTTTTGGGAGATAGACTGTATGTATTCAATAGATTATAATAGAGGATATCATTCTATAAAACCAAACCAAAACATAGCTAGGAGTGGATAATAACACTTGGAATGATATTTTTAAAAATATTATGTGATGTTAAATTTTATTATTTGTAGAACTTCTTATAGTGTTATATTTTTTCAACTCATATTCAAATCCATTAATCATAACTGGTGTAGAGGTTCAAATATTGATAGGGGAGATTGGAAATTGAAAATATTTCTATAAAATTGGATAAAACTAATTTCTACCCCCAAATAATAGAATTTCACAGACCACACAGAACTCTAAGTGGTATAAGAGTTAATATTTTTTCACTATAATTATATCAATTTTTTATTATATTTTTTTATCAATTATATATATGGTGCATATTTAAATAAGGTTATGACATTCCTAAGATGGATAATATAGTTTCCACTGTATTAAATATGAATACAAAGGTTCTAGTGAAAACCTTGAAAAATATGGGTGAAATTGGATAAATAGTGGATGAAGTGTTCGAAGTTAAAAGAGGGCGAAACAATATTTTAATGTAATCAAATTGGTAGTTTATCTATCTTGTATATTGAGATGTTTCCAATTTAATAATTAGGAATAATTTATGAAGTGTATGTTCATTGTGAATAATTTGATGAATTTTACTTTGGAATAAAGGATTATATGAAAAATTTCCCTATTGAAGTAGTCATGTTTAATTTTATATTAAAAAAATGATTACCTAAAGTGAAAAAACAATTTGGGAGGGGAAATTAGAGTTCAGTAAAATCATTCAAGAAAATATACATGATTTTGAAGATACATTCAAATATACTATTGAGGTAAGGAGTGATCAATGGGAACTCAAATCCAAAATAAATTAAAAAAAAACACCGAAACAATGTATAAAAAATCATTTAGATTATATTGAAAAGGTGAAGAAAAAATGGAAGTTAGAATGAAATAAAATTTGGATGATAAAATGAAATAAACATAATGTGTCTTGAATTAGAAGTCAAATTAATAAAAAAAATATGACCCAAATTGAATATACTCAAGATTCACAGAAAAGAGTTGTTGTCACGAACTAGTCTAGGTCGACCCTTAACCGGTCACCTAGGATGCTCTATGAAAAGTCTTGAGAGGCATTTCAAAACCTCCTGGGATGGAGATAAGAACCAAGGGAATTAGTAGAGTGGAAATAGAATTATTTTTCTAGAATATAAACAATTGAATAAATAGTTGAAAAAATGGAGAGACCAATATACATTTATATAGAATTTAGCTGGACATTATTTGAAAATGAAAGAGAAAGTAAAATTGAACAAAAAACACAACCAACCAAACATGACAACCAACTAACTCTATGTGATTCCACTAGTCACTATCCAACAAAACAATCATATGTCTTCCTAGGTGATCAGACTCAAGATGAATCCTGGACAAGTGCTAAAAATAGAAGAAGACTGTTCGTCTGAGTATTAAAACTCAGTAGGTTAGCCCCACATTTTATTCCCAATGCACTTCCTTTAAAAAACATAAATTTAATGCCTGCATGTTTTTATAAATAGGAAATTCTTGTAACCAATTTCAAAGTGATACAACTTCAAAGTAAAAATAGTTTTTCCAGAGGGAACATTTGAAGAATGTACACCATTAAATAAAACACACATGTTACTGAATTTTCAAACCGTACTCATTGTATTACGATGGTGAATACAATATATATAATGAGAACACATCACAAGAACACCCCTTGGCACTAGCTAGTTTGGGGCCCCAGATACCTTGTATCTCAGTAAAAAGTAACCAGAACAAACAACCATTCTCATCCAATATCCACTGATAGGGAACATACCAATAACCCGGTGGTCTCTAAAATCATCACAATAGTTTAATAAGTGTTTTCATCATCAAACATTATATGTGAAATAGAGTCGAAACCACTCCAGATCACTAGAATACTAGTACAGGTCAGCCCACATAGATACCCGGGTTTCCCTCTATGTGCTTAAACAAGTTCCACATTTTTTCAAATTCCATTTAAACATAAAAAGGCCAGTTCTGGTCCCACACACTCCTAATAGTATCTAAACATGTTTTTCACCCATTGTGTAACTAAATATGCCATATAAAATTTTCATAAAATAATTTCAATTAGTTTAACAAACCATTGCACAAGAATTCCATTTTAAAATTCACTTTTTAAACCAAACGCCCACAAATTCCATACAAAAACCAGATTTTGAATCCCCAAAACCATTTACTAAATAAATTTCATAAATATTAAAATGACCCCAAATGTTACAATATTGATTACATATAAAAACCCCTTTTTAGAAAGAGAAATGCCAAACGAGCCTTGATGAATTTAACTAAACCAACATATAACAAAGGTGAAAATTTCACTCTTCATAAATATATTTACACACACCAACAGCATCATAAAAACATTTACATAAACCGTTTAAAACTATTAGGTTACACCTTTAAGATCAACCATTTTTATAAAAATGCCAAATGATCCACTTACCGACATCTCATGCCAAAACATGACAAAAACCAAACCCCATATCTTTATAAAACCAAAAACAATGTGTAAATCCATAAAAGGAGACCAAAATAAAATAAATCAATGCTTCCCATACCTTAATAAATTCAATCAAGTTATTTTATATAACATTTAGAACACAAATTAGAACTAAGAACTTTTCCGATGACATGGTTTAAAACATTTAGCAAAAAAACATCTATTTAACACCCAAAGTGATAAAAATGCAAAATTTCATGAAAAAATGTTGTTACAATAGTTATACGAGGTCATTAACATCACAATACATGTGTGAAAACCAGCAGAATATTTATGAGAACAAGCGGTGTTCAATTTTATAATGAAACAACTCCATTTGGAACAAAACAATGCATAAATAACCATTTTCCCCACCAAATAAATCATCCCAAGGTTGTAAAGAAGTAAAAAACATGTAAATAAGGTGTTAAAATCATGAAAAATATGAAACTGAAATAATAAATTCTTTTTAATTGGATAATCTACCTCAAAACCATGATGAAATGGAGATGCACACCTGAAAAAACCCATTGTGGGTTCTGAAACCCTAGATATATGAATACCACACCTAAACAAAGAAATCCTCATAAAAATGAAACTAAATCAAAACCCTAGGTTGAGAATGACCAATAAAGAATAGAAATACAAGAAAAAATGAATGAAGAAGGAAGATGGAAGAAAATGGAAGAAGATTTGATGAAGAAATTATGAAGTACCACTAACCTTTGGTGATATATCACCCAAAAATAGGGATATAACGAAAGTAAATGAAGGATGAGGTTTCTATGGTTGATATAAATAATTTAGGGCTCTGTTTGGGTGGTATAATCAAGGAAAAAAAATTTAAAAATGAATAATATATAAAAAAACATTATTTTTCTTAAACTATAAATGTGATCATAGGCTGGTCCAATACCTGAATAACACACCAAAATCGACGATGATTATGAGTTACTAAGTGGTCCAAATGGATATGTTGGTTTCAATAGCTCATGGAAGGCCATGTGAGAGTTAGAATTAGTGAAAAATGATTAAAAATGAAGGATTTATAAAAGAAACAAATTTTTGTTTTAAATATGGAAATGGGCTCACAGTTGGCCCAAATCTTGAAGTAACCACCATTTTCTCAAAAAACTCTCCAAGAAGCTATGTAGAACCCATGATGGGAAGAATATAAATAGTTGGATGTTCAAAACTTAATATTTAACTCAACCAAAACCCCTTAAAAGTATTGGTATTTCAAATGAACTGGATCAAAACCAAGACGTGAAAAAATGGGTGTGGCAATTCTCCCCACCATCAAAGCTTTCCGCCCTTGAAAAGCCATAAAAAATTACAGATGAAAGATCAAAACCTGTGTATTCTTTATCAAAATGGTCCAGCCTCTCAAGACCAGGATATATATTCTATAATTAATGTAACTTAAGCCTCATGCTCAATCAATACACCAACTCACAACCACTTCCGTAGAATCAATGGATAGATCAAGCCACCACCTCCCCAGCCAACCCAAGAACCATATTTTTGGGCCTTCTCCCAATGAACCCAATGATCAACCAAATCAAATTAAACTCACGGAGGACAATGACTTAGAGGGGAGGCTAGAATGGGCTCCCCACTATTAAATCAAAACCAACATCAAATAAATCCTTAATGTAACGATCTTAAGACCTGTAGTGGGTCTCCCCACAATTAGAAACCTACTAGAAATGAACAAAAAATATTCAACATGAACTATATCTAGGCCTCACCCGAACAATCCCAAAAAAATCTCCCAAAACAAACTACAAACATGAGTTAATAGGGTTACAATATGAACACAATACTACCCACTCCCGAACAGAGGGGACAAGAACTAGGCCAACTCTTTCTGAATGGATCAAAACCTCCACCACTTAGGTTGGGGAGGGAAGGGGACCAAATCGTTGGGCCACTGAAACAAAAAATGAAACAACGGAACCACCCAAAACACCAACTTATGAATGGATAAAACCAAGGCCACACCTGATTCACATTGGCCGTCCACATATGTATAATGATTAGAAACCAACGCCCGAGATGGAAAAACCATAGACACTCCATGAGGGGTAATTCCACCATGCTGTTTGTAAAAAAAGAAAAATCACAGTGATGAGAAAACACAATAAAAACAATGAAAACGACATACCACAATGATGAAACTAGAATCTTAGTCAAGATACCCACACCTCTAGCAATTTTCTGACTACATGAAAACCTTAACTCTGAGGCCTATGGCTAGATCCCTAATGTATGATGCATCTGTTTTGCAGTTTCCATAAGCAACACATCATAACACCCCAAAAAACTCAATTTCTGCACAACAAACACTAATCTAAATTGGAAATCAACAATATATAACACCATTCTCTCTCACTCCAAACAATGAGCAGAATGGACAAGGAATATGGTGAAACACATCAACAACACTAAACAAATATTTTATATCCAAATAAATTATCCTAATAGGAAACCACATTAAATCAATCCTAAATAGATCCCTATTCCATAAAATGAGTTGAGGCATCATCCAAAGGGGTGGATTTAATGTTTGAAAGTAATCCTTAGGCCGATCAACTTGAAGTATTTCCAATGGAAAACCATCCGTGGCCACATCACAACATCCATCATATCCCTAGAAACACACTAGAAATTTCACTAAAACTAAGACACCAACAAGGTCCCATCTCAAGACACACCATGAGTATCACTTCTAGATCATGAGGAGGCATACAAAACAAACGACACTTCTAAAACATGAATAATAATCCCACATAAACACTAGTTTAAAAAATACAGCAAATTTTCAACTTTTATGAAATTTTAAAAACAAAAAAAACATGATTGATTTTTCACATTCACCAATTTTGTTTCATCAAGTCTCACTCACAATCACATTCTTATGCAGCCACGAGAACCCATGCATAATTCCATATTGGGAATCCACCAACATATATATACAAAACATTTCATGTGGACACCCATGAAAACAATAAAGGCTAAAAAACATCCTTATTTTAAAATGCAAAAAATTAAACCCATTTAAAAAATCATGTACCTTCTATAGGCACACTAACCAACAAGTCAAACCCATTATCTTATTTCCACATAGAAAACCATTTTCCAGAGAATGAAAAATTAACCCCAAAGTTCTCTATAAAAATCCTCTCCCTTTACTCAAAACATTTTCAACATCAAAACAAACCACACATTCTCACGAACGATTTGATTTAGAACCCATTTCATTTGTTTCGAAACAACTACCAAAATAATCATTCCATTCAAATATCATTTTCCCATTTTAAAAAATTCAGAAAGGTATTTTTTTTATAATATGAAAACAAAAAAGGTAAAAACCCTTTTTTAGGAAAACAAAAACATCATAAAAGAAATTCCCAAAACAAATTCATCAAATTCATACTCTCTCCAACAGCCTAAAACATCAGAATTTAATGAAAATTTCAGAATCTTCATAAAATAATTCATTCCTTTCAACAGTTTTTTTTAAAAAACCATAATTTTAGATTATGGAAATTCAATAATATTAAATCATTCTACTTTCTCCCCAAAAATTTGTTTCTAAAAAACCCAACATGAAAATAATTCTTATATTGAGATTTGAAAACCCACTTCCATAATTGTCACACAAGGATTTTGAAAACTAAATTCAGAATTCAATAAAGGTCTTAGAGACCCCCAAAAGGGAACTAATATCCTGAGTGATGTGACCATATGGTTGGAATCCATATGTCAAAAACACCTCCAACACATAGAGGCTTATAAGACCATTACCCAACTACAGATGGATTTCGTGGCACTGCGAGCCCAAGTTAGACCTTAATCCAACTCCAGTTGTTGTATCCCAATCAGCAAACAATCCTTAAGAATCAATGAAACTAATAAAACCATACTTTACATGCACACCTGAGGATTAGAATTAGAAAGATCTCAAAACGCTCTTCCCGAACCTACCCCTCATGTCTTGAAAATCCTAATATATCTACATTAACATACACAAAATAACTAGGGATCTCTTAAAATAAATTTATGCTAAGAGATGACCTTCTTTAATACCATTTAGGCAAGAACCAGCCTAGGTCAACCTTGAACCGGTCACCCAGGCCGCTCTATTAAAAGTCCCAAGGGGCGTTCCGAAACCTCTCGGGATTCCAACAAGCACAAAGGGAATTAATAGTGTAAAATGGGAATGATTTTTCCAAAATATGAACAATTAAATAAATATTGAAAAAATGGACAGACTAATATATATTCCAATAAAAGTTTAACTGAACATTATTTGCACATGAATATGAAAGTACAACCAAACCAAAAAACCCAATCGACCAAACATGACAACCAACTTACTCCCTATGACACCATTGGTCAGTCTCCAACACAACGATCACACATCAACCAAACCGATCAACTCAAGATGTAACCTGCACAAGGGCTAAAAATAGAAGAATCCTATAGGAATGAGTATTAAAACTCAGTAGGATGGCCCAAAATTCTATTCCCAATAAACTTACTTTAAAATAAAAGAAACATCAATTTCATGTTAGAAATTCAATATATAAATTTTTTTCCAAACGAGGTTCAATAATACAAATATTACCAAATAAAAATTCTTTTAGGATTTTATAAATTATAAATTCTAGAAACCAATTTCAAAGTAATGCAACTTCATAGTGAAAATGGTTTTCAAGGGGGGCCCTTTAAAGAACATACATATTTAAATAAAACACAAATGCTTCTGAATTTTCCAACCAAACTCAACATATATAGATAGTGAATAAAATATATCTAATGATCACAAGTCACAAGAACATCCCTAGGCACCAGCTAGTGGTGGGACACAGGTACCACATATCTCAGTGAAAAGTATCCATAACAAACAACCATTCTCAAGAACGGGCCAATATTTAGAAACATAACCATTAACTATTGTTCCCCAAAGTCATCATAATATATTAATTAGTGTTTTCATGATCAAACATGCAATGTGAAATTAGGGTGAAACCACTTTGGAACACTAGCATACTAGTACATGTCCGCCCACCTGGACACGCGGGTATATATTTTGGTGATAAAACAAGTTCCACATGCTATACAAGTCCATTTAGATATAAAAACCCAAGTTCTGGTCACATATAATCCAAATAGTATCTGAATAGGTTTTTACCCATTGTTTAACTCAATAAACCATCTAAAATTTTCATAAAAAATATCAAGAAGTGTAACCAATATTTTCACATTAATTCCATTTGAAAATGTACTTTTAAGGCCAAACGCCAACCAATTACTTAGAAATCAGATTTGGAAGCCCCAAAACCATTTACTAAATCAATTTCATGAATCATAAAATGACACCAATGGGTACAACAGGGAATACAGATGAAAACACATTTTTTAAAAGAGAAATGCCAAACGGTCCTTTAAGAATTTTACCAAACCAACATAAAACAATGGTACAAATTCAAAATTTCATAAATTGGTGTAGAAACATCATTAGAATCAGGAAAAAACTTACATAAAACCTTTAAAACACTTAGGTTACACATTTAAGCTCTACAATTTTCATAAGGATGCTGAACGAGCCACTTGCAATAGCTCATGAAAAAACGTGTAAAAAAGAAAAACCCATCTCTTTATACAAAAAAATCCACTTTTCACAGCCATAAAAGGACACCAAAATATCAATTTTAATGCTAAAAAAACTCTAATATAGTCAAATAAGTTATTTTATATCACATGTAGTGCACAAATGCAAACCGAGCACTTTTTCGAAGAGTAGGTGTGAAAATTTTAGAAAAACAATTTCTATTTAACACCCAAAATTTTAAAATCCAAAATCATCATGCCAAAAATTAATTACCATAGTTAAACCAGGACATTAACATCGCAATCCATATGTGAAAACCGGTGTAATATTTATTTGAACAAGAGGTGTCAACTTTTATAAAGAAAACTACTCTATTTTACACAATACAAGGCATAAATAACCATTTAATTCACCAAATTAATCATCAAAATGTTGAAAGAAAATAATAAACATGTATATAAGATGAAAAAATCAGTAAAAATATGAAACTTAAATAATAAAATTTGGTGACTGGGAGAACCTACCTCAAAACCATGGCTAAATGGTTACACACACCTGAAAACACCCATTGTAGGTTCAAATCCCATAGATATATTAGCACAAGACCTATAGAAAACCCCCCTAAAAATTATGGAAAAACAAAATAATAAGAATATAATGAACAGGGGAGAAGATAAATCCATGAAAAAATTAATGAAGAAGGAAGAGGGAAGAGAAAAGAGAAAGATTTGATTAACATTTTTAGAAGAACCACTAACATGTGGTGATAAATCACACATGTAGTGGGCTAAAATGAAAGATAATGAAGTAAGAGGAACCTATGGTCGATATAAAATAGTTATGGATCTGTTTTGGTGGTGGAATCAGTGAGAAACATAAAAAAATGAATAAGATATAAAAGATACAAAATAACTTTTTAAAACTCGAAATATGCTCATTAGATGGCCCAATACATAAATAAATCACACAAATCCACCATGATTATGAGTTCATAAAGGGTAACAATGGATATTGTGGTTTTAATAGGCTGGGTAAGGCCTTGTGGGATTTTAAATGAGTAAAAAATGTTGAATATAAATTAAAAAAGATAGAAATTTTGTTTTTAAATCCGGAAATGGGCTCATGATTGTCCCAAATATTGAAGTAACCACCCTTTGCTCCAAAAACACCCAAACAAGCTATGGGAAACCCATTTTGGGATGAATATACACAGGTGAAAGTTCAATACTCACAATTCACCTCACCCAAAACCTATGAAAGGGATTGGGACTTCCAATGAACCGGATGAAAACCAAGACATGAAAAACCTAGCATGATAGCTACTACATTGAATGTTTGTGATAAGAGTCTTACATATAAAAGGATCTTTATAGTTGAAATAAGGTCTTCAAATCATCTAAGAAACTATTTATTATGATCTAAATAAAATAGGAAACCCCTATAATTGAATTTTTTAACCTAATATTTTTTTTAAAAAATGGTGGTTATAATTCAGAATATATGAAAATACATGTATCGGAAAATAAAGAGAAAACACACAATATATTAATGGTGTATTTATAAATGTCCATGAAAACTATCATACCAAATTTCCATTAAATTAAGGTATTTATAGATGAAAAATGAAAGGTTGTTAAGGTGGTTATATTTTAATAGAAAAGAGAAAATTATGGTTGGTATTCCATTTTTTGTGTTATAGAAGGTTTGGGTAGAAGGATATAGACTTTTGGAATAATATGTATATACATAGAGATTATATAATTACTATATAAAAGGGGTGAAAATATGAATTTAGGAATGTCACATAGAATGAAAATCTATTTCTTAAGAATAGACTGGATAATTAAATAATTTCTAAAAAATTGTAATAGAAGTGGTCACTGTGATGATGATAACCTCTTCTTTTATACTAATATTGATTCATATTCTTTTGAAGAAAGAGTAAAACACATTTTGAAAAGAACCAAATTAACAGAGATAGCTTTACTTTTGGGTGTAAACATCTGAAATGTGTTGAACAAAACACACTCAACAATAATGTCCAGAAAGATGTTACACTAAAAAGGAGTTTCGTCCACTCTAGGTGAAAATTCCATGTCTTGGAAATCAAATATAGTCCATGAAAATAAAAATTGGATGAAGAAATATTTATAAGCAAAGAGAATCAGTCCAATAGAAAAATCAAATGATTGTTTTGGTATAATACATACAATAAATGAAATCTAATAATATTCTTTAAAATGTTAACATAATGGTCTTCTAGAAACCATGTGTAAAATCAAAATATTCATATAATCTTTTTAATGGATGAATTACTATTTGGTAATACAAATTTGAAATATAAAATTAGATAAATATATAAAAATAGAAGCAATGTTATATTAATGATTATGTTAAAAGGCCAATTTTGCATTAGAACATTAAAGGTAAAAATAAAACCACACTCAATCAAACATGCATGTCTAAAAAATAAAATGAAGAGAAAGCCTAATGTTTTATCAATAAAATATAGATGACTATAAAAGAGTTTTTAGGTCAAGTGGAAAATATATTCCCTTCTTCTCTTACTAAATATCTAAGTTGAGTTGGACCTATCCAAATATATTTGTTTTTATTACTATTTGTTTGGGGGAATTAGAGGTAGTGAGTATAAGGGGGAACTAGATGTTATTTATGTCTTACAAAATAGAGTATTATCCATCATAGTTTTCAATAACATATGTAATGGTGACTCCTTAAAAAAATTTGGGTGGAATAAAAAAGATATTCTTGGATTATATTTTTTTAGTAGACCAAATTTGATTACTTTTTTTGAGTTTATCCCCTTAGGAGGAGGTAAATCATGAGAATTTTTCTGAGTATTTACTATTTTATATAAATATGGAATTTTGGATAGATGTTATAATCAAATAGTGTTGATTATTTATAATTAACTTCCCATCTCTATTTCTAATATATGAAATATGATTGTAAATTGGTGAGAGGTAAGTTAGGTTTCCATGCATCTAAAAGGAGTTTAAACATTCCTACACATGAATGTTTTTATATATTTTCTGAGTTGAGGGAAGGAGACAGATTTCTAGTTAAATATGATTTATCATCCTTTAGAAAGTGAAATTAGAGATTATATCCCATACATAATAGTTTTATGGACACCCTTTATTTCTAAGTTAATTACTCTAGTTTTCTAAAATGAGATAGCTCACACAGACTTAGTTTTGATTAATGTATAACTATTTGTTCAGAGAAATTTGATTCCACAATTCTGTCAAGTGAATTGTATTTTAATTTAAAACAAAAGTTAGAGAAGATGAAATTTTATTAAATAATTATATGAGTGGGACATGACCTTAATTTTTCTACATTAGGTTTATTATCAATAAATTAGAGATAAGAGGATATCTACAAAGGTAATATTTTTTTTGTGATTTATATGGGTATTTAATGATATTAAAATTTAAATCTACAGGGATATATTGAAGATACGAACATATTATAATGATTTTTTTATTAATGATTAATATGACTGTAAATATGTGTTTGGTGATGATAATGATCTTAATTAATTGGTTTATTAATGAATTCAATAGTTTATAATGGGTATGCTCGAATGGGGGAGTTTGAAAAGAATATTGAATTATTTAGATATAGTTGGAATTTGTATGATATATTTTTATTTCTTTTCTAAAGATATATATTTTGTGGAATATCCATTCACATGTTTATAATGAATATGAATATTAAGTTGTTGTTATAGATATAATGAATAGAAGTCCTAACATTTATTATGGAAATGATGTTTATTCAACTGAATGAGGACTCAAGTTTGAGTTTTATTATCAATGGATTTATTTGAAATATATTTATATTTAAAAAATTAAATAAAAAATTATAAAAAATAATAATATTTATATACTAAAATTTAAAAACTGTTATATCACTTGAGCCTCTGGTCTAGTGGTAATGGAGTGCCAAAAATAGATCGTGGTGCTGAGTTCAAGTCCTCCTCTAAAAAACATTATCCTCAACAAATTATTATTCTCCCCTATACCATATTAAATGAAAATATTTTTATATATATATCCTAAATTTTAGAATCATTTCCTTATTAGGTGCCAATTATCATCTCATAAGTCTCCTATGTTGTTGATGATGATGGAATTCAATCTTATCCTTTCCCCATCAAGAGGGGTGCTATATCGGTCCTTTACTATAACACCCTCATACTTTAATTACATTCAAATATCTAAATAATCACTTTTTTCAATACATTCACTATGTCATATGGTTCACATGAAAGTCGATGGAAACCCCTAAATTCCTCATTCTCTATTTGAGTTCATTGTAGCTTCACCCCTTCTCAAGAACTCTTTGGTTGCAAGATTTACCTATAAAAATCCATCCTTCAATTTTTTTTGACATGATTTCCTCTGAATAATAGTGTTTATAAGAAATTTATATACTAGGGATTATAGAAAAATGAAACTTTTTCATTCACTTTAAGTAGGAAGATTATCTATGTTCAATTGGTTCTAATGACCCACATTCCATTAACAATTTCATTTAAACCTCTTAGGATGATCCTTTGTGTTCCTCATGAAGAATGATCCCCCACCCAAAATCATTAGGGTTTGTCACCTAGGTTTATGTATTCCCTTTCATAATCATTTGATCCTCATGATGATTGAATATATGGTTGCGTATTTTTAATGTTTCGATAGTACAAACCATTCCCTTTATTACTCCACCACCATAATATCTATGTAAAAGTTAATGTCTAAATACTTGGGGAGGATAATAATAGTATTAATATCAAACATGAATTTTGGTGTAAGAATGTCATGAAATAAAAATCTCTACTTTATTTTTTTCTTCTATATTAATTATTTTGTTCATTATCAATAGGTCTATTTATGAATATTTCTTGAACATAACTCTATTATAGCTCTCCAGAATGGAGATCAAATGAATGTTAATAATGTAATAATTAAATCATCCCTCAAAAAATTAGACAACGACCATTACATGGATTAGGTTTAAATATTCTATGTGGGAGGCAATAAAAGTGTATTTACATCACAAATAACCATATATTCAGGTGATAAATTTCTGTATGAAACACTAAACACGAATGGTATCCTGATGTCCAAGAGTTTGAGTATTACATTGATAGTTTCTAGTTCCTTGGGCAGAGAACATTACTTTGATGGTATAGAATAATGTGTCTTCAATCATGTTCAATAAGAGGTCATCATAGGTGGGTTACCCATATCCATTACAAGATTGAATAAGATAATTATGTCTTTAGGTTATTTGGAATTTAGTGTTCACGAGAGGATCTAGAGATGGTGGTCGACCGTGGTCTGAATTTTTTAAATAAGAAATCAGAAAATAAATTTTTAAAGTGTCAGATTTATAATTTGTTTGTTACTATAAAAGATGAAATAATATTTCACATGGATACTGAGGCACAATCATTCCATAGAAATGAGATCTCATCCATTAGTAGTGGGAATAGTCATCTAGCTTCTCAAGAGATGAACCACCCAAATGATTCAAAACAAGTTTTACACTCTAAAATTATGTTTAGTAAAAGGATTGAATAGTCAATGGAGGTATCAAAAACCTAGAATAACGATATATGGAATCTTTTAGTTTATGTTAGGGAGAAGTGAAATCTTTGGGATATAGGTTTAGATCACTAACATGAATATAAATATTTGATACCAATAGAGACTAGTTTTTATATTTCTTTTGAAAAAGGAATTACTGTATCCTATTTAGGTTCGTCAATATAAAAATAAGTAGTTCATGTTAAATAAAATTAGTATTTACGATCAAAAGTGAATAAATGATAGAATATTTTATATGAATCTTGAAATTATTCAACCTGTATAGGGTATAAAATGAGAAGACATAAGGAGAATTCTAATATTACCAAACATATAAATACATGATTGGAAGGTAACAAAACTAACCCTAAGAAGCCTGGAAAATAAAATGTTAAGAGACTATAGTAAATAGAGTTTGTTAAAGAACATAAATAAAAATCCCACCATTATGATTAAGGATTCATGGACGAATTAAGAAATGATCTAAATTATATATCATTATCGTTTTAATTATATAAAATTAAGAATAATATTTTTAATAATATTAGGAAATCAAATACTGAATACCTTGTTAAGTAGAATAACTAAACTATCATCATAAACTAAAGTGGATCTTGTGAGGGATTTCCTTGGTTCCTAAAATAAGACCTTATGAAATGGTTTTTATATCATTTTAGTCAAACCTATGAGGAATTTTAATTTCATATCTTCTCTTATGAAGTATTTTTTGAGGTCGTAGAATTTATTACTACTCTCATTTAAGATAACCTCCATGCATACAATAATCATGACAAAAAATGATTTATGAGGTAAATATCATTTATTTCTTTTTAACTTAAGAAATAATTTATCTTGAATTCACTTTTGTTTATTTTATTTTAATGTGGATATTTTTCCATGAATATTTTTGTACTAGGTTCCAATAAACCATAAAGTGGATTCCGTAAATTATACAACTATGGAATATTTATCATATTTCAAGATTGATATTAAAGGAATTTTTTATTATTATTTAGAGTACATAGATAAATAGATTCAAGGAAGTAGTAGAATAAAATTTATTTTTCTTGAGATAGACATAATGGGATTAAATGAAGTGTGTTGATGATTAATGAAATAATTTTATACCACATGATACTTGATCATTTTATAAAAGGTAGATATTGAATAAAATAAGGAGATATCAATAAATAATAACAAAATCTAGTTGTAAAATTGAATTAGCAAAAATATATTTCATGAATGAAGGGTGTAAAAATAAATTATTAATATATATTTGGTTATAGATTAGTTGGTAGATAAAAATATTTATGTAATAGAGATACATGGATATTCTCAAATACAGTTTTAATATGTTGTACGATGTCTTGTGAATTGATCTAAAGTGTCTTGATAATTTTTTAATATATTTCCAATTTCATTTATGTTTTATTGAAAATAATTATAATGATTGGAGATTTTTGGTTAATTTTTAATGTAGTTCAATTTCAATTTAATGAAGTTCTAGAATTTTTAGTTGATGTCATGACCCGTCCTCAGGGCCCGTGTCGTGACTACCTCAAGCCCGCCATCTTTAGGCCAGGGGCTGGAGACTAGTACCAAAGGTGAATCCCTGATAAAAAGGGAAGGCATTTACTTATAACATGTAACACACACACAGTCTAAACACAAGAAGTAGATTCATCAAGTACTAAAATAGAAATGTAAAGTGTGCTGAAAGTAAGTGGGCCAGTATACAAAACAAACTGAACAACAAGTACAAGTACAAGTAAAAAGGGAAAACAGTTCTTGGATCGTCCACTGGGGAATCCTACCTGAAGGGTAGGTACAGAACTCGAAAAACTCGTCCCTGTGGTACGTCTCATCTAGTCCAGCTCAGAGCAGCCTCCATCAATCACCCTCATCCTCGATCACTGCTGTCTGTCATCTACACAGAACACAACAAGGTGCGGGTGAAGCCCCTGCAGGGGTGAGTATAACAATACTCAATAGGGGACCCTGAGACCCCCGAAGGTCTCCCAGAATCCACAAAGGATAAACCACATTAGAAAGATACAATCATGAAGTATCAACCAACCCTACTTAGGTATATTCCCATAAGTTACCAGTCATAGTCTGGCTCCAACTCTCGAGCCGAAACACAACCCAGTCCACAAAGGAAGTAAATTCAATCACCACAATGATAATGGTTGAAAGACATGACTCAGATCACATAGGTATAAATATTTCATAGAGTGATAGAGATTATCAAATGTAGTCACTGATTCATCTAAGCTGTCAGACCCACAAAGGATACAAGACTATCTAAGCTATCAGACCCATATAGGATACAAGACTTGGTATTCTCTCAGACCCACACAAGATATAGGAAAAGGATCAGAACTGTCAGACCCACAGAGGATCCTGGTACAGTAGTCATCTCTATCGAACCCATGGAGGATTCTGGTTCAGTAGTCATTGCTTTCAAACCCATAGAGGATTCCATTACAGTATTCATTGCTGTCGAACCGACGGAGGATTCTGGTACATTAGTCATCACTGCCGAACTCATGTAGGGTCTCGGTACAATAGTCGTCGCAGCCAGCTCTAGGGTTCCTCCACACAACACGATTGATTCTGGGATGGTATGCTCCTTGATTCAAGTGACAATACATAAACTATCACGAATTATCGATTTGATGTTTCCTGTAGTTCGTCTCATCAAAACAAACCCAACGCGACAGACGACGTGTCAATCAGACGACCGGTCTGTGAGTTATTTGAATTTCTATTCCAAGACCCGGTTGGATTTACGCTCGATCCAAACCCGGCTGTTTTCCAAATTTTTCCAAATCTCACATATATTATCGCAAAAGGACTGGCTCATCACGAGGGTCCCAATGCCGCAGATATCCCATCGATCGGACGTGAGATTTTGAAGTTATTCACATTTAAGCGAAGATGGGTCCAACCCGTCAAACCCAGTGGGCTGGCAGGTAGGCCCGACCCGGCTCGGAGGGTTTGACCCGGATGGGGGGTCAGCCTGGCCCGGTAGGGTACAGCCCACCTTCGGACCCGGCCCGCACTGCGGGCTGGTCCGGTTCATCCAGCAGCGCCACCTCCTCCCTTGCCCGATCAGCCGTAGCCGGCCGGTTCAGCTCGGTGCACGCGACCCACATTGCGGGCCGCTGTTCTCCCCACACGGCGCCTACAGGCACTGCGGTTCTCTATCCTGGACGGCAGGTGACCTTCCGGTTCGCCCAGCAGAGCGGCGCTCAGATGCGGGCGACGTCCTCCTCCGCGTGGTGCCAGCTGGCGCCCAGGTCCTCTATCCCGGCCGGTAGGCGGCCGTGCAGTTCTTCTATCCAGACCGGTTCCTCTAGCCCAGTGGCCCGCTGTTGCGGGCCACAATCTCCCTCCATGTAGTGCCTTCCTTCTCCGCGACTCCTGCACGCGGACCGGCCGGATCGGCCGGCCGGTTGTCCCGCGGTCCGGGCAGCCCGAGCGGCCGCCGCTACTGATGCCGCATCCGGTCTCCGACGCTGCCGCTTCTTCCATCCCGTGGTTCTTCTCCGGTGCGGTGCGATGGGACCACGCCCTTTCGGCTTCGCCTCTGACATCAATCAACAATAAAGAACAGAGGGGTGTCAGGCTGTGTTGGTTCAACCCGCGCCCTCCACATTAGGTGATATCAATTGTCCAATGACAAACCAAAGCATTCATTGAAGTACGAGGGTATAATTTTATTCATTTAAAAATAATCAAATCCCCCTACCTCATACTTTTCATTGAACGTTGACGAGTCGCGGAAGACGGACTTCGCTGAAGACGGACATCGCGGAAGACGGACATCGTTCCGTCAACGTCGGAGGAGGTAGAGCTTGGTGAAGTTGAGTTGAGTCGACACCATTGGTGTACTTTGGGGGAGGCAGTGCTTCCCTTCATTGCTCCGATTGAATAAGGTAGAAGGTGTTGCTTCACTTTCTTCGAAGACGTGGAGTGTTCATCGTCGAGAGGATGGTGTTCTTCCAAGCTCTCCCCAAGAATTAATCGCCAAACCAAAAATAAAATAATGGCTACTCCATTATTTTATTTTTTTCATGCAAAAAGAATTCATGATTTTTCAAATTAATTAATTGGCATTAATTATTTTAGTGTGATGGGACCATAAAGAGGGAAGGTGGAAAGGCTTCACCATAAAGTGGGAGTTCAAGTGTTAAAGGGGGGTTCAAGGGAAGTTGAGTGGTTTGATGCTCGTGTGGGCCCCACCACATAATATCCTCCCATGGGAGATTATGTGGGGGTGGGACCCACCTCCATCTTCCCCTTGGATAATTTAACCACCACTTAAATAAAATTATTTCACACCTAATTTTTATTTAATTTATTAAGAATCCCCAAAAAATTAACTTCCATCCTTGATAAAATGCTACTACGGTAAAGGTCTCCTAAAGCGAATACCAATGCTGCGAGTTCATCGGTGTCCTCATATTTCAATTCCGAGAACCGGTTCAAATGATATAAAAACCCACACGTACGTTTACTGAACGTACCTGAACAAAACTTCAAAAATTGATTCCGGGCACACCGGACCTCGGAATCAAGCGCCGTCAGAAACTGGGGACTCGTAAAATTCCCATGTATTTAAGAAAAAATTGTCCACATGATTTATGGGTCTTTACATTCTTCCCACCTCATGGATTTATGTCCTCATAAACTACAACACACACTAAGGGAACAAATGGGGGTAGTGAGCATGCATCTGAGCCTCCCGCTCCCATGTTCTCTCCTGGAGGTTCCCGTGAAGCCAGCGAATGTGCACCAGAGGAATCGACCATCCACGCAAAACCCGATCCAGTAGATCCTCAATATCCACTAGAACCTCCGTGAATGTTTCCCCGTCATTGATGTCCAGCTCCCCGTGGTCAATGGTGTGAGACAGATCATGCATGTATCTCCTCAACTGGGATACATAGAAGACATCATGCACCCAATGAAACTAAGGTGGAAGAGCCAAGTGGTAAGCCACCTCATCTACCTTGTTGAGGACCTGAAAAGGTCTGATGAATCGCTGAGATAACTTGTCGGCTCGGCCAAATCTCCATAGAACTCATCGAGTTGAGACCCGTAAGAAGACGTGGTTCCCATCCTCGAACTCTAGTGGTGTCTGTCTTCTATCAGCATAGGACTTCTGTCTGCTCTGTGCAGTCTTCATCTGCTCCTAGATGATCTGAACCTTCTCCATCATAGCCTATACCATATCTGGTCCTATAAGTGCTGACTCCCCTGGGTCAGTCCAGCACAGTGGTGATCTGCAAGGATGGCCGTACAGTGCCTCGTAAGGTGCCATCCCGATGGTGGAGTGGTAGCTGTTGTTGTACGCAAACTCCACCAAGGATAAGTGATCCTCCCATCTATGACCAAAGTCAAGGACACATGCACGAAGCATGTCCTCGAGATTCTGAATGTTCCTCTCAGTCTATCCATCCATCTAAGGATGGAAGGCGGTGCTCAAGCGAAGCTGCCTCCCAAAAGCCTCTTGCAACCCCTTCCATAGTAAGAAGTGAAACATGCATCTAGATCTGAGACGATCATCAATGGCACACCATGAAGCCATATGATATCCTGTATGTAGAGGTGTCCCAAGATCTATACTGAGCCCTGATCTCTGATCGGTAGGTAGTGGGCCGACTTGGTGAGTCGGTCGACAATCACCCAGATAATGTCGTGTCCTCTGGATGTACGTGGAAATCCCGTCTCAAAATCCATGTATATCCCATCCCACTTCCACTCTGAGATCTCTAAGGGAAGAACCAAGCCTACTGGAACCTGGTGCTCTGCCTTCACTTGCTGACAAGTGAGGCATCGTGAGACAAACTCTGCTACTGCCTTCCTCATACCCGACCACCAGTGTTGTCATATGAGGTCCTGATAAATCTTCACTACTCCTGGATGTACCACTAGAGGGGAAGTGTGTTACTCCCTCAACACCCCCTCCTGTAGTGAAACATGTACCATGGTATGTCTTATGAAGATGATGATGTGATCCCCACCTTCAGAAAACCCATCAGAAGCCTACACTGAGGATATCTGAACACGTCGCATCTCACAGTCAACGTCCCCACGCTGTGCCTCTCTGACTCACTGAAGAAGTGGAGGAGTGACAGTGAGAGACTACAGAAAGGCTACTCCATCTCCATCCACAAAGGATATCTGCAACGCGGACAACTGCACCGTCGCCTCACCTAGCAGCTGAATGCCTGATCTCCTACTGAGATCATCTACTCCAACGTTCCCCTTCCCAAGAATATAGACTATTTAAAAATCATAGTCCTAGAGGAACTCGAGTCATCATTGCTGTCTCAAATTCAGGTCCTTCTGTGAGAAGATATACCTGAGACTCTGGTGGTCAGAGTAGACTGTAAAACACTCCCCCATTAGATTGTGCCACCACATCTTCAAGGCGAAGACCACTACTGCTAACTCTAGGTCATGAGTAGCGTAGTTCTTCCCATTCTGTCTCAACTACCATGAACCATATGCGATCACTGATCGCTCCTACATCAGGACACACCCATGTCTAGTCCCTGATGCATCGTAGTAAACTATGTACCCTACGCCCTCCTCCGATAGCCTCAAGATGGGCACACTGGTGAACCTCTGCCTCATCTATTGAAAGATCTACTGGCATCTATCTAACCACACAAAGGATTTCTCCTTCTTCATCAATGCTGAAAGTAGTGTTGCAACTCTGGAGAAGTCTGGCACAAATCTCTGATAGTACCCAGCCAGTCCCAGGAAACTCCGCACCTCTCTCACACTCCTGGGTGGCTACCAAGAAAGTACTGCCTAGATCTTCACTGAATCCACTGCAACTCCAGCCTCTGAGATGACATGTCCTAGAAATTGAACCTCTCGAATCCAGAACTGGATCTTTCAGAGTTTACCATAAATATGGTGCTCTTGGAATGTGTCCAGCAATACCCATAAATGGTATGCATGCTCCTCCTCAGTAGTCGAGTAAATCAGTATTTTGTCGATGAAGACTATGACAAAAAGATCAAGGTAAGGCTAGAAGATCCTATTCATGAGACTCGTGAATACTGCTGGTGCGTTGGTTACTCCAAAGGGAAAAACCAAGAACTCGTAGTGGCCATACCAACACCTGAAGGCTGTCTTCTGCACATCCTCATCTCGAACTCTGAGCTGGTGATAGCCTGACCTGAGGTCTATCTTTGAGAACCATCATGATCTATTGATATGATTAAAGAGGTCTTCAATACTAAAGAGTGGGTACTTGTTATTCACGATCACCTGATTCTGGTGACGGTAGTCGACACACAGTCACAAGCTCCCATCCGCCTTATTCGAGAACAAAATCAGAGATGTCCAGGGTGAAACAATGGGTTGGATAAATACCTTCCCTTGCAAGTCCTCCAGTTGTACCCACAACTCACGAAGCTCAGCGGGAGCCATCCGATATGCTGGAGTAGATATCAGTGATGTCCTGGGGTATAGGTCAATGTAGAAGTCTACCTCTCTATGAGGAGGTAGTTCCGGAACGTCGTTAGGGAAAGCATCTGTGTAATGATCCACCACAACTGGAAAACTCGGACTCCGCACATCAACCGCTTCGAGGATGAGACTAGCCAACTGATGTGTGATTGGCCGCCCCTACTCTACGTAAGTCCATCATGCACTGAAAAGGCTCCCTTTTCGCCAGTGAAGGAGAACCTAGTCCCATCCGTGTGGATACACTACACTTTTCACCTAACATAGTCAATCTGAGCATGAACTGTGGATAACCAGTCCATACCCAAGATGACGTCGTAAGGCCTCGACGCTGCTACAAGAAGATCACAGCTGTTGCTCTCACCTCCTATAGTAATCTCACACTACTGGAACCAGTTTGTAATCACCGAGTTTATTTCCATAGGAGTCTCTAGCCGTAAGAATCGAGCCAACGGCTCCGTCGGAATCTCCGAGTTCCGAATGAGGGTAGGGGAAATAAAATAATGACTCACACATGTGTCTATAAGTACTGCAACAAGGGTGGAGTAGACACATATAGAATCTCGAATCATCTCAGGTGCACCGTGGTTGTATACCTCGACTGCCTAGAGCTGAGCCCGCCTTTGTCCGCCAGCTCCTTGTGGTCGGGGTGGACCTCCTGGTTGTAGGTTCCGGGCACAGCGGAAGCGCGTTGGTGGGTTTGCCCAAATTTAATTTTAACGTTAAAAAACGTTCAATCCGAGATCTGTCACGATATAAAATGCCGAATCTTCGGAATAGAATGAAGAACAAAAAGAAAAGAAGAGTCTCGGAACCCTTGAGGAGGATCATCATATGTTGATTATAATTAATTTAATTAATGCATAAGAATTACCTTGTTGGAATTCTTTCTTCGTTGATGTGTCTGGTCACGATTCGGTGATCCGTCGTTGCGTCGTAGAATCCAAGTGTAGGATTCCTCTAGCGGTGATCCACATGTGTGTCACATATCTCCGGACATCACCAAAGAGATCTCTGGGTGCTAGGGCAGAAGAACCTTCGCTTGCGATGTCCGCCATCGACCACCTTGATCCGGTGGAGGATCTTGCTCTCATAACATGAGGGCGTTCTTGGTGGAAAGGGAATTCTCTCTTGGCTTTAGAGTATTTCCAAATCCGTTGTGCACAACAATAGCTCTCAAAAAATGTTGGGGTTGCGAGGATATTTATAATCAGGTTTGAGGTTAATAGAGTTATTACAATAAATAAATGCGTCACGCATTTTATTTATTTCATTAACTCTTATTGAAAACCCCCATGTCGAATTATTAATTCCTTGACATGCGCCCACGCTGATTATAATAAATATAATTTAATAAAACAATATTAAATCCTCAAAATCCCAATTGGAAAAACTACACGGCGTGTAATAATTAATACACGGTGTGTACTTGTTTTCCATAAAACTACACAGCGTGTATATTTAATATACACGGCGTGTACTTTTATTTTCCATTTTTCTCCACCACATTTATTAGACCTTGAGTAATGACTATTTATTTCTTAAATAAATGTAACTGCATTACTCGCTAATAAATATATTATTTTATCCACAGTATATTCTCTCGAATAACTAGTGTCAAAATAAATGCGATCATACATCCTTAAATAATTATTAAACCACAGTCAGGAATAATATTTATTTAACTTGTTAAATTAATATTTAACTGAGATACATGGACACACATAGTGTGTGACCCTCTAGGCCTCTTTCTCAGTGGCATTAGGCTGAGCCTGCCTAATGTCCAAGGTTAGCGTCTAGAAACATGCCAAGGAACCCATAGAGAAATAAGTTAACGCCGCAATAACGTGTCACCTCCTACGAACGCTTACCGTGTAATATAATCCCTTTGTCTCGATATCTCCAATCAAGCGGGTTGCATGCTAGTTCCATCAACCCATGTGCTTGATTATTCTTTCTTTGACATCCCGGAATTGAACTTGCCCATACATTACCATGGCCATGGATTTATTTAGGCTATATCAATTCCATCAAAGGGCCTGAGATATCTACTTCCGTTATGGAACGGAAGGGACAAATCCTTTCTCTCATTATCTATTAATGCGGTATTACTCGTGACGCACCCAACGTATCCTACCTCGCTGCGAACAGTGTGTCGTCACAATTTTCGTCAATACATATAAGTGCGCGAGTTGTAATACCCATTAATAATAATCTTAAAGTCTAAGGATAAAAACACATGTCCGTAGATAGGAACATCCAATGACACTATGAAATGTGGATTTCCTACTGGCAGGTCTCGTTCTCATAATATCCTCATGGATATTACCAAGGGAGCACACCATGAGAAGGTGCCTCAAAGTTTTATGAGTCCTCAACCCTAATGACCTGTATTATTTGTGTCCCTCAAATAATATCATCCGGCCATTGAACATACATTCAAGAACAGTGTTATGGCACTTTCGGGTTCTCATCATAGCAGGGATCCGCTACGACCCTTTAATGCAACAGTTGTTCATAGGACATTATCACATGACATTTCACACAGAAGAACAATCAAGATGTGATAAGGCTTTTATTTAATGAATAAAGTAAAAAGTAGTTGGTTCTAGACCACCAACTCCAACACTGGTGGTGGTGGTGGTAGAGCCTCGAAACATCCTCCACCACCAGCTGCTTGGCCATCTCTTCTTCCACGTCTGCCTACTCCAGGCAGACTGCCATAGTCGAACCTCTGCCTCTACATGGAAGGTCTCTCTACTATATGTTCCTCATCTGCATGGCGGGTCGGGCAGTCACGAGCCATGTGGCCCTGCTCACCGCATGCATAGCACTGCCTTCTTCTCATATAGATGGCTCTGTCTCAGGCGCGCCGCACAACCAAACCTTTATCCTGGGGTTTCCCACCTGATGGCCTAGTCCGCTTCGACCTCTACATCATCTTTCTACTTCCGGATGCAGAAGACTCCACTACATGTTGCCATGTGCTGGGTCTCGTTGCTGTTGACTGCTCAGCGAGAGAACTATCAACTAGAAGGGATCGCTCCAGCACCCCCGCCTACATCGGAATGCTGAAGCAAATCGTCGAAGCCCTGATCTCATGACTGAGTCCCTGCTCGAAGTTTCGGGCCCTTAAGAATGGTTTTCGTACCATATATGTGGTGTACTGTGAGAGGTCAGTGAACCTCACTGAGTACTAAGCTACTGTCATGCTTACCTACTGCAGATCAAGTAACTCTTAAATCCTCACCGCACAAAGGGTGTCTGGAAAAAACTTTGAGTGAAAGAGACTCTTGAGGTCTATCCAGAGTAATGATGCCTCATCATGAACCTCGAGCATCTGGCTCTACCATTTTCCTTCTGCTGCATGCAGGAGAATCATGGAAAGGATCACCATGAGGTCGGCTGGTGTCCTTACCAATATGAAAACTCTCACGACAGCCTCCATCCAATCCTCAGATTCCTGTGGGTCCGTCTCTCCCTGGAACCAGGATGGCCTCTGGAGCTAGAACTCCTGAAACACACTCAGGCGGTGTATACTCTCTGCGGCTGGAGCTGGGGGTATCGGTGGCCCAGCGTGTAGTGGTACCGCTGGTACCTCTGCTGTGATGGGGTCCTGCACTGAGGCCTCTTCGCTCGGTGGGATACCATCTTGTACGAAACTCAGAATCCTAGCTGGCTGCCTTCGTGGGGCCATCCTGAAAAGAAAACGGTGTGCCATGGTTAAATCATTATACCTGGTGAGCTGGCACAAAGTAATCATGAAGAAAACATTTTCAAAGTAAACACACATGTAATCTGTGTTTTTGTGCACTAGGTCGGAGATCAGAAGTCAGAGTCCTAGTGTATAGATACGTCGGCCGCCACACCAACACCAGTTTCCCAAAACTGAAAACCACACCCAAAACACTTATCACTATTGTTGTTAAATGAATCATAGCCCAATTTCTATGGTAAAACTAACTCCTATGATGCCAATTTGTCAAGACCCATCCTCGGGGCCCGTGTCGTGACTACCACAAGCCCGCCTTCCGTAGGCCAGGGGCTGGCGATTATCACCAAAGGCGAATCCCTAATAAAAAGAGAAGGCACTGCCTTTAATCCTTTAACACACACACAGTCTGAACACAAGAAGTAGAGGCACCATGTACTAAAATAGAAAAGTAAAGTTTGCTAAAAGTAAGTTGGCCAGTATACAAACCCAGTTGAACAACAAGTACAAGTACAAGTAAAAAGGAAAAATAGTTCTTGGATCGTCCACCGGGGAATCCTACCTGAAGGGCAGGTACAGAACTCAAATAACTCATCCCTATGGTACGTCCCATCTAGTCCAGCTACGAAAAGCCTTCGTCCGTCACCCTCAGCCTCGATCACTGCTGTCCGTCATCTACACATAACACAACAAGGTGCGGGCGAAGCCCGTGTAGGGGTGAGTATAACAATACTCAGTAGGGGACCCCGAGACCCCTGAAGGTATCCCAGAGTCCACAAAGGATAAACCTTAGTATAAAGATACAATCACAAAGTATCAACCAACCCTACATAGGTATATGCCCATACATATACATAAGTTACCAGTCACAGTCCGACTCCAACTCTTGATCCCAAACACAACCCAGTCCACAAAGGAAGTAAAGTCAATCACCATAATGATAATGGTTGAAAGACATGACTCAACTCACACAGGTATACATCTTTCGTAGTGTGATAGAGATGATCAGATGTTGTCACTAATTCATCTAAGTTGTCGAACGTACACAGGATACATGACTAGCTAAGCTGTCAGACCCACATAGGATATAAAGCCAGCTATTCTATCAGACCCACACATGATACAGGAACCAAAGTCAGAACTGTCAGACCCATAGAGGATCCCGGTACGGTTGTCATTGTTGTCAAGCCCACAGAGGATTCCGGTTCAGTAGTCATCGCTATCGAACCCACAGAAAATTCCAGTACATTAGTCATCGCTGTCGAACCCACAGAGGATTCTGGTAGAGTAGTCATCATTGTCGATCCCATGTAGGATTCCATTACAATAGTCATTGCAGCCAACACTAGGGTTCTCGTACACAACACGCTCGATTTCGGGAGGTTACGCTTCTCGAGTCAAGTGTTGATACATCAACTACCACGAAGTCTCAAGTTAATGTATCATGTAGTTCCGTCTCATCAAAAGGAACCAAACGCGACTGACGACACATCAATCAGACACCCGGTCTGAGAGTTATTAGCATTTTCGTTTCAGGGGCCCAGTTGTATTTCCTTTCGATCCAAACCCGGTTGTTTTCCAAATTTGTCCAAAACTCACATAGAGTATCGTAAAAGTACCCCCTCATCGTGAGGGTACTAGTGATGTAGACAACGCGTCGATCAGATGCACGGTCTTGAAGTTATTCACATTTAAGCGAAGACGGGCCCGACCCGTCAAACCCAGTAAGCGGGCGGGTCTGCCCAACCCGGCTCGTCGGGTCCACCCCGGCATGGGGGTCGGCCCAGCCCAGTGGGGCGTAGCCCACCTGGGGACCATGCCCGTGTTGCAGGCCGGTCCAGTTCGCATAGTGGCACCGCCTCCTCCCTTGCCCGGCCGGCTGTAGCCGGCCGGTTCTACCCCGCACATGCGGCACGTGTTGTGGGCCACAGTTCTCCTTACGCGGTGCCTGTAGGCGCCGCGGTTCTCCAGCCTGGCTGGATGGAGGCCAGCCGGTTCTCCCAGCTGAGTGGCCCACGGATGCAGGTCGCGTCCTCCTCCGTGCGGTGCCTGCGGGTACTGCGGTCCTCCAGCCCGGCCAGTTCTTCCAGCCCGACTGGCACGTGGCCGGCCGGTTCCTCCAGTTGAGCGGTCCACGGTTGCGGGCCGCCGTCTCCCTCCACACGACACCTTCGTGCACCGCAAATCATGCACACCAACCGACCGGATCGGCCGTCCGATTGTCTCGCTATCCGGGCGGCCCGAGCGGCCGCCGGTCTCCCTCCACGCGGCCGGCGCGCAGCCTCCTCCACCTCCGGTCACCGATGTCGCCGCCTCTTCCATCTCGTGGTTCTTCTCTGGTGTAGTTCGATGGAACCGCGCCCTTTCGGCTTTGCCTCCGATGTCAATCAACAATAACCAATGGAGGGGCATCGGGCCGTGTTGGTTCGGCTCGTGCCCTCCATATTAGGTGATATCAATTGTCCAACGATGAACCAAAACATTTTTCAAAAAACAATGGTATAATTTTATTCATTTAAAAATAATCAAATCCCCCTACCTCGTATTTGTCGTTGAACGCTGATGAGTCACGGATGACGGATGTCGTTACGTCAACGTTGGAGGAGGTAGAGCTCGGTGAAGTCGAATCGAGTCGACACTGTCTGTGTACATCGTGGGTGGCAGTGCTTCCCTTCCTTACTCTGCTCACAGAAGATAGAAGGTGTTGCTTCACGTTCTTCGATGACATGGAGCGTTATTCATCAAGAGGACGGTGTTATTCCAAGCTCTCCCCAAGGATTAATCTCCAAGACAAAAATAAAATAATTACTACTCCATTATTTTATTTGTTTCCATGCAAAAAGAATTCAAACTTTATCAAATTAATTAATTGGCATTATTTAATTTGGTGTGATGGAACCATAATGAGGGAAGGTGGAAAGGCTCCACCATAAAGTGGGAGTTCATGAGTTAAAGGGGGGGGTCCAGGGGAAGTTGAGGGGTTTGATGCTTGTGTGGGCCCCGACGCATAATATCCTCCCATGGGAGGTTATGTGGGGGTGGGCCCCACCTCCAACTTCCCCTTGGAGAATTTAACCTCCACTTAAGTAAAATTACATCGCACATAATTTTTATTTAATTTATTAAGAATCTCCCAAAAAAATTAACTTCCATCGTTAATAAAATGAAACTACGATAAAGGTCTTCTTTAGAGAATATAGGCGTTGCGAGTTCATTGGTTTCCTCTGATTTCAATTCTGAGCACCGGTTCAAAAGATATAAAAACCAGCACATACGATTACTGAACATACCCAAACAAAACTTCAGAAATTGATTTCGGGCACACCAGGTCTCGGAATCAAGCGCCGTCAGAAACTACAGACTCTTAAAATTCCCATGTATTTAAGGAAAAAATTTCCATTGGATTTTCGGGTCTTTACAGTTGAAGGGGATATTTTTTAATTGGAAAATAAAATTTCCCTTAGAGAATAATGTTAGTAAAAAAACGAAGATCTCCATAATTTGTAACATTCACTAAATTATTCATAAGAAGAACTATGAGATTAGTTTCAAGAATTTATGAAGTCCCTTATAGGTACAATATGATAGATAACATACTTTGTATACTATATATGATATTCTGGATGGTATGGGAGATATGTAAAGGCATGTGTATGATATTTATCGGAATAAATATGATTCAAAAGATCATACGAATTATATTTTGAATCAACAGCTCTATATGTTAGATCACTACTGTGATGCATAAGATATTCTATTTTTTCATAAGGTTTATTATTTTGTGAAAATGTGAATTTTGTAGATATTAAAGTCAGATAATGTTGAGATATTCTTCACGTAAAAATATCATTATGGTTTTTGTTTTTTATCCATGAATAAATCTGATTCAAAAGGAGGATTAAATGAGTAGAAATTATGAATATCACTACCCAATTATTTTTGGACATTCAAATATGATTATTTGAAAATAATTTAAGGTAATTTAATATAGGGACATTACTGGAAGAATTTAGTTGACAGAATTAAGTGAGAGTATGGGTATTATAGAAATATCAATTTTGAAAAGTTGTTAGATGTTTATGAATATTCCAAGGCATCGGGGTATAAAATCTAATGATCCATACATGTTATAAATAAATATTAAATTTAAATAGATTAATAGTCATGACTTAACATAATGATCCATGCTAGAATCATATAGTAATAATGCCTTTGGAAACATGGTTACGTAAAAAATTGGTAAATGAGTGAACTATATCTTCTCCAACAATGTTATTCAAAATTAATACCCTTATTAGAAATGTCATGCGTAATTCCATTATTCATAAAAGTGGTAAATTGATCATAAGAAAATGTGTGCCAAAATTATCATTTAGGGTAAACAAGAGATATATCAATATAACGTGTGCATAAGGTAATGGGAACATGATAATAAAAATTGAAAACCATACACCGGATATCATAGATCATAAATTTGAGTCATGGCATAAATTGTGGTAGTTTATAAGATATGAATCATAAATCAATAAAAGAATATACTCCATATAATCATAAAATTGGAATAAGACATGGAATTTTGGCATACACATAAGCATAGAAAATCATATCATTATTACTATAGGATCATTTCAAAGGATGTAATAGTAGAATCTGTTCAATCTCTAAACAATTATAGTATTATAGGTTCACTCTAGAGACTATCATTATGTAAAAGGTCCCTTACTGAACATGGATCACTCCCCATTCCATCCCTATATGTATCATGGGATATTAATCAATACCTAATTAATTGGAGGGAGATATTGGTCCAACCCGTTACATAATTAAAATCATAAATATGTGTCCAAAAATATCATACAAAATTTATCATATAAGAACCTATGAAAATAAAAACGGTTCCTAAAAATTTCAACATAGTATAACTTTTGGAAAAGAATACAAGTTTCATAAACATTTTATCATTTTATCATAGCATCACCCATGAAAAAGGAATGGGTTTCATAATCATATTTTAATTATAAAAATTAATCATCCTAAGAAATAATAATTAAGATATCATTTTATTATATCCCCTATAATTCCTATGTAACATAAAAGGATGTCAACATAGGTATAAAATATTTTTGAAAGATTATGAGGAATATTTCTTAAGAAAAATATCATTTTTATTTTTAATAAAAATATTTTAAAATTAATAATTTCCAAAATGTTTAGGACAACTTTTTCATTGTAAATAAACCTTAAAATGATAAAACTAATCTTAAAATTATTTATTTTTAATGATGGTGGAAATTTTCATTCTTGTCATACATATTAAAGAAGATTATATACACTTTTTCAGTACAATGTCCAAACAACCTTGTTTGAAAAATGATAAAAATTTTACTTTTAAAATATTTTTTAAAAATTATATGAAGGAGAAAATTTCGATTTTGAATAATTTAATAATAGTAAGAAAATTATTTAAAAAATTTTTAGAGGACATGTACATTGATGAAAATGTATTTTTAACAGAAGAGAAAAATAAAATCAGTTTTCCTTGAAATCATTCTTTTGAACTCTTGAATACATAAAGAGATGAACATGAAATAAGGACATATATTTTTCTAAAATAAACATATGAGGATAAAATTAATTAGTCTATTGATATATATATATATCATATGATTTTGTGATGAGAAACACAATCATAACAATTCTGATAAACATTGATATTATAAAATAATACCTTTAACACTTCGACATCTTTTGTATCATAATACCCATGAAAGAAATAACACTATATTTATGTGTATATAAAATAATATTGAAGATTAAAATAATAAAACTCATTCAGGGTAAGAATATATACAACACCCATGAAAAAAGTTATGTATAAGGCATGTGTCCCATAGAAATAAAATTGAGATGAAAATCCCTTACCTTATGTCTCGAATTAATTCAAAATTGTTCGAATATCCTATATAATAAATATATTAATATTTATAAATATTGTAAAAAACTATAATTATATGTATCCTGTAATATATTATTTATCTATAACCTTTTAACAACCATTCATTAAAAATTACATGGTAGAATCATGTTTCGGGTATTAACAACTTTGTTTTTCATATACATTTTGATTTGGTACATTTAGTTATTTTACTTTGATCATGGTTAAATGATATCTAGTATGATAACCATTAAATTAATATCACACACACACACACATATATATATATATATAAATATATTAATTTGATATATTTTTAGATTAATCCATAAATTTTAGATATAAAAAATGAATTACATCGTTCATGGAGACAACAGGTCATTCGTACACATGAACGTTGATTCCATTTTCTCAATATAAGGAATGAAAGGGAGGTAAAATATATATAAACATTAAATATTTATTATTATATCATATATACCACAAATATTTATTAATCTTACCCTTATTATGTTCCATTTAAAGTGAAAGTGAAAAATGAGTCACATTGCTTCGCGAGGTGGTAGTATTTTGTATACATGAGCATTGTTATCATATTTCAATATAATGGAAATTAATAAGGTGTGTGTGGAATTATAATTTAAGTTGTATAATTATGTAATAAATATTGTATAAATATGTTAAATTCATCACTATATTCATTCTTTATAGGTGGTTATGGAAAATATATGGCATCAGTTCACAAGGTGGCAGTCCATCATACACACGATCAACGATATCATTTCCCACTGGATGGAATAAGGGATAGAAGTAGGTCATGAAATTAATGTATTAAAATATTAGTATAGTTTTTGGAAATATTATTATTATATTGCATTTTAATAATATTTTAATGTGTTATATGAATAATGAAAATGAAAACGCATTGTTAAAGACTATACAAATTCATTGGAAACCCCATTTTGTTTTACACCCAATTTCTTATTATGAGGGTTTCATAATAAAAATATGGCCTCAATAATGTTGATTGGGAATTAAAGAAGTTATTTTGGTATTTATTGGATGAACCAAAAGATTTATTATGTGTAAAGAGGAGAGTATATGGGGTGGCTTGTTATAAGAAGAGGAGAGGACACACCATGGATTTTTGAAAAGAGAAATGTGTTGTAGAATTTTAAAATTTCAAAAAAGAACCAAAATACGTCATTATTGATCCTTATATGTAAAACTTTCTCAATATTTCCATATAAAAGGAATTTGATATGATTTTGGGTCATTTTAACCCTTAATTTCGATTTTAACCCCTGGTAAACCGGATTTAATCTTTACAGTATTAACTAATTTTTACTGTTTTTTCTCTTCATTTTGACAAAAAATTAAGGTTTAATTATTATGTAATATTATGTTTTATTTTTCCAAATATTTAATCTATATTTTAAAATTCCATTCATAGAATCAGTAATTTAAAATTTAAAATTAAACACGTAGATGCTATGAATAAGTGGTTTTATAAAGAGAATTTTTTCATAAGTATAGAAAGTTTTAATATCAACATTAACTATGTAATTGATTAGAATAACCTAAATTGGGTTGAAAAATATATAATTGGACTAATTTTAATTTTAAAACCATATTAAAATAAAATGGAGCTTGGAAATTAGCTAAATGAATGGGGTGTTTTTAATATAAATCAGTATTTTATTTATACTCAATGAAAAATTAATATTTACAGAAAAATATTACTAATTAACTAAATGATAATTTTGGAATTTATATTTAAAAAATAATTTTGTTAATACATATTCTAAAATTTAAAAATGTCTTTTATTATTCATTCATAAAATGTAATAAATTTTTTTTATAAAATTATGTTTGAAGCATATAAAATCTTTACTAATAATTATGTGCATGCCTATAAATATATAATATTTATCTAAAAAAATTATACTCACTTTTTAAAATAAGGTTATTAATATTATTAATTCGATTTTTAATTTCCATGTTATAGTATTAATGCTTTATTAATAATATTAATAGGATGTTATGGTTCGTTAAAACATAGTGTTACATGTATCACAAGCTATAGAAAAATTAATTTTATTCAGAAAACAATTAAAGAATTCTTTGTGTGTTACATTATAAACCCATTAAAATAAATGTTCCTTCAAAATGACATCACTTTTTTATAAATAAAAAAGGATACTATAACCTTATTATATCCTCAGGTTCCCATATAGATTTCTCAAGATGGTGGTTTCACCCAAACAAATTGACCAACTAAGGGGACATGTTTTGTATGACTTTATTTATACAATATATAATAACCACTGGTAGTTTTTTTCAAAAAATATATTACACTATTGGCATGATATATAAGTTCAATACATATGTTGGAACAGGTATGTACTTACTTATGAGAGATACATCGAACACATTGTGGAGATGGGAGAGGTTTGGTGGAAGCGCCAAACGATAATAAAACATCTATATTTGATCGTTAATTTCATATGTATTAATATTCATAGGTCTAATCATTCACTTAATAAAGAATATAATCACAATTTTTAATGGTGGAATTCATAGAAATAATCTATAACCAACTTTAAATTCACCATCAATCATTAAAATAAATTTTCTACTAACATTATACTTCCCTTATGTGTTTATAATGGCTCTAACCTTATCATCCATTTCATTAGATATCTTAGTTCTGAATATAATTATTTTCCGAAATTCGTCCAATTAATTGGTGTAATATACATCCCTCGATTGAGTGATTCACGAGGATATATCTGATGTATTTGTTGAAAGATATTATTGTATAAAAACTCAAAAAAAAGAAAGGGGTTGATCCAAACCACCTTTGAAATCCATAGAACTAGATCTCAATATGTCCACAAGGTTCTAAACTTTTCATTTAGACTAAAATTATTTTTTATGATCATACACAGTAAAAAATATTAACTCTATATCAAGAGTTTTCTAAATACTTCACCATAACATCGACGTAAACCTCATATCCCAATCAAATAAAATAAAATTCCATACTCCATGTAACATTAAACATTATTTAATTTATATTAAGTAAATATGATGTTGAGATAATTCATATCTGATAGATATAAAGTATAAAAACATTTTAATATGATCGACTAAAACCCAAAAATCACTATTCCCTTTAGTTTTTTTGGGGTGCCTGATGAGAAAATCCATGGTGGTGTTTTCTCATTTCCATTCTAGTATTGTTAATGGTTATAACAACCCCTCTGAATTTTTTCTCTTATCATTGACTTTCTAAACTAACAATATCTAAGATACAAAATTTTGTATAAGTCTCTTCATTCCATCCCACTAGAAATACTCTTTCAATTATCTATGCATTTTTTTACTTCTTGGATGAATATAGAGTGACTAACTTAAATCCTCTTCTAACAGCTCCGTTATCAAATATTGAATGGATGAAAATCATAAACAGTTCCTAAATCATACATTCCATCATAATCATGGTTTAACATTGTAATATTTATCACCTTATTTTGTAGCTCCATATCATCATTTTATGCCCAATTAACCCTAAAATTTATTAGTGGTTGAATACTAATTTGAGAAAGATATTATATCTCCCCTTACATCACTATTTATAGATCTATCCTTTGAAAATACAGAAATAATGGATCTTTTTTATTCTTATCTTAGATAATATAGCATGATTATTTTGACTCAAATCATCTTCCACATTGTTAACTTTCCTAGGGTTGTATTGTATTGAGAAGTCATATTCTGGATTCATTTATAACCATATTATACAGTATATGTTCAAATACTTATATTTGAATATATAATTTTAAATGTTTTGATCGGTATTTATATCAATATTTTACCTATAAATATTATTCCTCTATATATGTAATGAAAAAAATATAGTAACTAACTAAAACTCATGATTTGGTTAATTTTTATCATGAACCTTTAGTTTTATTGTTAAATAATATATAAACATATCATTATAAATGATAATAAATCCAAAAACTGTTGGATTCATCACTATATTTTAAAACCCTTCGTCAAATATTGGGTAACTTAAACTTAGTTTCACTAACTATCGATATCTTTATTTCCATGAAATTTCACCCACATTTATCTATGAAGAGAAGCTTGGCTGCATTATTTGTTAACATGAGGAGTGGATTAGATAATCATGAGTAATTCTCCCAAAACCATCAATAATATCTATCTGAACCAAGAAAACATCATCTCTTTGTTACCATGGTCGTTCTAGATTAATCATTAATAGTCTATGTCATTGATGGATCCATCTATATGCCCTTACATGAGATTATATGACTAGAAAATGAATCCTTTTTTACCCATAATTAACACTTTATAAATTTTAATTACAGTCTATCCATCCTTAGGGTCATTAATATGACCCTCAAGTGATCTTCATTCACTTATGTTCTCTTTTAATATATAATAATTCCATATATAAAGATAACCAAAAACTAATCAAGGTAATATCTAAAGTCTCTTTTCATTCAATCCATACAGATAACAAGGGAATTAGTATGCCCATATGGAATCACCATATACTCATTTTTTATGACTTGTACGGAAAACTACTTTAGGTATATACTCCTTCTTATCCCCAAATTGATGATATCCAGAGTGAATTTAAATATTGTAAAAGTGTTAAGATAAGCGTAGTTGATCAAATAAGTCATTAATACTAGGTAGAGGATACCTATTCATGATATTTATTTTTTTCATTTTCTGATAATCAATGATAATTCTCGTTTATCCTTTTTATTATTAACATATATAATATATTTTCCCAAAGGTACACACATCACCAAATGAATCCCTTGAAAACTTTCTTCTAGATTTTATTCTTCAATTCTGAAAGCCCAAAAATAGACATTCTATAGGGTTTCTCTGAAATGGTAGTGGAAAAAGTTATGAGTTATATTTAGAACACAAATTTATGATTCGATAAAAGACTAGAAAAATATTTTTATAAGAAATAAACAAACTCCCACACAATATGAATATCATAAATGTTGAGTTTCCCGCTGAACAATTTTCATAAAAACCATTTTTTAATGGGAATCAAGACCCATACAGTTGATGTGATTCCCATTAGAAGTTCATATTTATCATCACAATGATAGATGAAGCTAGGCTGGTTGAAAAAAATCAAACGTGACCTTTATTACTCATAAATTGATGTGGGATTAATGAAATGAAAAAAAATCAATTACAAGGATAACATCAAATTAAACTACAGTAATAATGATATAATTTCTAGGATTCACAATCCCACCAAATTTAACCAAAGAATAATCATATAATTGACATGATTTCATTATAAAATTTGGGGTTTTAACTACTAAATAAATATATATTCTATAAGGATATTTATTATAATCCCCTACTACATTTAATGATATATAGGAATTCAGTTATCTAATCTCATGTATGGTACATTAAAATTTGAGCATGACTTTTACCACCCCATTTTCTTCACCCTATGATAAATCCTTTGGTAAACCCAAAATGTTTAACAAGACTATCATGTATATTTAGTCATGGAAATTCACTCATAGGATGTCTAAATCATGAAACATTATTTTCAATATATGAAAACTTATGCATAACCTAAGTTAGTAATGGTCACAATTCAAACCCTACTGTATTTTTCATAAACAATTAGTGAATTTAAAAGTTGTATACCCCACATGTGTTAAAATAGTGTTTAATGAGGCTCATTGTTGTGTAGAAAGTGATGATAAATTATAGATAAATGTTCCCATTTTAGAGTTATTACCCCAATTTAAAGCAGGTCCAGATAAACATATACATAAAGTATATAGATATGGATTTAATTACCTAGAAACCTCTCCCTCTCTCCTTCTCATAATTTCTAATACATTCCTTGGTTCATCCTTAAAATTATCCTCAGACATATCCATATGGATCTCACTAAGGATTTATCAACCTAGATTCCAAAGAGCAACTAAACCTTGTTATAATATAAACTAAAATGGCCCACAATTCACATACATTGATATTACATCTGAATAGATTAAAATTAATTACATGACATAAATATCCATTCTAGAATTATATCGGTCTAGAGCCTTTGGAATCCTGGTTACATATCAACTTGTTCATAAGTGAACTATTTCTTATTCCACTGAGATAATAATAACTATCACCCTCTATAAACATATCATACATATTACCTTTCATTATAACTTTGGTGAGGGAAACATAAGAAAGGGTAATCTTAGATGCTCTGTATGGTTAATAATTGGATATATCAACACAACATGAGCATAAGGTTATGTGAACATGAGAATAAAATTTTAAAACAATTCCCTTCAAATGAAAAATTGTAAACATGATTCATCGAATAAATATTATCAATTCATAAGAGATGAATCATATAGGAATCAATTAAAATAATCCATGGAAGTATGATAAGGCATGAAATTGTGGAATTAGTATAAGAGTAAAAAATAATTTTCTTAGTTATCCCAGTTCACCAAAAAGGCTATCGTATTATAATGGGTACACTCCAAAACAATTGTATTATCCAAGGTTCACTCCTAAGAATATCATTGTGGATGTTGTTCCTTACTTAACTGGGTTCACTTTCAATCCCACTCCCATTTATCTCATGAGATAAAAATGTTTAACAAATACATTGGAGGGATATATTGGTCACACACATCACAAAAATATCATACATAAGTGTGCCACAAGATCATTAAAAATTTCTTATATCATAACCCATTAAAAGAAAAACCTTTCATAATCATCTCATCAAGACATAACCCTTAAAAAATAAACTTTTTTTATAAAAGTTTAATCATTTTGTCAAAGCATAACCCATGGAAACAGAATGACTTTCATAATTTTTTTTTCATAATAAATATTATCAATCCTGAGAAACAATAGGGATTGTATCATTGACTCATGTCCGTAGTAAAGCTCATGTATTGTCAAATGATATCATATTATAAGGAAAATGAATTTTATAGATCTCTTGGAACATTTTTTGAGGGAAATACCCTTTTTATTTTGAAATAAATTATTTCAAATATAATAATTTCAAATATATTAATGGATTTTTTTGAAAAGGGCATCAATTAATAATAATATATGGTTAAAATAATTGATTTTTTGTGATGGTAGAAATTATTTTCATGCCGTACACATTAAAATATCTTTTTCTTTAACCTTTTTTATAAAAAATCAAAACTACCTCATTTGGTAAATAATAAGTATATTACTTTTAAAATATTTCATGAATATCAAAAAAAGGGTAAAAATGAATTTAAAAACCATTTTAGAATAGTAAAAAAAATTATTTAAATCATGTTTTGAAAACATGAGAATTAAAGAAAAAAACTTTTTCGCCGAAAAGAGAAATAGAGTCAGTTTTCCTTTAAAAATATATTTTAGACTCTTAAGTACATAAACAAGATAAAGTAAAAGGAAAAAATATCTTCATGAAATAAAAATATGATAGAAAAATTGACGAGTTTATTGAGAGATAGATAATCATATTTAATCACCAAAAACTTAATCATAAACAAACTCAATAAACAATAAGATTGTGACATAAAAACTCTAATACAATAGTAATATTTTAAAAGTAGGCCACATGAAAGAAATAAAAATACATGGATTTGTATATAAAATAATTATTAGGAGAATAATGATAAAATACATTCATTAGTATCATATATACTAGAAAAAATAAAAAAGTGGTGTATATGGCATGTGGCCCAAACATATAAAAGTTTGAAAAAAATCACTGACCATAATTCTCAAATTCCATTATACACATTCAATATTCCAATATATTAAGTATATGAATATTATAAATTCATTATTGAACAATAAAACAATTTTTCATACTATATATCACATTCTTATTACCTTTTATAATATATTTAAAAGAAATTCAACATTAAAATCATGTTGTGAGTAGTAATTTTTTTTCTTTTCACGTATGTTTTGAATTGGTATTTTTGGTCCTTTTACATTGATCAAGGTTCCATTATGTACAAAATTTTATCCATTATATAAATATCATATATATTCAAATATATGTATTTATATTAATACATAAATTTTAGTGATAGAAAATTAGTTGAACTGTTCATGGAGATGGTAGGTTGTACACATTCATGAACATTGTTTCCATTTTCATGACGGATGAAATTATTGGAATGTAAATAAAATAAAAATCTTAAGATTCATTATGATTTAATAAATATCATTAATATTCATTAAATTTATCCTTACTACTATCCATGTAATTTGTAAGTGAAAATTGAATCTCATCGCTTTATGACATGGTAGTCCTCTATATACCCAATCGATGACATCATATTTCCATGGAATGGAAAGTAAGAAGGTATGTGTGATATTATAATTAAAGGAGTATAATTATGTTCTAAATATCATTTACATATGTTGAATCAATTTTTATATCAATCCATGAGATCTGGTTCAAAGCCCCATACCCTCATAGCCCAGAACCGGTGCATTACTTTACTGCATTTTCATAGGTACACGACTTGAAACCCAACAGACCAGTCAGTTTAGCAGTTTTTGAAACCTAATTACATAGTTGAAATATATATTATAATTGAATCTATTAAATTAAATATAGTGAATCATTTTATATCACTCATACACTCCTAGATTAATTTGGAATATCAATCAAAATATACATATTGTAATCTGAGTAAAAATAAATCCAACGAAAGGGAAGAGATCATATGCTCAGTAAGGGTAAGCATACAAAAAAAGATATTATGAACAAATAAGAATAAATATATAATTGAAAAAAAAAATAAATTTAAACATAATCTTGATCATAATATGAAATGAATAAATAAATATAACACAATACAATGTAAATAATCACATGGATATTAAACTAGACTAATAATAATTTGGAATATCAATAACTAATCTCATAGTGATGGAATGGATAATGTGAGGAATTGTAGAGATACCATCAAGGATTCATCCAAGACACTATTCATAAATGGTTGAGGCCTCGACCAATATCAAAACTACTTTTTCTCGCAATATCTATCGATGCATCAAGAGGATATAGGGGACCCATGCCATTAATTTCTATGTCCAAAATGCATCTCTCATATAAAAACATAAACGACATAATCATTCATATTGAAATACAATTATATGAAGTGTGAATAAATTAAGCATAAATCAATAATGGTATAAAAATAGAACATCCAAAATCAAACTGAACATAATCTCCAAAATAAAAAATATTATATGGTATCATAAAATATCGACATCAATAAAAAATAATATCCAACAAAGGATTTTTACAATAATGAAAATACTATAGAAAAATCAATAAACATTTCATGAGATAAATAAACAATTTTAATTTATAATTGTTAATTTAAAAGTTCATGAAATTTCAAAAGAAATTATTTTCATTGAAATTAATATTGTAAACATTTAATGGAATTTTCATGACATTTGGATGTCATGATAGAGAAAAAAGTTTCTCATTCCATATAAGTTAAAAACATTCCTTTTGAAAACTTAATGTGAAATTGAATCAAATGAACTAAATGATATTTAATGAGGATAAATTAATCTAATTACACTTTATAAAATTATTAAAAATATAATTTAACAATATATATTTTATTGAAGAAGAAGATGTTTTAAATTAAAATGCAATATTTTATCACTATTCATCAGAACATGAAACATATCAAAAAAATTAAAATAATTGATCCAAATTGAAATTCTATATTCAAATTTCAATGAATACGAATTTTTTATCAAATATATATTATAAATGTGTCAAAAAATATAGATTTAAAATAGGTGTGCCATCAAAATACGGTAAAATAGTCTATAAAGAAATATAGATTTTTAATGATTAAAATTGAATTCATTCTTATCATATGCCTATAAAATAATTTTTCTAAATTTTAGAAAATTATATATATAAATTTTATAATGTTGATAAAACTATTAATTCCAGATATTTTAACAGTGGTGTTATAAAAGTATCTTATGAATAGATCACGGTGTGTTAAAACAATGTGTTGCATCAACACAAGCTACTAAATTTATTTAAAATAAATGTAAAATAAAATCATTATGTGTTACATTCATACCTCCTACAAAAACGTTATCCTCAATATTTCTATAATATCACCTGAAAAAGGATTTGGGTAGTTTTTCATCATAATTTCCTCTGGTACCTACATTTCCTCTTCTTTTTTATGAATTTTCCACAGTAATATTACTATCTAAGTCATCCAATTCCCCTATAATTGTACTCTAGTATCCAGAATCTGTATTGGATCTTAACAGTAATACTGATCATGTTCTAGTTTGATTTTTTCATTGTGGAGAAATGAATTTGTTCTATCATGTACTTCCATAACAATGATATGTGGAACACATTAGGAACTTTGGAGATAGTTGGTGGAAATACTAAATGATAAGAAATAATTCTAATTTGTTGTATAATTTCAAATAGGTTTTTGTACATTAGGCTCTGTTTCCTTCTCACACAGAATCTTATAATACCCTTCCCTATATATACATTCAAGAACACATGATCTCCCACATGAAATTACAAATCCTTTCATATGTTATCATAGTAGATCTTTCACATACATTGAGTTTCTTTGATATGGGTTTGAATGTACTTATATATTTACACAGTTTCTTCCAAATGTTCTGGGGCTATAAAAATCCTATCACCAACATCATCACAACAAGTTGTTCCATGAAATTTTTTTCCATATACTTCTTCTTACGAAACCATTTGAATACTTTACTGGAATTGATTGTTATAATAAAATTCTACCCAAGGGAAATACAGGTCCGACCTACCTTCAATGTCATGTGAGGATGATCTCAAAATGTCTTATAATGTTTCATTATTAGTTTTAGATAGTCCATAAGTTGTATTATGTTAGGCGGTGCTCAAATGAAGCTCAGAATTTAGAGAATTCTAAATATATTTTTAAACTTTTGATGTAAAATGTGGATCATGATCAAACACAATTTAAAAAGGTTCACCACGAAATCTTAAATATTAATTAATATAAAGTCTTACTAGGAGTCAAAGAGTTTAATCATTTCTTATAGAAAGAAGTTGTGTTGATTTGATAAGGCAATAATCAGTAACCCAAACCGCATCATTCTTTCTCAAATTTCTTTGTAGTCGTATGAAAAAATCCATCATAATGTCATCCCATTTCTAAAAAATTATTGGAAGAGGTTTTTTGAATCCTAGAGGATTATGTATCTCAAACATCACTTGTAGACTAACAATAAATCTTGACACATAGTCAGAAATTTCCCACTTCATATTATCCCAGAAAAATATTCCTTAAAATCTCTATATATCATTATGTTACACTGGTGTATAGAGAAATTTATGAAATGGGAATCATCTGATAATTAACATTTAAATTTGGTTATAGAAGGACACAATTTTTCTTTCCAAATATTAAAACACAATCTTCATATACGACGTCTTTTAATTTTTCATCATTCAATGATTTTATTTTCATTTGGAAATTCTTGTCCTATGATAGAGAACTTTTTATATTTTCAAAAAAATTTTGATTGGAAATAATTTGAAAAACTAGTGATGTTTAACCTTCCGTGATAACTACCATACCCATCATTATTATAACCATTAACACATGATCCATTTAAATCTTCATTTTGTTCAAAACTCTATGATCCATCAAGCTCAATCCATCCTCCACCTTATTATGCTTCCCTGGGTTGTAGTGTTTTGAACAACAATAATTCTTTATTATCTAAAGCCATCTCTTTTTCCTAGTATTGATTTCTTTCTATGATAAGATATATTTCAAAATCTTATGATATTTATATATATCACAATTTTTACCATAGATGTAGTGTCTCTATATCATTTGATAAAAGAGGAAAAATACCAACTCAATATCATGATTTGGATAGTTTTGTCCATGTGTTTTAACTACCTTAGTGCATATGCAATAACTATATAATTATGGATAAAAACCAAGTAATTTCCAGGATTAATCACTATAAATCACAAATATTCTATTTTATAATTATAATGTCAAGATAATATCATTGAACAATATTCAATTTAATTCATCAAAAAATTATTCACATTGATTATCCATATGAATTTAGTCACATTATGTGTTATCTTGGTTAATGGGCTAGCTGATCAAGAAAAATTAAAAATAAAACACCAATAGTAATCTATTAAACCAATGAAACTACATACCTATGTTATGGTCATTGGTGTAGGCCATTAATGGATTTAATTTGTATTTATAGGATCAAAAAAATTCCATCCTTAGAGATAATATGGCCATGAAAAGAATTTCCCTAAAGCCATAATTATCACTTTCTAAATTTACTATTTAACTCATTCCTTATGAGAGTATCAAGAATGATCAACAATTGATTCTAATGATATTCATAGATTTTATAATACTCCAGAACATCATCAATGAATACCACAACAAAATCATCAAGTTATTCCTTGAATACTCTCTTCATTAGATCTATAAATATAGAGGGTTTATTAGTGAATCAAAATGGTATTACTATAAATTATATTGTTTATACCACATTCAAAATGTGTCCTTTATTTAATCTAAATTTATGATAACTAGAATAAAGGTCAATCTTTAAGAAAAATTTATCTCTTTGGAGACTATAAAATAAATCATCAATGCGAGGCATATGATACAATTTCATATTATAATAGAATTTCTTTCCCTATAATCAATACAAATCCTATAGGATCCATATTTCTTCTTAATGAAGATAATGAGGGATCCCCTTAGAGAAACACTATGGTAAATAAATCATGTTTTACCCAACTCCTATAATTGATTAGTCATCTCCACTAATTCTACCATTTCTATTCTAAATGGAATCATTATTATGGGTATTTCATTAGGGATTAAATCAATGTTGAACTCAAATTAATGCTCTTAGGATATCTGGGCAATTACTCAGAAATTACCTCAATTTATACCTTTAAAATTGGCAAATCTTCAATTTTATGATTATTTTCTTCATCCATTGATATCATTTTCTCTTCCTCCCCATGAATTGGATTATGTTGATCAGATAATGAATTTTAATCTATAAATATAATGTATTCTTCCTCTTCATCACAAATCATATTTTCTTTCTTCTTGATATAATTTTTTTCATTATATTTTTGAATCCCTTTAATAGGTAATATATCAAAGTCACCCATAGGTATGATGGAAATTTCAGCACGAAAATAATGTTTATGTGTCACAAAGAGGATTTCCCAACACATATTTGTTGTAATGAGACTTCCCTTAGGAGTTTTGATAGAAAACTCTATTGTTATATAAAAAGGGAAATTTATAATTTTCTTATAAAACCAGGAATATATATAATGAAAGTGATGATCCAAAATAAAATAAAGCCTTAGCTATGTTTGAATAGATGATTAATGTAAAATCCACTAGTTCATTGAGAACTTAAACATCAGCTATTATGATCTCATAAGCTTGTTCATTCTCCCTTGGACTTTTCTGGGAAATGTTTCCTTAACGCTTAAGGAAATTATTTCCATATTGTCACATCTATATACAGTTAAAACACTACACATTACTAAATTGTTTCCCGGCCTTGAAATCATGGACTTGGTGGACTTTTTAACACATTTATAATAAAGTCATATATAGAACATGTTCCATGTTTTTTATTTCCACATTTATTAAAGGATGGAAATTTAACTCTTCCCTTCTTTCCCTTTTCCATATTTCATTTTATAGAGTATCCAATATCCCACTTATTCTATTTTTTCCCTAAAATTATTATACTAAGAGACTTATTTCTATTTCTTGATTTCACATGAGAAAATATCTTAATATGATGAGAAATTTAGGAGACATGTTCCCTTTAGAGGAATGGTTTTTTCACATCAAAAAATTGACCAGCCATGCTCTTTGAATTATGTTTGTAATCTACACCATTCCATTCTAATCATGTAAATTTGGCTTCATACATAGAAACATTATCATCCTATATTTCTTTCAGAATAAAAAATTTAACTCCACAGATGCTATTTATTTTTGAGGAGGATATTTATTTAAAAAAGTTTCTTTATAATACATCAATTCCAGGTTTTATATTTCTTCTTACTCTTTTATGTTTTGAATGAGAGACCAAAATTGATTTGTATCACCCGAGAGATGATAAATATCCATGAAAACCACCTCCCTTTAATTAATTCCCAAATAGAAAAATTTTCTCAAAGATACTTATACATTTCTCAGCAAAAAATGGTATTATAGTCCCATTTAGTGATGGAGGTAATTATATCATGAATTATTATAACATTGTTCCTCCACATTATAGATCAGGATGCTCCATGTGGGTAATTATATTGTTCATAACCTGAGTCATATAGCCCTATCACGACCTGTACTTGGGGCCCGTGCCGTGACTACCCAAATCCCGCCTTCCATAGGCCAGGGGCTGGAGACTAGCTCCAAATGCGAATCCCCAATAAAAAGGGAAGGAATTGCCCTTAAACCTATGACACACACAGTCTGAACACAAGTAGTAGAATCAAAGAGCACTAATGTAGAAAAAAGGTGTGATGTATGTAAGTGGGCTAGTTTACAAACCCAACTGAATAACAGGTACAAGTACAAGTAAAAAAGGGAAAATAGCTCTTCAATCATCCACCAGGGAATCCTACCTTAAGGGTGGGTATAGATCTCAAAAAACTCATCCCAGAGGTACATCCCGTCAAGTCCCGCTCTGATCAGCCTCCTGTCTGACACCCTCTGCCTCGATCACTGCTGACCTTCGTATGAAAAGAACACAACAAGGTGCGGGCGAAGCCCGTGTAGGGGTGAGTAAAACAATACTCAGTAGGGGACCCCAAGACCCCCGAAGGTCTCCCAGAATCCACTAAGGATAAACCACAGCAGTAATATGCAATAAAAATGTATCAACCATCCTTACTTAGGTATAGGACCATACATATATGTCACGACCCGCCCTCGGGGTCCGTGCCGTGACTACCCCAAGCCCGCCTTCCATAGGCCAGGGGCTGGCGACTAGCACCAAGGCGTAAATCCCGGTAAAAAGGGAAGGCATTGCCTTTGTAAAGAAAACAAACACCACAGAGTAAGAAAGCGGAAAGTAAACACTAAGCAAAAGCAGAGTACAACTGAAAGTGCGGAAAAGTAAATGGGCCAGTATACAAACCCAAACTGAAAGTAAAGTACAACTCGAAAGGGAAAACAACAACTGAAAAGTAAAAGCCGCTACACCGAGCTGTCCACTGGAAATCCCACCTGAAGGGTGGGTACAGATAGCTCCACTGCTCCACGGGTCCCTCCATCCGCTCCGAGCACGTCCCACCTAGTGGTCCACCTCCGGGTACCGTCCGGCTTTGCAAGCCTCAGCTAAGGTCAACGCTGTCCGTCGTCTGCAACCAACACAACGTAGTGCGGGCAAAGCCCGTGCAGGGGTGAGTATAAGCTACTCAGTAGGGACCCCGAGACCCCTGAAGGTCTCTCAAATCCACAAAGGATAAACCACGAAGAAAGGTACAATCAAGAAGTAACAACCGACTCTGCTTAGGTATATGCCCATACATATACCTAAGTCATCAAATTCAAATACGCTCCAACCTCCGAGCCCAAGTACAACTCAGTCCACACAGGAAAGTAAACGTATTCCACACAGGAAAGCAAAACGTAATCCACACAGGATTGCACAACACAATCCACACAGGAAAGCAACAGATTCAGCTCACACAGGTATACATCTTCAAAGGACGATAAAGATGATCTCTGATCCATCTAAGTCGTCGGACCCACGAAGGATCGATAGGTAACTAACCCCCGCAAAGACCCACACAGGATCGGGCCCACACAGGACCTGTAGGCGCTGGTTCACACAGGACCGCTGAGCGCAAGGACCCACACAGGATCGGACCCACACAGGATCGGGCCCACACAGGACATGTAGCACTGATCCACGTAGGATCGCTGAGTGCTGCAGTCGTCATCGTCGAATCCACATAGGATCTCTGTACTGTCGTCGTCGCAGTCACAGTAGCAGCAGTAGCAGTAGTAGTCACAGTAACAGTCGCAGCCAGCACTAGGGTTCCCGCACACAGCAAGCTCGTTCGGAGGGTCCGCTCCACGAGCCGAGAGGCTGATACATCAACTGACACAAAGTCCAGAGTTGATGTATCCAAAAGTTCTGTATCGTCAACAGGAACTCAACGCAACAGACGGCGCGTCGATCGGACGCCCGGTCTGAGAGTTATTGGCATTTTCGTCCCCGGGGCCCGGTTGGTTTTTAAGGCAAAACCAACCTGACCGTACTCCACCTGCGTCCAAACCTCGGGCGGAGTGAGCCAAAAGATCTGTCTCACTAAGAGGAACATAACACAGCTGACGGCACGTCAATCGGACGTCCGTAGCTCAAGATATGAGCGTTTCTGCTCCGAAGGCCCGGTTGGTTTCGTGAACGAACCAACCCGGCCGAACTCAAAGTAATCCTAAACCTTGAGTGCGATATACCGAAACGACCGTCTCGATCCAAGGATCGCGTTACCGCAGACGGTTTGTCGATCAGAGGTCCGTGGCTCAAGTTATGGCCAAAAGACCGAAAAAGATTCGAAACGGGGGGTCCGGGTCGGGGTCGACCCGGCCCGACCCCCCCTGGGTCGGCCCGAACCGGGTCGACCCGGCCCGGCCGGCCGGCGCCGCGGCGTCGCGGCTGCCCGGCGGCGCGGCGGCCCTGCGGTGGCGCGGCGGCCCGACGACGCACGGAGGCAGCACGCGGGGGGGGGGGGGGGAAGCCCCCCTCTGATTGGGATGGCGGCGCGGCCTTGTGCCGCGCCCTTTGCAAGAAAACGGCCCCCACGTGGGGGCCGGCTTGAAGAAAAACCGGGGGGGGCCTCCTGCCCCCCCTCAAGGGAACAGCCCCCCTCATAAAGAGGGGGTTTTTGTGAGCCGGTCGGGGGATTAATTTCCCCCGGTTTATTGCCATCCGGCCGGCCAGCTGGCCGGCCAGTTTTCTCCAACAGGACCGGAAAATCCGGTCCACTCTTCGGCTTCCGACGCCGGCGACCCGGCCGCCGGTCTTCTCTTCCGCCGCGGCCCGGAATCGGCCGCGGTGTTCGTCGTCCGGCGCGGTGCGACGGCACCGCGCCCCTCCGTCGTGCCTTGATTTCTTTCAACGCGGCGCGACGGCGTCGCGTTCAAGATGTTTCTTCCATGGTGCGCGCGCGACGGCGTTGCGTAAAATAAACGGACGAGTAAACGCGTGGTGCGACGGCACCACGCCACCTTGTTTCCACCCGCAAAGCAATTCAACAAGAACGATGGAGGGGGTTCGGTCGTGTTCATGTGGTCTGGCCCCCTCACGTTAAATAATAACACAACTTAAAATATTCAAAAGTCTCACGTTAGACATGCGGTATCCACGATCAAAAATAAAATAAATTAACAATAAATCAGCAACCCCTACCTCGGGTATAGGTTCGTAGATTTGACAACGTTCCGCGGAAGACAACGTCGCGGAGGTCGGGCGTCGCGGTCGTCGTTCGTCAAATCCAATGACGAAGAGGTGCGTCCGATGTGATACGTCGTTGGCGAAACTTCGTATGCCGACGAAGGGTATCCGAGGAGGAAGCGGCGTTCCCTCTCGTTGACACGGAAGACGAAGAAGAGCGTAGCGGCGTTCTTCGTCAGAACTTGAGCGTTCTTCATCAAGTTCGAAGGTTCTTCGTGTTCTTCGTCAGAGTTGAAGAAGAAGAAGAAAATCTCCCAAAAGCTCTCAAGGTGGCCAAAGTGTTCTAACCCAACAAAATAAAATAAGAGCTTATTTTATTTACAAACCTAACTAAAGAATTTCAAAGGTTTGAATTTCAAAAAGATTAACTCCAAAATTAAATAACTCAAGTCATTAAAGAGGGGTTATGGGAGTTGGGAGAAGATGAAAGGTTGGGAGCTTCGTGTGGGCCCCACCACAATTAATCCTCCCAAGGGAGGTTAAGTGGATGTGGGTCCCATTTCCAACCCCATTTGGTAGGATTATCAAGTTAAAATAAAATTTGTTCTTCACAAATTTTATTTAACTTAAACTAAAAACCCAAAAATTAACTTTCAACCAACAACAAACGCAACTTCCGAAAAGATCTGTTTAAGCGAATATCGGCGCTGCGAGTTCATCGGTGCCCTCAGATTTCAATTCCAAGCACCGGATCAAAAGTTAGGAATTCCCGCTCGTTCGTTCACTGAACGTACCCGAGCCAAACTTCGGAAAATGATTCCGGGCACTCCGGGCCTCGGAATCAGGTGCCGTCAGAAACCGCGCTCTTGTAAAATTCTAAATAAAATTAAGAAAAAATTTCCCTTGAATTTTACGGGTCTTTACATTACTCCCACTTCAGGGCTTTACATCCCCATAAAGATACATCAAAAACTAGGGAAACAAATGAGGGTACTGAGCACGCATCTGAGCCTCCCGCTCCCATGTGCTCTCCTGGAGATTCCCGTGCTGTCATCTGATGCGCACAAGAGGAATCGATCGCCCACGCAGGACCCGCTCCTGTCGATCCTCTATCTCCACCGGGACCTCCGTAAAAGTCGCCCCATCGTCAACGTCAATCTCCACATGGTCAATGATGTGCGTCGGGTCGTGCACGTATCTCCTCAGCTGAGACACGTGGAAGACGTCGTGCACCCGGTGCAACTGAGGTGGTAGAGCCAGGCGATAAGCCACCTCACCAATCCTGCTGAGAATATGGAAGGGTCCGATAAAGCGCGGAGATAACTTGCCGCCTCGGCCAAATCTCCGAATACCACGTCGAGGTGAGACCCGCAAGAAGACGTGGTCGCCATCCTCGAACTCCAGTGGCCTCCACCTCCTATCAGCGTATGACTTCTGCCGGCTCTATGCTGTCCTCATCCGCTCCTGGATGACCTGGACCTTCTCTGTCGTGGCCTGGACCATCTCCGGTCCCACAAGTGCTGACTCCCCAGGGTCTGTCCAGCACAAAGGAGATCTACAAGGTCGGCCGTACAACGCCTCGTACGGTGCCATCCTGATAGTGGAGTGGTAGCTGTTGTTGTACGCAAACTCCACCAAGGGTAGGTGGTCCTCCCAGCTACGACCAAAGTCGAGGACACATGCGCTGAGCATGTCCTCGAGAGTCTGAATGGTCCTCTCCGTCTGACCATCCGTCTAAGGGTGAAAGGCTGTGCTCAGACGTAGTTGCGTCCCGAATGCCTCCTGTAACCCCTTCCAAATCCGGGAAGTAAAGCGAGCATCTCGATCGGAGACGATAGATGATGGCACGCCGTGGAGCCTCACAATCTCCTGAACGTAGAGACGTCCCAAGCTCTCTACTGAGCCCTTCTCTCTGATGGGTAAGAAGTGTGCCGACTTGGTGAGTCGGTCAACAATCACCCAGATGGAGTCATGACCTCTGGAAGTGCGTGGAAGTCCAGTCACGAAATCCATAGATATGCCATCCCACTTCCACTCTGGAACCTCCAAGGGCTGTACCAAGCCTGCTGGTACCTGATGCTCTGTCTTCACCTGCTGGCAGGTAAGGCATCGAGAAATGAACTCTGCTACTGCCTTCTTCATGCCCGGCCACCAGTGCTGTCGTCTGAGGTCCTGGTACATCTTCGCCACTCCAGGATGTACCGCCAAAGGAGAAGTGTGAAACTCTCTCAGCACTTCCTCTCGCAAAGCGACTGGTACCATGGTACGTCCTCTGAAAAGGATGTCGTGCTCTGCTCCAAGGGAGAAACCATCAGGTGCCTGTCCCGAGGATATCTGTGCACGCCGTGTCTCACAGTCAGCGTCCTCACGCTGTGCCTCCCTGACCCGCTGCAGTAGTGGAGGAGTGACTATGAGAGACTGAAGGAAGGCTGCTCCGTCTCTCTCCCCGAAGGATATCTGCAAAGAGGCTAGCTGCTCCGTCACCTCCTCAAGTAACTGAATGCCTGTCCTCCTGCTGAAGGCATCAGCTACTATGTTCCCCTTCCCAGGAGTATAGACTATCTCAAAGTCATAGTCATGGAGGAACTCGAGCCATAGCCGCTGTCTCAGGTTCAGGTCCTTCAGCAAGAAGATATACCTGAGACTCTGATGATCGGAAAAGACTGTAAAGCGCTCGCCCATCAGATAGTGTCGCCATGTCTTCAGAGCGAAGACCACTGCTGCTAACTCCAGGTCATGGGTAGCATAGTTCTGCTCATGCGGCCTCAACTGACGTGATCCATAGGCGATCACTGCTCGCTCCTGCATTAGAACACATCTGAGTCCGGTCCCTGATGCATCGCAGTAGACTACGTACCCTACTCCCTCCTCAGGCAACCTCAAGATAGGTGCGCTAGTCAATCTCTGTCTCAGCTCCTGGAAGCTCTGCTGACATCTGTCTGACCATACGAAAGGTTTCCCCTTCTTCGTCAAAGCTGTGAGTGATGCCGCAACTCTAGAGAAGTCTGGCACGAATCTCCGATAGTATCCAGCTAATCCTAAGAAACTCCGAACCTCAGTCACGCTCCTGGGTGGCTCCCAAGCTAACACAGCCTCAATCTTTGCGGGATCCACTACAACTCCCGCCTCAGAGATAACGTGTCCCAAGAAGTGAACCTCACGTATCCATAACAGGCACTTCGAGAGCTTACCATAAAGCTGGTGCTCTCGGAGTGTGTCTAGTACTACTCGCAAGTGATAGGTGTGCTCCTCCTCTGTCGTAGAGTAAATCAGAATGTCGTCGATGAAGACCACGACAAACTGATCGAGGTATGGTTGAAAGATCCTGTTCATGAGAGCCATGAACACTGCTAGAGCATTGGTTACACCGAAAGGCATAACCAAGAACTCATAGTGGCCATACCGACATCTGAAGGCTGTTTTCTGCACATCCTCGTCTCTAACTCTGAGCTGATGATAGCCTGACCTAAGGTCTATCTTCGAGAACCACCGTGCTCCCTTGAGCTGATCAAAGAGGTCATCAATCCTCGGTAGCGGATACTTGTTCCTCATTGTCACCTGGTTCAGGCGACGATAGTCAACACAAAGTCGCAAGCTTCCGTCCGCCTTCTTGGCGAACAAAATCGGGGAAGCCCAGGGTGAAACACTCGGTCGGATGAACCCCTTGCCCTGCAAGTCCTCCAACTGTACCCGTAGCTCTCGAAGCTCGGCGGGGGCCATCCGATATGCTGGAGTGGATATCGGGGCTGTCCCGGGGTAAAAGTCAATATAAAAGTCTACCTCTCTGCGAGGAGGTAGCCCTGGAACGTCATCGGGAAAAACGTCCGCAAACTGATCCACCACTGCAGGAAAACCAGGACTTCGCACGTCAACAGCTCCAAGGATAAGGCTATCCCACTGATGAGTAATGGGCTGTCCTCTCCTCCGCGGAAGTCCATCCTGTGCTGCTAAGGCTCCCTTCTCGCCGGTGAAGGTGAACCTGCTCTCGTCGGTGCGTACACATCGCACCTTGCGCCTAAAACAGTCAATCTGTGCATGGACCGTAGATAGCCAATCCATGCCCAAGATGACGTCGTAAGGCCTCGACGCTGCTACAAGAATATCCCAGCCGAAGCTCTCACCTCCTAGAGTAAGCTCACACTACCGGCACCAGTGCGTAATCGTCGAGTCTGCTCCCGTAGGAGTCTCTAGCCGTAAGGATCGAGCCAACGGCTCTGTCGGAATCTCCGAGCTCTGAACAAGGGCAGCGGCTATGAAAGAGTGACTCGCTCCTGTGTCTATAAAAACTGCAGCAAGGGTGGAGTAGACACAGATAGTACCTCGAATCATCTCGGGTGCGCCGTGGTCGTAGGCCTCTGCTGCCTGGAGCTGTGCCCGTCTCTGCCTGCCAGCTCCCTGTGGTCGGGGTGGACCTCCTGGTGGTGGTGGTGGCAGAGCCTCAAAGCGTCGCCCACCACCGGCTGCTCGTCCAGCTCCTCTGCCTCGTCCGCCTCCTCCCTGCGGACCGCCACGGTCGACCCTCTGCCTCTGCCTCGGTGGTCCCTCAACCATCTGCTGCTCCTCGGCACGGCGGGTCGGGCAGTCACGAGCCATGTGGCCCTGCCCGCCGCACGAGTAGCACTGTCTGCCTCTCGAAAGACTGGCTCCTCGCTGTGTGCCCCGCACTGCTGAGCCAGTGCCCTGAGATCGTCTGCCCGAAGGTCTGGTCTGTCTGGACCCCTGAGTCATCCGTCGACTACCTGCTGCAGATGACTCTGCCACGTGACGCCCTGCGGTGGGTCTCTGTGCTGGTGTAGACTCAGCAAGGAAGATCTCGATCAGAAGGGCATGCTCCAGTACTCCTGTCTGAGTCGGTATGCTGAGGGAGATCAGCGATGCCCTGATCTCGTGTCTCAAACCCTGCTCGAAGGTCCGGGCCCGGAAGAATGGGTCCCGTACCATGTCGGTTGAGTAGCGCGAGAGATCGGTATATCTCGCCGAGTACTGAGCGACCGTCATGCTGCCCTGCCGCAGCTGTAGAAGCTCCTGGATACGCACCGCACGAAGGGTGGCTGGGACGAACTCCGAGAGGAAGAGGATCTCAAAGTCCGTCCAAAGTAGGGATGCCTCATCGTGCACCTGGAGAATCAAGCTCCACCATCGTCCTACTGCTGCGTGTAGTAGGCTCCCAGCGAGGATCACCATGAGGTCTGCTGGTGTCCTCACTAGCCTAAACACTCGAACCACTGCCTCCTGCCCGTCCTCTGCTGCCTGGGGATCCGTCTCCCCGCGAAACCTGGGCGGTCGCTGGCGCTGAAACTCATGCAGTGCGCTGAGGCGACGTGCATCGTCAGCGGCTGCTACTGGAAGCATCGGGGGCTCGGCGGGTAGAGCTACTGTCGGTGCCACTGCTTACAAAGGGCCCTGCACCGAGGCCTCGTCGCTCGGTGGGCTGTCGTCACGCTCGACTCTCGGAACCCTAGCTGGCTGCCGTCGTGGGGCCATCCTGAAAAGGAAACAGGTGCGCCACGGTCAGAACAGTATACCTGGTGATCTCACATAAGTAATCACAAAGAAAACTTTGAAACACACATGCAATCAATGTTTTCGTGCATTAAGTCGGAAATCAGAAGTCAAGGTCCTGGTGTACGGATACGTCGGCCGCCGCACCAACACTGGACTCCCTGGACTGATAACCACACTCAATACGCTAAACATTATTGATTCACATAGAAAAGATCAGAGTTTGCGGTAGAACCGAACTCCTCTGATACCAATTTGTCACGACCCGCCCTCGGGGTCCGTGCCGTGACTACCCCAAGCCCGCCTTCCATAGGTCAGGGGCTGGCGACTAGCACCAAGGCGTAAATCCCGGTAAAAAGGGAAGGCATTTCCTTTGTAAAGAAAACAAACACCACAGAGTAAGCAAGCGGAAAGTAAACACTAAGAAAAAGAAGAGTACAACTGAAAGTGCGGAAAAGTAAATGGGCCAGTATACAAACCCAAAATGAAAGTAAAGTACAACTCGAAAGGGAAAACAGCAACTGAAAAGTAAAAGCCGCTACACCGAGCTGTCCACTAGAAATCCCACCTGAAGGGTGGGTACAGATAGCTCCACTGCTCCACGGGTCCCGCCATCCGCTCCGAGCACGTCTCGCCTAGTGGTCCACCTCCGGGTACCGTCCCGCTTTGCAAGCCTCAGCTAAGGTCAACGCTGTCCGTCGTCTGCAACCAACACAACATAGTGCGGGCAAAGCCCGTGCAGGGGTGAGTATAAGCTACTCAGTAGGGACCCCGAGACCCCTGAAGGTGTCTCAAATCCACAAAGGATAAACCACGAAGAAAGGTACAATCACGAAGTAACAACCGACTCTGCTTAGGTATATGCCCATACATATACCTAAGTCATCAAATTCAAATACGCTCCAACCTCCGAGCCCATGTACAACTCAGTCCACACAGGAATGTAAACATATTCCACACAGGAACGCAAAACGTAATCCACACAGGATTGCACAACACAATCCACACAGGAAAGCAACAGATTCAGCTCACACAGGTATACTTTTTCAAAGGACGATAAAGATAATCTCTGATCCATCTAAGTCGTCGGACCCACGAAGGATCGATAGGTAACTAACCCCCGCAAAGACCCACACAGGATCGGGCCCACACATGACCTGTAGGCGCTGGTTCACACAGAACCGCTGAGCGCAAGGACCCACACAGGATCGGACCCACACAGGATCGGGCCCACACAGGACTTGTAGCACTGATCCACGTAGGATCGCTGAGTGCTGTAGTCGTCGTCGTCGAATCCACACAGGATCTCTGTACTGTCGTCGTCGCAGTCACAGTAGCAGCAGTAGTAGTAGTAGTCATAGTAACAGTCGCAGCCAACACTAGGGTTCCCACACACAGCAAGCTCGTTCGGAGGGTCCGCTCCACGAGCCGAGAGGCTGATACATCAACTGACACAAAGTCCAGAGTTGATGTATCCAAAAGTTTTGTATCGTCAACAGGAACTTAACGCAACAGACGGCGCGTCGATCGGACGCCCGGTCTGTGAGAGTTATTGGCATTTTCGTCCCCGGGGCCCAGTTGGTTTTTAAGGCAAAACCAACCCGACCGTACTCCACCTGCATCCAAACCTCGGGCGGAGTGAGCCAAAAGATCCGTCTCACTAAGAGGAACATAACACAGCTGACGGCACGTCAATCAGACGTCCGTAGCTCAAGATATGAGCGTTTCCGCTCCGAAGGCCCGGTAGGTTTCGTGAACGAACCAACCCGGACGAACTCAAAGTAATCCGAAACCTTGAGTGCAATATACCTAAACGACCGTCTCGATCCAAGGATCGCGTTGCCGCAGACGGTTCGTCGATCGGTGGTCCGTGGCTCAAGTTATGACCAAAAGACCGAAAAAGAATCGAAACGGGGGGTCCGGGTCCGGGTCGACCCGACCCGACCCCCCCTGGGTCAGCCCGAACCGTGTCGACCCGACCCGGGTCCGACCCGGCCCGGCCGGCCGGCGGCGCGGCGGCCCTACGGTGGCGCGGCGGCCCGGCGGTGGCGCGGCGGCCCGGCGGTGGCACGGCGGCCCGGCGGTGGCGCGGCGGCCCGGTGGTGGCGCGGCGGCCCGGCGCCGCACGGAGGCAGCACGCGGGGGGGGGGGGGGTGATGGGGGGGGGGGCGAAGCCCCCCGCTGATTGGGATGGCGGCGCGGCCTTGTGCCGCGCCCTTTGCAAGAAAACGGCCCCCACGTGGGGGCCGGCTTGAAGAAAACCGGGGGGGGCCTCCTGCCCCCCCTCAAGGGAACCGCCCCCCTCATAAAGAGGGGGGTTTTGTGAGCCAGCCAGGGGATTAATTTCCCCCGGTTTATTGCCATCCAGCCGGCCAGCTGGCCGGCCGGTTTTCTCCAACGGGACCGGAAAATCCGGTCCCCTCTTCGGCTTCCGACGCCGGCGGCCCGGCCGCCGGTCTTCTCTTCCGCCGCGGCCCGGAACCGGCCGGGGTGTTCGTCGTCCGGCGTGGTGCAACGGCACCGCGCCCCTACGTCGTGCCTTGATTTCTTTCAACGTGGCGCGACGGCATCGCGTTCAAGATGTTTCTTCCATGGTGCGCGCGCGACGGCGTTGCGTAAAATAAACGCACGATTAACCGCGTGGTGCGACGGCACCACGCCACCTTGTTTCCACCCGCAAAGCAATTCAACAAGAACGATGGAGGGGGTTCGGCCGTGTTCATGTGGTCCGTCCCCTTCACGTTAAATAATAACACAACTTAAAATATTCAAAAGCCTCACGTTAGACATGCGAGATCCACGATCAAGAATAAAATAAATTAACAATAAATCAACAACCCCTACCTCGGGTATAGGTTCGTAGATTTGACAACGTTCCGCAGAAGACAACGTCGCGGAGGTCGGGCGTCGCGGTCGTCGTTCGTCAAATCCAATGATGAAGAGGTGCGTCCGATGTGATATGTCGTTGGCGAAACTTCGTATGCCGACGAAGGGAATCCGAGGAAGAAGCGGCGTTCCCTCTCGTTGACACGGAAGACGAAGAAGAGCGGAGCGGCGTTCTTCGTCGGAACTTGAGCGTTCTTCGTCAAGTTCGAAGGTTCTTCCTGTTCTTCGTCAGAGTTGAAGAAGAAGAAGAAAAGGTCCCAAAAGCTATCAAGGTGGCCAAAGTGTTCTAACCCAACAAAATAAAATAAGAGCTTATTTTATTTACAAACCTAACTAAAGAATTTCAAAGGTTTGAATTTCAAAAAGATTAACTCCAAAATTAAATAACTCAAGTCATTAAAGAGGGGTTAAGGGAGTTGGGAGAGGATGAAAGGTTGGGAGCTTCGTGTGGGCCCCACCACACTTAATCCTCCCAAGGGAGGTTAAGTGGATGTGGGTCCCACTTCCAACCCCCTTTGGTAGGATTATCAAGTTAAAATAAAATTTGTTCTTCACAAATTTTATTTAACTTAAACTAAAAACCAAAAAACTAACTTTCAACCCGCAACAAACGCAACTTCTGAAAAGGTCTCTTTAAGCGAATATCGGCGCTGCGAGTTCATCGGTGCCCTCGGATTTCAATTCCGAGCACCGGATCAAAAGTTAGGAATTCCCGCTCGTTCGTTCACTGAACGTACCCGAGCCAAACTTCGGAAAATGATTCTGGGCACTCCGGGCCTCAGAATCAGGTGCCGTCAAAAACCGCGCTCTTGTAAAATTCTAAAGAAAATTAAGAAAAAATTTCCCTTGAATTTTACGGGTCTTTACAATAAACCTAAGTTACCAATCACAAACCGGCTCCAACTCTTGAGCCCAACCACATTCCGTTCTACATGTGTAGAAACAGTACACAAATAAATTATAACACAAGGTGTATCCCATAGGTACAACTCACAGAAGAAATCCACCTGGTCTTCACCACAACACATCCATGAAGAAACACCGATGAAGAAACATCGATGAAGAAACATCCACCCTTACTAAGTTATATTCCCATACATATACCTAAGTTTTCACGAGTAAACATCTCATACACGAGGTAAACACGAAGGTATTGACTCAGGTCACACCGGGTATACACAACATAAAAGTGAGTAAGAGATGATTAATTATAGCCACTATATCATATTTCACTGTCTAACAGCAGATATTTGTAGAAACCCAAAATAGTAGTCTGTAGAAGCTGTGGATCCTATGTGGGATCTCGGTACAAAAGTTATCGCTGTCAAACCCACAAAGGATCCAAGTCCAGTCTCATCACTGTCGAACCCACCGAGGATCCAGGTCCAGTCTCGTCGTTGTCGAACCCACGTAGGATCCACGTCCAGTCTTGTCACTGTGGAACCCAAGGATAATCGAGGTCCAGTCTTGTCACTTTCAAACCCATGGAGGATCCAGGTCCAGTATCATCTCTGTCAAACCCACAGAGGATCCAGGTCCAGTCTCGTTGCTGTCGAACCCACGGAGGATCCAGGTCCAGTCTCATCGCTGTTAAACCCACGAAGGATCTAGGTCCAGTATCCTCCCTATAGAACCCACAGAGGATCCAGGTCCAGTATCATCGCTGTTGAACCCTCGGAGGATCTAGGTATAGCAGTAGGTCTATGTAGGATCCTATCATCTCAGTCGCAGCCAGCCATAGGGTTCCCGCACACGGCATGCTCGATTCCAGGAGGGTCCGCTCCTCGATACAAACATTGATACATAAAATACAATTAATTCTCGAGATGATGTATCCCATAGTTTCATCTCATCATAAGGAACCCAACACTATAGACGACGCGTCAATCGGATGCCCGGTCTGTGAGTTATTGGCATTTTCGGTCTAGGGTCCCTGTTGGTTTTTAGGTTCAAACCAAACCTACTGTACCCCAACTGCATTCAAACCTCAAGTTGGGTATTCCAAAATTACCGTATCGTTCTTTGTTTTCCATCTCTATAGAGGGTTCTTCGATCATACACCCGTAGCCCAAGATATAGTTGAAAAAGATATTTCGGGTTAAACGGGTCCGGACTGGGGTCCAACCCGGTCCGCGGGTCCGACCCGATCCGAGAGTCCGACCTGACCTGAGAGGGAGGATCGGCCCGAGTGGGAAGCCTAGCCCAATAGCGGCCCGACCCGAGAGCAGACCGGCCCGAGTGGCTTGGCTGGCTGGCCCGGGTGGCCTGGCTGGCCGACCCACGTTGCCTGGCTGGCCAACCCCCTACTTCCGATCCAAAACGGCCAGTGCATGGAACCATCCTAGTATCTGCGGGACCCAAAGGGTCCCCCCCTGAGCATCCACAGGTGGCCGAATCAGCCTACCTCCCGCCTCTTACCGTTGCGGCCTATGGTCGCGGCTCTTCCCTCTGGGGCAGCGTGACGGCGCCGTGCCTAGCTCGTCCGACCACCGTGGCCCTCTTGGCCGCGACTTCTTCTACCGGCGCGTTGCGACGCCTCACCCATCTATAACCACTACAGCCTTCCTGGCCATGGCCCGGTCCTCTGCGTGGTGCGATGGAACCATGCTCCTCCGGTGGCCTGGTGGTCCTTTCACCGCCAGCTTTATCCACGACCAGCTCGTTGACAGTCACCGCGCGTATTGCCGTGGCCCATCGGCCACGGCCTGTTCCTCCAGTGGCACCGTTGCACCACCACTGTCATCATCAAGAGAAGATAAACAGAGGGGGATCAGTCTAGGTTCATGGACCCCACACCCTCTGCATTATGATGTCAAATAAAAAGGCAAATCTCGATCTGCAATTTGAACGACGAAGAATGGAGAGTAAAACTTAAACCCATACCTCGAGTTCGGTGATCGTTGATGGATTCGTGGGAAGGTGGACATCGTTCCATTGATGTTGTAAAATAGGAAGAAGTCTAGACAACATCGTGGATGTTATTCAAGGATGGTGCTCCCTCTTTTGTCCCGATTGAACAAGGAAGAAGGTGGAAGTTGTCTGTCATTCTTCGTTGGAGAGAAATGGATCCTCCCTAGCTCTCCCCTTTCTCTGTTCCACCCAAGAATAATGCCCAACCAAATTAAATAATAGGTTAGGGTATTATTTAATTGTTGACCGGAATTTGAAAAGTTTTAAATTAATTATGTTATATCAATTAATTAAATGGGTGGAGTTGGCTCATTAAATGGAGGAGGAAGGTGAAGAGGCTCCACCTTAATTGGGGGTTCTAAGGTGGTTAATGGAGTTTAAAGCCCATGTGGGCCCCACCATAATATTATCCTCCTAAGGGAGGTTATGTTCGGGTAGGCCCCACCACCATTACCTCCCATGGGAGGTTAGGGTGTTGTGTCCCCCACCTCCAACCACCGCTTGGAGGTTTCAACCACCAAAATAAAAATAAAGTTAACACTTTATTTTTATTCAATTTATTTAAAAACCTCCAAAATATAAATTCCATTCTCGTTAGAAGGAAACTACGGTGATGGTCTCACTAAGCAATCAATGACACTGCGAGTTCAATGGTTCCCTTAGATTTTTGTTCCAAGCACCGGTTCAAAAGATATAAAATCCCACTTGTATGTTTACTGAACATACCCAAACCAAACTTGAAAATTTGATTCTAGGCACACCGTGCCTCGGAATCAAGTGCCGTTAGAAACTGAAGGCTCGTAAAATTCCCATGTATTTAAGAAAAAAAAATCCACGGAATTTCTGGGTCATTACATTCTCCCCACCTCAGGGCTTTACGTCCTCGTAAGCTACAACTCACACTAGGGGAACAAATGGGGGTAATGAGCACACATCTGATCCTCCCACTCCCATGTGCTCTCTTGGAGGTTCTCATGCTACTAGAGAATGCACACCTGGGGTATCAGCCATCCATGAAGGACCCGCTCCTATCAATCCCCAATCACCACTGTAACCTCCGTGAAAGTCGCCCTGTCATCGATGTCCAGCTCCCCATGGTTGATGATGTGAGAAGGGTCATGCACGTATCTCCTCAACTAAGATACGTGGAAGACGTCGTGCACCCGGTGCAACTGAGGTGGAAGATCCAAGTGGTAATCCACCATGCCTACTATGCTGAGGACCTACGAAGGTCTGATGAATAACGAAGATAACTTACCACCTTAGCCAAATCTCTATAGACCTCATCGAGGTGAGACCCATAGGAAGACATGGTCGCCATCCTTGAACTCCAAGGGTCTCCGTCTTCTATCAGTATATGACTTCTGCCTGCTCTGTGCAGCCTTCATCTACTCCTAGATGATCTACACCTTCTCCATCATAGCATGCACCATCTCTGTTCCCATAAGTGGTGACTCCCCTCGGTCAGTCCAGCATAGAGGCGATCTGCAAGGTCAGTCGTAAAGTGCCTAGAAAGGTGCCATCTCGATGGTGGAGTGGTATATGTTGTTATACGAAAACTCTTCCATGAGTAAGTGATACTCCCAACTGCGACCGAAGTCGAGGATGCATGCATGGAGCATGTACTTGAGAGTTTGAATGGTCTGCTCAATCTGACCATTCGTCTGACGATGTAAGGCGGTGCTCAAGTGAATCTGTGTCCTGAAAGCCTCCTACAACCCACTTCCATAGCTGGGAAGTAAACCGTGCATTATGGTTAGAGACAATAGAAGAAGTTACTCCATGTAAATGCACAATCTTTTTCATATAAAGGAATCCCAAGCTCTCTACTGAGATTTGATCTCTGATTGGAAGGAAGTGGGCTGACATGGTGAGTTGGTCAAGGATCACCCATACCGAATCGTGACTCAAGGATGTATGTGGAAGTCCTGTAACGAAGTCTATGGATATCCCATCCCACTTCCACTTTGGGGATTCTAAGGGATGAACCAAGCCTTCTGGTACCTAGTGCTTCACCTTCACGTGCTGAAAAGTGAGGCATCGTGAGTCAAACTCTTCTACTGCCTTCTTCATACCTGGACACCAGTGCTGTCGTCGAAGGTCCTGGAACATCTTCATCACTCCTGGATGTACCACTAGAGGGGATGTGGGTAACTCTCTATGCACTTCATCCTGAAGTGAAACTGGCACCATAGTACGTCCTCTAAAGAGAATGCCGTGCTCCCCACCTTCAGAAAATCAATCAGGTTCCTTCCCTGTGGATATATGAGCGCGTCGCATCTCACAGTCAGCGTCCCCACTCCGTGCCTCCATGACTTGAGGAAGAAGTAAAGGAGTGACTGTAAGTGGCTGTAGAAAGGCTGCTCCATCTCTATCCATAAAGGATATCTTCAAAGTGGCTAGGTGATCTGTCGCATCTGTTAGCAGCTGTATGCCTGATCCCCTACTGAGGGCATCTGCTACAACGTTACCCTTCCCAGGAGTATAGAATATCTCAAAGTCATAGTCCTAGAGGAACTCAAACCATCGCCACTGTCTCATGTTCAAGTCCTTCTATGGGAAGACACGCCTCATACTATTACTATTAGAGTAAACCGAAAACCGTTTGCTTAATGAACTATGGGTGTGACTAGCCAATTTTAAAGAACATGAATACTCCCTTCTTCAACTACATCCTACAAGAGATGATAAGATTTATCCTTTGCCGAAAAGAGAAATCTGGTCTCATCCCCTGGATGAACCACATCCTTTGACTAATATAGTAAATCCTGACATGAACAGTACTAATTCATGCCATGGATGACGTCGTAAGGCCTCGATGCTACTACCAAGAGATACATCTGTTACTCTCACCTCCAAGGGTTGAGTCACACTATCGGAATCAGTGAGTGGACATTGGGTCTCCTCTAGTAGGAATCTCGAATGTGAGGGTCCTGTCAATAGTTTTAACCAAAACCTCTCAGTATCAACAACACAAAAAGATATGAAAGTAAACGTCACAAGGACAAGTGTCTTTTATTACTACAGATTAATGTAAAAAGACACAAATAAACCACAAACAATGACATCAAAGAAGCTAGAAGCATCATGAACAAAGGCCTCTATGCCTGGGGATAGTCCCGCTCCTGTCCACCTTCTCCCGGAGCTCGAGGTGAACCATCTAGTGGTGGTGGTAGTAGTGCTCGAAGACTCTGAACACCATCTGCTGAAGGACCTACTCCACTGCCTCATCCACCGCTCGGCTGATGCCTAAGCTTCTGCCGCTTCCTTTATCTCGGTTGCTCCTCTAACGCCTTCTGATCAACTGTGCGGGGAGTCGGACTGTCACATGCTCTGTGACCTTGTTCCCTGCAGGAAAAAACATACCCTTCTCAGTTCAAAGCTCCCTCGGCCTTGGGTTCCCCATACCCCCGATGCCACATCTAGGGGCCATCTAACAGTATATATAACCCTCTTGTGCCCTCGTGTATCTATCCTACAACCTGCTACAGATGACTCAGCTACTGTCGGAATGCCCTGCGGCAAGCACAACAGCTCCTGAGCATGCACAGAGCATAGAGTCTCTAGTACAAACTCCACCCTGAAAAGACCCTCGAAGTTTCCACAGCTAAGGTTCACCGCATCGTAAAACTGGAGAATTAGGCTCCACCACCTCTCAGCTGCTCTCTGAAAGAAACAAACATCATGGTACACCATCAATTCAGCGGGTGTCCCAACTATGTGGAAAACGCGTGCTATGAACCCCAGCCAGCACCCATCCGTCTGAAAATCTGTCTTGCCTTGAAACCTCAGAGGCCTCTGTCGCAGGAACCCATGCAATGTGCTCAAGCGATGCTCACCCTCTGCTTCTGGGGCTAGTAGAAATGGTATCCAAGTGGTTAGTGGTACTGCTGGTGCTTCTGTTGTGATGGGGCCCTGCACCGAGGCCTCGTCGCTCGGTGGGCTACCCTCGTGCTATCCACTCAGAACCTGCGCTGACTGACTAAGCAAAGACATCCTAAAAAGAAATTGATGTGCCACTGTCAAAACACTATACTTGTTGATTTGACACAAAGTAATCATGAAGAAAACATTTCAAAGGAAACACACATACAATCAGTGTTTTTGTGCACTGAGTCGGAAATCAGAAGTTAAAGTCCTAGTGTATGGATACGTCGGTCGCCGCACCAACACCGGTTTCCCGAAACTTATAACCACGCCCAAGTCACTTAACAATATTTACATTAAAATAATCAGGGTCCATGTTCTGTGGTAGAACCGAATCCTCTGATACTATTTTTTCATGACCCGTCCTCATGGCCCATGCAGTGACTACCCCAAGCCCGACTTCCATAGGCCAGGGGCTAGCGACTAGCACCAAAGGCGAATACCCGATAAAAAGGGAAGCTATTTCTTTTAAACCTATAACACACATAGTCTAAGCCCAACAAATAGAAGCAACGAGTACTAATGTAAAAAAGAAACGAGTGCTGAAAGTAAGTGGGTCAGTATACAAACCCAACTGAACAACGAGTACAAGTAAAAGTAAAAAGGGAAAACAACACCTAGATCATCCAACAGGGAATCCTACCTGAAGGGTAGGTACATATCTAAAACATCTCATCCCTGAGGTACTTCCCATCTAGTCCAGCTCCGAGAAGATTCTCTTCCGACACCCTCAGCCTTGATCACTGCTGACCGTCGTCTACACAGAACACAACAATGTGCTGGAAAATCTCGTGTCTGGGTGAGTATAATAATACTCAGTAGGGGACCCTGAGACCACCGAAGGTCTAACAGAATCCACCAAGGATAAACCACAGTACTAAGATACAATCACAATGTATCAACCATCCTTACTTATGTATATGACCATACATATACCTAAGTTACCAATCACAAACCGACTCCAACTCTTGAGCCCAACCACATTCCATTCCACAAGTGTAGAAACACTCCACAAAGAAAGTACAACACTAGTTGTATCCCATAGGTACAACTCACAAAAGAAATCCATGTGGGCTTTACCAAAACAAATCCATGATGAAACATCCACGAAGAAAAATTCACGAAGAAACATCCACCCATACATAGGTATATACCCATACATATACCTAAGTCTTCAGGAGTACACATTTTATACATGAGGTAAACACGAAGGTAATTAGTCAGCTCACACCGGGTATACACAACTTAAAATAGAGTAATAGATGATTAGTTGTAGCCACTGAATCATCTTTCACTTTCTAACGGAAGATATATGTAGAAACCTAAAATAGCAGTCTGTCGAAGCTGTCGATCCTACGTGGGATCTCTGTAAAAATGTTGTCATTGTCGAACCCACGGAGGATCCAGGTCCAGTCTCGTCACTGTCAAACCCATGGAGGATCCAGGTCCAGTCTCGTCATTGTTGAACCCACGAAGGATCTAGGTCGAGTCTTGTCCCTGTCGAACCCATGGAGGATCTAGGTCCAGTCTCATCACTGTTGAATCCACGGAGGATCCAGGTACTGTCTCATCATTGTCGAACCCACAGAGGATCCAGGTCCAGTCTCGTCACTGACAAACCCACGGAGGATCCAGGTCCAGTCTCATCCCTGTCGAATCTACGGAGGATCTAGTTTCAGTCTCATCACTGTTGAACCCACGGAGGATCCAGGTCCAGTCTCGTCGCTGTCGAACCCACGGAGGATCTAGGTACCATTGTAGGTCCACGTATGATCCTATCATCTCAGTCACAGCTAGCCATAGGGTTCCCTCACACAGCACGCTCGATTCTGGGAGAGTCCGCTCCATGAGCCAAGAGTTGATACATCAAATACCATGAAGTCTCGAGTTGATGTATCCTGCAGTTTTGTTTCATCATAAGGAACCAAAAGCGAAAGAAAGCTCGTCAATCGGACGCCCGGTCTGTGAGTTATTAGCATTTTCGTTCCAGTGGACTGGTTGGTTTTTAGGTTCAAACCAACCCGACCATATCCCAACTATGCCCAAACCTCAAGTAGGGTATTAAAAAAGTACCGTCTTTTTCTAGGCTTTCTGTCACCACAGATGGTTCGTCGATCGGACACTCATAGCCCATGATATAGGTGAACAAGTGATTTCTGGTTAACGGGTCCGGACTGGTGTCCGACTCGGTCCGCGGGTCTGAACCGATCCGAGAGTCAGGCATGACCTACGAGGATGTCCTAGACCAAGTGAAAGGCCCGACCCAACAACGTCCCGACCCGATAGTGGCCCGGTCTGCGCACCTACGGTCGGCTTAGTCAGCCGCCCTCCTTGGACCGCCGCGGCCTATGGCCGCGCCTCTTTCCTCCGGCGCGGCGCAACGGCGTCGTGCCCAGCTCGTCCGACCGTCGTGACCCTCATGGTCGTCGCATATTCTTCTGGCATGGTGAGATGGCACCGTGCCCCTCTGGAACCTCTACATCCCACTGGGCCGTGGCCCGGTCCTCTACGCAGTACGATGGCGCCGTGCTCGTCCGGCGGCCCGACAGTCCTTGCATCGTTGACTTCTTTTACGACCGGATCATTGTCGGTCACCGCGCGTATCGCCGCAGCCCATCGGCCATGGCCCGTTCCTCCGGCAGCGCCGTTGCACTTCCACCAATGTCATCAAGAGAAGATAAATGGTGGGGGGTTGTGCCATGTTCATGTGGCCCACACCCTCCGCATTATGATGATAAATAAAACAGAAAAACTCAATCCACAATTTGAACAAAGAAGAACCGAGAGTAAAAATAAAATCCCTCACTCGAGTTCGGTGATCGTTGACGGTGTCGCGGAAAGGAGGATGTCGTTCCATTGACGTCAGAAAATATGAAGAAGTTGAGATGGCTTCGTCGACGTTTTTCAAGGATGATGCTCCCTCTTTTGTCTCGGTTGAAGAAGGAAGAAGGTAGAAGTTTTCCATCATTCTTCATTGGAGAGAAATGGCTCCTCACTAGCTCTCCCCTTTCTCTATTCCACCCAAGAATAATGCCCAACCAAATGAAATAATAGGTTTTCCTATTATTTGATTTTTGGAATGAATTTAAAAAATTTTAAATTAATTAAGCTATCTCACTTAATTAAATGGGTGGAGTTGGCTCATTAAATGGAGGGGGAAGGTGAAGAGGCTCGCACATAATTGGGGGTTCCAAGGGGGTTAAGGGAGTTTAAAGCTCGTGTGGGCCCCACCTTAATAATATCCTTCCAAGGGAGGTTATTCTTGGGTGGGCCCCACCACCATAACCTACCATGGGAGGTTAGGGTGTGGTGGCCCCCACTTCCAACCTCCCCTTGGAGGTTTCAACCACCAAAGTAAAAATAAAGTTAACACTTTATTATTATTCAATTTATTTAAAAACCACCAAAATCTAACTTCCATTTTCGTTAGAACACAACTGCAGTGAAGGTCTCACTAAGCAATCAATGACGCTGCGAGTTCAATGGTGACCTCAGATTTCAGTTCCAAGCACCAATTCAAAAGATATAAATTCCCTCTCAAACGTTTACTGAATGTACCCAAACAAAACTTCAGAAATTGATTCCAGGCACATCAGGACTTGGAATGAAGCACCGTCAGAAAATGCGGACTCGTAAAATTCCCATGTATTTAAGAAAAAAAAATTCCATGGAATTTCTGGGTCTTTAGAATCCCAATATATTTCTAACATGTTCATCACCAGTTATAGATCCATCTTGGACATAATTATATTTCTTAGAGGGGAAATACTTACATGGATTACGTGTATTGATATAGTTTTCATTCCATCCACTAAGCTCTATTTGTAAACAATAGAATACACTAAATTATATTATGATTCATAATTCATAATTTTGAACTAGTAAAACAAATAACAAAAATTAATAATTTTTGTATAGATAATCTGAACATCATTTTCCTCATTACTTTGGGTATGTTACACAATATTTTTATAGGGTTATGTTTTACTCATCTATATTTCTCAATATAGTATCCAATGATTCTACTAAACTTTATATAATACCAACATAAATACCCCAAACCCATGTAGCATATAGGTGGTAAAATACCTTATTACATTGGCATAGATACTATACTCAAATACCAGAGGCCCGACCAGTTTAGTAGTTTTGGATACTAGATTACATACTTGATTAATACATTTAAACTATAAAATTTGACATATTAAATCTTTTGAGATTCCCAAGACACTCCTAACATAAATCTCTATATCAATCATAACATATATCTTATCATCATAGGAAAAATTAAAACATAAGAAACGGGTGACCTAAGATTCTAAGAAAGGGTAAGCATACAATATAAGCTGTCTAAATCAATAAGCATAAAAATTATGGAATGATATATAACTGAAACACATGCCATTTAAAAAAATCCTGAAAGTAATATGGAAGGAATAAATGAAAATAAAATAATGTCATATAAATAAAAACATAGATATCATAAATATTGATAAAATTATATTATATCAACATCTAATCTCATAATGAAGTAATCCATAATATTGTATATCATAAAAATGTTGTCAACGCATCGACTAAGACACGATTCGAAAAATGGGTAAGGCCCTGTCCAATACACAAACTAGTTTGTCTCATTAGATCTACCGATGCTTCAAGGGGATATAAATGGCCCCACCCATCACTTAATATATCCAATTAAGTCCTTATATTTAAACATAAACAACATAAACATTCGTATCTAAAAACTAGCATATAAAAACTGAACACATTAACCATAAACCATAAATTGTAAAAAAAGCGCATAGCCACAATTAAATTGATCATAAACCCCTTTGTAAAATATGGTAGATGGTATAATAAGAGATAAAAATCAATAAAAAATTAGATACAACAATGGATTTTTATTTAAATGTATATAATTAAATAAAATTAACAATTTTTTCTCAGATATATATATATATATTTACATTGAAATATATTATTTAGAAGGACATGAAGATTAAAAAGAAAAAATTTTCATTGAAAATAATCTTGTAAAATTGTAAAGGATGATCTAATAAATCAGGGTTTTATGATGTTGAAAAAATCACGTCATCCCATAAAAGTTTAAAAAATCACGCCTTATATATTTTTGCCGAAAGAAGTAAAAAAGTACCACATTTGGAAAATGACAAAAATATTCATTTCAAACCATTTTATAAAAAATTGAACATATTAAATAAAATTTAACATGTGTATGAAAATTAAATAAATAATACTATATATTTTTTTAGAAATATGTATAGGGATGATAAATAATCCCCAGTAGCTAATTACATATAAAAAATCTTCAATAATATTGAGATTGTGAAATTAACCCTTACCTTGTACTTAATATTATTTTATTGTGAATTAACCACCTATATAATTGTTTAAATCATTTTATTAATTTATACTAGAACCATATAAAAATTTATGATATCATATATGATCATATATAGTTTTTTTAATAATATTTCATTATTACCTTGTGTCTTGTGTAAACTACTTCATTTTCTTATGCATATTTTGTTATGTATGTAATGTTTATTATGAATGATATATATTTATTTAATATAATTAATTATATTAAGTTGATATATATTATTTTTACTCATTATATACAATTTTATAATCACTAATGAATGGATAACATTGAAAAACAAATTGTTTCATGTTATGGATGTAGTAAACTGAATGTATGCACAAGCAGAGGTATCATTCACTTAATAGTGAAACAGTAAAGAATTGGATGGTATAATAATTATATAGAATCAATATAATTTCATATTTATTATTTATAACTATTATATAAATCATTATTACCATCTATATAATGTGGTGATGAATTGTTTTTACCACAGTGTGGAGACGGTAAGTCGTACGCACGCATGCGTGGTGCTTTTGGTTTTTCATAGGATTGATAAATCATGGAATATTGTTGTCTAGTAAGAATATTGACATCTCATCATATAGAAGATAAAAGATTTATTAATTTATCATGGAAACAACTCATGATGAAGATAAATAATTTATATTTAATATGATTATTTATAGTCATATTTATCCTATGTATATCCCTATATTTAAAATAGAATATCTATTAAAGATATGATTTTAGAATCTTTAAATTTTCATAGGATAAAATATAATAAATGTTATAATCGCATCCAAGTGGATTCCAAAGATTATAATCCAACAAAAAGGGTGATTTTTTTAGACACACACTCATCCAATGAAATTTGGGCAACAATTAGGGTTCTTCTATAGTATTTATAGTATTATTTGTACCCTTAATTACCTGATTTACCTATAAACTTGTTAATAATAAATTACTAAAATTACTATTAATATAGTCCAAAAATAAATGTAACCTATTTACATAGTTTGGTAGAATTATTAAAAATATTTAATTCATTTATTTAAAAAAATAATGAAATTTTTGTAATTAAATTAAAATTAATCTTGTTATGAGAACTATAAAACCCATTTTAAAGTGAAAATGATCAAATGATTGAAATGTTTTTATTTCCAAATTTAATGGGAAATTGTTTACTTTATGAAACATTGGATTAAATTATAATAAATTAATCTAAAAACATTTTAATGGAAATATAAAAGATAATTTATTCAATAAATTTTTTTAGATAATAAGATGTTTTCAATTAAAATGAAATATTTTATCACTATTCATAAAAACATGAAACTTTTCATAAAAATACCAGAAATTGATCCAAAGAAAAATTTTATATTCAAATTTCAAATAATAATTTTATATATTTTCAAATATAATATATAAATGTGTCTAAACATATTTTAAATTATGTTCTCCATTATAAGATTTTAAAACCCCCTTTACAGAAATATAGTTTTTAAGTGATTAAAATTGAATTCATTCGTCTCTTATTCTGATAAAATCTTTTGGATGAATGAAAAAACATAATATATATAAATTTAATAATGTGCTTAATACTTTTCATTCTCTAAATTTTCATGGTTATATTATAAAAGTATTTTATTAATAGATCACGGTGTGTTCAGACTCGATGTTGTGTGCAGTGCATGCTATTAAATTTATATAAAATGAAAACATTCCATAAAATCTTGTGGTGTTACATGAGATTATGGAAAATTATTTTCATCATTTTAAGAGGCGATAGACCACTATAGACATAATCAACGATTTCATTTCCTATTCGATATATGTGGAGGTGGATGTTGTTCCTTAAATTAATATAATAACATTAATGTATATATTATATTGTAGTGTTATAATATTAGCATTGTTGACAAAAAATTGGGGGTTTTATAGGATGAAAAAAAATCAAAACACGTGGTTAAAGACTATAATTATTCTTCAAATAACCCCGCTAGGTTAACATGTAATTCCATATTAAAAGGTTATCCAAACCACAATATTTCCTATATGAAGTGGGGATGGAATGACATATTATTTTTGGGTAGTTCTTGGATGTACCAAGTTGTTTTGGAAGTATTAAGTAGAGAGTATATGAGGTGGCCTATTATATGTAGGGGAGTAGACACACATAGAATTATTGAAAATAAAAAGGTGTATGCACATTTAAAAGATTAAAAGGTACAAAAACAGTTCATTAAAAAACCATATATGAGATAAGATTGAAATATGGCTGTCAAATTGGAATTGGAAATTTTTTCGATAAGCTTCACCATTATTTATTTAGTTTAACACCTTGGTAAACCCATTTTGTTATTAGTCAAGGTAAATAATTTTTATTATTATTAATATTTATTTTGACCAAAAAATTATTTGACCTTATAATATAATATTAATTATTCTAATTATAAATATGAAATACATTTTTTCTAAATTCCATTCACAGATGTGAAAAAAAATTAAATTTAAAGTTACACCTACAGACGCGATGAAAAAGAGGGTTTCCAATGAAAAATATTACACTTGTATTGAAAAGTTTAATATAAAAATTCAATATTAAATAGATTATAATGAAAAAAAATTTATTTAAAAATATATAATTTTACGAAATATAATTTTATAATAATTTCAAAATAAAAATGACTTTGTAATTTTTGTAAATGAAAAAATAGTTTTATAATATAAATAAATATTTTGTTACTATTCATAAATAAATAAATCATTGTAGGAAATTTTCAAAATTTTAGTCAAAGTTAAATTTTTTGTGTATATATTAAAAATAATTACTATATTTTTAAATTAAATTTAAAAATTTTGGTAAAAAAATAACATTTATTTTTCTTTTATTATATTAAATAGGATAATTTTTTGAGAAATTTTTTTTTCATAGAATATAAATACATAAATAAAAATTCAAGTACTTATTTATAAATATATTTTTTATCTAAAAAATTATACTTAATTTTAAAAATATGGTTATTCCTATTCATACAAACATGTTTAATTACTAGTTTATAATGTCCATGTTTAAATTATAATATTAATAGAATATCGTGGTTCATTAAAACATGGTGTTGCATATAACCCCATTGGTCAAGAATTTAAAGTAATCATGAGAGAAAGAATCATGAAAGTAAGATAATTCTAAGTAGATTTCAAGGCTATCATAATAATCAATAGAAAGAATATTAATTTATAACATGTTTTTGACAAGGTCAGAAAATTTACTTTCAAAGGGAGTTATTATCAGATTCATGGTGAATCAAAAAACAGAGCATAAGAAGGTTGTGAAGTGGAAACTCCCATATATCATAGGATTGATAAAATTTTATCTATGGGATGGAAGAAGATGATATGGTCAATTTTTGTTTATTGAGGATCTTTTACGTGATCTAGGGAATTTAATTGTGCTCTATGGTAGTCATAATGAAGTATATATTGCTGAAAATCTAGTGTTTTACTCACAAACAATGAATATTTAGCCAATATATCTCATCCTATGATTTATTCTAATGGAAATATTTATATAAATATAGAATACTTGTTAGAGATTGAATTCGATGGAAATACTAACCACATTATTAGTTTGATAAAACCTAGTTTGGGGATGTGCCTTAGTTAGGAATGTATGATGAAGGGAAGGATTCATGGATCCTAGTAATTGCAAGAAAAAGATCTTAAAGAAGTGGAATCTAAATGGTTATGAGGTCATTATAGAAATAATTGAAAATAGGTTTCTAGAGCTGGTTTATAATGTTTGAAACATTGAAGTACATTTTTTAGCTATGAAAATTGACCTTTCGGAAGGAGAAACTTTGGAAGGACAGTGTATACCTAGATATTCTGCCAAAAACTAAAACACTAGATAGTCTAAAATGGATGATTATGAAATAAATAATGAATAATATTAGAACCATGGATCCATTACTAATAGTGAATGGTAATTTAGATCAACTTTACAGTAGTTTATGATTACTTTATTTTTTTGGTCATAGGGTGGAAAGAAAAAAATTTAGTGTAACCGAGACAATGAAATATTTCTCCAATGGATCTTATAAAAATTGATGGGTGTTGTTACTATGTAAGTGACTACTGATGAAGTTCTATTTCTGTATATTTATCTTTAGTAGTGTTCTGATTTAAGGAGGTTACATCAAAAATAACATACCCATATTATTCTATTCTAAATTGAAAGGGTGTAATGTTCCATCCATGGAGTAGAGAAAGTATCAAACTATATAAATTCTTGTTTTATTCTAAATTGGTTGAATTATTAAGTTTTATTTTTTTTCATACAATTTTGAATTGGGTTTTTATAGAGAAATTATGTTCTTATGTGTGAGACTTTAGACCCTGGTTCAACTATGGAGATACAATAACATTTGGGTTTTCTCATTTTCAAGTAGCTAATTCTTATTTCATAAGTTAAGGTTTTCTAGGGAGGGTTCAGGATTAGTGGTTTTTGTATAAAACTAAAATGTATTTGGAAAAAATCACTCATCATCATTTTTCATAACCATTGAAGAAATGTCAGGAAAGATATGTTTAATCACATTCATAGTTCCATCTACTCACATTTATGATCATAAAATAAACATATGGTTCTAAAGAGACTAAAATACTCAGTTATTATCAAAGAAACATAGAAATATCCCACAAGAATCATCATAATTTTATTAAATACTATTTTAAAATGAATATAATTGTGAATATTCCCCTAATAGAATTGAAAAGACTCATTAAATCCTTCTCTAGAATCATAATGAAAAATCATAATGATTTGAAGGGTTTAACCATACTATGGAAAATCCCTCAAACAAAATCCCTAGATCAGGATCCAGATCAAGCGAAAAGAATAAAAATAGTAAAATATTTATAGGGAGATATATTAAATTATATATTGATAGAAATAGAAAATATAATTTCCCTTTTTTCAAATAAAGGGTGAAATAAAGGAGGTTCATGAGGTTCCTTTGGGTCAAAATTAGTGTGAATATGTTGTTTTTGGTTAAATTTTATAGGGGTTTAAATCCAAAAATGGAATTTAAAATGGTTTTTAACTTTATTAAAAACAATTTTTGTGTAAATTCCCAATTCAGTCATATTTTCATCATTTTGGGATCCTCAACATAATTTACAAACCATTCAACAAACTATTCATGGAATAATGCCCAATTTTCTTTTCCTTTTACCATAATACACTATCAAACACATTTCTCCTTATAAATATATTATCCTCATATTTAATTTAGTCATTTAAATTCTTCAAAACTAGTCCAATTTACAATTTTTTGCCTAAAATAAAACATGAAAAGATTTATCACATGTTCATTAAGAAAAACCATTTAAAATCCAATTAAAAAACTTATGTTAAATGTATCATAGTTTTAAGGGTTTTAATTGACATATACCTTATTCTTCCTCTGTACGACCTGATAAAATAAATGATTTACATGTCATGGGATTATATCCATTACACGCCATATACTAGTCATTCAGTTTGAGTGGTGAACCATATTTATGTTTTGATATATTTTTAACTCAGTCATTCTATAACAATATTGGTATGTAAGGAATGAAAAAAAGAAAAAATCTAAAATTATTTTATTTAATTGGTAGAGACATTAAAAATATATTTTTTACAAAGTGGAAAAGTGGTAAATAGTTTAAACAATGGTCTAAATGAGTGATAATTTTAATTACAATAAGACACCCCTCCCTCCCGCACTATATCACGAGTACCTTATTATATTAAACTCTTATAATAAATATATTTTTCATTATTTTTTTATTATATTAGATAATTTAAATTTCTTAGTATTTTTTTAGGTTTTCTTTTAATGATGAAAATATTTTAACTCTTAGTTGTTGTTGAAATTACCTGTCCCTGTTTCTTAATATTTTAATTGAAAAATAAATCCAACAATTTACATTAAAATATATCTCACATTTAATGATAAAATAAAATTACATTTCAACCTTTATAATACATGGAATAAAATGATTAATTGACATGAGTGGTTATTCACCATTGTTGACTATAATGAATTCCACTTTAAAGATGTGAAATTTGTGATATTCATAAAGAAATTAATTATTATCTATAAAAAGGTACAATATCATGATAATAGGTAAAAATATTTCCAATAATCATAGTAATGATGAGGTTAAAACCTTATATAATGTTTCCAACCTAGTTCACAAGATTCAGGTTAGCATATGAGAAAAAAAATTCTCCAATACTTTCTTCAGAATTTAGAAAAGTGGTAAGAGGATAACCCAACCATATATATATTATTTTATTAAGGATAGAATATAAGGGTCATTATTGATTCTAAAACATATCTTGATTCATGCATACTTATGAAATAACCAAAACATATAAAAATATAACTAGGATTCAGAAGTGATATCTAACAATAAAATATATAAATGTAAATGGTCTACATGATCTTAATACATCTTAAACATTTATCGGAACTGTCGGACTATACAAAGCAATATAGATGAAAAAAATATATCGGCCCCTAGTACAATACATTTATTGTAAAAATATCTTAGTATATTGTCCCCCTATACTAACCCTTTATATTTCTCCTCCCAATTCATTGACCATCATACAACTTATCAATTTTATAAATCAGTCCATTTTAAATCCAATACATGTACTTGTAGTAAAATTTAATTGTTTTCCATCATAAATTGAAACCCATGTAATGTACATTTTTAAGCGGTTATATTATTGACATGTCATGAATTACTTATTTAACTTCACTGATTTACTACTACTAATCATGTGGATTCTTTTGAAATTTTATGTTGACTATCACTGAAAATGTCCAATACATGTCCTTGGAAAACACTTGCAATATGACCATACCTTTGAGTAATCCTATACTTAGAGACCCACAAACCAAAAGGTAAAATATTAGTATTACCTATATAGGGATAGTTTATAACATTATTTAACTAACATAAAAAATGGTCTCAATCTTAATAAGGCATAAAATAATTCCACATTCATCTCATAAGATAATGACATCTAAAGGTGTCACATCACCTCAATAATGAATCACTCAATGGAGTCACATAAAATTCATTGGACATCTTATTTTTCATTAATAAATAATAATAAATATTGTAATTGGTAAATAAATATGTGGAAACAATTAATAAATTTCATCAATGGATAAAAATAAGATGGGATGTTAAAAGGGGGATGAAGTAACAAATAATAATATAATAGAAATAACAAGATAAAAATTATGAAAAATACTGAATCTCAAAAAAAAAAAATAGATCCTATTACTAATTTTATACATCATATTAACACACATTTCCTCCATAGAGACATTATATAAATTACTAATAGAGAACCATATGCCCTATCCCATATATCAGGTATCATCAAATGGATTGGTTTCCACTAAATTATTGTATATCACTATGGCTACAGCTGGATCCCTTAGATTGTGTATCAATATAATTTTTTGTATAATAATATAGTGTATTCCATTTTCATGGTGTTGCCATTGGTGGATCAACAAATAAATCCAATTCACATCATTTCTCCAATATAGTAATTCCCCATAAGAATATTCTACCTTCCCATTGATATCCTCATTAGTTTTAATTCTTATTCTGGATGACCATAATAAAGATCACAACTCATATGATGATAAATATCCATTGAGAAATTATATCAATATAGAGGTCCATATAAGAAAAATAACTCATGCACCTCACGATGGCTATGAACATGATATTATCCTGGACATCAACTCTGTATATTAGGATTGTAAAAAATATATCCCTACCCTAAAAGAGGTGTTCCCAATTTCTCAATCTCACACTAAAAAGAATCTATAAAAACTAATTATGGAGCCTACTCTCATCATATTATAATATCATGACCCAATAGAGGTATCATAAAAACATTTGGACTATCTCCATAAATACCAACATAAAATTATATTGGAATAATATAAAAAAATAATTCAAAAATAAACTTATCAATAAATGGATGTAATAATGGGAAGAACTCTATAAACAAGACCATAGAGATCAATAAATATAATATTGGGTTTTATTCCCCAAAACAAGACTAATTTTTAGATTAAAAAATTATTCATACTATCTCTATGAGTAAAAAATTATCCACCAATTGGTATATTAATATAATAGTCCAAGAATATTAAAACAAATTCCCATAAGGACAATGGTGAACTCCCTCATCCATCTCTTTGGATGCACAAGGTGCCTCACACTAGTATGAGGATATCCAATGACCTTATCAAACCTCATTTTTTATTATCCTTTGGTTCCCCACTGTAACCCAATTAATCAAATCTAAGAAATTATGTATCCTAAAGAGTCATAAAATCTATAAAAATTATATGGGTACCTCCCATGGATTATGATAGATATTTTTAATAAGATACTAATTATATATATCAAACCCATCTATATAAACACACCACACATGTAAATTTATCATATTTATGGAATATTTTTTAATATTATACAATATTCTATTCATGGGATCCATGCATTAAGACAGAACACAGAATCACACTAGCACTAAAACTGGGTGAAGTTCACCTAGAAATTGTTAATGATTGAAATTTTTATCTGCCCAACCTAAAAGAATCATTGAAAATAGTTGAGGATGAAGATGATGAGTATAAATTTGTGTGAAGTGTTTTTGAGATGTTTGTGTATGGTATGAGATTAATTTAATGTGAAAATGAATATAAAGGAAGAATTATTAATTTCCTGATTTTAAGCACAAAAGATGATAATTCATTTATGTTTAATCATAATTCTGATGGTTACATAAGGATTATCTTCTTACCTTTATAACCATCATCTTCCTTATATAAAAAATCATATATTATCTTTATAACCACCATCCAGACTATATAAACATCTTACAACACCTGTATAAACATCATTTTATGTTTTGGAAGCAAAAATTTTTCCGCAATGGGATAAGCTCTATAAGAATTTTTTTTTGTTTTTATAAGAATAATTGGATCTATGTAAACATAATATGCACTATGTAACCATAATTCAGGCATCATAATCATAAACACGTAAATAAATTTTTACAGTTCCCAACTGATGGAATAATTTATTCCAGAATTATTTTCATAATAATAATAAAAACCAATTTATTCAAGTGCTATTAATCATTGATCCAAACATTACATATAATTTTTATTAAGAAACATGAAATATCTATGATCCCCACACTATAAATAAAAATATATAAAACTAGTTTAAGTAAATGAAGGAGATATCAATTGAGCAAAAATGAATTTACTATATTATCAAGAAAAATGTATACATTCTTAAAATGATGATTTGTTGTTATTAAAATTATATATCACATTAGCACAGAGCTATGATTTATGTTATTTATTTTAATTTTATATTTTTAAAGGGGATGTGACATTTAGTGAACTTGTTCCATAAATCATTCATTTACATCACAAGAAGGATAGAGATGTTTTGAATGAATCAAGGCAGAACTAGTGAAATGAAAATGTGTTGGGTATTTTCTATATGGAAGTCATTTTTTGTGTATTTTTGGTTTCATATATTCTGTGAATGAGGGATTTTTTTTATACTCTTCATTAAAATTTTTTATTTTTTAAATAATTGTCCTCAGTTGACCTGACACATCCCCCGAACCAGTTTTCTCTAAGTCCGGAATGAAATTCCCGATCTCCACAGACTAGAAAATTGTTTATAGGGATCATGAATTATACCATGGAAATGGTTTGAACCTCTAAGTCATAGTAACCACCTAGGATCACCCATAGAAATCTAGAATTACCCATACATACAATTTATGACCATGCCATGAAAATAAATGGATAAAATAAAATTGAAACAACTATATTAGAGTAACACAGAGTGGTTGTAATAAAATTAACTAACCAAAATTCATAAACCGAGTCGAAACATATGTGTACATATAAATAATCCAATCAAAATGAATCTAGGGTGGAAAAAATAATATATATATCCATAAAAAAATAAATAATAAAATTCAACCCATAACCTAAAGTCTTCTTATGACCAAAGATCACTCACCACGCCCCAAAACTAATCATCAACAATCCATCCTAATCATAAATCATAAAGAAAACTTATGAAGGAACTAAATAAAAAACATAAAAGTTTAAAACACCAAATGGTGTATACATAGATTGACTAAAATGACCCATGTATGATTTCACCATAGAGTTTATTCCGTTCCATTTCAAAAGACAATTTCATTCATGTTTGTTTGAAATATTGATAGAAAAATGAGGTTTTAACTACAATTTAGTGAAATAAATAAATCTTTACATTTCCTTCATAAAAAAATATATCTTTAAAATATTTAAGGAAACTAATAAACCTTTTTATTTAAAATAGTTTTTAATCCCTAGAGTGATGTTATTTTGTTAAATCTATGAAATGAATCTGAATCATGTTTTCCCTCTCCGAATCTTTTCATAGACCTTCAAATTAGAAAACATTTTACATTAAATTAAAAATAAAATTTTAAATCCATTTAACAAACACATTTGTCTGAAAAAATTCCATTATTGAAATAATTATTAAACACATGTAACACCAAAATACCCAGTAAACATGCTAAAATAACCCTTGATGGAAAGGTTCCATGAATCAATTGAATGGTTTGGGAGAAAAAATAGATGATTTATTAGGTAAAACTAAAACATCCCCCTAATCACCCCTTAAGGTCACCGAATACAAAACAAACCCTTGGTAGGTGAAAGTCTCCTAGAGAACTATTAAGTTTATAAAAAAATCAATACTTTAACACATGTCATGATCTTCTATTAGCAACCCAGGTTCCCATGAAAAGTCAAAGTGAATGTGAGAAAAAAATTCATACAATCATAATCTTATCAAAATAAAACTATTATAGTAAATCTTATCTCACCACTTACTCTCCCATAATTATTATCCTCATTATATATCCAACCAAAATTATTAATAAGAACAAAAATTTAAAAAAAAAACTCAGAGGGGTCTCAATCCATACCAAATAATCAAATATAGAGATCTGAACCAAGGGTCTCACACATCTGATAAAACACTAAAAAAGTGACAAATGGGCCTCTGAAACAAGAATGGATATCTATAACACTTCATACGCAATTATAAACCACTTGGATTCGAATTTTAGATACAATATTTACCTTAAAACTATTTAAATTCCCAAACAAAATCATAAATTCAAAAAGAAAAATTCATTGAAGAACACAATTTCACTTCCAATGACACAAATGGGGTAAAAAACCTTAAACCATTACATTCAATTTAAAAAAACACTTTGGTAATTATTAAAAAACACTTTCAATTCAACTAATGCTTAAAAATACGAAAAAATTAGTATAATAAACTTATTACATGTCATAAAAGAAATAAATCATTTAAGAAAACTGATTTTGTTTACACATATTCATTTCATAAAAATACAGGTGATTCAAACCAACTAAGAATTTAGTGGAATGGAATTTAAAGTAAATAAACAAAAACACCTAGCTCAGATTGAGGAAAATAATTCTTAAAATATTCCAAAAATAATTTTCTATGACAATAAATTTCCAACCAAGAAAAAGAATGCCCACTATAACCCTAAGAAAACAGAATCTCAGATTTAATCCCACTACAAACTCTAGACATGAAAAAAATCCATATTAGGGTTCACAATAGGGGACCTAGGCAAGGGAAAATGAGAAAGAGGGAGGAAAAAAAGAAACAAATAAGAGATAAGATGGCTTACATTGGAGTATCTCACATGAACTCCGTAGATAAGACTCAAAATTTAATGAATATTATAGATATGGATCTCTAATCAGGCACCATCGCTCAATCTAACTAGGTAGAGGATAAAACAAGATTTTCCATATTACAATCAAAAGTTCAAATGAGGTATTTCAATTTTTAATGTAATTAAGGAAACTTAAATGATCACGCTGCATGGTTTGGTAATTTTTTCCAACTATACAGAAGGAAATAGATAGAAAAAACACCCTCTTACAATTTGGCCTTATTGTTTCTACTAACGATGCATAAGATGTGCTCCAACACCCCCATGAAAAAAATTATTTCATATTCTCTCATGGTAATTTCATTATTTGACCAAAACTATGTGTTTACCATATAGGAAAAAACATTCATGATAAGAATAAATTTAAAAAATCCCATATGTAAGAGTAACCACATTGCTTCCCCTACATCCTATGTTCTAGTCTACTGTAGTAAAAATTCATAAAAAAATCACCTGGAAAACCAAAAAAAACTTGTGTAAGGGTTATCTACGGGATTTATAAAATTAGGTTATGTCTATATGGATTCATTGAAAAAAATAAAAGATGAAAAAAAATTAAAATTATCAAAGTAAATTCTACAATATAATTAAAATTACCCCAAATTATGATTAAATAATGTAAAATATAACTGAATAAGGAAAAGAAGTTGACATATTTCTTCAAACCATGCCACTTTACACATATATAATGTAGTATATAATCATAGAAGAATGAAAAAATAGAGAACCAAATACCTATACAAGAGTTTGGATGTTCAGGGGAGAAAATAAAAGGGATCCAATATTATGATATACACATTACATTCTTAGGCCTTTATAACAGTGGGATTAGTGAACAAACATAAAAAATTTATCCAAGGAAAATACAACACATAAAATAAAAATAAAAAAACTCTAAGAATATAGAGGCCGACTATATGTCCTCCATCAATTTGGAATTCTTATAAAATGGTTAATTAAAGGATAAAAAATCCTAAAAGATAAACACCTACAATAGATCAAATGAAAAAACAACTATATTTCGTCAAATAATTCCTAATAAAAAACCAAACATCATCAATTTTAACCAATACCTATGACACTAATTCAAATACACAAAATTTCCTAACTCGAGGAACTCCAAAATGATTACTAAAAAAATCACCCAAATACATCACATCTCATATCACCAAAAAGGGAAAAGATGCCTCAATAAAAAAAAGCATCATCAAAAAAGATAAAGGTTTAGACCATAGATAAAAATTTATACATAAGGATAATCTAAGACCAGTTACATACATCACCATATCATGGTGATCCCAAAAATATTCAAACTGTAACTAGATAATGATCAATCTCAACTGGTTCCTTGTCCATTCTAGTCTACTAAACCAAAAAAACCCAAGAATCTCTGATGTATAATCCCTAAATAACCCATCTAGAGAAAGAATCATATGCAAATCTATAGAAATAAAATCAACACCAAGAAATACCCACAACTTAATAAATAAAAACACCTCACAAATAAGATCCAAAAATACATTGGGAACACAAATAACAAGAATTATCTCAATAAATTAAATCAAATCTAAGAAGAACAAGCACACCAATAAATCTATAATCACCCAAATTTAGTCCACACACTAAATTATAAAGATTAAATAGCCATTACAATATATCTAGAGGGATTTTATCACTGAATAAAATGAATAGTTACCCACGAAGTCATAGAAAATAGAATATTACACATACACTCTTTTCAGATCTTAGGTAAATATGACCATCATAAGAAATACACTTAAATAAAAAATACATTCACCCAAAGAATTATTTTTACACACATTATTCTATATTTTTCAATTACTTTCCTCAAGGCATAACTAAATAACCTCAAACATGAATTTAACTGATTTATATTTCCCAAAAAATATCGATAAAAGTTCTCATTCACAGTAAAGGGAAAAAACATATACAATGAATTTTTAAAAAGGATATGTTTACTTGATACCACAATCCATTCTCAAGTTTTTTCAAATAAATTTTAGAAATAATCAACCACATCGAAAAAATTCATCATCACATAGGAAATTAAAAAAACATTTTCATAGAGTCTTGATATTTGAAAATAATACAATAATTAATTGAATATGAACATGTACATGTTTTTAAAAAAAATTCCATTTTATTTAAAATTTATCGAAATTAATCATCATGTTGTTCTCTTTTATTTCATTAATCTTTTAATAAATTTAAATTTATTTTCCAAATAATTCAAATTTCATAATGAAATGAACCACTTTGAAGAAGAAGAAAAAATATTTTTTATTATAATTCTATCAATTTTTAATATTATTAGAATTCATAATAAATAGGGGTAACCATTTTCATTAAAAACCTAGCATAGATATCGAAACCCCCTATTTCATTAAAAAAAGTTGATTCTTCCACAACAAGAAACCAATTTTCAAGACAAAAATCCAAACATCTTTGAAATAAAAATCAATAAGATCAACATAATGTAAAAAAAACTACCCTAAGAATACCATTGTTATTCTAACACCATTAGTATGAAAAATTAAAAACAATTTAAATAGAATTTGAAAAAAGCATTAATTATTGGAGGAAAAAATATCTTTTCACTTTTTATTTGCATGGATAGGTCAATTATGCATGAATCGTGAAACAACCACTATCATTATTATAGACTCATCTTCATGATCTCTTCATGGTATTCTAGATTGTGTGAACTAACCGTTTGTCTCTTATTTTTTTCCCATTTTTATATAAAAAATCTCAAAAACCTCATAAATACATATTATCCTATATTAGAATCAAATTACCCCAACATAATATCATAACACAGTGATAATAATCAGAATAGATTACAAATTCCTTGTTAAAACCCAATTTACCCGTGGAAACTCTAGGATCAAGGCAATACAGAGATGATGAAACACTCCAAATACTTACATATTTTGTTTTAGCATTCATATATGATACCAATTGACATCAAAATAAATAATAGAGACCATCAAGAACCAAATAATTTAGAAAACCTAGGATCAAAGGTTTTTTAATGAAGTATCCTAGACTAAATAGACACATCCCCCAACCTATTTAACCACATGGCTCTTAGGGAATTTCTGATTCCCATGGGATGGAAACTAGTTTCTATTTATCTATAACTGAACATAGGGAAATATTTCACTCTTTAAATATAAATAACCACCTGGTATTCTTCTCAAAAATGGATCATGACCCATATATACATTGTATTTCTACACCATTAATATATATATATATATAATATTAGATAAAAAGTAAATTAGAATAACTAGAACCAACAATAATAAAAATAATACCTCATAAATCATTAATTCATAAACTGAATAGAAGAATACCACCACGTATATTGAAGCCCAAATAAATTAATCTAGGATAAAATTAATGATACATAACCATACCAAAATAAATAAACAAATCTGACCAAAAAATTAAAATATCCTCATGAACCTTGATAAATCACCATGCCCCAAAACTAACCATCAATGGTCCATGTCAATAATAACCCTCATAATGATCATTCATTGGAACCTGAGAGAAAAAAATATGATCTTGATACACCTAATAGAGTATGAATGGTTTGAGAATAATGAACATAGTTTTATTTGACAAAATATTTTGTTCCATTTACATTCAAAAGACCATTTTATTACATTTGGTTTAAAATATAATTAAAAATAGGGGTTTCAATTGCATTTTTGAAAATCCAAAAATAAATCCATAATTTTCATTATAAAATAATACCTCTAATTTTAATAATTAAGGGAAATTATAAACATTTATAATTGAAATAATTTTTAAAAATAGTGAGAGGACATTTTATTAAATATTTGAAAACGATCCAAATATTTTTTCCCAATATAATGAACTTTTAAAACGCCTATTAATAAAAAAATTCCATTTATAAAAATACACTTTTCAACTTATCAAACAAATTCATTTGCAGAAAAAATGCATGTGGTTTAAAAAATTATTGAATTCATAAATCACCAAAATACCAAGTAAACATTTTATAATAGCCAATCCGAATATAGGTTCCATTAATCAATCAAGGGGTTTGGGAGGTAAAAAGGAAAATGAATTAAGATTTAATAAATAATTATAAAAGGTATATAATTTTCATGGAAAAGTCAATGATCTTTATCTAGAATAATTTAATAAATAGTCTCCTCTGAAACACCATATGCAGAGTCCCCCATAGATTAACTGGAACATCACTCTCAGTACCCCTAAGGGTTAATGATTGAAAAAAAACCATTAGGATGGTGGAAATCTCATGGGGAACTAGTTAGGGTACACACAACACAATTTTGAAACATGCATATATACCATCTATTATCAACCTAGGTTCCTATGGAAATTAAATGAAACGTTGGAAAAAAATATAATAAAAATGGAAAAATCAAATTAAATCTAACCTCACAACTTACATCATTTAATGTAAAATCCCATTTCCACATCCATGAATTATAAGTAATAATAAAAACAATAAAATAATTACTCAAGGGGTCCCAAATCCAAATAAAATAATAAAAATGATGGGATCAACCGAGGGTCACACACATAAAAAGTTAACATCGGACCTTTAAAACATGATTAGAGAGTCAAAACACATATTCCACATTTATAAACCATTTTTAATCTCTTATAAAATATGTAACATTCCATTAAACCCATTTAAATTCCCAAAACACTTAATTAACTCATAATAGTGACTTTAAAAAACACATTTCTCCATTCCATGAACTGAAAAAGGATAAATAACTAAGACCAATACATTCAATTTCCAAGTGTTTGTTGAGAATCATTTAAAATAAATTTCATTTCAAATATTGATTTAAATCCTATGAAAAACCCTTTAATCACAATTATCCCAATTGATATGAAAATTAAAACATTTAAGAAGAAAAATTTACTTTTCACATATTTATTTCACTTAATAAAATATGGGATTAAAAATAATTAATATTTGAATGACATTGAATTTTGAGGGAAACCATAAGAACACATACCAAAGATTTTAAAGAATCATTCCAAAACCACACAAAAATGAATGTCATATGATGTTTAATTCCCATCCAATCAACATCATGCACTTGATAATACCTGGAAAACAAAAAAAATATTAATCCCCCACCCCGAACACTAGACTTAGCTGAACAGCTCTCTTTGGGTTCTCGAGGGGAGACATCCCCAAATGAGAAGAGATAAAGTGGAAGGATAATGTCAAAAAAGGACAGGAGGCCTTCTCCTGTAAGATATTAATTGATATCTAAAGAAAAGACTAAAAATATAAATAATGGGAAGAAGAAGGGAGCATGGATCCCTTCATGTAACCTACAATGATCAGACCAGGAGGAAGGTAAATGAATGATTCCCAATTTAAAAAATTAATGGTAAAATGTCTTATTTTAATTAATAATGAAATATAGATAATTCACCATGTTATGATGAATTGTTCAATAAATATTACACCAACCAAGAAGAATAAATGTGTTTGAATACTAATGTTCACATGGTTTGGCTGCATTATTGTTATTAACATTTTGAAAACCAAGTGAAAATACCCTTATGAAAAAACTCTCACATCATTTTTCATAGGACACACACAAGTTTTTTATTTCAAAACTATGAATTTTTCGATCTAGAGAACCAATTCATGAAAAAAATATTCTAAAAAAGGAAAAATAGTAATGGTAACAACATGGTTTCCCTTAAACTAGGTATGATATTCAAATAGATTTTAAATTTATATATAAAGGGAATATAGAAAAATAGGTCACCCATTTAAGGATCACTTTTATAGTTTACCAAACGATGTTGTGATTGAGTAGAATTGATGTGGAGAAAAAATTATAAAAATTTTAAACATAAAAATGAGACTATAAAGAAATTTAAATTACCCCAAATTAATATAAAATAATATAAAAAATAAATGAATAGTGTTAGGATGGAGTTTGAATGTCGATCATCTAATTGGATTTGAGATATTTTCAGGAGTATAATGGTAGTCTGAAATGGATTTTCATTCATGATAATTTTTTTGATTGGATTGATACATATTATTTTATACCAATTATAGTATATGAAAAATTATTGATAAATTCATGATCAGTAATTATAGAAAAATTGATTAATGAAATAGATACTTTTTCTTTAAGGAAATATCAAGGCTATTTAGATTCTGAAAAATGAGGTAAGGAATATTATCATATGTTTATAGAGTGATAAGCATGTGTGAGACTAAATTGAATGATTTGGAGAGTCTAAATCCATGTTAGTTTGTTACTACAATATTGTGATCCCATAAGCTTATAATCATGATTTTTAGTGAAGAAGTAACCATAGTTCAATAGAGTGTTTTATATTTAGTTAATTGACCATTATAGATTACTTAGTTTCCATTTAATAGGTATACACTAAAAAGGTATTTCATTAATAAGCTGATAATAGTTTATATAATATTATCTTTATAGAAAAAATGAGATCATCTAAGAACTATTATTGAAGAGTACTACATTCTAAAGTAGTCATATCTCATCTAGTAGTGTCCTATATCATTATAACTCTTAGGAGATAGTATAACCTACGAATGGTTTTTTTGGAAGTATGTGATCAGGATAACAAGTGACCCATCCATCTATAGTGATAATAAAACTTTAGTGGGAAATCTATATCATGGGATAACAACCTATGGAAGTATGGTGTTATCTAACAAATTTCATAATAAACAACCTATGAGGTAAGGAATATTATCATATGTTTATAGAGTGAGAAGCATGTGTGAGACTAAATTGAATGATTTGGAGAGTCTAAATCCATGTTAGTTTGTTACTACAAAATTGTGATCCCACAAGCTTATATTCATGATTTTTAGTGAAGAAGTAACCATAGTTCAATAGAGTGTTTTATATTTAGTTAATTGACCATTATATATTACTTAGTTTCCAATTAATAGGTATACACTAAAAAGGTATTTCATTAATAAGCTGATAATAGTTTATATAATATTATCTTTATAGAAAAAATGAGATCATCTAAGAACTATTATTGAAGAGTACTACATTCAAAAGTAGTCCTATCTCATCTAGTAGTGTTCTATATCATTGTAACTCTTAGGAGATAGTGTAACCTACGAATGGTTTTTTGGAAGTATGTGATCAGGATAACAAGTGACCCATCCATCTATAGTGATAATAAAACTTTAGTGGGAAATCTATATCATGGGATAACAACCTATAGAAGTATGGTGTTATCTAACAAATCTCAAAATAAACATGAAACAAATTTCGTGTTCCTTACTCTACTAATTTTTTTATAATTTAGGTTCTGCTTTTTCTATCTACTTGAGAGTATTTTTTCATAACATACCAAATAGGCTTATTTAAAAGAAGTAAATTATAATAATAGTGCTATATTGATTCATCCTTCCCTTATTTTTTTATCCATTATTAATAATGGTACTTTTATCGAGCATTACTCAAATAAGGCTAGCTAGAATAAGTTATTTACCAAATCATACAATTTATTTATTTCTATAAAAATATTGAAACATCAATTTAATATATATTTTAATTAGTATAATCATATAAAATTATACACATGATTTATTTGGAATAAAACTAGTGAAAATCCATCCATAGATATTGTTTACTTGGTTATTAATTCTCATTTTGAAATAATTTGTTTTAAGTAAACTTTTATTTTGAAATGTTATTTAATAATAAATAAAAGTCAAAATATAATTTGGAATTTTAACCATATTATTTGGTAAAACAATATCCAAAAATAACAAACACCACTCGTGTAATCTAGAAAATGGGATATAAGAACTCGTTTAACTAGTGAATAACCAGAAAAAATGCCTAGAAATGTTATATGGCCCATCAGTGGCTATTATGTTAACTCAAGACCATCATATAAATTAATAATATACAATATCACAAACCTATATTTTCCATAATTATATGAATTATAACCACATGAGTATAACATAACCTCTACTAAATAAAACAAAATACATATAAATCAATATATATTGTGAGTAAAGAGCATATACCTCAATTATAAGTCCATATTTATCACTATTCTCATACCAACAATCTCTAACTCTAATGACATCCTATCCCATAAAATCCCTATAAATACAATTCTTTTTAAACTAATTGAAAATTTCCACATTCAATACAAAAAAAATGTAATATTAATGAAAAATAGTACATCTCTATAATTGTAATAAATAGGGGGAATACATGTTACAATAGATATCCGGTAATCCTATGAGAAAAAATATAAATTTATATGAACCATCATATCATCATTTTGTTATATTTTTCGGAAATTAAAATAATAAATCACTTTATAACCTAAATATATCCAAGAATCATTTAATAACACGTGTTATTTATCCTAATTGTCCTCTATCATGTATGATAAAACTCCCAACCAGTCAACGTTATTTCAATATGATTCAATTAAATAACCTTCCACAATCCTTAATCCAACACCACAAAAAGAGGGGTACAAATTATGTAGAGGATAAACATGATGTAAAGAAGACACTTCCCCATTTTTTAATATAAATTTCCTCAAGATAAAAGAGGACATGTTATAAATTATGATGCAAATATGAAATAAGGGGACTATTATCCCAATATTTTAGTCATCCCCAAGAAGTAAAACCCATGATGGTTAAATTAAAACCCATAAATCACTATTAATTATATTAAAAGGATATAAACCCATTTTGAATCAAAAGGTCCTCCCCAAGATACCTAGTGGAAATACAATGGAAAGCCATACTAGTTACTTCGTTGGGTACCTCATGGAACCATACTGAGTACTTATTAGATGATATAGTAATTTCCATACAATTCTAAATTCTTCATAAACACTGTAATCTCCTTATCTATGATTATTCATGATTTTCACCATGTTATGAACTAATAATTTATATCTCAATTGATAGTAAAACTATATACCACTTGATCTTATTTATCAAAAATTAAATTTAACCCAATTTTTTCTCCACTGAAATATGAAATCTTATGGATTCACCAAAAGTTAATGATGTGGGTCATTACAGACACCCAAATATTATGTTCTTCATCTCTAAAAATCAATAACAATCATTACCACACAACTCCCAATAAACCCTAGATGAAAATTCAATATGTGTATACAATCTTTTATCCTAAAATAGAGATAATTCAACCTCCATGAAACTAAAAACAACCATGAAAAATGATATCGAAAATCACAGTCTTCTAATCGCTGTAATACCCTAATAATTCTCTATGATTTCCAACTTATCATTGGATTTAGTTTTTATCTCCATCATACATACATGTTCTGATGGTAAAATTATATTCATTTGAGTAAACATATAACATTTTTATGACAATTATAATATAGTTTTGGGTTACACAAATTTTTTTAAAGAAAAAATGGTCAATAAACACATAACATTATATTATACCCCATTATAAGAACATGATACTGAAAATTAAATCCACATAATGTTTCCCCTTTCATAGTATTCAAATACTAAAAATAAAATACAATTATTCAAAACTAAAAACCATCCATTCCTTTTCTATGCTTCATTATCCAAACACAAAACAAGTCCTCCTAGAGCCTCAGTGACATTAATCCCTCAAAATAGTCAATGCACATATATCCAAAATTTCCCAATGATACCATTAAAAATATGTAAATCAAAATCATTGGTTGTTCTTCTTATTTAATCTGTAAAACAAAGAAACTCAAAAATCAATAATTAGTGGATAATTTTTTATACCATTAAATTACTATATTATAAAAAATGAATAATTTCAGAAAATAAAAAAACCCATTATAATCCTAAGTAGTTATATAAAAAAGTAAAATATAAAAATTTTCTAGACTCACAATTTCATTTCGAAAAAAGAAATTTTATTAAGAAAAATTTAAATTCAATTTAGAAGGTCACTCTACATAAATTTATGGAAACCAAAAATAAAATAAAATCCCTGACCTATTAGTTAATTTCCATATAGGACCAACATTATAAAACCATTTTACAGACACTATGAAATTACATAAATCATCATTTCAAAAAATAAATTTTCTTGAAAAATAAATTATTTAAATAAAAAATAACTTTAAAAATTAATTTAATATAAAAATAACATAAAAAATATTATATCCATACCTCGTACAATCAAACATGTTTTATTTTCTAAATAGGTTTTGTATAATATCAAAAAAAATTCTTATGTTGCTTGAACAATCAGAGTAAAGAGTAAATCAGTCATAAATCAACCCCTATAATTAAAACTTATTAATTTAACCATAATTATCTATTTAAAAGTAAATGAATAGATTTTTATTTTATTTTAATCAATAATGAATTATATTGAGTTACTTTATCACAAAAAATCCTTAGAAACATATATTAAACAATAAAAATGAAACAATCTGTGTGTATGAACCTATAAAAAAGGTTTCATTAAACCTTATGAACATGGGATGAGGCCTATGCATTCAGTACCTTGATTTCCCATGCTAAAACAACAATAATACGTTGAATTAATAATCTCATAGTAAGGAATCCAAGGAAAAATCTAGTTTTAACCAAATCCATGTTGGTCCTCCGTTATCATATTATATCCCCCAAGTTATGATATCCTATATTTTCTTAAAAAAATTCTCTATTTCATAATTAATTTTTTTCCAGCTTATAAAATTTCTGGCCTTGTTTACTTAAATGGTAACATAGTCAGGTCACCATATAAACTCTGGCCTACCACATCACATACGGAGGATGAAAAATATAATAGAGGGCCAAAATTTTCCATGGGTAGACAATTTAGTCAATAATAACCCATTCGTGTCATGCCTAAATCTATAAAATATTAGGATTGACCTATTCAAACAATGAATATTCCCAAAAACTCTTGTAATAAAACTAGAGGCGAGAATTAAATCTCATTTTCTAGAATCCAAAATTAAATCTAATAAATTATATTCAAATATCATTAACATACAACATAGCTATCAAATAAAATATATCAATGAAAATACAAATAAATAACTAATCCACTACCATAGATGGTATATATATTGTTTAAATACATATATAACCATACACTCTATCCCAAGTCAATATAAATTACATTTCCAAATCATTGTTCTCTAAGACATAGGAAATTTTAATCCATTAGTGTAGCTCCATGATACAATTTCACCAAAAAACACAATATGATGTTCTACCCACATATATACAAATTCATGTCATGGATACAGTAAGTGGGATAATCTAATGACCTGACATGCTTTCCCCACTAACCATAACCCACTAAATACTAATGATCAAATATATGAATGTGAATGACTTTGGTAAGTATCACTTTACCCACATGAAATCTCATACATGATAATGAAACATTGTCATACATGTGAGACATCATTGAAGATAAGATAAGTGAACTCAATAGAAACATATTAGTGTAATTTAACTCATGATAGTTATAACATTACTTTAAAGGAAGACTGTTATTCTATCATTCCATAATGAGGTACACCACATGGCCACTCTCATCTCCTCGCACGATAATATCTAATGTTCTTACCTTATATCCATAATTACTCACTCAAGAAAACAACATAACACATTATCCATATAACCACGTATAAATATAAAAAAATAGCATATCTTGGGGAATAATTATTATAAGTAATAAACCTAAAAACCTGAAATTATATAGGCACCAACAATTAATATAAATTATTAATGGAAAATAAAAACAAGAAAGGAAATCTAAGAGGTCATAAATAAATATATAATAGTATTAAAAACTACCAAAATAAAAAAACTAGAAAATAAAATACATATCCCAAATAAACCAAATAATATAGATCTCATCTATCACACAACATCTTATAAAACTTCATCAATACTCACAAAAGATATTATCCAAAATTCCAAAAAAATCCTTTTTCTATGTCTAATATATCCCATATCATCGAAACGTTTGACTCAAAAAAAATCATAAAACAATATGTATATCTTGATATCCCTTATATTGGGTATCATCATAATCATTAATATCATTATCTAGTGTGTTTCATATACAAGAATAATATTTAATTAATATTGAGTTTGTTGAAATCAGGGTGCCATCTTTCATGTCCCCTATATATCTAAATTATATAACAACGATATCAAAATCTCTAGCGTTATATTCCCAATCTACCCATTTAACATTATAAAAAAAATATAGTCAAGAGAGTTACAACTCTCATCCTATTTCAACATCTCAACCATTTATGATGTTTATTAAAAAATAGGAACAATATCTCTAAACCATCCCATAACCATTAATAGAAAAAAATACTAGGGTGATCTCCCCAAACCCAGCGTTTGACATTAACATGAACATTACTAATATCATATCCATGAACCCAACCTTATACGTTAATAAAAAACCCTAAAAATACCCTTGAATTTTTAAATAAATATCCATTATGGTAATGTTGAACTCTATCACCGATCTCTCAATCCAGTTATGGGGTCTTAAAATATCCCAGGGTCATCCCATGACCTAATCAAATCATTTTCATGATCACTCATCAATGTACCAATGGATACTATTGAAATAACTCCAAAAATAATGAGGAACTAGAGATTATTGGAATATATATAGAATCAAAGGAATACCTCCCAATTTCAATATCACTCTTATAAATTAAGGTATATTTATTCAATATATTTGACATATTGTAATGAACGAAACACCAGGTTTAAATTAAACACAATAATATATGAGCATATTATTATTTAAACATGATCATTATAACCTTTCTATTAAGTTTGTGGGTATTAATTGGATAAAACAAATTTTGATAATTATTTTGTTTACAAATTTATCAAATAAATTTAATCGTTATTTAGTGATAATAAATAAAATAAGATCTATTTGAATGAAAAAGAAATGTTTTCTAAAAATAACATTTTATCTAAAAGAAAATTTAGTGTTACAGTGAACATTTAATTTAAAATTATTTTCTAAAATTTTCAGAATAATTATTTTAAAAAAATTAACAACATTTTTGAAATAATCATATCCATGTTGACTTGGAGTGGAATTTTTTGATTTTTGGAAAATATGAATTTTTATGTGAATTATTAAAATTATTATTTTTATTAAATTGTCATTTATTTCTAGTAAATTAATTTCCATTATTAATTTAATTTTATTTAAATGTAAAAACATTAATTTTATTTATATTATATTAAATTCATTACCCTCAAATCATCTTTATTGAATATTTTTGTATAAAATTATTTATAGGCTTTAGAACACCCTTTTTCTAAAATCTGTTCTAAAGTGTACGATGTTTATCCATGTTAAATAATTAAAATAACCCATAATGAAGAAATATTTAAATGAATATTATATATGATATGCCAATTTAAATTAATCTTATTAAAATTAACTTTTATATATTTTATATGTGATTATATTTTCCTGAAAAAAAAATATCATTAAAATCTTTTTTTCAAAACACATATGGGATTAATTTGAAATTAAAATTTTCCGATTCTATGAGTTGAAATTAAAAAAATTGATTAAATATTTTTAATAATAACAATTTATATTATAAAATAATTCCAACTATATTTTGGACCATAATGAATTGTGAAAGTAGTAAAATTTATTTACTGCGCTTAAGGTGGAAACATGTTTATAAGGGGTTAAACTAAAAATAAAAGGGTAAAAAATGACCCAAAACATGTATGATTTAAAATTTAATTTTCATATTTTTACCTTTTCTTATTTATGAAAAGTACCATTTTTTATCCATGTGTCTTGAGAGATATGGTGGTGGAATTATTTCCTTTACAATGTTCCAACTCTATCCCCTCCCCCACTTATAAAAGGCCACAATCTCCTCTCCATTCCACACATAGAAAACCCATTGTATCAGAAAATACCTACCCAAATAACTTCCATAATTCCTTAAACTATTCCCATGAGCTTATTTTTTGTCATGAATCCAACATAGGTAGGATTTAGGTCCAAACCCAAAGAATTTGTCTAAAGAAGAGGTAAAGTCCTTAACGGAGCATTTTATATTATTTATTCCTCCACATCCTTCAAATTATAATAGTACATGATAATAAATTAAAATCAATATCTAAAATATGCATATATTTTTCTTAGGTTAAGGTAATTTTCGACAACCATATCCTCCACCCTTAAATGGGAAATGAGACTATTGATCATGTGTTCGATGGACTACCGCCTCGTGAACGGATATAATTATTCTTCCATCACAGATTCAGACATCCCACTATAATGATGGAATTGTTGCCTATATATTATATTTTTGATATAATTATACCTATATAATTATAATATAAAATATACCATCTTAATCTCAATTCTATAAGGAATACAATAATGTTACTCGTGTGTACGGCGGAGTACCACCTCAGAAAATGGAATGATTCATATTTTCACACACACTTTACATGGTTGTTAATAAGGTTTAATATAATATTTATATATTATAATCATTTAATATATACAATTATATTAAATTAATATATCCTATAATTTCTTACCTTACATGCATTTAAAATGTTATCTTCATTTATGTGTACAACGGACAACTGCCTCATAATGTAATGTGATTCATTATTTTTTATCTAATTATTACTGAATTAAATGGATGGTATGTGTGAGGGTATTTAGTTAAATAAAATAATATTTATTTTATATTTCCGTTCCTATATATAAAAAATAACACTTTCCTTCTTTCCATCATGATCATTGAAGAATGGAAATGTTACTCATGCGTACGTATAACCTACTATCTCCATGATTTTAATGTAGTTCATTTATCCTTATACAAATTTCATTGATGGTTTTAAAAGAATATTTTTCTTTATAAATGATAAAATTATTTCATTATTACCATATTATAGATGATTAATTTTATAATATTTTTTACCTTAACCAATTACCAATTTGATTTTTGGTATATGAGATGAACAACCTCAAAATGTCTGACATGAACCTAAACAACTATTCAATCTAATATAACATTGTAATGAATAAAATAAAATGAATAAAATTTTATTAAAATGATATTAATTTTGTATTAATTTTTTTCAGGTATATAAGTAACACACCTGACGAATCATGTTCAAGGTAATTGATCTCTCTAAACCACCATTTCCATTGGGTTATGAACATCCTCTCTCTAATACTCTTTATCTCTATAATTAATGTTATGGAATAATTATAAATTATGTATTTATGTATATATTATATATCTATATTATTCCAGCATTCATAGATTGGGTAAAACATTCCTTATGATCATTTCTAAAATTCCTTCATTATAAAGATTCCATTGATTGTGATATACAAAAAGATTATGCACCACATTTTCATTCCAAGGGTAATTAATATAACATATGATTGGTTCATTTATTTTTCACAAATACATCATGAAAATGTATCGATGTGTATGAAAATATTATTCAATAATTCATTGGGTGAATTGTTAGTCTCAAGCAGAAACATGAATGAGACTATATTTTTAACCTAAAAAAATATGGTACATTTTCCACCATATGATATTGTTTAGGTGTTTATCCTTAAATAATATTTATGACATGTTTTGTATTTTTTACACATTTATTATGTAGTGATGATCTTATAATACCATTTTATTTATGTTATTATACGATGTGATTGAGCATGATCCTTGTATTTTATGTTGTCACGGTACACCTTTAATCACATGTTATGTTTCTTTATCATGTTTATTCTCTCAATCTGTTTTTTTCTCACCACTTTATTTATATATTACCCAACTTATCCAAGAATTTTTTAGGAGCTCAAATGGATTTTATGATCTCACTATGGGTAATAAAATAATGTTTACATGTTTTAAGTTCCATTTGATGTAATATGAACCAATTTTTTGAAATACACTACGCCTTTAAAATAATTTTATTTTGTTTATGGAAAATTATATTTATGAATCATGTAATAAAATGTTTAAAAATCATGGGTCAGTATAGCTAGTATTAGAAGAACGGTTTGATTATCCTCTGTATTGAGCATGATAAAAATTTATTATAACCCCAGGTATATGTATAAGGATAAGAATTATGTTTTTCTTTTGTATAAAAAAAATATCCTCAAATTTTGGTAATGTTTAGGGAAAGTGGTTTCCATGAAAATAAATCAATGTCTAGATACTACAATTGGATGTGGCACTAGAATATAGGTACCTAGGGGAAATAACCTTGATGGGGGTTTATTTAGTTGTACTTGATCATCTACTAATGCATTATAATGGTCCATGTTGCACAACTAGATTGACACTATAAAGGGATATTTTTTAAAAATTCACGAACACATTACAAGACATTATAATGGACATGAAAAAATTATTGTCTTAGGGAACATTTAAGGTAAATTTCTATTAATGGCCTAAATTGAAATCTAGAGCCTCATATGTAATTATGTAGTTTTTATTTATAAGTTTTTTCTCCCACATTTATATGTTTCTACTGTGTCTTTTTATTAGTTAATGTATTATAATTTTGTTTTTCATCTCATTAATTAAGGTAAATTGGAGAAACCATACCAACAATCAACAAGATTATAATTGTGATGATTTCCCCAATTATAGGCCTGATCCCAAGGGTGGGGGAACATAGAATTTTGAGGAAATACTAGCTCAACAAAATCATGTTATGAATAAAAACATGAATCTTGAAAAAACAACTTACTCCCCCTAAGAAGGATCATGTTAAAATTGAATATTTTATGAGACAAAGGACCCATAAATTTAGTGATACATAATCTATTCTCCTTGATGAAAATTTATTAACTCTACTGAGGAGATATTATCACTCCTCAAATGAATAGAGAAATAGAATAGTTCAATTGTTGTATATTTAATTGAGGTAGAATGTGATCAGTAGTGAACCCTGACCATGAAATAAAATTCAAAAGAGGTTATTAATTCCAAGGAATGGGATGACATAATGACAATATTTTTCAATTAATATTTTACAGAAAATCTTTTTCATAAAATGAATATGGAGTTACATAGTTGAAAATGAAAGGAAAAGGATTCAATTAGGATGTATGATTCAAAATTCACAAGGCATGCATGGTATTCATAAATCATTGTTATTATTACTGAAATTATGGTGGGCCATTGATTCAGTGGGATAAAATTGAGACTAAAAAAATAATTGGTGAATTTATAATTTTATAATTATGATTATATTGTTCATTTTTCTAATGATGATTATTTCAGATTATTTACTATCAGTATTCTCATGAAACTAGAGATAAAAACACAAAATGGAGTTATATTCATGGGTATCAATAGATAAATCCAATGGAGGAAATAAAAAAAACATACAACTTTTAAAATGCATGGGATTTAGAAACCCAAGAAATACCTAAGGGGAATCAAAAGTCGCTTCAAATATGGAAAAGAGGGGAAATATTCTTATAAGTGCCATAGGGAAATGAATAATCCCACTAATGATGAAGAATATATGATGGGATAGATAAATAAAATTACAGAAAAAATATGTTATAACTACAAGGAACATGGTAATTATATAATAGAAATCCCAAAATAATTGTTTTCCATAGGTAATCATTGACAATAACCTCCATAATGTAAGGGAAGGGTGTATGATATCACTAAAGTTGAGTTTGATGATGTCAATGATGTGGCGACCGGTATGCAAGTTATTCATTTATGAATAATAAACATAAATTTTGATTCCACTTCTATAAATTATTTCATATCTTACATGTTTTTTATAACTATCCTAATACCACCACAATACCTGTGGGTTGATCTATCTATGAGAACAAAAAAATAATGATTATTGTATCCAAAGTATATAACTCCTCCCGGTCAATATTTTGTAGACCTTATATTCTAGAAAAAGTCATCTTACATACAATAGTGTATTTTGATTATATTTTGGGAATTTATTGGCTCTATTTAAATAATATCCAACATCAAATATCGAGACAATGAGATCACTCATCCCATCCCAAGTCATCAGATGAATCTGTACAGGTGAAAGGAAAAGGATGAATATCTCATGGAATATTCTATTCAAGAATTGATAATATTTACTTATAATAAAGTTTATATATAAAAAATAATTGATACAATAGAAAAAATCATGCTTGAGGACATGAACAATGAGAGTGATTATAATGATGCATTATTTGAAGAGATTCCTAGTCTTCTATCTAACTAGGATGTTGATTTCTCAATCAAACATAGTCCTATAATAATTCCAATATAAAAGGATCCTTATATAATTTACACCATTGTGTTTGATGTGTTAAAACATATTTTGAAAGGTAATATGTAAAAGTGATCTATACACCCAAGTGATTCACCATGGTGTAATATTGTCCTCTTTTTCAAGAAGAAGGATGGTTCAATGCACATATGTATTGATTATTTTGAAATAAAATAATTGATTTTAAAGAAAAATTAACCCCTATAATGACCATAGTCTTTTAAAAATATCATTGCAAGATTTTATGCATTGTTAAAAAATAAATTACAAGTTATGTATCGTAAAGTCTTGTGTATTATGAGACCAGGTACATAAAAAAAGAAAACCCAGAACTAAATAAAAAATTTCTTTATTTATAATCCATTATGATCTCCTAACTTCTTTTTATACCTTACATCATCATAGGAAAACTTGTGGATGACATGAAAAAAGAACTGATCTAAAAAACCTGGTAAGGTAATAACAATTAAAATAATGGTTTTCACATTCGTTAGAAGGAATAACCTAATGTTATAAAAAGTAATGGAAGATGATTAAAACATAATGAATCATGAATTGGAATCATATAATAATGGAATCTTAGTATATTTTATGAAACATAAAACATGAAATTAGGTTGATTGAAGTTTCTTTTCACACAGGGTGAATGATTCAAGGATCGTTGCACATAGAGGAGCATGAGTCAAGGTTGACCACCAAGGCCATTGCTCATAAATAACGAGTTATGGATAATCACCAAGACAATATTCCCTAACATATCATGGGATTAAAAATTATCCAATGGATTTTAGTGATATATAGATTCACCCATTATAACATGTTCTTGTGTATGTGTTCCAAATGCTAAATCATACATAAGGAATTATATTTAAGGATAAGATTTTCCCATGGTAGGATGGGGGTATCATAATCATGAAAACGACATAACATAAGGGAAAGTGACAATGTTATACAAGAAATAAAAAATATAAATAATATATGGAAATTAATGAGGGGATATATTAATAGATCATGATAGATGTTGTCAAAAATAAGAGAACACATGTAAAAATAACATTTATGAAACATCAGAAACAAAACATTTTAGTTCGTTTTAAGGAAAATATTGTAATGAATTTTAATAAGAAAAGGGAATAATATTTTATATCAAACCATAATGGAACTAGGATGGTTTTAATAATAAAATGAGTGAATTTATAATAGAAATTGTGGCTCAATATAGATAAAATAGTGTACTTGAACTTGGGTAAGAATTTGGGAAGTTCCCTAAAATCTGGTTTGCTTGTCTGGAAGAATTGGGTTGAGAACATTTTTAAAACATTTATATCACAAATAAGAAGGATGAATGGATCTTGATACATGAGTTTTGAACATATATAAACAATTTATAATATGTACATAAAAATAAAGATAAATTCATTTGGGTAAAAAATAGTGGAAGAGTAACCCGAAGGAATAATGTAGGTTTGGGTAAAATTTGTTATCTAAAGCTTCGGGGTGTTCTTCATAAGATCATAATTTCCTAGATAATATAATTTGAAAAATTAGTTAAAATTTACATTATTTTTATACCTGTATTAGATTTTTTATATCATTATTAATTTCATTTAAGGCATTTTTGGATGGGTTTATAGGTTCAATTTTATCGTTTTGGAGCATTAGTTTCCTTGGGTTTCATGATCAATTTTCCTATATATGTGTATAAAAAATCATATAGATTGAGGACTGTTTTCCAGAACTGAAACTATATGTTGTTAACGAACTTATATAATATTAAAATACCAATTTTTACAAGAGATCTTAATTTATTAGATAAATCATTAATGATAATCGTTTAGATTAATTTTTCATTTTTCGATCACAAATAACTCATATGTTTTTATAATTTAATATCAGGAGTTAAATATTATTACAAAACATTAAATAAGATATAATACATATATAACAATATGTTTCAACCATAAAAATGGATTCATGACCATCCTTGAATATGGAGTTGAAATATGAAATCACGCCGTCCACACAGGTGGTAGATTGGCACCTCACAGATGATATTTTCATTCTTAAAATAAAATAATGCGGAGAATATGTTTGATGATGTATTATTCTATCAACACGATAAAATTCCATTGCATATAGTATAATGGTGTTTTCATACAACTTGGACAAGGGGATGTGGGGATAAGATAATAAAATAATGGAACATGAAAATAAATCGAAATAAAGAAAAAGAGGGTATTTCCTATTAATACCTTCTTCATGATAAACTTCTTAAGGGATTGGTTATAGAATTTTATTAAGAAAAAATTCTTCTACAAATGGGGGTGATGTTAGGGAGGATAATTGAGTAGAATTTGGAAAATTGTAAAGGCTTGATTGGTGTTAGAAGAAGAGGTGTTGAGGGTTTGTATTTATAGCGGATGAGGGTAGAATTTTTTAAATATTTTAATCATTTTATTATTATTTTTGTCATCAAAATAATTAGTGTTGATTTTTGAGTCTAAATATAGTAATTAGATCATGTGAGTTCTAGATAATGGGATTACATCAGAATTAAATTACCTATGGGCACATGGCATTGTAGAGGTTCATTAGCAGGCATGTACTATAGTGGTAAACACCGCGTAATCCTATTTGAATAATGGGGTTTCAAAATCCATTGGGCATAAGTCACTATAGAATTAATGAAGTGGTACTATATTAGTGGAGGTATTTTAGTAACAACGATCTCTATAGTGAAGCTGAACACTATAGAGGTGATAGACAATGTAGTCGTAGTGGTACTATAACAGGTCAGTAATGTAGCATTACATTTCACATAATGGGCCTTGGGCCAATAAATTCCGGCCTACGGGTCATGTAATAGGATACATTCCCCCTGGTCCTTCGAGATATATAATGGATCTCCCTCTACACAGCCTAAAGAGGACTTTTCTATTCTTTAATAATAAAATCTAGGCTTTAGCCACAACTTTTTAAATACAAGTATTTATAATCTATTGTAAATTATCATAATTTACTATTCAAAAATAATTCAAATATTCCATAAAAATTAGAAAAAATCATCCTATAAGTTTTTCAATGTGTAAAATTAAAAAATTAACTCCATTTCATGAAAATAATTTTTTAAATATGAGAAATTTAATTTTTGATTAAAACCATAATTTACTAAAAAAATATAGATTTTAAAATTGAAGCTGATTTTATTCACTTTGTAAAATTAACGAAGGTATCATAAAATTATCATATAATTAAATAAAATACAAATAATTATATATGAATTCATTTTATAAAATAAATTTTCGTTTATATTATTACATTATTCATAAAAAATGTAATTAAATATTTATATCATATAATAATACCAACACATAACTTATAATTTTTTTAATATTTATTTACATACACTATGATATAATTAAATCATATTTTTACTTATAAGATGGATAAATTTTATATATACCTTCATTGGTGTGGTTAATATTCAATTTACCGATTTACAATTCATAAAGGTCACATTACCATTTGAAATATCAAGTTACTTTTTTATCTGTATATGTTTCTTAACTTATAGTACCACTTATTATTTCGTTGATTCTTTATTTATAAAGCTTTTATTTTGTTCTCTTACATATTTATATCATAATAAATAATTATAGTAAGGTTATTTCCATTGATTAAATTTTGGGGAATTACATTCTTCCCCCATTTACAAAAGTTCACCCTCAAATTTTTTTTTGCATACTAAGGTGAAAACAAATGTGGGTACTTTTACTTCATCACTTTCTCTAGTACCCATTTTGTCTCTCCTCTGAATGGAATTAAATCCTTCTATTTTTATTAATTTTTAATAATCCCTCTATTAAGGGTTGAAGTGGAACCCATACATGGCCTGTAAGGTTCATGAAATTATATGACCCGTAGGTCTGAGAAGAATTCCTCCAGACTATTGCTACTTAGATCTTCTCCTCCCCAACTTTTACATTGTGATGTTTGCCCTCCACCTTTGTGTAGACGATTGGCTAGGCTTCCCATGCTTGTACTGTCTGGTCCCTATGTCAATGTCATACCCTATCTTTATTCCAAATCCTTTAGCTTCCTCTTTGTGAATGCTCATGATCTGAATCCTCATTTGGAGTCTACTCATTATAGAGTCTGACTGGTCCATTAAGGAAAATTAAATGTGTCCTGAAAGCCTTGAGGTAGATAGAAGGCCTTATGGTGGTCCGAAGACCTTGAGGTGGCCGTAAGTACTGAAATTTCTGAAGGTCTTGGATGGGCTAAAGGCCATGTAGGAAACATTGACCAAACTGGTGGCTTGAAATCCCAAACAGATGAATAGTTATGACTATTATAGTACCAAACCGTACCCCCGATAGTACCCACTAAAATGACTACTACATCATTTCTATAGTACCACGATATTATGTATCCTCTTGGATTTGATATCGGGTCTCATGGAAGCTCTTGTTGAGCTGTCACCAATTAGGTTGAGTTACTTGTGCTTCCACTTCATACATATGGTTCCGCTAAAGTACTTTCACCAGGTGAATTGTATTGTTGCCTAAGACATTATCTATATGATCGAATATCTTCACTAGATAATCATCTTAAAAAAAGATCATTCTCCAAATATACCACCATTGAAGTAATTACATGTGATAGATCCAATATGTACATCCTTAAGTGGGATAAGTGGAATACATTGAGAACTTGAGACATTGTTGGTGGATGTTCTAGTTGATATCCCACATCTCTGAAATGATTATGGATCTCGAAGGGGCCGATGTTCCATTGAGTTTTCATCCTTTTCTTCCCAAATATCCTTATATTCTTGCATGGAGATATGAAAAGGAATACCATGTATCTAACCTTAAACTATAGGTCCTGCTGACAATTGAATGCATAGCTATTTTTTCAACATTGGGCTACCTTGATGCTCTGTTGAATGGTTTTCACCATCTGCACCATTTCAAAATCCCTTTTAGGTCCTGTCATCTTATGTTCACTGTCTTTATCCCATCATTCTGGTTATCTGCACCTTTTCCCATAAAAGACTTCAGATGGATCTTGTTGGATGCTTGAGTGGAAACTATTATTGTTGGAGAACACAACTAGTGGAAGATGTTGGTCCCATCCCCTTTGGTGTCTATCGAACATGATATCAACAAGTATTCATATTCCTCAATAGTCCACTTAGATTGTTCATAATTTTTTTATGACATGTCATACTAAATATCAACATAGATAATATACCTTGTTGGAGAATTTTCCAAAACATGGATGTGAATCGGGGATTTCAGTAGGAAAAAATAGATAGTTGTCCTCTTTACAGACATACCACGTCTTTGATTCATATCTGCACAAGTTAATCAAGAGATATGTCCTCTCGAATTAGGACAAAGTAATATGTCTTTGTAAGATGGTCCATAATAACACATATAGTACTATTTTCTCTTTATGTCTTTGGATGTCCAATGTCTATCTTCGTGGTGATGTTCTCCTGCTTCCATGTTGGTATTGATAATTGTTCATCATACCTTTAGACATTTTCCTTTCAAGCTTCACCTTTTGACATTCCTTGAACTTTGATGTATATTAAATGATCTCTATTTTCATATTGTCCCACACAAATTTCTCTTCGAGATCTTGATTCATCTTTGTGCTCCCTATGTGAAAATAGAAGGTCAAGCTATATGCATCATTCAGAAGATTTTCCTTGATCCCATTATTGGATAATACACATATTCGTGACCCAAATCTTACATCTATATCCTCACCAATCATTAACATGAAGAGATTATCATTTTGGAATGATTCTTACATTTTCATAATTTCAACATCATTTCTTTGAGTATATTTTATTTTATCTATAAGGGATGGTTAAAAATAATTCCTGAAATGAATGATTATGTTCGTTCACTAAGGATTCACATGTCTATCCTTTGAAAATCTAAGAATATTGGATCCATCCAAATTATTATCATTGATAAAGAAGAATGGTCCTTTTTTACTTTGACCATCTTCCACATTATTTATCTAACTATGATGGTAGTTTATTGATCAGTCGTAATCCTTGATGTGCTTTAACAATCATCACTGGAGCACATTAGCTCCTTATATGTGAATATATATTTTTAAAACATTTGATCAGTATATATATCACACTCTCTCTATACAGATTATACCGAAAAATTTTCAATGTAAATATCATATAATCATAATCCAGATCATATGTAGGATAATGTTCCCATGAATTTTCAATATCCTTGAGGCACGAGCTATCACATTATCATTTTTCATTAGTACACATCCTAAAACGTTTTGTTAAGAATCGATATACACCACAATGTGTTCTCCACTTTTCAAGAATGTGTACGCAAATATAGTGATAAGCCTCTTTTTGATATCCCTATAGTTTTCTTCACTTTCTTGGGTCCAGAAAAACTTCACTCCCATTCATGTCATCATGGTAATATGGTTTTAAAAACATGATAATTTCTTAAAAAATCATCGATAATCCCCTACTATGACAATAAAGATACTGATCACCATTACAGATGTTGTCATGGGGAACTCATTGATGGTATTTTTTCTTTGAATGGTCTAAATTAATTCCTTTATTAGTGATAACAATCCCCAAGAATAATAATTCCTCCATCGAGAACTCAAATTTATTGTACTTTGCATATATTTTCACCATTAAAAATGTTTTTTAATAGTATTCATATTTTCCACATGTTCCACCTTGCTCTCATAACATCATCAATGAAGAATAACAAAAATTTGTTGAGGTAATACCTAAAGACTCAATTCCATAAATCCATGATAACAACTGGAGCATTAGAAAGTCGAAATGGAATCACTATAAAGTCATAATTTCCATACCTTTTTAAGAAGGAATTATTTGGAATATCATCCTTCCTCACTTTTAATTGGTATTATCCAAACCAAAGGTCCACCTTAGATAAATAAGTGGACCCACATAGATGATCGAATAAGTCGTCTCTCTGTGGTAGGGGATTCTTGTCCATTATCATGATTTTATTGAGCTCATGATTATCAATGAAGAGATTCATTGATCCATCATTATAATTGATGAGGAGTACTAGTTCACCCCATGGTGAAACACTTGGGCTTATAAAACCCTTATCCATATTTTCTGGTAACTACATCTTCAATTCATCTAACTCAATGGTGGCTATTCTATAAGGTGTATTTGATATAGGCAGAGATCTAGGAATAAGAATAATTGAGTACACAACTTCTTGCTTTGGTGGAAGAACATACAATTCTTTAGGGAATATATCAGTGTAATCCCTCATGATGGGCATGTCTTTATGAATTATCATCTCCTTTGTCTCACTCAATTGAGGGAGATATGATTTTTTATAAGGAAGTAACATCCATACATTAGACGATGATAATGACAGAGACTCATCTTCCTAATTACACTTGTAATGAACTAGATGATGCTGCATAATGTGAATAATAATCTATATATCTAGAGAATTGTTGTTGGATTTGAATAAAGATAAAAATATCCATTCCAAAAATAGCATCAAAATCTACCAAAGTGAGTGTGATATGATTTGTGGGGTGGTTTCGTCCACAAACATTAACATGGGAGTAATGATAGAATAATACCATCCTTATTGCGTTGTTGGTTATTGTTTATTTCTTTTAAAAACCATGGGATCATGGGATTGGGTTGAAATAGGGCAATCTTACTTCCAGTTGAAACATTGCACTACTGGTTGAGTGTTGATATAAACCTTCGATTCTTCTTCCCCGTTAGTGTGATTTATCATATTACTTCAGAAGTTATTAGCTAGATTAGTCATTCTTTTACATTTCAAGAATTTCCTGGTTCCATTAAGACAATTCACAATATACTTATTTATATAATATTTTGATGTGGGATATTCGGTGTTCCTCCCATCATGGTATTTATTTGCAGATCCACCCATACTAAACAATATTTTTCTCTGTTTTCACCAATTCTAAGAGACCATTGAGATTTTACTATAATTATTTAATCCTTGAGTGAATAACAGACATCATACTCATAACTATTGAAGTCTCGAATTTCCAATACTTTTTATTGAATCAGGTTTAGTCAAATAATGATGCGATCCACCTTGCTTTTAGTGTTCATGCAAAATTTGGAGGCGTATCTGGAAAGACTTGTAAAGTTAGATTCATATGCCCAGATAGTCTCGTATTCCTTCTACATAATTCTGAGGAACTATCATTCCATCCTGAGATTTAGGTTTTGGGGAATAAACTATTGCGAATTTTTTTTTGTACTTCCTCCCAATCCCTATAATCAATTTCCACTATGGAATTTTTATTTTTGATCAGTGTTTACCACTGATCAGTTTCCCCATAAAAATTATTGAATTTCAAAACAACATTCTCTTTTTCTAAGCATCAAAGGATAGAAAATAACTTTTCAATAGAGTTAATATAATATTCATAAAATAAGGTTTTAAAATATAAACTAAACATTGGATGAATTTTATTCAGGAAGTATTATATGGATACATGTTAATTCCTTGGTGAGGGAAGGTGTTCCACATGATTCAAGTTCTTATTCACAACAAGATCCCATTGAGCAAGTACATTCATGAATTTTTCATAACCCATTTCCATCATATTTTGCATGTCAATAGGAAAATCATTACATATCCTATCACATTGATTATTGGAATCTATTTTCTATCCCCCTCAATTAACAAATAAAGATAAAGTGCAATTAGTTGTCTTCAATGCTTAGCAAGTAAGTATAAAAAGGAAACATTAATCATGAAAGTATAAGCTCTTATTGGAAAATTAAATCCTCATTTGGGATTCTCTATGTTTCAAATAGGTTAAACAAGATCTGTTTCGTAGAATATATTCTAACGAGATCTGTTTTTTAATAATGGTTCGTAATGAGCTCATGAATTTACCAAAGCATATCCCCAAAGAGTTTAAAACCAGGTGCACAATAAAGGCTATTATCATGTACTAGATTTCCCTATGTCTGGTGTATAACACCTCGTCAGAGTTTTTACATCTAGGTATATATGTGATAGATCCACTTCTAATTATAGAATCCATATAGGGATTAATTTCATGATAAACCACTTACTCTATACATATAAAAATTTATGGACGATTTGTTAGAAATTTTAATTTCCCTAGGGTTCTTCATAATGTTTTCTATTCATAGTATCCATAAAAACATGTTTCTCTGATACAGACTACAATGAACCTACTTTTTACAAATATCATTAAATTATTTTAAGCATAAATAAATAACAAATTAAAATTCAAGGATCGTAATGTCTAGTGTCATGGATGACTGGGTATTTACAAAAAAACCATGGAACAAAATAAAACATTACATTATTTATCCTCTATTGTGTGCTCCTAATATCATTTGATCCCTTACATTTATAAAATATAACACAGGGTTAACAGGAACAAAGGGATGAGGTAAAAATCGCAGCACAGGAATAATCATTTAAATAAATCTTAGCACATGGTTTAGAAGGAATAACATAATGATATAAAAAGGCATGGAATATGATTAACACATAAGTAATCATAACATAGGATCATATAATCATGGAATCCTAGTAATTTTGTATAATCATAAAACATGACTTTAGAAAAAGTCAAGTCTAATTTCATATAGGGGAGAACGAGTCAAGGCTCATTGCAAATAGAGGATCATTAGTCAATGCAATCCACCAAGACAACTCTGCAAAACATCTCATGACAATAAAAATTATACAATGCAATGGATCACTATCTCGATGCATCAATCATAACAAATTCATAAATATGTGTACTGCATGAAGAATCATACTTAATGAATCAAACATAAACATAGGATTTACCCATTATAAGAATTTGGTATCATAATCTTGTAAAAAAGGAATCATATAAGGGAATGTTACAATGATTTCCATAAATTAAAGGACTTATATCATAAATGGAAATTAAAAAAAAATATATGTATATATCATGATAATTTATGTCAAACTAAAGTGAATACATTTAAAAATTGATGATAAGAAACTGTAGAAATAAAACATTTTAGTATGGTTTTAGGAAAATATTAAAGATCATTTTATGAAAAAAGGGAATAATATTTTAAATAAATCCATAATTGAACCAATAATGTTTTTATAATAAAATGGTATAGGGGGTATACTTTTTTCATTTAGGAGCATTAGTTCCCATGGTTTTCATGATTGGGTTACTTGTATATTTTTATGGAAAGTAATGTAGAATGAGGATAGATTTCTAAAAAGGAACATATATGTTTATTTATAAAATTATAGATTATTAAAATACCATTATGTTTCTTTGTGCTAGGATGATTCAATAGATAAATGATTAATGATAATCATTTAGATTTATTTTGAATTTTTTAATCACAATGAACTCATCTTGTTTTATAAATTAATACCTTGTATAAAAAGTATTACAAAAAATTAAATAAGATATTATACAAATATTATAATATGTTTCATACCTAATAATGGTTTCATGGAAATCCTTAATTATGGAACTGAAATCTGAAAGCATGTCATCCACACAGGTAGTAGATCGACACCTCACATATGAAGTTTTCATTCATAAAATAAAAGAGAGAGAAGATGAGACTAGATTAAGAATTATTTCATCAAAATGATAAAATTATAGTGTATATAGGATACTTCTTTTTTTCATTCCATAAGGACAAGGAGACGTGTGGAGTTGATATGAAATGAAATGAATTTGAAATGAAATTGAATGAAAACGAAAGAGGGCTTTACCTCTTGATTCCTTCATCTTGAGTACCTCTTTAGGGGATTGGTTTTGATATTTTATTAAGAAAAATGTCTCCTGGATGTAGGGAGAGTTAAGGTAGGATATTTTAGAATTATTTTTATATGGCTAAATGCCTCAATGGTGTGGGTAGAAGTGGTCTCCAGGGGATGCATTTTTAGTGGAGGAGGGGTGTATTTTTTGAATAATGTAATCATTGTTTTATTATTTATCTCAACATAACAAGTAGGGATTATTATTGAGAATAAATAGAATAATTAGATCATTTGAGTTTGATATAATGGGTTTATATCAGCACTAAATCACCTATGACACCATAATTCAGGTATTTAACATTTATTTTAAATTATCATATTTTAATATTCAACCAAAATTCATGTATTTCAGAAAAAACCCAAAATCCACCCAAACCATTTATCGATGATTAGAATTATAAAATGACCTCCATTTTATGAAAATATTTTTTTAAAATATTAGAATTTTAATTTTTAATTAAAATCATAATTTACTCGAAAAATGCAACAATTAAATTTATAACTGATTTTATATGACATTGAAAGATTAACTAATCTCTCATAAAATTATATTATAATTAAAATAAAAAAAAAATTATTTATGAAAAAATTATATGAAAAAATTTATTATAAATTATTTAATTTTCCATATAATTTCATCCAAAATATTAATGACCTATAAAAATACCAAAATTTTAAAAATAATTTTTTTAGATTTATTTAATCATAATATGATAAAAATATATCATATTTTAAGTTATAACATTGATAAATTTTCTTTATAATTTCATTGGAGGGGTTTCTATTTAATTGGGTGGTTTACTTTTCATAATGGTCTGATTACTATTCCAATGGTTATGTTACAGTTTTATCATTATAGATTCTTTAACTTCTAAAAATGCTTCTTATTTAATTATTTCATCATTTATGAATCTTTTATTACATTATCTTATTTTTTTATACCATATGAAATAATTATATAAGTAATTTTCAATGATAAATCATAGGGCCGTTACATCCATGACCATAGAGATATTAATTGTTTGATTAAAAATGTGGGGATTAATATTTCTCTATGGTGAAATTTTTGTTGATATATCACTAATTGATACAGAAGAATGATGTTATTCAAAAAACTACATTACCAAAAAGTTGTGGAAATAATGAGTTTATAGTGATTCCTTTTAGAATCACCACTGCTCAAAATATTTATATGGACTAGATGAATATATCCTTTAGAGATTACATAATCAAATTTTTAGTAGTATTTATAGATGATATTATGATTTGATCCAAAATCATGTTAGATATATAGGATCATTTAAATAATTTTTAATGGAAATTTGAATGGTAAACCTATATAAAAACTATAGTAAATTTTTATTATTGATGATGTATCCATCATTATTTATTGAATATTATATTTTAAAATAGGATATCTATTGAACCGTATTAGAAAAAGGAAATTGAGGATTGTCCTAGACCAACATCTGTAATGGGGATCCACAGTTTACTTCCATTATCTTGGTATTACCAACTATTTGTGAAAATAATTTACCAATTTTCATGTTCACAAACCAAGATTACCTGGAAGGGAGTATACATTTTCTCGACCATTGAATTTTTAGAGAGTGTTATGGAGTTGAAAATAGGATTATAAATGTCCAAGAACATTCGATTCCCTAATGTGTGGAATTTTTTATGGATTAAAATGATATTTTAAGGATGTTTTTTTGTATTTGTACTATATTATAATGATAATTTGATAGAATATTCTTCATGTAACTTTAATATTTACGAGGAACAATATTCCATGAGTGACCAAGAGTTAGATGTAGTGATATTTTCATTGATGCTATTGGGACATTATCTATATGGATAAAAGTTTGAAATATTCCCGGATCATAAGAGCCTCAAATATTTATCCACATAAAAAATATTAACAAGCACTGGTGAATATTATTATAGGTGATTAAGGACTTTGAATACAGAATCTATTACCCTTTAAAGAATTAAAAAAAGTGTAAGCACTCTAAGTGGAAAGAATAATGTGAATTTATCATTGATGAGAGTTTATATTATTCCAATATTCCTATATTGATGGATATTGGAATAGTAATAGGACCTTCATCCTTCACCTCTAAAATAAATCATCACCCATCTATTCTCGAGAAGATCAAGGAGGCCCAAAATGATAATGATGTACTATATAAAAAATAAGAAACAATTCCATAGTTGAACTTTGTTCATGATGGAGTTATAAGGTTTAGAACATGGATATATGTCCTATAAACACAAAAGCTGAATATGGATCCTTTTGATGATACAAATATCTATTCCATCTCTATTACATTGAGAATCACTATGATGTATAGGGATCTAAGGAGAAACTACTATTTCGATAACATTAAGAGGGGGATTGGGGAATTTGTTTCTTGACGCATGGTATTCCAACAAGTCAAGGATGAATGATGGATATAGTAGGGTATGAATAAATAATTCATGATAACATTATGTAAATGGAAAAAATGACCAAGGATTTCATCATAGGACTTTCCACGATACCTAAAGGCAATAACTTCATCTAGGGGGTAGTCGATCAGCATACAAATTTGGTACATTTCACTACTTTTAAAGAATATTTAACTATTGAAAAACATGATAATATATACATAAGTGAAGTGGTAAGATTTCATGATATTCCACTATCTATTATATCTGATCTAGATCTAATTTTTACCTCAAGGTTCTAGAGAATCCTTTTACAAGTATAACATACATTACTCAATTAAAGAACTATTTTCACCATCAAATAGACTGTAAGTTGGAGAGAACTCTAAAAACTATAGAGATTATACTAAAGTAATTTTTTTATGAATTTACATTTATGTTTCTAACAACACCTTCCTCGAGTAGATTTCCTATATTACAATACTTTCCATTCTAGCATTCAAATAGATCTTTATGAGGATATTCATATGAAGCAGTGTCAGAAACCAAAATCTATGATGATGTTTTTAGAGTAGAAATTGATGCGATATGAATATTCTTAAGAGATGTTAAAGTAGATACAAACCATTCAACATCACATCAAATATTCAAAAAGTTGATAGAAAAGCTATGCCGACATCCATATACTAGATAAGGAGTTTGAGGTCAGAGATAATTTGTTCCTCTATATTTAAGCATGGAATAAATTCATGATATGTTAGAATAAGGTAAATATCATTCATGGATATGTTTTCCATTTTATATCCTTTATCGTAAGATAGTGGTGTCTTACTGAATATCACTCCCACTAAACATATCTCAAATAAATGATGTGATCAATGTATCCCTCAAGAATAAGTATTTTCCAAACCCATCATGTGTGCTAAATTACCAAGTGGTGCCGTTGATGAAATATAAGACATATGAGGAGAATATAGTGATTATTAGGGATCATAAACAGAAAGATCAATGAAGAAAAAGAAATATCATATCTTTAAATAATTGTAGAATAACCCACAAGATTGAGAAAACAACTACGGATCCAAAATATTCGATGAAATAGAAGTAACCTCACCTATTTTCAACATTGTATTTAATATGATATTTTGAGGAAAAATTTCATTAAGAATAAAAGAACATTAAACCCCAATAATTTAGGACATTTTTCTTTAATCTCATCAAAAACATGTGATTCATGCAATATTGAGTTTAATGGAAGCCAGATTTGTTATTAAATTAATATTATTTAAACATGAACATTACTACCCAGTAGTTAAGTTGGTGGGTATGAATAATATTATTGAAATTATTGAAATTATAGGATTTTCATATGCTTAAAATAAATTCATGGGTTATGTAATGATTATAAATAAAATAAGAACCATCTTAAAGAAAAATAAATGTATTCTGAAAAAATATTTTATTAAAAGGTAGTTTAATAGCATATTGACCACATAATTTATAATTATTATTCAATAAATATAGAAAAGTTATTCAATAAATCAACATTATTTTTGGAATAATCATATCGATATTAACTTATGGTAAAATTTATAGATATTTTGGAAAATAATAATTTTTCATTATATAGTGAAAAATAACATTTTTAATAAAATATTCATTTATTTTTAAAAAAATTCCATTTATTAATTTAATTTGAGATGAATTAAATATATTTATAATTTATTTATTTTATATAATATAAAATAAATTTAAATCATCTTTACACTATATTTTTTTATAATTTCATTTTTAGGCTTTAATACACATTTTCAAGAAAATTGTTTTAAATTGTGCCATTTTATCCACTATAAATGTTTAAAATAACCCATAATGAGAAATGATTAAATTAAATTTATATATTATTTATTAATTTAAATTCATCTTATTATGAATATTTTTTCTATTTTTTATATGAGATCAATTTTCCCTTAATAAATTCATTTCTTAAAAAAAATTTGAACACATTTGTGGGGTTGATTTTAAAAAAATTTATACCACATATTTTAGTAGAATTTGAAAATTTTTATTAAATATTTTAAATAAATAAAATATATGTTATCTAATAGTTTCAACTTCATTTTTTTCCATAATGAATAAAAAATAGAAAATATTATTTTGAAATGGTTATCGTTAAAATATGTTTACTGAGGATAAAAAACAAAAAAGGGTTTAATATGACCCAAAAATTATAATTCCTATTTAATTGTAATAATTTGACTTTATCCCTTATTATTCTAAAAAATTTCCTATTTTCTATCATTTCTGAATGATAAAAATGCTGGTGGAATTCATTATTTTCAAAAATTCCAAGCGTACCTTGTCCCCCACTTATAAAATCCCAAAATCTCTCCTCTCCTTTACATTATTAAAACACCATTTTCGTCGAATATGTAACCAAAATTTTTTTTAATTCCCCTTCCTATTCCTAGAATAATCCTCTGATTTAAAATCCATCCTATTCTGGTTTTTGGTACAAATGAAAAGTTATTTTTTAAAGAGGAGGTAACATCCTTAATTGAGCATTTCATTTTATTTCAAACTCCATATCCTTAAAATATTATTTAGTATGGAAAATATAATAAAATAGTTAAATTATAAAAAATTATGTTGTTATTTTTAGTACATGACTTATAACCATCTCCTCAACTAACAAATGGGAAACAAAACAGTTGATTGTGTGTTCTAAGGACTACTGCCTCACGAAATACCATAATATGTTTTCAATAAATATTTCTCATATATGTGTATAATGAAATATTTCATGTTCATATATGATATTTATAATATAATTATACCAACTTAATAATAATATAAAATATACCCTCTTACTTTTCTTTTTGTATAGAATTTGACCTATGTCTCTAATGTGTACGGTGAACCACCACCTCATGAAATGATGTGATTCATTTTTATCTTATGATTTAAAAGGAATGTAATAAGGATTTATTTAATATTATTATATGATAAAAATTATATATAATAATACTATAAAATAAATATGGCATATAATTTCTTTCCTTACCATCCATTGAAATTGATAATGTTGTTTGCCTATACGGCAAACTGCCACCCCACGAAGAAAATTGGTACATTTTATTATTTTATTATTACCATATAAGATGGATAGTGAGTGTAATTTTATTTAAAGAAATAATATTATATTTATGATATAGTTATCATACATTAAATATAAATGAACACTTATCTTCTTTCCATTACAATCATTGAAAAATTTAAATGTTAATCGTGCGGACGTACAACCTACCATCTCTATGTTTATAAAGTAGTTCATTATTATTAACATCATTTCAAGGTTGTCTTTAAATGAAAAATTTATGTTAAAAATGATGATTATTTTATAATATATAATATATTTATTATTAATTAATTATCTCTTTGACATTAATCAACATACCAAATTGATTTTGGATATATGAGGTGAAAAACATTGAAACATAAGACATGAAACAAAATGAATATGAAATTAAAAATGTAAAGGTAATGAATAAAATAAAAGTAATAAAAATATGAAAAAAAATCTTATGAAAATAAATAATTAAATTAATCATATTATTCATGGGGATAAAGAACACATGTGATGAATGAGGCTCAAGGATAAGGGTCTATATAAACCATCATTTCCTTCAGGTTATGACCTTTATCTCTCTAAATATCATTATATCAATCAATAATTTTATTTAATTATCATAAATTCTTTATATATATATCTCTCTCTCACACACACACACATATATATATTATTATTCGTTCTTTTAATGAGGTCATTCATATCTTATGATCAATTTTCAAATGCCTTCATTATGAAATTTCCTTTGAATATTATATAAGAAATATTATACAATGAATTTTATTTCCATTGGTAATTCTTATATATTAGGAGATATTATTCAGGTGGTAAACGTAGATAGTGATCATTTAATGATGGGTCCACCCAGATAGTACTCCAATTCGTTGGGTAATTCTTTCATCTTATACGGCAGAATGTTTGGGATTTGGATGTAAAACTAGTTCACTATTGAAATTTTTCCACCATTTGATATTGTCTATGAATCTTGACATCACTCATTTTTATTTCATGTTTTAAGTTTCTTCCAAATTTCTTATGTTACCAATATATTTTGGCACAATTTTATTTATTTCGTGATTTCATGTGATTGAACTTGATCCTTACCTTTTATCATATCATATTATACCTTTGAATAATATATTATGTTTCAAAATCATGTTTCTTCCCTTAATGGGAATTATAGATCACCACTTTATTTATGTATTCTCTAGGATATCTCATGCTGTTTTTGGAGCAAAATTGGATTTTAGTAGCTCACTATGTAGATTAAAATAAGTATTCTATGTTTTAAGTTCCTTTTGATGTAATATGAACATCGTTTTGAAAATACACTTGGCCTTTATGATCATTGTGTTATATTAATGGAAATTTATATTTAAGAATCATGTAATAATACATGTAAAAGGCTTGGGTCTCTATAATGTACTAGAAAAATATTATAATATAATCTCTATATTTCTATGTTTAGCCTTAGAAAAACGACTAGGCATGAGATGGTGTCATTTAACAAAGATACATTGTCAAAATATCAAAGAATTCAAACAATGTTTTCATCATTCAAGAGATCAAATAAAACAAAACATAGTTTTAAATTGAATATCACCCTCACAGGATGGATAATTAGTAAAATTCATATACCCAATCATATATACATGTTCTTTTCCTAAATTTAAAAATTTTAATACCACTTCAATAAATAATTTTAGGAGGGAACTAAAGTCAAATTTACACACCAATGGAAATTATCAAAAAACTAGTGAAAATTAAAATATATTAAACCATATACATTATTTTGAAATCCCATTCCAATGAAGTACAATTTCAAATAACAATTTTTTTTGAAATATCAGTTGAGAATCAATAAAATTTAGATCTAATATTAATTTCGACCACAATTTATTTGGGAAAATTAGTGAAACACATTAACTTACACCACCAATGAGATTTAAATGTTGGTCTACTAGAACTCATTAATACGGGTTTCCCCTATTTGAATCATAAATAACATTTATGATTTGTTATGATTTTTATTAAGTTTATTTGAGGTCATTAAAATATAAAAAGATAGAAAATATCATTGAATAATGTTGGTTATAATAATAATAATAATAATCACACATGTGTAAAATAACTAGAAGGATAGAAAAAACGTCAATAGATATCAAATAGACAGTAATAATAGTCGTCTTATGCTAATTAAAATTCCAATTATTTATCTATATATATACTAATAATAAAATACAACAACAATAACCAATCCCATTAAAAATTATAGTAAATTAATATGTCTTTTAAAGCATATAAACATTATATAAATGATATAAATATAGGAACAAAAACTAATTTGTAGTACAACATTTGAATCTGAAAAAATGAGGTGTATATGAGCTACAATGGATCTCTGATATTTATATAATAAAAATTACATAACTTATACAACAAAATTGGAAAAAAATATACACTAATTATTTAAAAATTGAATGAACAATTCACTATAAAACATACAAATGAAAAAATAATAATCAATTTTTTTTATTCCTGAACTCTTTCCATCCTCTAGACACCACATATAAAACAGAAACTAATCAAAATAATTTCACATCAATATAGCGAAATGAAAACCCCAAATTCCTCACTGAAAAGTCACAAATTAAAAGGGAATAATAGGAAGATGAAAAATAGAAGAAGAAATATATTACTTATAACTGGTATAAATAACCACGAACATACCACCAAGATCATATAAGATAGAGAAAAACAAAAATGAGAAGTGGGGAGTGGCCTCCATAGCTATGAGTTGGACACTAGAAAGAAAAACTGATGGGATTTAATTAAACCTCATTCCCTTTTTACAATTATTTTAAAAATAATCTGATCTACCATTTACCCAACCAACCTACACAAGCTGACCAATGTCCCGTTAGATTCTCAATGCATGGATATCAACTACATAGTGGAAAAACGAGTCGGATGAACCACTAGTTTCTCCTAAAATTTTAAAATATAACTATACAAGGATCCCAATGGCTACTTCAAAATCATTCAGAAAAAATAATTTGAAAACACCAAATTACCTTCACCTAGATCTTTATCATTTTCTATATAAATAAAAATATATTTTTAAACTCCCAAAAGGCACTGAAACTATATCTCAAATGATATAATTCATAAAATATGAAACATTCATATTTTTTCTCTAATAAAGTCATAAATTTACAACCTTCATCAAAACATTAAAAGATAGGTCATTAAAAACCCCTGAACTATGAATGTTTTCAAACATAAAAATCATGATAATTCATTCTCACATATCTCTCAATGTATCATAGACTCTAATTCATCACCAATATATTATATTCTACCCTAGATTTTTAATTGTTTGTTTTTGTAAGAATCTAATACTCTAGTTATCTTCTCTCAAAATTAAATGTCATTTGATCCCTAAGATACACATTTAATTTTACACAGTTTTTATTATATCACTTTTTTGTCATTTTTACCAATATTATCCATATAAATGTTTTCATAGACCAATTATAATAATACTAACACCATAATTACATCCAAAAACATTGTACAAAGAGTTTTCATAAAAACACTCTCAAATCATAATTTACTCATAGTCAATCAATACACCAAATTATTAAATCACCTACCATGTGGAATGACATATGAAAACATAATCTGATAAATGATTCTCCAAAACATAGTAATCTATAATAAAATACTCAATACAATCCCTAAAAATCTTGAATCCATCAGTATTCATCCATAACTTATCTATCATATCCCAAAAAATTCCCTCAACCCTCAATAACATAGATTAATTACATTGGTCACAAATTACATATAAACCATATCCCATTTTTTTAATCAAAATAGATAAACCAAAATCAAAAGAGTAACTTTTTATTCTATTTCATAATATGTACTATACCAAGTAATCTACCAACAATAACCCATTTTGAAACCACTAAAAATATCCTAAATTCACTAAATATCATTGAATCATTTAAAAAAATAGAACAATCCCATTATATAAATAGTTTTTTCATGAAAATCCAAAAATTTGAAAAATATCCTTCCTCACTATTAATTATCTAATAAAAGGTGTTTCATTTTAAAATCATAATTTAAATATTAAATTTAAAATCATTCCCCCTGGTTTTATAAAAACATATTAATCCCTAAACTGATAGCCTCGTTATTTATTCTCTAAAAAACTCATCTATAAAAAAATTACACATGATGTACATTTTATAGAAAACCTCATTTTCAAGAAATGGTTATCCCCAAAAAATTATGATTAATTATTAAACAAATAACTTTATGAGACACTTAATGTTACATTAACAATGAAAATAGTGTGTGCATCCATTTTTCCAATACATTAGATTTAATAACCAAATCCAATTTTTGGAATGAAATAGAAAATAATAACCTATGTAAACTAAAAACTAATGGTCAGTAGGAAATCATTCCTCAAAACAATACCTATTGTAAAAATTAATAAAAATCAACCAATTTTTTTTTGAGAAGTTAATGATTATATTAAAAGTCTATTTAAACTAATTTTGAATCATGTTGAGTTTGTATGTCAAACATAAACACCGATATGTTTGTGTATGATATCCACAAAATATCATTGGAATGATGCATGAAAATGTATATGAATTGGTTCTTTATTGTTATCCATAACTTGAAAATGAGTCTCATTAATTTCATACCCAAAATTCCCTTTCCAAAACAATTATATTAGATAAATTCACTTCATCAATCATAATGGGTACTAGGGGTTCAATAATAAACATGATGGTTAGGGAAGATTTTTTTCTACCACCCATGTTTGTAAATCCTCTATATACATCTAACTTGTCTATCCCAAAGTAAAAAAAAACACTAAAATATCATTTTGTAATGCTTCATAACTAATTCTACATAACAATTCTCAATTTGGTTCCACACATGACCATAAAAATGAATACTAATAAGTAAATGGATATAGATTGGTGATGATTTAATAAACATATCATAGAAATACTATTCTATAAAATACAACCAATAAGGATATTTTATTATTACACTAAATAATCTACATAAGCAATAAAAACATTAAAAATACCCATAAATGTGAAGAAAAAGAATCCATAAATATCATCCTACTACCTTATGAATAAAATTAAAAAATTTATATGACATGCATAAATCCTAATGAAATACTGAAATATCCCATTAATAAATTATATCAAATATATAAATTAAAAAATAGACCTTACCCTTAATATATAAATGTGAAATAGAAAAAGAAAATGAGTACACACACCTCTATCCCAAATCTATACCTAGTATCCTAGAAAATCATAGGTTTTCATAATACTTCGCTTCCCAAGACATCTCTCAATCTTCATGACAGCACATAGACTAGTGAAAAAATATAATAGAAAAATAATGTCTATTGAAACAATTTCCATGCATTATAGAATATGGTGATTTTAATGACCCAATATGATTTTTTTTCATCTTTTCCAAACAATATATGTGTTTACAATCATGTAGATACATGTGAATGTATATGGTGAGTGTCACTCAACCAGCCAAAATCATAACCCATCACTATAAATGAAATGTCACCATACATGAAATCCATAATGGAAAACAAGACACACACCTTGAGAAAACAAATTAATATTAACAAACTCAGATTATGTATATTTTTTCAGTAACTGGTGATATATATACATTCATATCTCATTACGGTATACTAAAATTCCACTTTTATCTCATAATATAATAAAATATTGAGACAAAACATCATATTTATAGTTAATTAATCAATAAACCTCCATTTGAATAATTTGTTATCTCACTAGTTTTTAATAACTTATCTCAAAATATAAGAAGTGTAACATCCTATTACATTTTTATGTATTTTAAACCATTTATTTGAGTACCTAATGATTGGATTTATTTTTATGTTTATTTCTTTAGGTTACCAGATCTATATTGAAGGTATATGGGCCTTTAAATTTTTATTGTGTAGTTAAACAATGTGTGAAACCTATGTTTCATTGTTTAGTATGATTTTCACATCATTAAAACAAATTTGGAAATATAGGAAGAATAGGTTTCACGGTTTTCACATGGTTAAAAAATGTGCATGGGGGTGTAATGGTTTTCAAATGGTTTAACTAAGTTTTAAACCTAAGTTTGTAACTCTTCTATGGGTATATATTTGGGCACATGGTGGGGTTCCTTTTATTACTAACCATGAAACCCAATCTAGAAAACCATGCACATTATAATTATTATAACTAAAATATTTATTGAAATCCTGAAACCCCCAAATTAACCATGGACTCCTCTATCTTGATCCTAAATCAATCTTTTTCTTTTTGGGATCCCTCTACAGTAATTTTTTATCCCCAAGATTCATCTCATTAAGGATCAAAGCACTAATCGATGTAGATTTATTCTCTTTAGGAGAGTTCATTTCATCTTGATTTTGGATCAACCTTATTCTCTTGATTTGTTCTTCCTAATTGTTATCATGGACTTTTATTTTTTGGATCTTGATTGATTGATTTATAATTATAGATCATTGATCCATTCTCTCTTATTTGGATATCAATCTTTTTCGATGAATTGATCGCCATCGAAGGAAACATATTTCAGATTCATTGTAGTTGGATTCCAAATATTTCAAGTAGGGGTATCTTTGAATTTACTTTATTTTGTGATTCATTATTACTTGATGATTAATATATCTATATATGTTTCATAATTTCAATAAAATACTCTATTAACAGTGTCCATTTAATTTCTTATAAAATCCTCTATGACCCTATGCCCATTGTATTTAATAAGGGATTAATTTAATGACTAAAATCATTACATCTATAAAAAATTTATGAATTTTTTAAATTCCATGTTTATTTGGATTTATTTTCACAAAAATTATAAATGGGGTTTTGGTTAAATTGAGGGGTTTGGCCTATAATTTAACTTATTAAATGAAATTCTTTAATTTGAATTAAATGAATTAAACTCTTTGATGTTTTCTAAGTCTTTGTAAATGAATAAATTTATTTAGTGACCAAGAATGACCCTAGAATGTTTTTGTCCTTGTTTTTAAATAGGTTTTCCTAGGCTATTTGAAATAAATGATTTATTCACATTGAATGAGGGTGTCAACCCATGGTTAGAAATATATTTAAACATTTTAAAATTATAATAATTTAATTGAATTATTTATAGTTTCCTTGAAATAAAGGATTTTTTAAAGGACCATTTTGTATTTTTATGATGAATCATGAAAATAAGTGAGTATTATTAACCTTTTGAATATCGATTTTTATATAAAGATTATAATTAAAATTGATGATGCCTGACAACCAGGTTTTCACAATACGATAAATTACCCATGTGGTAATCCCTTAAATGTATGTTTTTTATTCTAATACCTTCTATTTTGGTGGTGTTGAAAAAGTTAGTATTTTCATTGAGAAAGTTTAGGGGTGAGATTGAGATATTATTGATAAGGGTCCCCATGGGATCCCCATAAGTTGTTTATCTCATCACTTATTTTTTACTATTCAAGGGAACTTGCATTGTTAGATGAGAAGACTAAGATATAAGTTTCATAAGTGGACTCACCCCATTCTAGTGGGTCCATAAAGAATATTAAAGGTTTAGACAATGGACGTGTGTCTAGAAAAGTGGTTGTGTGTGGAACTAGTTTTCTTGAGACCCGTGAGACAAGCTGTAGTCCCTAAAATTGGTATTTTGTTAATTTGATTAGTTATTCTGAGGATGAATCACTATCACACCTATGTTTTACCCGTGATATCAATATAAAGTATACTCAACACATGATAACATTTGGTGTCACTTTTTGGAACTAGATTTATAGAGACCCTCAATTTACAAACATTAACATTACATAACTTTTGTAGAATAGTTAAACACAATACAAATAGTTTCAAGAAGACCGTACTGGTCTAGTGTCATTAGAAACATAGATATGTAAACACTAGTACATAAACGAAGAACATTATCTCTTACTAGGATTTTCTTAACTAGAACACTTCTAATAAACCTCAAACATAACACATATCATCAAATATTAAGGAAGAAAACATAAAAATGAGAGAGGTAAAATGTTCTGTAAGGGTAAACAAGTGATACATGTAAGAATTATCATGAGAATACAGCTACAAGAACATTATTTTAAAGATATAAGATCATACCCTCCATATAAAAGATCTTAAAATAGATCATGGCATAAATATTGGTAGTTAATATGATATAAATCATAATGAAATAAAGAGTTTAATACATGAATGAATAAAATAAGAATAAGACATTGAACTATGGAAAACACATAACCATATAATGATTTCCAATGCATCCAAGGCATTTCTTCCATTACCATCTTTATAGTCCGGGTTCATTTCCATGGCCATCATAGTAGCATCAGTTCACTCTTATACCATCAGAGAAGTCATGGTTCACTCCCATAACCATCTTATTCATAAAATTTCACTCCCAAGACTATTTTAGTGGCATGAGTTCACTTTTCATACCATAATATTCTATCTCATGAGATATAAAACATTACCCAATGCATTGGAGGAAGATATAGGTCCCACCCGACACTTAATGAAATCATACATACATGTTCCTCAAGATCATAAATGAACATATCATAACCCATGGAATGAAAAGGGTATCATAAAAATGTAAAAATATCATAACATGTGGAAACATTCAAGTTTCATAGTAATTTCATCAAAAACATAACCCATGATAAGAATCAAGTTTCAAAATCATATAACCTATAAAAGAGAAACAAGTTTCATAGCATCATACAATCAAAACATATTCCATTAAAAGAAAGAATATGAATGAATACATTGAATAATTTTATCAAATGGCATGATTAACTCCAATTAATGTTATCTTATTTGGGAAATAATTTTGAAAGATATTTAAAAACATTTCTTGATGAAAATATCCTTTATTCATTGAAACATGATTTTTATTACATAAAACCTTTTAAAAACTATTTTCTTTGAAAATATACTTGAAAAATTTGGTTGGAATATTTGAAAAAAATATAAATAATTTAATGTAAAATTTTCCTAGAAAATTATCTTCAGGTATCTTTTGAACGAATTTTTGAAAACATTTTTGAAAACATGATTTTGAATATAATATATTTCCGACCAAAGAGAGAGGTGGAAAGATTTTACTAAAAACATTATCTTAAACACCAATGAGTGGAAACAATTGTACTAAAAATGAAGATATCTTGAATAAAAAGAATATAAGAAATCCAATGAATATTTTTGAATGATTCATCATAATATTTTATCAAAGTATGTATTAAGATAAACAATCTCAAAAAAACAACGAGATTGTCTCAATAAACTCTTATAACTTGGTGACCTGGGATCATACTCTACATATATGAAAGAGAAATTACCTTAATCTCAAGATATAATGATATTAATTATATAACAGGTAAAATTTATGTATATACACTTTAATTTAGAGTTTAGGTTCATAATAAAATAAGAGTCTCGAAATGGAAAATTGAGAAAAAACAGGTTTACCGATTTTGTAACTTTTGAAAGTTAAACCCCATAAAAGAAGGATTATAGAATGGATATGAGAATAAAAATGAATTTAATTAAATTATAAATACAATGAAATCATTGGAAGTACATACACCACAAAAAGGAATGATTGGCGTACATATCTTAGATATCACTGAAATTAATAGTGAGGTGAAAATCCCCTAACATTGTGTGTAGAATCTCTCTGTGATCGTAGAATATTCCTATATAATAAATATAAGTTTATTATAAATATTTTATAGATGATTATTCTTATAAATAATACCATATATGTTTTTATTTTGGCCTTATATTATCCTCTTGGGGATGATCCTTTGTTAACGTTTTACATTGGGTAATATTTTCTTTGTTCTTCGCATGTGTTTTAATTTGTTATAGTATTGGTCCTTATACATATATCATGAGTCTATATAGTATAAATTTTTATAAATATAAGTTATATATATTATATTTATATTATAATATTTTATATCATAATTAATAATTAAATGGAAGACACCGTTCATAGAGACAGTAAGCCCTTCGTACTCATGAATGTTGTTTCCGTTTTTATTGTCGTATTGAAACAAAATTTGTAAAAGACATATGTATATATATATATACATATTTAGGTACATATATATTATTATAAAAGTATAATTATTATATTATATATATCATAAAACTTCATTAATCCCATTCCATGTTCTATGTGAACGAATCACATCGCTTTGATGGGGCAGTGGACCACACTTCCTCAAACGAGATTAACGTATTAACACCAAATGGAAGGTAAAAGGATGTGTGTTGTGAAATTATTAAATAATATTAAAGACATAATGAATCTAAAATATGTAATATATAAATATATTGTCAATCATAATGGACAACATGATTGGTGGTAAAGGATAATTGAATAATCATCATTTCGTCTGGCAGTAGTTCTCTGTACATAGAAACTATATGATCAATATCCATTACATGAAGGTCTGTGTAAGTGAAGGTCAGAAAAATTTAATAAAAACTTCATAGTATATGGATGATAATGGTGTTTTGACATAATAATTTAATAAAAAGAGTGTAGGGGGTGGAGAAGGAAAATAAGGGAAAAGAGTTTGAGAGATGTTGTTACCTATTAATCGGGTAACACATTTTAGTTTATGCCAAAATGATTACATGGGAATATTTCATCCCAAATAGAGGCATAAAGGTTAAAGGTTGTTTTTTGGGAAGCTAGTTGGGATGATCATGGACAAAAATAAAAGATTTGAGAGCTCTGAGGAATAGGTAGAGGTTATGGACTTTTATAGAGAGGGAAAATGACTCACATTGAATTTTTATAAACAAATTAGGTGTATACATGTACATACCTCAAATAAGTCATACCATACCAAAACTACTCAATATAATAAGGTTTATGGAAGAAAAATGAACATCCAATGGGTCTTGGACAAGTTTCTTGGTCATTTGGGACCTTAATTTTAAGGATTATTCCCTAATTAAGCTAAATTGTGCCTTAACTGCTATTACTAATTTTAATCACTATTACTAATCATTTGGGTAAAAAATTAACATGGTATTATTAAACACTAAATATAAAAATGAATACAATCCTTTATATATTATTTTTTCATTCAAATCATAGAGCCAAAAAAATTAAGATTAGTGATAATCCTGCAGATGGAATGAAATAATGCTGTTTTAAAGTAAGAAAATGTTCAGAACAATGTAAAGATTGTATATTTAGAATTAAAGTGATATTTATTCTAATTAATTTAATTGTAATACTATATGTAATATTTATCTAATCTTACCATAAAAATAAATTATAATATCATTTATCATTAATAATTATATTGGTAAGAAGGCGGTTCTCATGTAAAAAATCAATATTTTCACTATTCATAAAAAATGATGTTTCTCATAAAAATCCCAAAAATTCACATTAGTTTAATTTAGAAATTTTGATTAATTTTTTTTTACAAATTAAATTTCTAAATTTTCCTTAATTTTATTCATTCTTATAATCAATTCATCCGAGATACCAATATTTTTAAACCCAAAAAGGACTTTACCAAAATAAAATTACATCCATTATTAATATGTTACATTTATAAAAATAGATTATAAAAAATATTTGAAAAGTAGTTATTTCTATTATTTTATAATATTTTACTGCTTGGTTATAACTATCTTATTTAAATAATTAAAAGAATAAAAAAAATGTTTCATAGAAACCCAGTGTTGCGTGTATCGTACACCAACTAAGTGTTGTAAGAATCTTACACCAAGTCAATTTTTATTATAATGTACACCAAGTTAGTGTTAAATGTGAAAGTAATATTTGACTTCTTTAATTTTAATATATAAATTAAAAGACAACTTAATTTGAAATAACAAGTTTGTAAAAACATGGGGTTTTACATTCTACCCCCCTTAAAATGAATTTCCCTCTAAAAATTCATCACTTAGGTAAAAAAATAGCGATAATTCTGATTCATAATATTCTCAAGTTCCCACATAGCTTCCTCTATCTAGTGATTTCTCCACAAAACATTTACCGGGTGAGTGGTCTTGTCTCGTATAACATTCTCTGATCGATCTATAATTTCAATAGGTTGTTCCTCATAAGAAATATCATGCTCTAGAAGTATGAATTTTGAGTTCAGTAATGTGAATGGAAAGGTATGTTATTCCTCAGGAGAGAAACACGGAACAAATAATGGACATGAGATTGTCTTGGAGAATGTTTCATGTGATGGGCTACTGTCCTGATACGATCAAAAATAGTAAAGGGTTTAATATACCTAGGTATTAGTTTCCCTTTCATCCTGAATCTCATGATATTATTCCTGGGTGAGATTTTTAGAAACACCTTTTCCCCAACATAAAACTCTATATCTTGTTGAAAGTTATTAGAATAACGTTTTTTCATACTTTTAGCTTCATTGATATGATTCTAAATGGTTCTATCTATCTCGATCATTTCATCAGCAATCTTAGGTCCCAATAGAATTCTTTCTGCAACCTCATCCCAACATGTTGGTGCTCTATATTTCAACCCATAGAGGGATTCATACGTTTCCATATGAATTTTTGAGTTAAGGATATTGTTTTAGGAAAAATAACCAATAGGAAGGTGTTGATGCCAAACACCTATTAAATCTATAGAACAAGATCACAATATATCTTCTAGGGTTTGAATTGTTCATTCAGACTGACCATCTATTTGGGGATGATAAGGAGTGATGAATCATAATTCTGTATCATGTACTTCTTGAATACTTTTCTAGAACTTTGAGGTAAACCTTAGATCCTGATATGATACAATGTAACATTGTACTCCATGAAACCATACCAATTCCTTATTGTAGATCCTATCAAGCTAACCAAAAGACAAATCTTCTATGATAGCAATGAAGGGTGTTGACTTAGTAAGTTAATCAATGACCACCCATATATAATTAAACCCCTTTTTATGTTTTGGGTAGTCCAATGATAAAATAAATAGTGTGGTTCTCCCATTTTCATTCAGAAATGGGTAATGGATGAAATATCCCTTTAGACTTTTTTCATTCATCCTTAACATGATTGCATACCAAACATCGAGATACAAACTCCACAATATCATTCTTTAAGCCATCTCACCATAAGTATATAGGTCCCTATACATCTTCATACTTCTAGGATGAGTAGATTTTGAAGAACATTGAGCATCCTATAGTAGAAACTTATTCAAATATTGCATGGAAGGATCACATACATGGTTCTTGAACCTTGTCTTTCTATCTTGATTGAGGGTAATCTTGGGAACATTTCTAACATTCTTTTGTAGCACTTAATCATCCTTCTATGCCTCATTAATATTAATAAGGATAGATGGTTGAACATTCAATTGAGAAAGATAATATTTCCCCCCATCCTTCTGGATTTCTAGATCCATCCATTTCAAATACTGAAATATTGGAAATTTTGTGATCCTCATCATACATAATATAGGATGATTGTTTGGAATTAAAATTCAGCCACCTTGTTTGCCATCCCAGGTGGATAATGTGTTGAACAATCCTATTATTTATCAACTCTAACCATCTTATTGGGTGAATGTTCAATTCTTTCTGTGTGAAAATATAATATAAACATTTTTTATTAGTATATATATCACACTTTTTCAAATAAAGATAATATCTCAATATCTTTAATGAAATAATTACCACAGTTAACTCCAAATCATGAGTTGGGTAATTTTTCTCATGAATCTTCTACAGTCGTGAGGCAAAGGATATAACCATGTAATTTTACACAATAAAACATACAAATACATTCTTGTATGAATCTCTAAAGATTACAAACCCTTATTCTCTCCAGGGTTGTGTATGAACAAGTACACTAACCAACCTTCTCTTCAGTTCCTTGAACGTTTCGTTACATTCATTTGTCAAGAGGAACATAACACCCTTTCCAGTTAACTTGGTTAGTCGATTAAATATTCATGAGAAATTATCCACAACCCATTGATAATATCAATATAAAACAAGAAAAATATGGATGTCGGTCCCCATAGTTGGTCTAGGATAGCTTTCAGCAGACTCTATCTTTGATGGATATACTTCTATACCATCTATTGAAATTATGTGACCCAAAAATTAAACATTTTGCAGCCAGAATTCATATTTTTAAATTTTTCATACAAATTCTATTTCTTTATGGTCATCAGTACAGTTTTGAAGTGATCTTCATGCTCTTCATTTCTCTTTGAATATATAAGAATATCATCTATAATCCCTAGTACAAACTAGTTAAGGTAATCTCTAAAGACTCTATTCATTAAATACATGAAAATAGTAGGGGAATTAGTAAGACCAAAATGCATCACTATATATTCATAGTGACAATACCTTCCATGGCAGGTTGTCTTGGGTATATCCTCCTTCTTGAGAATCAATTTATGATATCCACAATGATTGTTAGTATTGTAAAAGTATTTAGATCTGCATAGTTGATCAATCAAGACATTAATACATGGAAGAGAATACTTGTTCTTGATTGTGATCATTTTCTACTCCCAATAATCAATACAGATTCATATTGATCCATAATTCTTTTTCAAAAAAAAAACAATCAGTGCAACCCAAGGTGAAAAAATTGGCCGAACGAATCTCTTATCAAGATTTTCTTGAAGTTTTTTCTTAAATTCATATAACTCAATCAGGTCCATTCTATAAAGAGTCTTTGAAATTGGTGTGTAAATTTTTATCAGTTAAATTTAGAATTCAACATCACATTTTAGTGGAATACCATGAATCTTTTTTGAATGACCTCCACAAAATCTCGGGCAACATGCATAACATCGATATATATATTCTCCCCCAAAACTTGAGATAATGAACAATTTTGAATGGGGATTAAGACCCACACACTAGATGAAATATCCACAGGATGTTTATACATATCATTACATTGATTATTCATCATAGGAGGGTTCCAAATATAAAATGTAACCTACCTTCCATGATAATTGATTCATGATTTATACTTATAAAGACAATCCATGCCATGGATGACATCAAATTCAATTGAAGTAAGAATGAAAAGATTGAAAGGAATCATATTTCCAAAAACATCAACATGAGAGGAATCTTTGACGTGAGATAAAATCATCGTACCATTTGGGTTTTTCACTGCAAATTCCACATCTAAATTTTGTCGGACAATCTTAACACCCATAGAAAATTATTTTGATATGAATGAGTGGTATGATCTAGAATCAAATATAACATTATATATTCTAGATAAGATGTTAATTATACCTTTAATCAAATTGTTATCACACCCTTCATTAGAAATAGTTATTGCAAGAGATTTAACCTTGTCCCTAGGCTTAAGTGGTTTTTGGCATTGATCATCATCACCAACCCGTTGGTCTGGGCAGTAATTAACGTAATTCCCATTATCCTTAAACTTGAAGCACTGGATTATATGAGGTTCATTCTATGATGAATTTTATCCATTAGAATTTTGAGTTATCTTATTCACATCACTTTGGAGATCAATTACTCGATGACCTTATTTTTAGCCATTAAAACATTTATTAGATACCTTAATTCAGTTTCCTCTATGTTTCTTCCCACACTTACAGGATCAAAAAGTTCATATTCTTTTCTCCATGGTTCTTATAGTTTCCATTAAACTCTATATTTTTCTTCTTATAAAAGCCATTAAATTGTTACAAGACTCCTACCTCCTTTTGAAACATTATTTCACAACACACAATATCTTTCATCTACCAAATTCTCTTATGGATCAGAGACTTGGTATTAATCCCCCAAAAAACCTACCGACATTACTTTCTGGTTGGATGATAATTCTGGAAGCATACCTTATAGGTCTCCTAAAATTATCCTTGTAGGTATTGATAGATTCATAATCACTTTTATTAAACTCAAGTAACTCTTTCCACATCTTGGTACAAAAATTTCTAGGAAATTAGTTATTGAAATTTATGTTCTTGAACTCATCCCAAACCATGGATTCAATCTGATCATGCTGCCTCATATTCTTGATTAGAGTACACCACTGATTTTCTTTGCCGTCTAAGAAATAAATAGCTAGAATACAATTCTCATGCCCTTAACAATGAATTACAGAGCATATATTTTCATTGGTACTATTTCATTGTTCAAAAACAAGTGGATACGAAGACCTTATGAAAGAAAGATGATGCTGCCTCATGAAATATTCAATAGAATGAAGTTCCCTCCTTTTATCATTTGGATTTACACCATGATTCCTAGTCTGAGAATGTTGTGAGATCATAACAATGAGGTTTTCCATTCCATCTACCATAGCATTCAGTTTCTCAGGAAGACCATAATTGCATTTTCTGTCGTAATTTCCATTAACGTGGTTCCTTCATGTTTCATCTATTGACTAAAACCAGAGGCATAGAGTAAGAAATAGTTATCATAATGAGGAACCACATTAAAATTAAAAATAATTTATAGTATGTCTAACTTATGAAACCTTTATTAATATATAACACCTTACGTTTATCCTTGGTTCTTAATAGCTAACATATATTTAAATCCTTCATAAATTTTGCTGAAGATTTTTTTAATTACCAAAGCATATACCCTGGAAGTATCAAACTACAAGTAAAACAGGGCCCGTTGTCATGTTCCAGATTACTCCGAGTCAATCTACGAACATCATGACAGAGTTGTTTCCCCTAGTCACATATGTGCCTAAGCCACATCCACTTGTCATATCCAGACATGGATGTTTTTCTAGGAAACTAAAAACTCAATCCTTCCCCAAAATTTTAGGGAATTTTCAAATACATTGACTCATCCCTTTACATATCATTAGACACATCTAACATTTTCTCACCACGGTTTTCTCATCCTAGATTCCAAATTATTACTAAAATTCTACTATGATACCAAATATAAAAACACATTATTTACAAACATTAAAATTACATAAATTTTTTTAAATACTTAATCATTATAAAAATATATTCAGGAAGATTGTACTAGTATATTGCCTTTGGAAACATAGATAGATAAATACTTGAATATAAATTACCCACATTATCTCTCTCTAGGTTCTTCTTGACTAAAACCCTTCTTGGACACCTCAAACATAATACATATCTTCAAAACCTTGGTATAAATACATAAAATGGGGTTATCTCAAATTCTCAGTAAGGGTAAACAAGGTGATATGTAAGTATAATCATGAGCATAAGGGTATGAGAACATGATCATGATGATGGATGATTATACCCTTCATATAAAAGATAATAACATAGATTGTGGCATAAATATTGGCTATTCATAAGAAATGAATCGAAATGAAATAAAGAGAATAATTCATTAATGAATAATATAGGAATAAAACATATAATTGTTGAAAAAAACATAAACATATAATTATTTTAATAGTATCCAAGGCATTGCCTCCAAGACCATATTAGTAGTAATGGTTCATTTCCATAGCCATCATAGTAGCATGAGTTCACTCCTCATACCATCATAGTAGTCATGGTTCAAACCCCTGACTATCTTAGTAGTAAAGGTTCACACAAAATACCATCTTAGTAGCATGAAATCACTCCTCATACCATCATAGTCGATCTCATAAGATCTAAAACTTACCCAATTCATTGGAGGGAGAGATTGGTCCCACCCGTCACATAATGGAATCATAGATACATGTGTCATAAGATCATATATTAACATATCAATACCCATGTAATGAAATGGGTATCTTATAAATGAAAGCATTTCATAACCTATGGAAAGATATAGGTTTCATAGTCATTTCATCATTATCATAACCCATGAAATAAAGTGGGTTTCGAAAGCATAAAACTCGTGAAGAGAAACGGGTTTCATGACATCATGAAATCAAAAAATAATATATTCAAAAAAATGAAAATGAAAGGAGAAATTAAATAATTTACCCATAATTGATTTATAAACACCTGTGGATGTTATCGTAGATGGGAAATAAATTTAATGAACTTTTAACAACTTTTCTTGAGGAAAATATCCTCCGTTCTTTGAAAAATTATTTTTATTACATAAAACAATTTCAAAACTATTTTTATTTGAAAATATCATTGAAAATTTATGAAAGAATATTTTAAATCAATAAATAAATTAAACTAATTTTTTCCTAGAAAATTATCTTCATGGATATTTTGAAAAAAAAAATTAATTTTTTTTGAATACATGATTTTGAATATAATAGATTTCTGGCCAAAGAGAGAGGTGGTAAGATTTTACTAAAAACATCATCTTAAACACTAATGAGTGGAAAAATGGTACTAAAAATGAGGATATCATGAATTTAAAGAGGATAAGGAAACTCAAGAATATTCTTGAATGTTGGTTCATAATATTTCATCAAAGTAAACATTAACATAAACAATCTAAAAAATGAGGAGATTGTATCAATAAACTCTCATAACATGGAGACTGGGGATCATACTCTCCATGTAAGAAATTGAAATTACATGAATATTAATATATCATGAAAATAATTAGATTCATGATATAACTTGTAAAATTAATGCATATACACCTCAAAGAATACTTTCAGTGCATAAAAAAAATAAGAGTCTCATAGAAGATAAACTGGGAAAAACTATTTTACCAATTTGGTATCATTTGAAAGTTGAACCCCATGAATTAAGGATCATATAATGGATATATAAATATCCATAATTTAAATTAACTGATACATATATTACAATCATTAAAATTACACACACCACACAAAAGTAATGAGTGGCGAACATAGTTTGTATATCACAGAAATTAAAAGTGTGATAAAAAACCCCTTAACTTGTGTCTTGAATCTCTCCACAATCGTACAAGATTATTTTATAATTAATATAATTTTATTAAAAATCATTTATAGGTGCATATTATTATACAAAATACCATATATGGTTATATTATGACAATATAGTACCCACTTGTTAACGATCCTTTTCAACGTTTTTCTTAGGGAAATATTTGCTTTATTCTTCGCATGTGTCTTAATTTTTTATAGCATTGGTTCTTATACATATATCATGATTATTGAATGTATAAATTGATATAAATATCTTATATATATATTTTATGTACATTATAATATTTTATATCCTTATTAAGTACGAAATGAAATACACCATTCATGGAGATGGTATGTCGTTCATACGATTGAACGATGTTTCTATTTTTATTGTGCTATTGAAAGAAAGTATGTAAATTATATATATATATATATACATATATATATATATATGTATATATATATATGTATATCATTAATAAAGTATAATTATTATATTATACATATCATATATTTTAATAAACCCCATTCCATGTAGTGTGTGAATGAATCATATCGCTTTGAGGGGACGGTAGTCCACACTTTCTCAAATGAGATTATCATCTTAACACGAAATAAAAGGTAAAAATATGTGTGTTTTAAAATAACTAAAGAAGATTAAAGACATAATAAATATAGTATATGAAATATATAAATATAATTTCCATTATAATGGCTTCCATGAATGGTGGTAAAGGAAAAATGAATAATCATCATTCCATGAGGTTGTAGTTCCCCATACACAGAAACAATATGTTCAACATCCATTATATAGTGGTGTGTGTAAATATAATCTAGATAATAGTCGTAAAAATATACTTGTATATGGAGGATAACTTTTTTCCACAAAATAAGGGAATAAATAAGTGAAGGGAGTGGATAAGAAAAATAAAGGAAATGATCTTGAGGGAAGATGTTACCTCTTAATCGGATTACACCTTTTGGTTTGTGCCAAAAGGATAGCTTAAGAAGATTTATTACCAAAGGGAGTTTTCATGGTAGAAGGAATTTTTTTGGGAGGATAATTGGGAAGATATTTTATTAACTTAAAATGTTTGAGATTTGGGAGGAATGGGTAGAGTTGGTGTACTTTTATAATAAATGAAAATGAATCACATGGAATATTTTGAAACAAAATAGGCGTGCACATGTTATTACATAAAAAAGTCATTAAAAACCATAAAAATTAATGAAATACTTATGAACTAAATATGTAAAGTAAATGGGTTTTGGGTGTTTTTCTAGGTCATTTGGGCTGTTAAGTTAAAGGTTCAGTCCCTAATTAAGAAAAATAAGGCCTTAACTATTGTGATTAATTTTAATCTTTTTTACTAATCATTTTGGTCAAAAATTAACATGGCCTTATTATACTATAAAAATTAAATTAAATTAAATGGTATTTGTTTTATATTTTAAAATAATATAAAAGAATAGGGAATACTAAGATTAGTTTAAATCCCACAAACGGATTGAAATAATGGGGTTTCAAAGTAGGAAAATGTTCAAATGTTTGTTAAGATTTTATATTCATTATTGATGTGAAATTTATTATAATAAATTTAATTGTAATACTAGATGTAATATTTTTCTAATGTGAACATAAAACTAATTTATAATTACATTTATGATTAATAATTAATTATAAAAAATGGCAGTTTTCAAATAAAAAGCAGTATCTTCACTATTCATCAAAAAATGATGTTTCTCAGAAAAATCCCAATAATTCACTGTAGGATAGTTTAAATGTTATGAATTCAATAATATATTTTATTTTAGGAAATTAAATTTCTAAATGTGTCTAAAATTTGTTTCTTTTTAAGAAGCAGTTCATTTATAAAAATGATGTTTTTAAACACAAAAATGACTTTAACAAAAAAGTCACCTTTTATTAAAAATATGTTTAAATTATATATATCAATTAAAAAAAATATTTGAAAATTATTTATGAATATTTATATTACATTTTTTAACCACTAGGTTATAATTTTCATAATTTAATAATAATAAAATAAAAAATATTTTTCGAAGAAACCGAATTTTCTGTGTATCATACTACAACTCAGTGGTGCATTCATATTATGCAATGTAGGTGTTGTGTGTAACGTAAAAAGTTAGTGTTTCATGTGAATGGAATATTTAACTTAGTTAATTTCAAATATATAAGTGAAAAATTAATTTTATTAAAAAAATAGGTCCGTAAAAACTCTGTGAGTTACATGAGTTTTCTTGCTCGATTAATTTATTGTTATAATACACCCTGAATATATTGTTTTGAATACTATTCACCAAAACATATTAGGTGAAAATTATCAACATTTACTGATTATCTGACTTTATCTTTTGAAATTATTTCCAAACCTTTCATGAAAATGATTTATTTTAAATAGTGAAGTGGTATGTTTTACATGTTTAGTTTAATAAATGATTTTAAATGTTTAATCCTATATTCTTGATCTCATATACATAATATCTTATTTTTAATTATATTTTAGACTATTTGAATTGTATGATGAAGTAATGACGTATAAATTTTTTTGGATTGCTTTTGGGTTCTTTACATCACACCATTCATATACCTTTGGGTGTTTTCATCCCTTTATTATATTATAGTTGGTGCTTGTGCTGTCAACTTACATTGTGGGTTTGTTGTTGGGTGACCAGAAGTGGGTGAATTGCGACATGGTGATCGTTCATGAACCCCCCATGTGTTGGGTTTGGGATGTCATGTTTCACTTTCAGATTTCATAGAATCTCCTTGTACATTATATGTAAGTATTGATTGACATATATCTATTGATGTCTCGACATTGTACTCTTTTATTAGAATAATATCAGGGTGAAATTGATCCCAAATGTTATTTATTTATTACTAGGTGCTTATCACCAGCCCTTAGAGATTGGTAATGTTCTTCGATTTAGTGGTGAATCTTCTCGGTTAACGATTTAGAAGGTATTCAAGCTCGGTTAATTGAAAATGGTAATATAGATATGTCCTTCCTTAAGGGTAAATACTTAATGTTGAAATAAAAAGTTTATTTGGGGTGAATCATTAATGAAAGTCGAATAAAAATTTGTCAGGACTCAAGAGATAGTTCGTGAGAAGGTTCCTAATCCCCACTCCTTCATGAAGAGACGTGAGTTACCATGGATTTTGGGGCATCAGTCTTTCTTTTGAGTTACTTTTTTCATGATAAATTATAATATTTATTTCTAATGAGACTAACACTAATTTAGGGAATCTGTTTTTAGTTTTGGAACCTGAATAGATGGATAACCCTTATCACATAATTTCTTCTTGGTCTCATAATCTATGATGAATTGCTGCAACTAATCTTGAAATCTACCCATGAATAGTTGTGAGGATGGTTTTTAGATTACTAGACCATATAACCAAGATATTTACATTCCTAACATGGATTTAAATATTCAAACTTATCTGTTTTCTTATATGATAAATCACTTATGTTAGGATAGTTATGTGGTTATTAATGTTGGTTATTTCATGATATTTTGTGTTTATTTCTTCCTCAATTCCTTGAAAATGATTTAAAATCCCTTGAAAAACATAATTGTGTCTTAAAAAATGTTTTTTTATGTCTTATGAGAAATTTTTTCCATTATCATAAAGTGATTTTTAGGAAATATTTTTGTAGAGAAAAAAAATTATCAAATATTCCTATATGATTTTGTAAAATTGTGTTTCTTGAAAAAAATTAGGTCTTTAATGGATTTAAAGGGAAATGGGTTTTTAGGGTTTAATGACTTTGAAACTGAGGAATTATTTATAATGAACCGGTAAATAATTTACAAAAAACCATTTATGGAACTATATAGTTATTTATCATTTATAAAGAAAGGTTTAATGTTTTATAAACGGGGATATAATGTCTGTTTTGAAATAAATAATTCGTTGAAAAAGTGTTTTGTATCTTGTTGAAAGGTTTTTTCCTTGGTTGTTTTATGTTTATATTATTACTTATTGATATACCTATGTTTTTTACGGTAAAAAATTTCTCCTAGAATGTCCTTCATAAAAATAGAATATTGGTCCAATAGTCCGGTCATCGAGATAGTTCTTCACATTTTACAATAGTATAATTTCATTTCAATGACTCTATAAAGGCTCCATAATGAGTGGTGTAGCTAAAGAAATTCTTGCCTTTTAACCCCATAATTGAATTCCTATATTTTCATCCACCTTCTTATAAAGGCGGTCATGGTTATCTTGATGTAGAAGAGTTTCTTGAATATGTTGATGTTATTTTTGATTATCTCAAGACTCATGATACTCTAAAGGTTAAGTATATTGACTATTTATTTTGAGTTACATAGCCAAGAGTAGTGGGATGTTGTAATTCCCCCTTTTTACATGAATTAATGTCTTGGGAATTCTTTAAGTTAATATTCATTCGATCACAGTATCATAAGGATGTGAAGAAGGGGAAAATTACCAGGTTCTTGGGTTTTTTACAATATGAGCTATCATTTGTGTATTATGATAAGAAATTATTATGTTTGGTATATTTCATACCAGGGATTGTTCATGGTGATATATGTTTATCTATATTTTTTATTAAAGATCTTAATCCATACCTTTTAACCCTCAATCTTACAAAAGGGTTGATATCTTATTCAATGATTCTTAATAAGTCTTTTTCATTGGAAGTGGAGATGAGAAACAACATAAATGTCTATTTCCTCATTCGATTTTGAGGAAGGATGGTCTCCACGGGAAAAGAAGAGGAATACCAAGTGTTTACAATGTAGAGTTCCAATAAATTCTAATATGTTGTGTTTGAATTCATTGAGACTTTTGTAGAAGGTGTGTCCGTTCATGTCACCTTATTAGCTTTTTTAAGTTAGACAAATGGAAATTGAAAACATAGTTAAGGACATCATCCCCTAAATGCAAGAAAACAGATGCTTTAGGATAATATTTATCTAGCTATAGTCTGAGGATTAAAGCTTTTAATGTTTTAAAGGATCTTTTGATTGTCAGTTGTCTATTTATAGATGTGGTTAATGTGGATCCATATTTTTTATTCCAATGTGGATGTGTATATTTTTCAAGGTTTTACTTCTTATTTCTTTTCTGTTTTGAAAGCCTTTTTTTTCAATAATTTTTATGGTGTCTTGTGTAAAATTATATGGATAATTTTTTAATTGGTGATGTAATAATGGTTTCATATCCTTGTGATATTTTATTTTGTTCCTTGGTGTTCCTTGTGTCTTGACTTGATGTTCAGTGCTAAATTTTTATATGTCAAATGATCTCCCATGTAGAGTGTAGTACCATTTTGTGAATATACCTAGTTGTGTGTGATATATCTAGCTGGACTTAAAAGACCTTATGAAAGTATATTTCTAACTACGATGATGTTTATTTTTTGATAGAAATGGCACCCGATAGTGCTGGAATCTGATTTTATGAGCTCATCGAGGTACGAGGCTCTATTTGAAGAATCTAAGTATACCATTTTTTAATTACCTAGGTCATAAATCCTTCCCAATCCTTTAACATACTATTGGATTCATGATCATAGATATTTATACAAAGTGATTGGTTGAAATATCTTTTTTGGGATTAACAGATGCCTATTTATTATGTTACACCATTTTGGTGAATATTTAAACAGTGGGGAGACCTATTCTAGGTCTCTAGTATATCTTTTTTTTGGGGATGTGCGATGATATTGGTGTTTTGTTCTTGGAGTTTTGTGTTTTTTATAATTTGGGTGAGTCTCAATTCTGGAGCACAAAATAGTCACCTCATTAGATGAGTGATGGATTTCTTCTTATAGAAACATGTTCTCTCTTATGGACTGCATTATTTCTAGGGACATAAAGTCATATGATGGGGAGGTTGTAACATCCCATTACATTTTATGGGTTTTAACCCATTGGTTTGAGTACCCAATGATTGGATCTCTTTGTGGGTTGTCTTTGGTATTTTACCGGACCATTTTTTGAAGATTCATAGGCCATTCCATTATATTCACAAGGTTAATGAAAGTGTGAAACCTGAGTTTCATGGTTTTCAAATGTATTGAACATGGTTAAATTAAGTGAGAAACCCAGGAAGAAGAGTGTTTCAAGGTTTGTAAATGGTTTTCACAAGGTTAATCAAAGTGTACATGGTGGTATCATGGTTTGTGAATGATTAAACTAAGTGTTCAGACTAAGTGTACAACTCTTACAAGGGATCTACATTGGGTGCATGATTAGGCACATGGTTAACACTAACAGTATGATCCAACATAGGAAAATATGAACCAGATAATTAAATTTACAAAAATATTAATTAAAATTCACAAACCCCCTAATTAACCCTAGACTTCTCCCACTAGAACCTCAATCAATCTTTTGGATTTTAGGATCCATCTAGAGCCATTTTTTCTTCCCAAACATCAAATCTTAGAAGATCAAAGTACCAATAAAATTAGAGATCTTATAATTCATTGAGGTAATTTATTCTTATTCTTGGGTCTGCCTTTTTTATATTTATAACTTATTCCTAGAGGTTTTTATGGCTTTTCTTTTTATGGATCTTAATTCATTGATGTGGAAATGTAGATCTAGGATCTATTCTATATTCATTCAAGATCTATCTTCCTAGATCTAGTGTTCTCCATCAAAGGTGACACATTTTAGATTCATTATGGCTGGATTCCAAAAAATTACAATTAGATCTTTCAATGATTTTACTATATTTTATGATTCATTAATGATTTATAATTCATAGATACATGTTTGTTAATTTTATACACATTTTCTACGAAAATTTTTCATTTAATTCCATATAAAATATTCTTTAACATATTCTATTTGAATTTAATACGGAATTAATTGAATGGATAAGATAATTATATTTATAAATTTTGTATAAAATGATTAAATTTCATGTCTATTTGTATTTAATTTCAGGGATGTTTTAAAGGGGTTTCATCAGAAATTTACGGCTTTGGCCTGTGTTTTGATTTATTAAATGACCTTAATTTAGTTGAATTATATTAATTTAACTAATAGATGTTTTTTAAATAGTTTTAGATGAAAATTTTTATTAAATGATCGATAACCCCCTTTTAAGGATTTTTACCTTGTTTTGAAATTAGCATTCTTGGGATATTTGAAATAAATGATTTATTCATGTGGAAAGATGGTGGTAACCCATATTTAAAAATATATTTAAACCTTTTAAAATTATAATACTTATTTTGAATGACTTATGGTTTCTTTTAAATATTTTTTTTAAAGTTTTATTTGTAATTTTTAAAATGAATTGTTAAAGGAAAGGAGTATTATTACCATTTTGAAAATTTAATTTTATACAGTGTTTTGAATTTTAATTGATGATTTTTTACATCACGGTTGGAATTTTTTGTTAATTATACCATTATATAATACATTAATTGTAACATGTATGATTATAATAGTTCACATTGTTGGGGGGATGAAAATTGGATTATTTACTTTTAAAGAGTCTATGGGTGAGAGTGAGATGTTAAGAATAAGGATTCACAAGTGATCCTTGAAGTTTGTTTAGCTATCCCCTTCTTTAGACTAGTAATGGGAACCTTGAAAGTTAGATTGGATGAGCTAGACATATTCTTCAATAGGGTACTCATAGACAACTACTAGATCCATAGAGTACATTAATGGTCTAGGCTATGGATTGATGGCTTGGAAAGCGAATGTTCATGGACCTAGTTTGCGTGAATTCGTGAGACTGGAGTAGGCCTGGTAATTGGTCATGTTTTAAATTTATTATCTATTAAGATGGTTACTTACTATTGTACCTAGTTTTTACCCATTACATTCATATACTTCATAGTCAACATTAGAAAATGGTAGTTTTAATTTTTGGAACCGAAGTTGCTTTGACTAATTCATTTATTTTTATTATGAACCTTGGACTGATTATATTGAATCTTGTTCACTTTTCCATATCAGGGGAATATTATCAACTTTTCATGATTATCTGACATTAGATTGTGGAATGGTTTTGAAATACTTTCAATAAAATTTCTTGATATTAAATGATGAAATGGAATGTTCTACATGTTTAGTTTTATAAATAATTTTAAATTTTTAATGTTGTATTCCTAAAATAATACTCACATTCCCTTAATTTAACCCCTACTTTAGCATATTTGAATTACCTTATAGAGTAAATACATAGATTCTATGGTGGAATCCTACTGGGACCTATAGATCACACCCATATTGTACCTTTTGGTTTTTATAGCCCTTTATTATCATATAGAAGGTGTTTATACTCTCTCATTCCACTGTGGGTTAATGCTTGGGTGATCATTGGTGGGTGACTTAGGACATCGTGGGTGGATATAGACCACCAAGAGTGCAGTTTTGTTTGTTTGGTTTAGTTTTTAGTTTTATTAGTGTCTCCTTGTACTAGATATGTAAGTATTTGTTGATATATATATGAATATTTTTGAAAATTTTACGCTGTTATTGTAATAGTTAAAGTTAAAAATCTTGCCCAATGGTTATTTATCAATATCCATGTTCTTGTAAGTAGTCGGTGGAGATTGGTAAGGCATTCAGGTTAGCAAAATCAGTCAAGATATAATTATAGGTTGTTTCATTACTATAAGAAATAATTATTAAAAAAATAATCCCAACATTTGGAAACAAAAAAAAACCCAAATAATAAAAAAAAGTATGAAAATAAAAAAATATTGGAATTCGAGTAAATATAATGAAAATGTAAAATATAATAAAAATATTAGGACAAAACAAATAGGTAAAATAATTAATGGTCACAAAACCAATAATGAATAGATATTTAGGAACCTAGGTTTCGAGCCTGTAAGACTTTGAAATTTTCTTGATGTTATTCCAGTGAAGGGCATTCATAAGGAATGTGATTCTGAGCCCTGGTGTGGCCGGATTTAAATTTTAAAAGCATTCACACTGGACATGCCAAATAAACAGAATAACGCTTAATGGATGCTTGGATGGGAACATTGAGGGTACCATTGAGTCCGGAACGTGTCGTTTACCCAAGGAGGGGAGTAACTTTCGCGAGCGCGACCCTTTCTGTGGAAAACGCCACCAGGGGCATTTTCAAAATTTAGCGGCCTCGGATGTGAAATTTACAACTTCGGAATAGAGGCTTAGATTAAAATACTAAGATCACTATTTCACTCAGAACTTGGTTTTTACCCTAGAGGCGGCTTAACCCCGACCCCACTAAATGTTCGGGTATGAGGCCTACTGGCAGGGGTTTAAGTGTTTCTCTAATTAAACACTTCTCCACCTCCTCCATCATTCCCCCTTGCCTCTCCCTGGAAAAATTTCTCTAAACTAATAAGCAACCTCCCCTATATCTCCTCTCCTCCATCTCTTCAAGGCAGCGCGGTGGTCCGGCGGATCGTCGACGAAGCTACGGGCTACGCTCAGGGAGGTAAGAGTTTCGTTTTCATTTTTTTAATTTATCATATACCTTTGAACTCAATTTCTTTCATGTAATTTCTGTTCAATTTTTGAGTGAGGGCCATATTTGCGTCGGGCTCGATTTGAGCTTCCCAACGATTATTTCGAATCGAATTTTCGAGTCCCGGGGTGTCCAGGGTTACCCCGAGAAGTTTTCCGGCCAAATTCGTTTTTTTAAGAGGTTACAGGGGTTTTTGGCGGTAGGCGTAGTGGGGTTCAGGTAGTATGGGATGGAGGAACAGTAGTGGGATCCTCAACGGCAGTGGCAGGCTCTTTGGTGGTGGCGCTGGGCTCCCAGGTCACTGGTGCGGCGCGTGACAGGGGTCGCAGCGCGCGACCCCTCGCGGGAGAAAGAGACTTGCTGAAGGCGGGTCTCCACGAGAGGCAGTGACCAGCCACGAGGGTCGGTTGGCGTGGTGGACCATGGGTCTGTGGACATGCCGTACAATAGGGCCACGGGCCGGTACTGCGGGCCGGCCCAGGCAGGGAGGACTGGCTGGACCGGGCCGGTCCAGCCCAAAGGGGTTCGTCCCCTGACTTAGGACACTCGTAACATCCACTACAGGTGTCTGTTTTGCGTTCTGTCTGCTGTAGTGCAATCCTTGACTTGAGTAGAATATTTTGATATGTTCTTGGGGATTTTTAATTATCGAGATGGGGGTTAGGTGGCATGGCACGCTCGTTAAGTACCTCACCAAGAATCTTCCTTCGAATGGCGCGAACACATCCGAAGTCTGTTTAAGGTGACGTCAGTAGTTTTGTGACCCTAACATCGAGAATAAGCTGTATAAGGTGATTTCAATAATTGAATCCTGAGTTGAGGAGTGGTCCCCACAGGCCTTATTTTAATTTGTGAGCAGCCTTTTGCGACTCTTCCATCAGACGTCCTTTCGGGGTGAATGAGTAGTCGTTTTGGCGTGTTTTTCTGAGAGCATCATAATGGTGCAGTTTTCCCAACCCCTTTTGGGACCGAGGTGTTTTCCCCATGAGAATTTGTAGGGTAATAAAGCAGTGTTGAATAACATTTTCATCGGGGGTCCATTTCCAGTGAGTAAATAGTCTATCTCGCGTGTTTTTCTATGAGGATTACAACGGTGTAATCTGATTGGGAGAGCGGAGCCTCTTTTGAGATCTCATAAAATGTGGAATCATGAAAGGGTGTTGGTCAGAGGTTTATTTGATGCACTCCTACCCAACTCATGGTTGCGATGTTAGCGACACCCAGTGATGGCCCAGGCAGCGCGGAGTTATCAGACCCGTCCTGGGATTACCCTCCACCAGGGCTGGGCAGTGGGTTACCCATTGACCTTATGAATTACCCTCCAGCGGGGCTGTGTAATGGGTTACCCTTTGAATTTAGGGTTTACCCTCCAACAGGGCTGGGCGGTGGGTCACCTGACAACCTATTTGGGTTCACCCTCTAGCAGGACTGTGCAGTGGGTCACCCGATGAACTCTTAGGGTTTACCCACCAGGAGGGCTGGGCAGTGGGTCACCCGATGACCTTTGGGGGTTTACCATCTAGATGGGATGGGCAGTGGGTTACCCAATGACGTTTTTCAGTCTCATCCCTTCCTTTGAGGATGTCCAGTGACTTATCTTTGTGATTACTGGAGCGGGACACTTTGTTGCGTGATTCAGCGATGAGAAAGCTTTGACGTGCGAGACATTTGGGCCTCAATGCTGGATATCCTTAGAAATCTTGGAAAATTTTCTTAGGATGAGCTTGGAGATGTCGATCCCCTTACGAACTATTTTGGGTTTTATGTTAAGAATATATATATATTTACACCCTATTTTTGTCCCCACTCCTTGGGTTCAGTTACTCTTCTTCAAAGTGGGGCGAATATAGGAGGGGTATGCCACATGATTTCCGTGTCTAGTTAATCTTGGTTGGATGGGTGTACCCCCTTTCTTCTATTGGGTGGAGCTGCACTATATTTACTGTACTCTTTCACTATTCCTCGTTCTTTCTACTGCTCACTGTTTTGGTACCTCCTTTGTTGCTCCCTCGAGCTTTCGGGGCATCATACTGAGTATCCTTATACTCACCCCTGATTGGGCTTTTCCCGCACTTGGTGTGGCTTTGCAGACGATGGAAATGTTGATTGAGACTACATAGAAGCGTAGAGGACACAGGGGCTAGGGCTACATTCAGTGGTCATAGTAAGACTTTTAGGTGTGAGATTCACCAGTTGTTTACTTTTGTTGACCTGTTGTCGAGTTGTGGTATGATAACCCTGCTTTTCTTACAAAATTAAACATGATTTATTACATAAAACATCACTTGATACAACAAAGAATATCAAGAGGTTTAGTGTCTTTGGGGCTTAGGATCATTAAATAAAAACTTAAAACATGAAATACATCATCTTTTTTTAAAACATCCTTTACATGACCACTACATTCCCTCGTACCTAGCATTGCATGAGATAACCTGAGGACATGCATAAGAAAAGGGCGATCTATAAAGCCCAGTAAGAGAATACACATGAAATAACATTAGGGGTACAATACATGTTAGACATTAGGCATATCAACAGAGAACACGAGAAACATGAACATAAAGGCATGATAAAGAATGATAATCATAACAAGGAAATGTGGCAACAACACTTAACATGTAATTAGCATGAGCCAAGGATCATTTCACTTGGAGAATGAGTAAATTCTCATTGAACATGAAGAACGAGTAAACCCTCAATTCACTTGAATTATCATGAGTCAAAACTCATTTCACATGATGTATCATGATCCTATACTTTACCCAATACATTGGAGCGCTATAATGGCACACCGTTTTTAAACATTTCATTTCATGAATAAGTGTGCCACATGGATCATAAAACATGGATTCATAAAACATAATCATTTATTACATGATAAAGGAATGTGGAATTCATACATGAAACTTTATAATCAATAAGTAAATGCGCATAAAGGTGAATACCCTTGATGGAGAAATGGGCATGGTATTCACTACACAATGGCATTGGCTTAGAAAATCGGTGCGATTTCGGCAGCGTAACGGCGTGACATAGGAATTCGTAAAAATGGTTGATGAGAGAGAAAGGGGTTCCTCATCATATTTAAATTTAATGGAATGTAAGTAGGTCATATAGATACATGTCCCAAAATTTTTAATGGAATTTAGATTCATGATACAAAAGTATTGTTGAATGTAAATGAGGAGAGAGAAGTTCCTTTCAGAATTTCGGCATAGTAACGGGTGTGCATGGGAGGCATTTAATGAGAGAGAAATGGGTATCCCATCATTCAAACATAAATAGGGAAGTATTAAAGAGGTGAAAAACCATACCCTAACATTCATAATTGAAATTAAAAGGGCAAAACAACTTAAAGAAAATTGACAAAAATGGGAAAGGAGAAAAAAAATCCTTACTTGGAAGTGTGCTTCCAAAGGATAGAGAGAGGCTTGTGAGATGCTTCTTGGGAGCTTGGGGAACCTTGGGAGGATTTTGGAGAGAGTAGGGCAGAGGTTTTACGAACTCCAAATGCATTTAGTGAGGAGGAAGTGATATCTTGGTTGGATTTATATAGAAAAGGTGAATAAATTCTTTATTATTTAGGTTTGGGACCCCTTATATTAAATTAATCCAAACCACAAACCATCCCATGGTTTTTTCCCATGGTGTTTGGAAAAGGGAATAAGAAAAAAATATTTTATAAGTCCAATGTCTGAACTTCTTAAAATAACGAGGTTGCTTATGTGGAGGTGAGTCACACTCCCATATAAAATAATTTAAAAAGGCTAGGTGTTTAATAAGTCTTGAGGGGTCCATTAATGTTTTTAAAAGCAAGTAAAACAAACCCAAAATCACATTATTTTAATGGTAAAACATATATTGGCCGAACATAATGTTTATAGTATTTTATTACATCACTATTGGGTCATTATGAAGTCATAAAACGCATTATATATTTAAACGGTATTTAAATTTTACCCAAAAATTTGACTGTCTCAGAATATTATTAAAAATTCACCGTTGGATAATTTCAATGTTATAATTATAGAAATAACATTTATTTTATCTAAATAATTTTATAAATATGTTAATTGTCACTTTTAAAATAAAAACCGACATTTATCGAAAATTCACTGGTTTTGAAAAAAATGGCTTTCAAACCTTAATAAAAATTATAACTGCATTAATAAAATTATAAGATCATTTATATTTAATAAAAATTAATTTAATACTAATAATGATATTTTATTAAAATATTATTTAATTCAAAAATCACTTAATTTTAAAAAATACAATTCTTAATTAAATAATAACTAAAGACACTATTTGTACTTTAAAACTATTTACAATGTATCAAAAAAATGACAAGGAGGTATATTCATTATTATATACAAAAATAATATACATGAACATAGTACTAGAGATTTGTTACACAACCCCTTAAAACAACCGCATAAGACCTACGGGTAAGGTGTGCGATGGTGACAGACTCTTGGGGTGGCTCGGATAACATCGCTTGTGTGGTAATCTCTATCAACTTCCACTTTTCCCTTAGATAGTTCCTTTAGAGCTTGAAATGATGAAGCTCAGCTTGGGATTGGTCAAGAGCGAAGCCCAATGATGCCACCTCTTTTCCGAGTTTTGATAAATGGGGTTCGTTTGGGGCAATTCTACTGGATGAGGCCAGCGCTTCCTTTGTCTGAGTAAATAGGATTTGTTAAAGCCCTATATTTATACTAATCATTTGATCACTATTCAATGGCTATATTAGCAACGGTCAAAATTCTTAACATAATACCAAAGAAGTTAAATTTTATATAAACATAAAGATACATTTAATTAGATCAAGAGGGATGTCCATTAATGAAACTTTGGGTCGTTACAATATTCCCCCCTTAAGAAATTTCTCCCTCGAAATTTTCCTTTTCCCACACTAAAACAGATGTGGGTAACTTAGCTTCATCATTTCCTCCGATTCCCAAGTCACTTCTTCAAACTGGTGGTTTCTCCACAACACCTTGATGAGGGGAATTGTCTTATTTCGTAGAAATATTTCTCTAGAATCTAAGATCTTCACTGGTTTCTCCTCATAAGAAAGATCATCTTCCAATTGTACCACCTCAGAAGAGAGTACATGTGAAAGGTCCGGTATGTACTTCTTTAAGAGGGATACATGAAAGACATCATGTACTTTGGACGTGGTAGGTGGATGTACTAGTCGATAGGACACAACCCCACCATGATCAAGAATTTCAAAGGGGTCGATGTACCTTGGACTTAACATACTTTTCTTTCCAAACCTCATGACCTTCTTCCACGGAGATATGCGTAGAAAAACCATGTCTCCAACTTTAAACTCAAGGTATCGTCAGTGATTATCTTCATAACTCTTCTATCAACTCTGGGCTTCCTTGATATGATTCTGAATGGTTTTCACCTTCTCCACCATTTCCTCGACCATTTTCGGTCCAAGCAGCTTACGTTCACCGACCTCATCCCAACACGTTGATGTTCTCTACCTTTTCCCACAAAGGTCTTCATATGGTGCCATTTGGATACTCGAGTGGAAACTATTATTATAAGAGAACTCAACCACAAGAAGATGTTGATCCCATCCTCCTTTAAATTCCATGGAGAACACCCTCAACATGTCCTCAAGTGTTTGGATAGTCCGCTCGGATTGGCCATCAGTTTGAGGATGATAAGTCGTACTGAAGTTCAGTTCAGTATTCCGAACATGTTGAAGACTCTTCCAAAACATAACGGTGAATCTTGGATCTCCGTAAGACACAATAGATAGTGGTACTCCATGCAACCTTACCACTTCCCTGATATATATCTGTCCCAGTTGATCCAATGAGAAATCCTCCTGAATAGCAATGAAGTGTGCAGTCTTTGTAAGATGATCCACAAAAACCCAGATTGCATTGTTTCCTTTGGATGTCCTTGGAAGTCCGATGACAAAGTCCATGGTGATTTTCTCCCATTTCCATTATGGTATGAGCAATGGTTGTATCATCCCCTTAGAATTCCGCCTCTCTACCTTCACTTGATGGCACACTAGGCACTTTGATGTATATTCAGCGATCTCCCTCTTCATATTATCCCACCAAAAGTTTTCTCAGAGATCTTGATACATATTTGTTCTCCCTGGGTGAATAGAGAAATTTGAACTATGTGCGTCATCCAAAAGTTCATTTTTCAGCTCCTGACTTGATGGAACACTTAGTCTTTTCCCAAATCGCACAATTCCTTCTTCGTTAACATTAAACTCTGGGGATTTCCCCTTTTTGATAGCTTGCACATTTTCTTGAATACCCACATAATCCTTTTGAGCATCCTTTAACCTTTCCAAAAGAGACGTTTGAGCAATCATTTGTGAAATTATTGATGATTTTCACTTATTTATGATTCCCATGTCCATCTTTATCAAGTCTAATAAGATTGGATCCTTCTCAATTCTAATAATTGATGAAATCGCTGGGTCCTTTATACTTAGGGAATCTTCCACCTTGTTTGCTTTCCCATGGTGGTAATGTATTGAATAGTCATAATCCTTGATGAGCTCTATCCATCTTCTCTGGCGCATATTAAGCTCTTTCTATGTGAATTTATATTTAATACTCTTGTGGTTAGTATATATCTCACATTTCTCCCCATAGAGATAATGCCGCCAGATTTTCAAGGCAAAGATCACCACCGCCAACTCTAGATCATACGTTGGATAGTTTCTCTCATGGATTTTCAACTGCCTTGAGGCATAGGATATCACTTTATCATTCTGCATCAGCACACAACCTAAGCCCTTTTTCTAAGCATCACCGAATACAATAAAAAGATCCCCACTTGTGGGTAAAGTGAGCACGGGCGTAGTGATAAGCCTCCTTTTCAACTCCTTGAAGCTTTCTTCGCATTCATCACTCCATGCAAACTGTACTCCCTTCCAAGTTAGCATGGTAAGAGGGTTGGACAATCATGAGAAATTCCTCACAAATCTTCGATAATATCCAGCTAACCCCAAGAATCTACAGATATCAGTCACCGATGTTGGCCTCGACAATCCCTCAATTGCATCTGTTTTGGAGGGATCCACAGATATCCCATTGCTTGTGATGGTATGGCCCAAGAATGAGACTTCCTTAAACCAGAACTCTCACTTTCTGTACTTTCCATAGATCTTCTCCTTGCACAAAGTCTCTAGTATAGTTCTTATATGCTCCTCATGATCCTCCTTGGTTTTGGAGTATATTAGAATATCATCTATAAAGACTACCACAAATTTGTTGAGGTAATCTCTAATGACTCTATTCATTATTCCATGAAGATTTCTGGAGCATTAGTGAGTCCGAAAGGCATTACTATGAGTTCATAGTGCCTGTATCTTGTGGAAAAAGCTGTCTTAGGGATATCTTCCTTCTTCACCCTTACTTGATAATATCCTGACTTCAATTCCACCTTGGAGAAGTATTGTGCTCCACGCAATTGATCAAACAAGTCATCAATTTGTGGAAGAGTATACTTTTTTTATCGTGATTTTATTGAGCTCACGATAATTTATGCAAAGCCGCATTGACCCATACTTCTTCTTGATGAAGAGGACTGGTGCTCCCCATGGTGAAGCACTTGGGCATATAAACCCTTTATCCAGATTCTCCTGTAGTTGATTCTTCAGCTCTTCAAGATCAACAAAAACCATTTTATATGGAGTCTTGGATATTGGTAATTCCCTGAGTATAAGTTCAATTGAGAATTCAACATCTCTTCTTGGAGGAAGACTAGGAAGTTACTTGGGAAACACTTCCGCGAATTCCCTCACAATAGGCATTTCTTCAAGGATGGTTTCTTCCTTCGACTCAATCATCTGAGCTAGATGCGCGTTCTTATAGGGCAGTGATATCCATTCTTGAGATGATGGAGCTAAAGGAGATTCATCTTCCTCCTTACACTTGTAAAGAATAGGGGGTTTATTCTCCCTATAGAGTGTGATTTACCTCTCCTGAAAATTTATGTTGGATCTATATAAGGAAAGCCAATCCATGCCAAGAATTGCATGAAATTCCACTAGAGGGAGTATGAAGAGGTTCGCCGGGAATTTCAATCCACAGATTATAATAGGGGAGGACTTATATTCATGGGATGCAATGATTGTCCCATTTTCCATACTCACCAACATCTTCACTTCCATGATTTGTGGTGGTGATGGGATTGTTCTACTAAACTTTCGAGATATAAATGAATGCGTAGAATCTGAATCAGAAAGTACGTTCGCTATTCTTGAATGAATAACTAGCGTACCTATCACCACTTACTTGTCGGGGTTCACTTCGGCAGAAGTGATGGAAAAAGCTCTCCCTTACTGACTTGGAGGTTATTGGTTGCCTCGGAAAACCCTTGTATTAGGGCACTGATTTGAAAAATTCCCCAGTTATTTGCATTTGTAGCATTGAACAACGCGTTTTGGTTCGAACGGAGCGTTCCTCTCCTCTTTCGTAGCCGCAGGTCTTTCTTGCCGATAGTTAATAGATAGCTGCCCTTCTCTTCCACACTTGAAGCATTTCCTCATCCCCTAAAGGCAATTTATAGGGTGCTTCTTTCCGCACTTTTGGCAAGTGGGGTGCTGGATCATCTTAACACCGTTGGATTTATCCATCGGACCACCAGCATTGAATTCCACCTTAGGATTCTTATCCCCATGATACCCCTGTTATTCTCCTATCTCCATTTTGACCTTGAGGGAACATCGGAAAATTTCCTCATACCTGTCGAAGTCACGGATTTCCAATTCATTCCGCAGGCTAGGATTCAGCCCACAAAAGAAGTGGTCAACTTTGTATTCTGGGGTAACGACAAAGCTAGAAGCGTATCGTGCAGGGCTTGTGATGTTTTCCTCGTACACTCAAATAGATTCTTCATCTTTTTTCTTGAGGGAAAGTAAGTCCATTTCCATATTAAGACGGAGGGTGCACAAAAAATATTTATCGAAAAACATATTATGGAAATCATTCCATTCTGACGCCTCGATCTCCTCCTCAGGCTTAGTATTTCTGATCAATGTCCACCATTGATCAGCTTTACCCTCCATACGATAAGCCGCCAGGAGAACCTTCTCTTGTTCAGAACATTGAAGGATGGATAAGATCTTTTCAATGAAGTTGATCAATTGTTCAGCATTCTTGGGATCAGATGATCCACTAAAAGTAGGAGGCCTTTGTCTCATGAAGCTCTCAACAATGACTTGTTCTCTATTAGGGGGTTGAACGTTCCTATTGACCTGTGTTTATTTTCAAAACTTGAGGTATCTGAGATATAAGCATGACAAATTTTCAATTCCCGCTCCCATTGGATTTAGCATCTCATTAGTATAGTCATCACACTGATCTTCACAACGGTTGTTAGCTTGAGTCCTCCTATTACCGACAATTGGGTGGAATAAAAAGAAATTTAGGGGTAACACATAAAGGGTAATCCAAAGACAAAAGTTTATGACTTATAAATACACTTTTATTTCCTTAACTCATGAGTCTATAGGCTTCAATCTAGGCTTTTCATGATCTACATTCTAACATATATTCTTAGGGGCATTTTTTTAATTCCCTTAATAAGGGTTCATACTAAGATTGTGAATTTTTCAAAACATATCCCCTGGGAGTGTCGTAACCAAGAGTGTAGAAAGGCCCGTTGTCGTGCACCAGTTCCCATTCGAGTCTAGCTCAAAGCGGTTTTTTTGGGTTTTACCCCTAGGATACATCTGTGCCAGAGCCGCCTCTACTTGCTCGTATCCATACATGGATGTATTTGATTGATAAACCACTTACTCAGTACTTACCAAAACTTAGGGATGTTTTTATTACACTTAGTCTTGTCTCTAAGTCATTACTAGGGTTTTATAATCCTAATCTAAAAAATAACTAAACATGTCCTCTGATACCAACTATGACAACCCTGCTTTTATTACAAACTTAAACATGATTTATTACAAAAAACTTTACTTGATACAATAAATAAGATAGAGAGGTTTAGTGTCTTTGGGGCTTAATATCATTACATAACAACTTAAAACATAAAATACAAGATATTTATTGAAAACATCCTTTACATGACCACTACATTTCCTCATTCTTAGCATTGCATGGGATAACTTGAGGACATACATAAGAAAAGGGTGAGCTATAAAGACTAGTAAGGGAATACACATGGAATAACATGTGGAGTACAACATATGTTAGACATTAGGAATATCAATATATCACAAGAGAAACATGAACATAAAGGCATGATAAAGCATGATAATCATAACATGGAAATGTGACAACAACACTTAACCTGGAATTAGCATGATCCAAGGCTCATTGCACATGGAGCATGAGTAAATTCTCATTGCACATGAAGCACGAGTAAAACCTCTTTTCACTTGAATTAGCATGAGTGAACACTCATTGAACATGACGTATCATGATACTATACTTTACCCAATGCATTGGTGCGCTATATGGGCACACCCTTTTTAAACATTTCATTTCATGCATAATTGTGCCACATGGATCATAAAACCTGGATTAATAAAACATAATAATTTATTCCAAGATAAAGGAATGCAGAATTCATAAATGAAACTTTATAATCAATAAGTAAATGTTCATAAATGTGAATACCCTTAATGGACAAATGGGCATCGTATTTACTACACAATGGCATTGGCTTAGAAAATCGGTGCGATTTCGGCAGTGTAACGGCGTGACATAGGAATTAATAAAAATGGTTGATGAGAGATAAAGGGGTTCCTCATCATAATTACATGTAATGGAAATTAAGGAGGTCATATATATACATGTCCCAACAATTTTAATGTAATTTATATTCATGATACAAAATATTGCTTGAATTTAAATGAGGAGAGAGAAGTTCCTTTCTTAATTTTGGCATAGTAACGGGTGTACATGAGAGGCATTTAATGAGAGAGAAAGGGGTATCCCACCATTAAAACATAAAGAGGGCAGTATTAGGGTGGTGTGAAACCATACCCCAACTTTCATAATTGAAATTAAAAGGGAAAAACAACTTAAAGAAAATTGACAAAAATGAGAAAGGAAGAAAAAACCCTTACTTGGAAGTGTTCTTCCAAAGGATAGAGAGAGGCTTCTTGGGAGATTGGGGAACATTGGGAGGATTATAGAGAGTGTAGGGAAGAGGTTGGACGAACTCCAAAGGCTTTGAGTGAGGAGGAAGTGGGAGCTTGGGTGGGTTTATATAGGAAAGGTGAAAGAATTCTTTATTATTTAGGTTTGAGACCCCTTATATTAAAATAATCCAAACCACAAACCATACCATGGTTTTCCCCCATGGTTTTTGGAAATGGGAAGAGGAAAACAATATTTTATAATTCCAAAGTACTAACTTCTTAAAATAATGAGTTTGCTTATGTGGAGGTGAGTCACACTCCCATAGAAAATAATTGAAAAAGACAAGGTGTTTAATAAGTCTTGAGGGGTCCATTACTGTTTTCAAAAGTAAGTCAAACAAACCCAAAATTACATTATTTTAATGATAAAACATATATTGGCCGAAAATAAAGCTTATAGTACTTTATTACATCACTATTGGGTCATTATGATGTCATAAAACACATCATATATTTAAACGGTATTTAATTTTTACCCAAAATTTGACTGTCTCAGAAAAGTATGAAAAATTCATTGTTGGACAATTTTGACATTCTAATTCTAGAAATAAAATTTATTTTATCAAAATAATTTTCTAAATATGTTAATTTTCACTTTTAAAATAAAAACCAACATTTATAGAAAATTCACGGGTTTTGACAGAAATGGCTTTCAAACCTTAATAAAAATTATAACTACATTCATAAAATTATAAGATCATTTATTTTTAATAAAAATTAATTTAATAATCATAATAATATTTTATTAAAATATTATTTAATTCAAAAATCAGTAAATTTTAAAAAATAGAATTATTAATTAAATAATCACTAAAAACACTATTTGTACTTTAAAACTATTTACAATGTATCAAAAAAATGACAAGGAGGTATATTCATTATTATATAAAAAAATAATATACATGAACATAGTACTAGCGATTTGTTACATAACCCCTTAAAACAGACGCATAAGACCTAAGGGTAAGGTGTGCAATGGTGACAAACTCTTGGGGTGGCTCGGATAACATCACTCGAGTGGTAATCTCTATCAACATCGACTTTTCCCGTAGACGGTCCCGTTCGAGCTTGACATGATGAAGCTCAGCTTCGGCTTGGTCAATAGCGAAGCCCAATGATGCCACCTCTTTTTCGAGCTCCGACAAATGGGCTTCTTATGGAAAAATTCTACTGGATGAGGCCATTGCTTCCTTTGTCTAAGTAAATAGGATTTGTTAAAGCCCTATATTTATACTAATCATGTGATCACTGTTCAACGTCTATATAAGCAACGGTCAAAATTTATAACATAAAACCAAAGAAGCTGACATTTTATATAAACATAAAGAGACATTTAATTAGATCAAGAGGGATTTCCATTAATGAAACTTTGGGTCATTACAGTATTCTCCCCTTAAGAAATTTTGCCTTCAAAATTTCCTTTTTCCCACACTAAAATAGATATGGGTAACTTAGCTTCATCATTTCCTCTGATTCCCAAGTCACTTCTTCAAACTTGTGGTTTCTCCACAACACCTTGATGAGGGGCATTGTCTTATTTCGTAGAACTTTTCTATATGATATAATATCTTCACTGGTTGCTCCTCATATAAATGATCATCTTCCAATTGTACCACCTCAGGAGAGCGTACATGTGAAGGGTCCGGTATGTACTTACTTAAGAGGGATACATGAAAGACATCATATACTTTGTCCATGGTAGGTGTAAGTGAAAGTCGAGAGGCCACATCCCCAACACGATCAAGAATATAAAATGGGACGATGTACCTTGGACTTAACTTCCATTTCTTTCCAAACCTCATGACCTTATTCCACAATGATATGCGTAGAAAAACCATTTTTCCAACTTTAAAATCAAGGTCTCGTCGATGATTATCTGCATAATTCTTCTGTCGACTCTGGGCTGCCTTGATATGCTGCTGAATGGTTTTTACTATCTCCATCATTTCCTTGACTATTTCCGGTCCAAGCAGCTTACGTTCACCGACCTCATCCCAACACGTTGGTGTTCTTCACCTTTTCCCATAAAGGGCTTCATATGGTGCCATTTAGATGCTTGAGTGGAAACTATTATTATAAGAGAAATCAAATAGAGGAAGATGTCGATCCCATCCTTCTTTAAAGTCCATTGAGCATGCTCTCAACATGTTCTCAAGTGTTTGGATAGTCTGCTTAGATTGGCCATCAGTTTGAGGATGATAAGTCGTACTCAAGTTCAGTTCAGTATTCAGAGCATATTGAAGACTCTTCCAAAACATAGAGGTGAATCTTGGATCTCGGTCAGACACAATAGATTTTGGTACTCCAGGCAAACTTACCACTTCCCTGATATATATCCGTGCCAGTTGATCCAATGAGAAATCATCCCAAATAGCAATGAAGTGTGCAGTCTTTGTAAGACAATCCACAACAACCCAGATTGCATTGTTGCCTTTGGAATTCCTTGGAAGTCTGGTGACAATGAACATGGTGATGTTCCCCCATTTCCATTCTAGTTTGGGCAATGGTTGCATCATCCCCTTGGACTTCTGCCTCTCTGCCTTCACTTGTTGGCACACTAGGCACTTTGATGTATATTCAGCGATCTCCTTCTTCATATTATCCCACCAAAAGTTTTATCAGAGATCTCGATACATCTTTGTGCTCCCTGGGTGAATAGAGAAATTTTAACTATGTACATCATCGAAAAGTTTCTTTTTCAGCTCTAGACTTGATGGAACACATAGTCTTTTCCCAAATCACACAATTCTTTCTTTGTTAACATTAAACTCTGAGGATTTCCCCTTTTTGATAACTTGCACCTTTTATTGGATTCCCACATCATCCTTTTGAGCATCCTTTAACATTTCCAAAAGAGACGGTTGAGAAATCATTTGTGAAAGGATTGATGATGTTTCCTTATTTTTGATTCCCATGTCCATCTTCATCAAGTCTAAGAAGATTGGATCCTTCTCAATTCTCATTATTGATAGAATCACTGGGTTCTTTCTACTTAGGGCATCTTCCACCTTGTTTGCTTTCCCAGGGTGGTAATGTATTGAACAGTCATAATCCTTGATGATCCCTATCCATATTCTCTGGCACATATTGAGCTCTTTCTGTGTGAATATATATTTAAGACTCTTGTGGTCAGTATATATCTCACATTTCTCCCCATAGAGATAATGCTGCCAGATTTTCAAGGCAAAGATCACCACCGCCAACTCCAGATCATGTGTTGGATAGTTTCTCTCATTGATTTTCAACTGCCTTGAGGCATAGGATATCACTTTATCATTCTGCATCAGCACACAACATAAGCCTTTCTTCAAAGCATCACTGAATACAAAAAAAGTTCCCCACTTGTGCGTAAAGTGAGCACGGGCATAATGATAAGCCTCCTTTTTAACTCCTTGAAGCATTATTCACATTCCTCACTCCATGAAAACTGTACTCCCTTCCATGTTAGCTTTGTAAGAGGGTTGTACAATCATGAGAAATTCCTCACAAATCGTCGATAATATCCAGCTAACCCCAAGAAGCTACGAATATCCATTACCGATGTTGGCCTCAGCCATCCCTTAACTGAATCTGTTTTGGAGGGATCCATAGATATCCCATTGCTTGTGATGATATGGCCCAAGAATGAGACTTCCTTCAACTAGAACTCACACTTTCTGTACTTTGTATATAGATTCTCCTTGCGCAAAGTCTCCAGTATAGTTCTTAAATGCTCCTCATCATCCTCCTTAGTTTTAGAGTATATTAGAATATCATCTATAAATACTAACACAAATTTGTCAAGGTAATCTCTAAATACTCTATTCATTAAGTCCATGAAGATTTATAGATCATTAGTGAGTCTGAAATTAATTACTATGAATTCATAGTGCCCGTATCTTATGTGAAAAGCAGTGTTGGGGATATCTTTCTTCATCACCCTTACTTGATAATTGCCCGACCGCAAGTCCACCTTGGAGAAGTATTGTGCTCCATGCAACTGATCGAACAAGTCATCAATTCTTGGGAGAGGATACTTGTTCTTTATCGTGATTTTGTTGAGCTCATGATAATCGATGCAAAGACGCATTGACCCATCCTTCTTCTTGACGAAGAGGACTGGTGCATCCCATAGTGAAGCACTTGGGAGTACAAACCCTTTATCCAGATTCTATAGTAGTTGTTTTTTCAGCACTTCAAGCTCTACAATAGCCATTCTATATGGAGTCTTGGATATTGGTAATTCCATGGGTATAAGTTCAATAGAGAATTCAACATCTCTTCTAGTAGGAAGACCAGGCAGTTCCTCGAGAAACACTTCCACGAATTCCCTCACAATAGTCATTTCTTCAAGGATGGTTTCTTCCTTGGTCTCAATCATCTGAGCTAGATACGCATGCTCATAGGGAAGTAATATCCATGATTGAGATGATGGAGCTAAAGGAGATTCATCTTCCTCCTTACAATTGTAAAGAATAGGGGGTCGATTCTCCATATGGAGTGTGATTTCCCTCTCCCGATAATTTATGTTGGCTCTATATAAGGAAAGCCAATCTATGCCAAGGATTGCATCGAATTCCACCAGAGGGAGTATGACGAGGTTCGCTGGGAAATTAAATCCATATATTATAATAGGGGAGGACTTATATTCATGGGATGCAATGATTTCCCCATTTTCCGTACTCACCGAAATCTTCACTTCCATGATTTGTGGTGGTGATAAAAATATTCTACTAAACTTTCTAGATATAAAAGAATGCGTAGAACATGAATCAAAAAGTACGTTCACTATTCTTGAATGGATAACTAGCGTACCTGTCACCACTTCATTTTCAGGATTCACTTTGGCAGAAGTGATGGAAAAATATCTACCTTGCTACCTTGGAGGTTGTTGGTTGCCTCCGAAAACCCCTGGATTAGGGAACTGATTTGAAAAATGCCCTGGTTCTTTGCATTTGTAGCATTGAACAACGTGTTGAGGTTCGAATAGAGCATTCCTCTCCTTTATCGCAATCGTGAGTCTTTCTTGCCGACAGTTAACAGTTAGGTTCCCTTATCTTCCACAACTGAAGCATTTCCTCGTCCCCTTAAGGCAATTTCCAAGGTTCTTCGTTCCTCACTTTTGGCAAGTGGGGTGCTGGATCTTCTTAGCACCGTCAGATTTATCCATCGGACCACCAACATTGAATTCCACCTTACGCTTCTTATCCCCATGATACCCCTGGGATTCTCCAATCTCTATTTCAACCTTGAGGGCAAATCAGACAATTTCCTCATAGCTGTCGAAGTCACGGATCCCCAATGCTTTCTGTAGGCTAGGCTTCATCCCACCGAAGAGGCGGTCAACTTTGCATTACGGGGTAACGACAAAGACGGAAGCATATCATGCTATCCTTGCGAAGTTTTCCTCATACGCTCCAATAGATTCTTCATCTTTTTTCTTGAGGGAAAGGTAGTCCATTTCCATCTTAATCTGGCACTACTGGGAATACAGGATTTCCCAATGGTTTAGAACTGTTGGGAAAGGCTGCAAAACCATTGGTATATGTTATACCAATAGTTCTGCAAACCGTAGGGAAGTAAGCTATTGGGAAAGCTTTTCCCAACGGTTTATAGTGAACTGTTGGGATTGGGTGGAGAAAAATTACCATATCACAATGGTTCTGGAAAACTGTTGGTAATGATTTTTCCCATCAGTTTATAACCGTTGGGATAGCATGGAGAAAATTACAAAGTTTTTCCCAACGGTTTGGCCAAACCGTTGGAAAAAAACCAAGGTCTCCTCTTTTCCAACGGTTTCTAAACCGTTGGTAAAACAAAACCCAGACATGCTATGCCAATGGTTTCAAACTGTTGGCATAGCCTCTGATGGGGAAAATTGCACAGTAGCTCTGCAATTTTCCCAGCAGCTCTGCAATTTGCCCACCAGGTCTCATTTTGTGGGTTCCCTCTAATTTTCAATCCAATTATTGTACCTGAAATAAACTAACAGATACATATACAATTATTGTACCTGTAATAACCGACTAACACTTACATATAGAGAAAAAATTCATACACATTTAACCTATAATGCTGGAACTATACAAATCCATAATTAAATTAGAAATCATAATGTAATTATAAACATACATAATTCATTTAGAATTCAATTTAAAATTTAGATGACAATTATATGTGGAATCTAAAAGTCTATTCATAATTTGATCGATTTTTTGTATACCATATATTTTTACATGAAATGATGTCCATTTTAAACAAAATATATACACCTAGAGTGAAACCGGCCACACCGCGCCTCAGATTGAGGCGGAGTTGACTCGTACACATCACATATGACCCATGGATCATTATGCTAAAGTATCGACACAATATGAATGTGTTTGGTCGGTTTTCCGTATGCCAGTTGATTTTTATGAATTAAAATGACATCTTTTTGAATCAAAAGGTAGACACATTGAGTGGTTCCAGCGACATCGCATCTCATATTGAGGTGGGGTTGATTCGTACACGTCACATATGACCCATGTATCATTCTCCTAAAGTTTCAATGGAAACCAAATGCATTTGGTCGATTTTCCATATGTACTTAAAATGTTGTCCATTTTAAACAAAAGAGAGCCACTTAGAGTGATTCCGATCACACCGTGCCTCCGATTAAGGTGGGGTTGACATGTACACATCACATATGACCCATGGATAATTGTGATAAAGTATTGACACAATCTGAATGCGTTTGGTCAGTTTTCCGTATGTCAGTTGATGTTATTCACTTAAAAAGACGTCCTTTTGAAACAAAAGACAGAAACTTTGAGTGGTGGCGGCCACACCACACCTCGGATTGATGCGGGGTTGACTCTTACACATAACATATGACCCATGAATCGTTGTGCTAAAGTATCGACACAATCAGAATGCATTTGGTCGGTTTTCCGTATGTCAGTTGATGTGTTTCAATTAAAATGATGTCCCTTTGAAACAAAAGGTAGACACTTAGAGTGGTGCCGGCCACACCGCATCTCAGATTGAGGCGGGGTTGATTCTTAAACATCACATATGACCCATGAATCATTCTACTAATGTTTCAATAGAAACCGAATGCGTTTGTTCGGTTTTCCGTATGTATATAAAATTTTGTCCATTTTAAACAAAAGAGAGCCATTTAGAGTGATTCTGGCTACACCGTGCCTTTGATTAAGGCGGGTTTGACTCGTACACATCACATATGACCCATGGATCGTTTTTCTAAAGTATTGACACAATCTGAATGCGTTTGGTTAGTTTTATGTATGCTAGTTGATGTTTTTCACTTAAAATGACGTCCTTTTGAAATAAAAGACAGACAATTTGAGTGGTGGAAGTCACACCGCGCCTCGGATTGAGGAGGGGTTAACTCGTACACATCAAATATGACCCATGGATCTTTGTTCTAAAGTATCAACACAATATGAATGCGTTTGGTCGGCTTTCCGTATGCTAGTTGATGTTTTTTAATTAAAATGACGTCCTTTTAAAACAAAAGGCAGACACTTTGACTGGTTCTGGCCACACCACATCTCAGATTGAGACAGAGTTGATTCGTACACATCACATATGACCCATGAATCGTTATCCTATAGTTTCAACAGAAACCGAATGCGTTAGGTCGGTTTTCCGTACGTACTTAAAATGTTGTCCATTTTAAACAAAAGAGAGCCACTTAGAGTGATTCCGGCCACACCGTGCCTCAGATTAAGGTGGGGTTAAGTTGTACACATCACATATGACCCATGTTTCGTTTGTCTAAAGTATCGACACAATCTGAATGCGTTTGGTCAATTCCCGTATGCCAGTTGATATTTTTCACTTAAAATGACGCCCTTTTGAAACAAAAGACTGAAACTTTCAGTGGTGTCGGCCACACCGCACCTCAGATTGAGCCGGGGTTGACTTTTACACGTCACATATGACCCATGGATCGTTGTGCTAAAGTATCCACACAATCCGAATGCATTTGGTCAGTTTTCCGTATGCCAGTTGATGTTTTTCAGTTAAAATGGCGTCCTTTTGAAACAAAAGATAGACACTTTGACTGGTGGCAGCCACACCATGTCTCATATTAAAGGTGGGGTTGACTCGTACATGTCACATATGGCCCATGAATCATTTTTCTAAAGTATCGACACAATCCGAATGTGTTTGGTCAGTTTTCCATATTCCAGTTGATGTATTTCAATTAAAATGATGTCCTTTTGAAACAAAAGGCATAGACTTTGAGTGGTTCCGGCCACACCGCGTCTCAGGTTGAGGCAGGGTTGATTCGTACATGTCAGATATGACCCATGAATCATTCATATAATGTTTCAATGGAAACCGAATGTGTTTGGTAAGTTTTCTATATGTAATTAAAATGTTGTCCATTTTAAACAAAAGAGAGACACTTAGAGTGATTCCAGCCACACAGTGCCTTAGATTAAGGCGGGGTTGACTCGTACACGTCACATATGACCCATGGATCGTTTTTCTAAAGTATCGACACAATCCAAATGCGTTTGGTCAGTTTTACGTATGCCAGTTGATATTTTTTACTTAAAATGACGTTCTATTGAAACAAAAGACATACACTTTGAGTGGTGGCGGCCACACCGCGCTTCGGATTGAGGTGGGGTTGACTTGTACATGTCACATATGACCCATGGATCGTTGTGATAAAGTATTGACACAATTAGAATGCGTTTGGTCAGTTTTCCCTATTCCAATTGATGTTTTTCAATTAAAATGACGTCCTTTTGAAACAAAAGGTAGACACTTTGAGTTGTTCCGGCCACACTACGCCTCAGATTGAGGCGGGGTTGACTCGTGCACCTCACATATGACCCATGGATCGTTGTTCTAATGTATCAACACAATCCGAATGCGTTTGTCAGTTTTCCGTATTCCAGTTGATATTTTTCAATTAAAATGACGTCCTTTTGAAACAAAGGCAAAAACTTTTAGTGGTGGCAGCCACACTGCACCTCAGATTACGGAGGTGTTGACTCGTACACGTCACATATGACCCATGGATCGTTGTTCTAAATTATCGACACAATTCGAATGTGTTTGTTCAATTTTCTGTATGTACTTAAAATGTTGTCCATTTTAAACAAAAGAGAACCACTTAGAGTATTCCAGCCACACCGTGCCTCAGATTTAGGCGGGGTTGGCTCTTACACATCACATATGACCCATGGATCATTGTGCTAAAGTATCGAAAATATCCTAATGTGTTTGGTCACTTTTCCGTATGCCAGTTGATATTTTTCACTTAAAATGACGTCCTTTTGAAACAAAAGAAATACACTTTGAGTGGTGGCGGCCACACCATGCCTCGGATTGAGGCGGGGTTGACTCGTACACATCACATATGACCCATGGATCATTGTGCTAAAGTATCAACACAATACGAATGCGTTTGTCGGTTTTCCGTATGCTAGTTGATATTTTTCAATTAAAATGACATCCTTTTGAAACAAAAGGCAGACACTTTGAGTGGTCGAAAAAACACCGCATCTCATATTGATGCGGGGTTGAATCGTACACGTCACATATGACCGATGAATCATTGTGCTAATGTATTGACACTATCCAAATGCGTTTGGTCAGTTTTCCGTATGTACTTAAAATGTTGTCCATTTCAAACAAAAGAGAGCCACTTAGAGTGATTCTGACCAAACTGTGCCTCCTATTAAGGTGGGGTTGACTCGTACACGTCACACATGACTCATGGATCATTGTGATAATGTATCGACACAATCCGAATGCGTTTGGTCACTTTTCCATATGCCAGTTGATATTTTTAACTTAAAATGACGTCCTTTGGAAACAAAAGACAGACACTTTAAGTGGTGGCGGCCACACCGTGCCTCAGATTGAGAAGGGGTTGACATGTACACATCACATATGACCCATGGATCATTGTTCTAAAGTATCAACACAATCCGAATGCGTTTGTCAGTTTTCTGTATGCCAGTTGATGTTTTTCAATTAAAATGACGTCCTTTTGAAACCAAAGGCAGACACTTTGAGTTGTGCTAGCCACACCACACCTCAGATTGAGGCGGAGTTGACTCGTACACGTCACATATGACCCATGGATCGTTGTTCTAAAGTATCGACAAAATTTGAATGCGTTTGGTCAGTTTTCTATATGTACATAAAATGTTGTTCATTTTAAACAAAAGAGAGATACATAGAGTTATTCCAGCCACAACATGCCGTAGATTAAGGCGGGGTTGACTCATACACGTCACATATGACCCATGGTTCATTTTACTAAAGTATCAACACAATCCGAATGCATTTGGTCGGTTTTTTGTATGCCAGTTGATGTTTTTCACTTAAAATGAAGTCCTTTTGAAACAAAAGATAGACACTGTGACTGGTGGCGGCCACACAGTGCCTCGGATTGAGGCGGGGTTGACTCATACACGTCACATATGACCCCTGGATCGTCGTGATAATGTATCGACACAATCTGAATGCGTTTGGTCGGTTTTCCGTATGCCAGTTGATGTTATTCAATTAAAATGACGTCCTTTTGAAACAAAAGGCAGACACTTTGAGTAGTGACGGCACACCGCGCCTTGGATTGAGTCGCGGTTGATTCGTACACGTCACATATGACCCATGGATCGTTCTCCTAATGTTTCAATAGAAACTGAATGCGTTTGGTTGGTTTTCCGTATGTACTTAAAATATTGTCCATTTTATGAGAATCCTCATGTGCCTATTAGTGGAATGGTATTTACTTAAAATGTTGTGGACATTTATATAAAATATTTTTATATCATTCTTAGTATGGATTAGATTTTAGTTTATCATGCTATGAAACATTTCAGAGCTAACAATGTCATGCCCAACGAATACATCTCTTTTATAACATACCAAGAATCTATGATATTGATTAGATGTGTAAATGTGATTTACATTGATTATCATGATGAAAAGAAATAAAATATATATTATAGAATTTCTAGTATTAAATGAAATCAAGGAGGGTGGGGGGGCTGTCCGGCGGGGCTATCCGTGGGGCTGTCCTGTGGGTGTCCGGGGGGCTGTCCGGGGACCAAGGAGGAGGGTGGGGGGGATGTGCGGGGGGCTGTCTGAGGTCCAGGGAGGAGGGTGGGTGGGCTGTCCGGGGGGCTGTTCAGGAAGCTATCTGGGGGCTATCCGGGGGTGTTCGAAGGGTTTTCCGGGGTCCAAGGAAGAGGGTGGGGGGAGGGTGTGTCCGGGGGGCTATCTGGGGGGTTGTCCGGGGTTGTTCGGGGTCCAGGGAGGAGGGTGGGGGGGGGGGGCTGTCCGGGATGCTATTCGGGGGGCTGTCTGGGGGCTGTTCGTGGGTGTTTGAGGGGTTTTCTGGGGTCTAAGGAAGAGGGTGGGGTGGGGGGGGGCTGTCTGGGGGGCTGTCTGGGGGGCTGTCTGGGGGGCTATTTGGGGGGCTGTCCGGCGGGTGTTCGGGGGGTTGTCCGGGGTCCAAGGAAGAGGGTGGGGGGGGGGGGGGCTATCCGGGGGGCTGTCTGGGGAGCTGTCCGGCGGGGCTGTCCGGCGGGGCTGTCCGGGGTCTAGGGAGGAGGGTGGGGGGTTGTCCAGGGTCTAGGAAGGAGGGGGGTTCCCAAACACACAACTACTAAAAGGCAAAAACATCCATAAAAATAGATAATATATAAAAATAACTCAACTCCAATACTATACTACGAGTCTAGATAAAACCAACAACTAGAATAGATTAAATATCAAATCTCAGTAATATCCATCAAAAATGTAATGGATCAACTTGTCCCACATCACCGTCACCATCATCACCATCATCATCACCCTCATCCTCATCCCCATAATCGTCCTCTCCCTCCTCGTCCTCGCCTTCCTTCCTTCCCTCACCCTCCTTCTTGGCCTCGCCACCCGCCTCGCCCTCCTCCTCTCCCACCTCTTCCGAATCAGACTCCTCACCATAATCATCGTCAATATGGACATCGTCCTAACCACCACTATAATTTCCACCTGGTGCACCATATATATAACGTATCGATGACATATACTCATCAAAATTTGGGATGGCCTCTGCTGGAAGTGTTAGACGTAGAACTTCAATAAATTTCATAAATGCACTTTTTTCCCGAGTAGACTATTCTTCCATCTCTGTGGCCCTTTTCTCAGCCTGTTCTACCTATTCCCTAACTTGATGCAGCTCGGTGGTACTACAACTCGTACCTGATGAGGGCCAATACCTAGTCGGGGCTATCCTAGGTCGGCAATGTACTCTGCCAGGATTCTCCTCTCCCAACACCTGATGTAAGTGATATGTTGGCCCAAAATTGTCTGGTTCTTGGGCATCGAGGGCCTCTAAAGCATCCTGTTACAAATATAAATATATCATTAATTTACAAAATAGATATTAAAATATAAAATCAACAGATTAAAACTTACAATCTGCAGCTGAGTCGCTTCATTGACGACACTTCCATCCGTTTTCCGTCTACTCGAGCAAAACAATTTTTCTCGAGGCACACATCCTTCAATATTTTGTATTTTCCACTAAAATGACATTGAAAACTAAAGTTATATAAAAACTTTTGCAAAATATTAAATAATTGAGGAAACAATAGAAAGTGTAAGTCGTAAAGAAAACTTATAAACAATTGTCATACTTGCTTCCTCTCATTATCAGGCATCGTAGTGCGTCCCAGTGTGTGGATGCATTTTTTTGCATAAATGTTCTTTTTATTTTTTCCAGATGATTTCTAAATAAAATTTGAAAATGAAACAGATTTTATTAATGAAAAACATGAAAGTTATTATTTAAATACCTCAAATGTTATTCATACCTTAAACTGGGTACTCGTCCAATGAGTAATCGTCTGACGATACTGCTTTATAGGACAATCATCCACCACTGGTACCGCCTATAACTCAGTGCCAACTCTAGAAACCCAGCCAATATACAACTCATGCTTATAGGCTCTCCAAAGCTCGCCTAAATCCTTTAGACGTTCCGTTCGTGCACCCTCACCATTGGGAAAATTAAATCGAAGCTGAAATCAAAATATTAATTCATATAAATACAAAAATAATTCATGGAATTAAATAGAACAGATTTTTTTACCTATATCTCTTCCCAAGTTCTATCCTAGACCTCATGTGGCAAAAGTCTCCACGACAACGGGCTGACGGGAATGATGTCAGAGTATTTGGAAAGCGTCGCCAAAAAACTCCGACATTGCTTCCCTGTTTTCTCAACCATTTGGTTGTCTTCATTATAATCCACCATAACCTGTGTGCGGAAGTTCCACACTGAACGCATGCATGTACGCCCCCGCCCACGCCTCCTATCAGTAGATGTATTTGTCATGAATGAAAAACAAATATTTTTATCAAAACATGTTATTATGAAAATAAATATTGCTATAATTTTTGTAGGGTTCTATTAATATACCTATGCCAGTCTGATCACTGAGCGCCGCCGGATCCACAGAAACTGATGCAACACCCTGTGGTGTATAGGAGTCGAGGACGATGGAATATAGAAGCTCAGAGAGACATAAGTAGAGGGAAAAGAAGATGGGACAACAGTATGACCAGATGCTAACTGGGGAGTGGGAATCATCATGGGATGTGAAAATGATGGGCCATAAGATGCAGAAGGTAGCGAAAACATGGGAGGCCTAAATATCCCATGTGTCCCTAATGACACACCGGGATCAGAATGTGGGAAGGATGACATGTTAGTGGGAGGGGCAGGGTCTAGTCGGGCACGCGCAGCTGATCGTCCACCTCTTGTACGAACCCTCCTTGTACCACCGGCCTGAGTACTAGGACTAGTACTAGGCTCCTCGTCGAATAACTATCGATGTATAGGTGGGTCCTACAAAAATGTTTACAAAAAAATTAATCACATGAAATTATATGTTCTTTAAATATATATATATATATATATATATATATATTTGAAATAAATTACTCACTGTAGGCACTAATGGTGGAACGCCCATCTCCGCCATCCGACGATTGTTCTCCATCATTTTTTTCCTTCGTCTCTTTTCAATTGGCTGCATTTCCTACTTTTGAAAACAAATATGTAATTAATTAGAAAAATAAAACTAATGTGTAAACAAAAAAACTAATTATATGAGGGAATAGGGGGATTCATTGATAATTTAGCTATCACTTGTTTTAGAAGAGCTGAAATGAATTTAATAAATCATACACGTTGTAATGTTCACCAAGTTAGAAATATTGTTTGACTAGGTCTGAATACAGTGAAATTCCAAATTAGAAAATTCAATTCAAATAAAACAGCAGCCAATAAACATTGAAAATTCACATAACGGTCAAGTCAGCTAAAACACATTTTTGATCAATACTAAATCAATTTGAATATTACCAACCTTAAAACCCAACTCGAGGTAAACCAAAAGAATTCAAAACATGGATGAATGATTCTATATATTTTCAACCACAACATCCGGTTCACAATCAACTCTGAAAAGTGAGCTATTGGAGTCATCAAAATAAATAAATGGATTGGTTCTAATGGCAATAGGGATAGTTTCAATTCCATCATCACCATCAACAAAAATATGTCTTGTAATTACTTCAACTATGAAACCAAATTCAGGTCAAAGTTGATTTTTGATATAAAAAACATGTTTAGCCATTGATGCCAACACATATGGTTCTTCGGTAGCAAGAGTGCAAGTCATATTAATTATTAGAAATCCACAATCATCAATAAATGTGCCATGTCTCGTCATAGAATCAAACCAATGGAATTTCATCATTGTGACTCGTCCATGAGAGTAATAATCCAATATTATTATTTTCTCAATGACTCCATAATAACCCACATTTTTAAATCACAATCTACTATATGATGCGCTGGCATAACAATCTGTTGTGGTAGTAACCATAACACCATCATGTTGTGTTCTCATGTTCTTTGCTCGTTCAGTGACAATAAATTTGTACCCATTGATAACAATAGATTTACAGTTACGAACCACGATATTAGGACCAAAATCCAAAGCTATTATTTCCTCATGGACAGAGTCAGCAGAAAAACTCAATACCTACAATATAAATGACTGTTGAACTTAATTATATATTGAAATAATTAATTTCAACTGTAATATTTTTACCTTCTATTTTAACCAAGAAGAAAACTCTTTGCTATGCAAAGTCTCTATCTTTCTCAAAGATAAAGAATGATGCTTCCTATTTATTATTGTTTTATGTTCCATGTAGATAAAAAATATGAATAGTTTAACAGATATATATGTAGGATATAAATAATAAATTTAGTTACCTGATATAGTCATCGAACAAATCAATGTTGAACAAAACAGTATGATGTGACATCTCCCGCTCTTCATGGCTTAATGTCTTCAATGTATATGATCCAGGAATTCCTCCTGTTTGAGGAAGTGATGGAAAACTGGGTTCAATTTTCTCATACTGTTCTTCTTCATTTCTCATTGGTCTGTTCAATCATGTAGTAATATCAGACAAATACATCGAGAAGAAATCCATACATTCTTGAGCCAGGTAACCATTCACGATAGAACCTTCGGGATGATTTCTGTTTCGGACATAAGAACTCAATGTGAACATATTTCTTTCAGTTGGATACATCCAACGAAAAGAAAAAAGTCCTCCGAGAAGTATTTCAGTGGGAATATGGACAGTCAGATGCATCATGCATGTGAAAAATGATGGAGGAAATATTTTCTCCAACTCACACAAAATTAATGGGGCATCTGTCAACATTTTTTTCAAGAAAGACTTGGACAACTTCTTATCACCAAGATCTCTAAACAAATGGCACAACCGAATAACAGCCACCACTACATTATTGGAAAAAAGATAACGGATTGCTATTGGAAGTAACTAATGCAGTAGAATGTGATAATCACGAGTCTTCAATGATTTTAGCTTCAACTCTCTTATGTTAACCCGTTTAGATATGTTTCTTGAATAGCCATCAGGAACTCTAACAGTCTCTAATACTTCCAGAAATTGTTTTTTTCCATAGGTGATATCACATAAGAAGCACATGGAAGTTGCCATTTATTTTCACCGATACGCACAGGATGCAATTCTGGTCTGATTCCCCAATCCACCAAGTCATGCCGAGATCATAAATCATCTTTGTCTTCCCCTTGACATTTAGAAGAACTGAAAGCAAAATTTCGCATATATTCTTTTCAATATGCATTATGTCTAAGCAATGACATAACAAATTGGTTGACCAATATGGAAAATCAAAAAAGATACCCCTCTTCCTCCAATTGTAATAGGTTTTAGTGGAAACATTCTTTGTCTTTCCAGATTTCATTTTACCCTTCCTGAATGAAAAAATGAAATCTTTCAATTCATTAAGCACATCAGTTCCAGACATACGCTGAGGTGGATAATCGGTCTCTATGGTATTATCAAATCTTCGACGATTCAATCTATATGGATGATCCTTTGGCAAGAATCGTCGATGTCCCAAAAACTGAAACTACAACGTTGTTTCAGTCTTCTAGAATGTGTATTCTTTATACAAACTAGACATGATAGTTTTCCCTTCGTGCTCCATCCAGACATCATTGCATAAGCTGGAAAATCATTGATCATCCACATAATTGCAGCACGGAACTGAAATATGTCTTTCGAACATGCATCGTATGTGAGCACACCCACATCCCAAAGAAGTTTCAACTCTTTTATTAAAGGTTGTATGTATACATCAATATCAATGTTGGGATCAGAATGACCAGATATGAGTATACTCAAGAAAGTTAAAGGTTTTTTCATACACAACCATGGGGGAAGATTATAAATGTGTATAAAAACTGGCCATGTGCTGTGCGAAGTAAGCATCTGCCCAAACGGATTAAAACCGTCGCAGCCTCACATTACGCACATCAGCTGCAAAATCAGGATGTCGAGCATAAAATCTCTCCCCTACAAATCCATCTGTAAGACGAACCAACTCATCATTAGTCTTATTTCTCTCAGTATCATGCCATCTAACTTTTATTGATATGTCATCAGACATAAAAAGACATTGGAGTCTGGGGATCAATGGAAAGTGCCACATTACTTTTTGTGGAACTCGGTATGGTGTTCCATCAGATTTAGACTTCAAGCAGGATGTGCCACGTTTTATACAATCATTTCGTTCAGTGGTTTCCTCCTAGAAAAAACTACAATCTTTCGGGCAAGCATGAATTTGGTTTCTTGAAAATCCAAGTTCCTCAACAAACTTCCATACTATATAGTGGTTTGAGGGAATATCTGCATCATCTGGAAGTAAATCCTTCAAGACGGTAAGAATGTAATCGATTGCTATATTTGAAATCCCATACATAGTTTTCCCATGAAACAATCAGATTAAAAATTCCAGCATTTTCATTTTATCGCATTGTGGATATACTGGAGTCGTGGCAGCATCATTCAATTTTTTCACCCTATCAATATCATCATTTTCACTAGATGCATCAGTTGTCCTCATATCGAAGTCTTCTTGAGTCGAAGTCTTTTGTTTTTCATGATGATGAATAAATGGAAACCGATCATCTAACAAATACTCAATTCCAGTCCTTTAATTTCGATCATCACCAATTTGAGATTTCATTTTCTCCCCATTGTGATACCACACAAAGTAGTTTTCTTAAAACCCATTTTTGGTTATGTGGTAGCTGACTTCTTCACGGCTCAACTAAGGTCTACCAAAACAATTGGAACATGGGCAGTGTATGCGAACACTATCTGAAGCATTGTGAAATGAAAAATATATAAATGTCTCTAAATTGTTTTGAAAATTGCCTGAGATCTGACCGGTTTCATACATCCAACTTATGTTCATTCTGTTAAAAGAATTTATATAAGTTATTTTTTCATAAAAAATTCAATAGGATTGATCTTTAATAGAAAATACATTTAAGTAAATGATAAAGGAATGAGTTTCTAGTTGAGGTAGTGAACTATTAAAACAATGTAAATATATACTAATTAATTCAGTTATGTGTGCCTAGATTTGAGGTGAGATGTGTTTTGTAATTTTTTCATTTATCACATACCAAGAAGACACCATAGACCTGATTGAACATTGTTCAAGATATTACAAAGTGAAGGATTTTCATGAAAGATACAGAATGTGTAAAGAGTGTTTTTTAAATAAGTTATTGATTCCAAGAAATGGAAATATTGTGAAAAGTTAGTACATTTCATAACACCCAAACTAAATTCCACAGAAAGTACAATATCACCCCACTAAAAAAAAGGAAAACCACCTACCCAACTACACCAACCATGTCAATTACCTCAATGAGGGATTCTATGTCTATATTTGGGAAGAGGTTGAAGGAGTATAACCTAGATGGGGGAGTTACAACCGATCAGATGGAAGACCTCAGGTTAGGGTTCACCTGCGCGTGGCTTCTGGAAATTGGGGGAAATGCAGAGTTATTTGCTTCTGTGTAATCGGGGGCGGGCTGTCCACGGGGGTGGCAGGTTGTCCAGGGGGTACGGGGTGTCCAGGGGGTGGTTGGGCTGTCCACGAGGGTGGCAGGGCTGTCTAGGGGGGAGGGGGTTCCCAGGGGGGGCAATCCATAGGGGTGGGGGTGGGGTCTTTCCACGGGGTACAGGGTGTCCAGGGGGTGGGGGTATCCGGGGGGTGTGGGGGAGTGTCCAGGGGATGGGCGGGATGTCCACAGGGTTGGGGGATGTCCAGGGATTAGGGGGTGTCCAGGGGGTGAGAAGGCTTTCCACGGGGGTGGCAGGGTTGTCCAGGGGGTACAAGGTGTCTAGGGAGGTGGGCGGACTATCCACGAGGGTGGCAGGGCTGTCCAGGGGGTAGGGGGTGTCCAGGGGGGTGGGTGAGCTGTCCACAGGGGTGTGACTGAGAGCTATGAGATTTAATTGGGTTGTCATTCATGTTATAAAAAACAAAATATGGGTGTTAAGGATTATAATAGTATTTTTTAGTTAAAATCCAATTTGGTAGGATTAGTGACTTGATAACATGATGGTACCAAGTTTGCAATTGGGAAAATGTTGGGGAATTGGATTCTAAAAGGCTCCCACAACCTTCCAAGGATATATTATTTCTAGAAAAATGTGTTGTGGGAGAAGGAATTCATCTTATATAGTTGATGTCACTTTTAGATCATGTGATTCCTTACTCATCTAGATAACTAGACAAGAACCAAAACCAAAGAGGCCTCAAAACTATCCAAATCTCTAGAAGTGATGAATTCTTTGTGCTTATTGGTGAACTATGGAAGTGATGACTTCCCACCTACACAACCCCCCTCCCCACCTCACCCCCAACAGACTCCCCCTGCACAACCCCCCATCCACCGACTGCACAACCCCCCCCCCCCCACCTGCACCCCCACTTGCACAACCCCCTACCTCACCCCACCTACACAGCCCACTCCCATCCACCCACTGCACACCCCCCACCTGCACCCCCCACCTACATAATCCCCCTCCCCCCACCCCACCCCACCCCCACCTGTACACCCCCACCTCACCCCCAACATACTCCCACCTTCCCACCCCACCCCAACCTACACACTCCCCTCCCCCCACCCACTTGCACAGCCACCCCCACCTACACCCCCCACTTGCACAACCCTTCTCCCCCCACCCCCACCTGCACAACCCCCTCCCACCACCACCACCTGTACACCCCCCCCCCACCCCCTCACCCCCAACAGACTCCCACATGCCCAGCCCACCCCCCAACCCGCACAGTCTCCTCCCCCCACCTACTTTCACAACATCCCCCTCCACTTTCACCCCCACTTGAACATCCCCTCCTCCCCCACCCCTACCTGCACAACCCACCCCCACCCCCACCTGTACAACCCCCACCTCACCCCCCAACAGACTTTGACCTGCCCATCCCACCCCCAACCTGCACACTCCCCTCCCCCCCCCCCCACCTACTTTCATAACAACCCCCCTCCACTTGCACCCCCACATGCACAACCCACCACTCCCCCACCCCCACCTGCACAACCCACCCCCACCCCCACCTATACAACCCCCACCTCAAAACCCCACCATTACACCCCTCCCCCCACATAAACTCCCCACCAGCACTCCCCCTCCCCCCACCTACTGCACCCCCAACACCTCCCACCAGAACAAAAAGAGAAAACAAAAACATAACAAAAAATTGATTCACACATGACACCAGAACAAAAACAGAAAACAAATAACAAATCAAATTGAAATTGTTGGGTATAACATACTGCACGAACCTTAGGTTTAATCCAAATCAAAACCTAAAAGAAAAAAATTATATGAAAAACATTAAACATAACGTACTACTTATAGATTTGAAGTGTAGAACAAAACAACTTTTTGATTGAATATGGATCTGGTGGAATGATTTTGCAAGCGAGAGAGATATTTGGTCTCAAAATTAGGAGTTAAATTGCATGGATGGGATATCAGGTTTGCTGGGATTTTAGGGGAAAACTTTCCCAACAGTTTTTTAAAACTGTTGGGAATGGGGATCTTTACCAACAGTTTACACAAAACGTTGGGAAAGCCCTCCTAAGTCATGGCCTTTACCAACGGTTTTTACAAACCGTTTGGAACGGGAGAAATTTTTTTAGATTTCCCAACGGTTTCTTCAAACCGTTGGGAAATACTTGTTTTATACCCCTATACCAATGGTTCTGTTGAACCATTGGCATACAAGTGTTGGTAAAACCCAGCTTCCCAGTAGTGCGGAGGGTGCACAGAAAATATTTATCGAAAAACATCTTCCAGAAATCCTTCCATTCCAACACCTCGATCTCCTCCTCAGGCTTCGTATTTTTGATCAACATCCACCATTGACTAGATTCACCCTCCATATGATAAGATTCCAGGAGAACCTTCCCTTGTTCAGAACATTGAAGGATGGATAAGATCTTTTCAATGGAGTTGATCCAGTGTTCAGCGATCGTGGGATCAGATGATCTACTAAAAGTAGGAGGTCTTAGTCTTATGAAGCTCTCAATAGTGACTTGTTCTTTCTTAGGGGGGGGGGGTTGAACGTTCCTCTTGACCCATTTTTCTATTCAAAATAATAGCTATCTGAGAGAGAAGCGTGACAAAGTTCTCAATTCCCGCTCCCATTGGATTGGGAATCTCATTAGTATAGTCATCACACTGATCTTGCCAACACTTGTTAGCCCGAGTCCTCCTATTACTGGCCATTGGCTGGAATAAAAGGAAAGTTATGGGTAACACATAAAGGGTAATCCAATGACAAAAGTTGATGACTTATAAATAAACTTTTATTTCCTTAACTCATGAGTCTATAGGCTTCAATCTAGGGTTTTTCATGATCTACTTTCTAACATATATTCTCAGGGGAATTTTTTTAATTCCATTAATAAGGGTTCATACTAAGCTTGTGAAATTTTCAAAACATATCCCCCAGGAGTGTCGTAACCAAGAGTGCAACAAGTCCCGTTGTCATGCACCAGTTCCCATTCGAGTCTAGCTCAAAGCGGTGTTTTCAGGTTTTACCCCTAGAATACATCTGTGCCAGAGCTTCCTCTACCTGCTCGTATCCAGACATGGATGTATTTTCTTGATAAACCACTTACTCAGTAATTACCAAAACTTAGGGAAGTTTTTATTATACATAGTCTTGTCTCTAAGTCTTTATTAGGGTTTTCTAATCCTAATCCCAAAAATAACTAAACTTTCATCTGATACCAACTATGACAACCCTGCTTTTATTACAAACTTAAACATGATTTATTACATAAAACTTCACTCAATACAACAAAAAATATTGATAGGTTTAGTGTATCTGGGGCTTAGGATCATTACATAAAAACTTAAAACATGAAGTACAACATCTTTATTGAAAACTTCCTTTACATGACCACTACATTCCCTTGTACATAGCATTTCATGGGATAACATTAGGACATGCATAAGAAAAGGGTGAGCTATAAAGCCCAGTAAGGGAATACACATGGAATAACATGAGGATTACAATACATGTTAGATATTAGGAATATCAATAGATCACAAGAGAAACATGAACATACAGGCATGATAATGCATGATAATCATAACATGGAAATGTGGAAACAACACTTAACATGGAATTAGCATGAGCCAAGGCTCATTGCACATGGAGCATGAGTAAATTCTCATTGCACCTGAAGCACGAGTAAAACCTCATTTAAATTGATTTATCATGAGTCAACACAAATTTCACATGACGTATCATGATACTATACTTTACCCATGCATTATAGCACTATAAGGGCGCACCCTTTTTAAACATTTCATTTCATGCATAAGTGTGCCACATGGATCATAAAACATGGATTCATAAAACATAATAATTTATTCCAAGATAATGTAATGTGTAATTCATACATGAAACTTTATAATCAATAAGTAAATGGGCATAAAATTGAATACCCTTGATGGATAAATGGGCATGGTATTCACTACACAATGGCATTGGCTTAGAAAATCGGTGCGATTTCGGCAGCCTAACGGCGTGACATAAGAATTCATAAAAATGGTTGATGAGGGAGAAAGGGGTTCCTCATCATATTTACATGTAATGTACAGTAAGGAGTTCATATAGATATATGTCCCATAAATTATAATGGAATTTAGATTCATGATACAAAAGTATTTCTTGAATGTAAATGTGGAGAGAGAAGTTCCTTTCGGAATTTCAGCATAGTAACGGGTGTACATGGGAGGCATTTAATGAATGATAAAGGGGTATCCCATCATTCAAACATAAATAGGAAAGTATTAGGGAGGTTTGAAACCATACCACAACATTCATAATTGAAATTAAAAGGGCAAAACAACTTAAAAAAATTGACAAAAATGAGAAAGGAAGGAAAAACCCTTACATGGAAGTGTGCTTCCAAAGGCTAGAGAGAGGCTTGTGAGATGCTTCTTGGGAGCTTGGGGCACCTTGGGAGGATTATAGAGAGAGTAGGGCAGAGGTTGTACGAACTAAAAAGTATTTAAGTGAGGTGGAAGTTGGATCTTGGGTTGGTTTATATAGGAAAGGTGAAGGAATTCTCTATTATTTAGGTTTGGGACCCCATATATTAAATTAATCCAAAACACATACCATCCCATGGTTTTTTCCCATGGTTTTTGGAAAAGGGAAGAGGAAAAAAATATTTTATAAGTACAATGTCTGAAATTCTTAAAATAATGTGGTTGCTTATGTGGAGGTGAGTCACACTCCCATAGAATATAATTTAAAAAGACAAGGTATTTAATAAGTCTTGAGGGGTCCATTAATGTTTTGAAAAGTAAGTAAAACAAACCCAAAATCACATTATTTTAATGGAAATACTTATATTTTCCGAACATAAAGCTTATAGTATTTTGTTACATCACTATTGGATCATTATGATGTCATAAAACACACCATATATTTAAATGGTATTTAATTTTTTCCCAAATATTTGACTGTCTCAGAAAATTATGAAAAACTCACCGTTGGATAATTTCAATGTTATAATTCCAGAAATAACATTTATTTTATCTAAATAATTTTTTAAATATGTTAATTTTAACTTTTAAAATAAAAACCTACATTTATCGAAAATTCACGGGTTTTGACAGAAATGGCTTTCAAACCTTAATAAAAATTATATCTGCATTCATAAAATTATAAGATCATTTATATTTAATAAAATTTTATTTAATAATAATAATAATATTTTATTAAAATATTATTTAATTTAAAAATCACTTAATTTTAAAAAATATAATTCTTAATTAAATAATAACTAAAAACACTATTTGTACTTTAAAACTATTTACAATGTATCAAAAAAATGACAAGGAGGTATATTCATTATTATATACAAAAATAATATACATGAACATAGTACTAGAGATTTGTAACATAACCCCTTAAAACAGCCACATAATACCTAAGGGTAAGGTGTGCGATGGTGACAGACTCTTAGGGTGGCTCGGATAACATCGATCGGGTGGTAATCTCTATCAACATCCAATTTTCCCATAGACGGTCATGTTCGATCTTACCATGATGAATCTTAGATTGGGCTTGGTCAAGAGTGAAGCCCAATTATGCCACCTCTTTTTTGAGCTCCGAAAAATGGGCGTCGTATGGGGCAATTCTACTGGATGAGGCCATCGCTTCGTTTGTCTGAGTAAATTGGATTTCTTAAAGCCCTATATTTATACTAATCATGTGATCACTGTTCAACAACTATATTAGCAATGGTCAAAATTCGTAACATAAAACCAAATAAGTTGACATTTTATATAAACATAAAGATACATTTAATTAGATCAAGAGGGATTTTCATTAATGAAACTTTGGGTCATTACACATGGAACCTTTCAAGTTGGGCGCGTGTTTTGCCCATTTTTATGTTCAGTATCTGTCAGAACATTTTAGCACTATACTTTTTCTTATTTATAGTTTGATGCATGAATGTGGTTGGGTTATAGTTGTTTTTTACTTTGGTTTCCTTTTCACTATGCAATTTTTCATTGAGTGAGCTGTGTGTGTACAGGTACTTTGGCTAAGGCCTCCCCAAGATTGTTACGCCTTTGGTGCTTGTCACCATCCCCTGGCCTATGAAGGTTGGCTTACGGTAATTGCAGCTTGGGACTGGTAGGGTTGGGTCATGAGAACGTGGTATCAGAGGTGGTTCATTCCTTGGGGCATTGATCAGACGTCCCTAAAAAGGAATTGGTTTGGATTTAGGGCAATAATGTCGATGTGTCTCGAGAGTGGCTCTCAGGACAGAGAGTCTAATGATGGTATGGATAGCCAATGTATCCATTCACCAGGGCCCTGATAAACTACTTGTCGATCTGGCTCGCTGAGACACTTGTTGCAGGGAACTTTGGAACAAGCATCCTGAAGGATTAACTCTTTGATTGTCTTTTTTGAGTCAACTCCCCTTTGTTTTTACTGATATATATATATATATATATATATATATATATATATTCTCATATGATCGTGGTAATCCATGAAAATTTTCAGGATGCCCCCACGATAGCAGCCAGCCATGTTACCCTCTCCAGTTCGTGACGACGACATGGAGAGAGACGAGGCGTCTGTTCAGGGAACCTCACATGATTTCCTTTGGCCCTGTACTTCAGCATTAGGCCCTCGACCTGGAGAGTGGTAGTTAGTACCACCAGGACAGGCCGAGGTTGAGCGCAGGCTGAGTGCGCTCCGAGGCTTTCAGCGTCAGTGACCAAAGAAGTTCCATGGGGACCCAGATCCCCAGGCATCGGAACACTGGCTAGAGTCCTTGGACCAACTTTTCAGGCTAGTATGGACTCCCACAGGCTAGATGGTATCCCTAGGTGCCAGCCTTTTCCTCAAGACAGTCAGACGTTGGTGGGGGTTGGTTATGCAGACCCACGATGAGTCGTCTCTCATGTGGGATAGCTTCAACCAGCTCTTCCAGGAGTAGTACTCCCTCTCTTGTTTACACTTCGTTTAGATTTAATAGCTTCTAGATCTGAAGTAGGGGGGTTGACCGTGGTGTAGTACACAACCCAATTTACCGATCTGACACACTACTCGCTGGATATGATCTGTGACAGTTACTTCTGGGTGTGGAAGTTTGAGTAGGGTCTTCGCAGGGTGATTTGTGCTAGTGTATTACCCCTGTGCATCCTTACTTATTCTTGGGTTCTAGAGCGGGCCCTCATGACAGTGGGATTACTGGATGAGGGACGCAAGGTGATAGGTCCTAGCATTGGATTCTTCAGAGGAGAGTCATCAGTGAGAGGCAGGCATCAGAGAGTAGGGCCTTGGGCTAGGAGGCCCTTCCGTGAGCAGACACAAGGGAAGGGTCATACACCACAGTGGCGCCATGGAGGACTGGGGCAGGCAGGAGAGAGCCGGTGCAATGCCTGTGATGGACGGGGTCACCAAGCATTGGACTGCCTAACCAGGTGTACCGACCAGCCATGGTAGGTAGTGGGTGCACCGTAGTGGCAGAGGTAGCCCCGTGACCAAGGATCTCCAAGGCGAGGACATGGTGGTCCTTAGGGGGGCGGCGCAGGCAGAACGGAAGGACCTGGAGGTCCATGATGACATTTTGATGTCCTTCCACCACCACCATTGGGCGGCCCATGCTAGGCTCAGGGAGCCGGTGGTAGGGGCCACGGGAAACTTCAGGATATTAGTGTCCGTGACACCCCAACACATGATATGGTTCGACGTATGTTTTGAGTTTACTATACACATTCATAGGTACTAGTAGAAACCGATTCCAGCCACTCCTTTATATCACTGGTTTTGGTACGGGAGTTGCCACTTACAATAGAGGCGCTGACACCTGCACTTAGCATCGAGGTTCCTATAGGAAGTGCCTCGTTGGTGACCTTTATCTACAGAAATTGAAAACTATCGTTCTGAGGAGAGATTTTCACGTGGGACCTTTTGGTCATCATGATAGAACCTTACGACGTCATCCTAGGCATGGAGTGGATTTCTACGGTCCATGCCCAGATCGACTGTTGCCGCAAATGAGTCAGAAGTGTGTTTTCTGATGAGATGAGGTTCACCATCCTTGGTGAATTAGACCTCTTGGAAGTGCAGACGGGTAATCTGGGAAGAAGACCACGACCTTTTTCACATCAGTTTGCGAGCATGGATATCAGAGTAGAAGACACTGCATGCACCAGGGTCTCTACTGTTGTAGAGGACTACATGGAAATATTTCCCGAGGATGTCCCAGGACTAACTCTGAGGTTAGAGATGGAGTTCTGCATTGACTTTTAGCTGGGGACTGCCCTGATATCATGTGCGGCATATCATATGGCACCCACAGAGCTTTGGGAGCTACGACTTTAGTTGGAGGACCTTCATGGGAAGAGATTCATCAAGCCCAGTGTGTCCCCCTGGGCTGCTCCGGTTTTGTATTTGAAAGAGGTTGATGGGAGTCTGCGACTTTGTGTGGATTATCATCACCTAAATTAGGCTATGATAATGAACATGTACCCTTTTCCAAGGATCGATGACCTCTTCGACCAGTTTCGAGGTGTGAAGTGGTTCTCCAAGATTGATCTTTGATCCGGCTACAACCAGTTGCTGGTTCGTGAGGCTGACATCCCAAAGTTGGCTTTCCATTGTCATTATGAGCATTACAAGTTTTTGGTGATGCCCTTTGGTGCATCGAATTCCCCCACTGTATTCATGGGTCTGATGAACCAGATCATCCAGCCATACATGGACCAATTTGTGGTTGTCTTTACTAACGACGTACTCATCTAATCTATGACGGAAGAGGAGCATGCAGAGCATTTGAGGATGGTCCTAGACTTACTCTGAGAGAACCAGCTGTATGGGAATCTCTTGAAGTGTCAGATCTGGATTCATGAGGTTCACTTTATGGGGAATTTCATATCAGAGCAGGGATTGGCAGTAGATCTTGAAATGATAGAGGAAATTCTTTCTTGGGAGCCACCCAAGAATATGTCAGAGGTGCGTAACTTCCTTGGTTTGGAAGTGTACTATAGGAGGTTTGTGGAAGATTTATCCAAGATTGTAGCCCCTTTGACCCCATTGACACTGAAGGGATAACCGTTTACCTGGATTGATTAGTTCCAGAAGGCCTTCGAGTAGTTGATCTAGAGGCTGACAAGTGCTCCAGCACTGAGGCTACCAGAGGAGGGCGTCGAGTACGTGTTGTACTGCAACACATCAGGAGCTGGACTCGGGTGTGTGCTGATGCAGCAGCGGGCAGTGATTTCATATGGGTTGAGGCAGTTGGGGCCCCATGAAAAGAATTATGTGACTCACAATTTGGAGTTGGAAGCATTGGTCTTCGCCTTGAGGTTATGAAGACACCACCTTCTTGGTGAGCATTTTGTGGTCTACTCGGACCACCAGGGCCTCAAGTATATCTTTACTCAGAGGGATTTGAATTTGAGGCAGAGGCACTGGCTGGAGTTTCTGTATGACTATGATTTCAAGATAGTCTACACTCCAGGGAAGGGAATTGTAGTAGCAGATGCCTTAGTATGAAGTCCCATTCTCATTTAGTGCAGGAAGCTTCAATGCAGTTGGATTCCCTATGGCTTCCCTTGGTAGAGAAAGATATTACGACGTTTTTTCAGTCAATCGTGTTGAGTTTTTAACTCCTTGAGCGTGTGAGAGAGTCGCAACTGGAGGATGTCGACAGCGAGGTACTGCGTGATCAGATATCCACAGGTGACACACCCGATAGGTATTCTGAAGGATTGAATCATGAGATACTGTTCCAGGGGCGATCTGTAGTACTAGTGGAAAAGCCGGAGGAGGTGATTCAGGAGTTCCACACATCTACCTTGGTTGTACATCCCGATGTGGGGAAGAAGTAAAAATACATCCAGCGGTAGTTTTGGTGTTCTGGCATGAAGCAAAGCGTAACTGGGTTTGTTTCTCGGTGTCTTACCTATTAGCAGGTGAAGGCAGAGCATCAGGTTTCAGTAGGGTTGTTGCAGGCCCTTGATATACTAAAGTGGAAGTGGGATGGTGTTTCTATGGACATTGTCATAGGGATTCCGCGCACAACAAAGGTCCATGATTCTATTTGGGTGATAATGGTCCGACTCACGAAGTTGGCACACTTCCTTTCCATCAGAGAACAGAGCTCGGTGGAGATTCTAGGGTAAATGTATGTTCAAAAGATCATCCTCCATCATGGAGTACCATCAACGATCATCTCTGACCACGACGCATGGTTTACGTCGCGTTTTTGGTGAGGCCTGTAGAAGGAATTCAGGACTCAACTATGGATGAGTACAACTTTTCACCCCCAAACAGACAGGCAGGTAGAGTGAACTATCTTGGTGTTGAAGGATATGCTTAGGGAGTGTGCGTTAGACTTTGGCCTAAGCTGGGTGGATCACCTGGCCTTGGTGGAGTTCGCGTACAACAACAGTTACCACTCGACTATCAGAATTGAACCTTTTTAGGACCTCTACGGTAGACCCTGTAGGTCACCGTTGTACTAGACGGATGTTGGGGAGACCTCTCTTGTGGGCCCAGAGTTGGTGCAGGTGATGACGGAGAAGGTGTAGGTCATTCGTGAGCGGATGAGGATGGACCAGAGTAGGCATAATTCATACGCAGATCGTCGTCATAGGCCTTTGGAGTTTGAGTAGGGGTGCCATGTCTTCATGAGAGTCTCTCCACGGTGTGGGACACAGAGGTTCGGCTAGGGAGGCAAGCTATCCCCGAGGTTCATTGGTCCATTTGAGATCATGTGTAGGGATGGTGAGGCTACCTACCATCCTGCTCTACCCCCACAGCTAGATAGGGTGCATGACATCTTCCATGTGTCGCAGCTAAGGAAATACATGCCCGATCCCATGGAAATTATCGATTGGGGAGAGCTAGGCTTTGAGGATAGAGCTACCTTTGTGGAGTAACCGATGGTGATTAAGGGCTGGCAGGAGCAGACACTGCGTGGATGGACTATCACATTGGTTCGTGTGTTGTGGTAGCACAGGAGGATGCAGGAGAGCCCCTAGTATCGGGAGTGCCAGATGCGGGATCAGTATCACGAGTTTTTTTTTGTAGTTTTGTTTTTTGGGGATGAAAATATTGAAGGAGGGAATGATTTAGGATCCCAGGTTTTGATCCTGTAAGGCTTCAAAATTTTCTGGATGTTATTATAGAGAAGGGAATTCAGATGTTATGTGATTCCGAGCCCTGCTGTGGTCGGAGTTAAATATTAAGAGCATTCACACTGGACACGCAAAATAAACAGAATAACTCCTAAACGGTTGCTCTGATGGGAAAAAACGAGGGTACCGTTGAGTCCGAAATGTGTCGTTTACCCTAGGAGAAGTGTAACATTCGCGGGCACGACCCCTCTGTGGAAAACGCCACCAGGGGAATTTTCATAATTTAGCGGCCTCGGGCGTGAACTTTACAACATCTGAATGGAGGATCAGATTAAAATTCAGAGACCACCGTTGCGCTCAGAACGTGAAGTTTACCCTTGAGGGGGCTTAACACCAACCCTGCCTAAAGTTTAGTTATGGGGCCTACTGGCTGGGGTTTAAGTGTTTCTCAACTTAAAAACTTCTCTTCCCTCCACCTTCATTCCCCCTTGCCTATCCCTAGCGAAAATATCTCTCAACTAAAGATAAAACTTCCTTCAATCTTCTCTCCTCCATCTCTCCAAGGCGGCATGGTGGTCCGACGGATCATCGGTGAAGCGAAGGGTTACGCCCAGCGAGGAAGGAGTTGCATATACATTTTTTATAAATTCCACATATATCTATGAATTCAAATTCTTGAATATAATTTATTTTTAAATCTTGATCGAGGGTCATATTTTCATAGGGCTTGATTTGAGCTTCCCAACGATCCTTTCGGATCGAATTTTCGAGTCTCGGGGTGTCTGGGGTGACGACGGGAAGTTTTCTGGCCAAATTATTTTTTCCCGGTGGTTCCATGGGTTTCTGGAGGCCGGCGCGGAGGACTTCAGGTGTTCTGGGATGACGGCGCAGTGAAGGGCTCCTTAGCAGCGGCGACGTGCTCGCAGGTTGCAGGTGCGGCGTGTGACGGGGGTCGCGGCGCACGACCCCACACGAGAGACAGAGACCTGCCGATGGAAGGTCTCCATATGAGGAATCGATCGTCCATGAGGGCCGGTCGGTGCGGTGGACCATGTGTCAGTGGCCGGGCCGTAGAGTAGGGCCATGGGCAAGCACTGCGGCCCGGTCAAGGGCGGGTGGACAGGGTGGACCGAGTGGACCGGGCCGGACCAGCCCAAAGGGGTTCGTCCCCTAATTTCAGACACCTGTAACTTCAACTATGAGTGTCCATTTGTGTGCCATCTATGGCAGTGCAATCCTTGGCTCGCGACGAAGATATTGAGATGGTCTGGGGATTTTCAATTTCTGAGACGGGGGTTCGGTGGCGCAGAACGCTCGATATGTACCTCACATGGATTCTTCATTCGGATGGCGCGAACACATCCGGAGTCCATTTAAGGCTCCATCCGCGACATTGTGACCCTGGAGTCGAGACAAAGTAGTCCAGGGTGGATTCAGGTGTTGAAGCCATAGTTGACGTGTGGGCCCCACGGGCCGTCTTTTAAGCTGTGAGCATCGTTTTGCGACTTTTTCATGAGATATCTATTCAGGGGAAATGAGTAGTCGTTTTGGCATGTTTTTCTGAGAGAATCGCAATGATGCAGTTCGCCCAACCTATTGCGGGACTGAGGTGTGGGCCCCACGAGACACTGTATGGGAATAAAGTGGTGTTGAGTAACTTTTTCATCATGATTCCTTTTTAAGCGAGTAAATAGCCTATCTCATATGTTTTTTCACGAGGATTACAATGGTGTAATCTGTTTGGGCGAACTGAGCCTCTTTCAAGATCTCATTAAATGTGGAAACATGAAAGGGAATTGGTTGGATGATTCTTGGAGACACTCTGACCCAACGCAGGGTTGCAATGTTAGAGACACCAAGTGATGGCGCAGACAGTGCAGAGTTATCAGACCAGTCCCGGGTTTACCCTTCAACGGGGCTGGGTAGTGGGTTACCTATTGACCTTAGGGTTTACCCTCCCACGAGGCTGTGCTGTGGGTTACCCTTTGACTTTAGGGTTTAACCACTAGTGGGGCTAGGTAGTGGGTTACCCGATGGTCATTTAGGGATTACCCTTTAGTAGGGCTGGGCAGTGGGTCACCCAACGACCTCCTAGGGTTTACCGTCCAATAGTGCTGGCCAGTGGGTCACCCGATGAGCATTGGGGGTTTACCCTCCAGTTGGGTTGGGCAGCGGGTTACCCGACGACTCCTTTCAGACTCAGCCCTTTCTTTGAGGATGGTTAGTGACTTCTCTTTGTGATTACCAGAGCAGGACCCTTGGTTGCGCGATTCAGGGATAAGATAGATTTGAGGCGCGGGACGTTTGGGCATCAGTGCTGGATATCCTTAGAACTATTGGTGACTTTTCCTGGGCTGATCTTGGAGATGGAGATCCCCTTACGCACTCGTTCAGGTTTCTTGCTGAGCATATATATATAAATATATATATACCCCCTACTTTTTTCCCACTCCTTGGGTTCAGTTACTCTCCTTCTAGGAGGGGTGAAGACATGTAGGGTGTGCCACGTGCTTTCCGTGTCTAGTTCCTCTTGGTTGGACGAGTCTACCCCCTTTCTTCTGTTGGGTTTAAATGCACTCTATTTACTATACTCTTTTACTGTTCATTGTTCTGTCTACTGATCACCATTTTGGTACCTCCTTTGTTGCTCCCTCGAGCTTTCGGCGAATCCTACTGAGTATCCTTATACTCACCCCTGCACGGGCATTTCCCGCACTTGGTGTGCCCTTGAAGAAGACGGACAGGTCGATCGAGACTACAACGGAGTGTAGAGGACACAGGAGCTTGGGCTACGTTTAGTGGTCGTAGTAAGACTTTCAGGTGTGAGATTCACCAGCTATTTACTTTTGTTTACTTGTTTCCAGGTTGTGGCACCTTTTGGGTTGGGCGCGCATTTTTCCCCTTTTTTGGTTCAGTATTTGTCAGTATTTTTCAGCACTTTACCTATTCCTATTTAGTGGTTGATGAATGACTGTGGATGGGTTATAATTTTTTTTCCTTTGGTTTTTTACTCAGAAATTCATCATTGAGTGAGTTATGTGTGTGTATAGGTACATTGGCCACGACCTCCATGAGATTGTTATGCCTTCAGTGCTTGTCTCCAGGCCCTGGCCTATAGAGGTAGGTTTGGTGTGGTTTCGGATCGAGACCGGTAGGGTCGGGTCATGACAAGATATTAAAATTGTCATTTAGTTCCTTATATAACCTCATTTGTACTCACTAAAGCTATAAACCAATCTATGGGTTGAGAACCCTGGGTTTTATCCCATTTATAGTATGTAACCATAAGGGATGGATCACACTATAAAATCATATAGCACTGTAAGTATACCTAGATACCATTGATCATGTATTAATACAATCATTAATATCATCATCTATTTAATATATATATATGGTTAGGTCAAAGGAGGACCCAAAAATAAATCTATTTTGTATCATCACTCAATGTTACAAATTTCTCTAAATGTTCATCTAGAAACTGTCCAAGATCCTAATTTTTTACATAGAATTCAGATAGCTATGGGGGAGTTCTCCACAAGTAAAAGGATAAATATAAATTAGTGAATTCAAAATTTAAGGGAAAATTATCAATTCTCTTTAAGTTAGCCAAAACCATGAGTTTATTCAAGATGCCTCTTTTTTTGCAGAACATCATTAAAAAATACCACTACCTCACATGCTACACACCCATTCACTCTGTCTCACAATATAAGAATAAAAATAAAATGAGGTCAGAAAACAATATACTCTTACTCCCTGATATTGACCCTACCTAGATATCATAACAATATAAAGACAATCACCCTAAACCAGACATTTGATATTAATTGAATCTATACTAAAACTATCTCCTATAAATTGAACATAGATCTTAGTAAAAAAATACTATATATTTCACTCAAAACAAGATTTATTATTCATTTAGTATAGTAATGATAATTCCTTTACAATCCCATACATCACCATTAATTAAAATAATATTATGAATATCTTGTTGCACTCAATCATACACATAAATCAAAAATAATAATGGTAAATTCCATGAATCAAGATATCCCATACCCCAAGGGTGATGATAAACACTTTAATTTCTCTCTAAATAAAAATATGAATTTTCAAATCTTATAAATGATCAACCATGGAAAATCATAACCTTTGGGTTGTAGTACATTAATATCCCTTTGAAACCCCATGAATAATCTTCATGTAGTATATTGGGATAGTCAAAGTCTGATCTGGTGGGAAACATGACCTCATGTGTGCCTCTTCATACACAAGAAGTTTTATAATAGTAATGTGGACCTAAATGGAACCAGGGGGATAACATGTCCTTAGAATCAAATAACCATAAGAGTAAATAAATAATTTAAGTAGTAATAATTTTGTAAGTAGTGAAATGAGATATAGTGAAAGTAAAAAATGACCAATAAAAATAAAAACGAAGATATAATTGTGACATCATCCCATGAAATATCAAAATATCCCATTAGTACCAATAAATCAAGAAATATATGGATCCCCACATAAAAAAAATATATTCAGCAAACAATATAAAAAAATTATAAATGAGGCACCACATCAAATTATCTCAAAGGATGTCTTGGTATTATCTCAAGCCCTATCGAGGAGCATCAATTCTATAGTCTATCATAGGTATATTTCCTTTAGAACGATCATTAACTATAAATTTCTTACACACATCAAGATTCATATGAATGTTGTGAGTATAAACATAGATAGAGGCAAACAAAAAATGTCTAAAATAGATGTAGCAATGATATAAAGGTGGATGAGTCTATAAGAATAAATAAAAAAAATTGAAACACTTTTGTGTCCATCAAGGGATAACTAGGATCCTATGAAATCACATCAATACCTACGTCACCCCATTCCATTAGAAAGGTTTTTTTTCATAATCATAATGAAATTTATGTCAACACATGGGTTGTGCCATATCTCTTAAAGTAAAACCACATCAAGCACGCCCAAATCAACCCTTGTCATTTAAGGGGGTTCAAAACATACACATAGCTCATAACTTCTTACATGAGGGAGGTAACATCATGTACACCAATACCATCCATTCCTACCCAAGGGATGTCACATCATGTCCCCCATCACACCTAATCACTCAAGGTACTCACATTCAACTAGATTAACATAGTTTGAAAAAATTTCCCAAATGAATAAATTACACCAACTGATATTTGACACACAACTCAAACTTATATACCACTTTACCAAGTCATTATAGCCACAATTGAGCCCAAATAGCTACCTCAAGGTCAAAATTATTGGGGAAACAACACAAAATTCACTCATGGAATATGTTGTTATTACACCACAGATAATCCCCAAACCCATTTATCTCTCATTAAAGGGTAAAAACATCTCTAAATATAAATTTTTTATCTTTCATACCTCAATAAGATTCATCAATTGGAAATAAATACACCTATATGAAATTAATGACATATTTATTTTTAAAAATGCTATAAAATGGTAAGAAATTCCTACCTCAAGAGTAATGATGAAAAATTACCCAAGAATGACTTAGGAATAAAACTTGACTCACAAAAACCATAAAATGGTCCACATCATTCTCAAATTATATTTTTATATATCGAAAACAATAGAGGGGGGAATAAGGATTTTTCTAGGGTATAAATATAAATAAACTCAATGAGAAAAACCATCCAAACTAAATGACACTTCGATCCGTCAAGAGATCAGATGGGATGTTATAAAATAATCAAGGATAAGCCTACCATGCCTTCTATGTCAAGTAAACATTAAGGGAGAGTAAGTAGAAGGAAAATGGGTTATTATTGAAAAAATACATGGACGATATTTTTAATAGAAAACTACAATAAAATTATACACAACATTGATTATAGGTTATGATGTGGACAAATCCAGACCAAAGGACTTCCCCTATTTTAAAACTATTATGGCATGCACCAAAATTGTTTCACCATGAATGACACCAATAGTATATTTTCAGCTAAATGGTTGGTCTTGTTCCCTCAAAATAGCTCTTAAACCTTCTTAAATAACTGAAATAGCTAAGACCAAACAAGATAAATCAGAATAAATAAAATGTAAACAAAACACTCCTTGAGATTATATGGGTGTTACTAAATCTCCCTCTAAGGACTTATCATCCTAGAGGACTGTCTCAGTAATTATGGTTCAAAAACTATACGCATTAGGCCCACACACCCATCTCCTGCTCACATGCCTCATCTAGGGTCTATCCATAGTACAAAATACTCAGATGAGAGGCAAGTAACACACCTACAAATTTGTTCATCAAGGCTAATTTTTATACCCTTATAAATAAGTCCAAATTTCTATTTCAGATCATTCAATATTAGAACTCCATAGTCACACATGTTTGTCTAGGAGTACTATTCTTCATAGGTGACCTTATGAAAAAAAATATCTTTAATACTCTATATTTTATGATTTACTACAATAAAACACACTAAATACATTGTATACGATTGAGAGTAGTGTTGTATTTTTGAGATTAGGTATAGAACATAACATCATAAAATTGGGATTTAATGAATTTATGAAAAACATCGTTAACAAGCTCTAAAATATACTAGTCTCTTATAAAACATCACGAGATAACCAAGCAACAAATATAAAAAAGGGTGAGATATAAATTCTATTAAGGGAATAAAAAAGTATGGAATAGGGTAAATAATGTGATCCAATAGGATTAATAATATAAAATAAGTCATGAGAATCATAATCATGAGCAATGTGGCATGGTATAACATAATAGTGTAAAGGTAACATGGGAATGTGGAAAAATTGAAAATAAGGAATCTTAAGAATAAATTAAGGTCAACAACCTACAAACCATAAAATAGTTTTCTTATAAATTACCTCTTGTACACCTTACATGGAATATCGTGATATTAAAAAGTTACAAAATTCATTGGAGCACTATTTTGGTGAAACCATCATAATCATATCATGTACATGTATTAGTGTTCCACATAGATTATATGGAAGAAGTGTTTATCTACTTCCTATTAAACCCTATATTGAGGAGTGACAGTAAATTACATTGAATTACCAAATAAAATATTTCTATGTAAATATAAGTGAATAGCCTTGAGTAGAGATGTAGACGTGTATTCAATTCACATTTGTTATTTCATGAAAAATAATAGAGAAATTTCATCATTATAATGATAGTAAATAAAGATTCATAAAATGGTCTAATGAGAGAAAAATGGACCTCTCATAATTTGGAAATAAAAAGTGAAGAAGAACGGAAGTGTAAAAACATATCACAACATTAGGAATTAGATATAAAAAGGCACAAAAGAAAAAAGGATATTGAATAAATAAGAGAATGAGAGGGTCCCTTACCATGAGAGGGTGTTTCCAAAAGCATGGGAGTTTATTTTTGAGAGTTTGGGGGCACATTGGTAGGGATAAAAAGAGGTAAGGTAAGTGTATGTACATGATACCATTTTTTTATTAAAGAGAAAAGGGATCATGGGTGGGTATAAACTTGAAAATTGAGGTTAGTTCCTTATTATTTTCTGAATATAGGTTTTGGACCTTATGCAATAATTAATTAAAAACCGCAAACCTTAAAATGGGTTTCACCATGCTTTCTTATAAACAAAATTTTTCTTCGTTATATTATAATTCCATGAACTGGAATCATTAAAATATTACTATTGGTGATGTGGAAGCAAGTCATGTTCATACAGAATTGATATTAAATACTTAATATATAGTATATGTTTTAGAGGATTCATAAAGTCTTTACAAATCTAAAAAAATAACATTAATAATACACTATATTAAATTTTAAATACATATTTTTCAGCAGATACCTTTTAAGGTATATATTATATCACTTTTGTCATTATAATGCCATAATACATATTTTATATTTATTCCATATTTAATTTTTAGTCAAAAAATTGATTGCTTCAAAATATTAGGGAAAATTAACTATTGTATATGTTCAACGTGCAGAATCCCAAAAAAAATATTTCATTTACTTGAAATAAATCTATAAATTTTAGAATATATATTATTGAATCAAAATCCCCATTTATTGAAAAATATTTGTGTTTTGACAATCACATTTTTTCGAACCTTATAAAAATTATCATTGACTTTATAACATTATATTAAAAACTATAATTAATAAATATTATTTAATAAATATTTTTTTAATATATAATTTATTTTAAAAATTCATGTATTCTTCGAATGGAATGTATAAATTTAAATTTATTATTACTGAAAAATACAATTCAATTTTGTCATATTGAAATCTAGTTTTTAGAAAACTCTGAATTTAATAATTTATAAATTATAATAATTAAGGTTTAAATATAGTAATTATTTCATAGAAAATAACTTATATATATATATTTTTTAAATTTTTATGGTTGAAATACATATCCCTTTATTACACTACAATACTCATTAAGGGTGTTGTGTGCGATGGTGATATTTTAATGCGGTAGTTTTGTGAATAAGATTTTTTCATAATCTCAATGAGCATGAGATTAACTTGTAAATTTTTTTTCTTTTTTATTTAGTTAATTAATATAGGCTTTGTATTGGTCATGGTAATATCCTAAATATTCCATCACACTTAGAGTCTCTGATAAATTGGCTTTATAGGGTACAATCCTATGAGTGGAGGATATCACAGTCTTTTTCCATGTCAATTAGATTTTCCATTACTTGTAAAATATACTAATCATTAGATCACTACTCAAATACTATATTATCAATGTTTTTGATTCCAAAAATCCTTTAAATACATTATGATATAATTTTCCCCAAAATATAAATGAATTTCATGTGTTTTATATTACCATAATACAAGCTATATAAATTAATTCAATCACAAGTTGAATTTTATTTATAAAATTTTGGGTCGCTAAATTATTCCCCACTTTATAAATTTCAACCTTGAAATTTTTATTTCATACAGTATATTATGCAAGGATGCATATGTTTCATCACCACTTCTATTTCCCACGTTTCTTCCTCAAGTTTTTTGTTCCACCACAATACTTATACATAGTGACTTATCTTATTTTGTTATACATTGTCTATAAGATATATGATCATCAATAGTTACTCATCATATGAATGACCATTATAATATTCACCAACCTCCGTATTCCGTACATGTAATGGGTCTGGTATGTATATTCTCTATAGGGATACCTAGAACACATCACATACTTCAGATAGGTAAAGTGTAAGTCCTTTTTTGATGGGCCACAACTCTAATTTAATCGAGGATCTCAATGGGGAAAATGTACCATGGACCACACTTCACCTTCTTCCAAAAAATCATGAATTTATTCTAAGGTGATATATGAAGGAACACTTTTTCTCTAACCTCAAACTCAAGTCCTAATTTATGATTATATATATATATATATAAATTTGGATTCGATTTTGTGAGGAATTAATATAATACTAAATAGTTTGAATCTTTTCTATTATTTATTTTATAAGATCATCTCCCATCAGATTCCACTCTTTACCTTATTTCCATCAAGTAATAGTTTGAAACTAATTCCTATACAGTGCCTCTTAAGGTACCATTTTAATTATGGAAGGAAAACTACTGAGATATGAAAAACTCTAGAAGGGGGTGTTTTTAATTATAACATCCTTGTAAATCCATAGTATATAATCAAATAATGTATTATAGATTTTGAAGGGTTATTTTAGACTGGTCATCCTAATGAGGGTGATAACTAGACTTGAAGATTAGTTTTGTATTAAATTCTTACTGAAGGCTTCTCCAGAACATCAAGGTAAAAATTATATCTTGAGTAGATTAAATAGATATTGGAACTTCATGAAATTTATCTAACTATATTATATATATATTGGAATGTTGGACAATATAGAAATATTGATTGATAGAAATGGAAAATGTTGAACTTGTAAAGTGATGAACTACCACCAAGATTGAATTATTTTCAATATTCTTCTTGGGGATTCCTACAATGAATTTTATATTTTTGTTTTGCCTTTTCTATACTAGTATGGTAAATGGTTACATCATACCCATAGAATTATATCATTCATCATAAACTTTTTGGAATAACAAGCATCCGGATACAAACATTGTAATCCCTATATTTATGTTTTCCAACCAGAAATTTTGCTCCAAATCACTTTCCATCCTATTTCATCCTAGATAAATATAGAAGGGCGAGCTACGAACATCATCTAGTAGTTCTCTTTTTTAGTTATGGATTTTATTGGAAATATATCTATGTTCCAAACATTATAACTTTATCTTTATAAAAGTTTAAATTTGAAATATCTTTTACCTTCTTCTATAGAATCATACACTTTTATAAGCCTCCTTGATCCTATTAAAAATCGATGGTTGAGAAATTTATTGATCAATTTTGGGTGAAGATATTTTTAATATTCCCATATCCATATTTTTCATATATAGAAATATTGGATCACTTTATATCCTCATCATGGATTTAGTTAAGGGATATTTTCTACCTGTAGAATATTCCTCTTTCTTTTTCATTCCAATGATAATAATGGATTGAAGAATCATAGTCCCTCTTCAACTATTTACACCAATGTTGGATCATATTAATTTCTTTTAATGTGAATATATATTTAGACTTTTATATTCAATATATAAATATCACACTTCCCCTTATAGAGAAAATTCATTCAATTGTTTAATGAAAATATGAGTTTAGCAAATTCTTGATCAAGATTTGTGTAGTTTTTCTCATGTATATTTTGTTGGTGAGAGTCATAGTCTATCACATTTTAATTTTACTTGACTACACAACCCCAAACAATTTTATTTAAATAATTATAGATCACATGCCCTTCCCCACTAGTTGGTGATGTGAGAATATGTGTAATGATTATCTTATTCTCTAGCACAAAAAAAATATCCTCACATTAATTATTCTAGAAAAATTAACTCCATTCTTATTTATCATGGTTAGGGGTATTCAAAATCATGAGTGGTTTCTCATAAATCAATTATAATACCTATATAAACCCAAGAAACTAAAAATTTATTCCATAGAGTTTGTGCATAGCCACCCATTATTTGTCTATATTTTTGAACAATCCACAAATATCTGTTTACATGCGATGACATGTCCTAGGAAAGTTATTCATTCCAACCAAAACAAACATAAACTATAATTCTCATAAAATGTTTTCTACATGTTCCTCGGTATAATACTCAAATGGTCCTCATTATCCTCCTAGATTTTTTATTAGAGTATAATATTTTTTATAAAGAATACCAAAAATTAGTTGATGTAGTCCCTAAAGAATATATAATTCTTGTACATGAAGATTTTTCAAGAACTCATGAGTCCTAATGGAATCTATATGAACTTTTGGTGCCCATACCTTGTAAGAAAATCATTCTTGGTGATATCCTATTTATTCACCTTTACCATATAACATCCCAACTAAATATCTATCTTTGGGAAATAATAAACTTCATATAGATAAAGAAACAAATAATTATTCCATGCAAGTGAATAATTAATCCTTATAATGATCTTTTTAAGGTAATGATAATAAATTTTGGGGCACATCAACCGATTCTAATTCTTGAAAAAGAGGCCTGCTGCACCACACGGTGAAGAACACTATCATATAAACCCTTTATCCATATTTTTCTAAAGTTTTTTATTCAATTCATTGACTTCAAAAATGTATATACTATATGTAGTCATGGATGTTGGAAATTTTACAAGAATAATATTCATTAAAAATTAAACCTTTTAGGTAGGAGGAAGACTAGTCAATAGTTTAGGAAACACATCAATGTATTCCCTCACAATGGGTATTAGTTCAAGGGTGATATTTTTCATAAAACCAATCATTTTAGATAAATATTTTTTCCTATGGGGAAATAATATAGATTATTTTTAATTTTTGAAATAATGAATATTCATCATCCTCATTGCACTTTTACATAATCAGAGGGTAGTTCACGATACATAGGGTTATTTCCTTCTTTTAGAAATTAATGTTGGCTCAATATAACGAAATCCAATCCATTCCCAGAATTGAATGGAATTATGACAATGGGAGTATGATGGGGTTCTTAAGTAATTTAATCATGCATATGTAGACATGGGAGGTGTTTAAAACTTGGGATGCCACAATCCCCCCATTTTCATGTTTACTAATAACTCTGCATCCATGCTTTGTGGTGGGGTTTGAGTGGTGATACTAAACATGAAAAATGAGAAAGAATGCATAGAAAAAAAAATGAAATTTTACATTTTCTATTATTTAATTAATAAATATAGTACCTATAAACACTTAATTATTGGGATCCACCTTTATGGTTGTGAGGGAATATGCAAGATCATGCTACCCTAGAGGTTGTTATCATTTATTTTCTTTAATAACTCTTGGCTTCGGGTAGCAGTTCACAAAATATCCTTGATCCTTCAAGTTGGATATTTGTAAAATAGGATGAGGTTTGACTAGAACTTTCCTCTAATCCATCACATTTGTGGGTTTATCTCATCAATAATTACATTATAGGTTCCCATACTTTGTGGCCCAAATGTTATTTGTCATACAGTTTAAGAAATTTATGAGGTGCTTATTCCTACACATTTGACAAGTGGGATTTTATAATATCATAAAACTGATAGATTAATCCTTTTAACCATTAGAATTAAAAACAACATTCCACTTATTATCCCAATCAGACCATTGAGATTCTTTTATCTCCACATCTTATTTGAAGTCACATCAGAAAATTTCCTCTTGATTATCAAAGTCTGGAATTTCTAAGGCTTTTTATAGAGTTCAATTCAGTCTACCAAAGAGGTGGTCCACTTTACATTTAGGGTCAATTAAAAATCTAGAGTAATATCATGAAGTATTAAAAATTATTCCTTGGTCAACCTTATATATTTTTCATCCATTTCCATCAGGCTATGAAAGTGCCTCACCATTTTCAGTCAAATGGATCGATGAAATGTTTTATCAAAAAATAATTTTTCAGAATTAATTCCACCATATTAATTTAATATACTCATTGGATTTAGTAGAATTGAATAATTAAAAGCATTTACTATATTATTCTTCTAGAAAATAAACATCTAGTAAGACATTCTTTTTCATAGATCATTGAAGGGCAAAATATATCTTTTTAATAGAGATGATCCATTGTACCAAAATTAAGGGATTGAATATCTACTAAAATATGGAGTCCATTATTTCCTGAATCTCTCAAATTAAAATTTATCTATCTTAGGGGGTTTGGTAATTACTCCGGATTCATTTTTCACTAAAAATGAGTTAGTTTTGACATTATAATAATTTTTTTTCATATTCCTACTTCAATCATGTTGGTTATCTTGTTTTGGAAATCATCACATTGAAACTCACATTGGTTGGTTACTCTAATCCTACTATTTATACACATTGAATAGAATAATGGAAAAATTAGGAATGTTAATTCTTAAATTATTAAACACATAAATGGGAAACTATGAATGTTAATGGGACAAGTCATAAATTATATATGTTCCTTAACACATGAATTTCTAGGCTTCAGTCTATGTTATCCATAATATATTCCCTAACATTAAATTTTGTATGAATATTCTATTCCCATAATAATTGTTCATAATATGATTATGAATGTAGAAAATCATATACTACTTGGAGTGAAAAACCATGTGAGTAGAAAAAACCATATTCATGCATCAATTCATGATTGAATCTGGCATAATACAAACATTTTAGGGTTGTTACCAATAGGTACAACCATTCCTGAGCAACAAAAACTTATAGAATGTAGAATACAATTAATTTTCTTATAAAACACTTAATATATACATTAAATAAAATATGGGATATTTTCATGTGTTCAATATTATAACTAATATTTTAGAAGTGTTTTGTAATCGTCATATAAAAAATAATGAAACTTTACTCTCATACCAGCTATGAGAACCCAAATCTTCAATACACATTATTTCAGGACTTATCACATATAAAATCACATAATAAAATCCATAATATTGAGATACCTAATGTATTTGCGATATTAGGTATATAACAGAAGATCATAAAACTTGGATACAATGACTTTATCTAGGAAACTTTCTTAATATGATCATCAATATACATCACTAATCTAAAACTAAATAAGATAACCTGGGGAAATTCATAAGAAATCCGTAAGATATAAGTCCTAATAATTCAATTAATAAATCATGGAATAGGGTAAATAAATACATGTGATCCAAAAGGAATAACTATGTAATTTAATTAGAGATAATCATAATCACAAACAATGAGGCATGGTATAACATTATAGCATTAAGGAAACATGGGAATTTGGAAACAATATTATACAAAGAATAATATGATTATTTCAAGGATAAACACTAATAAATTATAAAATAGTGTTCTTAGGATAACTTATTGTGAACAATTCATGAATTCTAAAGATTTTAAAAAATTAACCAATGTAGTTGAGCACTATCTGGGCATACTTATCATAACCATATCATGTGCATGCATATGTGTGACACATAAATCATATAATAAATGAAATTAACTCAACCCCATTAACACCATGAATAAAGAGTGTGAGATACATACATGTATGTACCCAAGAAATGAATTATGTGTACATACATGTGAGTTTCATTGATAGGAAATGATTATCGGAATTCACACCATAATTGTTTGGCATAAAAATAGAAGTGAAATTTCTCCAGCATAACGATATCACTTAATGAATAATAAAATGGTTTAATGAGAGGAAAAGGGGACTCTCATAATATAGAGATAAAAATGAAATTATGTGATATATGAAAAAATATATCTCAACATTAAGAATTTAAGATCAAGAGATATAAAATAACAAAGGTTCTGGAATATAGGGGAGAAGGGAGGATCCCTTACCTTGAAAGGGTGTTTCCCAATGATATGTATGATCTTATTAAGAGTTTTTAGTACACTATAGTGGGACACTAGAGAGTTAAGGTAAGAGTAGTGATATTATGGATTTTTTTAGAGTAGAGAAACAATATCATATGTAGAGATCCAAGATTAACATATATATACAATACATTTATTTTGTGGAATACATAATACAAGACCCAAAAAAGATGCCCAAATAATGTATTAGTTTAGTGCCTTTTGAATCATGAAACATAATCGTCTATCATTATAGAAGATCTTCAACTTCTCCCATAAATATATCCCCATTTGTTTCCTACATAAAACCTTTCTTTATATCTTGGGGTAAAAAAAATAAAAAGGGTGAGATAAAGTTCTTAGTAATGGTAACGATAAATATTTTGACATAAAAACATGAATATAAAGTTTGAACATAAAAATTGTGAGTCATTAAATAAATATTGGAAGTACTTCACATATAGATCACAAAAGAACATTTACCATGATAGAATATAATTAGAATAAAACATGTAATTGTGTAAAACTAATAAGTACACAATATAATTTCCATAGTAGCCAAATAAGTTTTTCCAAGTCCATCATAGTGGACAAATTCCATTACAGAACCAGGTTTACATGTAGTTCCAGCCATGTATTACTGAACCATATTTACCTACCATTCTAGTCATGTATGTCTCAAGATATCTAAATCTTTAACCAATGCATTGGAGGGAGATATAGGTCTCAAAAATCTCATTACTAAATCATTCATATATGTTCCACAAAAACAAAAATCATTCAGTATAGTATAAACCATTAAATTGAATGGGATTCTTAAGCGTAATTCCATCCTTACATAATCCATATAAGATAAATGGACTTCATATTAATAATTGCATATTAAAAATAATAAAATTAATTTAATAATAGGGATATAAACATAAACCTATGTCATCTTATATGGAAAATGATTTTGATAAAACACTTTAACTTAATTCCTCGGTAAAATATCCTTTCTTCATTAAAAGAATTTTATTTTCTCAAAATGCTGTGCAATTTTGAAATAAAATAATTTAGTTGGAAATAAACATGAAATATTTTATAGGAAGCATCATGGAAATAAGGAGTTAATAAGATATAAAAACCCATTCATTCTATATAAGTTAAAAAACATTCTCTTTGTACTTTTACTGGAAAAGTCAAAAAGTACATTGTTTGGTAAAAAAAAGAAAGATTCATTCCATGCCATCTTGTAAAAATCATAAATGGGTAAAATTGAATTTAAACATATATATAAGAAGAGTAAAAATTTTATCAAATCATTTATATAAAATATGGGCATGGATGATAAGTATACCCCCCTAAAATACTTACGTATAAACAATCATAGATAAAAATGAGATTGGAAAATTATCCCTTACCTTAGGTCTGATTTCTACTGTATGTGTCTAAATAACCTTTATAGTGGGTTTAAACATATTATTGACTTGTAAAAGAACCACAATAATAATTATTATATCATATATGATTCACTTATGATTTTGTTTTAACCATTCATTTTTGAATTCCATGTTAAAGAAACATTTTAGATAATTTATCGTACGTGTTTGGACTTGTTATTCATCATATGACTACATAAATCATGATCTAATTACATCCAGAATGTAAAAAACGATTTAAATATCATGTATATTCTGTATATAAATATATATAATATATTGATAAATGCAATGGAATACACCGTTCATGGAGACGATTGGTCGTACGTACGCATGAACATTGTTTTTGTTTCCATATTAAATTAAATATATGTAAATGACATATATGTTTATAGATAAATCTAGTCACATTATGATGTCATATATTTCATGATTATTTATTATATATACATTATAATCCTTCTTGAATAGTTAACATGGGGAATGAATCCCAGCGCATTGTGGAGACGATAAGCCGTACGTTTTCACAAGCGACGATATCGTTCCCGTAGTTTTTGAACGATTTTGAAGTGGCTGGTTTATAATATCTCAGAATTAGTATAATTTTATGATAATCATATATATTTATTATTTCCACCATTATACCCGTCCATGTATGGTGGAGGTGAAACACAGATTACACCACGGTGTGGAGACGATAAGCCATACGTACGCACGCTCAATGATTTCATTATTTCGTAGGATGGATAGAAGGTGAAATAGGGTTGTTTAATATTTATAATAACATATCATAATATGATTGATACTGACATTATTATTTATTAATGAAACAACTAAATAATATGAAGTATAAGAATAAAGAAACATGAAAGAATCGGTAGAAGAAATTACCTCTTCCTCGACGCGCTTCCTTCGAATTTCAACATAAGGAACTAAGGTTGGTCTTTTTAGAATACATGCACATACAATATGTTACTATAGAAGTTTATAATAGTAATGGTCAGAGTTTGTCCGAGCATGAAGGCTCAAAATTGAGTGAAGTGGAGAGGGAGTTGGTTCCCGTTTATAAGAGATGAGAGGGGTACTTTAGGAAAGTTCCAAAATATTAACTTATTATAAATTCAATATCTACATAAATGTTCCAAAACATATTTAATTATAACATAATATGACTTTGGTTTTAATACACATCATCCAATAATTTTTTGACATGTTGTGAGTATTTTTTTATCCTTATCTTTTTGGTTTTACACATATTTTACCCTTTTTAATCTTACTATGGTATCATGTTATTTACACATTGAAGGTTAATTTAGTTACCATAACATGTCAAAAAACCCAAAAAAGGTTATTTATAACATATTAGGACTTATATTAACTATTTAGACTAATATAATATTTTTAGTAATTTAATATCATTTAACAAAATATTTTATGTTTTATGTTATGAATTTTGTCAATTTTGTATACTATTCATACCTGACTTTTTAAAAAATTAATAACAAAATTATTACTTTGAAAGAAGGAAGTAAATCATCCCTAACATGTCAATGTCATCCATAAAAGTTATGTATGGCATCAAAATATTCACATAAAACTTATTTTAATATTTATAAATTCATTTATTTGAATCTTTCATTAATGAGGTAATCACTACATCATAATTGTTTCATAAATAAATATAATTTTATAATGTCTAAAAATTATAAATAAAATATAATGATTTGGGAAATATTTTTATATTTTTAATGAATATTTATATACATAGATATCTGTTCTGCAACCCCATATAAAATCTAATTAGTAAAATATATATGTTTAGTTTATAATTATCCTTATTTTAATTTAATTCTTATAAATTTTCATTTTCACATCCAAGTGTTTCCATGGGGTCCCAAAATCGACCCAACAATTTCCATGGTTGGAAATATCTCATCCAATAGGATTAGGGCATGTGTAAGGGTAGTTTAATATTATTATAATATTATTTTTAACCCTTATATACGAGATTTACCATTTTACCATGGTAAATAAAATAATGGCTTATGTTACTATTCATAATGAAAAAAATAAAAAATAACTATTTACACAATTTTAACCTTATAATTCCAAATATATAATCCATTTATACAAATTTAAATCATAGAAGGTGATGTAATTAAATTAAAATTAATCCTGTTGTCGAATAAAATGGATTTTTGTTTAAAACAATGCAAAAGATTGAAACGTTTTTACATATGAATTCAATGTAAAATTCCTAAAAATTACTTAAATCATCTTAAAATATAAAAATATATTCTATTTATAATTTAAAACCCTTAAATAATATATTTTAACCATATAAATTATTTCAATGAAAAAAAGATGTTTTGAATTAAAATTTAGCACTTTTTCACTATTCATCGAAATATAAAAGTTATTCAAAAAATATAAAAAATTTATCCAATGTAAATTATTATGTCCCGATCTCATATAATAAGTTTATCTTGTCAAGTCTAACTTATAAAATTTTCAAAAACTATATTTAAATTTGGTGCGCCAACAAAAGGTGGTGAAACTCCACTTTTTTAAAAATACATAATTTATCTGAAAAATTGATTTTGTTTTCATACCATGTTATAGAAAATGTGTAATATGAATGATAATTTTATAAAATAAAAAATATGGTTTATAATATTCATAAAGTATAGTTTATATCTCATTAAATAATATATCATTGAATAGTGAAACTCGGTATTGTGTAACACGCAAGCTTTCGAGGGATGTCTCTCTTTCGTGTAACGCAAGCCAAGTTAGTGTTTCAGGTAGTGAATGATTCATTTGGTGTTGTGTATAAAATAATCCAAACATAGTTTTTTTTATAAATTGAAAAAAATCTATACTCTTGGTTTTATGAAATTAATTCAATCAAAAATAACTTTAAAATGTGTAAAACACAATCCAATATTAGTGTTGCATATTCTGCAAGATAATATGGTGCTGTATATAATGAAATATAAACGAGGTTTTGTGTACAATACAAGGAATCAATGAAATTAAAAAGAAACTATCACATAAAATCTCAGGATGTTACATTACACCCCCCTTAAAATTAATTTTCCCTCGATATTTGTCAGGGTTATTAATGGTTTTCTACTTGAATGTTTCTTTTATGTAAACCCACATCGTAAAAAATGATACTAAAACAAAAATTTGAAAATTAGTGTTAGAAATGAAATTCTTACCCAAAGTAACCCATCACTGGGTTTCCACACAGGACAACATAGGTGGGAAGTGAAAACATTGTTATAGAAGAGAAATCTACCCATCTTGTTCTGATGGATTGTAATAGAGAATAAGTTTTGGTGAATGTTAACAATCAGAAATCCATTAATCTATGATGATTTAATGGACCATCTGATTCATTGAAAACGATGGTACTGGGATAACATGTTTGGGTTCAAGATAATTTTCCTAATGTTGTTTAATTTTTCAAGAGAATAAATACATACTAGATTTTGGTACAATTCCACCATTGTTTGTGCCTTGAACAATTTCCTCATCAACTATTATCTAATGAAATGAAGTTGAATTTGTCATTATTGAAGTGTTAGAAGATCATGTAGTGGAATGATAGGTTATTCCTTCTGTCTCTATCACAATAATGTTAGTACAGGTTATTAAATACACAAAAGTCCATCTATGGTGAGATTAATATTATATTGTTCCAAAAATGGACTTATACTTCATCTATCATACATATTTAAAAAATAAAACTAATTTCTACTAACCAAGGACTTCATATTGGCTAGTGGTAGGGGATAATGGCCTATCACACTCCAGTTGTCGGTTCCATTCCTGCAGACTTGTTAGACATGACAGGTTTTTGCTCATCCTGTGGGTTATACTTTTACTAAAACTATACTATTATAACATTCCAAAAATAATATAAAAAATTTTCTATCCATATATAATACTATCTAATGTTCAAATTTATACATTCCAACCATTAGGATTATCAAAAACACATCCATCTAATCTCACAGTACAAATAAGAAATTACCAGAAATGTCATATAACAAGAATGTGAATACCATCCTTTATCACCCATATATTATTAGATATATCTTATTGGTCACATTAGAAACAATTTCACGACTTCATCATGAATTATCTTAAGTTATGGTAACAACATAAATTACCATATATCCTTATTGAAAACATGTATGTTTCCTTATTCAAAAACTTATTTGATATATTCCTGTTGTCCTAAAAAGTTCATTACATCATACATGAAAACATAACCCACATTTTAACAAAACCTTAACCAGTTCCAAGTAAAATAATATTGTCTAACATATCATTATAAAAATATAATTATATCTACATCATTCTCATATAAAGGGTTATCCCTCACTTAATCATTTTTCTCAAAGGAATATCTCTTTTTCATTAAATCGTTCATCTTATACATTATAACTATTCAACATATTTTTGAAAATTATTTGTGAAAACCATAAATCGATAAATCTTATATAACTCACCATTCATCATTTCTGGATTCAAATACATAAATAATTCAATCCTTCTACTTTATAGTTGTCATGGATTAATTCTTTCCTCATCTTAGAAGTAGATCATTATGATGGGGAATTATGTTGGGCAATGCCCATGTTTTCCACAGATGAGACATTGAACTCCATACAAATTCATCTCTCTATGACCCCTTTTCCCGCAGATATAACATATTTATCTCCATTAGAGATATTTATCAAGGTTCGTTTTCCATTCCTCTTTATTTGTAGGAATATTAATCTTCTTTCCTCTATGTTCCTCAGCATGGGAAAATGCATGAATGTCAATCTTCCTCATATTCGATGACTTAGGAATTCCACTAATGTTTAACTTGTAAATTATATACCATAATGACTGATTCGTAAAAATCACAATATCATTCTCCCTAGACATGACACAATTTTTATTTCTCATAGTCACCAATTTCTTCATCAGATTCTATGTTTACTTAATTACTTCTTGTTCAATCCATTGACTAAAAGACACATAAAATAACGTGAGAGGAAAAAATGATTCTATGAAAAAAAACATATTGAATGGGGAGTACCTTAAATCTATGACATCTTAGGATTAATCCTAGATTATTTATTATTGTTACAAAAATTATCATACTATAATATATAGTTATACTTATTTTTTGTTACATCTCTAAAATTACCTTAGAAATACATCTAGGGGTCTCACTAAAGTTTTCACATCCTAGTTTCCAAAGGTTGACTAAACCTTCACTCTAATATCTAATGTAGAGACCAAAGAATGGAATACATGTACAACACATTTATTTTGTGGAATATGTAATAAAAGACACAAAAAGTGTCTCAAAGACCGTAATAGTTTAGTGCCTTTGGAAACCTGGAACATAATCTTCTAACATTGAGTAATATCTTCAACATCTCCCATAAGGATCTTAACATTTTTTCCTACCTAAAACCATTCTTTATATTTTTAGGAAAATAAAACTTATAAAGGGTGAGATCAAATGCTAAGTGAGGGTAAGAATAAACATTTCGACATAAAAAGATGATTATAAATTTTGAACATCAAAATCGTGAGTCATGAAATAAATCTTGGCAGTTTGTAAGGAATGGATCATAAATGAACATTAACCATGATAAAATAGCATTGAAATTAAACATGTAATCATATAAAATAAATATTCACATAATATTATTTCCAAAGAATCCAAGAATTTCTTCCAATACCATCATAGCGATCAAAGTCCATTACTAAACTGGCGAACATGTCGTTCCAATCATGTATTACTGAACCAGATTTACATTCCATTCCATTCATGTCTATTTAATGAGATATAAATATTTACCTAATGCATTTGAGGGATATATATGTCCGACCAATCTCATAATTAAATCATTCTTATATGTTCCACAAAAACATAAATAATTCAACATATCATAGCCCATGAAATAAAATGGTATTCTTAATCATCATGACTTCATAACATAATTCATATAAGATAAATCAAATTCATAAAATTAATTCCATATTAAAAATAATATAATTAATTTAACAATAGGGATAGAAACATAAACCTATGTTATCTTATATGTAAAATATTTTTTGATAAAACACTTGAACTTAATTCCAGAGGAAAATATCCTTTCTTCTTTAAAAACATTTTCTTTTCTCAAAATGACATGAAATTTTAAATGAAAAGAATTCAGTTTAAAATAAACATGAAATATTGTATAGTAATATTTAGGTAAATAATGAATTTAGAAGACATAAAAATCTAGTTATACTGTATAAGTTAAAAAACATTCTCCTCTTACTTTTACAGGAAAAGTCCAAAAGTTCCTCGTATGGTAATCAAAATAAAATTACATCCATTCCTTGTAGTAAAAGTAAAAAATGGGTAAAAATGACTTTAAACATACTTATAATAATATTAATCATTTTATGAAAACATTTTTATAAAACATGTACATGGAAGATAAGTATATCCTGAAGAAATACTTATGTATAAATAATCTCAGATAAAAATGATATTGCCAAATTATCCATTACCGTAGGTCCAATTTCTTTTATTTATGTCTCAAACTCCTGTATATGGGGTTTATAAAAATTATTAACTTGTAAGGGAACCAAAATAATATTCATGATATCATATGTTATTCACATACGACTTTATATTACCTGTTCATTTGCCAATTCAATGTCAAAGCAATGTTTTGAGTAATTTATCGTACGTGTTTGGACTTGTTATTCTTCATACAATTAAATATAAAATTATTTACAAACTTCCAAAATGTAAATTTTTTTATATATCATATTTATTATCTATATAAATATATATAATATATCAATAAATGGAATAGAATTCACCGTTCATGGAGATGGTAGGTTGTAAGTACGCATTAACGTTGTTTTAGTTTCCTTGTTAAATTGAATAGAAGTAAGTAAATGATATATATATATATATTCCTTAATACAATTGAACTATGATGTAATTTATTTCATTATTATTTATCATATATACTTTATAATCATTCTTTAATGGTTAACATGGATAATAAATCTCATCATGTCGTGGAGACGGTAAGCCATTCGTACACACGAGCAACAATATCGTTCCCATAGTTGTTGAACAGTATTGAAGAAGATGATTTATAATATTTCAGAATTAGTATCATGTTATAATAATAATATATGTTAATTTTTTCCACCATTATACCCATCCATGTAATTTGGTGGAGACAAACATATTACACCACGACGTGGAGACGGTAAGCTGTACGTACGTACGCACGATTTCATTTTTTCGTAAGATGGATAAAATGTGAAATAAGGGTTTTTATGATTAATAATAACATATCAGTATATGAGTGATATAGAATTTATTATTTTATAATTAAATGACTAATGAAGACGAAGTAAAGAAGAAATAAACATGAATGAATAAGTAGAAGAGATTACCTCTTCCTCAACATACCACCTTTGAATTTCGACATAGGGAAATAGACTTGGTATTTAGAGAATACCAGCACCTCCAAAATGTTACTAGGGAATTTGAGATGAGTAATGGATAGGGTTTGGACGATGTTGAAGTCTAAAAATGGTGTGAATAGGAGAGGGAGGATGTGACCTTTCATAAGAGAGGAGAGTAGCACTTTTGGAATGTTTGAAAATTTTAACTTATTATAAATTCAATTTCAATTTAAAATTGTAAAAATCATATTTAAATTCTAAGATACGCTGATTTTGGTTCTAATATACATCATACAATAATTTTTTACATGTTTTGAATAATATTAAACCTTATCGTTTTGGTTTTACCATTATTTTACCCTTTTTAAGCTTACTATGGTATCATGTTATTTACACCTTGAGAGTTAATGTAGTTACCACATCTTGTCAAAAAAACCAAGAAAACATTATTTATGACAAATATGGGCTTACATTAACCATTTTTACTAATATTATATTTTTATAAATTTAAAATCATTTAATAAACTATTTTATGTTTTAAGTTATGAATTATGTAAATTTTGTATACTATTCATACTTGACATTTTTTAAAATTTCTAACAGCATTATTACTTCAAAAAAATGGAAATTAAATCATCCCTAATATTTCAATGTCATCCAGAAAAATTGTGGATGAAATAAAAATATTCAAAGTAAACTTATTTTAATATTAATATATTCTTTTATTTGAATCTTTCATTAATGAGGTAATCACTACATCATAATTGTGTTATATAAATATATTTATTTAATGTCTAAAAATTGTAAATAAAATAAGATAATGTTTTAAATATTTTTATATTTATAATGGCTAATTATTGACATATAGATATGTTCTATAACCCCATATTAAAATAAAACTAATTAAAAGATATATGTTTAGGTTATAATTATCATTACATTAAATTAATTTTTATAAAGTGTCATTTTCACATCCATGCGAGTCCATGAGCTCCAAAAATAAACCCAAGGATTCCCATGGTTGTAAATATCTCATAAAATATGATTAGGGATGTGTTAGGGTAGTTTAATATTAGTATAATATTTTTTACCCTTATTTACTATATTTACCCTTTAACCAAGGTAAATAAAATAATTACGGATGCTACTATTCATAATTTCCCAAAATAAAAACTAGATATTTACATCATTTTAACCATATAATTAAAAAAATGGAATCCATTTTTTTAAATTCAAAACAAAAGTGATGCAGTAATTAATTTAAAATTAATCCTCTTGTAAAAAAATGTGTTTTTTGTTTAAAACATTGCAAAATATTGAAATGTTTTTACATATAAATTCAATGTAAAATTAATGAAAATGACTTAAATTGTCTTAATATATAAAAATATATTCTATTTATACTTTAAAACCATTCAACAATATATTTTAACCATATAAATTATTTCAATGAAAAAAGTGGTTTTCAATTAAAATTTAGCATATTTTCACTATTCATCAAAATATGAAATTTATCAGAAAAATATCAAATGATTATCCAAAGTAAATTTTTATGTCCTGATTCGAAAGAATATGTTTATATTATTGAATATAACTAATAAAATTTTTAAAACCATATTTAAAATGTGTACGCCATCAAAAAAGCGGTAAAAATGCATTTTTATAAAAATACTTATTTTATCCAAAAAATTGATTTTGTTCTCATATCATGTTTTATAAATTATTTAATATTAATTTTCATGTTGAAGAATTAAAAATAAGGTTAAAATTATTCATAACAGCTAATTTATATCCCATTAAATAATATAACATTCTTTAGTAGAACTCGGTATTGCGTACCACTTAAACTATCAAGGAACATCACTCTTGCGTGTATGCAAGCCAAGTCAATGTTGCGTGTAGTGAAAGATTCCTTTGGTGTTCCTTATAACATAATAAAAACCTAGTTTATTTATACATTGAACAAATATCAACTTAGTGTTTTGTGAAATTAATTCAATAAAAAGAACTTTAAATTGTGGGTAGCACAAGCCAAGAATAGTGTTGAATATAGTACAAGCAAATATGGTGTTGCATATAGTGCATGATGATCTTTGTGTAGTGTAAAACACAATACATAAATGAAATTAAAAAGAATTTATCTCATAAAATCTCTAGTTGTTACATCTTTGGTGGGTTTATATATGGAGATAGAGTGGAGTTCTTAATTATTTCCAAACATAAGTTTTAGTCTCTATACCACAAATTAATCAAAACGAAAAAACATTCCACTGTTTTCTAAATCATTTCTATAAGATATGAGTTTTTTATTATTTTATAAGTCCATGAACTAGATTCAATATAATATTATCCTTCTTGATGTGGAACTAATTCACGTTCTTAAAGAATTGTTTTTAAACCCATAATATATAGTACAGGTTGTTGATGATTCATTATTCCTTATCAAATTATTAAAATTACCTAAAAAAATATTTTAAGGTTTTAATATATATTTCATCATGGATACATGTTACTGATTAAATTAAATCACTTTTCGGACATTATATAATCATAATACATACCATATATTTATACCATATTTAGTTTTTATCTGAAAATTTGACTGTTTCAGAAAATTATGAAAAATTCATCATTGGATATTTGCAAAATGATGAATAAAAATTATATTTATTTTATACAAATAAATCAATAAATATGAGAATATATATTTTCAAATAAAAGTACCATTTATTGAAAAATACTTTTTTTACAATAACAATTTTTTGACACTTATAAAAATTATTTTTGAATTTTTAAAATTATATTATGAACTATAAATAATAAATATTGTTTTATTTTTTTATTTGATTAAATTATAATTTATATTTAAAATTCATGAATTATTTTATAGTAAATTCATAATTTAAATTTCATATTAACCAAAAATACAATTTTATATTTGTCTTATAGAAATATAATACTTCTCAAACTCATTATTAAATATTTTTTACAGTAAAAATAACATTGAATTAATGTAATATTCATTTTTTGAAAATTAAATAAATATATATTTATTTATATTCATGTAGTTATTTTTCTGATATATATCCCATTTTTACACAAACCAACGCCCATAGGGTAAGGTGTGAGATGTTGAGATTTTCATGGGGTGGTCTCACAAACATGGTTTGGGTCAAGCTCTTTATAATGTTTAACATTTATAATAAACTATATATACCATGTGTTTGTTGTTTAATCTCACATTGGTATTGGATAATGTAAAATCCAAGAGATGTTATCCCCCTCAAGTGCATTGATAAATGGGATTTATATGGTATGATCCTACTAGTCGAGGCCATCATATACATTGTCTATATTAATTTTATTTTTCAAAACCCTTAATATATACATGTCATAAGATCCCCATTTAATGGGTATATTATCAACGGTTGTGACGTTTAATGGTTATTTTAATATAATATATGGTATAATATTAAAAAAATAGAGATGTTCATGTGTTTTTATAAACATAATACATGATAGGAAATTTTATTGAATCACAGATTGATTTTATTTATAAATATTGATTCACTATATAACTCTTGGGAAGTTTCCTTCGGTGTTTTTGAGTGAGGAAAAAGAACAATGAAAATACATGTGTTGTCATGTGATAAAATAATTATTATGATAAGTGACCCTAATGGGTAACAACTTATGGGGTTATATAAGGGAAACCATTGTATTATTTGGAGAGAAATGGGGTCAGATTTCCAAATTCATGGCCCAAGGAGGTTTGTTCATAGAAATATGTTACCAAATATAATACCCAACCTAATGTGCAATGAAAATATTTGTGCAAAAATGTGGGATCCAAATCACGAGCTATGTGATTTAAAGGGGTGGAGAGTGTTATGCACCTAGAAAAGTGGGACTTAAAAGACGAAATGTTAATACCCATGCAACTATGTTTAACCATTATTTTTGGGCGACTGAATAATTAAAAATATATAGTTATGCATGATTGTCTTGAAGTGGTGTCAATATGAATATCCCATGTCGATGCTTCCCTAGGTGAGTGTTAGTGGGGGAAATCACACTAAAAGAACATTTTTTGGCCTATGGATATAGTCATTATTCATATAAGTGACACTGATGTATAATAACACATGGTGTAATATGAAGGAAACCAAGGAATTAAAGGATGACAATGGGGGTATTTGAGAAGTTTCATTGCAAGGGGAGTTTGGGTCATGAAAATTCATTTTTGTCGCATACAGTATGTTCTCACTGTAGTATAACATCTACACGTGATATCCATTGAAAGAAAACTATTACTCTCGCTTAATATCATCATCATAAATTATTCATTTAGGGTCTATCTCGAACATCTACAGCTACAACACATAGGACAGATCATTCACACCATTATTTAATAGAGGAAGAACCAACCTCTGATCCATCATCCTAATCCATTCCACAATATTTAATGGATTGGCCTTTTGTTTGAGGATCTTTCCTAGTTTTTAGATCAATGAATCCCCAGCAAAGGAGATACCGACAAGAATACACAGTCACCCATGGTTACACTGAGGGTCACTACGTTTTACCATCATAGTAAGGTTTTATACTCTAATTCATAACCAACTACTTCTGAATCTACTGCACTCACATGGTGTTTCTCTGCACCATGCTCAGTCTAATCACAGATGACTTACCTTCCTCTAATAAACATTGTGATGGTTTTTTTGACCATAAATAATGATCCTTGAAAAGACCATCTGAATTATTCTTGATATCTATTTTTATAAAAAGGCATATATAATTCTATATGTTAATCCCAATATCCATCAAGATTATTTGCACACACCCTGATCATATCTTCTATTATATGGATCATCCTTTATGATTTTTATCCATATATGGGCGATATGTTGTGTTCAAATTCATTTGATACCCCATGTACTCTTCTGAGACCTGTTATAATCATAATGTGAATTAATCATCTTGATCCAATGTTACACAATCTATAACACCATGAAACTTTACTTATCACATATATATAACCTTCTAAACTCATACACAGATTGAATCTCCCAAATGGTAATGAAATGGGAAAAAAATTTCACCAGTCAACCTCCACACACAGTATTGAATGACCACTCGAGGTCTTGCATAGTCCCAGGATACTGTCTATACTCACATCATGCCACATCCATAGTAAAAATAGAAGGGGTTTAAGTAATCCACTCAATCACTAGTGCTTTTAATTTATCATCTAATGGGTGATGGATTGAACAGAAAAACCCCATGATACCCTTCCACATACCTATCCCCCAAGAAACACCACCTTATATCCTGTTACATCTCGGTCAAACCTGGATTTACCACACATCATGTGGTATGAGAGTCCATCATGTGACTTTCCCAAATTGATGTGCGACCATTACCTTACCATGGACATGAATCATGTCATATTCATCTTGATTCAAACTTAGGATACAATCATCTTCTATGATCCCTAACCACATCACAAAGTATTATGAATCAAATATTTAGATTTCCATCACTTGGTATACTTGTAAAGAGGAAAAATCCATTGGAAAAAAACCACCATATCTCATTCCTTGAAAACATCCATCTTCTAGTCTCTGAATAAAATCATCAACTCCCACTCTTCATTAGTATTTTGAACTCTATAATCATAGTATTTCCTTCTTAGAGAGTTTGTACTGATATCCACCTTTCCAATGGAATATGTCATCTAAAATTATAATGACTAAAAATACATGAACCAATATTTCGACTAAATATTTTGGTCACATTAGGAGAATATGTATTGTATACTCTGGTGGTCTATGTAGATTAATATTATTTCACAAACAATAAAAAGTATCAGACACTTAATACAATAAACAATAGTTTCTAGATCCACATCATGAATTCAATAGTTATGCCAATGATTTCACAGTTGATACGATTCATAAGAGGCCATTGGATCCCTCAACATTAGAATTGTTCCAATTGTAATTCCTAATGTGTTATAGTACGCTATATAACTACGCCTATCGTCTAAATGATGATGAGTCATAGCATAAATCAACCACTTCTATAGTTCCTAGAAGGCCTCCTCACACCCGATAGTCCACTCACATTCAACTCCTCCCCTATTAGTCAACTAGAACTTAAGAAATAAAAAGAAAGATAATTATCTAATGAACTATTAATTATACCTTTACAATCTAAGGAATATATCAATATCACACAAATTATTTATCCAAATAAAATAAATCACTTATTAAAATTTTTCTGGATGAACTAAGATTCATTCTTCTATGTTCACATGTCCAAGAAAGCATGCCTATTAAATCCAAAAGTGACACATTGAGTACTTGTCTTAATTCCAATGTAACTAAATCATTCTCAACACAATCTCATAGAGCTAAATATGTGACTCCTGGGTTCATAAATATACTATGATATCATCAAAAAACACCATCATCAAGGGTTCTATGTAGGGATAAAAGATCATGTTCATAATATCTATGAACATCATTGGAGAATTCATCATGCTAGATGGAATCAGTAGATTATCATACAACTCGCTCCTACTATTCAATTTCATTTTGGTTATATCCACAACCATGTCACACAAATGGTGATATCCTAAAAATAAATCAACCTTGTAAAACAATCTCACCCTTTTTGGATGATAGAAAATGTCATTGACCCTTGAAAATAGATATTTATTTTTCAGCATGGCCTAGTTCATCTCCAACAACATACAGATAACCTAGATCCACCATCTTCCATTTTAGTGAATTTAACTAGATCACCCCTAACAGTGGTGGTACTCATATGGATGAAACCTTTCAACCGCTGTTCCTATTGTAATATATTCAACTATATTACCACAACCGGTGCCATATGATATTGGGTAATAAATATTGGCTCTTCATCCATCACAATATCATTTGAAAACTATTTCTGCCTGTCATGAGGAATTAAAAATAAATACTCTAGAAATATACCCTTGTATATCCATGCCATATAAGGGCTTTTTAATTCTCTTTTCTATGATATAAAAACTAGACCCGCCACTTATGTTGCAATGGCACCTACCCAACTGAAATAAGGTCTTAGTCTACCTACCACATTATCCCACTATAATACTAAAACACACTCCTCTACCCAAATGGTTGTAGAAGATACCCACCTATGGTAGTAGTAAGTTTGATATTTGAAGAACAACAAAAAATACAAACCAAAAATTTCATTTAAGAATGTCATTTTAAAGACCAAAAAATTCTATAAATGCGCATTTCTCCTAACCACTATAAAAAATGTGATAAACCCCTAAAAGGATTCCAACCTCATCCCATGATTTGTATTATGTAATAATAACCCATGATAAAATACTAGGGGAAATCACAATATATATGATTTAAAAAAAACAGGAATGAGATGCCCCGTTTTTAAACTAGGATATCAAAAGAATTAAGAAATCAAAAGCACACTTCTAACAGTTGAAGGACCATTATCCTTATTAGTTTGACAATTTATAAAGCATAAAATCATCCTTTCTCTTATTTTTGTCCCTAACCCTACGATCATTGACATTCTTATAGGATTTAACACTGAGTCATATACTTCTAGTTATATTAACACCCGCATCTAACTTCCTTTCCAAAATGCCCAGATGGAATCTTGGTATTTTTATGAGGTGACTTGACTATGACCTTGAGGACTATGTCTATCTCTACCCTAAACACATAAATGAATAGTATTACCTAGTTTAATTTGGTGATGTCCATTCTACTACATGAGTGGAACTCCCTTAGCTGATTGGTATACATCATGCTGTAATACCCAGACTACCCACTCTGAATACACAAAGGAATAGTCCCTCATAGAGCTATAAAAGATAAAAACCTACCCTATATTGATAACCCATCACCACTCTAGAATATCCAACTATGCTTCCTATTAATACAACTATAAGATAATTCAATAACATTTTAGATAAGGAATCCACTTTGTCCAATAATGAAAGATGGAATCACAATTATAATGTTCTCTGGTAGTATTTTCTCCTTGGTGAAATCCATTTTAATCACATCCAAAAATGAGTTCATATAGATAGTCCATACTCAGCACCTCACAACTTAAAGATGTACAGTTTCAAATCTCAGGAAATTATAAGCCTCGTTTATATTCAATGTCATGTAAAAACATATGAACTTCCCAAAAAAGGTTGTATAGTTAGTCATAGACATTACCCTTAGTCATATATCTATAAACCCCTAATATCTATCTAGTCGTAGAATCACAGGGAAGAAATCATTATAACAATTTTATTTAAAATCATCCTATGATGAACCATAATACCTTTGAGCCTAGATAATTCAACCCCCCACCTCTCGGTATGTCTCTATTCTATATTATATTCCAGCTTCACTTGACCACCATAAGAAATCTTTACAAGCATTAAGGCCCCTTCAATAATATTGATCCAATCCTTAGGATCATGTGGAAAAATATTTCATTTAAATGAAATATGGTGTTACCAATAAATGTATTGATAAAAATCCACCATCATCATACCTCACTAATGGGAACCTCCACCTCCTTGTCTCATGATGCATAAACCACTTAGATGAAGGGGCTCTCCTAAATGAGACACATGAGCAGCATCAAGAGCTCTCTCTATCGTGACCTACTAAACATATGAAGGCCAATAGGAACATTACCTACTTAAATAGTTTCCTAACAATGCTTCTTCAATGGCACCATAGGGTGTCAATGAGGTTACATTTTTTAAAATTTCAAACATGTACTTATAAACTCCCTTAATAGCTTAAATATTAAAAAAAATATTATTCAATTAAGTAGTACACAAAATCATAGAAAACACATCAAAAAACATCCTAGAGACCTACACACAATAACTAGGTAAAACCAAATAGTACATTCCCAAGGCATAATCCTATGTCTTCAATACGTATAAACTATTCAATGTTATAATAAGAAAAAACATTTTAAATATCATGTTAAATTTATTAAATTCTACATTTGATATATTTTTGAAAAAATGAAATATATTATTTTCATCATCAATTTCATCAAAAAACATTAGGTTTAGGTCATGATATCCTACACTTATACACAAAATGCGTGAACTCTCTCACTCTTTTTAATCAGGCTAAGAAAAAAATTTATAAACCATAATAGAAAAAATACTATAGGAACAAAATGTAATAACCTGAAAACCAATAAATGAAAACCTCAATACCAATGTCACTTGTTTTCCCACTATACAACAATTGTGCATACACAATAATATTTTTGTACCAATGTTCTAAATATTATATATCAACTCTACCAATCCCTAACAGTAAATTAAAAGAAAAAGGAGTTTCAAACACTTTTTTTAATTAATCATCCCGAATAACCGGTTATGATCTAAATGGACTCATGACCTCATGTGTGTATCCCCATAAAAAAAAAATAAAAAATAGTAGTGAGGTTTTGACCAAACCATGGGTAGAATATACCCTTCATGACCCATAACAATCAGAGTTACATAGCAACATAATCAATAATAACTAGCTATACAATGAAAAATTAAATAGAGTGATAAATAAATAATCAAAATCAATAAACATGTAGAAGTAATTATGACATCTAACCATGAAATTTAAAAATGGAACATAAGAACTATTATACCACTTAAAAAAGTGATCACCACATGTTAAAGATTAATATACATACAATGAATAAAAAGAAAAAATTATAAATATGGTATTACTAGAGAAGATCCCAAAACATGTCCTGATATCACCTCAATATCCATCTACTATAATATATTCAGTTGTCTATTGTTGGGTCCTCTCAATTTAATGGATCCCATATTATAATTTTGGCTTGATAATTGAGATTCTCATGCATGGTGTGAATATAATACCAGTAGAACAATACCAATGTAACCATAATATAACCAAAATAATGTTTTAATTGTTGGTTCATAAACAAGAATAAATAAATAAATCATGAAAAACCCTTTGATTTATCATGTTCTAACTAGGCCTCTATGAACTTTAAAACATTCATGTTTCAACCCCATGCTAAAATGAGTTTTACTTTTAGAATTTAAATGATATACAGACCATCACATAGACTATTCCTTATCACTTAGGGTATTACCTTATCATAAACACACAACACATCCCATACCAATCATTGGGTCACATCATACAAACCTAACCCACCTGTTCTTACTTGATGTAGGTCATATCATGCACACCTAATGAACCCCTTCACACTCATGGGATATAAAATTAGATCCCATGTCAGACATTATCACTCAAGGTGAACCGGTAAATAAAAAATTATATAGAATGAGAAAAACACTACATGCATAATATAGACTATAATAAAGAGGAATAATCAATTTAATACATTTACTAATTCACCATGTCATTCAAGAAAAAATAAAAAATGAAAAAAATCTTTATGTTCAGTTTTCTTAGGCAAAAAACACGAACAAAACATTTGGTATGAGATGAAATTAAACCTTAGATAAGATATAAACCCCTCACACCCCATATAATGGTTCAACCACATATATATAGACATTCCCAATCATGTTGATACTAATAGAAGAGTAATCACACTGTAACATATTAAATTGAATTCAATTCAAGAAAAAAAATAACTTTATATATAAACTATAAGCATTAAAGGTCTTCCTTACTCAAGCGTAATGATTCTCAATCACCATGGAATATCACCTCATTCAAGATCAATTCTCCAAACCCCTAACAAAGTCCACAATATTCTAATATTATGTTTATAGAGGCTGAAAATAAGTTACTCGTTAAGAAGGGGTCATATAAGGAATAAATATTCCTAGAAACACTGATAGAAAACATATACAATGAATATTTATCCAATCTATCATGATATAAGAAATTATATCCCAAACACTATGGTAGATTCATATCATTCCTTGTACATTGAGTACATATTGAGGTATATTATTATGGAGAAAAGTGGGAAATTCCTTGTGAAAATACTAAGCATCCCATTTTTAAAATAATAATCACAATAATATTTTAATTTCATGATTTATAGGCTATGGTGATAACAATTATAGGTAGATGTACATCCCCTCAATTAAAACCATCTTGGTGTGACTTCCCAATGATTTAATGTGAATGACCCCAATAATAGAATTTTTTTGAGTCATCCCAGGTTTCTCAAAAACAGTCATGAGCTATTCAAAACACCTAAAACATCTAATAAACTTCATGATAATGTTGAATAAATAAACTTTAAATATTAATCACTTGGATTTTTTAGTGGCATAACATTAGTGAACCTAAAGATTCCTTGACTCGAAAAAAAATCTAAATAGTACATCTAAATTTCCTTATAATATACAATATGGTAGGGAATCACTAAATATATTAGATTTTTCTGTCCAATAGTATTAATTAATTAATATCTAAAATATGGAACTTTCAAAATTGTGTGATAAAATATTCAATATAAATAATTTTTTTATTATAAAATTGAACATATGAAAACAATACATCAATACAGTAAATGGTCTGCATAAGGATAACTAGACTAATATATTTTAAAAATAAATAATCTTTTAATTCATTAAAATGAAATAAAAATACACCTTTTATATATCTTATAAATTATAAGCTCGTGTAATCATTACACACCCAATACCCTTGGCTAAAAACTAGTATAATCACTCTTAAATAGACTATTTCTTCATTTTTAAAATCCTATTTCATGAAATTTCATTTTAAATTATACTTTTTATGAATTATCATTTCAAAATCATTATCCTTTAAAATAAAATTTTAAATATTAAATTGTAAACTTTTATAAAAATACCCTCAATCATTAACTAGCATAATCTATGAAATCCAAATGATTATCCATGAACACCAATATAACTATTTTTCTACCAAACATGTCATTTAGAAAAGTTATATATTCATTTGATGAGTATTATATTAACCCAATACCATACCGCATTGATGATTCAAATAATACCACACAATCATTCTAGTTATAATAATAATAATAATCACATTATATTAAATAACTACTAGGAATTCCCAAGAAGTAGGTATTGATCTAAATACTAACCAATAAGGTCTATTTAAATTTATCAGGGGTATATTTATCTCTCCACCCCCATACCTATGATCAATGAACCCGATGAGAAAATATCTTGTTAATAATTACCACAAATACATAAGTTATTCAACCTATAAAAAATACATGAATTGATATAAATAATGGAACACATACTAATTTACACACTGATACCATAACCCATATCAATTTGGTGTAGAAGGGCTGTAACATATCCTTCATCCTTCTATGAGAAAATGTAAAATGAATATAACCAAATTATAAATCAATTTAATAAATTTTTTTAAAAAATTAGAAGAATAACATACTATGAAATACAATAATATTAAAATGTTGACTAAAAATATGTTTTATTCCTCTCACAGTTTCTTCTAGATAGTAGAAAAAATATTCTTTCAATCAGAGTAATTTTACTATAGTTTTATGGAAACATATACTTAAATAAAAAACTCTAATGTCACAAACTATTAAAAAACATATATAAGTGGATCAGAAAGGGAGATGGATGTTACTACCTTTAATTAGTATAAAAAATCATGTTATGACCACTTGTTTCATTATGTGGGTTAACTTAAAGAGAATCATAATGTTGGTTAATTTAAAAGTTTTCTTTTCTGTTGTTCCACTTAAAAAATGAGTATGGAATACTAGGTATATAGTGGAACTCCTATAGCTACTAAGGGGACCAATATAATCTCATTAAAAGGTTACCAACTACATGGTTTCCAGACCTATGTGTCACCCAACTAGTTGCATCACATGAACATTTATGAAACCATACCGAGTACCTGATGGTTTCTACCAAAAACAACTATAAAAACTTCTAAAAAACACCAGAATCAGTTACATTACTATTTTACATAGGTTTATAAATACATATCTTATATTTTTTTGTATATAGAGACACTAAAATTATCACATAATTAAAAAAATCTAAAAAATAAAATTTCCCATGTACTCAACTCTAATAGAATTATATATATCTTGGTTTTACTAAATTTCAAGGGCTCATGTAATTTATGAATAATTTTTGAGGAGATACCCTTTTACCAATATAGTTGAGATGACTTACTAAAACATAGTTTTTTAGAAACCCAATAATTAATTGGAACGAAATAAGATAAATTTATAACATGTAACTTTACAATGATGTTCCTATTTTTCCATGCTTCTTCTACAAGATCTTAATTGAGTTCACTAAGAAACAATTGACATTCCACTTCATCTTAAGGAATTTATTGGATATATACATATCTATATTATAGAAAAGTAGCATCTCTCCCATGTATTTTTCTAGATCCATTACATAGATAGATAGATATATATATATATTGTGTGTGATTTGAATAAATATTTTTTCAATTAAATTTTTTCATAGTATCATGTAATCATAAATCAATAATTGTGATCAATATATATATATATCCATTTACAATACATGGATACCACTATTTACTAAAAATTTAGTCTATTATGTTAATCTTTTTATAAAAATATAATATTTTATAACTGTTTATAACTCCAACCTCATAATTTTAAACAATTTTTAAACATTTAAAATAATTATATGGATGTTTAAACTCCATAAATCAACAACATATAATGATTGAATTAAATATTATTCATTGGGTGGTCTAATCTAAAAAATTAAATCATTTATGGAAAAAATTATTCACTGAAATTCAACAAACCATTTAATAATGGAATTCCCTATATAATTTCAAACACTAAAAAACCCCTTACATGGTTTATACCAACACATTATGAGTTATATATAGTGAATATTTCTATTAATATCCAACTTTAACTGAATACCCCTATTATTGTCATATATATAATTAATTTATAAAATACGTAATAACATAGGAAACAATATTTAAAACACTATTTTAATATTTTCTAAAACACCTTTTTAGAAAATCTATCACTCATCCTCATTGTATATTATATAATATATATAAACATTTGGATGTAGATCCAAATATTCATTGGGATATCCACTAAATACAATTTTAGGATAACTATCAATGTTTTTTATGACCATAAAACATAATCCTCATTTATATAACCTCAAAATGTAACCCCATATGAATTTTTATAAATGTTAATAATAATGAATTCCATAATTACATTTTTTTTAAAATGTAGCCTTTAACGAGGATTTATTACAACTCATGTTATAGAGGAATCTATAATTATATTTATCAAAACAATTTACCTCCATATATATATATTTACTAGTTGAATGATACACCAGATATAACAATGATATAATTTTAGAGTCCAACAAAACAATTGACTCTGAGATAATGACTTTTTCAATCTAGTATATCACATTCATACATAATTTGTTCATTGATTATATCTTGACCAGATGGATGAGCACCTCACAATTCCCTATCCCAGTCAGAATATCACATCACATGTCCATCATCCAAATAGATAGGTACATCAGATTTTCCATTATTTTTATGGAAAATAATTCCTCACACTATCAATCTCATAGGAAAAGATGATATAATGGTTATACAACAGGACAAACTCGATGTTATTTATACATTGACAAATGATGTGATCATTAACATACTAAAAAACGCTCTGACCGGTGTGGAATGATTATTTTAATAATAAAGTTACAAAAATAAAAAGTTTCTCATTCTATGTATCTTATTAACTACAATTATGAGGATTTAATATGACACATTCACCCCAGTTAAACCAAAGTCATACTTTATGACACCCTATCTGGTAAACATAGAGTGTCATCCAATAAAAAACAATGTTGGTAACTCATAATATAATCTTGTTTTCCATTTTCAAAATGAAAATGAAGTAAATAGTTAAACATAATAACTACCTATACTAATGGATGAATATTGATTTGGAATACCAAAAATTTATATTTTGAGAGTTTATCAATCAATACACTTAATATAATATATGTGACTTTTTTGAAAAATTAATAAATTAGATAATGAATTTTATATAACATGATATATTTTATATTAATTACATCTGTTAGTAATACAAAAAATATATATAAGAGTTGGTATTTTGATAATTCATATGATAGACCACTAAATAAGGTGATAGTTTTCAATTAATTTAGGATTTTACTTACCTCATTACATAAAAATATAATTCATTCAACATCAATATGTAAAAATACTATAATTACTCTCCCTAAACTCTTTTAATGGGATGAAATCATGGAATGAATCATGTTTCATTAATGGTGAGATTTGGATTTATAATCCTCATGGAAAATAATTTCAATATGGTATTCAAACTACTCTATATCAGAACATCCAATGTTATGACGTTAATTACATTTTTTTCAAAAAAATGTTTCTATGTTTCTAATTATCATCTTTAAAAATTTTTCATATTAAATATCCTTTCTGATAAGTTGGTAAAAAATCACTATAACTCTTTATATTAATATTATTCTTTATTTGAATATCATAAACTAAGTTATGAAAAAAGGTACATTAAAATTTAATTAGACATTATAATCCTTTATTTTTTTACCTTGTTGACATCTATATATTCAAACACACTCCCACTAACCTCCTTGAATGTATATTTTTCCTAAAATATATTTATAATGCAGAAACTCCATTTTGATATGAAATAAAACATATTTATTTTATGGAAATATTTAAAAAATATACTATTAACAACTAAAACTTATATTGTACTCTATTTTTTAGAATTTTATTTTCAAATGATTATTTTATTTGAAAAAATATTCCATTATTAAGTGGAGTTAACTCTTTCGGTAATATTTTAACAAATAAGGGTAATTTTTTTGTGGGATAAAAAACCTTTTTCCATTTTCATAATTTTTATCTTGTTATATAATTGAGTAAATAAAAAATCATGTATATAGAAACCCTCATCACATATTATTCATAATATATAAAATTATAAATTATTTCACTGATAAAATAAGATAAATATAGAATGAATTTAATAATATTTTATTCATGTACATGTGAGATCTAAAGTAATACAAACCTTCAATCATATTAATGTAGAAACCCCTTTCTTCATCACTTTAATAAATACATTAATATTCTAACCATCAATCTCTCTTTAGATGTGAAATCATTTATATGTGTATATTATTATTATAATATACATCTTGATTAAATATACATCAAAATAAATGAATTTACATCTTTAAAATTAATTACTTCTATGGAATCTCCACTCTTATTCCTAAAAAATGTATTCAAGGAAATTACACCACTAATGGAGTTTTTTCCATAATGGATACACAACCATTCCTTATAATCTCCATTATTAAAATTAAACGAATTCGATAGAGAAAATATATTACCACACTTCTATTAATTTTTTTAGAAAACTTTCAAACTTTAATTTTTGTACAACTGTTATAGAACATGATTTTGAACCTCCCATGCCCTGTTCAATAATCCTCAACAAATTGATGAAATCTATTAAGATATTATTGAAATTAATCATGTTATAATTCATCTTATCCATAAAAAATTCATAGTAGTTATTTTAAAATGAATTCTATTTCTAGAAAAATAATTATTGGTGACCCTAGTCTCTCTAAATAATTTAAGGACATGACCGTATCTAATAGAAGTTTTGAGAATGAAGTATCCTTTTTCATCGTATACTGAAAGGGTGAATTTTAAACATAATATCTCTGGTCTCTACCTTATTATTGGTATATCAATTTCATGTTTATATCATCCCAAATATACTCTTTAATCATATATATTTTTGAATGATGATATACATAAAATATGGAATAAATATAGAGACATAAAGAGTGTGCATAAAATTATTACTATAAGTATCTTTCTCATCTTAACTAGATTTATTAGAAGGATATTTATAATTTTATCTTTCCCAAAATAATTTTCCTTTTTGTCTAATAAAACCTATTTAATTCATATAATAGTTGTCAAATATCATTAAAGAATTATTTTATTTCTATATAATTGATCAAATTGTAATTTTCTAAGATTATGGTGAAATTTTAATTACAATAAAAATATGTATCTATTTATTACCTTATTTTAAAATTATTTATAGAGTAATTTATTTAAATATGCTACTAACAAAAATACAACCCCTGTAATAATAAATAAAATCCCCTAGCAGTCTGAGATCTATATTTCATCAGATCATTAAGCATACTGTATTGTTTTTCTCATTGTTGTGTAATGTCAGTATGTAATCAATTCCATCATATCATATATAAATCATGGAAAATTTAGTTGAAAAATTATTTACCAAATATAAGATATAGAATACCAAAAATACATTTCATAGAGTGTCATATCTCATAGGGAATCCTAATTTAGTATAACATGATTATTATAGAGGAATTTGGGTACCAAATTATTAAGGTTAACAACATCAATAATTCCTTGTAAAAGATAATCCATGGGAACCCTACTTTGGTATGAACCATCTTAGTCAGATGAATGAAGTCTTGAATAATGTTTTTAAAGGAATCTAAAATGTAGTATTTTAAATTAAAATTTAAAATATCATCATATTATCTCAATTATTCACCTCAGGTATGCATGATTCTAATGATTTAGTTATATATCATATACATTAAAAAATTAATATTTTTAAAACTCTTTAATGAATAATGTTTGGACCTACTGATGTGCCACCCACGCTGAATGTTTGATGATTGTTCCTACCTAAACCCACTTCAACAGTTGATGGGATAGTAACTAATACTGGGAAGACATATCTGACTCTTTAGAAATTATTAGACTATATCAACATGTAATATATATATATAAATATATATATATCCAATTTTGTAAATAAAAAAAGTGTAATACATATACATAATAAAATATATTCAATACCACACATTCATGATTCATCAGGTAGGAATACATAACTATAAAAGAAAAATATAGGGGAACTATATAGTAATCAATCCTTTGAATCTAAAAATTAAAAGGCAAAATAAAATCATATTCACTGTGTGTAGCCCTAGAATGATCTCCATCCACAATAGTTATGGCCTCCATCAAGGACCTCAAAGATCCATCATGAATTATTAAGCATAAACAAGCATCAGACAAGATAATCTATGATGACATCTAAAGATATAATCTCTAATCCTATGCATTGTAACCATATATAGAACACATGTAGGAAAAATACCAATACGTGTATGAGTGTAAACATATGCATTAATATTCCCCATAACCATAAGATAAAATAAAAGTAATAGGTTTTCTTAAAATTATATCATGGACAAGTAACCAGAGGTGAACAATGAAGAATAACTCAAATATTCTCCCCAATTTTATTTATCAAGTAAGAAAAGAAGTTCCTAATAATCTCATATATAATCCTCAAAAAACATACCACATGAGTAATTAGGTCGCACCATGAAGAAAATAATCCATGATATCATAATTCTAAATCCCATAACATAATATATCTTGAAAGAAACCCATGGGGTGTCAAGGTGTTAAATGTACCAAATAATCATAAACATATCATCCATACCAATAGATTCACCACTTCTTGAATCTGATAATGATAGACTACTTATCATTGAGGCATTCTCATCTTTTGAGGGAAGACGACATCCTTAAATCCATTAATATTATCCCACTGATCAGGTATATGAACTAAGAAAGTTAATAATCCTATATAAAATCACATGAACTATTACGTAGGATCAAGAACATATGAAGGTGGGTGAAATTCCAACTCTAGTAAAGGATCATATCCCTATATAATCTTTTAAACAAGGGAAATACTGAATCTGCAGAGGAAGGATTGTTTCCTCAAATATGTGGGGAGAATAACCAACCCTATGATCCACATGTTGAGGATCCCGACTATAGAAATTTGTGGGGGAATATAAAAAACCCTATATGATCGTGGTGTGGAAAAATCTCAAACTGACACAACCACACCACAAAAGTGAGTTTTTGACCTAAAAAACACATTATAATCATGCCAAAACCTAGTATTCATCCTTAATGTTATTGAAATTTTTTACATGAATATTAGAAAATATCCTATTATGGAAAAATAGGCCATACTGTCTTGATATAAAAGGAATATTACTTATTATTGGGTATTCATTCTCCCAAATTAAACACCAAGATAAGAATTTTTTTAAAACATTTTATGAATGTAGATTCGTGGCCATCTAGTGCCCCCTATGGAACACCACATGGTTTATATTAGTTGGGTGCATTCATTTGAACCTGTTAGCCCCCCCTTGGCATGGTCATATATTCCAATATTTCTCAGGGTAGGTTGGGTCACCCAATATTTTACTGTGTGTTAACTAATGTAGATGGCCTAGATTCATGAGCATGGATAAGGGGTTAGACCCACATAGGTCTTCACATGTGCATGCACTGCTAGAATGACCTAGGAGGAAACTCACCTGCACCGCTTATCTCAATGTTCATGCTAGATGAGCCACACATGTAGGATAAACACCACCAGTAGGGACTGTACCAGATTTCCCATTTGGTAACCCCCTCCCATTGATCTTGGTGGACCAGGTAGACCACCAACCCAAGTCCATTCCCAACTATAAGGGTAGCCAACCTACCGTATGTGAATTATAGATCACATTAGTTTCTAACCATATTTCACCCACATTTATACAATTTTGGATGGTCTCCACTATAAAAACCATAGGCTACGATGTTGGACACTCTCCTCCTCCCCTCTTTACTTCGGATCACTCTATTCAAATAATCCATGTCGATCAATATCATGATATATAACCATATAACTTATTGATTCACATCTCTATAATAATATAATCCAACTATAGGTCTAATATTCACCATCCAAAAATGAGAATAAATATAATTATATATCAGGATTATAATAGAGATAGAGTGAGAGAGTGGATGAAGAATAATATGACCACTTCTCCATTGATCATCTCTATCACAATAACATTGTTAGTGTATCCCAAAAAATTATAATAATAATAAAATTGATGGTTTTTTAAATTAAAACATAAATACTAAACATTATTATCATAAATGTATTGTTAAATTAAAGATGAATGAGGATATCACTTTTATAAATTTGAACATCAAAATTCTTGAGGTAGAAAAACTAACAACTAAAAATAATTCTAACAAATGTTCCTTGGAGAATGTATCCTAATAAAAACCCATTATCCCAACCTCAATATATGATCACTAATTTTTGAGTGTTTCATTCATGTTTCAATTATCAATCCCTAAGGTTCATTCTATGATCCCTCTTAACAAATCCTTTCAATGGTGCTAAAAATTACTAGGTTGCGGCTAAACTGGGGAATTATTGTAAATGGGATTATATAGATGATAGTAATAGGGTTATATAATTAACAAAAAATAATGAAGAAATTATATTCCTAAATATTTCAATCTTTAAAATCTTTACTCATATTTCCCCTGATGACCAAGTCTAGGGGAATATGAAGACAATATAAATTATACCACCCTAAGGTAAACCCAACATTTTTAAGACTACCATCATGTTAGAATTTTAGTGCAACTCTCCATTTATAATGAGAAATATAATTCTTGAGAATTAATATATAAGGGATAAAAAATATTTTTATAAATGTTATATTTTTATTGAGGCCCCAATAGTCTAATATTTATTTTATTTCCATAGTCATAGAGTGAATACAAAAACTCCCAATTAATGAAACTATTAGTTAATTGGTCGGAGGTCCTCTAATAGGGAAATTTTACCATTTCACACATAATGTGGTCAATGGAATCTAAAAATAAAAATTGAGTTAATTATCTTTTGAGAAAAACACTGGTCACTATATCTTCCCTATCTTAGAAATATCTATTCATTGAAAAAGAAACATCAGGGACTATTAATCAATAATCTCATGCAACAACCATGTCTAGAAAAAAATCCAACTTTGTTTTGAACATCCATCATCGTTTAAGGTCTAGTCACTAAGAAAACTCAATAAACCGCTTCCCAATAATGGAAAAACATATTTCATCACCAAATATATTGTCCTTATCCAACCTCAAGAATGATCATAAAAGAAACATACATTTGACCAATGATGATCTTTTTAATATTTTTCAGTTAAAACCATCTACCCAGAAGATTATACCACCTGATTGGATGATGTTAAACACTAAAAAATCCTTACCTATCAAGATATATAATGTGTACATAGTTATAATGCGTGGAATATTATTCCCTAATTCATTTAATCATAATTATATATAGTTTTTTATGAGATAAATATATCTACACAACACTCCAACATGGAGAAAATTACCAATTGTTTCTCTAAAATCTAAATTCATTGAGGTTCCATGTTCTTAATATCAACATCAAATTATATACTATTAACATCTAATAAGACATCGACACCAATGTTACTATCTCTTATATCATAATTTACATGATCCATAATTCCCATCATCGTTACAAATATATATGGGAATCTCACATTTGTTTCCCAATCATCTATATAATTTCACCTACTCTTAAGGAAACAATAGTTTGGATTTCAACTTTATTTTACAAGACTTATTGTTGAACACATTAGGAACAAAAATAACCATATAAAATATCCCTATAATGAACCACTGCCCATTGTGTTTCCTAGTATACCATAATATGAACCACACATCTCTGACCATTTTGATCACCCTTTATTAAATCTAGACCCCAAGATTACACCTTCCTAGGTGGCCAAAATCTACTAAATCTTGAGAAAACCTCAGCCAAGACATAGTAAGATATTCCACATGATGACTACACCCCACAAACAACAAATGTATATTCTGAATTGAGGGTCATACTAAACTATAGTGTTATTGAGTATCTATTTCTATTATAATATTTAATATAAAAAATGAGTGGACTATTATCCACCTTGAAAATTGGGTTTCATTCTCCCTCAAGTAAAATCCTCCTGTTCTTACTCATTGGAACACATGGTCACACTAGAACACTAAATATAGGTCACTATTATGATCCTCTCTCAAACAAGAGATGAGATTTTCTCCACAACCATCACATAAAGATGAAAAATGACTCATTATTTATGAAGAAATAATCACTCTAAAGCTGGTATCTTATGAACATCCTATGTCATCCAGACATAGATTCCAATTCTAGAAATGTCAATAGTCATTCCACTACTACTCGAATAATATATGATTAATATTCATGTCCTTAAATTAATAAAGGCCCGTTCCACTCAATAAATTATTATCCAAAACATCAAGAGTTTATTGTAAAGGTTCTAATATAATGGAAAGATAAAGGATGATTCATCAAACACATAACAAGATAATAGATGAATGGATACTAGGAATGAATTTATTCACATTCCTTATAAAAGTTATAGGGTATTCATTACAGCACATATAAAAAAATTAGTTCCATTTATAAAATGTGATTTTATGAGTACATTGGTCTTTCAGCAACTGAAAATAATATTTATCCCTTGAAAATTATTTTTTATTCCTCCATACCTAAAGGGATTGATTTAGCACCAAAATCGTTTTTGACTACATCACATAAATTTACTTTCATGCATCTATTATTTTATCACATTTTACATTTAAAAAATATATAAACTACAATATACTAACCCTATATGTGGTTATGATGATATAATCACACTAAATGTGGTGATTGAATGACTTTTAAAATCAATAAAAAATTATCAATCCAATAAAGATTAGTCTTGGGGTTACCCCAGAGTCTCTAACTCCTAAAAATATTTTTCAATTCCTTATTACTATAATTATTATATCTAATTATCAGACACTCAATTTGCGGTACCCTAACCTTAGTTAAATCATAGAAAACTAATTATCCCCTATAACATAATAAAATAGAACATCAATTCTGGGAATGGATACTAGTTTTTAATTATCACCTGACTCAACATTTGATAGTCAATAAAAATATTGCTCATGTCTTCCTTATTAACAAAGAGTATGAGTGAAGCCCAAAATGAACTTTGGGGATTAAAAAATAATTTCACCTCTAGGTCTTAAATCATAAACATAATTTCTACTAACCATGTATCTACAATTCAATGGAATGGAATTGAAATATGCATCATTCTAGGGAGCATGTCAATAGGCAACTTGAAATCTCTCTATGGTGAAAAACCAATAAATCATCTAGAATGAACTCAGGGCATGAACACACCAAAATAATTATCCTAACTCCCATGAATTGGTCATTATTATAACGAAACACTTATGAAAACTCTCATTAGATTATACCCAATAAAAAATCAACAGCCCCAACCCTTCCTAGTCTAGAGTCCCACTCACCCTAGAAAACATGAGTGACACCATCGGTAGATAAAAACTAAATATAATAGAAATAAATGTATATGTATGTAATAAAAATATTCATACAATACACTATGATATTCAAATAAATGATTTCAAGATAAAGAACCCAGAAATCCCAAACCACCTCAATGTATACTGTCACCACCTGACATGTGGGGAACATGAATCTTTCATTGGACTATTTCCAGAAAGGCATGGAAGGATCTAAAAATAATGACATAATATATGAATGAAATCCCAAAATGCAAAAAAAAAATTGATTATATAAAATAATGAGTAAATAGAGTATCAAAAAAATATAACACTATATAATATTAAGTCAACATTGTACCTCTTACAGTAGTTATCCCTTCTTTAGGTTCCTCTAGAAAAAACTCTACCAGATAATGTCATCAAAACATAGCCATATGGAAATACCCTTTAACATGAATATGATACCCACACCCCATAAAAGAATCAACATAAATATATGACCATTTGGTGAATTTGGATCCTTCATTACTTCATTGGGATATCTTCTCACAAAAATTTTTCCTAAGGACTAATCACCTGCAATGATGAATAGTCCTAAGAGAATCATTATAATGAGGTTGCGTAGGACCATGCCTCACACACATGTAGAAAATAACATGTTACTTCTCTGAGGAATCCCTTGAAACTATCCTCGTAGAAAACGAAAAAAATTGGGCTTCCTTTTCTAACCTGAAGAAGCACCATTTCAAACAGCAGCATCAACTAATGTTCTGAAAAAACATGTCCTTCCAGATATGTCTTCCTCATCCTAATATACTTTATCCACTACCTATAAAATGGTTTGAATGAAAAAATAACTTTAATCAACTAAACATTGTCCCTAATACCAATCTCGAACATCCAATACTTTATGTTATCATTAGTGTCAAGCTCTAGTGATAGATGTACCAGCACATCAAAATAGTGATGTACATTTTTATTGAGTACTTCAGGACGGTATTGTCCCCATTCCCCAATATATGAAAAAACAACAAATTTTCATCGTGTAATGTATGAGGTTAAAAATTATGATTAAATGTCTTCTTGAAAGAATCCCATGTAAGACCTTCATGAAACATAGATTTCACAATTGAGCCCCACCATCTTATTCTTGGTCCCTTGAGTGTATACATGGAAAAAACCACATGAGATTCTTCAAGAGTATTCAATAAGATTAAAATCATCTTAATCCAATAAAGCTACCACTCAGACTCTTGTGATCCTTTGAAACCATGGTAGACAAATGGATTCGTCTTGGTAAATTATGATTAATGATCCACTACTCATCCTAGATTTACTCTTCCCATTGACCTTAGAGTCATAATGGAAAGGATCGTGACCTAAACCAAATAAGGTTATACTAGAGGATCCATCTATAAAACCTACCTCATGACTTCAACTATCATATTTTGAATATGCATTCTAGGAGACATTTTATATTAAACAAAATATAATAACTAATCATTCATGAAAAAATCCATAACCATTGAAAAAAAATTATTATAAAAAATCGTTTAAAACAATAATAATTTCAAGTAGTTATGAATTAAATAACAAAAGGACAACACCTTTAGAAAATAAAATTCCCAAATAAATAAACTCCCCAATTAGTTTATTCAAGTTACCTTAGACATGCCAAATCTACTGAAATTGTATTTTGGTAAATTTAAGTAAACATCCCACACAATTTATTCATATAAACCTATAAACCAGGTCTTGGAATTAGTAAATATTTTTTGACCACCCATGGAAACCTGGATTTAGTCATTGGAGTGAGCTATTTGTGACCCATTTATGCACATACTATTTTAATTTCTACAATACTAATCCTATCTACCCATGAAACAGAACCAATTCAGGTTGAGCTGATAATAATTAGGCTCAGTGACCCCTCTGATACCAAATTGTAATTGACCAACCCTGGTCAACCAGACTAATCACCCAAGTCATCCCACAATGTGTGGGGTAAAACAATGAAAACCAATCCAGCCTTTCATATGAGGATAACAAGCGATACATTTATAGTAAAAAGTGGAAATAAAGGGTGATACAACTACGCCAAATAGGCTAAACCCAAAAGGACCACAAAACCAAAAAAAAACTATTCTCGACATGACTAATAATAACTTCTAAATTATCCCCAACCAAGATAAAATATGTAAAGAGAGGAAAACATGCCATAGAATTCCAATCACTTTACCAAAATCCTGAAAAAGAATGTCTATAATCACCACAATGTTAGATGTATTGTGTGATAAATATATTCCCATAGGATACCACCAAAGAATCGTCACAAGTTCATATAAAAATAATGCACAATATAAAGGCTTAAATAAAAATAGTTTTACAATAAATTTTTGAAATAAATTAATTTAAAAACATTTTTAAAATTTACCAAATTTTTCACAAATTGTGTGTCATATTTTCCAAAATTTAGATACAATGAAATTAAATATAATGATTTTAAATTTATATTTCATAAAATATACATGAAAAAATATATCCTGCAATAAAAAATCTGAAAAAATGAACCTTCCAGTTGGTCTAAAGTCTGTGGGATAAATATGTAATAGACACTCACTAGCCCAAAAAGTCATAAGGTTTAATCCAACTAATATCGAGGCCTACCATAGACCATCAACATAAAAGTGTTTACCTCCTAGTTATTTCATTCACAATAAGGATAGTTGTGTCACTTTTCCATCCCACCCAGGGTTCCCACAATGCAAATTTTTCAATTTCTATTTTATAAAAAAGAACAAATTTTATAAAACCATTTCAATTACAAGAAAATCATGATTCATGTATTAAAAATTCATTTTCAATTTAAAATTAAATATATTATTATTACAAAGAAAACACTCCTTTTCAAATTGGGACCCATTACATTTTTAATTTAAAAAAAATGAAATTTCATTTCAAATCTTATGGAAATGTAGATAAAAACAATAAATTCAAGATATTTGAACACTTGTGCAGATCCACCTAGAAAGTGGATGTTGAAAACTGAGGCACCTTTGATGACAGCTATTGGGAACTACATGTTTATCTTTCGAAAAATAATTCATGATAACAGACTAATGATGATTGATAGAAAACATGGTCTTATTACTAATCCCTATAAGAAGAAGTTACACAACCATAAACAAGAGCAAAGCCGAGAGGAATGGATTACCCGAAGAGATGAAGCACATAACCTTATAGATCAATCGCTGAATGAATTTCTCTATATGGGAATGAATCCACAAAAATTTCCTAGGGATGGTTCTAAGGTTGAGAGCGGATAGATTCAAAAGGAAACAAGGAAACATATAATTCATACTACATAAAAAAACACCATGAAATTTACATAATGTGTATCCAATTAACACATCCTATATTTTGGGGGCCTGTATATTCTAAAAAACCCAAATCCTTTTTAATTAAATTCACATTTCATTGTATCATGGGATATAACTATTACATGGCATGTTAACTATTTTTTTCCATTTACCCAGTTCCTGGATTCTTCATAGCAGCCATTACATAATTTTTACGCAACCTAAACATTGTGTAAGAAAAAAAAAGTATAATAATGTGTAGGAATTATATTAAAAAATATTAGAAATAACTAACTTCACCATTATAGGTTTTATTCAAATTAATGGTTGGAAATACATTCTTAGTGAGAAAGGAAATCAAATGGACAAAAATAACATATCTGACAGAAAGGTAACATGGAGTTACAAGTGATAACAAAATTTTACGATGGAGTAGGGAGATCATTTACTTATATAATATGTTACTAAATTTCTATAGTTAGTTATCATTTCCCTGATCTCCATATAATTGATTATCTTAAGGTAATATGTTTGAAAATGGTATTTATTATCAACATTAAAATGTTTTTAATTATCCATTGCCTATTGGCCTATAGAAATATAGCATATTAAGAGGGTAAAGATGTGGTAATTTTTTTGGGAATATAGGTATAAATGGAATTTCTTCTGGATCTAGGATAAGTTACTGCTCCTCCTCTAGCTATATGAGATATTGATATAAACCTCATCAATCTATAAATATGGGTTATAGAATTATTTAGGTTCACTTCAAGTAGATTCCTCAAGGTGCAATCTAATTACATGTCATCAATTTTATAAGTAGAGTCATATCAGTCGAAACTAAACATAGGTTTTTTGGATGTTTTTACTGTATGTGATTTTATATCGTTTTTAGGGAATCCCATGGAATCCTCCATATGGGAGTGGAGTTGGTTTTTAGTTGTTTATTAGTTCAATTTGGGATCTCACCCTTAGCTGAACGGGGAATATCATTCATTTATGAAGTCATAGTGTGGGATTGGTTCAACAAAATATTTATCCAATAAACATAGAACATAGGGACATTGCGTCCAGTCCATCCACCATGTGAGGTATGACTTTCATTTATTCTTCCATGAAATTGTATTTATTTTATATAGTTTTTTACATTAATTTATTTTGGTATATTCTCATGAATCATGGGGTATAAAGCAAGAGTTAAGGAAATTTATGATTGATCAGCTTACCCCATTGGGAATGAAGTAGGAGAAAGGTTTTAAGTGTATAGATTTCAAGGTTTTTTTATCATCATGGATATTGTGTGGTAATTACTAATGTTAAACATAGATGTTTTCAATGTAATTATCATTATTAATTCTACGATTAGTTATGAATTTTAAATTAACTATTATCAACGTCGGTTCTAATTTGTATCAATTCATGGGAGCACTTACATCTTTCAGTGTAAGTGGTGACCATATTCATTGAAGGAAGAAACCATTGTTCTAATGGTGGGATTGATATCATGTTAGATATTCATGTTTTTGATTGATGATTTGGAACTAGACCTGAATGTTCATCTTCCAGTGGTGGAGGATTGATACCATGAGGTTTTTCGGATGTATTTTTTTCAGATTATTTCCTTATAGAGATGTCAGTTTCACTATAAACCCACTCCCCAAGATGAGCCAAATTTTTTTCCCATCATACTAAATGGATCCCTCTATGTTAAAAGAATAAAAACATTTGTTATGGAATCTTTATAGAAATGAAATTTATCATTATCAAATTTCATAGTTGGTGTCACATGTATATTTTACAAAGAAGAAAGATGGGAGACTGAGAATTTGTATATATTATCACAAGATGAATCAAGATACCATTAAGAATAAATATTCATTTACTTGAATAGATGATATTTTTGACCATTATAAGGGATCCTAGTAGTTTTCAAAAATCAACATCATCATAGGGTACCTCAAATTTAGGGTTCAAGAAGAGAATATTTCTTATTCTTCCTTCAGGAACTGGTATGGTAAATTTTTTATCTAGTTATTAAATGTGTCCAAACTAATTCTCATCTAGTATTTATATATTTGATGATCTAGACCATTCATCAATTTTTTGAATATTTACTGGTCATTTTCATTGATTATATCTTAGTTTATTCAAAAATAGTTGAGGACCATTAAAAAATCTATAGGTTGTTTTCAGAAAATTAAAATAGTGTTTTGTGTATGATATATTTTCTAAATTTCTGTTCTGGATCAAGTACGTCATGATTTTGGGCCTTGTGATATCTAAGAAAGGGGTTTCAGAAGATCCAGTTAATATTCATGTAGTATTTTCATAGGATCAACCCAAAAACATGTATGATAATGTGATTTTTTAGTCTTGGATAGATATTGAAGGTATTTTACTCAACAATTCATCATTCTTGCTTCAACATTGGTTTCTTTCACTCAAAAGGTGGAGAATTTCGAGTGAAGTGAGATTTTATACATATCTTTTGGTCATTTACTGGTCTGGTAGTAGTCAGCTCTAGTTCTGAATCTTCTTGATCCACGTAAGGTATATGTGGTGTGTTTTGACAACTTATGTATTTGGTTGGGGTGGGTGAGGACATAGGATAATCATGTGGTGGATTATGTCTCTCATTGACTCTTCCCACCAGTATTCTGGAATGGAATTTTTCAATCATATAATTCAATCCAAATATATAAACATTGTTCATCATGATTAACCCTACTATTAAGGCTCATAGAATAGTGGTTGGATGATTTATTATGATGAAATTAAAATATATAAAGTAAGCTTCATTTTATAATACCAGAATTCCGAATTAGTTTCAAGTAGTATATTGGCGGATTGCAATTAATCAAATAATGTGTAATTATATGGGAATTGAATGAATATTTTTGAAGGATTTCAATTAATTTTGACCAAATTAATTGATTCAACATAAACCAATTACTACACTTTGTTCAAAAAGTTATTATCAGTCCCTATGATTTATATGAAACTTTTATAGTGGAAAATGAAATGAATATTTTTTCATCACTAAATATATTACAATAATATTAGATTTCATTAATAATAAATCACAGGACACGGTATATTAATAGGGATGGGATGATATTGGTTTCTTAATATAATTCTATATTGACTAGAATAACTAGGTCTTTATTTATGATTCAATTAAGTTCTTCCCCCTTAGTATCGATTCTCAGATCTGAGTGGATTAGCCATAAATAGTGAAAATATAATTCTAATTTTGCGAATGAAGTTGATTATAATTATATATCATTATAATAGAAACATTTAAACATAAATAATTAAAATAAAAATAACTACCTAAAAATAGAGAATGTATAATGCAACAGAAATTGGAATTTAAAAATAACTTGTCTGCACGTATAATTGAAGGGGGAAAGGAATATAACATGAATTAAAAAAATAGAATAAATTGTTAAGGTTCAAAAAGTTTCAAATGATTTCTATCTAAAAATTTAAATTCACCTTGTTATTTATTTGAAAAAATCAGTCATTAAGTAAATGTTAATCAACATCGTGAGCCAGTAAGCGACCCTTTTGATGCATATATGTAATGAAGATTAAAATCATGAACTCTTTATTATAGTGTGAATAGAAAATTAAAATATTAATAGATTGGTTATTTCTCCACTCATGGCATATAACCACCCATGAAATGTTTTGAATCTTCACTAAGAGATTGCTAGTGCATATACATCGAGAGGTTCACGTGGATAATTTATTTCACGTGATGAGTTTTTGAGATTTTAGGATTCATAGATTTAATTACGTTAATGGATTAAAATGGGGACCTAAAATAAATTATTTGTAACTTTATTCAATGTTTCACATCATTAATGGATGATTCATGATGCGAATAGTATGCAATTTTATCTTTTCAGAATTATTTTTTCCAAAATCATTAATTTCAAACTATCTTAAAAAACCTATAAATTTTAGGGAATCACTACATAAATAAAGAATGAAAATAAAAAAAAATATATTAAATGAAAAAATATAAAAAAATTAAGGACCCATGTTTTTGTGCCCAGGTAGAATTATTTATGAATTTGAATTTTGGCAATTAGTAGATTTTCTGTTCATAAAATCGAGCTTCCAAATATAATTTCAAGATTTGGAACACCACTATGTGTTGTTTTTAGACTTTGGATAAGTCCCGAGAGGTATCCCCAGGTGTCTTGTTGAGTTTTGGGAGCCTCAAACCCCAAAACACATGTTTGGCTCGACTGACCGAGGTGCATGGCTTGTCTAAAATAGTGAGAACCCCAGTAGCAAATCATGTGGCTTAAACCAAAGTAGATGGAGGTGTTTCATGGAATTCAAAAGGATTTACCAAACAATGATCTAATACCAATTTTTTAGTACCACATATGTAGTAACTAAGAACTATACACTTCCTGTTTGGAACATAGTTAAGAAAATAATATAGAACAACATTGCGAGGTGGGTTTCCTAAGAAGTTGGAGCCGTATAGTTGGCGCATGGTTTAAGCAAACTGTGCCTCAAAATATTGTGACCCACTCATTAGGGAAAATTTTCCATCGTTTCTTTAATTTTTTTTTGAACACATTTCAATATTTTTCATCCCACTCCAGTCATGTGGGATCCTATCCCTTCGCCTTGGGATCCAAATCCTCCATATTATAGGGATCAAGATTTCTCTTCCATCGAAAGTTTGAATCGAATGCCATTCATCCCTATGGAATAATCTTGGTAAGTTCTCGATTTCTTTTGAACCATTATTCATTTATTCTCCTCTCGACCGAGTTATTATGGTGAAATTTCATTTTCCCTATTTTAGGGAGGATGTGCGTTTGATTGATTTTTAACAAATTTTTTAGAATTAGACCTCAATATTCAAAGAGTTGAATATCTTAAGCATGTGGTAGGTAGTGTATACATTTTACTTAAATTTATTTTTATATATATAGTGTCATTGTGTTACACACCGGAATTTTCCACAGGTTTCTTCAGAAATGTTTTCTTATTTCTAAATTAGTTTACACGCTTATTATTACTCCCATTAATGATTTTATGGAAATAGAGGATGGTAACTTCAGTCATAGACATGTCTTTAGTGTGCTGGATCATTTTTCCCCTTGATAATTAAAAGATTAAAGGCCCAAAATGGATATATTGAATTTTAAATGGATGAATAATGGAATGGAACATTGTAGGATTTGGGATGATTTATAATGGCACCCACCTATGTTACATGATGAAACATTATGATGAAAATTTCAATTTTGGTCAGTTTTTAGAAAATTATTATTAAATGTGAATTGATTTATGTTATGTGAATGTGACATTTAATTATTTTAAATTAATTTTTTATAAAAAAATTCATGTTTATTTATAAAACCCCTTGGATGAGATGCATTTTATTCTAAATTACAATGTGGTGACTAGTCAGTTAATGAATGTTTTGAATAATTATTTTTTCCACTATTCATTGATCTAATTGTTTGATATAGTGCTTATTTAATACATAGAATCCCAAATGTCCATAGTTGAATTATAAATACTTTTCTTAAATATATAATGAACCTAATCACTTTTTAAGTGATTGGTCTATTTTACAACATGAATATCTTTTCCATGAAATCTCACTTTCCTTGAATTCCTTAAACGAATTAAGTGAAATGAAATTGAATTGGGTGGTACGACCACACCTCATTTTATATTTAAATGAAAATTGATTAATAGAATTTAATTAAATTATTTGAATTAAATGAGATTTAATGGGTGTAAGGACACACCATATAGTGTATTCATATGTACATGATTAAATCTAAGTTTTATTAAATAGAAAGCCCTTAATAATGAATGGTATTTTTAATTATAAATAATGAGAGGCACTTCGTATTGTATATTATTTAATAAATATTATGATGATGTGATATATGTTGTGGAAAAATGGTAATGGATTTTTATCATAGAGGCATCACACTCCCATACATTGTGTGTTGATTCATGGTGTCTCACACTATTTACATTATTTGGATGGTGTGTAGGACTCCCCATGTCACTTCATAAGTGTTCAAATAATGGAGTACTAACTTTTTCAGTGTTGACTTGATGTAACACTCACCATATCGAGGGAATAACATGATTTCTCGCAATCATTACAATATGATGGGAATGTACCACTTGACGTGAGCTTATAAGATCATTCAGACTCGCTATAGATGAATGAGTTATGCCATGGTCCATCCATCACACTATATTCTAGGTATATGGCCACACACATTTGCGTGAACTTGGTTCATATAGGTGGATGGAATATATCAATGATAAGTATATATATATATAATTATTAATAAATATATATACAGTGAATGGTTAGAGATATTTTTATCGGCCATGAGTCGAATCTGGTAGATCCTCCAAGTGTACATCAAGAAACTGAGTGGGGTGGTTGTTACTTATTTCAGTATTTTTTATTTATTCATATTACATGAACACTATTTTACTTATTATTCATAGAGTAGATTTAGTTTTAGAATGTAGTGGTTGTAATATAATGTGATTTATATCTCAGACCCTGGTCGGGATGCCATTCCACTAGGGTACCTGAGTAGACATCATGTTCATAGGACCATGGATTATTTCTTAGACATAGGAATTAAGAGAATAAGACTAAGATGGAGCTCAAGATTATAATGTAAATCTCCCTTGGGGGATTTTATTTCTTTTCATTATTCATGTATTATTTTTTGTATATTATATGCTTACTATTTTAGATTTTTATTAGTATCTAGACATGCATTCATTGTTATATACCAAAGTTGTCCAGCATTTATTATTCAGCTTATATTATTCCTATGAAGATCGGTTTTTTACTACTTTTGTTGTAGATTCTTATTTATTTTACGGTTATGAAACTATGATATGTGTGTATATTATCCCAACTATCACCTCTAGATAACCTCACAATTTATTATAAACCTCTGGAATGTGGGATGGTACGGTTGAGACCACGTTACACACTTATCTAGCTACTAGTTTAGTGGTTAGTAATGCCTAATATAACAAAGTTGTGTCAATACCTTCTTTTTTTACATTTTTTTCTATTTATGTGGTAGTATAGAGGTGTCTATGAATGTATCAGTTCTTGGTGAATAGTCATTCCTAGGATTGATCAACCCATGTATGCGGAAAAGTCAAAGTGGTGAGGGTTGGAAATTTTATTTGTATAGTTCACTATTGTAGATTATTGTGATTTCAACTTGATTTATTTGTGTATATAATACTACATATTGATTTATGAAATTGATGTTATTTTACACTGGGATTTTTGTGTCATAAATAAATCATTACATTAATCATTATAGGCCCATAGAAATTTACATGGGATCAATTTTTCATGCCCTATAGTTGCATTTATTGCTTGCTTTATGATTTTTGTTTCATGCCTGGACTGATTATATTCTATGTCAGCTTCTAATCTAGCATTTATTTCCTATGTATCGTTCATTTTTATCTTATAAGCATGTTTTTCTATGTTAATTTCTTATAATAACATGATTGTTTTTCTTTGATTTATGTAAATGGTTGTATCAGATGAATTTATTGGTTTTGATTAAACAGAAAGTAGTTTTCAATTGTAATTTGTATGGGTGCCTTATAATTTGAATAATGAAACATGTTTACATGAACCATCTATAATCACTACTGGAAATTCGGGCTATAGCCACGGTTCTAAACAGTGGCTATAGGCCCTAAAACCGTGGCAATAGGTAATAGCCATGGTTCCTCAAACCATGGCTATGTTTGGTGTGGCTATATGCCTAGACCTATTGCCACGGTTCCAAACCGTGGCTTTAACACTATAGCCACAGTTGCAACCGTGGCTATAGTAAAGGCCGAACATACTTAATTTCCACGGTTTAAAACTATGGCATTATGTTTATAGCCACGGTTAATAATCGTGGCAATAAACCAATATCCACAGTTTAATCCTTGGCTATAGGGTGTCCAAATCCATAAAAATACCCCCACCCCCCCCCCCTCGACACCCCCTGGACACCCCCTCGACATCCCCTGGACACCCCCCTGGACACCCCCCTGCCACCCCCTACCACCCCCCTGCCAGTCCCCCCTGCCACCCCCTGCCAGTCCCCCCTACCACCCCCTTCCAGTCCCCCCTGCCCCTGCCACCCCCTGCTAGTCCCCCCTGCCCCTGCTAATCCCCCCTGCCCCTACTAGTCCCCCCTACCACCACACTGCTTGTCCCCTGCCAGCCCCCCCAGCCCTCTGCTTGTCCCCCTGCCATCCTCCCCTACCCCTGCTTGGACACCCCTCCCCCCTGCTGGACACCCCTCCCCCCTGCCTGGACACCCCTCCCCCCTGCTGGACACCCCTCCCCCTGATGGACAGCCCTCCCCCTGCTGAACACCTTCCCCCCCCCCCCGTGCTGGACAGCCCCTCCCCCCTGCTGGACAGCCCCTCCCCCTGCCTAGACACCCCTTCTGGACAACCCCACTGCCTGGACACCCCTCCCCCTACCACCCATTCTTGTCCCCCTGTCTTTCCCCCCTGCCACATGCTAGTCCCCCCTGCCCCCCTGCCAGCCCCCCCTTCCCCCTGCCCCTGCTAGTTCCCCCCTGCCACCCCCTGCTTGCCCCCTGCCAGCCAGCCCCTCCTTCCCCTTGCCAGTCCCCCCTGCCACCCCCTTCCAGTCCCCCCTGCTAGTCCCCCTGCCAGCCCCCCTTCCCCCTGCCATCCCCCCTTCCTCTGCTAGTCCCCCTGCCCCCTGCTAGGCCCCCTACCACCTGCTAGGCCCCGTGTCAATCCCCTGCTAGTCCCCCTTCCCCCTAATCTGATAACCATGTTTATCTGATATGATAACCACAACATCTTCAGCACTTCCAAATTCAGGTTTAACTTGTACCAATTCACCAATTCTGACATGTTTAGCAGCATGAGATAATATAGGAACAGACTGAACAACATCAGATTTACAGATCATGTTTAGCACCCCTCCCCCATGCTGGACACCCCCCTGCCTGGACAGCACCCCCTCCCTCCCTGGACAGCACCCCCCCACCCTCCCCCCCTGGACACTGGACTCCCCCTGCATATTTACCCCTGCTGGACACTAGACCCCTACTGTACACTGGACCCATACTCCCCCCACCCCTACCAGCCCCCTTGTACCCCTGCTGGACACAGGAATCCCCCTGGAAACTAGTTCTTGGGATTCCCAAATCATATTTACCCCTATTGAACATTGGACTCCCCCCTGGACACTGGACTCCCCCTGCATATTTACCCCTTCTGGACACTGGACCCATGATGGACACTGGCCCCATACTATAGGTTCTTAGTAGGACCACCCCATACTATAGGTTCTTAGTAGGACTTGGGAAACACTTGAAACAAAATTCAGAAGTAGTTATATATGAGTAATCTAGGAAAACATACATATAATTAGTCTGGAAAATAAAACAGAATAAACTATAAAATGTTTATGGAAATAAAATAAAACATATTTGAAATTAGAAAACATTACCAGAAAAACTATTTATCAACGAAACAAACTACTTGGTGAAATCATGGTCACACATGCTCAACCTCAAATAAAATTTGCTTGCATTTCATGTAGTACTGCATTAAACAAAACATTGGAATTATGATTTGAAATAGAGTTACCAGATTTTATAGCACCGTGCTCACTATCTATAGGTGGTGAAATAGTTATACCTGGTGCCTGTGAAGTATCTGTGGGATGTTTTATGATATTTTCCAGATCTGGACAGCACTGCATTTTCTCTATAGAGACATTCATAACCTGCATGGGCTTAGGTTCCTAGAAAACCCTCTTTCGCCCCCTTGAAACTCCCTGGACAACCCCCTTGAACACCCCCCCTGCAACCCCCATGCCCCCCTTAGTCCCCCATGCCCACCCTGCACCCCACTGGAAAACCCCCATGCCCCAACTGGACAACCCCACTGGATAGCCCCACTGGACACCCCCTGCACCCCCTGGACGGCCCTCCCCCCTGCTTAGATAGCCCCTCCCCCTGCTGGACACCCCTCCCCCTACTTGACACCCCTTCCCCCTGCCCCCTGCCCCCTGCCCCATGCACCCCACTGGACAGCCCCCATGCCCCAACTGGACAGCCCCACTGGACACACATCCACCCCTAAAGAACTACCCCTGAATGTTGATTTCCCAAATGAGGCTACCCTCTTAGTGGATCATGTCAAAGAGTATTAGAAAACATATTTTGATGGTGATTTTCCTAGATCGAATAAAAAAATGCTTAATAATTCCAATCTTAATTGAGTAGGCCAGGTGGTTGTCTTTATCACACCAACACAAGACGTCCAATCATCCTTTTTCCTATTTTTATAAGGTTTCACTGATGATGAGGAAAATTATTAGGCTCTCATTACTGGTCATCAGTTATCAGATGATATTTATTTCCCCCAAATGGATATGAAGGGAGAATCCAAGTTAGCCCTCAAATATATTAATGGTGACCGGAGGAGGGGAGTGCGTCGGGGGGGGGGGGGGGGGGGGGGGAGGGGAGTCTGTCGGCATCGGGGGAGGCGTTGTCGTCCGGGGAGGGGGGAGGCGCGGTCGTCCGGGGAGGGGAGTGCGTCGGGTGAGGGGAGTGAGTCGGGGAGGGTTTCCGTAAGAGGATCCAGAGAGAATATTGGCCAAATCACACATATAGCCACAGATGAATTTTCATCCGTTGGTATAACCATGATATAGCCACTGAGAACAACACAGAACATACATTTCTTGGCAGATATTATTTGCGAAACAGGTGGAAGGAATACAAGTTGAAGATGTATAGAAGGTGTGCTGAAGGTTGATAGAAACAGAGGACACACATTTTGTTAGGAATAAAATTGAGAGAGGAGAAAAACAAGAAGGTACAATGGTAAATTTCTGTATTGAGAGCAAGAAGTACAGAGAGAGAGAGAGAGTTACAGTTTGGGGGAGAAGAGGAAGAAGTGGAAGAACCATTCGCCGAGTCCTTGCATAATCTGTTGAAGTCCAAAAAACAATACCAGCAATAGACACCACTGCTGGACACCCCTCCCCCTGGACCACCACCCCTGGACACCCCTGGACCACCCCCCCTGGACACCCCTCCCCCATGCTGGACACCCCTCCCCCCTGCCTGGACATCCCCTCCACCTGCTGGACACCCCTCCCCCTACTGGACACCCCTGCCCCCCTGCCTGCTGCCCCCCTGCCCCCAGACCCTGGACACCCTAGGACAGAACCCACCCTAGGACAGACCCCCCCCCCCCCAGACCCTGGACACCCCAGGATAGACCCCCCCCCCCAGAACCTGGACAGCCCCCCAGACCATGGACACCCCCCAGAACCTACCCCCCTAAACCCAGACCCCCCAAGATAGACCCCCCCACAGACCCTAGACACCCCAGGACAGACCCCCCCCCCCCCACTGGACCCCCTAGACACCCCATGTACAGACCCCCAGGACAACCCCCCCCCAGACCCTAGACACCCCAGGACAGACCCCCCCCCCCCACTAGACCCCCTAGACAACGGATGGATGTCATGGGCAATTTCTAAAAGACCGAATCCGGCTGCTGAAATCAGCAGTAAGTAAGAAGAGGTAAATGAAGAAAAATGAATAAAATTTTCCCAATATACTTGGGGAATTTTATTCATCAGCAGGAAGAAGAACAGAAGAACGGAAGCTGAAAGTTCCTTCCCCGGAGGTGGAGAATGATTTTTTACATCGGATCTATCTAATATTTAATGGAAGAAAGAGGGAGAGGAAATTAAGTAACTCATTACAAGTGGAAGCATCCAACAAATTCTCTTCCAATGGAATAAAATATTACAAAAAAATCTATAAACCTTCTCTCTCCTCTTGTGGCTTCCAGGTGTCCAGGTGGTTAATAATTTGGTTGAGGTGAGGCTGTGGACTCTTTGGGGAAAGCATGAAGGAAACTAAGTTGGACTGGATTTTAAGTAGGATTCTCTTGTTTTTCTGAAGTGGCAGGGCTGATTGGGTCTAAAATAAGTGAGTTGGAACAGGAATTTAGATGAGGGCTTCAAATGTTAAGGGGTCTGGTTTAATTGGTTAGAATTGGGTGAGGTTTGGAATCGTTTTAAAGTGGGATGCCTGGTGGAAAATGTGGGGTTGGTGGCTTAGAAGTTGAGAGGTGGGTAGGCCTGATTGGTAGTCAAGTTGTGGATGGGTTTCCTAGGTGTATCGAAAAATGGTGGGGGACTGGGAAGTAGTTCATAGTGGCTAAATTGAAGTGGGATCTTGGAATTGTAGTAGGGCATCAGTTTGGATTTTTTAGTGAGAGTGTAAATGGCCCTGGAATAGCTGGTTTGATTTTGGTGGGTTGGCCATGGGATTTTTATAGTGCATCGAAAATAGTCACTAGTAGGGCTTGGTTTGGTGTGAAATTCAGTAAAACGGTTGTGGGAACCATCATGGAGAAACTACCAAATACAGAATAGAGCTAGTCTCCTCTAGAGCGAAGACCCTTCATGGAAACTCTTCAAGCAAACCAGGTCTCCAGTTGCACCTTTTTCCATAACAAACAAGCCCTGTTTGCATAGGCCCAAACAGACCTCCCTTTGCCAGCTTGTGGGGAAATGTTGGAACTCCAGCATGAAATAGGCCCTCAGAATAGAACAACCTCTTTGGAATTGCATCAAACAGACTGTGTGCAGCCTTTAAAACTCAACTTGGCAGTGATCATCCTCCTCCAATGAGTGCTACATGAGATGAGGGAATTATGGAAGGAATTTCATCTAAAACATCCAAAAGCAGACATTGAATTTCCATCACAACAGGCTGACCCGGTTCAGACGACATGTGCAGAGGATGAGGATGATCTGGTTCGAACAACATGTGAAGAGGATGAGGAAAAAGAAGAATTACCGAACAAATATTATGTGATACATGTACAATAAAATATTCCAGACAATTCCAAACCAATGTTTTCAGTTGAATTGAGCCTTTCTACCACCTTCTATGCACGTTTTGTGGAAATATGGATGAGAGGCAGTGCTGAGAGGAGATATAGTTTAGGAATGAGGAAATGAAAAAAATTATAGAGCTAACCATTCAACGTTTCTCTAAGGAGGAGTAACCGTTGCAGGGTGTCATCCTGGAGCAGGGCCAAATCACGGCGTGACTGCGGCATGACCGCGGCGTGACCACCGCATGACTACGGCGTGACCGCCACAGGGTGTCGTCCTGGAGAGTAACCGCCGCAGGGTGTCGTCTTGGAGCAGGGCCAAATCACGGCGTGACCGCGGCGTGACCGCCGCGTGACCACGGCGTGACCGCCACAGGGTGTCATCCTGGAGGAGTAACCGACGCAGGGTGTTGTCCTGGAGCAGGGCCAAATCATGGCGTGACCACGGCGTGACCACGGTGTGACCGCCGTAGGGTGTCTTCCTGGAGGAGTAACCGCCGCAGGGTGTCGTCCTGGAGCAGGATGAATTGTGTTGACATCTCTTCATGGGGATTGTTTATGCACATGAAAAAAAAATAGAATGCATGTTTCCAGAACAACAGAAATTTAAAAACAAAAAAATAACAAAAAAATATTGCAATAGAATAAACAAAAATTATAACTAATCAAAAACAGAATGCAAAAACAGAATGCAATTGAACAAAGAAAATAATGAAAACAGAATTCATGTTTGGACACCCCCCACCCCTGCAATGAATGATTTTTTCAAGATGATGAAGAAATGAAAAGAGTTTATTTGAAAAGTGTTTGAAAATGTTGTTAAAAAAGTGATCTAAGATTTGGAGAAATTGCATAATGTATCCATGAATGTCAGTGATGCTCAGTTGGAAGTGAAGATTAAGAAAATAAAAGAGTTTAATGACTCTTTATTTGAGAAATTACAAATGCGAGGATCACCCCCATGCCCCCCTGCCACCCCCCTGTATAGCTTCCCTTGCAACCCCTGCACATCCCCCCCTTGCACCCCTGCACATCCCCCCTTGCACCCCCTACACATCCCCCTCCCCCCTAGACAACCCCCCTAGACACCCCTCCCCCCCTAGAAAACCACCTGGACACCCCTCCCTCCCCCCTAGACCCCCTGATAAGTGCAGAATTGTATAGAAATTCCGCAAGCCATCCTCTATTAATACTTCGTTGAAAGATTCTCTGAAAGGGAAAAATATTAATACCAAACACTATGTTAGAAAAAAATACAAATAAGGTTAAAAATAGGTCACCTAGGATAACAATTCTGCTACTAGTAAATCCTAGGAAGACTTAGTAGAGGAATAAGAATCCCAAGGATGTGTTCATGCTGAAACTGGTAACTCTAATGGTGCGGAAATACTAAGTGATTTTTCTAAAGAATCCTTAATTTTCCAAGAGGCATTGGATTATATTCTCTATTTTTCTTTAAATATGCAGTCTGAATCCCTCTTTTGGAGTTTATTACCTCAGAATTATTAAAAACAGTTGATATGGATGACAGACTTGCAGCTGGATTTTCTCAGGCTGCTCTCTCTATGCAATTTTCATAGCACACACCTTCTTAACATATAAACATCAGTATAAAATATTCATAGCCTATAATTAAAGGATTACAAACCAGGGAAGATTATTTTAGGTTGGGTATCCATCTCACTATAAGGTAAGTTTATTCTACCAACCATTCCAACAACAGAGAGTTGAGAAGATCCAATTAAAAAAGTGAAACTGAGAAATAACAGAAAGGGGGACTTTCCCCCATTCAGAAACAATGATGTGTATCCTCTTCTAGAATTTCCAGGGGCTAGCCAACCCTAGAACATTATGTTTCCTTAGGCTTCTTGTGAGTAAATGGAAATAGTAATTCTTGTGTTGTGTGGATTACTGCCTCTATAACACAATGTGTTTCATTTTCCTTCACTACGACACATGAAAATAAAATCATCATTCATGGGTATGTGTAGACTACCAGTCCCCTCCCCATGTCTGCACACCCCCCTGTCTAGACACCCCCCCTGTCTGGACACCCCCCTTGTCTGGACACCACCCTGTCTGGACACCCCCCCCCCGTCTGGACACTCCTCCCCCCTGTCTGGACACCCTCCCTGTCTGGACACCCCCCCTGTCTGGACACCCCCCTTGCTGGACACCCCCCCTATATGGACACCCCCCCTGTATGGACACCCCCCTTGCTGGAAACCCCCCCTATATGGACACCCCCCTGTATGGACACCCCCCCCCCCCCCCGTCTGGACACCTCCCCCCTGTCTGGACACACCTCCCCCCTATCTGGACACCCCCTCCCCCGTCTGGACACCCCCTACTATCCCAAATCTAGAATCCCACTTACCCTAAAAGACAGGAGATACCCAAAAAAGATTTAAACTGAACTCAAAAATGAGAAAATTCAATCTAGTACATAACACCGATCATTCTATCTATTATAATAATAATGTCAAATACCTCCAGATCATGCACTAAGAGATCCCACACCACTTCAAAGTTGGAAACCATCACATAACACACATGAAATTTATAACATTACATGGACCTCTTTACTAAAGGCATGTATGGATCCAACAAGAATTATGTAGTATTTGGATTTAAGAACTACATTTCAACTAAAATTGATGATATAAAAGAATGAGTAATTTCAATACCAATTATCTCTAACAACATAGAGATAAAAAATAAACACCATACCTTTATAGTAGCTGGACATGGTATAGATTCTTTTAGTGCATACTCTACAATATAAAGAAATTAAGTATTAGCTCCCCCTCATCACTCTGGACACATAAACATACCATTTGGACTTATGTTAGATCTAACACTATTAGAAGAATCAAAATGAATGAGAAAAAACATGGTGAGTGTGGATCCTACCTTACTGCATAAGGACATTTGTTTTGCAAAAATTCTTGAGATGACCAATTTTTCCACAATGGTAACATGTTTTGGGTTTCCATTTATCTAGGATTCGAATGACCAGGCCTTATACAAGGATTGAAAATAACCTATTATTTTCATAATGAGGCCCCTAAAACTGGTCCTCATAAAAAATGAACATCCTAGAATTTCATTTTTATTAAGAAGACACCCTAGGTAACAACTATAGAAATTGAACCTCCACTTAAAAAAAATTTACAAGATAAGAAAATCTCGCCAATAACAATTTATGACCTCGTCCAAGAAGGCTAGAAGGCATAAGATAATAAAAATAAACTAAATATAATACCTCAGACCCATCTCGAACCTTCGATATTTAAGGTAATAATTAATAATGAATTTGTTTTCTAGGAGTACCTACTTAGTGAAATGGGTGGAATATTCTAGAAATGTATGTTTATGTGAGAAAATGATCAAAAACCTTGCAAAGATAGAGGGTCTACCCAAGGTGGAGAGGGTGTGGTGGTGATAAGAGGGCTCGACCAGGAGGGGTCCGGTCACTGGAGGTGGACCGGCCAACAAGGAGGTGTGTCGGAGGCATGCACGCAGGGAGGTGGGGCACCGGAGGCGTGCACGTAGGGAGGTGGGGCGCCAGAGGCATGCACGCAGGGAGGGGAGGCCATGGATAGTGAGGGAGCACAAGGGAGGGGAGGTCGTCCGCCATGGGGAATCGCTGGAGAGGTGCTGCTGGTGAGGGTAGCGTCGGGAAGGAGGGTCGCGTAAGGAAAGTTGAATCCAAAATTTGATACCTAGCAATCCTTCAATAAACTGCAAATACCAAGAAAGGGCTCTGTTTTAACGATGAAAATTGTTATGGTATATATAGAAATTAAGTGGAAATCACAAACCGTGTTGAACCTCTTCATATCTTCCAAACAACGTTTATTGTTGGGATCTATGTTGACATAGTTTTCCTTGCAATTTCTCCTCATTGACTGAAATTGAAAATTGGTTTGAACATTAAAATTCAATAATATCAATTGAGTATTGATCGAACGCTAGAAATGGTTACCTCATAGAGCTCATCAAAAATAAGGGCCACTCCATGAGAAAATGGAATTTCATAATTTCCTTCAATGAACCGATCCGTTATAGGGTTGCCGAGTAAATATCCCTGAAATCAAGCATTTTTCTTATATAATTTTTATATTAACCCAAATCCAAAAATTAAAATTATGAAAATATTTTATAGAATGATTGCATGATTTTTTTGTGACAAACCTCAATATTGACAGTGGGTTGCATACCCTCATCATTTCCTGAACCACCCATGTGAAGGCAAAGTATTTTTCATCTTAAAAGACATGAAAAATCATTATCTAGGAAAATAGAAGGAAAAAAAGTAGGAACAGGATTCATTCATGTTTGTCTCTTAGAGAAACCAGCGAGAAAAAGATAGCACAATTAATTGAAGTTGTTTTACCTTCTAATATCTTCAAGAAGGTTGGCGGAACAATGATGCCAGAATAAGAGTCTCTAATGACATAGAAGGTATTTTAGATGAACTCTGGGCGATCTTTCAACCACTGCAACATTTATAAAAAGGCCACCCATCTCAATGGTTGCGTAATTATACGGTAGAAAATAAGACTGAATTGAACAGGGAAATGTCCATTGCACCTTCCTTGAGAATTTGTTGAGTTGGCTTGCTACAAAAGAGTCACTGGAATACGCAGCTGTGAGAGTTGTTGGATATGAAAATCCAGTACCAACTGGAGAATCTATAAATATGATACTCAATACCTGAAGTTGAAGAAAAATAACAATATAGGTCACTTCTTTCATTGATTAGCAGAGGATAACAAATTAATAATACCATTGTCCATGTATTTGGATTGAAAAAAAAAGTGGGTAGAACTCCACTGCACTCCGTCTTAAAAGAGATTGGACCTGCATTTTCCACGCATACAGAGTAATTGCTTCACCTTCTCTAGTTTCATACGAAACAAGCACATAGCTGTGAAGGGAATGGGAGTCGAAGCCTACCGATTTGGTAAGCTAGGGAAGTGAAGGATGAGCAGTCAGGGCCCCCGTGAGCCAAAGCATGAGCGGGCCATTCTTTGGTTCATTCTGAGATCTGACGAAGTATTAGAAGAGTTGCACATCTTCGGATTCACCCAAACCAATGTACCTACAAGCTCCCTCACCCACTCCACATGTATTTCACAGTAGATAGAGATGAATGGAAACGAAGAGTGGGTGTGTTGGTGACTGACCCGGTTTTGAGATAAAAGGGAAGGGGACCTTCGAATCCGGGAATGTGGTCGACGATAGAATGCGAGTGCGGCGCGGTGAGGCGTGTGAAGAATAGCGGGGAGAGCAGGAGGAGGAAGTGGGGGAGACGAAGTATGGGACTGGGCGCCATCGTTTGGATCTCCCAAAATAATAATGATCAAAAACCTAGTAAAGATGGAGGGTCTACCCAAGGTGGAGTTGATTTGGAGGTGCTAAGAGGGCTCGACCAGGAGGGGTCCAGTCACCAAAGGTGGACCGGCCAAGAAGGAGGTGCGCCGGAGGCGTGCGCGCAGGGAGGTGGGGCGTCAGAGGCATGCGCGCAGGGAGGGGAGGTTGTGGCTGCCGAGGGTGCACAAGGGAGGGGAGGTCGTCCGCCATGGGGAATCGCTAGAGAGGTGCTGCTGGTGAGGGTATCGTCGGGAAGGAGGGTCACGACGAGGATGTGTCAGGGAGGAGGGCGCGGTGAGGAGGGCACGACGAGGAGGCGTTGGGGAGGAGGAGGGCGCGGCGTGGAGGCGTCGTGGAGGAGGAGGGCGCGGTGAGGAGGAGGGATCGGGGAGGAGGAAACACGAGGCATGGAGGAAGCCTAATGGATTGGGGAAAAAACAAAATCATGGATTTAGCCATGGATTTGAAAAATATCTGTGGCGGTATGAAACCTATAGCCACAGACCTATAAAATTGTGGCTATAGGTCCGTGGCTATAGCCCAAATTTGAAGTAGTGAATATTTATACATTTTTATAGACCATAAATAAAATGATAAAGAGGCTAAAGTTCAAACATTGAAATGGAATGGTTTTGGTTAGTGTTAGCCAAAAGGAAAACTGTAAAGTGTATGGGAACATTATAGATTGGTAGAAGGAAACCCTTATAACTAATTCATTATATATGACCATGTGGTAGATAGTGAAATGTTTAAATTTTGAATTTGTATAAATGTTATCAATAATGAATTGTTTAACTAGAAAAATGAAAAACTTGACCCAATTTGGTCAGTTGGAGCATGTTTTTCTGAGGTATCCCTTTAAGAGGTTTTTGAGACATTATTAATTAACCAACTACTATTGGGTTATATTCTGAAGAACTTGGGTTGGATTTACAGGACAATCATACTTTTCCATGACTTTTATGTACTAAAAAAATTTATGTGTTGAACTGCCTAATTTATGATGGGATTTCAGTAAATTATTACTAATTAACGAAGGATGTGGATAAAACATGACTATTTTTCTCATGGAATTAATTGAAAAAGGTACCAAGTTATTTTTTTCATAAGTGTTACTCTATGTTCTATTATAAATAATTTAAATGTCCATGGTTTTATTATAAGAAAATTTAACTGCATAAAATGGATCCGTGGGTGGTTCCCATAATTTTAAAACCTTCATGTAATGGGTAGTTTAAATATATCTTCCTGTTTCCTTGGAATGAAACTGTGAGAATTTTCCAAAGTCTAATTTTTCTATTTACTAATGGATTAGGGGATAGGAGTTGGACCTAGTGATATTTGTTTTATGTGAGCTTCTAATAGGGTCCATTATTATATTATTTTAAGGTGCTATCTCAAGTTAGGTATTAACCGTAGAGATTAAATGCCTTTCTAAATTATGTGAGCTTTATATTGTGTTGTTTTTTTCAGGTTACATTATCCCAAGCAGAACTCACAACTTCCAAATGTAACCCTTGCTGGATGGTTGTTCATGGTATCATTGAACCTTTTATTTTATGTGATCATTAAAAAACGATTGGTTTTAGATGTTTAGACATTCATAGGGTGTGATTATCTATTTTGAAAGACTCGTGACCATTTTCTTGTTCCTGAGAGACATGGGATGTCTTTAGCCTAGTTTATAGCTGTATGATATAATGCGTCTTTGATCTTTTTTCTGTATTGTTCATTTGAAACATGGTTTCATAGGGATAAAAATATTGTGGTTAGTGTCTAGGATGTTTCGTTCTACTTCTATAATCATGTGGTAGTATGCATTGATATATGAGAAACCCATCATGTTTCTATAAGATGTAACAAACGTATCGAGTAGGGTGAAATCATTGAGTCTTCTGATGTTGAGTACATTCTTGGGTCACCTCCATCGTAGAGTATCCTATGAGTTAACATAAATCAATTCATCCCAATAGTCGAGATGAATTTCTAAGAGGATCGGGTGTTCTGACGCACCGGTAAGATAGGTTCCCGTTTTAATGCAAAATTCGTGACATTGTGAGTGTTACATTGAGGTGTTTCACATGAGTGTGGTGTTGATTTTGATCTTGTACCCCTATGAGAAGCTAGACTATATCGTCTATTGCTGAAAGGAATACTCTTAAAGTGGGTAGCATCTTGTATGTTATGAAACATTTGACCTTCAAATTAGTATGAATATAATAGAATAAGACTATTCAGAAATGGTTGATCTTGCTTGAATTACATTGAGGCTTGAACATTTTGAGTTGTAGTTGTGATTTCTAAGAAACAAGATATTGACGTGGATAGTTGTTTATGAAACATTTTGAATATTGTTGGTCTTCAATGGAATTTGGTGTTAAATCTTGAGTTATCATGAAATTATATTGTTTGTAAAGGATACATGTCCAGTTAATGAAGATGTGTTGAAAGTTGAGGCCAATTGTCTTTTAAGTGGTCGACCATTAGTGGTTCAAATAATATTCTTCTAGTTTTCTTTGTTGGTGGGAAACCTTTAAAACCATCTTAGTGTTATCTTATGAAAGAGACGAGTATGTCCCATATCGTGATATTTTCCTTCATGCACTATGATAGCATTGTTACAATGTCGTGAAAAAGTATTAATGCATTTTTGATTCTTAAGTAATATTTATTAATGTTGCAGGCTAGATGTGTGGTTTTTCTCAAGGAATGGTTAGTCCAAAATGATACTTGGGTTCCTATTTAGGAACACCTTGGATAGACTCTTAGACACAAGAAATTTTCCAATGACATGAACATAAGAAGGATGCCTCTTTGGTTTCATTAAACTGTAGGATGTGGATGTCTTAACCTTGTACTGATATCTCACTTGGAAACATGGAGTGCGGAATACGTTGGTCTCAATTCTTGGACTCTAATTTAGTGAATGTGAGGTTACCCTAGACTTAATTTATTTCTCAGAATTGATATTAAATGGGTGATGAATTAAGTGGGATAGATCTAGGTTACACCCTTGTTCATGCTGAGGAAGAACCACTAAAATGATCAGGTGATTTTCTTCACCAGGTAACATCGTAGGGAGTTGGGTATGAACATCGATGAATGTTCTCATAGTAAATGAAAGATGTATTGGAAGAAGGAATAGTGTTTCAATTTGTAATGAGCCATCATTTTCTGTCGGGTGTTTTTTAGAATAATCATCTTTAGGTGGATCAACTATTTTTTTCTTATTGTTCAACATATAAAGTTGAATTAAAATATTTTAATGCATGATGTCGGGGTAAGGTGGTGTGGGGTGTGGGTTTATAGCTTCATTTGAGAAATATTATGTGACCAGTTTCGGTATGGTCAATCAACTTTTGAATATTTATTTATAGAGGGGTCTATGATATGAAATTATATGTAATTGTGTTCACACTAATAAATATGTCTCACTAGAGAGTTTATAGAATTATTAGTGAGTGCTTTATAGGTAATTTCGATAGTGGAGGTATCATGGTTTAGAATTGGCCCCTTATGATACTAAAGCCTATGGTGGGAAGAAACTATGACCATATGCTTCCTGAGATGATTAAGTGGTCATGTATATAGAAAAACGGGTGGGGGTAATCTATATTTCGTTGTTTTAATCAGAAAAAAATAATTGAATCATGTTTTCATGGCTTAGGAGTTGTACTCTAATGTGAATACAAAGAGGTGGGTTGGGAATCTGAAAGAAAATGCTTCCATTTGGATGATACTTCATGACCATTATAGGCTGTGTTATGTTTTTTTGTTCACAAATGTAACTCATGGAAAATAATTTACACATTGAGGAAGTTTTAATGAATCAAGTTTTTTTTTTCAAGGTAAAATTCGATGAGAATTTGAATTTTAATGATTATTGGATGGTATGTTCTTAAAAACTGAGCATTAAAATTTAATTCTAAGAGTAATAACACTTATTAGTGTGTATATTAGATAGGTGGTAAGGATATAGAGGTTTCCTCGGGTGTCTCATTGAGTTTTGGGAGTGTTATGACCCAAAAATCAATGTTTTCATCGAATGAAAGGGGCACATAGTTTGTTTAAAACTATGTAGTCCCCAACAGCAAACCGTGCAGCATAAACCAAAGAAACCATATCTGTCACATTGTTTGTGCATGTTTTCCCAAGCCATGCCCCAAAAATTCCTATCTAGTTCCATGTAGATAGAACATAAGCACTATTCATTTCATGGGTGGTGCACAATTAGGCGAACTATGTGGAACATTTGTTCAAGGAGAGTTTCCAAGGTAGTGTGAGCTACATAGTGGGAACACACATGGGCCAAACCACAAAACCAAACCGTGCGACACAGTTTTTAGGGTGAATTTACCATTTCCCCCTAACTGGGTTTCAAAAACATTAACCTTATTTTTATTATTCCTCCTACCATGTGAGATCCTCTCCCATGTTCCTTGGTTTCCTCCTCCTCCTTATATTAATGATGAAGATATATCCTAAATCTAAAGTCTGAATCGAACGTCGTCAGTCTCTATGGATTTATATTGGTATGATTTTGATTCATTTTGAACCTACATCCAGTTAATCTCCCCTTGACCGAGTTATCATGGTTCCAGCTCATTTGCCTTATTTTCTGGGTATATTTCCATTTCTTATATTACATCCATGCCTGTGAGAATCACAACTGAATACTGGATGAGTGGAACTTTATAAGCATGAGGTGGGTTGTCAATGGATTTTCCCTAAAATTTAGTTCATTTTATAAATATCTTTAGTGGTCCAAATTCTTGACCTTTTCGGGCATTTCATTAAAAAAATTCTTCAATATAAATTAGTTTATACACCTAGTATTACATCTGTTGATCATTATTACGGTAAGAGAGGACTCCATATTATATCATGCACACACTTTAGGTTTGCGAGCATGTTTTTACCCTTCAAAAATAATATACTAAATTATCACAATGACTTATAATCATTTTTCTTCGATCATTTATTAAATGGACCCTCATATGGTTTGACATGATTGAAATGGAACCCCACTAAGTGCCATGTTGAACCATTATTAATTAAACATCCATGTTGGGTAGGTTTTCTAAAAGAGTTCATTGAGGTGAATTGAATAATGATATGTGAATGTGGAATTTAATTATATTAAATGAATTATTGATAAACAATTTCAATTTTTTGTAATAAAACCCCTTGGATGAGGTGTGTTGTCTTCAAAATTAAAAATTGGGGACTAGTAGTTAAAACATTTTTGTCTTAATGCTTCATAGTTCCACTGTACTTTGATGTCACTATTTGATAAAATTCATGTTCATTATATGGCCACATTGATGTTATTAAATATATTATAACTACTTTTTTAATTTAAAATGAACCAAATCACCTTTTAATTGCTTGGTCAATTTTATAAATTGAATAGCTTGTTCATGGCATCTTGATTTCCTTGAATGTATATAATTATTTAAGTAAAATGGAATTGAATTGGGTGGTATGACCATCCATATTTCTATGTATAAATAATAATTTTTTAAGAAAATTTAATTAAATGATATTAATGTAATATGATATAATGGGTGTTCAGGCCATGTCGTTTAATACATGATTAAGTACATGATTAATTAAAATTATTATTAATTTGAATGTATTAAGTTATGAATTGTCTTGTAAAATATAATGATTGAGAGGAAATTATTCATGGATATTTGTTATAAATATTATTACTTCATAGTATTGGCTGTGGAATGATGGAAAGGGTTCTATTGAGCATGAAGGAATCACACTCCCATACATCGGGTGTTGAGTCTTTTTTTCTCACACAATTGATATTTTTTTTATGGTGGGAATGATGCACTATGTCCCAAGTATAATGTAGACAAACACTATCGGAAAATGACCATATACACATGGTTATCCCAAAACCGCGCGTATAGGGATATTATGGGATCATATACCCATGGTTTAGAAAAATCGTGGGTATAAGTTGTTTTTCAAGACCTATACCGATGGGTTTTCCTTAACCATGGGTATAATGTTATTTTTTCGAAACATATACTCATAGTTATTATAACACTATGGGTATAGGGTTTATTTTCATGAAATATACCCATGGTTTTCTAAAATCATGGGTATAGATTTCCTATGTTATGGCGAGGAAAAAATGTGCGGGACAAAAACAATTATTCATGAGAACTCTTATTCCTATGGTTTTCAACCTTTATCCATAGTTTATAAAAATATAAATATATGTAAAAATAAATATATATCTAAATTAAAATAAGAGAAATAGGGTAGTGGTTAGATTCCATAAGAGTAGAGGGGTGGTCTAGTGATCAAATCCTATGACCTCATATTTTGTGAAAGTTATATCCACAGATTTATAAATATTGGGTATAGATTAACAACATGGTAGCATAGACCTATAACCATGGTTTCAAAAATCATGTGTATTGATCTAGGATACACCGACACCCCAGATTCCAATTTTTCTTTGAAACAATGTGTATTACCTATACCCACAGTTTCCTAGACGATACCCATGGTTTCAAACCGTGGTATAGGGAAGTTTCCCAGTAGCGATGGAGATGCAATAAAAATTGTCTGATTTTTTTCATGAAGGATAAATCACCATATAAAGTGATGATAATGATGTCACACACTCATTACAAGATTTAGGTAACGTACCCTTTTTCTTGAGCTTATAGGATCATTCAGACTGGTTTTGGATGACTATGTGACACCCTGGCAAGCCAACACCTAGTTTTCTAGGTATATGACCACATACATCCATACATACATGGTTCATATAGGTGGATGAAATATATAACTTAATATATATATAATTATTAATATATATTTATATATATAGTGACTGGTCAGATATCTCTTTCCATCCATGATCCGATGTAGGTTGAGCCTCCAGGTGTCCTTTATCTTTGTAGGTTGGTTGTTGTTTATTTTATTATTGTTTATTTATTCATAATTCCTGCACACTACATTACTTATAATTTACCAACAGTATTTAGTTGTAGAAACCATGGGTGGTAACCTACATGGATCTATATATCACACCCTGATCAGGCCACTATTTCACTGGGGTACCTGAGTAGACAATATGTTTGAAGGAGCATTTATTTTTGCATGTACCTGGGAGTTTAGACCACAGTACCATACTGGATGTCAAGATGCTTGTGGAGATCACCTATGGGGGCATTTAATTATTTTATTTACTAATATATTCTATTTTATTTTCTGTATTTATAATTTTTTAGTTTCTTATCACCATCAAGACATGCATGTATTATTATATTCTAGCATTGGACATATTTTATCATTCAACTAATATTATTCTTCTGCTACTCATTACAATTCATTTACTACTGCTTTTTCTATTGATTATTATTTATTTTACCACTATTATGCTCTAATTTTAGTGTATAGTGTCCCTATTATCACCTCATAAGATCCTCACTGTTATTCAATAACCTATGGCATATGGGGAGGTGCATATGTGGCCATGTGACCCACCAGTCTGACTACTGGTTTAGCGGTCAGTCAGGCCCCAATGTTACTAATCCACCAACACATGAATATGTACTTCTAATAAATAAAAAATCATCTTAAAAATGATCTGAAAGGAAAGAAATCAATAAATAATAAATCATCCCAAGACATATAAAAAAATAAATTTATTAGAACTAAAGTGTTCAGATATGATGTTAATTCTCACAATAAAGACTACTCATGCCTCATAGTCAAGTATTTCATTAAAATACTACATTTTTCATTATTAATAATAAAATTTTTCAGAGGTGAAAATTCCCATGTTTTTATTTACCTTAATGTGTACTTTCTCTCTTCACTCAAGTAAATAATTTAATATTCTTATGCTCATATATTGAATTCATGTTTCGAACCATAAAAATTCATTGAATCTACATTATCCACCAATTAAATAAAAATATCACAATTAGTCATGATGAGTTAACAAAAAGGATCATATAATTATGAGGATATGGGTAGGTAGGTAATTATGTTGAAAATTAAGTAATGCTCAAAGAGGAAGAAAAAAACAAAAAGTTAATGCATAATACTCAAATGATTATTGTAAAGAAATAATCCTCTCAAAAATCACATCTAATACAATTACCAATGTGAAAATTAAAATATCGTGGACTTTGTAGGAATCATGAATTAATACCCTCTATTCATTCATAATTTCTAAAATTTTATTTTATTTTATTCGTTTCAAAATAGGTATCTATTATTATTATTACTTCTTCCACCTAACCACGTATGATTTTGAGATCATTAGTAAGTTATTAGATATTTTTGGCCTAACCGAGAAGCAAACCATTACCCTTTCATTTTTTAATAGTAGGTGGTAAAATCATTAAATAAAAATAATTATAAATTATGAAACTTCCCCATTACCCATGAAAATATCATTCATTCTCCTCTAATGAAAAAACATCCCATATTCACTATAAACAACCCCAAAACAAATTCAATTGAATATCATTGAAAACACCAGGATCCAGGTATGAAGGATAAAATAAGTTTTTATTGTTGACCTTCCTCAAATGTTCATCCATGAAATCAATGGAATAATTAGTACAAATATACAATTGGATCCCTAGTTAAATGGTCTTATCCATAATATTAATGAAATTTTAAAAAATTTATTTTGTTTAATCATATATTTGAAATAATATCAGTGCATGCCCAAGAAAGACTCAATTCCATAAATATCCCTCAGATAATATTCTTAAAAAGGAATTGGATAAAATATTTTAAAAAATCCTATTTAAGATGATAATAATATGTAAATTAGCCATAAATTATGTTATGGCTACTAAGTAATAAGTAAATCAATTAAAATCATAGATATTTGGAATTAGAAAAAAATTTATCATCCCAACAATCATTCTAGATTTTATAATGGAAATGAAAATTGATTTATTATAATTTTCATCTAAAACATTCCATTTTATTTACATTGTCTAAATTATATTTTCATATATAATTATTTAGCGAATGAAAAATTTCTCTTAAAAAATTGAGAAAAAGAAACAATCTAACGGCAAAACAAACAATTATCAAAGTCATGTCTTCCCCTAGCCAAACATAAAATCGACAGTGCCCCCAGAATTTGAAATTAAGATGTGGGATATAACCATAGAATCATATTAAAGAATGGGATAATTAAAATAGTAAATGGAAAAGAGACATCCCAAATTATTTTTAGTGTTATTGGGGACAGAGTGGATAAATTGTGATTTGAGGATCCTAAATTAAATAAACATATAAAAATAATAAACATGTTAAATCATGTGATAAAATATATATATGTAATAAGGAACATTAAAAATATAGTTTACATATGAAATCAAATTTAAACCTTGTTTATTTCATTAATATTATATGAATATTACATGTGATTCATAGACTAGAAAAACAAGAAATTATGAATAATGGGTTTCCTCGCATAAAGCGTGATGTTAATGTATTAAACTAAATTAAAATTCTAAGATAAAATTAATGATGTCTATATGCAGAAGATTTTGGAAAATATTCCATGAATTAGCGGTTTTATCCATTAACTCTAGAGAAGAATATTGTGTTATCTACTAGCCAAATGATTCCCTTAAAAAGTATTTAGGTGGAAATAGTGACATGAATCTAGCTCTTTGGAGGTCATCCAATGAAATAACATAGGGAAAATTGCTATGTTAGAACCCTGATTATAATATTGGTGGAGAATTATTCTTATTCATATATTCATTTAATCAAGGAATGATAGGAAAATATACTTCGTGATGAATTTTTAAAACAGATTCCATGAGATTGTTCACCAACACTAAAGTTCATTTCATTTTAGTAAACAATATATAAAAAACGGTCGATTTTAGTAATAAATAAGTAAAATCACAAGAACATACAACAATGAGTTGAAAAAATAGGGTAAAAAAATTAGACCATCATCCTAGATTGTTATGTTGGTGATACACTTCCCAACTCTAGCATCTTGCAACTATACTGTTATATCAATGATTGAAATAGAACTTTTTGCTTGACGATCCATAGGAAAGGTGGCTATTTCTTATGAGGTATTAGTTGTAAAATCATATGTATGAGTATAAGAAGTAAAAGTAGAGGTATAGAAGTTAAAAGATAATAATCATATAGTAAAATTATCATTGAATGGAATATCTGGTGGCGTCTTAGTGATGGATCCCTTTCCCTAGTGATCATGCTCAGAAAAGAAATATCATATAGAAGAAGTGTCGATTAGGTAAGGTGGAAGCTAGATCAATTGTTTAGATTGAAAAATGTTTTAAAGAGTTTGTATATAAAAATTGGACATCTTTTTAGTATCTAGGTGAGTGTGGGTAGATAAATCAATGGAACAAAGAGTTTTAGTAAAGAGTGATGAGAAAAAATAGAAGCTCTAGATGGCCTATGAAAGGAATTTCCATGAACTGGAAGATAACTCCATAAATCTCTAGTACTAAATAATGGTCACCCAACTATAATATAACAACTACCCATTTGTATAATGAGGTGGTATCGACTAAGAAGATGGGAAAATGGGGTGCCTGGTTAAAGTTGGAGGAACCTCCTAGGTAACGATTCATTTTGAATCATATCACTATAGGTACCCAAGCTAATGATCTTGTTTCAAGGATGAAATTCCCACAATTTACTTCCCAATCTTATGGAATCATGGATGACATCTACCTAAATGGATGAGAGGAACATAAGGAAAATATCTCAAAAATTACCCCACTAAACCTCACATACAAGGGTTGTGTGAGTTATGGTTAGAGACTCTTTCACTTCCTCATTAACATGAATCCTGTACATCACTTCTATATCTAGCATTTTGTAACTATTCATGGGTATGGATTATAAAGGTTTATGGTAGAGATAGATATACGGGTCATAAAACTGAATATATAGATGAATGACCGGTGATACAGAATATTACTGACATGGATATGGAGAGTGGGAGGATGAGACAGATATAGATGGCTTATAGGAGTGGTCAACTAGAGGAGTAAAAGGTTCTCAGGCCAAGAGTTTGGAAGACAATAAAATATTTTATTTCCAAGAATAGGTGGATAAGTATTATATAGATGGGAGTCCTTGTGTAATACAAACTAATGGGGAGAAATGATGATAGGTTTGGACACAATATTATGGTATAAGATGAGTGGCATAGATGGATGTTAGATGGAGGATGGTTGGAAAGTATATAAGAGGCATAGAGATCAATGGGAAGAAATGGGTGGGAATGATTATTAAATTCCATGAGAATGTGATTTTTGGATTGTAAATTAAATATTTTAGAAAATAAAAGATGTTATTTTTTATTTTAAGACTTGAGTCATCAGTTTATAATTTTAAAAACTCCATGAAAACTCATTACATAAATACTATGTTCAGATCAAGAAATTGATAGTACATATAGTTTATCTTCATTTATTTTAGCACCAAATGTGGCTCAAACATTGAAAATTATTAGATACTACGAGAAGTAAACTAATAAAAATAAAAGAACATGGGTTTCCTTTAAGTTAGTTCATCCATAAAATTATATATCAAGTCATTTATTTTTAGATCCTATGGTCAATTTCAAGGAGAGGAAACACACCAATTGGAAAACTTATATGAATAATTTCATTATCTGACCATTAAATTTCAATATTGTTTCCATTAATATTTAAATTTACACGATTTAATATGGTAAAATATTGATTAAATCAAATGGTCCCAATCATCGAGTCATCAGTTTTCTTGGTAATAGTTCCATATTTCATTTAAAAAAGTTTACATTATATCATATAGTGAATGTTATAATTAGAATCAATCTTCAATTTCATTTCTCTATTTAATATTTATACATCATTGTATTTTCTTAGGAATCTCCTCATAACCATTCTGGCTCACTTAGAATAAACAAACATCTTTCTCAAGCATGTTTTATTCCAAGTTATTTGTCATTATGGAATAATATGATCAGTGTTCGAATTCAAACAATAACTGGAATGTTTTCACATAAATAAGTTACAATGGGGATATAATAATGGGTGTTTTTAATGTTATGGGGTATTCCTAGAGTGTATCATCAAGATCCATACACCAACATTTTCAACTCACATTGACCATTTTTACCAAAATCTGATTGACTTCCCAATTTGAAATCTCTATGTTCCCTTTATTTTGAAGGTGATAAGTGTTGTTAATATTATAGTGTACCCCTTACTTCTGAAGAATTACATTTATTTAATATGTATTGCAATTTCTGACACAATAACTAATGAGACATCGATGAAATATAAACTATGAAAAGTTTTGTTTCCTCCAAAATTTTATTACCACATTAGTTATGCCTCCAACAAATTTGACACCATTTCAACAAACACTATAATTTATAATTGTAAAAAATTATTTTGGAATGAGACCATAAATTTAATGGCACAAAAATAAAGCACTACAACCACAATAATGTGGGTTTTTGGGATTTCATTTCTTCTTCCAATCAATCCAACTATTTGAAAATGACTACAACATTAAAAGATGTCTCTTCCATCATGAAAAAGTGTGGGAAAAAACAATATACTTTTTAGTATCTGATAAATTGTATGATTAGTCATGTGATTTCCTCTTGAGGTTTTTGTGTGTGAAGATTGAATTTCATTTATCATTTCATATTCTAGAATACATTGTCCCATATGTAAATCACAACATTGGATGAAAAGTAGTGGTCTGTCCCAATAATTATATGGAACATTGGATATGAACTACTTCTAATGATTTTAGAATAAGTGGGGTTAGTGTGTCATAGTGGATACGTAATTTTATAGTTTATAATACCATGTTCAAGCTTGTAAGTCCCTATATAATATAATTTCATTAGAAAATCCATTCAAGATTTTGAACATGGAATTTCATTTATGTTGGGAAAATGATGTCTTTGTATATAATCATTAATAAAATGTTACATTCCCTTTATAACTTTAATTTTGAAATTAAACTCTTTTAGTAGTAGGATCTATAATATCAATCATGGTTTTTTTCCTTTTTTTTCAATACATATTTCAGGGATGCAGTATTGGTATAAAAAACGACCTTAGAGAGGATAACGTATGATCTGAACATATAAAAAGAAGACACCACTATAAGAAAGTTCTTTTTTGTAACTGATTAATTAATATAATATTCCATCATATTATGGACATCATTTTAAATTTTATTATAAATATGACCAATTAGTTTTCATAAAACGAAATCGATGGGAAATTCACTATCATCACACATTAGCTCAAATTATTTTCCCTATCAGGAGAGATAATAATTTTTTCTATCACAATGTAATTATTCATGGACTCAAATTCATTCAAAAAATATTCATTTAACTCTAATGATATTTCCTTGGATAATAGGTGTGTCAATAGAGAACCCATATATGATAAGAATACAATAAGAACAATGGGATCCTTGATGACCAATAAAATTATTGATTCATATCATGGAAATGGTTTATGGTAATTAAGTAATTATCTGGATTTTTTAATCAAAATATGTGAAATATTTTGTATTTTGTGTCCAAGAATTTTGTCTCCATTACCCATAAAATGGAATTTTTCTCAGTTAAACATTAGTCACTATTATCTATTTAACATTATTATAATATCAATTTTTTGAAAATAGTCCTCAAAATATTTTTCATATACTAAAAATACATCCAGGACATTTTCAAGAAATTATTCCACTATGTCATGGAATATATCTATCATAAAATGTTGTGTTACCGTTGGAGGATTACACATTCCTAAATAAATAATTCCATATGAAAAGTTCCATATAGACTTGTGAACAAGGTCTTAGACTAATATCCTAGATTAAATAGTATTTTATTATTTCATTAAAAGTTATCCAAAAAACAATTAAGCTCTTCCCTGGATAGTATTTCCATTATCCAATACATAAATTTTATTATACTGTGATTCTTATAGGTGGATATGTATAAATTTATATATCCCAAAAAATTAATCATAACATGATTATTTTTTCTTTTATTAGTTCATCTTTATCATTCTTCACTACCATCAAAACTCATTTTGTTGTAACAACTTGAATTGGGATAACCCCTTGACTATTAGAGATGGAGAAAAGGATACCAGTATCAAGTGTCATTATGACTTCCTTATTAACAATTTATTTCACCGATGAAGTTATCCTTATTTGAGGTTGGGAACATTATTTCATTCCTTATAAAGTAAGATTTTGGGCATTTAAATAGTGGGGGTTATTCCTTTAATGTTAGGTGTACTACATGATATTGAGTGATTTGTATTATTCAAAAATTTTAATGTATTTTTTTTCTTATTCTAAAGTTAGTTTAAAGTTTATAATAACTGAATGATTACCATGATCCTATAAATATAATTAAATGAGTGTACTTGAGATTAGTTTCATGTCCAATGTGTGTGTCTTGTTAATCGATGTATTATAATCTATATAAGAGTCTCTTATTAAGGGATAAATTAATTATATTTCCTTTTATTAATTATTTATATCATCATCATATGAAAAAAAATATCACTCATCTTCCATTTCATCAATGAGGGACGTCATTACATCTTCATCATTTTTAATTATTGTAACATTATTTAATGTTGAATTTTGTCTTCTTCAGCCAAAATAATGGATTGCAACTCTACCTAGTACGCACCTTGTTTAGAGTCATTCACTATGTAAAAAAATTTCTCCTTCCATACTCAAAAATTTATCCTTCCATCATTTATTTCAATGAATTTCATACCAGTTAATAAAATAAGTATTTTTGGATGGATGGGAACATTTAATAATTCCTTTATATCAATATTGAGGAAGACAGTGGGAAAGATAAACATTCCAACATTTTGTAGAACATCATTTTGAATTCAAAGATGGTATTTTACTAATCTATCATAAAATTTCAATTTTAATCTTGTTGTCTTGGGTTCAACAAATTAAAATTTCTAAAAAACACTTATTTCCATTAACTAAACACTCTCACCAAGATCACATAATTCCATTCAAAATTTTCAATTACCAATGGTGAATGGAATGTAGATACTAATATGACCTATCATTTTTTGAATGCTTCATTGGAACAAATAATGAATATTATTTTCTACGTGATATAACTCCCATGTCTGCAATTATTTTTTATTAAAATTTATTAATTATAAAAAAAATTATTATAAACCGACATATAGGAAATATTTTCTCTGAAAATAATATTGATATGATGTTTCTTAAATATATTCCAGAACATCAAATATTTTTCATCCCTCCTTCCTTGTGACATCTCCTATATGAAGGTAATATGGGATTGGTATAAGGACTCAACCATAAATAATATATATTCTTGAGTTATGTCAATAATTCAAATTGAGGATCTTTTTAGGTTTAAGGTTTTAGAGAATTAGGCGATAAATATTACATTACATCTCAATAATTACAAAGTAGACACTTCTACCCAGTTTCCATTTTTTCTTAAAATAAAAACTCTTTAAAAAAAAGAAACATGTCTACTTCCATGTTTTAGTTAGCATGACATTTCGTTGACCCCATCCTTGACACTATTCTTCATTAATTGATGTGAAAAAACATTTCAAAACTAGGGATGTGCATAAAGATCTCAATAAGGACTCTAAAACAAAGAATGAAAACATTAACCCATAAATAAATACAAATAAATGAAACTATAATTTTCAATCATAACATATATCATGAAATCATAAAATTTCTAAATAACACACAAAAATCATAAATCATAAAGGCAACTTATGGAATACATAACATAATTACGTTGATGCTTTCATAACTACGTAGGGAGTTATGTTTGGAATACCCATTATAGTATATTCCCTAAATCTATTTGGAGAATCATTAACTTTTACCTTTGTCACATTTCCCAATGCATTGGAGAGCTCTATCGGGATCACCAACCGTAGGTTTTTCACGAAACCTCCCGTATATGTAAAAAGTGACCATGAAAAATAACATAAACATAAAAAATTAACATGCATAAAGGTAAGATAAAATTGCCAAATTTCCATCACAATATATCATTTCATGATATTGACAAAATAAATGCTTTATCAAACCATTTTCAAAAATATTTAAAACATTTAATAAATATTTTTTTGAATAAAAGTGTCCCATACAACTTTGAAGCTTTTATAGGATTTAGAATATTAAAACATTAATTTCAATAAAAATAAATCCTAAAAACCATTTTAAGGTATGTAAATTAATGAGAAATATTTTGATGAATAAATCATTAAAAAAATTAAAATGATATTTTACTTAAAGTGCTTTTAACAAAATGAGAGACAATTGAAAATCAATAATTGAGGAATAACATTTAATAAAAACTTCATAATATAATTATAATAAAAATATTCATGATAAAATATTCCAAAAGGCATTATATTCACCATATAAGAGTGAATTGCTGCATAACAAAAATCAAGTCTCAATGGATTGTAAATTGAGATGAAATCCCTTATATAGATGGAATCCTTAGATTAAGGATAATAAATTGACATAATTATTTGTGAAAAATATAAATACACTCTATGTTATGGGATATTCTATGTAAAAAAAATCAGAGGACATTCACACATATTCATATCATGAAATAATCAACAAGTAGATGTTTAACCCAATGAATTGACATTGGGTTAAAAATTTCTCTTATAGAAATTTGATAGCCTAACAGCATCACAATAAAATTCAGAAAATGAGTTAATGAGAATGAAAATAGTATCTCATCACTTGGACACAAAAATTTATAACAATAAGGATATATAAGAACATTTTCCAACATAATAATATGTAAATTTAAATACATAACCAAAATAAGTCTTTTAAAAATAGGAGGGTGAAAGGTTCCCTTATCGATTTGGTAAGTTATGAAACATAAATACCATGAATAAAGGATCGTAAAATGAAGATTTAAACACCTAAAAATTTAATTATATTACAACATGAATAAAATCATGGGAAGTACATACACCACACAAATGTAAATGGTTGAAAATATAGCCTGAATCTCACGAGAATAAATAGTGAGATAAAAACCCCTTACCACATTGTAATCAATCGAGTCATATGACCAAAGCTAATAACCACCAAATGAATCACATAATACCATTAATATAAATATAATATTGATAATATATACCAAATGGAATTACACAATACACCTCATGTAATAAATAATTGGCGACCAATGGATATCTCACAAAATTAAAAGTGAGATAAGAATCCTCTTACCTCATGTCCGACTTGTCTTGTATGTTCCTTGTTCATCCTGAATAATAAACATAAGATAATTTCTACATTCCTAACAAAAATTTTCAAATTTATTATTCCTTTTATATCATTTATTACATTTTTATAATAATTAGTAAATTATTTGAGTTCATATTAGACATTTTGTCGATATTCGGAAGATGAGTCAAAAATGAACTTGTTATAATTACAAATTATCCTTGTGGCCAAAAGAATATTCCCTAAAGAATAATATTAATGATTTGAATATCATAAATATAATATATATCCAGTATATATATATATATATATTTATAATAGTACAGGAAATTTGGAGATAAGAAATGAAATGCACCGTTCATTGAGACGGTAAGTCGTACGTACACATGAATGCTACTTTCGTTTCTATTTCATATTTATTGGAATGAAAACATAATGGTAAATAGGTATATTTTAATTCCAGAATAATATCATATGTTTTATATGGTACACAATTTAATTAACTCCACCTTTTATACGTTCCATGTATGTCATGAAGGAATCATATCACCTTGAGGGGGCGGCAGTACGCACATCCTCAAAATTAAATTATCGTGATTACACATATTGTAAATTATAAAGGTATGTCTAAAAATAGAAATTATAGAATAATAGAGAAAATAGAAACATAATATATATCCTCTATAAATACAGTGTCATCATAATAGCCACCATGAGAGGTTGTAGGAGAATATTGAACAATCATCGTTTCATGTGGTAATAGTTTTCTGTCCACAGAAGAAGTATGTTATTTACCCATAAGATGGTCGTGTGTGTAAGTATAGCTCTAATCTTTCCAAGAAAACAACCTAGTATATTTAGGACACTAGTTTTTAAAAGAAATAAAAAATAAAAAGAGTTTATGGGGTTGTAGAAGTAAAATAAAACAAAATAACTTAAGAGAAGATGTTTCATTTCAATAGGGTATCTTCCTTTGGTTTGAACAAAAAGGTTTACTTGAAGTTATTCATGCCTAAGGTAATCATTCTAGGAGGAATAAATGGATGTATAGATCATGATTTGGTAGAGGTTGGATGATCCATAGGGTTCATAAGTGTGAGTAATGGGTTAGAAGTGAGGGATTTTTATAAGTGGGAGGAGGGGTTCTTTTGGAATGTTTGAAAATATTATTTTATAATGTAATTATTCTCAGCTTATAATGGTCTGAAACCCATTAAAGAAGAAGATATGACAACAAATGGTCGAAATATAATTATAAAATAATAATTGGACCAGTTTTGGATATTATTTTAATCATTATAATCATATTTATTTAAATAATTCATTAATGAGGTAAATACTGCATCATTATTGTGTCACAAATAATTTTATTTATATGATGTCTAAAAATTATAAAAAATAAAATGAATGTGGAAAATTTATTAGATCTCTAATTATTTTTTAAGTTGAAGATATAACTTATATAACCCTAAGTAAAAATTAATTTAATAAAAGATATATTTTTTAGTCATTTTTATCATTACATAAAATTAATTAATATAAAGTGACATTATCACTCTTAAGTGGATCCATGGGGTCCCAAAATCGACACAAGGATTCCTATTGTCGTAAATGACTCATTAAATAAGTTTAAGGAAAGTGTTATGGTAATTTTGTATTATTATAATATTTTTTTAGCTTCAATTACCCTATTAACCTTTAACCGTGGTAAATAAAAGCCAAAAGTTACTAATCACCAACAATTATTTTCATCTTATTGGACCACATTTTACTTAGTAATAACAACCATGTATGATATATTTTTGAAAATAATTTCACGGATGCGGAAAAATTTTATTTAAATGAAATAGTCGGGTTTTAAATACTACTTAGGGTTTTCACAATTAATAAAACATTGGTGGTTTTTTATAAAAATACCAAAAATTCAGCCTAAGATATATTTGATATTCTGATTTAAAAAATTATTTATATTTAACAAAATTATAAACATTTAAGTTGTATTAATTAATTTAAAATCAATTTTGGTTGTTAAAACAAAATGTGTGTTTTAAGAAATAATAACTGTCAAATGATTGACACTAGTTTGTTTCCAATTTCAATATGAAATTACTTCCAATGACCAAAATTGGATTAATTTTTAAAAATATAAAGTAATTAAAATTTAAAACCAATTAAAAATATAATCTAACCATATAAATAAATTTGATTAAAAGGCAGTTTGGAATTAAAATACAGTATTTTTTATTATTCATTAAAAAATGAATTTTACCAAAAAAACACCAAAATTTTACCCAAAGTAAATATTGATATCCCGATTATAATGAAGAATTTTATTTTATCAAATAGAACATATAAAGTATTACAAAACTAGATTTAATGAGGGTTCTCCATCAAAAGAGGTAAATCGACCTTTTAATGAATATAAGAGTATTAATGCTTGAAATTAGATTAATTCACATTTTAAGCATTTAATATTTATTTTATAAATTTAAAAATATTTAACAAACATATATGATCATATTTTAGTTATTTATATTTTTTCTCACCAATAAAACGACTATCCATTTACTACCATTTAAAATAATAATATTATATTGTTAGTGTGCAACAAAATATTTTAAAGAATATCATTGTTGCCAATAGGGTACGCCATAAAACATACCATCCCCTTTAGAGTAAAATTCATATTTAATTATAAAATATTAATAAATATAAAAATTTCAAATTTTTTATTTACCTGGGATGATACATCCATCCCCCCTTTTGGGAATTGCATCCCCACAATTTTAAAATTGGGCTCGAAAACTTCATTGAATGTCTCACATCAGAAAAAAAAGTCAATAAAACTATCATATTAAAATGAAATAAGAGAAGTAAAAAGGTTACCCAAGACAATAGATACTAGGATTCCATGAAAACATGGATATGGAGGAGAAAAAAACCATCAAGTTCTGTTGGAGAGTGATAGAAAACATTATTAGGAGAATGTTAACCACCAGAAAATCAAAAACATGTGATGAGTTAAACGGTATTTGATTCCCTAGTAAGAAAAGTTAATGGAAATTTTTTTGTTTGCGTTAACTTTCAAAAATTTAAGGAAATTATTTATGAGTTTATATAATAACATAAGTAAACATACTTGTGATGTATACTTTCACCCTTTACTAAATTTCTACCACAAAATCAAATTTTCTCAGAATGATTTGTATTCAAACGGACTTGGTAACATCGAAAGTGTTAGAATAAGATTCTCGAGTATCACATAATCCACAAAATATGAACTATATATTTACCATGTCTTTAGTCATCAACCAAAACCAAAATGGTTAGTATGAGATCAGATAATACCCTAAAAGGATAATCTTATATAAAAAGAAATACTACACTTAATCTCCAAAATTCAACAAACATTTCCAAAAGTTCAACAAAGACCATTAAATACACAATTTCCCTTAAAATTATTCTATATAATCTAAACTAATATTGTAACAAAAAAATCAGATGAATTTAATCACATAGTCTTCCATAGTAAATCTTATCATTTATCTCCAAAACAACATCGACTACTCTTAAAGTCTCATACTGAAGTTTAATTAACGTAATCACATATTATCTATGATAGGTTAATAATATCCAAAAATAACCCAAATCACCATAAGTCCTAAATAAACACATATATTCTCCCAAAATAATAATTTCAACCATTACTCCACAAATTAGATCTCATAGTATTGTATTTTTCTTAAGCATATAATGTTCCACAAGATAGAATGTATTCCAAAATAACCTTTATCACTTAATCACCAAATCATTTTCCTATATTAAGGATATCCATTTTATAAAACCTAAGATCCCAATTCAACTTAATCTTGATCAATAAAATCATTTAACTAAAACAGACTAATTCATAGTAACCAGGGGCATCACATAGTCCAATGGTAGGTGATAAATACCAATCTCACAATGGCTCTGGGTTCAATTCTCATAGCTTTTTTCGATGCAACAGGTTGTCACACTATCTGTGTGTGGTCCTTTTTTAAAACTCAAAACAAACCCTAACAGGTTTTAACCTCAATAGTTTTCTTATACATTTAATTTTCATCCTAACACATTAAGACCAAAATATCTTAATTCATGAAGCCTTATATATATTGTCCTTTTTTTATTTCACCTTCATATGCTAAAATAAAACTATTTATAATATAAAGATCAACATACCTTCATCATGTTGTCCATATGGTTTCATCGTCATCTTGTTCACATAGGTAGAAGGTCCATGCATTGCAACAATGATTTAGATATCCTTCCAAATTATTTTCTTCTATCGTCCAAATGAACATTCTATAACTTGGGTCATATGGGTGTTTTTAGAAAAAAAAATTGGAAAATAATCTTGTATGACATAAAATTTCAAAACATATGATAAAATTTAATTTTTATAAAACAGTCAGACCGAATTTGAGTTGAAACTTTCAATCAATGGTACTTTTAAAATACCATAAGTATGTTCTATGAGACGATATTGTAAAAGAATATATAAATAGGTTGTGCAAGTGTCTCCTTATTCAGTACCATTTTCAAAACCATAATATGCTTCAAAATATTGTGATAATGTAAAATATTTGAAAATGACATGATAGTATTTACCTTTTTGAAAATAAGAGAATATTGTGAAAATAATATTTGATTAAATATATCCCATGATAAATGATGATATCTAGGTATAGTGGAGGTGTTTGATATCTTAAACTATTTCTTGCAAGTGACTTGTATGCTATAAAATTTTTCATAATCATCTGAACAGGACTTTTCAATAATTATTGCCAGCATGTCATTAGGAAGTGATAGGAATGCCATTTGAGATCCTCCTTCCATTTGAAATAGCTATTCCATGATCTGGAAAATTTATAAAACCAGGATTTAACTAAAATAATATACATACGGACTAACCTTGTGTTAAACGAGAACTCCTAATCCCTAAAGTTCACTAAACCGACTTCTGATACCAACTCTAAGGACATGGCCGTAAACATTATATAATCTTGAGATACGTCAAGAATTAAAATTGAGGATCTTATTAGGTTTATAGTTTTAGAGAATTAGGCCAAAACTATTACATTACGTCTCCAAAATTACCAAGTAGACACTTCTACTCACTTTTCATTTTTTTCATTAAATAAAAACTCTTACAAAAAGAAACATGTCTATTTCCATGTTTTAGTTAGCATGACTTTTCCTTGATCCCATCCTTGACCCTATATATCTTTAGGTCTTGTGAAAAACATTTCAAAAAATGGGATGAGAATAAAAAACTCAGTAAGGGTAATAAAGTAAAGAAAGAAAACATTAATCCATCAATAAATACAAATTGATGATAATATGATTTTCAATCATAACATACATCATGAAATCAAACGGTTTCTAAGTAACACACCGAAATCATAAATAATAAAGGTATCTTATGGAATACATAAAATACATACGTTGTAACTTTCACAACTATGTAAGAAGTTATATTTGGAATACCCATCACAGTATATTCCATAAATCTCTTTGAATAATCAATAATGTTTACCTCTATCAAGTTACCCAATGAATTGGAGTGCTATCTCGGGCTCACCCGCCCTAAGTTTATCACAGAACCACCCGTATACGTAAACAATGACCAAGAAAAATAACATAAACATAAAAAATTAACACATATAAAGTAATGATATCATTTACTCATTGCAATAACAATATATCATTTCATGATATTGACATTATCAATGCTTTATCACACTATTTTTGTAACCATTTCAAACATTTAATAAAGAGATTTGTGAATCAAAGTGTCCCATAAAACTGTGATTATTTTAAAGGATTTAGCATTTTAAAACATTAATGTCCATATAAATAAATCATAAAAACCCTTTTAAATATTAAAATTATTGAGAAAGATTTAGAATAATAAATCTTTAAAACATTTAAAATGGTATTTTAGTTAAAGAGATTATAACAAAAAGAGAGACGCTTGAAAACAAATAATTGTGGAATAATATTTAATAAAAGAGTTATTATATAATGAGAATAAAATGAATCAGTATATAATATGCCAAAGGACATTATATGAACCATATAAGAGTGAATTTGCGCATAACAACAATTAAGTCTGAATGGAATGTAAATTGAGATGAAATCCCGTATAAAGACGATATACAAAGATTAAGGATAAAACAATGACATCATTAAGTGTGAAAAATATAAATAATCTCAATATGATTGGATATTCAGAGTAAAACAATCCGATTTCATTCATACATATTAATAACACGACATAATCAACAAGTAGATGTTTAACCCAAATAATTGAAATTGGGATAAGATGTTCCCTTATACAAATTCGACAGCCTAACAGTGTCCCTTTAAAATTCAATAAATTGAGATTATGAGTGATAAAAGGGTATCTCATCACGTGAACATAAAATTTAATGCAAAAAGGATATATAATAACATATCCCAACATAAGAAGATGTCAATTTGAAGTCATAACAAAAATAAGTCCTTTAAAATGAGGAGGGTGAATGGTTCTCCTACATATTTGGTAACTTACGAAACATACAACCCCTGAAAGAAGGATAATAAAATGAAGATGTTAATACCTATAAAATAAATTATATTAAACAATCAATATAATAATGGGTAGTACTTAAACCACATAAAACTAAACATAGGCAAATATAGCATGAATCTCACGTGAATAAAAAGTGAGATGAAAACCCCTTACTACGTTACAATCAATCGAGTCGTATGACCAAAAGTTAATAACCAACATGTGAATCAAATAATACCATGAATATAAATATAATCATGATAATATATATCAAATTGAAGTACACAATACACAATATGCAATAAATAATTGATATTAATGAAAATCTCACGGAATTAAAAGTGAGATAAGAAACCCCATAGCTCATGTCAGACTTGTCTTGTATGTTTCTTGTTCTTTAGGAATAATAAACATAAGATAATTTCAACATTATTAAGAATTTTTTTCAAATTTATCATTCCTTTTATATAACTTTTTACCTTGTTATAACAATTATTTAATTATTTGAGTTCATACTGGACATTTTGTTGATATTCCAAACATGAGTCAAAATGAACCTGTTATAATTACAAATTGTCTGTGTGGTAAAAAGTATATTATCTCCAGAATCATATTCATTATTTAAATATCATATATATCATATATATCCAGTATAAATAAATAAATATATATATATATATATATAATAGTACATGACATTTGGAGATAAGAAATGAAATGCACCGTTCATAGAGACGGTAAGCCATACGTACGCATGAACGCTACTTTCATTTATATATCATATTTAATGGAATGAAAACATAATGGTACATAGATATATTATAATTAAATTATAATATCATATGATATATATGTGACATAATTTCATTAACTCCATCCTTTATTCATTCCTTGTATGTCATGAACGTATTATATCACCTTGAGGGGGCGGTAGTCTGCACTTCCTCAAATAAAATTATCGTGTTTAAACATATTAGAAATCATAGTGGTGTGTTTTTAAATAGAAATTAAATAATAATAGAGAAAACATAAACATTATATATATCATATATAAATACAGTTCCATCATAATGGCCACCATGAGTAGTGGTAGAAGAATATTGGACAATCATCTTTTCGTGAGGTAGTAATTCATCGTCCACAGAAACAGTATGGGCTTTACACATTAGATGGAGGTTACTATATGTTTAGTTCGAATTCATCTCATAACTACAACCTAGTATATTTATTATACTATTGTTGTTTTAAAATAAATAAATAAAAAGAGTTCATGTGGTAGGAGAAGTGAAATAATACAAAAGAACTTAAAAGAAGATGTTACCCTTTAATTGTGTATTTTACATTGGTTTGAACAAAAAGGTTTACTTGAAGAGTCTTTTTCTTAATGTAAGGATTATATGAGGATGATAGGGATGTAGGGAGATTAATTTTTTAGAGTTTGGATGAGGCAAGGGGCTTGATAATTGTGGGGAATGGGTTAGAAATGAAGGATTTTTATAAGGGGGAGGATGGGGACTTTTGGAAAGTTTGAAAATATTATTTTATTATATAACGATTCTCAGTTTATAGAGGTCAGAAAATCATTAAATATTAAGATAAAATTACTCATTTTAGAAATAGAATAAATCCAATATTAATTTGACAGGTTTTGGACATTATTTTAATATTTATAATCTTATTTATTTAATTCATTCATTAATGAGGTAAATACTACATCGTTATTGTGTCACAAATAATTTTATTTATTTGATGTCTAAAAATTATAAAAAAACCTTGATTTAGGAAATATTTTTAGATTTATAATTATTATTTATAGTTTAAGTGATGACTTATATTACCTCATGTTAAATTTTATTTAATAAAAGATATTTTTTATGTCATTTTTGTCATTACTTTAAATTAATAAAAATAGAGTGTCATTATAAATTTTAATTGGATCCATGGGGTAACAAATATGACCCAAGGATTCCCATGGTTAGACATAACTAATAAAATAAGTTTAGGAAAAGTGTTAAGGTAATTTTGTATTATAATAATATTCTTTTTACATTGAATTACCTTATTTACCTTTAACCGCGGTAAATAAAAGTCAAAAGTCACTATTCAACAAAAATTATTTTCATCCTATTGAAAATTTTTACTTACTAATAACAACCATGTATGTCATATTTTCGAAATTCAATTCATAGAAGCAATAAAATTTCGATTAAATGAAAAAGTCGGGTTTTAACTACTTCTCGTTGTTTTCACACTTCAAAAAAATTTGATGGTTTTCTGAAAAATACCAAAACATCAACCTAACATATTTTTGATATTATGAATTAAAAAATGATGTCCATTTCAAAAAAAATAAAAACATATAAGTTGCATTAATTAATTTAATATTAATTTCCGTTGTCAAAATAAAAAGTGTATTTTTAAGAAAAAATAATTATCAAAATATTGACACATGTTTGTGTGAAATTTCAAATTTAAATTACATCCACATACCATAATTGGATTAATTGATAAAAATATTATCTAATTACAATTTAAAACCAGTTAAAAAGTAAATATACCCATATAAATAAGTAAGATTATAAGGCAGTTTTGAATTAAAATACTATATTTTTCACTATTAATTAAAAAATGATTTTGTTTTCAGAAAAATACCAGAAATTTACCCAAAATAAATTTTGATATCCCGATTCTAAATAATAATTCTATTTTATCAAATATAACATATAAATGTGACCAAAACTTAATTTAAGGATGGTTCTTCATCAAAAGGTAGTAAATTTACCTATTAATGAATATTTGAGTATTTATGCTTAAAATTAGATTCATTCACATTTTAATCTTATAAAATTTATTCGAAAAATTTAAAAAAATATAACAAACATATATAATCATATTTTACTTAGTTATATTCATTCCTACCATTAAAACGTCTAGTAAATTAGTAACATTCAAAATAAAAATATTATATTATTAGTTTGAAACATAAGATTTCAAAGAAACTCGTTGTTATGTATCGGGTACGCTATCGAACATAGAATACCATTTAAAGTAATATTATTATTTAATTCAAAAAAATCAATAAAAATCATAATTTCATATTCTTTATTTACAAGAGATGTTACAATTTGGGTGGTTTTGGTGCCACATACATGTCTTCTTTTGTTACATTATATGCTGGCGATTAGGCTTGTTCTTATTTTTTTCCATTTGGTTAATGAAAATGTTTCATTTCATTTTGGTGTGAATATTTTTCTTCAACTTCTCTAATGGGTATGTCATCAAGTTGTTTCTTTTTCTTTGATGACTTTTACTGCTCTTGTTTCCCACACTTATGAGTTTTTTTATTCCACTACTCACATATACTTTTTAATACCATTGAATTGACATATTCTTTAGTCATAGTCTCTATATTACCATCAAATAATACTGGTTCCATTTTGAGAGAGTTTTAGAAAAAATTTCCCCATAGAGTACAATTCTATGAAAAGAATATATTTTATTTTTTATTTTGGTTTATAACATGGTCATTCGTTGATAAGTTTTGTGGATGAATGTATAATGTAAAATCTTAATATTTGATTGTTGTCGTTGGGGAGATTAATGATGTCATTGTTGGGGTCGCTGCTTGTACTATTTGGGGGGGACTGATTTAGTATTTTCGGAGGATATAGTTTGAGTGTTTTGGGGCTAGTGGATGATATGGATGGCTTAGTTGTCTCTAAATTCATGAATGATTCTGAATAGTTATTTTTGGTAGTACCCTTGATTGGATGACAATTCAAGATGAATGGGTCATTATTGATAATATTTTTTGATATTTCAAATATGGATGATTTTAACTAACATAGATACTATCCATAATTTTGTTTTCATACAACCATGCATGATTATTTTTAGAGGGGTGTGTTCCTTTACACATATCAAATGATTGTATATCTATGATAGAGGTTGTTCGGGGTTCTTGTTGTTGTGGGTACTAATTTTTTTCATTTTCTTGTAATGATTTTCTACTTTATCTATGAGGTAGGTATATTATTTAAATTGATACATACTAGGTTAAAATGGTCTTTTATCACTTTTCCAAAGACTGTTATTCTGAGAAATTTTATCTAGATGATTCTAACAAACGTCTAGTTTTTCAACATAAAAATCCATAAATTTAGGTCCCCCCCAAGACTCTCCTGGAAGTCTATAATCCATAAAAAATTGTTTTTACTTGAATCCAAACAACAATCCCATAGTTTGATCATTTTTTAGAAATATTGTTAAATATATCCCATTCCTCTCTGGTAGATTAAACAAATAATTGGGAAAAAGTATAAATATTACTTCTTAATTTAAATTTTGTTACGGGAAAATATATTTATATAATTTTTCTTATATAGTTCATACAAAGTATTGATGGATGATGATATTTAATTTTTCATTCAAAACCTGGCTCATCTCTAAAGGAAAATGGAATCACTGTGAGTCAAATTATGTTAGTATTTATTCTTTGATGTTTGAATATAGATTAAACTAATAGAAAAATTGATAACTATCCATGTAGTTCCTCACTATGGAGTCCACTAAATTAACCAATGTTTTGAATAATTATAATAAGTCTAGGTATAATTTTTGAAGAATTCACTTCAGTTGGATGGAAAACGATTCTAGGTGAAACAATATTAATGGATGGTAATCCATATTCAAGAATGGTGTTCTCTGGAAATAATAAGAATGCCGGTTTTGTTGTGGTATTTTGAGATGAACATTGGGGGAATTATGAGAAGTGGGATTGTTGTGATGGTCTATATTTAGATGGAATCAATCATTCAAGTTACATTTAATTTTTTGGATATGTACTGAGTATTTCTTGAGAGTTCGGTATTATTAAAGTATTCATGGAACCGTTTCTCATGTACTAGTAGTATGTCACTGTAAAAACACATGCCTACAATGGGGAAGGAAAAAATTGAAATGACATGAAGCAGTCATAAGTTCATTCTTGAGGTTTACATTTCCTTTTTCACAACATCACAAATAATTAGTGGTCCTAATGGACAAAAATCAATCATAATGTTGAAATTGAATTTATAAATTTGGTTATACCAGATGAACACAAATAAAAAGGCTTTTATAACAGTGTAAAAATAGGGCCAAGTCCACATGGAGGGAAAAATTGATCAGTGACATGTAGATATTGATAAACAGATCCAAGTGTTCATGTAAAAAATGGGGTATTGGATTGAAAATAAAATATTTAAAATAATAATAAATTTATTAAAAAATGGTTCAAAATCAATTTTAAGAAGTTTATTTGGTGGATTCAATTATTCAAAGAATTGGGTAATTATTAATGAATTCTCTACATAGTTGTTTATAGGTTTTCAAATATATTTTATTAAAATAATTGATTTTATGTAAACCAATGAATACTCTTTAGTCTATAAGTAGTTATTAAGCGAGGTACATTAAGACCAACTTTTACATTAGAAAATATATTAATGTAAATTTTCAACACCCAATTTTTTCTAATTATATTAGATTTATCCCTTTACAATTACACTAACCACATTCATGAAAATGTATGTGATGATATTTATTAGTAATATCATTCCTTATGGATTATATTACCCATGTTTCTATTATTGATTCTTTCAATTTATTTCTCCCTTACTCATTATTTCTACCATTGAGTAGATTTTCCATGCATGATGAAAATGAAATTATTCATGCATGAAAAAAGGTTATTATAATTATAAATCATAATAATATAAAAATTCAATGTAAAAAGATTAAAATAAAATAAATTATATGAAAATAAGAAAGAATTATTAAATTATAATTGAAATTTAAAATGAACTCTTCCTGGAGTACAATAGAATGTGGAAAGGCATCAAACATCAATAATATAGTCGAAAAAAGAAAAAAATTGTCATAACAATTAAAGGAATTATATTTAATAATCTCACAGATCCTAGACATTTATTGGAAAAAATGGATCTGATGTGAACTGTAAATGACATCAAGAGTTGGAACATGACCATTCCGATTAAAGGATGTCTTGAAGATTTAAAAAATAAAATACTATTTATAGTGTGAATAGAAATGTAAAATCATTACATATCAATTTTACCTCAATTTATGGCGTGTAGATAACTGTTAAATTTTTGGATTCTCTAAGGAGAGTTAACAATGGACAGGTACTAGGAGGATCACATGGTGATTTTATTTCACATCATGAGTTTTCTTAATTTTAGGTATTTACAACTCGAATATGATTCAGGACTATGAATAGGGACCTCAAATAATTTTCCCTATTTTTCTTTGATGTTAGAAATAATTAATATAGGATTCATGATGTGAATAGTATATACTTCCAACATAAAAATTGGGTTTTCTCCAAACTCTTCAATATCCAATTATCTACAAAAATATGAAGAAATCAAGGAATCATTGTCTAAAATCTAAAATGAACTAACAAAAATTCATCTCAAAATGTATATACAATTTCAAAACATCACATAAAAATAAAAATTCCTCACCCATGACCAAGATTTTGTAGTCATGATGCATAAATTGAAGTCATTTTCTTAATACCTCTATTGGGAGTGGCTTGAATTTTATTCATATGACAAGTTTTAGAAATACATCTTGACCAATATGGACATGAAACATAGAAAAATACACTAGTTAAAAATCATCTAATGTTTTACTTGAACATATCACATACCCCTAGAAAGGTTAATTTAATAAAAAAATATTTATATTGAAGTTACTAATCTAGGATATTAAATAATCTGTAGTGGAGTACATAAAGATGGGGTTTTATGGATTTGAGCTTAGAGGAGAAGGATGATGTTGAGTTGGTGTCTAAGGCTCTTTTTAAGTTCAAACAATCTCATTCAATCACGTTTAGCCATAGAAATAATCCAATCCTAAATACAATTACATAGATAGATATTTAAATATTGGGGTGACATTGAGTGATTGGTATCAGTCTCATGATTGTGCTCTTTTCTTCATGAAGATACTGTTGTTTCTTTTTTCCATTGAGGCAATGGATGATGCATGAGAGGAATTATTCTAGTTGGGTTATTTGACCTATGTATACAATGATATTTTATAACCTATGAATTCAGTATAGGTGCCCCAGGATGAGGCAAATAGTTAATATTTTTTATCCTGATGTTTGACTTTCTTGAGGATAAAATCCACGCTTTAAAGACTAATGAATTTTCTTCAAACTCTTCCAATTATGGTATTGATGTGCGATGAGATCTCCATTGACTTTTGGATTGGTTTTCCATATAATACTAGTGTGAAATATTTTATTTTAGGGATTATAAATCATTTGATAAATCCACCCATCTACCTATCATTAATGAGTCACTGTGGTTTTGGGAAGAGTCTTCTAAAATGCATCGTAACTCAACTGATGTCATTAACATTGTTTCACCCATATATGGATGGTCAAACTGGGTATTACATCTAGATTAAAGGGGATAAGGTTTGTGTTTGGATTCTCTAAATCAGGGTATTATATGACATTAATTTATTATTGGATGATAATTGTTATGAAAATAGTTATCATTACCCAATAAGGAGGGCCCCTATCGATTTGTTGTATGGACAGTCGTGTCAGTTACCGCCATGTTGGGATGAGTTTGGTTAGAATTCCTCACTAAGATTGATTCTAATTGAGGATACTATAGTGTTAGTATTATTAATTATAATGAGGATAATAATAGATCATAGCCAACAAAAATCATCTTTCAATCATATCTTTTTGTTTGTTATATTTTGAGTTCTATGATTAGGTGTTTCTATGGGTGTTTGTTCGAAAAGGTAATCATCTCTTAAAAATGTTGGTGAAATTTTCATCACATAATTTTTGATCATTTTTTATTATGGAGGATCGTTGTAAGGGATCCTATTTAGTGGAATTTCCACCATGGATTTCCAAAATCTAGGATTTTTTCCTTTTATCTCAATTGAAAATTTACATCTTAACACATTTCATGTGATAGAGTTATAAGATTTCAAGGTGGAGCCAAATTGCATTATAAATTATTATTCTCTTTATATCCTAGAAAAAAAAAAGATTCCCTATAATAAATTGATGTCAATTTCTTTCTTGGTTTGGAATCATGGTGGTGAGATCAATGAGACATTATTGTTTGAATCTTTGGTAAGGGATTAATTTCCTCACACATGAACTTTTTATGATCCTTAAGGAGGTTTAATGGGAATAAATAAACATAGGGGGATAAATGTAACATCAATAGGGTCACTTATATAAATTTTTTAGTTTTATTTCTTTAATTGTTTATTTTAAATTTCATGAGGGTCAGAATATAGAAATTTTATGTTTTTAATAAAACAGTCATGAAATATGGTTGGCGCATAGTTGGGATTCACCTTGTGGTTATCCATGTGAGAGTGCTCTTTTGAAGATATTGTGTTTTTTTGTAATCTCCCCAAATTCTTTTAAAATACTTGGCATGTTCTAAAAAATATGAGACCTTTTTTGGGTGAGGTAGTTTCTCCTTCATGATTGGTATATGGTTTTACCAGCTGTTCATGACGTCCAACTCATTAATTTTTTGAAATAACAATTTTCCCTTCTTGGATTTAACCAAAATTCACCCGTCTTCCTTCCTATTTTCATATGTAGCCTTACCCTTGTCTTGGTGCGTCATTCTCATTACATTTTTGGTGGATCAACAGTGATCTTTAGTAGTTTTTCTTGAGTTAAACATATTTCTTCTTGATATCTACATCCACCACCCTCCCTATTCCATTATTCCTCAATTTTTTTGACGCTATAGAAATATATAATTACATATTAAAAAATTTAGGGTTTTAGATGATGTTTTTACATTTTTTTAGTGATTAAGGTTTTAGAGGGATCTCAATACACGATTCATGTGGTTTATAATAAAATTAGTGAGTGTTGATTTGATTTTGAGGTATTTGTCAATATTTAAGGGTATGTTTTCATGTCTTAGATTTGGTCCTCACTTTCAATTTTTAATAAAAATTCATTTAAATTACATTGAAGATGTTTTTTCATTTTTTTATTCCTTAGGAAATTACATGGGATATTTATTTTAAAATTTGGATTTTCAAAAGGAAGTGTTTTAAATACATGGAATGTGTTTGATGAAATACCTGAAGAAAGATTTTGGGATTCAAATGGACTTAAGAAGGTATTTTGAATTGGGTTGCTCTATTTTCTGATTATTAGTTTATTATGGAAATATGTGGTTTATGAAATGTGTTTTAAAATATATTTTTATAATTTATAATGTTTGGAACATTGTATACCTTGCAAGTTTTAGTGAAACAAGAATTATAAGGCTTAGTTTATATCATAAACTAGCTAGGAAGTGTTAAGTATGGGACATACTGAGATTCTACAGAAGATGTTTCCCATGGGGAATGAGATAGACTATAGAATATAGGGCCTAGGGAAGAATAATAGTTCTTCTAAAATTGTTATAGTTTCTTAAACAGTTAGAAAACTATGTATTGAACTAAGTGGTATTGTGTCCCATTGGATTGATCTAATGACACATTATTGATTTTTTTAGATTGACTAGGAATCCGATGAATTTATACTTAAGAACCAATTTTTTATATTTTATGTCATTTGTTCTTTCTCAATGAGATATGGTTTGACTTCCAATTTATGTGACTTGATTTTTCATGTTTTTAAACACTGATTTTTTTTATAAAAAAAGAATTTATAAATAAATTATTTCAAATATAAACCTTTTGAAGTCTATTTTAATACTATATTTATTGGTTTTAATAAGTATACCCCTTATATATTTTAGTGGTTCCACAAACATTTAATTTTCCTCTGGGATCATGAGGACATTATTTTATAGGAAACTAGTAAAGGTACGGGAACCATGTAAATTGGTTGATCTACTATATTACCATATTTTATTTGCTATTTTCATATTTTTTATAATATTCCGTCATTGATTTAGCTCACGTGGTTTATTTTTGCGTCTTTTTCCTACTCGGATGTTATGTATCGTCCCCATTGTACTTGCCCCTATTTTAATATTTTGATTAAATTAACTATAGATATCATATATGTTTCATTTTAAAAATAGTAAAATAATAATTTAAATGATATCTACTTTAGTCATTATTATGTATACATTGTTTATATTTAAAAATATATTAATACTATTTATTTGATGACATGGAAATCCTATCCATGGGTCGGTCATGCCATAGGGTTGAACCCATTAAAAATGGTTAATTGTCACGCACTAGTTCTTTTCCCCAGCTCATGATGATCAAGTTTGTATTTAAAGACTTATTGAAGAGGGTTCTGGGTAGCATCTCTAGACAACCAAGGTTAGTTTCTTACAAATTTTGGATCTTCACTAATGAGGACTTCAAAGATGGTATCCATATTATCACAAATCTTTTTATATTTATCCATATAGATTTTAACTTCATTGAATCCATGAATCCTTATTCCATTTTGGGTGGAAATTTTATCTGTTTAATTTTCATTTTTATAAAGTATGAAATATCTTGTAAATTTATTATTGACATCTTCATACATTTCATTAATAATAAATTGAACATACATTACCTCTATAGAATAAAACATCATGTCTATTTGGGTTTATGGGACTATTTATTATCTATATTTCATTTTAACTCTATCCTCATTCACTATATCCTCCCCTATGATAAAAACATTATCTCCCTCCTCCCATTGGATTTCAATGAAAGTTTCCTAAAAAGGGTTAGATCTTCACCTAATTCTCCATGATCATCACATCCTCCCATTTAAAAGAACTTATTATTAATTTTCACATCAAGAATTGATTCCATAGACATGGGAAAAACATAATAATATTTAAATCACCTGATATATTACCTTTTAGAAAGAAATTATAGGTTCCATAAACAAAATTCATCAATTTTCTTTCTCTGCGGACAGCGTGAATGCCTAATTTATCACCAATATCCACACTAAAACCATATGAGGGAAAAAAATTACCTACCTAAAGAATCTATATATCTACAGGTTATCCCTTTGAAGAAATATTATTCTTCCTCTTTGTTTGATCATTTTCTCATCCCTTATCTCACATTATTGTCACCACATAATGAATTATTAGAAAAAACAAAATATCAATACTAACCATGAGGATTCCTCCAATAAAAAATATTAACAAATTATCATTTCTAACAATCTATATTTTTAATAAAATTTTCCACAACCTTTTTTCACTAACGAACCCAAATAACAATACATAATATATGATCGATCCTGTAAAAAGGACTGAGGTGAATTTCTAATTTTACCAAGATGAAAACACTTCTCATCAGTGTCAATATAATTAATGAGAATCATTTATGTTTCATTTCATAATAAAGATCAAATATAACAATAATATGATAATCCTGGGAACACATATATGAAAATTAATTACAATATATAATCACATAGTAAAAAATATACATACCCATTACATCATGTATAGAAATAAAAATACACTATTATATCACATGTCACATAGCCAACCCACATGCCACCTCCTCTATGGCTATAAAATCGAGCCATGGTTTGCACATAGAAACCAAAATAATTGATCATGACAACAAAATGGACCATGAAAATACATGGAAACAAACATACCATTGTTTGTGTATATAGTTTGATCTAAATCCCATTTGGATTTAAAAAATTATTCCCAAATTATGTCATTTAAAAAACTAGAATTTTTAATTTTTAAATAAAATAATAAATACATATTTTTTAATATTTCATGAAAATAGCTAACATGTGATTTAATTATAAAATGAATTTTTAAAATAGAACATTAAGGATAGGGGAATAGTGGAATATTTATATGACATTGAAAGATTTCATATAGAGTTAAGGTATGGAATACTATGGTTTTATTTGTCATCATTATATTTCTATTATTTTGTAATGAAGTGAATACCATGTAAACCTAGGGGAAAACATTAAAGTGAGGGTCCATTTTCCATAAGCAGATATCCAATAAATTTACATGTCCAATAAAAAATAAGGGAGCATTACATACCATAATATTTAAAAAATGGAGTTTCATGTCCCGAGATCTTCATCCTTTGAACCCTCATAATATAAATGATATCCCCTATGATGTTTTGAAATAAAATTAGTATCAGATTATAATTGATGAACCCATTCCTCTTTTGTTAGTGTCAATAACTCAAAAAGTGAAACATATTACATAATTACATATCATTAATAAAATAGATGATAATATTAATTGCTGAATCATAAAATAAATATTTTTTATGAAAAAATTGAATCAATCCAAAAACATATATAACAGAAAAATGTTCATAATAACTCTATAATATTTCTTTTCTACCTATATCTAATCATTCCATAAAGTCATTTAGAAAAATATAAATCCTTAGTTTAATAAGTGATAAAAATCACTTCACATAATATTCTGATAACAATATAACTAACATAGTTCCAAGAAGAAGCATATCATTTGAAACATCACTAAGAACAAGATTACCACCTTTTCTCTTTTCTAAAAAATATTTTATTAATCAATACCATATGAATTTATCAATAAATTATATAATTCAGTTAATCCAACTCCTATTATTCATTGAATTTAATTTTAATTAATTTAAACATGTTTCTAATAAACCACACTTTGATAAAAGTCCAGTTTTACAAATCAACCATATTTAACCATTAGAAATAATTTTAAATAAATAAATAGTTACATTATATATATTATAGAAAATGTCACACTCAAGGATTCATGGTTTTGAAAAGAATGAGGATATTATATAATCACTGACTCTGATATGGTAAAACCATATCACCTTATACAACAAAGGTTATATTTGGGTTGTAATGGAGGAGATCATAACCTTTAACACAAAACCTCCATAGAAATTTAGGGGCTTTCCTTGACATCGAAAATCCTAATCATGATATTAATATTAGATTAGATAAATACATTTCAATTGGAAGGGATCAATAAAGAAGATAGGAAATAGGAGGGAATGAATATTACCAATATTATCCACCTTCATTCCAAGATTTGATCACTATTTTGGAAGAATATATGGATAAGGATGAGGGGAAACCTCTTCCCTTGAAATGAATGAAATTATATGGGGATGGGGTTATTCCACTTTTATGAACCAAATATATAATACTTAAAATAATAATAAAATGTTATAATAAACCATTTTCTATAGAAAAAGTCTTATATAACCTACACATTCCCCCATTTCTAACCATAACTAATAAAAGTAATAAAAATGGTTTTTATAGTAGTAGTAATAATAATCATCATAATCATAAAATAATAATTAATAACTGTATAGGTAAATTTAATTAATATAACAAATACATTTTCCAATAAAAAATTAAATTTACTTAACTAAAATAATTAGTATGAAAATTACCTTATTGAATATTCAGTAACACAACTAAAAATTCCATTAATAAATTTAAAATGGTTTTTGGGAGTCTGGTAAATGTGTTCTAAATCTCATCTTTCAACAAGGGTGTTATATAAATAAATATTATATTAATTTAAAATAATTAATGTGAAGATATAAGGAGTTTTTATCAAACAATAATAGGGTTTTAGAATATAGATAAAAATAAGATCATTTTTCATAAAAAATACATTATTATATGATAAACTTCATCATTATAGACAATTTAAATAAACCACTTCATAGTTATAGAAAATCCTATCTTCATAGTTTCTAAATATATTCAACAAACATTTAAAACATAATATAAATGGATAGTATACAACAGAACAATTTTAGAAGGGATAAAACTCACCCATACACAATTGAAACAATCAATAAAACCTAATTTTCCACCCATCCTTATTCCCGTTAAATATAATAAATGTAAAATATAAATTTTCTATAATGCTAATGAAAATTTTCTAACATTACTCCAAGATAGATTAATAAGGTTCACTGGGAAAGTAGATATATAATCCTTCCTCTTAGGGAATCCATGGGCTATATAAGTTTCCCTATACTTAGTAGGGACCCTATCATCCACAAATTTATATACACAATTTTGTTATATATATATATATTATGTTCTTTGGTTTTACAGAGTTTTCACAGTGATGTAGTCAAATTATCTTATAATCCCAATTCAAAACCCATGATCCTATTTAAATATCAAGACAAGGATACATCAAAGCTCCCTAAAGTATCTTAAATTTTTAGTTGCTGAATGTGATATTCCACAAATTTTATATTGGTTACAACCCATTACAACTCCATAATCATCAATGCTGTAAATTATTTAACACACAAAAATTGATGTGGATATTTAAACTCCTAAAATCATAATCACATAATAATTGAAAAATTATGATATATTTGGTCCATGAGACTAGAAAAAAAATCCTCTTTAGTCTTCTAACACATGAATTTACATATACTAAACCATTTAATATAGGCCTTCACTATATTTTGGTCTAAAATGGGACAAGATATGGTGTGGTTTATAGCTTTACACCATGGTCTCAATTTATTATATATTTTTATAGTTACAATTTCGCTCAGTATAGCGTTCAATGTTATATGTTGGGGATTTTGAGCCTCATATTTTTTAATCTAGTGACTCATTAGGTTAAATTGTTAATGTTGATGAAAAAGTTTGTATGATAAATACAAAATCTTGATCATGTAAAATATACCTGAAAAAATAGTAAATGAACATTAAAATATAACATATCTAAATTTCATATGAATAATACATCATGTAATTAGGTTTTTGATAACATGTATAACTATGAAAATTAATTATTATTCAAAAAATATAAGTTCATTAAACCCCTAAGAATATATAGATCACTGTAAGAGAAAATATCAAGCTATGATGGGTTTCCATAAAACTAAAATTGTTGTAATTCATTTTTTTTTCATAAAAATCGCCATTTGAATCAATATTTTTACTTATTTAAAATGATCAAGGTCAATAAAGTTACCTAATTTTTTTTATTAAACTAGATATTGAATTTAAAAAAATAGTAATCTGAAAGTCAAAATAAAAATTATGAAAAAAAAATTATTTATTTCAAAAACACCATTTTATAATACCACATTATCCATAACCATATAATTATAACATTTTACATGTATGAACCAAATAATAATATAAACCATGAATATAAAAGTGTAATTTCATAGGATAATTTTCTATATAATACATAATTTCTAAAACATAATGATGTTATTAATATTTTCATAACTTTTTATGTACTCTATTTACTGATTTTATAGGAAATGTGCATAATTTTTTGAAATATTAATGTATAAATATTAAACATAATTTTTGAGAACTATTTAATTAATATAGATTCAATTCTGTTTAATGTTTTAATACTAACTATCACCGTAATGATTCAAATTGAATGGTTATTCTATTTTAAGATTCCTCATTCAACATACAACATTTCATTTGAAGAAATAATGGGCTAATTCTTCCATTTTATGGGTCATATGGTCCATAGAAGAATACCCAATGAAACTATGACGAAACCGAACTAGTTATGAAGATTGAATTACTGGGATCAATAAAGAATTCCAAATTCCTTTATTATTCTACAATGTATTGGGATCAATTTAAGGAGTCTTGGATAAAAATTGAAAGGCCCAAATATAAATGAAACGGGACAAAATGATTTATTTAAACTCATCCCACCATTCCATCCGAGAATTAAGATCCGTACATTATTCATGAAATTTATCATGATTTAATAACCAAATTAGGATGAAAATTTCCATTGTGAAATTGTAGATATAGGCCGGAGACTTTTTTGATCAATGTATTCGTATTTGAAGGAATATTTCTATTGATAAAACCATTCATATTTTGGCCTTCTAAAAAGTCTTGATTGAAATGGACAGATTAACAATTTTTAATAAAACGGCCACACCATTGGCTTTATATGCCCAAATGCTTAAATAGATTGAGTGTAGTCGCACAAGATTAGTATATACAACTTTGAAGAAGGAGATATCTTTATATTTGTCTGTATGTATTATCAAAATGGAGATTCACATGGAGGGACAAATTGGGAATGCAAACAGTCCACTTCCTTGGGCTATAAATACATCCACCTACTCTCCTTCAAGAGGGATGGAATTTCAGAAGACATAAGAACATATAATCACGAACAAAGCCCTTCCAAGGGCTTGAGAGGACCTGACATACTCAATTTTTCATTTGAGAAACCCTTTCTCCTCTCTTTGTTTCCTTTTACTTTTGTGTTCTTCATTATTGTAATAGTGTATGTCTTTTTTTTTGTAATTCGGTTTTAATGAAAGTATCTTCTTCAATATCTCTTATTCTCATCCACCTAATATAGTTTAATATTAATTTTCTTAAAATAGTTTAAATACAATTGAATCACCTTTACTTAATTTTCTTTCTCATTTAATCTAATGATCATTTTTGATCATCATCATGTTTTTTCTGTTTGTTCGACACACCACTCTTTTCTTATCCCATTATTTTTATTATCTTATTAATTTATCATAATATTCATTATAACTAGATTACTAATCATTTCAATGGATGAGTAAATCTACCATTGGGGTGATTCATTATTTAGGTATGTTAAGCGATTGGGAGCTTTTTCTCGTTGAGTTTTTTTTAATTTAACATTGTGTACGTTGGACATAACATGTCATTGATTAATGATTTTTTTGTTTAACGTATGGTTTCAAGGGATTATTGGAACCATAAATTAACTACCACAATCAATTACTTATTGAGATTATAACCCTTAGATAAGTTAAGGATTGGATTAAATCCTTAACTCTTAGGAATTCCAATCAACGTTATCTTGTGAAATGCGTGTTAATTAAAATGCAATATAAAGCAAAGATCAATGATATCACAAGATTAACTACCTAATGATGAACTCATCCCAATATTTATAAAATTGTTATATTAAACACTAATAATTAATCAGTTCATTTAATCTCTACAATCAAACCCCCTAATCATATTACAATCAACTAAAAACAAACGACTATTAAAAAGAATCATCGTCGTGGAGTCGACCCGAGTGTTGCTATACACATTATTAGAGAATCAGAACCTTGACCAGTCGATATGTGACAATCGGCCATGATTTCAAATTTCACTTTTTCTAAGATGGTGAAATTAAACAGTCATTAAATTCTGATTATGTTAAATATAATAAAAAAATGGAAAAAATTGTAATAAAATACAAAGAAAAACCTACCTTCCTCTTTCTTCCAAAATATATCTGAATGCCTGGTGGCCTTCCAAACAATCCCTAGGAATTGTTTGACACTGTGATTGAGATAACACTTTTCCAACATATGAGGAACATAATATATAATCAACTCATTCAAGAACCTGTCCAGGTCCAACCAATTGACTTACATATAGCCAATCCTCGGGAACAAACACTTAAAGAACCAGATAACCCTAATATGAATTACAAACCTCTTTGTATTCATTATCTAAATAGAGAGGCTCAATTAGAACTCAAATTGGGTTTGATTCATCTTCTCCCTAATTTTCACGGTCTATCCGGTGAGGATCCACATCTTCATCTTAAAGTGTTTCAAGTGGTGTGCTCTACCATGAAGCCTCAAGGGGTTTCTGAGGAACAAATCAAACTTCGAGCATTCAACTTCTCCCTAGATGAAACTTCCATGTCATGGCTCTACTACCTCTATCCTGGTTCCGTAGACACATGGAATGACATGAAGTGAATTTTCTTTGAAAAATTCTTTCTGGCTTCTCGTACAACTTTCATTTGAAATGAAATAAGTGGTATTCATCAATTCCAGAATGAATCACTCCATGAGTACATGGAGAGGTTTAAAAGGCTTGGGGAAACATTTTCACATCACCAAATCCCTGACCAAATCTTGATCCAATACTTTTATAAGGGGTTATTGTCTATGGAGAGAACTGTCATTGATGCCAAAAGTGGAGGTGATATTGTTGATAAAACTCATACCACTACCAAAGATCTCATATGTAACATGCCTGAAAACACACAAAAATTCCATATTCGAGCACATTCTCATCTAAAAAAATTCCAATACAACCAGTCTATAGAGCCGAACAAGATGATAGAGTGGATGAGTGAACTTACAGGTCCGGTGTTACAACTAGATGTGGCTACCAAATTCCCAACCTCGTCTTCTCCACAATCTCTATTCCATGGACCAATCAAGAACTATAGAACCGGTAGCCCCCATCTCATCCAACTGACACATGTACACAACTTCATGAGGATCCCTCTGATTCATCTGGACCAATGGAGCTCAATGCATCCTATGCTCAGAAGAACACCAAACCTCAACTATCAGGTCTGTTTGATAGAAACTTCAACAAAACTCACACTAATCCCTTCACTTCTTCCTATAACCAATGCCATAGGTATGGTAATCCCGTAACACAACCCCCTCAATTAACTTCTCAAAACCCAAACCAGTACCAATATATTCAAGGTGTGGGTAACTTCCAATGACCTTACCCTTTTTTTCATCAACCCTAGAGGATCAATACTCACATTCCTCTTCCAGGCCTCTACTATCCCAACAAGCCTTCCCAATTCCCAAACTACTTAAAATCTCTTTCCCAAGAACCAAAATCAAGTAAATCGCAATCCGGGACAAGCCTCTTCTTCCAAGAAACCATGGGAAAGTGTAGTTGAAGATCTTTCCTCCTTCACCCATTCTTGAATTAAAAACATTGAAACACAAATCGGTCAACTTGCATCCCACCTAAGTCAGCAACAACAATAAAATTCTTCCCAACTCACAACACAACCATTACCCTGCCCCAAAGGTAATGAAAGTGCAATTGCACGTATATCATGAAACCTAATTGATATTCCTCAATATATGTCCTCCAACCCTCCTTTGAATATTGACCTAGAAAATTAAAAATAAAAGAAATATGAAAAGTAACCTAACAACATTACCTCTCCACCTTCCATTTCACTTGGGAACCCAATTCCATTTCCTTATGTTGTTTCTAAGCCAAATATGTCCTTTTAACCAGATCCTGAAATGCTTGACATGTTTAAACGTGTTGAAGTGAACATTACCCTCTTAGATTCCATTCACCAAATTCTCAATCATCCCTGGTTTCTCAAGGATTTGTTTACCCATAAGAGGAAACTTAATACCATTGAAAAATTTTCAACCCAAAAGTCCATACCCATTAAGTGAAATTATCCTGGGACCATTATATTTCCATTCCAAATAGTAAGTTCCATCTTCGATGATTCACTCATATAACTAGGAGACTCAATTAATGTCATGACCAAATACATCCTATCCAACTTGGGTCTATTTCCCTTACATCCAATGGGTGTTGTCATTCAGTTATCCAATTGAAGCACAACCATTCTTGAAGGAATAATCGAGGATAACCTTGTTCATATCAATGATCTTATCTTCCTAGCTCATTTCTATGTCCTTGACAAAGAAGGTGAGATGAACTCTTCAAGATCTTCCTAAATTATAGGAAGACAATTCGTAATGACAGCAAGAACCAAGATTGATGTCCTTTTTAGAATCTTATCCATGGAATTTGCTGACCAACTGGCCAAGTTCCACATTTTCCAAACCGTGTGATAATCTTCCGAGGATCACTCTACCTTCTCCATCCATGCTTTTATGGACACATCTGAGAGTCAATTGAACCCCAATCCATCACGTTCTTTATGTTCTAATGAGAAAGGATCTTGAGAAATTTTCTCTATGATTAACCAACTCATAAATGGTGACGTTGATGTGGACCTCTCATTCATACACTCCATCAATCCAGAGGAACACAAAAACTCTCTTTAATCCCACATCAACTCCGATCTCTACAGCTCCACCTTGGAATATATTATTGAAAATGAATAATGGAAACTGAATTCCCTTCATCTATTCCAGAGTTATCTTACCCACAAATGAAAGATGAGACTAATCTAAAACCTCTTCCTGAACACCTGAAATATGCATTCTTCATCCATGATCACTCTTATCCTGTCATTATTTCCACTTCACTTACTGAAACTAAGGAGTCCAAACTTGTTCACGTGTTAGAGGAAAACAAAAAGGGCTCAGGGTGTACCCAAGATGGAATAACATGAAACAACCATGATCTATGCATGCATCACGTCCATCTTGAGTAATCATACAGACCAATTATGAAACCAAAATTAAAACTTATTCCACTCATCCATGAGGTAGTTAGGGGAAGAGATCACCAAGCTTCTTGAAGATGATTTTATCTACCGAATTTCTGATAGTGAATTCATTAGTACAATCAAGTCGTACCTATGAATGGTGGGATAACTGTTGTAACAAATGAACATGGAGAGGTAGTCATAACTTGAGTGATGAAAAAATGGTGTGTGAGCATCGACTATATAAAACTGCATATTGAAACATGAAAATATCACTAGCCTCTTCCATTAATAGATCAAATGCTTGATAGATTATCCGGAAAGACACACTATTGCTTTCTTGAGGGATACACTGGTAGCTTCCAAATCTCAATTGCACCTTAGAACCAATAAAACACCACTTTCACTTTTCCCTTTGGAACATATGCATATAAAAGAATGCATTTTGGCCTTTTAAATGCTTCTAAAACATTTCAGAGGTGTATTATGAGTATTTTCACTGAATTCATTGAAAAATGCATGGATGGATTCATGGATTAATTTTCCATTTATGGTGAGTCATTTGTCTCTTTCTTGAATTCACTCTCTGTAGTCCTTAAAAAGTGTGTCATGTGTAACCTTTTGTTAAATCTTAGAAAATATCAATTCATGGTTTTAAATGGGATTGTTCTAGGGAACATAGTTTCAAAAATGTCATTGAAGTTGATCCTACCAAAATTTAAGCGATCCAATAACTTCCTCAACACATATCTATTTGAGAAATCTATTCCATCCTAGGTCATGATGTTTTCTATCGGATATTCATCCATAACTTTACTAGGATCTCCCTACCACGCAGTCAGTTGCTCCAAAATGATGTCACCTTCCATTTTGATGTAGTTTGAAACAGAGCCTTCATTGAACTAAAAACTGCTCTTACATCTTCCATAACAATCCAACCCCTAGATTGGTCCTTACCCTTTGAGTTGATGTGTGATGTTTCTGATAGATTTTTTGGGGATATCATGGTCAAAGAAGAGAAAAAATTCCTCATGCCATCTATTATGCCTCAAAAATATTGGATGATAGTCAATATCACTACATTGTGACTGAAAAGGAACTTTTAGCAGTGGTTTTTGGCTTAGACAAATTTCATCCCTATCAATTAGATGCAAAAATCATCATCTGCATAGACCATTAGGCTATACAGTTCTTACCCAAGAAAATTTATTCCAAACTAAGGCTAATAAAATGGATCCTAGTGATCCAAGAGTTCGACCTTGAAATCAAAGATAGACTACGAAATGGAAACCGTGTGGCTGATCACCTGAGTAGAATTTATAATTCTTCTCATTCAAAAATCATTGATCTTGAATTTCCCACTGATCACCTTTCATCTCTCACTCTAAAGATACCATGGTATACCCCAATTTTGAATTATATGGAATATGGTGTTTCTCCTGAATTTTTTTTAACGAACCAAAAATGAATTAGAAAAGTTATTCAAAAAATTATTTTTGGGGAATAAAATAAAGATTGGAAAACAGGGGCAGAAATGGGGATAAGAAGATGTGTGGAAGAAAATGAGCATTCCTCCATCTTAGAATTCTATCACTCACTTCCTAGAGGTGACCACATTGGACCAAAAAGAACCTTATGAAAGGTCCTATACTCTAGATTCTTATGGCCATCACTCTTCAAGGACTCACATGAGTTCTATTAATAATATCCCACTTTCTAAAAGTTTGGAACAATTTCAAAGTGAAATGGAATTCCCCAAAAGCCTTTAATTTTCTGTGAGATCTTCGATGTTTTGGGAATCAATTTAATGGGACCATTACCACCTTCCAATGGATGAACATACATTATTCTTGTGGTTTATTATGTTTCTAGGTGGGTCGAGGCCAATCCAACGATAAATTATGATTCACATAATGTTAGTGATTTCTTAAAGACACACATCATCCACCAATTTGGCACACCAAATTCCTTGATAAGTTTCTTAGGAACTCATTTTTGTAATAAAACCATGGAATAAATTTTGAAAAAGAATAGTGATTTACATAAAACATCAACTGCATATCATCCCCAAACAAATTTCATGGATGAACTTTCTAATAGATAAGTGAATAGAGTTATTGAGAGAATAGTTAAACCCAATAGAAATGACTGCCCTGAAAGACTTGGTGATGCACTTTGGGCTTATTGAACTACCTATAAAACAACTATTGGGATATATCCTTTTTGGAATGTTTTTGGTAATTCATTTCATGTGCCGATTGAAATCCAACATAAGTCATTTTGGGTACTGAAAACTTGTAAATTTGATCTTGAAAAATCTGGTGAATAAATATTGTTGCAATTGACTGAATTAGTAGAGATACGACTTGAATTCTATGATAATTACAGTCTCTACAGAAAAAAGGCTAAGGTACTCCTAGATAAACACATCTTGAGAAAAGTAATTTATGAAGGTGAAAAGTTAATTCTCTTTAATTTTCGATTTTTTCTTCACCCAGGTAAGCTTAATTCTCAATGGGAAGGTCTTTTTGTTGTTACAAATGCTTACCCAGGTGGTGCAGTGCAAGTCCAAGACCCCTATTCCAAAAGGACATTCATGGTTAATGGAAATCAGTTAAAGCATCACTATGATAGGACGCAAAATCTTGGAATGACATCAACTTCCATCGGATCCACAGTAGACTCACCACCTGATGGAGATGGTGACCCACCAAATCCAAACTAGCAGAACATCTTTCCCTTTAACACTCTCTCTATCTCTTCCTCTCTCTTCCTCTTTATTCTTCTTCCCCTATCCATTATTTTTTACCACATTTGTTATCACATTTTTTATTTACTCTTTTTTGTAAATATGTATTTATAAAAAAATTAAAAAAACCTAAAAAAATAAAAATTTAATAAAAAAATCTCTTTTAAAAATATGGAAAAGAAAGAGCCATGATTACTCACTTTAAAATTTTTAAATTTTTCCCATCCATTTTGGTGAGTAAAAAAGAAATTTTTTCATCTCAAAAATATTATATTTTCATCATGACTTTGGATAAAAAAATATGTGTCAAAAATAATAAATTTTGAATGATCTGTTTTTGATATGGAAAATGATTTTCCCAACCCATAAGGAACGACATTTTCATTCAATCCAAGGCCACCTATGGTCATATTTTAGAAATTTGGGGTTTTCAACCCCATGTGTGAGTCTTGAGTTTGTGGACCTTTTATCTTAATTTCCTACTTTAGTGTGCATTAATATGATAGAGGCATTTTCCGAACCACATAAGAATCACAATGGCCAAATAGCCTCCCATTTCCTTTACATTAATCCTCCTTTTTAAATCCCCTTAAAGCCTATGAAAACATTTTATTTGATAGCCACATTACAAGCCCAATACCTATTCACACCCAATATCAACATGGATATTCATTGCATAATTTGGATTGATATTTATGTGCTGAGGCAAATGGATTTAATTTGGGGTACCCATTTTTGATTTCACCATGTTATCATATGCTTGAGGGGAAGCATCCATTTAAGTGTGGGGAGAGGTTTTCATTTAGTTTTTTTGGGTAATGTAATGTACATTCATTTGTTTAATTTTGAAAATGTTATTGACAAGTGTTCAAAAAAAATCAAAATAGATAACAAAAAGAACAAAAAAATGGGTTGTGTCTTGGGTAGGTCAAAATTCACTCTTCCACAACCTTTTATATTGTTATACATATTAAAATTACTATCATGAAGAGATCTATCATGGATTTGGGTATGAGTGTGAGATCTTTTTCATGTTCTACTTTTGAAAAATACAAAAAAGAAGAAGAAAAAAAGTACACTTATTTCATTAGGAGAGGTTTTGTGTGTTGTAAATATTTAATCTTCTCATACCCTTAAAATTTTATTCCACATTTATATCTTTATTCACACAATCATGATTTGATAAATATGTTCTTTCATTTCCTTCTATGATTCAATTCAAAAAACTTATGCATTGTTTTACCCATGTTGGTGTTTTACCCCTCTTCTTCTCTCTCTTGGACATTAAATTCTTACCGTCCCATAGCCACAGGAAAACCCCTTAACAAGAACTATTAATTATTGTTCACTTTAGGATATGAATGGAAGCTTATATATCTTTAACACTATAATACATTCAATTTTGGTTGGTGAATGAGTGAAGCTGCATAAAATAATTTTATCATCATGAGAGGAGTAAGTTTTGTGTGACACAATTTTCTATTTCTAAATTTGAGAATGAAAAAATTATATGTTTTTGAAACATTTTTTCTATAAAAAATTGTTGCGGAATTCAATATGGATGAGTGATATTTTATAAACCTCCCATGATAGGGGAAAACAAAATTGTAATATTTTTTGGTGAGTGAAAATGATTTTTTCATGTTTTATATTTGTTACACATGAGGACATGCACAAAAATATTGGTGGGGGATATTATGTTATTAATATCATGATATCTTTTTATATAGTCCCTTTAATGATTTTATTGGAAATGTGAATAATTTGTGTGAAATATCAATTAATAAATATTAAATATTATTTTTGATCACTATTTGAATTCATCAAGATTCAATTATATTTAATTTTTTAATAATAACTATCAACCTATTATTCTTGATTGAATGGTTAATGTTTATTATGATTCCTATTTCAATATAAAACATTTCTTTTGAAGGAATCGTTGGCCAATTAGTTCATTTTTAGGGTAATATGGTCCACACAAGAATACCCAAGGAAACCGTGAAGAACCTGAACCAGCTAAAAAGATTGAATTAATGGGTTCAACCCAGAATTAAAAATTCCATTGTTCATCTACAATGTTTGGGAGACAATGTAATGACTCTTGGATAAAAATTTCAATGTCTAAATTCAAATACAAGGGTCCCAACTAATTCATTTAAACTCAACCCTCCATTCTGTCCAGGAATTAAAATCCGGACACTATTCATGACATATCTCATGATGTAATCACCAAATCAAGGTACTCCTTTTTATTAAGAAATAGGCGATATAGGTGGAAAAAATTATTGAAGAGAGAATTTGAATTTGAAGGCATCTTCCAATTCATAAAACCATTCACATTTTGTCCTTCTAAAAAGTCTAGATTGAAATGGAAAGATTAACATTGTTTAATGAAACAACCATAAATTTGGCTCCATAAGACCAAATTCCTCAAAATCTTGATAGTTTTCATCCAAAATGATTACTTACCACTTTTAAGAATGAGATATCATGATATTCTAATTTCTTAATTATCAAAATGGAGATGCAAGTGGAGGGGAATATTTGGAATACAAACAGTCCACTTCCTTGGGCTATAAATACACCCCCCAACTCTCTTTCAAGAGGGATGGAATTTCAGAAGATATGAGCACATATTGGCACAGAAAATCCATTCCAAGGGCTTGGGAGGTCCTTCAATACTCAAGTATTAACTTGAGATACCCTTTCTCCTCTATTTGTTTCCTTTTACTTTTGTGTTCTTCATTATTGTAATAATGTAAGCCTTTTTTTGTAATTTTGTTTTAATTAATGTTTATTTTTCAATATCTCTTATTATCATCCACCTTCTGTAGTTTAATATCACTCTTCATAAAATAGTTTAAATACAATTAAATCCCCTTATATTCTATTTCTTTATCATTCAATCTAACGTTTGTTTTTAATTATCATCATCGTTTGTGTGTGTGTTCGATGCTCCACTCTTTTCTTATCCATTTCTTTTTCTTATCTTCATAATTAATCATCATAATAATTATAACCAGATTACTAATAATTTAAATGGATGAGTAAATATATCATTGTGGTGAGTTATAATTTAGGTATATAATGTTATTGAGGGCTTTTGATCGATGTATATTCTTTAAATTAACATTGTGTATATTGGAATTAACATGTCATGGATTAATGGATTGTTTTTTTAACGTATGGATTCCATGTAATATTGGAACCATAAATACACTACCACAATCAAGTACTAACTGATATTAGAACCCTAAGTTAACATAAGGCTAGGATGAAAGCCATATCACATAGTAATTCCAATTAACTTTATCTTGTGAAGTGTGTGTTAATTTAATTGCAATATAAATCAATGTTCAATGTTGTCATAAGCTTAAAAACCTAATGATGAACTCATCCCAATCATTATAAAATTGTTAAATCAAACTCCAATTATTAATCACTTCATTTACACTCTGAAAACAAAACCACCAATCAAAATACAATCAACTAGAATCAAACGACTATTAAAAAGTATCATCACTGAGGATTTGACCAGAGTGCTGCAATATACATTACCAGAGCATCGAATCCTTGACCGGTTGATAGGCCATAATCAACCGTGATTTCACATAACAAAATTATATTTAACAAATAATTATATTTTTATTCCTAAATCCAATCATTCAGTTATCACTACACGTGAATCGTTAAACTTATATAAAAATAGAGGTTTATAAAAAATCATATTACTTATAAAAATATGATTGAACATGATCTTGGTGAGATATAACATTAATAAATGCACATGAAAGGGGTTAAAAAATACGAAGATCATTAATCATCACATAAAAAACAACATACTCAAATAAGAATGTTGTAGTAATATAATAATCATAGTAATGTTTCCAGAACATAAAACATTCATTAAAAATTATTACAAGGATCCCTACCCAAAAGGCATAACATAGTGTGATAAGATAACTTCTATTGAACTATACATAGCATAATATGTGTTATACAAATCACTTAATCAATTAGGGAGATATGTTTTTTTGGGACCATATTTTATATCATAAACATTATATATTTTTTTAGTTTCACATAAAAATAACAAAAATCAATCAGAAGCATGATAACCGATTGAAAAAGATATTTATAATAATTGAATATCATACGAAACGATCTTAGATTAAAAGTTACTAAATCTTTTAAGACCTAAAATAATTAATGAAAAATATAATTTTTTTTCATGTGATGAGGATTTCTATTAACAAAAGTATGTATAATTGGAGTGTAAAATCCATTGAAAATAGGGAACACAAGTAGATAATTTATAATAAATATGGAAATAGATTTTTTAAAAAGATAATAATTTGATTTGTAATCATCAAAACATGTAATCATGGTAAAAAATACCTATTAATACTAAAAAATAATGAAATAAAAAGAATATATTATCAATAAAAATGGGTATGGTAATCACAAAAGAAAGTATATATGCGAGTGCCGATATATAAAATAAATGAGATATATAAGCTTTATCATAAATTCTGAATATATTTTGTAATGAAATTATTGGCAGGATACTAGAAAGAAATTTATGTGCCAAAATAAATAAATAAAAATGAATTAAAATATTTTAAAATGTATATATTAAAAAATATTTTTATATATATAATAAAGTAGCAACATGGACTCAAAATGGATGAGAGATAGTGATATTGTGTGTGAGATCTCCCTTCCAAACATCATACAGAATGCATTTACAATCATTGAGAATAGTAAATAGAAAATTAATCCCAAGAGAGTAAGTGGAAAATATTATTTAATACATTAATGTTTTGGGATACTGTACATAAAAAAATATATAAAAAACATTAATTAAAAATAAAACAAATATAGAAAATAAACCCTTACCGAATGTTTTGATCAGATTGGATACCATTTTATATATTGAATAACAAAATTCATTTTTAATATCTTTATAAACATATTTATGTATGTTTCATATAGTATTATTCATTTATATTCATTTTTTCCATTAATTAGTATCATATTTTTCATATTCATCATTCTAATATGTTCATTTTTCATTTCCAATGTTGTATTTTTATAAATTTATCTATCATATTTCTTTGTTTGTTGTTTCCATAAACTCTATATATTTCAGGGTATGGAATTCATAAAATTATATATGTTTTTTTGTTTCTTAATAGGTATGTTTCACACTCATAAGAAATATTTTTTATGTTCATTTAATTGATTTTACTTACCGTGATGGACTTAGTTTGATATACTTAATTTCACCCATCCAATTCCACTCATAATTTTTTTGATGAAAAACTAATTTAAAATACATGTGTGTGGTGTAATGAGATTACATAATTAGTGAATTGAGGGATATATATATATATATATATGAAAATTACATTAAAGCAGAAACAAAAGAAAATTAAAACGAAGACCATGCGTGGACATCCCATAGGACTATACTTGCAATTTATCATATAGTAGTATAATGAATCATACCTACCCAGCTACAAAATATAATTTTCTTCATGTTGATAACAAACAATAGAAGAATCCACTCCATGTAGACCCAAAATTTTCAAAAGGATGAAACTAAAACCCTCTAGAAAACATAGCAGCAAAATGGATTTGTTGAATCACCCAGCCAGTATACAACATCCATGAGCCAATAGTTGTGCTTTTATCAATGATTTAATATTATAGTACGGAGAATTCTATATCTTGTATAGGTTGATATAATACACTCCATGTAGACTTTAGACTCCATACAAGCATAATTATCCAAGCCTCTAATAATTATAACAATGGTAAGTGATGAGGTGAATCATCCAACAATTATTGTGTTCCACAACAATAAACATATCCAGAATCAAATATGTCAACCCACATCACTGAACTAGTGATTCGTCCATAATATAATGTCCCTATCAATGATTTTATGTCCATGATAGTAGGAATGTGAATTAAAAATTATTAATCTAATTACTATAGTCTATAAAAGAAAAATATATAACATGCATGATAAAAGAAGCGAAATTGTCTACAATGAAATATTATAATGCTTCCATATTCTAAACACCACACAAACTCATATATCACATATATATTGATCATAATCCCATAATCATTAAATAGAGATATCGTATCACTAAATTCCATCATGTAACCAAAATTACTTGTAACACATGCTTGAATTATTAAATTATATTAACTTCTCCCATCATTATAATGATTCCACTAGGGTTCAAATAACAATTGTGAAATAATATATATAAAGGAATTTTTTATGAAATTTTCTATATATAGGTAATAGTTGGAAAACAATTCCAAACAAAATTAATGTTGACATTAGTGTATATCCATGCATGAACTTCTATTCTAATGCTTAGAAATTGAAATTTTAGCTAAAATGAGGTTTAAGATCCCCATTCATTGTGAATTAAAATTAAAAAACATCATTTATTTTGTAAAGAAACCCATATCCAGTCTCCATATCAGTATAGATTATCATAGAGAAAATGACTATATTCTAGGATCATCATTCTCAATGATCCAAACAAAATTTCATCATGAACTGGTTATAGAAATAGCCTTCTATCTTGGACTATCAATATTTTTATATGATACATCACTACTAATATTCACCAAAATTCTATTATTGAAAAAATAAACATGCACAACACATATCTAATGAAAAAACATATGAAACCACTAGAAAAATAATCACTAAAACAATAAATTACACTATCAAAACAAATGTTAAATCATTACCATAAAATTGCCATAAAATTAACTAGAGTATTACATTAAAACTGTTATTTTATATTGGATGACATCCATTTTATAATTTTAGTATAATACTCTATTGTTATGTCACCATCACAATATTTATTATACGTAAGTTTTTATTGTTTATCCCCATAGGAATCTAAATTGTCTCCCATGTCCTTTTGGATCATACATACATTCTTCATTTTATGATAAAAATATTTACCTTAATCCCTACTATAATCATAATATAACTCATAATCAACCAAACTATATATGGTGATAGTTTTAGACACATTCCTAGGGTAATATTACTAATTTAATCATTTCATTCCCCCTTTATATGGGATTGGATGATTTTTTTCTCCCTGAATATCCCTGTGGATCCACTAAAAGTTTTTATTTATATTTTAGAGTAATAAAAAATTCAGTTTCTATTGTATTTGGATTGATAATTTCATTCGAGTTAATAATTTATTTTGTAATTCAAAAAAAATTATCAACATTTTGGTGAACTAGGTCGTTTGCATCTTGATTAACTTCATCTGATTGAATGGACTTAAATGTGTCTTTTCTTGATTCACTATGATTACAATGTAAAAAATTATTACTGCCCAAAATAAATTAATCAATCATAGGGGAATACCCTAATCCCATGGAGACTGAATTACCCTATTGATTAGTTGAATTGACAATATCCTCTACTAATTCCTCAAAACAATTATGTTCATTAGATCAAGTTTGGTTTGTTGGAGTAATCCTATAATATATTAAAACATGGGCAAAATGGGACTTATAGGGAGTATAAATATATTTTTTATCCGTTTTTTCACCCAAGTAACATTTTAAATAGTGCATGGTTGACCTTTTATGTGATCCTCGTGGTTCAAATTACCACAACTCTTAGAAAAATGACAAAATTTAGAACATTATTTACTATAGTATTCAATATTTTCATATAAAATTTTATTCCATAATCTATACCCTAAATTTTATATCAAAATTTCAGATGCCATTGGATTCAATATATCCACCTCAGTGAAAATCTTGGAAATAGAGCGGTGTGATACCTTAATAGTGCTCGAGTCAATTTTACGAGACAAAATAACCACACTGGTAATGGAAGAAAGTAAAACATGATTGAAGAGATAAACCATAAAACCAATAAACACAAACTAAATAAGATAAATAGGAGGCTCAATGCTGGATTCAAATTAAGGATACCATTTAATAACCATTATGGGGAAACCTACAAAATATTGTATGCCTCAAGAACCTCATTGGTAATATTCATTTCTATAAAATAATTGAATAATAGAATTCATATTATCATGGAGTACAAGGTAGAATAATAAAAACCAATGATTTTAATGGTTCTCCTAACAAACATTATCCAAGGAAAATGAGAATGGAACTAAACAACAAGAAATAAAAGTAGAGATATTAGGCCAGGACATCAACATCCTTTTGTTATAGTACATATTTCATATTATCTTTATGTTGAATTGAGAAATGTGATATTATATAAGGTACCTAGGCATCGACATGGTTTGAAAAACAAGTAACCACCTCAATATAGGGTTGGGAAGGTTTCACATAGGAATCACTCCCTTGATGGCTTTCTTCTGGAGCTCCGTTGAGCAAGGCAGTAATGAATATGTAACCTCATCATAAATGTAGGTCGTATAAATCGATCATGGTATGAATAGTGTTTTAAGAAGAATCAAGATAAGGAAATAAATATTATTATCCTAATTAAATTAATGTATAGTTATGAAAATATTCTAAATCTATTTGAATGAACATTTATATTTATAATGCTTTTAAAAAGAAAACCAAATATTTTTGATAGAAATAAATTTACATTACATTAAGATGACTTCTTTTTGTAGGAGAATTATGGATTCAGAGAGTAGTTTTTTTATAGCAAGGCTTCTAAAATGTAGAAATTGGGATATAATATTGATTTTGGTAGATATTTTGAAAAATAAATAGTTAATAAATTGAATATAAATTGGTGAAGAGGGTTCGTATTATTTAGGGCTGAGGAATGTTTTTTTATTTACAATTATTTCTCTAAATATTACTAAAATTTTGGATTTAGTAGAAAATTAATTATGACTTAAAAATAATAATGTTATTATAGTATTCACTTGAGCATCCAAATTCTTCAACACTTATTCCTACATTACTATGGAATATATTGTATTTATATGGTAGTATACTATTAACCAATGAATTTTAATATTTACTAAAAATTTCATACTAAACCATATGCCTAATTTAAATATCATGAATAAAGAATTGAAAATCATTTTATTTAAATAAATTATCAAGTTCAAAAATTTCAATATTTAAATTTAATATATAATTTAATTTTCTTAATAAATAAGGTAGAAAATTCATAATTTAAAAATATATAATAATACTTCCATCGAGTTATATAAATTATTAAAATATAAAAATTAAATTAAATTTTCATTGATATCATTTTTATGGCTATTTATTTTCATTATATTCATGGTATATTTTTTATAGGAAAATTTTAATAGTTACCCATTTTAGTAAATTTTTATTCTAATGGTAAAGTTACTAATTTTATAGACATATTGACAATGACAACTTCATGATTTTATAATGGTTATATATCCTGTCTACATCCTATGTATACCATTAAAATTTTGTATATTTTATTCATTAAATTTAATTTTAGGGTTATTCATATTTATTTTATAACAAACCTATATTATTTTTTATCATTTTTATTTCATTGTATAATGTTCTCAATAACTACAATAATTTTAAGGGTCTATGATCTATCATATTTATTACATATGTTCATATTATTCAGTCACTTTTATTATCTTATTTAACATGTATTCATCCAATATAATATATTCATTTTTGTTTCGTAATATTCTAATATGAAATAAAATGTTTTTTATTTTGATACATGACATGTATGACAAATTTATATTATACTATTGTTCTCATGTTTTTAAGAAGAAATTTAATTATGAGAAATATAATTTTAAGGAATTAATATTCATATAAAATAATCTATTACATTATTAACCTATTCATAAAATTTAACATTGAAATTTTAATTATAAACCATTGAAAAACTAGGTGATGGCCCTTATATTTTATTGAATCCTCAATATCTCATATTATCTCATGATACTTATGATTTACAAAAATTAATTTTATGTGGTATGTTTTCTTATTTCAATGTACCTTATATGATTCATAATCACCACTTAATGCTCCTAAAAAGTAATACCATTTGTTAATTCTACTAAATTAAAATTTAGTACATGTGAGTTGTCTAGTATGTTCAATATAAGGAGATAAATAAATAAAAAATTATATACTTTAGATTGATTTTGTATAAGTAAAATTCAATAAGACACATCACCAAAAATAGTTTTAATTTTTTAGGTGGTGATAAACTTTTACGCTTAAATATACCTTCTTCCCATTCCTTATAACCTACTTCCTTATAGAAATTTTATAAAATATACTATCCTTAACATAAAAATCTTGGTATCATCAATTACTATCATTATATATCCTATGTTAATTATGATATGCTCAATTATAATTTTGAATAGATTATATATTATCTTTTATTTATTGTATAAGATTTGGTGTCAACTGATTCTTTTCTATATCTTCATCCTAATACGTTTTAGATCAAAATTTCTTGTTATAATGAGAATTATAAAGTTCCATAATTATACTCAAGTGAAATATTTTATTATATTAGAACCAATCTAGGGTGATACTATTTTCTTATATCTATTAATTATTAAGGAAATATATCTATGAATGTCTTCCAAATTATGAGTGGTCTTTTATATTAATATTTTTTATAACTGTAATACATTTTAATTTTGTGAAAATATATTTTTAATTAATTTTTTAGTTTACTTTAGAACTTCAGGGAGAACCTCAAATCTTGGTAATATATAATAAAAATTTGTGCCCTATAGATCCTCATAACTTATCTAATATATATCATGGAATATTGGTTGAGTGATAAAATTCACAGATGTTATTTATTATGATGAATTTTTAATTTTATTCTTCAAAATCCATAAAGAATTATTTCGATAAAATGTGCATAAAATACATATGTAAAAAATTAAGGAAATGATTACTAATTTCCATTCTCATGTAAGTAATAATTATATCATCCCATAGACTAATAATATTTTAACCTAAATTTATACCAAACCAAGACCCTTATTTATTATTCAGCATCCTTATTCATATTTTCTTAGTATACATTCTCCCAGATATTTGTGTTCATATTTTTATTTCAGGATTAATAGAGAAAGATAATTTACGTGGATCTAATAATAACTTCATCATTGATTATAGAAATTGTGTACTCAGAATTATATCATATACCTTACAACACTATATCTATCAATGATAAATTATAAAAATATGTACTTCATTATTTCATCCACATTTTTATATATCATCATATTATACCACATTATTATTATCAATGATAGATGGTTGAGTAATAATTTATAAAATTTTGGTAATTGATCATTTTATTATGATTTACATGTCTATAATTTTTTACCCCAGTAGGATTATATCCCTTTCAATCCTTATCGGAGATAAGATAGTATGATCTTTTTTACTTATAAAATTTTCCAATTGTTCACATATTGAAGATGGTATGGAATTAAGATATCATAATCCTAGGTCAAATATAACCATCTTGGATTGTAAATGGAAATTTATTTATATTGAATTATATATACATATATATTATTATATTTTTCATACTTCATTCCATATAGGTAATTCTACTAAATATTTAATGAAAATATTTCTATTTCAAATTGTAGTACTTGTATTGGGTAATTTTGAGAATTGATTTTTTACTTTCCCAATGGAATAGTCTATTGCATTATTATTTTTCTTGAGGAAATGGCTGAATAACTTAATTTATGTATAATGTTTTCACAACCCATTCTTCAATATATGGTAGTAGGAACTGAAGAGTATTCGAAAACCTATTCTTATGATATTTGAAGGGATATTAACCTTTTTATAACCAATTTGTTTCTCTATTCCATGTTAATATGATTATTAGGATTTTAATTTATGTAAAATTTCTCAAAAATCATGGATAGTATGTAGCTAATTAATTTTTTTTCTCTTTCATAGATATTGATTTTGGACATTTTCAAATCACCTCTATCTTTGAAATATGAATAGATAACACCTTACTCATAATTACATTCCTCAAGAATGTATCATTCTATACATAGAAATCATATTTTCTATATTTTTATAAATAATAACCATTAATGTGGTCGTCAACTTAATTCTTATATATTCCTTGTTTTCATATTTAGTTTTTAAATATATGAAAATAAAAAATTTAAAGACTGATAAATAAATTGAGGTAATCTCTACGAACAATATTCATCAAATAAATGAAAATTGATAATGTATTTTTGATTTTAAATCACATCACTATAGAAAAATATTGTCTATATCATTTATAAAAATTATATATTTTAAATATCTTAATTGTTCATATTTAATTGATTATATACTAATTCTAGTTCCACCTTTGATAGGTATTGATCGCCAATTAGTTGATAAAATACGTCTTCAATCCAATGTAGATAATTCTTGTTATTTATCAAGATCTTGTTTATCTTGTGATTATAAATGAAATGCCCAAAGTACAAATATTTATTTTTTAAAAATAGGATTGGTTCACCTTATAGTAAAAAACTAGGATGTATAAATTATTTCATAAATTCTATTGTAGTCACTTATTTAATTCTTCCAATTGAATGGGGTAATTCTATAAAAAATCTATAAAATTTTCATAAAACCTAGTATATGTTCATCTTAGAACATCAATTCAAGATCTAGGGGAAGGATATAAATCACTTTTAGAAATAAATTATAATATTTACTTTTAATCGACAAGTTGATGTGGTTTATCTCTTATTTTTTCTCAACCACCTAAGTTAATCATGGTCTCTCATTTGGAAACAAGACACATAATTTTCACAATGTTTCCAAATAAGATTTATAATTCTCCATGAATTTATATAGAATCCTAAGAGGATTTGAGTATAGAATAAGTCTTTATTTTCCATAAAAATGATCTAATATCTCCATAAAAAATTCATCTTTTGGCCAATATATAATTAATTTCTACCAGACAATGAATTATATAATTTCATAAAAAAATAATCCCTAAAATGTTATTTTTTTAAAATATTTATTCACTTGGGATAAATTAATTCCACAATTAAATGTATTCATAGTCATTCAAACATCATTGTGTCTTGGGTTTTTTTAGTCCTCACTACTAATACACTTCTCATTTGGTGAATTTGATAATCATGATATCCTTCAGTATCTTATAACAGTGTATCCCATATAATATGTATTTTATTGTGTTCATAAAATACTCTCAAATAAGTGGGTAAGGAGTGAAATAATCAAATGGTGGTAATTGTCGCATAATTAATTAATCATTAATCTTTCCTAATTTAGATAAGTATGATTCTCTAACAATTTTCGGTATTGTTCATAACTATATTGATTTAATTTATAATTTTTATAATGTTTTCATCCCCAGATCCCATCATATTTTCAATATCATTTTAAATCATTTTATTTTTCATTATATAAATTGTTGGTAAGTATCATCCTATTTTGATCCAATTAAAAATATAAATAAAATTTTATTTTGAAAATAAATAGTTTATATAATTTAACTTATATGTAATTAAAAAATTATAAAATTTAAAATGTTAATAAATAATATGTATTAAAATTTTATTCCCCTATTTACAAAAACTAATTCTTATTTTGTATTACCAATATTGTTTTATAAAAAGTTGTTCCCAAAGCCTTTTTTCATTAGGAAAGAAAAGAACTCCTTCAATATGGGCAATGTTAGAACCATTATATAATTTGTGGGCCGAAGGCCAAGTGGCCCATGATAATGTCCCAAAGGCCTGGTGTAACATAATTCCTATAAAACTGCCTACTTTAGAAATTCATATATAGTAAATCCATCAAGGGGATTTCAAGACATAGAGTCCTAGCCTTTTGGATAAAATATTATGGTGTTTACCACCTAAGATTTACCCTAAATACAAAAGTGTGTGTGTTATATGATCGAGCCTAATGGGGGCCCATACCAAATACAGAGTGTGCCATAAATTTCCCCTTTTGGAAATGGATTTGAGTAAACATTTATATAATATGCATATTGTTTGAGTCTGGTGGGACATAGTTCTGTTTAGTTGGAATAGAGAGTGAGGGGTACAACTATAAGTTACTACTTAACCAACTTCCAGTGGTCTTGTTTTGTAATATTAATCACGAAACAAATATCTATAAACAAATAAGAATTTTTATAATACAAACTATAATATTTATAAAATCATAAATATATTATTTAAATATTTTTTGGATTGAAACAATATAATGATATCCACCCAAAATAAAACAGTCCAATTTCATTAAGAGATTATATGTACAATTCCTGTTTATTATAAACAATAAGACTAAAATTTAATTCATTTTTTTATTTTTTTACTATATTCAATAATGTACCTATCACTACTTGTGAATCCATATAGGAATATATGATGATACATTGATATTGATGTTAATTAATGGGACATTAACAATAAGAATATAAAAATTATCTTGGATATATATCATATTAATCAATGATAATAACATGGGATCCTAAAAAAGTTTATCATAAATTATAATATCGAAGAAGAAATGTGAATAATGATATCCTATGGATGGTTTATAAATGGATGTCCAAAAAAACTGAACGTAGTATAAAAATAACTCTAAAATTCTATAAATACCAGAGGCTATCTATACATTTGTAAAGAGTACAAATAAAGAACAATTAATAGCACATATCTTACTGTATTTGATTTATCCAGTTGAATATTTTCATAATTATTTGATTGATATCATTGAGAAAAATAAAAATTAATTGGTTCTCTATATGATTCCATTATTAGTTTGAATCACATGACACTTTGGTTGGACCTCTCAAAATCAATGGTTTCAAAAAACTGTAAGTTTAAAGGTAGATATAATTGAGTGATAATAATGATTTCAACTTTTATTTTATATACTAATTATTTAAATAATGTAACATCAAAAGTAAGTAATGAATAATAGATATTCTTATCTATGTCTATTTATGAATTAGATAGTGTTTTAGAGGCTTAAATGAGAATAAATCTAATTTTAAGCATACAAGTCTCTAATATTTTTAAAAGATTGTTTTACCTCCTTTTGATGGAAACCCATTTTTAAATCTATCTTCTGAAAATTTGATAAGCTCTATTTTTCAAAATTAACTTATTCTTTATGATTGTGACATTTAAATTTACTTTGGATAAATTTTTGGTATTTTTCTGACAATGTTCATTTTTTAATGAGTAGTGAAAAATACTGCATTTTACATCAAAATTGCTTTTTCATCTAATTTAATTATATGGGTAGATTATCTTTTTAATTGGTTTTAAAGTTTAATTAAAATATATTTTTACCATTTAATCCAATGGTTTTTATTAGAATTAATTACACTTTGGAATTGGGCATAAACAAGTGCCAAACTTTTCATAGATATTGTTTCAAAAAAACCCGCTATTTGTTTTGACAACGGGAATTATTTTTAAATTCATTATTTCAATTTCTATGTTTGGTATTTGGTAAAATGGATTCCATATTAGGAATGAGAAGGTCCACATTATGTAATTAAGACTCTTTTTTTGGACATTATGAATATTAACGATGGTAATTATCTTTAATTATCTTGATTAATTAGTAATCGGGTAGTTATGAATAATAAAATAATATCATAATAAAAAAAATGACCCCAACATGTATCCTAATTCTTCTGGTTGTGTCATGGCCAACCATGGGATTCCTTGTGCTAAACTTAGGGGCCCCATGGAATCACTTTTGGGTGAATGTGACACTTTATCATTTTGTTTTTAAAGAAAGAAGAATATTACTAAAGAATGTATAACCCGAGTAAAACATTTTTTATTTTGTCTACATAAATTAACTCTTGGACTATAAATAGTCATTGAAAATCTAAAACGATTTCCTACATCATAGTATTTTTTTAGAATTTTTGGACATTAAATAAATTAAATTATTTATGGCATCATGATGATGCAACGATGGCCTCCTTAATGAACGATTTAAATAAAATGAAAATATAATGTAAAATATAAGACTTAAACTTGTCAAAGACCGATTGTATGAGTATATTTAAAACCCTTATCAACTTATACTAGAAATATATCAATGTCGGACCATTAAAATACGAAAATCATTTTAATATAAAGTAACATTTTATAACTTTCCAAGAGTGTCTCTCCTCTCCTCTTATAAAAGGCCCCCACCTCTACCTCCTTAACCACACTTCTCAAGCCATTGGCTCAGCCAAGATCTGCTCATTTTGTCTCTCTACATCCCTCTCTTCATCCTAGAAGTCTTACCTTGGGCAGAAAGCTCTTTAAGAAACCCTTTTGGTTCAAACCAAGAGGAGTTATCTGATTTAAAGGTAAACACTTCTCTAATGTTCTTTTGTTTAATTTTGCTTCTCCAACCCCCTAAACTGTTTTTATTAATTTATTTTTTAACAAAACCAGTATCTTCAATATACTAGGATGTTTTTATAAGAATTATTAGAGCTACACTTACACACACCTACATCTAATGGTTAAAGAGAATACTGTTTCCGTGGATGGCGAATTTCTGCCTCACGAAACGATGATTGTTCAATATTCTTCTAACACCTTAAAAGGTGGACATTAAGATGTCACTATATTATTATAATATTTTAATTTTTTCCTTAAGATTCTGTATTTTTCATTTTTGGCATACCTTTATGGTTTCCATTATGGGTAAACGCGATATCTTCATTTTTGGAAATGCGGACTACTGCCCCCTCAAAGTGATTTGATTAGTTAATGCCATGTGTGGGACATATAAATGATGGAGTTAATGATATTATATATGATATTATACTGGAATTATAATATACTATTATATCATTATGATTCCATTCCATTAAATAGGAAATAGAAATGAATGTAGCATTCATGCATACATACGGCTTACCGTCTCCATGAACGGTGCATTTCATTTCTTACCTCTAAATGTTATGTAATATTATAAATGCATGTATATACTGGATATATATTATATATATGATATCTACATCATTAATATAATTCTGGATATAATGGATACATGAAAAACATGTAATTATAAAGAGTTTATTTTTGACTCAAGTACCAATGATCGACAAAACGACCATTATTAACTAAAATAATTATATAGTGTTCATAACATGGTAATAAGTTATATAAAAAGGAATAATGAACTTGAAAAAGGTTCTTAAGAAAGTAGAAATTAACTCAAGTTTATTATTCGTGAGGTTAAAGAACGATCGAGTCAAGTCGGACCCTAGGTAAGGGACTTCGTCTCAATCTCATTTCATTGAGGCATATTTTATTTTATACAAAACCTTATTTTATATGGTATATAAACCCCTTGGACCTTTACCTTTATTCGAAAGGATTTTTTTTATAATAAGTGTTTTACTAAACGACAAAAGGGAATGTTTTTGTCAAACGTATGCGGCGACAATGACTTTTCCACCGCCGTGACCATTATATGAGTTCCAGCTTCCTCTGGAAGCCATAACTTTTTTTAAATGAAAAATAAATACCATGTTTTTATTTTATTTTATTTTTGTATAGAAATGGTTTTGATAATTTTTTTATTATATCAATGTGTTAATGATATCTTGTGATTGAAATATGGAAATGTTATGTTTCCATTATGCATGTTTTATGTGATACAATTATGTTATGGTTATTGGGCATTATTATGAAGACGGGTGGTTCTGTGATAAACATAGGGCAGGTGAGCCCGATATAGCTCTCCAATGCATTGGGTAACGCGAAGGGGCTAAACGTTAAGGTTTCTCCGAAGAGATTTAGGGAATATACTGTGATGGGTATTCCAAATGTAACCATGAGGGTTACTCCCTACGTAAGAATGTTATGAATTCCTCAAGTTACCTTTATGTCTTATGATTTCTATGAGTTATTCATAAATCTTATGATTTCATGAGGTATGTTAACGTGATTATGTTTTATGAGTAAAGTATGATTTCATTGATTCTTACGTATACAAGTACTAATGTTTCCTTTTTTGTATTTTTATATCCCTTATGAGCATTTTATACTCATCCCATGTTTTTGAAATGTTTTTCACAGGTCAATGGAAAGGTAAATGATGTGATGATAGTATCAAGGAAGTGTGAAGAAATAATCTATGTTTTTTTTAAATATGTTTCTGTTGATGGGAGAAATGAGTACTATCTTTTATCTAACTACTTTGTTTAAATGTGGAATGTAATTCATGATTTATGATCTAATTCTCTAAAACTCTAAACCTGAAAAGATCCTCAATGTGTACTCTTGAAATAAATCAAGATTATGTAAGGTTTAAGGCCGGGGCCTTATAGTTGGTATCATAGGTCAGTTTAGATAACTTTAGGAGTTAGAATTATATTAAATGATTATCTAAAAATAATTTTTTTTGAAATGATATAGAATTTAAAGATTACCATGTTGCTTCAACTCAGACATGTTTGTTCAGAATAGTTTTCCATAGAGGAAATAGGGAAGCGGTGCTAGGAAGGCATACAGAAGAAATGACCTTCCAAATCAGCATCCTGAGATGGTCGGAATTGGAACTGAACAGTTTGTTGTAGTAATGGAGCAGTTGACTCAAGTGACAAATGGTGGTGGTATCGTTGCACGAGATCATCCAGATCAACCGTAGAGGAACATGTTAGTGGTGGAACATTTCATGAGGAAACATCCCCCATCATTCAGAGGATTATCTGACCTTGTGCTAGCTGAAGGGTGGATTAAATAACTGGAGAAGATTTTCAATGTCATGGGGTGTTCAGACAATCAAAAGGTTAGTCTTTCTATTTCCCGTTTAGAGGGTGAAGAAGATCAGTTGTGATCGATGGTTAAAAATATCAGGGATGTTGATGAGATTAATGCTCTTGACTGGGATGAATTCAAAGGTATGTTTCTTGAGAAGTATTTTCCTAAGGCTGTTCGACTTAGGATGGAAAACAATTCTTCAAATTGAGGCAAGAGAACGAATCAGTGGCTACTTACGAAGAGAGGTTCACTCGATTAGCAAGGTATGCTCCAAATTTTATCTGAGACCTTGATAGTAAAATCAATTTTTTTTTACTCAGGATTAAAGCCAAAATATCGAAGGGCTTTAGCTTCTCGCGAGTTCAAGAGTTATGAAAAGCTTGTTCGATGTGCTGAGAGGGTGGAAATGGAGTTTTCCGATGATCAAGTGTCCTATAACAACCACTAAAAGAAGAGAAAGAGGTGGCAGGAGAAAGGGAATAATTTTTCAAAAAGGTATGATGGTAAGAAAACTAAGTTTCCAGTTTGTGATAAATGTGGTAAAAGGAATGCTGGGGAATGTATTCTGAATTCTGGAATGTGCTACCGATGTGGTAAGATGAGACATAAGGCTCATTATTGCACTAAAAATGATCAGGGTGATGGTATGACCAAATCTGATTTACAGTTAGTGAAATGTTTTAAGTGCAATGAGACGAGTCACTATACAAACGAGTGTCCGACAAAGAGCTTGAGTGATGGGAAGCAGTTGGATTACAAGCAGAAAGGGGTGGTGAAATCCTTTGCAACTACTTCAGCAGATGTTGGGCCATCAAATGAAGTGGTATCAAGTACTTTGTTTGTTTTTTCAGATTATTCTAGTGTGTTGTTTGATTCAGGTTCTACAGATTCTTTCATCTATGAAAACGTTTCTAGTAAAATGGGAATACCATCTCAAAAAATGACTCCTGAACTTTTGGTAATAACACCTGGTGGAAATGTTGAGGAAAAAAGAATTAATAAGAATCTTCCTATCCTTATCCGTGGAAAGAACCTACTTGAAAACCTTATTGGATTACCTCTAGTAGAGTTTGATGTTATCCTGGGTATGGATTGGATCTCTGTTTACCATTCTAAGATTGACTGTAGAGCGAAAGAAGTTTCTTTTCAGAAAGACTTTTAGTTTGTGTACAATAATGAACCCTTACTGTTAATAACATATAAAAAAGCTGAGAAACTTGTAAATGATGGAAATGAATGTTACCTTGCACATATTGTTGAAAACAAAAGAACTCTTCAGATTAATGATGTGCCAGTGGTAAATATGTATCCTGATGTTTTTCCTAATGAGTTTCCTGGAATAATACCAGATCGGGAAGTTAAATTTATTGTTGACTTAGATCCAGATGCTAATCCAATTTCAAAACCCCTTTATTGAATGGCTCAAATTGATCTTTTAGAGTTGAAGGAGCAATTTCAAGATTTATTAGAGAAAGGTTTCATTTGACCTAGCTCATCACCATGGGGTGCTCCTATTTTATTTGTTAAAAAGAAAGATGGTTCAATGATACTTTTCATTGATTATAGAGCCTTGAATAGCATCACTGTTAAAAACAAATATCCTTTGCCTCATATCAATGATTTGTTTGATCAGCTCCAAGGGGCTCAGTATTTTTCAAAAATTGACCTAAGATCAGGGTACCATTAGTTGAAGGTAAAGGAAGAAGATATTCTGAAGACTGCATTTCTTACAAGATATGGCCATTATGAATTTGTAGTTATGCCTTTTGGGCTAACCAATGCACCTTCTATATTCATGTACCTTAGGAATAGAATTTTCCATGAGTTCTTGGATAAGTTTTTGGTTGTTTTCATTGATGAATTTTTGGTGTTTTCTAAAAGTAAATAGGTGGATGAAAGACATTTAAGGGTTATTTTACAAACCTTAAAATAAAAGAAATTGTATGGGAAATTTAGCAAGTGTGAGTTTTGTTTGCAACAAATTTCATTCCTTGGTCACATAGTTTCTAAAGATGGGATAACTGTTGATCTTTCAAAAACAAAGGTTGTGGAAGAATGGCCAAGACCCACAAATGTAACCGAGATTCGTAGTTTTCTTGGTTTGGAAGGCTATTATCGAAGGTTTATTAGAAATTTTTCCCGGTTATCTAGCCCAATAACTAAGCTAACATGGAAGGGTGTTAAGTTTTTCTAGACAAAAGAATGTGATGATTGTTTTTAGGAACTGAAAATAAGATCGGTGAATGCTCCGGTTTTGGGACTACCTTCCAGGAATGGGGAGTTTGTTATATACAGTGATGCTTCATTGAAAGGAAAAGGTTGTGTCATAATGCAGAATGATTAGGTAATTGCTTATGATTCACGTCAGTTGAAAACTCATGAGGTAAATTACCCTACACATGATTTCGAATTAGCTGCTATTGTTTTCGCATTAAAAATTTGGAGGAATTATTTGTATGGTGTAAAGTGTGAAATATATACTTATCACAAAAGTTTAAAGTATATATTCACTCCGAAAGAATTGAACATGAGACAGAGGAGATGGCTAGAATTAATCAAGGATTATGATTTTACAATTCATTACCATTCGAGAAAAGAAAATAATGTGGATGATTCTTTGAGTCGAAAAAGTAATGCTTCATTAACAATGTTGAATTTGGTAAGTGATCCTTTGGTTAAGGATTTGATGAAATTTGGCATAGAAGCTGTTGGTGCCGGATGTCCTTATGTTTTGTTTCAGGTATCAGTGAAATCTTCTCTATCAGATAGAATTAAGTAAGCACAGAAGCAAGATAGTGAGTTGCAGAAAAAGGTAGAGCTGGTTCAGAAGGGTAAGTTTTCTTGAATTCAACATTGATAATGATTGTGTTTTGAGATTTGGGAAGAGATTGTTTTTTCCTTGTGGTTCATTGTTGAAGAGATATTTGTTATGTGAAGCTCATAGTTCTCCGTTTTAAGTTTATCCAGGCAGTACTATGATGTATAGAGATATTTGAGATTATTACTGGTGGGACGGAATGAAAAGAGATATTGCTGATTTTACTGTGAAGTGTTTGACATGTCAATAGGATAAAGCAGAGCAGAAGTTACTGAAAGGGATGCTTCAGCCTTTACTAGTTCCATAGTGGAAATGGGAGAATATATCAATGTACTTCGTTGTGGGATTGCCGAATACACCGCGAGGTAATAATTAAATCTAGGTTATTGTTGACCTCTTGACTAAATACTCTCATTCCCTTTCTATACGAGATACTATTTCCCTAGATCAACTTTCCTGTTTGTATCATAAAGAGATAGTTATGTTACATGGAGTTCCTCTCTCCATTGTATCTGATCGTGATCCTAGATTTACTTCTATCTTTTGGAAAGGCCTTCAGAAGTCATTGGGTACTGAATTAAATTTTAGTACATCCTTTCATCCTCAATCATATGTGAAGTCAGAATGAACAATTTAGACATTGGAGGATATGCTATGTGCTTGTTCGATGGATTATCAGGGAAGTTGGGACCAACATCTTTCTTTGGTTGAATTTTCTTATAATAACAGTTTTCAATCTAGTATACAGATGGTACCATTTGAGGCATTATATTGGAAGCGGTGTTGAACTCCAGCTTTCTGGGATGAAGTGGGTGAATGGAAGTTGATGGGACTGGAATTGGTAGAAGAGTTGGTAGAAAAAGGTTAGCTGATACAGAGACACTTGAGAACAACTCCGAGCAGGCAGAAGAGTTATGCAGACAACATGAGGAAGAATCTCTCTTTTGAGGTAGGTGATCATGTTTTTCTAAAAGTATCACCATGGAAAAGTGTGATGTGATTTATTAAGAAATAAAAGTAGAGTCCAAGGTTCATTGGACCATATAAAATTCTGGAGAGAGTAGGATCAGTTGCATACCGAGTGGCTGTACCTCCAAGTTTATCTCAGGTACACAATGTTTTTCATGTTTCAATGTTAAGGAAGTACATGCCAGATCCATCTCATGTTTTGTGTCCAGAGGTAGTTCAGTTGGAAGAGAACCTATCTTATGAGGAACAAACTATCCAGATTCTTGACCATAGGGAGCAAGTGTTATGGAATAAGGTGCTTTATCAAGTAAAGGATTTGTGGGAAAACCACATGATTGAAGAGGCAACATGGGAATCTGAAAATGCAATGAGGGGTAAATACCCTCACTTATTCGATAAGTAAATAAATTGTGGGGATGCAATTTTCTAAAGGGGGGAAGGATGTAACATCCCAAGTAAGTAATGAATAATATATATTCTTATCTATTTCTATTTATGAATTAGATATTGTTTTAGAGGATTAAAATGAGAATAAATCCAATCTTAAGCATAGAATTCTCAAATATTTTTAAAAGAATGTTTTACCGCCTTTTGATAGAGAACCATTTTTAAATTGATCTGTTAACAATTTTATAAGCTATATTTGTCAAAATAAACTTATTGTTTATGATTGGGACATTAAAATTTACCTTGGATAAATTTTTGGTATTTTTCTGACAATGTTCATTTTCTAATGAATAGTGAAAAATACTGCATTTTACATCAAAATTGCATTTTCATCTAATTTAATTATATGGTTAGATTATCTTTTTAATTGGTTTTTAAGTGTAATTAGAATATATTTTTACCATTTAATCCAATGGTGTTCAATATAATTAATTTCACTTTGGAATTGGGCATAAACAAGTGCCAAACTTCTCATAGATATTGTTTAAAAAATCAGCTATTTGTTTTAACAAGGAGATTTTTTTTAAAATAATTATTGCGATTTCTATGTTTGGAATTTGGTAAAATGGATTCAATATTTGGAATCAGAAGGTCCAAATTATGTAATTAAGAATCTTTTGTTTTTGGACATTATGAATAGTAACGATGGTAATTATCTTTAATTATGTTGATTAATTAGTAATTGGGTAGTTAAGGATAATAAAATAATATCATAATAATGGAAAATGACCCCAAAATGTGTCATAATTCTACTAGTTGTGTCATGGAATACGATGGGATGCCTTATTCCAAACTTAGGGACCCTAGGGAATCACTTTTGGGTGAAAGTGACAATTTATGATTTTATTTTTAAAGAAAGGAGAATATCACTAAAGAATGTATCACCCGAGTAAAACATTTTTAATTTTGTATACATAAATGATATCCTGGACTATAAATAGTAATTAGAAATCTAAAATTATTTCCTACATCATAGTATTTTAATTATAATTTTTAGACATTAAATAAATTAAATTATTTATGACACCATGATGATGCAGCGATTTTCTCATTAATGAACGATTTAAATAAAATGAAAAGATAATGTAAAATCTAAGGCTTACACCTATCAAAGCCCTATTGGATGAGTATATTTATAACCCTAATAACCTTATACTCTAAATATATCAATGTGGGACCTTTATAACCTAAAACTCATTTTAATATAAAGTATCATTTTATAACTTTCCAAGAGTGCCCCTCCTCTCCTCTTATAAAAGGCCCCCACCTCTACCTCCTTACCCACACATATCAAGCCATTGGCTCGGCCAAGATCTACACATTTTATCTCTACAAATCCCTCTCTTCATCCTAGATGCCTTACCTTAGGCACAAAGATCTTCACGAAACCCTTTTGGTTCAACCCAACAGGAGTTACTCGATTTAAAGGTAAAGACTTCTCTAATGTTCTTTTGTTTTATTTTGTTTCTCCAACCCCCTAAACTCTTTTTATTCATTTCTTTTGTAACAGCACCAATATCTTCAATATACTAGGATGTTTTTATAAGAAGTATTTGAGCTACACATACACACACCAACATCTAATGGTTAATGAGAATATTGTTTCTGTGGATGGTGAATTTCTGCCTCACGAAACGATGATTGTTCAATATTCTTCTAACACCTTCAAAGATGGCCATTAAGATGTCAATATATTTATATACTATGTTTATGGTTTCCTTAAGCTTCTGTATTTTCCATTTATGGCATACCTTTATGGTTTCCATTATGGGTAAACGCGATATCTTCATTTTTGGAAGTGCGGACTACCGCCCCCTCAAAGTGATTTGATTAGTTAATGCCATACGTGGGACATATAAAGGATGGAGTTAATGATATTATATATGATATTATACTGGAAATATAATATACCTTTATATCATTATGATTACATTCCATTAAATAGGAAATAGAAATGAAAGTAGCGTTCATCGTACGTACGACTTACCGTCTCCATGAACGGTGCATTTCATTTCTTACCTCTAAATGTTATGTAATATTATAAATGCATGTATATACTGGATATATATGATATATATGATATATAAATCATGAATATAATTCTGGATATAATGGATACATGAAAAACCTGAAATTATAAAGAGTTTATTTTTGACTCAAGTACCAATGATTTACAAAACGACCATTATTAACTTAAATAATTAAATAGTGTTCATAACATGGTAATAAGTTATATAAAAATAAATAATGAACTTGAAAAAGGTTCTTAAGAAATTAGAAATTAACTCAAGTTTATTATTCCAGAGGTTAAAGAACGATTGAGTCAAGTCGGACCCGAGGTATGGGACTTCGTCTCAATCTCCTTTCATTGAGGCATATTTTGTTTTATACACAACTTTATTTTATACGGTGTATAAACCCCTTTGACTTTTACATTTATTCAAAAGGAATTTTTTCTATACAAAGCGTTTTACTAAACGACAAAAGGGAATGATTTTGTCGTACGTATGTGGCGACAACGACTTCTCCACCGCCGTGACCATTATTTGAGTTTCGGCTTCCTCTACAAGCCATAACTTTTTTTAAATGAAAAATAAATACCATGTTTTAATTTAATTTTATTTTGGTATTGAAATGGTTTTGAAATTTTTTTATTATATCAATGTGTTATTGATATCTTGTGATTGAAATATGGAAATGTTATGTTTCCTTTATGCATGTTTTATGTGATAAGATTATGTTATGGTTCTTTGGGATTGTTATGTAGATTGGTGGTTCCATGATAAACTAAGGGAGGGTGAGCCAGATATAGATCTCTAATGCATTGGGTAACACAAAGGGGTTAAACTTTAAGGTTTCTCTGAAGAGATTTAGGGAATATACTGTGATGGGTATTCCAAACGTAACCATGAGGGTTTCTCCCTACGTAAGAATGTTATGAATGACTCAAGTTACCTTTATGTCTTATAATTTCTATGAGTTATTAATAAATCTTATGATTTCATGAGGTCTGTTAACGTACTTATGTTTTATGAGTAAAGAATTATTTCATTGATTCATACGTATACAAGTACTAATGTTTCCTTTCTGTATTTTTATATCCCTTACTGAGCTTTTTATGCTCATCCCAAGTTTTTGAAATGTTTTTCACAGGTCAAGGAAAAGGTACATGATGTGATAATAGTGTCAAGGAAGTATGAAGAAATAATCTATATTTTAATTTAAATATGTTTATGTTTATTGGAGAAATGAGTACTTTCTTTTATGCAATGACTTTGTTTAAATGTGGAATGTAATGCATGATTTATGATCTAATTCTCTAAAATTCTAAACCTGAAAAGATCTTCAATGTGTACTATTGATATAACTCAAGATTAAGTAATGTTTAAGGCTGGGGCCTTATAAATAATATGGAATTAAACACCACTTATGAGGATTGATATATCTTATACATTCATCGTTAATCTCTTAATTGTCATCCATTACAGAATGATCATTCCACACAATTCATGAATACTTCAATTTTTGTAACATTCATCTTGAATACTCAGGATGAAGGTTTACGTATTAATCATTGATTTAATGTGATAAAAACCTCAAAATCATTATCACATTATGGTTATAACCAATTTTGATACTAATAGATGATGTTAGAGACTGAGCAATGTATTATCGTAATGCATGATAATCCCACTGCATTGGCGCCAAGACGTTGAGTGTCACACTATGTCATGGCACACATTAGTTTAGAATAGAGTGTGGTATAAGACAAAACACCATGGTGAGACATTCAGTCCATATTTATAATAATAAAAGTATAGTGAGTATAGAAATATGTCATAAACAAAAAAATAACATCATATATAATGTCCATGATCACTGCTAATATGTGATAATATAGTTTGTAAGATCACGTACCAAGTTGTATTACTAGTATCTTTTTAGATATAAGAAATAGAAAATCGATTGGGGGCTTATAATTTTAGTACCATCTATGAAATTATAGCATGTACATCCATATCTATGACATGTAATAATAACACCAAATACCATAACAATGATAAACAATTTAAAACGAAATAGTCAATAAATAAATGTCATATTACATTATAATAGTATAAGAAACTAGAAATTACTTATTTCCAAATGTATAGAAGAAATAATATATAATGGTTTTAAAAGGATTAGGAAATATATTAATTAAATAACTTATAAAAATAGGATGGAGATCTAAGTCAAAGATAGAACATAAAGAATGCATTGAGTGGAAATTTGGAAGTAACATCTTTATAATGATCATAAAGTAAAAAGTAATCATAATACAATGCACGAATGGTAAAAAGGGATGTAAATAACAAAATAATTGTGTATAAATATTATATTATTTAAGTAAAGATGAGTTAGGGGAATCATAATATAATTAGATTGGAGGGGAATGTAAGTAAAAAGAAAAATGATATGGAATTTGTTTCTTAAATAAATCATATGATTGGATAAAAATTATGGGGAGGATTCATTAGAGATATTTATATAATAAATTAATAATTTTAAATTGAAATAAAATATATTAAAAATTTACATAATCATAAGATAAAAAACATAAATGAGATATAGAGAACATAAACCTAAATGAGAAGTGAGAGAAATATCATGAGGTATGAACCAATAATAAATAAGATTAGTAAATACACAAGTGAAAAAATGAAAAACATAGAGAAATTATAGATTAAATTCATATATTGGGATATAATACCCATAATATAATATGGAAATATAGAAATGTTTTTGGAAAAAAATGAGATTAATAAAATAATCCCTTACCACAAGCCTTGATTCATTTTGAATGTACCTTACCCTCTTGAATAATAAATTTATATTTAGAAATTACTAATTTAATAACCATAGTCATGTTTATTAAATTTATAAATATTCTTTCATATTGATTAATTATTCATTTATTAACATAATGTTATTTATGTTAATCATTTAATGATGCTCATTTCACGATTCCAATACTGCGCAACTATGATAGTACCAGTCATATTTCATTGTCAAATAATTTCTTCAACAATATAATTTTCATGTTATAAATTTTATTGTATCTTAAAATTTCATGGAATTAGTAATTGATATGGTTCTAACTCATTTAAGAAATATTTTCTTATTAAGTTCATTTAGATTTTTTTTACTATCTATGACAGGAATATTTTGATATAATTAATTTCATAGTGAATTTTCATTAAAAAATATATATAACAATACAAAATAATTATAATATTAAAATTTAAAAATAAATGGTTTGTTATAACAATTCATAAAATGTAATGATGAATAGAAAACTATTTCATCCATGTGGAAGTATAAACCAACAATGGTTTGAATGATTTTTTAAAACGGATTCCAGAATGAAATAAAATTATATATATAATTATCATAATTTGATTACTGTTTTATTTTAATCATTATTCTATTTTATTGTAAATATACGTTTGATTAATTTTAGAGTAATAAGAAAAATAAAACTAAAGAGATTTCATAAGAATAGATTACATTTTCTTAAAGTTCACTAATGTGGAATGCAACATAATGTTTCTTAGAGTGGATTTTTATATGACTAGAGAGTCCCCAATATCAGTAATATGAAAAATAGTGATTTTTTAAATTTATTTGTAAAAGGATCATTTTCAGTTTGAAACATAAATTTTTTGAAAAGGGGTGGTATTTATTGGTAATGTAAGTGGGTTTTCTTAAATAAAATGTTTGAATAGTTATTTATTTCATCAAATAGTAGACAATTTTATAATTCAATTGAGAAATTATTCTAATTAAACAATAATTTTAGTCTTATAAAATTAATCATTACTTATAGAAACATAACAAACAGTTTATACATTACTATTATAAAATATCATATTTATATTTTATTCACAATTCACATTCATGTGTTACTGTTTATAAAAAATATCTTACATTATCCCTTACATATTTTTTAATATTGAATACTAAAATGAAATTTTCATATCAAAATAAATTTATAAATTATTTAATTATTACAATGTATCCTAAAAATTATTTTCTTTACAAAAGAATGTATAAAAAATTTATTAACTATAATAAACAATACATCCAACCTGTTTTATAAATTATAACATCATAACCATTAAATTCAATATTCATTTATTTTATTTTGTTACTTATATTTTTCTATAATATTAATTTAATAATGTTATATTGTAGACTATTTTAATTTTTACCCATAATGGTCATTTACTATGCCAACAATCAAATTATTTTTCTAATGAACATATTTACAATGTTGGATTTACCCATTTATAACATTAATATAGTCCTTATATATTCTATACACTCAAATATAATCCTACACATATAATTAAATTAGTTTTATATCAAGGTTTTCTATTAGTCTATTAAGAAAATCCGATTTTATAAATAATATATTTTTTTTCATTTTATAATATTTGTATATAGATATAGTATATCCTAGAGACCATGATCCAACAAATATCCAACTTTTAAACATGTTATTTTATTTTTCATATTTTTATTTTTTATTTTTATTAATCTTATTTGATTTATTAAACTTTCTATTGTAATTTTATATTATAAAATAAACTATTTTTATTTTTTACATATTTCATTATATTTAATTAATGTAAATTGGCATACCATCATTTCCTATGAAAGTAATATAATTATGAAATATATAGGTTTATTATATGGATTTTCATATAAAAACATGATATGGTACAACTATTAATTTTATTTTTAAAATGATAGGGTACATTGATATTCTAAATTCTATAATAGTTTCACAATAGACTCGGTTCTATTGGTGAGAAATCAGGAAGTGCGTCCATGAGTCCTAATTTCAAATCTTGGATGAGCCATATCTCTGGGTAATTATAGCAATACTATAGTGGTTACTATTATAGGAACTATAATAGGTACTATTCAGTACAGTAGCAGTTAGAATAATTAATCTGTTTGGGCCTTCGGGCCACCATTTTTGTCCTCGAGGCCTTTGGTACAACCGTGGAATTCTGGTAAGTAAGGCTTTTGGTCCACCTCAAGGCCTTTGGGCCACCTCAAGGCCTTCAAGACACATCTAATTTTGATTAAATGGACCAAGAAGACTCTATAAAAAGCAGGCTGTATATAAAGATTTAGAGAATTTCACATTTACCAGAGTAGTGCAAACAAGTTTGGAAGAATGATAGGGTATCAAATTTCCTATCGGGGCCAGCATGTGCATGCACAAGATGCATAGATGAATAGCCATGTGGAAGTGGCGAGTTGAAATTTTTATGTATACAACGGGGAGGAGAAAATCTATTTAGTTATAGTATGGAGGATTTCCTTTAAGACCTTCAGGTAATGTAAATCCATGAAGACTACATGCTAGGTAACGGTTCCCCTTCAACCATTAAAATGCGGATTATCAGAAAAGAATAAAAATATAATGTCTTTTAGAAATTCTCTCTGAATAATATAATATTTGAATACATGTAGATTTTTACAAATATCATGATAATGATTATATAATATTATAAACTATTATTTATTTAATTATTATATATTCCAAGGTTGAGGATAAATTAGGGAATGGTTAATATTGATATTTTGGATCATTAAATATTTTTCAAGATTAAACAAAATATGTAAAATATTTTTATTAAATATTTTTTACTATAATTATATATCTTTTCAAGATTATCCAATATATATAAGAAAATATTTATGGACCAAAATAAAACCTTTATATGTAAGAAAATAGTGCAGCAGATATAGTTGAAATTAAAAGGATGTAGGATTAAAAAGTAAATGAGAAAATTATAGAGGTTTCAATGAAATTATATGAGTGTTTATGAATGCAAGGGACAAATTCAATATAAAAATTGGGATGCAAATACATTTTAAATATTGAAAATAAATTAACATGATTAAAAATAAAAAATTGGATCGACAGTTATCCCAAAAAGAGTGATAGTTATAAAAACCAAAAAAATATACAGTTTAATATGGAAAATTATAAATTATTGACATCCAATCATGATAAGAAATTTTATATTAATGTTAGAAAGTATACTATTTACAAAACATATATTTAACATAATAATTGTGTCAGAAGATTTGGTAATGTTTCAAATACCTGTATGGTTAAATGGTTTGGTTGTAAGAAAAATATGTGAAAAATAATTTATAAATATTATTTAAAGAATAAATCACAAATATTAAATGTTAATTCGATATTAAATAAAATTTAGTTCTATTCTATTGACCGTAAATAATCATGGTTCGTGTATGAAACATAATTTAATAGAAAGACCATCATTGGAACTAAATTACTTGTTTCCCTAAAATAATAGAACAACTGGATGATTATAAAAAACTTCCCATTCAAATTAATTATTTTTCAAGTTATATCCCTAAGAATACATTCTAATTTTCCAATTTAAAAAAAAATTAAAAGAGGGAATAAAAATATCTTACCAATGAAATGGGATACTTGTTTTAGGGTAAACTCACTCATGTGAAGAAAATGCACAAAAATTAATCATCAAATAAATACATTATTTGTGAAAACGATGATTTAAATAAAATTTAATAAATGATAAAATATCATGTTAATTTTCTATTTTAAATATATATTTTTAATAAATATATAGGTGCATGGAATATAGGATTTCATAGTGAAGAAAAACACTATTTTTTTAAAATAAATAATAATCAAAGATGTTTTCCCACAAATGTTTCCTTTCAAATTTTACCACTTTAGATGTGTTGACCATAAAGTGAACATCTATATAAAAGAATATAGAATATTTATTCTTTGAGTAAATAATTATTTTAATGATTTTATTTGTTTTGTGATTCTTATGGAAACACATTAGTGACTTGTCTGTATAATAAACGCAATCCTGGAACGAGGTGGATATGTATTCCTCAAATTGGAAACAATGAAATTTTTGACAATAGAGAAACAAATAATGAAAAATATATTTTGATTCATTAGGAGGAATATAATAAAATCTTATTTGAATTATATATATCCCATTGTTATACTGAATTTGAAAAATATTTCATAATTTATATGAGTGGTAACAATATATGTGAAAAATAATAATAGTGGTGGTAAAAATAATAAAGAGAGAAAAAAATTTAATTGACTCTCCAAATAAGAATTCATATTTGAAAATACTTTTTTAGTATAAAAATCATATAAGATGGTGAGTTATGCTTCATATATAAATTCCTATATTTGACATCTATAATATGTTATAAATTTGGATAGAAATACAAATAATTACAAGTAGAAGATAAAACATCAAAATACAATGTTAAACTTCACAAATAAATGGTAGGTTTCGTATTACTTCATTAGAGGATTAAATTAAGTGAGGGTCCAGTATTTGGGATGAAAATAAAATTACATGTTTTTTTCACATTACTTCTCAGTGATAAATAGTATTAATGATAATCTCATATTGGGATTGGATTGATAAGAAATCAATATATAATAATAGATAATAAATCATAAAATGTGTATATTGAATAATATTTATGAACATCATTTGATTTTTTATTTTAAAGAATAAATGAGAATAATTAAGAATAGAATCATAAATGTGATATTAGGCTATGAATTAATGAAATTATCAAGACATAAAGAATGTTATATATGAAAAGAAATATATTTTATAAAACTAATGGAAAAAGAATTGTGAGATCATTCAAAATAATGAGAAAAATTTGATGGATCAAGATTAATATGTAATACACGAGGGATTAAAATAATAATAATATTATTATTATAATTTTATTATAGCTTTAAAATAAAATAAAGTTCATTATGGATTTGTTAAATATTTGGTTTATAAATTTTTTTATACGGGATCAATGTATATTTCATAAAAAATAAATATTTTTTATTATTTTCTCATTTTTAATGTGTTTTTGTCTTGTGTCACAATGGAGTGGTACTTAGTTGCTGCATCCACGTCATGGAATCACATGTTCAACACTCAGAAGTGGTGGATTTACCAAGACACTATGAAGTTTCTATACATGGGCATTATAGTGGAACTATAGCAGCTATTGTAGAAAGATCACTATAGCTCTACCAAAAATGGTAACACTATAACAGTACTATAGTGGGGTACTATATCATCAACTATGGATTGAAACTATGTGTTACTATAATAGCATCTTTGGGTGGGGGTTGTCTTAGTTGAGGGTTGGTCTTCTAGAACTCCAATTAACTCTAGAAAATGGAATCAGGTTCACCTTTGTGCGGGAATGTTTTCATATCCTTGTAAGAGGTTGGGTGTGTGTCTATGTGAAATGTTTCATTTTACATATACCCCCAATTATAAGATAATTATATAATTCCTACAATATCATTACTACTTATTATTATTATAATCGGTATATTAGGGTTCTAAATTTGTGTCTATTAACCGAGTATCTGACACAATGAAGTACGTTTTTGGATAGTGGTTAATCTAGTTTTTTGTTTGTGTTGTGATTTTATAATCTGATTAAAATTGTGACAGGGAAAGGGTATAATTCATTGTGTATCTAAACCCATTAAAAATAATTATTAATAAATTATTAGAAAAATATTTTTTAATAATAGAATAATAATCAATTTTATATATTTATATTGAATTGAATTCCATTAACATTTATTAATGACTTTAGTATTCAAATTTAATGAATATAATTCTTCTTAATTTATTAACTATATAATTGAATATAAAAGTAAAATTGTTATAAATATTATTTTAATTAAATAAAAGTTTATTTTATAATTTTTGAACAAATTTAAAAACTATAAAATTAAAAATGTATTTTTAAGTAATTTATATTAAGTAAATTGGTATTCCCAAATATAATTGGTTACGATTAAAATAAGGAGTTTAATAAAAATGGGTTTTATTTTTACAAAATCAAATAGTTTAAGGTATGACCCATTATGTGTGTATTTTATTCATTACATTATATCCCCTCTATTAATTTCATATTAATATTATTATTTCTAATATTAAATCACTCACTTAGTGGGTCAGTTGAATAGAAAGTTTTTTTGGATATAACCTGGTTGTGTTCATGTTATGGGGGGTATTCTATATTGTGACGTGTTCTGTGATTGTGTATGTATCATACATTTATTTTATTCATTTCAGGTTATTTATTATTATTATTATTATTAACAATATTTTGATTTATGTGGGTATGTACCTCGATAAATAATTTTAATTTTTTTAATTATTTTTTTTATTCTTATTATTCATATTATAATGAAACACTATTCATATAATATTTTTTAAAATCTATTGACATTTTTGTCACACTATATTTTACTCATTTCACATTTTTTTAATTTTATTGGAATATATATTCTGACATTACCTAAGAGATATTCTATATTATTATTATTAGATTGTATTGATAACCATGGATGAAAATTTTCATCTCAAATCCCTAAATTCTAGGTGATGTCATATCTATTACAGGACTGTGTATCATGTTTGATGGAGAAACTGAGCGTGCTATGTATGCGAATTTTTTCAGGTATCATATTGAGATTAAAAAAATTCCCAATTTTTTTTGTCTTATGTTAATATTGATCATTCAACGGATAATTACCATATGTATTTAGTTTTTTAGGTTCATTAATAAATTTGGTCATTCTTATCATAGTGTTAAATTTCTTATGAGGTATTGAAATGGTCCAGGTTTACGTAAAAAATATGATTATATTTTTTATATTTTGTGGGTTATAATTTATGGTCCAAAATATTCTTTAGGTTTGGGGGGGTATATGTTATGATTTATTGGCAATAAATGTTGTTTTTTTGGTTGATATAACTGAAGTTCTACTATTAAATTCATGTAATTTTCATCTCCAAATTTTTATGGTTTTTAATTTACTGGTTACTAAATCTAAAATTTCAGGTTTTGAATGGAAGGTAGTCCCAAGGAAGCCATATACACTGGGTATTTCTACTATTATAAGTGTTAAGTAGTAGACATCTACAACTCCAATTGAAAGGATTAAAATTTAATAGAATGTATTTGTAAATATTTTACATTCTTACAATAAGTTATGGATTGTCACAAAGGGATCAAAGAAAGAGGTTTTATAAGGGATTTTATTACATGTGTAGTAATGTAAAGAAGATGATTCTTTGTTGAAGGATCATTTAATTTAGAAATAAATTTTATATAATTCTTCATAGAGTCATGATACAGAATTAGAATTAGGTGATGAATAATTTGGTTCTAGGGGGTGTGAATACTTCTCAATTACATGATCATTATAATTATAAAATATATCTTAACTAGACTGAGGGGAGATGGGTTGGCATTGAGGAGGATAAGGGTGGTTGTTATGGGAATGATCTACACTAATATGATTATCTTCAAAAATCATACATGGGTATTTCCTAGAGGTTTTTATAGATTTAATTATAATTTTGGGTTAGGATTTGATTTCCTTTCGATATAAATGTTTTGTCTTGGTATTAGTGTTTGTAATTTTCCTTATTTTTAATATTTTAATCATCATGTTTTTATATAGCACTAGACCTTTGGATCCTTTCAAAAATAATTTTTATTATTATTATTTTGGTAGCTCAATAAATATGGTTAATCCATCCAACCCTCATTTTATCTATAGATTTCAGTATAAAGGTATGGTAAAATATATTCCTTATTCAACTTATTGTACCACCATAAATGTAGGATATACCAGATTAAAATTGTTATATTATTTATTTTCTTCCTCTTATTATATTATTCTTCATCTTCATATTACTCTATTTTGAATTGAGATGTTTTTTATACTAGATATTTGATCATGGGGTTTCAAAGAGTCCTGGGAAACCACCAAAAATAATAAAACATTTAAAAATAGATCTCAAAAAATCTGAGGTATGGTTTAAGGACAACTTTATATGGGTCTTCTTAATTATAAAACCACAAAATGATATTAATTTGACCTAATATCAAATTTCACATATCATGTGAGTTGTTTAATTTATAAAATTATTTATTCTTAATTTGTTAGTTATTATTAAATAATTATATACCCAAGAAGCATATAAACTATCATACCAGATTCTTATTGAGATATTTAGCTATAATTTTTTCCTATTTATGATTTCCATGGGTCATTTTTTGGGTTATAATATTTTAAACCCCATTTTTATAATATATAATTAGATTTAAAAATTAAAATTTTGTATTTATGTTTATATTTTATTTTTATAATCCAATTTTTATAATTATTTATTACTCACTGAATATTATTATGGAAAAAAATGGATTTTATATTGATGAAAATAGTTAATTTCATTTTTAGGTGAGTTTTATTATAATTTAATTTGATCCCACCCAATAAGTTATATTTCATTCACTTGTAATTCAACACTTAATCAAATTTCAAGGAATATATTAGCTATAACTTGAATTAAATGAAGTAATTTAGTGGCTCAAATTATTTCTGTATTATGTTTTCAGTATTATTATTAATTTTATAATAAAAATGGAAAAATAGAAAATTTCACTTAAATTTATTGAGGTGCTGGAAAATGTACCATTCCATTAAGTACAAAATTGGTTATGTACTCTAGGTTATATTTATGTAATGTTCAGTTGTGACTGTATTCATTCAAATTTGTGGAAAAGTGTTTTTAGTGAATTAAAAAAATAGATAATAATATGTTTACTAATTTCAAGACATATATTTACTCTATAAATTATTATTATTTAGGTATTTTAGGGTCCCTGGGAGGATCCACCATAGAGGTAGCCACTAGAGGGGTCACTGATGATCGGAGGACCTTGGTCAGAGATCAATAGATAATCAAAACTATAGGTATGGTTCCTTAACTGATGCATATATTTTACAGCCAAATCTTATCTCCTTAAATTTTTAGTGTTAATATTAAAATATTACCTTATAATAGTTTTACTTTTTTTCTTTTACTCTATATTTTTCTAATGGAATTAGAATTTCAGGGTTACAATGTGTGAATTCAAAGGAATCATTGAGGAACAATTTCGGTGTAAAAATTTCTATATTCATTTTGAGGTCCTAAAGATTGAAATAAGTTGATCCTGTAGTGTATTCTGATATATGAATAAATGTAAATCCAATTATATATTATTCACTTTAATCCAATGGAAGTATTTTCATATATTTTAGAAAAAAAATTTATCAACATTTTTAATATTTAGGAATTTCTCATTTATCTATTAATTCATAATAAGACACTCATATCAATAAAAAATAACTCTAAGAGACACTTACTATGGATTTATAATCAAACCAATAAGATTTATTATTTGGATGAAACCTTATAGGGAAGTTTGTAACACTCTTTATTTCACTCTTCAGTTTGATAGACTAATCAATCAAATCAATAAAAATAGATGTTAATTATGAAATATTGGGGTACATATATTACATTATAAAATTTTATAAAGATTGGTGATGGTAATATTAGTCACCCATTTTAGATAGTGTTAAATATTGAAAAACATGATAGAGGTCTATCGAAGTGGTGGGGGTGGTATGGTCTTTGATCAAATGGTCAAGATCCTAACATGTGGCCCAACTTTTAGCGGTTTTATTGAAGAAATGCATGTTATGGTGGGGTATTCCATATCTAAGATAAGACAATGGCTAGGGTTTTCATAATCCATAGTATACATGAGCAATTAATGACCATGTGTGTTATATAGGTTATTCATTTTTTTGACCAAACAAAAACCACCATGATATGTTGAACATATAGAGAAATGGTTGTGGCCACTAGGTATGAAATTATTATCCAACTCATTATATGATAGGACGGTTGAAGATAGAACCATGAGGTGACATGGGATTGAGTTTATGGTTAAAACAATGATATTCTTGATCTATAAATTTAATGTGATAATATTCTTAATGTTCAAATAGAACGTGGAGGCCACGTGGTGTGTATGGACCATGCATGGTGGTTTTATATGGAACCCCTACCAAATTGAATTGATAATTATGGTGAAAATAGGGGGTATGTGTAGGGTATATTTTAGACACAAATAATGTTATTGTAATTCTTTTGATACCTCAAGCCCAATGGAACCATGTTTGCATCGCTTTGAATATTTTTATGGATGAATTATGTCATTGATGGGGGAGTCATTTCTGAGATTATAATTATATTCTTAAAAAAATTAATTTTTATGAATTAAATTTATCAATTGATTTACCACCCTCAATCACCATACATAAATTTATCGACTGATGTAAACTCAATTAAATACAAATTGGAAGAATTGGATATTAGTATTACATGAGTTATTATGTAAATATTTTTACTATGTAATAAAAATAATATACATAGAAATATTATTGTGGGTAGAGGAGTAAAATAATACTTCATAGATGAGTCATCGAACTAGGAGAGATTGTGATTGGCCAATATTGATAACGAAATATTAGTATGAAGTGTTTCCGAAAAAAAGAACATAGACTCATTATACACTATAATAATTTATCTTAAATTTTTTTGATGAAACATAATGAAACAATAAAATTCGTTATGAAATAATGAATTTGGACCATAGTTAAATGGATAAGGATGTGATATGATTGGGTTTCTAGAAATATTTTTTCGTTTCAAAATATGAACTATAATTAGCATTATATCCCTGAAAATGTAATGTGAAGTATTACTGGTTTATAGTCAAATATTTAAATGAAAAATTGATGCCCGCTTTAACTGTGTTATTAGGATGGAGATTTATAGAGTTAATTAAATGATATAAATGTAATAATTTATATACAATTATAGATTTAAATTTATAAGAATAATATATTTGGATGAAAGGTTTAATTATAATGGCTTGAAGCGATGACTATGGTTGTCTATCATTAATAAATATAAATTAATAGTGTATCATATATAGGAACTATTTCCATGAAATATGGTATTCAACATTGAAGGAAATGAAAGATCATACTGGATTTAATGTGGTTAATGGAAATATAAAGAGAACGGGATATATGATATTATAAATTTAAAGAAGAGTAATAATTGAGATAAATATTAGGAATGTTTGATATTGTCAGGGGGATCAAAATATAAGCACCTTGTGTTAATTTTTATTTCACATGGATGAATTAAAACATAGAAAGTGATATATTATGTTTAATGAGGTGGATATCTATATAATTCAATAAGAAAATCGATACACTATTGAATCAGGATTCAGTTTTTATGCGCTTAGAAAGTGGGGATTCATTGAGGAAGATGTTGCAGCTATATTGAAACACAAAATGACTTCTATGACTAGTAAGGGGATACCTGGTTATGATTCAGTAGATTGTTGCATATACTCACAAAGCATAATATGTGATAGATATTTTTTTGGATATATATTCCCTAAATTCATATCCATGTGATTCATACAACTATATGAAATGTATGAGTTATATCTTATATTATATATATCTAGATGAATTCATGATATAAGATTTCATGAATGAAACTACATTTCATTTAATGAGAAACTGAATATTAACTGTGTTAATATTAAAATGGTTCAAACTAAGTAAAACATTTCATTTATTAATCAATTACATAAGGTATAATGGATCAAGAGTTTATTATTCATACATTAGATGAATTTTATGGTCAAAGAAACATTTACTCATGCATTATAAATGCATTCATTAGTAAATGAAATAGCCCAAATAGAATCCATGAGGCTCATAAATAAAATATCCATTTTATGGCAATTTATTTTATGTTTCAATGATACATGTTTGATAGGCTCTGCTACATGGATGCTCAGATCATATTGTTCCATTGAGTTTGAGGCTTTATAAGGCTGTAGAGGAAATAATGATCATATATATACTACAGATGATTCAGTGACAACCCATGGGTAACTATTGCTGAGAGGATATATTTAGGATACTCTTTTAGTGATCATTAGCAAGAATATAAAATGAAGATTATTGATTTTAGATGATATTTCATTTATCCTATTGAACTTATAGTAATTCTTCATTTCAATTTATCATATTTTCATATATATATTATTAAACATCCTCGATGATGGGTTCAAATCACTTCTACAACTTATTATAATCGTTATTAGAATGATTCAAAATCCATAAACGGTATAATATCAACTCCAAGATTTATATTTTTAAAATATCATGTGGAAATAAAGAAGAAATTAAAACAAAGAATCATTTATTAGGTTTTTCAAAAACATGGAAAATGGTTTACTATTTAATATCTAGACTATGTAAAGGATACCAAGGCCTTAACCATACATATATGAGATGTGAAAGCGTAACCAAGGACCCTTATGCAATAAATGAAACCCAAAAAATACTTTTATGTAACGCGAGGGTTTATGAAAATGTAGTTTGGATTGTAAAATGTATGTAAATGGTTCATGTAAAGGTTTCATGTATGGGTATGATAGTACATACCCTAATGAATAATGGCATTGTAGTGTTTTAATGGCTCACATCAATGTATGTTATGTTGTTGTGTAAGGGTTAGGTAATATTTTAAATTCTGAATAAACGTTCGTACTTTTTAAAAATGAATATGTAAAGGTAATATTATGTTTCAATATATTTCCTACAAGTTATTACGAGAAACCTTTGTATTGTGAAGGATTTAATAGGATACATAGGGGTTAATGGATTCTATGTATAGGTATCTGAAATTTTTTCAGAGGAATGTTATTGTAAAATTATTTTACCTACATACCGAAGGATTTTCCATCACTACGTAAAGGTTACTTGTTTGTTACATTTATTTTAGAGTCCTATAAGGCCAACGTGAAGGTTAACATGTTTACTTTCGCACAGGGGTTCCCTACCTCATATGGGTTGAAAAAAACATAAAAAAAATATTTTTTTATTGTAATTTATGAATTTTAATTATAAGGTACTGGTGTATATTTATTGAATAATAAAAAAATAATTATTAATTATAAATAGTTTGAAATTAATTAATAAATGTGTATAAAACATATATAATTTAATAATACATAAATATTAAATTTTAATATTTGAAATATATTTTTAAAAAATTATATGGAAAGTATTATGATTTATAAATAAAATTTTTTATTTAAACTTCCTAAGAAATAATTTATAAATGGTTATAATGTGGGAAATAATAAAAAAAATTAATATGTTTATATTTAAATTTTGAGTTGTTTATATATAGTTTTTTTAATTATAATAATAAAAGGGTGACATGTTTGGATAATATTTAAGACACATGAAAAATTTTATTATTGATTTGATCAATTTTTAAATTAGGATTAATTGTATGATGCTCAGATTTTGTAAAAAATGCACTATAAAAATTGGGTTACAAATAGATTAAAATTTAAATAATATTAAATATTAAACATAATAATGTCATATTTTGAGAAATATGAATGTGATTATGTTGCTATGAATATAATATTTTTATATTAAAAATTATGGAATGTCTATAATGTTACAACTTAAATTATTAAATGGTTTTTAGTTATCTTTTATTTATAAATTGATTATAAATGTTTGTTTCAAGATTAAATATTTTATTAATCATTTATTCAAATATTAATCCCTATTATATTCATGCTTAGTATTTTTTTTAAAAACTGCGAAGGGCTTTTTATGATTCAACATTTAATGACACACTACTTCTAGAATAGGGCGTTGCATTTTCATTCTATGAGAACTTAAAAATCAAATTAGGTTTGCATGTACCTTGACCTCAATATTTAATTTATGTTTTTATCTTAAATTTAGTTTTATAATGTTTTTTTATAATACGTGTTACAATTATAAAGGATTATAGTATCTCTTGAGTAAAGTATCCTTATGTAGAGGGACTCGTAGTTGGATTTCTTACATATGTGGAGGCATATTCCATTCCTAGAAAATTGAATGGGTTGGATATATATATATATATCTAGGATTAATAATGTAGAGATTTTCAATATCTTGTAATTCTATACCATTGAATGAAGTGTCCAAGTTTCTTATGCATTTTATGAATCCTGATATGCATAAATATACATGACATTTATTTTCATGTGATTAACAAAGAAATGTGGATTGTATAAAGGGATACACATCAATGTGTTATTAACATATTCATTATGTGGAGGGAATAAGGTTAAAAAATAAATTACTTGAAGGAAGCATACATAAAAGGATATAAAAAGAGATAATATGGTGAGATTATGTCCCATATATACTAATTGTGATATTCCTTCCAAATTGAAAGGTATCAAGACCTCAATTATCTAAATGAACAATTTCATGCCAAAGAATAATGCCTCTGGATTAACTTGTTTAAGGTAATAAAGTAATGACTGATACAATATCATCTTTAGGAAATTTTCTACCAATGAGGGGTGCCCATATATTGTCTTGTAATTAGATTTATTTCACGTTTTCTCTAGGTGACAATAGCTGGGAAACCCCAAGGGTTGGGTGATAGAGGAAACGAGTTGTTTTTATCCATATGATGGACAGGGAAAATGGTTTTCTACTCAGCTAAACAAGACTCACATATATTATGATTGGGATGAATCAATACCTAAATAACATAGTGGTGGATTAATAATAGGTATGATTAATTTTAAAAGGGGGTAATTATTTTAATGTGAGAAAATTTAATAAAATTCATTATTGAATGTTTATAACAAATTATAATCATCTGATAAAATTTTATATTGTAGACAATAAAGTTATTATCATAATAAAATTAAACATTTTGATTAATCATTGATAAGTATAAATTTTGTTTATGTAACCAATAATATTGATAACATAATAAATTTTATTTAGTAATATTCGTTATTTGATATAATTTAATACTGAAAATTTATATGCTTCAAAACAATTATTAATTATGTAATCTAGTGTTTTAATTATTCAATTAGACAATATAGATTCCTGTGAAAGCAATAAATTATTTATTAAACGATTCAATGGAATTGTATAGACAATGAAAAAGGGAAACTTATTCCCCATTTACATACTCAATATTATTTGGAATGTCAATGTTTAATGGAATTTTAGTATCATATAATCAATATTACTGGGTATGTAATATGATATTAAATATTATTGAATATTTTAATATATTTATGAGGGTAAAGATATTAATTGTATGTTTTTAAAAGTATTGTAAATATACATAAGGTCATAACATGAAAAGTATTAAAAATTGAAATTTTATTTTAGGTAAAATGAAAAAGGATTGCTTCATTGATAACATGGTTATTTCAAGATTCCAAAGACCTATCATAATATTTTTATTTTTTTATCGCTTTTATCTTTTGATTAGATAATAAAAATTATTGTTTGTAAAATAAACTATGATTTTTGTTTTTAAAACAAATGGTTTAGGATGTATTTGACACTATATCATGCGTTAAGGGAGGATAAAATTTATTTTTATGGTAATTGATCTTATTTTATTTACATAAATGTAATATTTCCAATGATTTAGAGAAAATGTAACATGATATTCTTAATTATTCTTAAAATACATGAAATGAATATATGATTTTTTGATACTTGCGCAGTATAGATAATACAACTAAGTAAAAATTCAAACTAGAAGAAGAAATGTTAGATGATAATTTCATCAATGTTTTTTTCAAGAATCCAATTAATGTCATTAAAACCTAGATTTTTCAAGAAGGAATTGTAATAATTCAATATCATTGGATTATCTAATAAAAACAAGAAGTATATTAGGAATCTCCAAGGAATATCAATGTTAGGTATGGATGTTATAGAAATTAATTATTAAATTTTGAAAGGTATGAGATGATGAATGTATATTTAAATTTTTTTTGAAAACACTAAAAAGATCATTATAAAAGGAAAACAAGATTTATATTAATGTTTATATTTACTGTATAGAGAAAATAGTTACTATAAAGAGGATTTTGAATGTAAATGATTTTATCAAACTCCAATGAATCTATGTATAATTTTTCAATCAACATCTAATTTATATTTTGTGACAGGAGAATATATTTGATAACAAAAAGTAATTATGAATTGCATGAGTTTATTAATAGTATACGTATGTTTTATGGGGTTTTGTAACATGTTTTGAGAAGAATATATGTATTACAATGTTTTATCCAAGATAAAATGTTTATCCAAATATTTTTTAAAATATTAAATAATGTGTTCCTTCCTTCAATGAATGTTATATTAAAAAAATAATTATTCTCAAATAAAAGTGGTACAAACACATGTAATACCATACAGGATTTAGAAATAAAATTTGATGATAGTTATACTAATTAATTTTGGAAAAAATCCATATGGAATTTTGGATATGATTTCATAATTTATTATATCTGATACAATATAAGGTGAAATGACAAAAAAAATATCAGGATTTATTCAATATGGAATATTGGAGGATATATATCTCAAAAATCAATTTTAATGTGATTCATACTACAATAATAAATTTATAAGTTATCTATTTTGTTTTATGTATTTAGATACATTCAAGATATAAGATTATGTGGATGCCACTACCTTTAATCAAATTAGAAATAAAATATTATGTGCATTATTATTTGAATGGTTTACACTCACATAATGATATAAATTATTATTATTTTACAGAATGTGTAATGGATCCCAAATTTTTTATTTATTCGCAAGATTCATGAGATGGATGAAGCAACATTTAATCATTTAATATAAATACATGTGTAAATTAAATAGCCCAAGGCTCATCCTTGATGTTAATAAATAATATATAAATATAATATATGTTCAGGTGGTGCTTCCGTAATTCTTGGTTGAAACTCTATAGTACTTGAATACTCACTTTATCTCTATCCATTGCATTAGAGGCTCTAGCAGGCCATAGATGAAGCATGAATCCCATCTATAAGATGGATCATTTAGTCCAAAAACGAGGATACCCATAAGGATAATATATCTTTTGGATAATCTTATATATATCTTTATCAATCATATCAAATGAAATTAAAAGGTTGTTTATGATCTTCTGTGTAAGGTACCCTATTTAATTAAGATCATAATTTCTTTTTATTATGTTTTAATTTATCATTCGTGGGAGATCCTCATCAAGGGGTTTAAATCAGTTTGGAAATTTTAAATAATTATGATTATACATTTTAAAAGACTTTTAGATTATGATATTTCTTGTGATAGATGGATGTCAATAGTGATAGGATGTTCAAATGATCTCCCTTACACTACCCTCTAATCTTCTATTGATTGGGATAATTTTTTTATTAAATTTATATCCCACTTCATTGGGTAAGGATTTGTGATAACTTATACATGTATCATCTTCTTTTCACATAGTCATTTTGTTGAGGTATATTAGATACATCTTGAAGATAGGCATGGATGGATAATTCATACTATATCTTCAATATGGGAGAGGTAGAGATGGGTAATTCCTCTTCAATCCTGAAAATGATAATGTAATATTTTTTAATTTACAATTGTGGTGATACTACATATATCCCACTATTCTAGGATCGATATGGCTGATGATGATCACAATATTTTCTCTTATAATACCCATACATTTGATATTTAGGTGAAAAATATATGCAATTACTTCCTAGGAGATATGTGTTTCCTTGAATACTCTAGTTTACAACACTATCACAAGAGATGTATATTTCCATCATTATTCAAACATAGATATAGTTTTTATATTTGGATATTGTTATTTCCTCCATCACATCCAATATTGTAGAATATGTGTATTTACTCACTTATCAAATGATATATTATTCCAGGGTGAATTAATAAGATGAAAATATATTAAGGAATGTAAGATTTTTTATCAAATATTTTTAAAGGGGAACTTTAATTTATGGAGTGTAATAAAAGTGATATGTGGGTTGCCTAATAGACAGTGGTCAGGTATATGGTTATATCTATGTATGTTGTTTTGTGATTTTTGATTATTTTAACATTACATATTGTCGATGAATAATTACATAATACGTTTATGGGGTCAGATCACTACTTGGGACTACCATACTGGGTATTATTATAGTCACCCATGCATGTGAATTTTCATGGGGTTTGCTTTATTTCCATATAGATAAAATGATATGGAGTATTGATGATCATGTATCAAGGAGATATATGGATAATATGGTTTGCTGGTGGAGAAAATCTCCTATCACAAAGGACACTCTTATGTTATATGTGTTCTAGATGGCATAAATTTGTGATGCGATGGTTTATTTTAGTGATTTATATATATATATATATTTAAGAATTATATATAAAATTTATATTATATAATGATGTGTTACAATTTATATGAAACATTTTTAATTTATATGTCATACATTTAATCATAAATACATAATGAAAATAGCTAGTGACATGTTGTTTATTTGTAATTACTCCCATGATCATGTTGACACCTAAATACTAGTCACTAGAACCGAACCAAGTGGATGCGATCATGGGGTGTTCATATACTATTAATCAAGGAAATAAACTGTATGTTATAAAATATTATTATGATTATGTTATAATTAATTATTTAAATACTATTAATTATAACTTTTTATGATATAGATCCCAAGTTGATGATTAATAAATTTAAAATGGAATATTTTCAATTATATAGTACAAAATAGGGGATTGATTAAAATAATACCATCATGGGATTAATTTTACAATATGCACTTATTTATATCCTTTTAAGACTCAAGGGAATTAATTAATGGTCAACGGTAACCTTGTTCAGTTTCTCGATAATTTGATTCGAGTTGTTATAAAATATTATCATGAGAAGAAAAATATAACTCAATAATAATATGAATAATATGTTGGAAAATGAAAATAAAGACACACAAAAAATGGTCCATATTCCTGAGGATATTTTTCTATAGATGAATTATATTTTATAATTATTTGGTGGGAAAAAACATCACTTAGAGAGAGTAGGATATGGAGAAACTTCTAGTATAAAAAATGCCATATTTTAAAAATATATAATTATTTTTATTAATTACTAGTTATTGGTTTTTAATCATCTCAAATATTAAAATAATAATCCCATCCACTCTCTTTTGATATTCCAAAGAAATAAAAAATGAAAATATAATAAAATATTACATTTTATGTATCATTAATTTTTTCTTTTTAAGTTTGGAATAATAAATTTTTTCATCACACGATGTCATATTTAGATAATCTTTGATTGGATCATATGGTAATTAATGTTTTATCCTATATATTTTGTAAACACATAAATATCATACTCATTCACCCTTTTTCTAAACATTATCCATATTTCACACCATTATTTCCACTATTTAAACATGTTTATACATTTTTAACTCAAAAGGGGTGTCTTCAACCATTCCAAACACAAGCTTGATTGGTGATTTATAAGTTGATTGTGATATCCAAAAACAATGTATTATATTTTATATGATATTTGGATTTTAATTGAGTTTTGAGAGTAGATATAAACCATACAAATATCAATGAGTTTGTATCTTTGTGTATGTGATTGTGTTTTATTGTGTTATCATGTTTAGATAATTTTTCATGAATGTGTGTGTACATGAGTTTGGATATTAGAGTTTGTCCTAATATATGTAAAGGTGTTTTAAAATCATCAGGTGTGTGAGTGAGTGTGGATATTTGTGTGCTTTATTGTCCATAAATTTATAATTGGTTGTTTCCTATGTATGTTTCAACCACTTACCATCTGATAAGATCATGGTAGGAGAGTCACTCATGCTAGTGATAGGGAATACATAAAAAATATCTCACAATAAAATGTACACAACATAAAATTAAATACTTTGAGATATATCTCAAGATAATAATATGTAAAATGTTGGAGGAACCTCATGAGTGGATTGACCACATTGAGAATAAACAAAGCTCATGGAAAATCTACTGTATCCCATGAAAATACCTGGCATATATTAACCTCGTCATAATGCAGGAAAACATTGAATATGATTTTTATAATTTCCCAAAATGAAGGGGGATTTTAATAAAAACTGATATGATGTGAAATGATAAAAATTTATAATGAAAAACTCTGTAGGAACATTCTAGAGTTCTCTTAATTTAATGAATAAAATAAAATTAGAGGCATATCTGGAGAGGGAGATACAAATGAAGAAAGTATTTTTTATGATGCACATTCTTTGGATAAAAAGATAAAACTTGCATCTATTTAATTAATTTATTATACATTAATTTTCTAAGATTTTTATATATATTAAAGACCAAAATATGGAGGAGGCTTAATCCATACGTGGGATTATAATTTTTTTTCTATGGGGATGTAGTTTGTTCCCTCCCAATACAATAGATATATCCTCAATGGTCTTTTACAAATCCACCTAGGGTATAAGAATATTGAATACTATAGTAAAGAGGTAAAAATTACTATGATTTGAGATAACCCTAAAGCAGATCTGTAAGTAATAATTGAATGATTTTTACACTACATTAGTAAGGAATATTTATATAATGTGGCGATATACCACCACTTGGTGATATAATATATGATCCAATTGGAAAAAAATATTGGGTAATGGACCAAAAGGAGTAAAAAAATGTGGAAACACACTACCACATTCACTTATTGAGAAATTTTATGTAGTATATTGGATAAAAATAAAATATCTAGGATATATTTGATAAAAAATGTAAAAAGATAATTATTCCAACTCAAATATTATTAGTGAGACTAACTAAAAATTGAATAATGATATTTGATGTCTAAATTTTTAATAAATTAATAATATCACAAGATAGTGCCTACATATGCACACAATTACAACATAAAAATTTAGAGAATGTGTGATTTATGGAGTGATCTCTACTGAAGATGATGTGTATTCCATGAAAATAAGTGATAGCGAGTTCATTGATGAGGTTGTGAACATTATCATTTTGAGAGTGATTATTGCACAAATTATGGAATGATTAAATGAGAAACTATTTAATATTTACCATAAATAAATTTAAATCAATTATATTATGTATAGGTTTAACATTTATTGGTAAATTTATATAATGTTTTAAATAAACAAGTTTGAGATAAGTTGGGACATCAAAAGATGAAGCATCCGCATCCATACTCACTTTAGTAGTTGAATGATTAATTTGAGATCAAATTCATCAATTTGGTGAAGGTTTGGTTATCTTTAATCAAGTAAAGGAATGAAATATTTTGTGATGGTCTACAAAATAAAATTGATAAACCATTTTTTGTTAGAAAATTGTAGCGCGAGCAATGCAGTACTCAAGATAATTTCCCAAATTTTTATTTTTTATACTCCAAGGGGTACCTATAAAACATTTCATGATGTCCCCAAAGAATCATTTAACGATCAAACTTTTATATAGATGAATAAAATGAGTGATTAATAAAAGATGAGAGGAATGTAAAATGTAATAATAAATGAAGTGTAGAAAATTAAATAAGAAAATAAATGGATATTTAATAAAAATTAAGAGAAAAACTGAATTGTGGGAGTATAAATTTGACATGTTTTTTTAAGAGAGTTAGGTTATGGATTGTTTTATTTCCTCACAAAATCATTGAATATTTATATTAAATTTGGTGATATTCAATACAATTTACATTATATATCCTTCACATTTATAACTGATAATTAATTATAATTATTTTTTGATGTGTTTCCATAGGAGGTACCACCCATATTTCCACCCATTAGAGGTATTAGAAATCAAATTGACCTCATATCAAGAACATCACTCTAAATTCATCTGGTGTATTTTATATAAACTAAAGAGACTAATGAAATACAATGTCAAGTAAAAAATATTTTAAATACGGGGTATTAAATAGATTTCCATATCCCTTATACAGTATCCATGTTACTGGTGACAAAGAAAATTCTTACATGGGGAAGGATAATTTATTTTGAAGTCCTAAAAAATATCACTTTTAGGTATCATCATAATAACCCTAGGATAGATGATTTTTTCTTTGTGTTAAATCATTACACTCTTTTCTACAAAAGTGATTTTAAATGAGGATATCACTACATAATTATGATCGTGGTTGATAATTGGGAAAATAATATTAATGTGAAACACCATCATTATTAATTACTATCAATACCTTTTAGTTACATCAATTCCCCAAGTAAATTCATTATTTAGATTAATCAGGTGTTATATATATATATTAGGAAAATTAAAATTTTACACTTTGATGATTTTTCTCTGTATAGAAGAACGTTTCAGGAACTTACTGATCTTGTAATAAAGGTCCTAGTGTTTTTGAAAACAATAATTTTATATATATATATTTAAAATTATTAATTTTTAATGCATAAAGTAAGTTTCCATTAATTTTTTTTGTTAGTCCTAAAAGTGTTAAAGTGGAAAATGATATGATCAATGTTATCCAATAGTGGTAGACTCCTACCTCCATTTGGAAGTTTAAAAGCATTCATAGGCTAGTTAGTTTTTTTAAAGGATTTTTGAATGTCTCTATAACACTTGAAGATACATTGAATGATTTTCAAAAGAATGATATTCCATACAAGTGGGAGAGAGAATCAATAAAAAACATTCCATTATCTCATTGATAGACTCTCCCACACTACTCTAATTTTACCTCTAAACATTGATAAAACTTTTAAAATTGAATGATATATAACAAATATAAAAATAGGTGGAGTACCCTCATAAAAAGGTATAACAATTTTTTATTTTTGTGAAATGATAAAAAGAACTACAATCTACTATTTTATATTTGAAAATGAATATATTAAATTATTTAATGTTTTAAAAACATGACAATGTCACCTTAGGCGTAAAATATTTGTGATCTATTATGATCACAGGCCTCTTAAACACATTATGTGTCTAAATGAATTAAATATGAGAGATTATAGATGGAAATACATATTTTAATTATTTCTAAATTTCATACAACATAAAAAGGGAAGGAAATAATTGTGGTAAATTAACTTTCTTAAGGAAATTTTCTTTTATCCTTGTTAGATTCTAAAAACAATGATTTTTAATTTTTGATGGGAGTATACTCCACTTATTATGAATTTTATAAATGTAATAGTCATTATAAAAGATGAAAATTTTTGGAAAATTTGGTTTTACATAATGAATTCTTATTTTTCATTTAAAAAATTTTCATTCGTAATTTCACTAAACCCACATAGAATATATATCCCTCTTCTAATACCTAATACATATTTGGAGGAAAAATATATTGACATTATTTTTAGTTTACCGAGGAAAATCATAGGTTGAGATTCTATTTTTATTGTGGATCATTTTTAAAAAATGGACCATTTTATCCCCAGTCAAAAAAATGAAAATTTCACTTATATTAAAGAAATTTTATTTGAAAAAACATTTAAACAAATTATAATTCCTCATATTATTTTTTCATATCGAGATAAAAATTTACACATTTATATTTATATGTCTTTTTATAACTAACATGGCAGGGAGTTACAATTTTCCCAATCTTTTTACGTGTAAAATTATGGGAAAATTATGTGGTGAATAAGACATTATTAAAATTGTTATGGATGATTGTCAAGATGTATCTATTGAATTTGGAGGATTTTATTTCATAGGTGGAATTTTCATTTTATGATTCTAAGTATTCAATTATAGTACATTATCCCATTAAAATCTATTATGGATTTAACCCACTTCTCTTATTGATATTATCCATTTAATTTTTTTGAAATTAAATAATATGTATTGAAAAGGGTGTGAAAATTTCATTAAGAAACTATAGTATAGGTAAATGTAAAACATTGAGTAAATTATGTGAAATTACATTGATCCTTGAAACAAGTGACACAATATTGTTTTATTAAACCACAAAGACATATTATGGATTCACATGTGAATGAAAATAATTCCTATGAAAGGAATATCAGAACACAACCCATACAGAGATAGTGCGTTCTCAATTCTTGGTAAAATAAATAATAATTACAAAATTGAACTAAAATATGAGTATGGTTTTAGTTAAAATTTAATGTTTCTTTTATATCTCCATATCTGGGTATTGATCATGATGAGTCAAGTAAAACTCTTATTGATTGGGGTGATGAGAGGAGAGTTAATGTAATCGATTAGATTGGAATTGCAAAGACCAATGATATGAGGGAGATTAGAGAGTTTGAATGATAAAAATTATTCTCATCCCACTTCATTGAAATCCCAAACCGATAGTGAACACATTAAATAGTAAAATTATACTATTACCATTCTTATTGATTCCCAAATATGTCAAATGAATCCCATGACTAATCGTTTCCTGAGTTTTGTAATCTAGCAGCACATAAATACTCTATCAAGTTTATATTTGAACATAAATTCAAATGTAGGGTGATATGCATGTAAATAATATTCTGGTGGGATTTTATTAAAAATAATATGCTACTTTTCATGAATATATCAATTCTAAATTTACTTATTGGATTTAAGGAGAAAATTATGTTAGTCAATAATTATATTTAGGAATTATTCCCCAAAAAAATTTACATCACCTTGGTTATAAATACCTACTTCCAAGGAATTATACTGGAATTCGTGTTAACATTAGTATTAATCATTGATCTCATTCTCTAAATTTCCAGGAACCCTATTTTCCCTTTAGTTAATCATATGTAATACTTTAATGTCAATATACATATTATATAATTCATCTATGAACATAAATCATATCATTTCATTCCACAAAACGGGATTATATTTTTGTGGATTATCCAACACTTCCCTCCCACGATTTTATTGTCTAAGTAATAGGCTATACTATTTATAGTATTGGTTGAATAATTAAATCAAAAAAAATATCCATACACATCACCCATTACATATCAGTGAACTAAATCTTTCATACATTGAACAATTCCCTGAAGATTGATCTACCCCTATAATTTCATATCAAATATACATCAAATCTACTAAATATTGTGCATATAAATTGAAATAATCATTGATTATTATAATAACTATATATTTTTATATTTCAAAATGGAATTAATATATACTATTATAGAATATAGTTTGGGTTTTGGATGCATAAAATAAATATAATGATTTCATAGAGTATGTTAGAAATATACCAGATGTAATGTACAAGTATACTAAAATAATAAATTTATTTTCTAAAAAATAAAAATATTATGTTGTTTTTATATTTAATTGTAGGAATAAAATTAGATTTATAATATAAACTACATTCATAAAGGGGGTGATAAGATAAATTTTTTTAATGGTGTTAAATAATTCACCCTTGTTCAAATATTGGTTTAGCATCATAGAAAAATTTATAGTGTTAAAACATTTACTATACACAAAGGTATTATCACTATAAAACTATGGTAAACATTTTACAAGTAATTTTTTTCTTCTCCTTATTCATAATATATGAATGTATGTTAATGAGGAAGAAATTAATAAGAGATATTAAATAATGTATATCCAAATAAAAAAAATTGGAAAATGAGAAAATTCATAAAAACATAAAAGTGTTATGTATTTTAATGTAAATTTTCAATGATAAAAAATAGGATACACAAATTCATTTCTTCATACTTCATTTTATTCTATAGTCTAAGGATTTATATATATTTACTCAGATTTGGTATAAGGATTTTTTTTGAATTCTAAATCCTTACCAAACTGAATCTTATGTTTTTAGAGATGAATCTTTCAAATATATGATCTTTATTAAAAAAAATCAACTCTTCTAAAAAAATTAAAATTCCACTACACTAATTTAAGTACACAATATACAGTATCCCCCAAACAAACATAAAAAATCACTATTATTGTTCTTCATTCAAATTAATTTCTCAATGACCTCATAAAAAATTATTTTTATAATAATTAAAAGTATTTAAAATCACAATTTTAGTCTGATGTAAAATCATATATCTATCATAGGAATGCATTCGTTCACTATTTATATCATTTATTTGAATCTAACTCTTAAGGAACTATTGTGAAATCAATTATTTATGATGTGATAACTGTGTCGGGATCCCATTTTAAATTGCTCTCCAATGAAAAATTAATCGTAAAAACTATTTTAATATGTTTTGTTGCAAAAAATATTTCATTGTAATGGATGATTCCCCAATCGCAAATAGATTTATCCGATTATATTTTTTTGATGTATGTCTGATAGAATTAGTAATCCATCAAAAATACCATATTTTCGATGAGATTTTACTCCTATTGCTAATAATTTTAAAAAATAATATATAAGAAATAAATAAATATTTTTATAAAATTCATAAAAATTAAAAAAATTAAAAAATAATCATATAAAACTATTAATACCTAAATTAATAACAATATTACACATAAATATATGCATTGAAAGCTTTTTATAATAGGTTTTTGAATTAAAAAAAATCAATTGTTATCGAGGTAGAGGGTCATATTAAGGGGTGGTTGAGGGAACTCCATCCCTATAACATTTTCTAGTAATAGAATGAACTCCATCATATGATCATGTTTCCAATACTTCCATAAAATCTTCTAATATAATTAATACTGTTAGTGTTGATGAAGTTCAACCTTCTCCCAATGAATGGTCTGTACAAACTCATTCTGAGCATGTATCAGCTCCTAATACTCTATAGGCGACGATAACAACTCTCCATGAGCACACCTGAGATGTACAATGACCGTGACGTTGTTCAATAATAAATGTAAATCATTAATCATGAATTGATACCAACCACTTGTACATTCTCAATATCATATTATGTCACTTTCATCTATTCCACAAGATTAAATCCTAGTAAACTTATTATATAGTCTCTTAGTATTAACATGACTCTCATCATGTGTGTGAGAAGTAGTAGCCACATATAAATTCTTCAAATGTAATTTGAAATTAAAATAGCTAATAAATTATTTTCCTTTAAATTTAGAATACAAAAAAAAAATTCACCACATTCTGATTCTTTGAACCACCGGTAATATCTCTAGTGATAAGATTAGTGTAAGTCCTTATATAAAGGTCAAACTCCATAACATCAATATTCTAAAATACATATATTATTATAAAATAATAATTTTACATTTAAAAAATAAATAATTTTTTTAAATAAAATTACACACCATATGTCATCGATGAGTAGAAAATGTAAAAATGCCATCTCTATGTGTGGCATTTGGCCTCCCTCAAATATTTTGACCAAATTATGATCTCCTCTAAAAACTTTCACCCATATAGTATAAGAAAAATGTTTCCCAAATATGAGATGATATGTGTTCAAGTAGAAGGGTATAGAAAAAATTGTAAAACAATATGGATTCATCTTTTTCCATGTCACTCCTCCACATATTGTGAAAGAACTAACAATAATGATCTTGAATAATAATCATTAAAACCTCCCAGATAGATTCTATCATGTTATCTTTGATGAGATATCATAAACCCTACAGATAATTAATAACATAAATGTAAAAATTAAATAAATTTCAAAATATATATTAATAATTAATGTATAATAAAATAATCTAACATCGAATGTCGAACCTCAATCAGAATCTGATCCTAACTCACTTATAGTTCATTTAAATAATTCCACAGAATAGATCCTCCTATCCAAAATATGTATGTAAATAACAATAGTGAAAAAATAAAAAATAATCAAACAATTAGTACATAAATAAATTAACTAAAAATTATGATAATTAATGAAAATTAACTATAAAACATAATTGAAGATATCACCACATTCATGGATCAGAATCAATATGTGGATGTATCTCATGAATAATGTCAAGAATCATCAACCTCACAAGAAAATGACCAATATGAGTTGATGATGAACTAATATAAATTAGAGGGTCGGATGATGAAGCATTAGGCTTATCACCAAGAAGAAAATAATCCTCAAGGCTATGGACCATCTCATCCAAATCTTCACAATCCATCAGAAATATGAAAATATTGTAGTTATAAAATAAGTGAAAATGAGTATAATTTATATATATATTTATTATGACTATAAAAAACATGAAATTGACTCATTAATCATCTTCATCCAAATATTTACACATGATGTTGTCCATATCTTAACATCCATCATCAGTACCATCTATTTCATTCAAGATTCATCTTGACCATCTCAAGTTATTTCAAATTCATTTGTTACATAATTAACATCGTCATCACCATCATCTTGTTACTATGGGGTTTCATCATTTATATTCATGTATTTTTATGTAAAAGATTTATTTGGAGTCTTCACTTAAAATTTTTTAATTACTTTTACATCTGCAGAACTGTTTTCACATTGCATAAACTAATTCTCATGAAATTTAATTTTTATATTGTTCAACCAGACATTTAACTATCTTGATGTAGAACAAAAAAATTTCACAAGAAATTTGATGCTCTTTATGAGCCAAAATAAAGTTTTTGTTTACCACATGAATAATTTTACATTTAATTTCAATTATTACATAGTCTGAATAAACATGAAAGCCTATATTATTATCAAAACAATAGAATTTAAACATCATAAAATAATTATATCCCACATAACATTTCTCAATTCATTCATAAAATATTCCATAAAATTCAATGTCACTTTATCTATGATTTGACCATACCAAGAAGGCACCACTTTTAATTGTTTTTTATTCACTATATACATGCGTATGAAATAAAAAATAATTCACCAAATATGAAATAGAAGATTTAGCCATTTTGGATGGTTGGTATATCAATAAAACAACTGATATCAATTTTATCAGCATGTTTTTATACCTATAAAATTGAAAAAAAATTGAAATATATTGAATAATAAAATAATTTTCTATCTTAAAAAACAAACAATTTACATCACTAGTTTTTAATAAAAGAAGGAAAAATTATATTGTTGACTTTATTCAAAAGAATATGGTATCATGTTTGTAAAATGTTTCTTGATATGATCATTGTATTATCTATAAATTAAATATTAATAGGTAACTTTTAAAAAAATAAATAAGAGGTGAAAATAACACTCAATATATAAATCATTTCATTTCATCATAGTTGAGGAGAACATATGTTTGATCCTTATGATGTTCATCATATGAAATACATCATTCAAGAACTCTATCATGTCCATGTTTATGAAGAAAAAAGATTTCTAATTAAATATTTAATTCATATCCATAATTTCCCTTGTTATGACCCATTCATTTATGTTTTGATGAATATTTGTGTTGGGACTAATTTTAGTATAAAAATGAAATTTACTCTTACAAGTAAGGTTTTTAAATTGACCCCCAACAAATGATTTATTTTGTAATTTTTTCATCAAATTATGCATGCATATCTTATATTGGTATATCCATTGAAATTTTATTTACCCTCAAATGTATTTTTCATATAGGGAAATTAATTCAAAATGTTCAATTAAATCAAATACTACCATTAGAAACTTTTTGCTCATTTTCATAAAATAAGAATGACATATTCTTTTATCCTACTCAACACACCACAGTCTATTTTCAAAAAACAAATGTATCAGAAAAAATATGATATTTTTTTATTGCATCACAAATCAAATAATTCAAAATAACATTAAATCTAATTAGTAATATTTATTCAATTATAATATTTAAATATGAAAATTTAATATAGTAATACGGCCATTTCTAACACATCTAGCCTAATTGGATTCATAATCATCTAGTAGTATGAAATCTGCAATACAATAACAAAATTATAAACTATTTGATTTAAAACTAATAAGACACTTTTCAAATAATTAACTTCTATAATATATTATTTCAAACAACTCATGTTTTTAGTACCTAAAAATTATGGCAATATCTAATTATACCTTTAAATAATATTTATTATTATTAGGTGTGTCCAAAATTGTACAAAATATATTATAAAAAAATATATATTCTCAATATACATGATATCCAACATGTTAAAGGAAAAAAAGTAGATCAATATTGAATATCCATAGAAATACGTCCTTTATCCAATTATAATATTTCCCACATCCGTATTTATATTATTATTTTATAGTTTATTCAATGGTAATGGGAGGTATTGAAGAGAAATATGATTTTAAATTAATACCTGAGATAATTCTTGGAGGGTTATACCATTCAGTTCGATATTTTTTGAAATTATTTATATTCCTTCAAAAAAGATAGTTAGAAGGAGGAAATCAACTATTATAGTTGAATTTGTTTTTAATCCAGTGATGGGCCAAAATGCTTTGTTGTCACTCATAGAGTAAAGTCATGATTTTTGAAAATTTGTGATCCAATCAAATAAAATTCCATTTCTTAGGAATCCAGTAATTGACAAATTAAAGTAGATTTTATTAGAAAATTTTCTTTCACATAAACATCATATATACTAATGCCTTTACTCTATAATAAATTTAACTCACCAGTCAATGGATTCAAATAAAAATTTATATTATTTTTTGATATCCTAGAAATAATAATGTTAAAAATATATATGGTTAATTCATTAACATCCCAATAGGTTTGACATGTGATGTTACAATGATGGTCCAATAAGAATATTAACTACCATTCAGACCAAATGGATAGAAAACTTATAGCAGAAAGACATAATCACATATTATAAGATTCAGAATAAAAAAATCAAAAAATCAAAATGTTTCCATGAATTAATAATATAAGGATGGTTGAAGCATTCACTGCTTGGTATATTTATTGTGTTCCATTACATCAATGATGTTGTGTTCTGAGACATAAATAAACACTGAAATCTTGGTGTATGTGAGAAATACAACAACTATTTAATGGGAACCAATCTACAATTGCCTTTTTATGCATCTTTGTACCTAACTTTTCCACATATTGGACAAATGAACAATGAATCGTTTTCACCATAATATTGGTTTTAATAAGTTTAACATGCATGAATATAAAAATTACAATGACCCAAAGTATAGACCAACCTCTTCATTTTAGATAAATTTATAGGCAAACCATTTTCTTCATGTAATAATAATTTATCCAAAGAGAATATCTGATCAAAAAACTTATTTTCATTACATTATATTATTTAATAGCCATAAATTATGTAAATACCTAAAATTTAATTATAATTCAACCACAATATAAGTCATTATCAACATAATCCTACAAATCATAAAATTCAGATCATTCTAACTCATGAGATAAACCATCATTCTATGTTTATGATTGTTGAAAAAAATAGGCCAACAACTTCATGTACCTATACATAAAACTGTGATGGATCACAAATAAAATTATTAATATCTTCTCTATAAATTCAGTAACCATGTTGATACAAAAAAATTATGATTTCTAAAAACCAAAATGCAATAGTTAACCCTCAATGATTTCAAATGTGTCTAATATCGTAAAATAAAATTTCTTACATTTAAACATAATTTAAAATATGAAATAGATTATAGTTTTAATTATGAAAATGATAAAAAAACATTATCTCATTCAAAATGTAATGGATTTATACAAGTTCCCTTTGGACTGCTATGATGATTTATCATATTTATAATTTTTCATAAAGGATGTTGTCTACTAATTTTTTAGTTATTCTTCTAAAAATAGAAAACAAAAATATGGGTTCTGATTAACCATATATAAGGGAAATATGATCCAAATAAATAATAAAATCAATTAATTATAAATTACATGTAAATATTACACATTATATCTTTTTACCTATAATTTTTTATAATTACCTCAAATTATCAACAATTGTTTTATAATTTTTCAAACTACATACAGTATTTTCAAATTTTGGCTAATTTTTTCAGAATACTAATATTTGTTACTTATTACAACTTCTTATATTAATGGTTTATAGAATTATACCCATGGGCCATGAGGTAAGAATGGAGTTGAGGGGATTGTGGTGATGATAGTGTGAAATAATTACAATTCCATTCTGTTCAGACTATTTGGAGGAGGGGTAGTCATGGGTAAACTCAAAGGTTTTCCTAGGACTACCTCTCCTCTAAATAGCACGAACTCAGGGGAATTATAATTATTTCTCTCATTCATTTCCTTCACCCCTTTTACTCTATGCTTCCCTTGAGAGATGTATGGATCATTGAAGATAGTGGCTGCCATAGAGGGAAAGAATTCATTCACCCCCAATTCAGACTAATTAGAAATTATACATTCAAGGAGAAACCTGTGACTGATTGAAATGCATGTAGATATAATTGATAACAACGACACACTTAGTGGATTATTTACATTTCACAGTAAAATATCTCATAATGAGAAAATAATATTTTATAGATAATATTTCATTTACACTACAATTATCCATAAAAATTTTTTTCTTTCGGATAGAGATTAAACCAAAAAGGAGAAATCCCCTCTAAAAAATTAATTTTTATCTCTCACATCTACATTCTCTTTTATCACCGAATGGTTTACCAGTGATTCTATATCATCCAAATTGGTCTAAACATAGAGGATTAAGAACTCTTTCACTCTATCATAACCTTCATCTAGTCTACTTCATACTTCCCTCACCTCCCATAGTCATACATCTATTACTAATTGTGGATAATTGTGATGAATTTCGGTAAATTATGTTTCATTGAGGTTTATTGTGGTTAATTTTTCTTAATTCCCTCTAATTAATGCTAATGTTTCCTAATTACCACTAATAACTACTAATTATTCCTAATTACCCTTAATAGAAACTATTTGTTCCTAATTATTGGTAATTAACCCTAATTTTTATAAATTAATACCAATAACTACTAATTTTTCCCAATTACAACTAATTTTCAATTTTTTTATCAAATTATCACTAATTAGCCCTGGTTTTTAGTAATTACCACAAATTACAATTAATTAAAACAATTTTTTACAAATTACTGGTATTTACTACTAATGATTACTAATTACCTCTAATTTGTACTAATTACCACTAATTACAACTGTTTTTTTAAATTAATGATATTTTTTATTATTTACCACTAATTTTTAGTAATTACTAATAATTTTTTCTATGTACTTCTAGTTATTACTCGTTTTTACGAATTAAAAATAATTATTTATAATTAACTCTAATTACAACTATATATTACTATATATTTTTAATTTTTACTAATTAGAACTAATTATATATCATTTCTACTAATTTTAACTAATTACTGCTAATTATTTGTAAATAATTCTAGTTATTTATAATTAACAATAATTATTTCCAATTAATGCTAATATTATATAATTAGGGCTATTTAATTCTAATTATAAGTAATTTTTTGTAATCATTATTATATATTGTTAATTATTGACAATTAATACTAATGATCGAAAATTATTATAATTTTTTATGATTATAAATAATTAGTTTCTAATAATAAAAAATTATTTACTACTTATTTATCATTTATCTATAATTAATATCAATTAATAATTAAAAATAATAATTAATTATTATAATTAATTATTGCTTCTGATTTCTAAAAAATAATAAATTTAATTAATTGAAATTTAAAAATATAAAAAAGACCTAAAAATGAAGATTTAATGGAATTAATTTTTTTCTATTACTGATAGAATCATATCTCTAGAAATCAAAAAAAATTGGGAGAGGTAAAAATATAGACAGATGAAGGAGAGGATTGTAAAGAAAGGATTGAGGGAAAAGTGGTGGAAAATTCAGAAAAGGGACATTTATATAGGTTATATTAGTTGTGACGAACTATTTGCGACAGAATTTCAATCGAAAATAAATCTATTTTTGACAGGTTCAATAACATATAACACCCACCATAAATACATATAGAATTTATATAAAAGGATTTGACATGTGGATAGTCACAAACAAATCAGGTTGACATATTATTTCTGATGAGTCGTATCTTAAATAACAAGTTATTAGAGTTGGGTCCTGTCAAGATTAACAATTATTCTTGATGGAACCAATCATGAATACACTTGGCATTATGAACTATATAAGATATTAAAACTATTTTTCATGATGGGGAATTACTTTTTTCCCAAATAATCCATCCCATGGTGTAATGGGCATTTACAAAAAAAATATTTGTGATGGGATGTGATTCCATGTAGGAAATAATACATGATTTTTTTTTGTGAGGAGATATGATATCCCACTACAAATAAGTGAATATCCAACACTATTTATTATAGTACCATGAATCATAAAAAATAGGTTGTCGCAAGTGTGGAATTATTGTTTAGTGTGAGTTTAGATAATGTTTATGTTCCCTTTAATGTTTTTGTAGGAGATCACAAACCTCAAGTACATCAGAAAAAAATTAAAAAAACTCATCTATAAGATAAATTTGGTGAAAAATTGATAAAATTAAATATATAAAATAAAAAAATATACCCCATTATGTATGTTTTATCTACACCAATAATGAGTTTTATTCCAATTGATACAATCAAAGGAATTACATTATTAAATGTATCCATCAAATAAAATTGAATCACCCCACACTTTGGTTTGACCCATTCACCTCTAAATTTGTGCCAATATCTCTACCCTCAAGGTTAATAAAGACAACAACATGGGAGAGATTCTTTTTAGAGATTTAACTCCACTATTTTGAAATAAATTTCATGAATTCCATTATATATATAACATCATCATTGAATGAAGGATTCATCTTTTGTTTTCCATATTATTCTATTTCAAATGGATAACTATTTTTCAGTCCATTTCAATTATAACAATGGATTCTCATTTATTTATGTTACTATTAAAATTCTTTAATAATTATTAAATCATCTACAAAACATCATTAGATGTGTTATAAACCAAATATAACATTATTATTAATAAATTATACAATATCAATCCCCATGAACACCAATAAACAGTATCAAAGCAACATTATATAACATAATATATGATATGGATACTGTATTATTTTCATGGTTTATGATTTGGTCTATATATCCAGAAATCCACCACATAAACTAAAGCCTCCAAGACATTATATAAAAAATTCCAATCCTTTGTGTATAGGTTAAAACTCTTATTGATATGATTTTCATGTAAAATATCTCAAATTTTGTAAAAAAAACTTTATAGAAAAATTACTCCTTATTCAATGGCCAGTTGAGAGGCTTAAGGGTCCATTCTGAAGATGAATGAATCTATTAATCCTCCTATCCATAATTGTTAGTATAGGGTAATCACTATTAAGAGATCATTGTTACTCATTCTAGAATGATTTTTGATATGATCTTTATTAAAAAATACTAATATATCTATATGAACATGTCCACCATAAGATCAATCTCTTTTAATCATATGCAAAGTTATATAATCCATTTTCATAACATATTGAGTCAAAATAGGGAGACAAAATATTTCAATGTAATATATACAGACCTAATCATTCTCAATTATCTAAAATTGATAAACTATATCGCATAAATACAACCCATTCCATTCAACCAACTAATTGATAACATCAAATGCATTTCAAATACGAATAGACATTTATTTCTATAGTTTAAACCAATCATGCCCCTATATTTGATTCTTTTAATATAATAAGAAAATTCATATCTTAGTTATACTAAATTTATAAAAAGATCATTGAAAACCCTAATCACTATTTTATTATACCAAGTAAAAGACTGAAATAGAAAATGATTAAAATAAAAAAATATTCAAATGTAAATTATAGTTTCAAACATATTAAATGATTATTCTTATAATGAATAAACCAATAAATATATAAAATTATTTATGATATTCCATGTTAAATAATTTTGTATTTCGGTCCAAATAATAAATCTCTACTTATTCTATCATGAATATTTTTTTATAAAATAAAAGATTCTACTCCTGTCATAATTATAATATCTTAATCAGTTCTCCATAATAATGAACAATTTGGGATACATTAAAGCTATAATTTTATGGTTTTAATCATTCCCCAGATCAGGTAACGTTCACAAACACACAAGACTACATGATAAAAATAATTTTTCATTCTTATAATACTATGATGCATTTACATTGTTAACAAAAATTACATTAAGATTATCATGTATCTAAAAACCTCTATTTTATATGATAACATTGATTATTCGATAAGATAATACTATAATACGGGGTAATCAATTGAGTATTTTGAGGAATAATGGTCACATATTATTATGTTTTTATTGAATTAGCGATAAAAGTTAATATATTAAATGGTTTAAATATTGTAGAGTTATATAATTGAGTTTTTGATGTTTAATGATATTCTTGTTATGGATATAGGAACAGTGCTATACAATGGAATACCACATAATGTTTTTGAAAACACCATCTTGTTTAGAAACCGCTTATATGTCATAGGGATGAGCATTTTATAAGAGGGATTATCATGATGCTTTCAGAATTGATGAAGAAATAAATATTCCATAGTTTTCAAACTCCATAACATTGTGTAGTTTATATATTATTTGTCAATGGAAAAAATAAAAAAAAAATAGATATGTGTGGATTTGAGGTTTTTGTATGAAGACTGGTATCGTATCATATTAGATGGATCTGAAAAAGGACAAGTATCAAAGAGTTAAAATATAGATAAATTTGAATTTTTGGAGTCTGGATTGGATTAAAGGGGTTTTGTTCATGCTTGAGACATTAAATTGGATTTTTTATAGATGGGATTATATATACAAAAGTCCCTAAGAGAAAACATGAGAGTTGGATAAGGGAGTAGGTCATATCATAGTGTACTGGACTCTTTTCAGTAGTCGGGAGGGATCCTAGAGGGCATTTCAAGGGTACAATACCATATCTCGAAAAATTATGATTCTGGTGGTTGTCTATTTAGATCTTATTGGCTTATTGACCATCATATGGGGCTCACCGGGATTCTAAGAACATTCAACCCCCTCCCCCCGTTAATTGAGTATATTTTTGGTCTTTTATGCGGTTTTTGAAACCTCGTTCATGATTTTCATAAATTTAAAGCCAAATTGTAAGGAGTGGTGTCACTATATCCACTAATTATATTCTCTTCTACTTGTACGATCCATGATTTTATTGAGGTAACAATTCATGATAGATTATAGGGGTTCCTTCTTCTATTTTTTCCTACTCTTATATTCAGATTTTCAGACTAATTTATTATGATTTATTCTAGGTAAATATTATATATTTTATCAAATAATGGTGAAAGATATCCATAATAAAGTAGTGTTGTAGATTCACATTAATTGTTGTCTAGGTATGATAAATTTTCAACATCCCTCAATTTTAAAGAATTTAAATTATCTTGTGAGTTTTTATAGGTATTTAATCAATTTTTTTACAAGATAATGAATTATTCTTTGTGAAATACTAAGTATTTTTCTCCTAATAATACCAAGGGAATTCCATAGACTATTTTCAAATAATTGCATTCTATTTGGGTTCTATATCAATACTCATAGATCATGTAATATAAAATGGAAAGTAATTCCTCGATAGAGTTTGATAAGCATGAGTTTATGGGTAACAATATAAATTCTAAGGTGGTCCCTTATATATGAAGTAATATCTTAGGGTTTTTATGTTTTATATTTTATTATTACATTTGGTTTTCGATTTGATATTCATGAATGAGTATTGATAGGGTTCTAAATTATGCACTTAATAAGGTGTAGTTTCTTAAAAAGGGGGAAATTTTCATCTCTAGGATTGGTGATTCAATATATGTCTACTAATATGAATTCATAAGGATTTAGTTATATGAAACTCCCCTTTAACGGTTAATCAATGTTTTATGTTTCATTGTGTGTGGGATAATCCTCTCATGGATTTTGTGTATCTTATCAAAGAAGTCATTTTGGGACTCTTATAAGGTAAACGTTCAACAATGATCATATATAATGGGAAACATTAGTGGTTGAGGGGAATGCTGGATTTCATTGTTTTTAATCCTTTTTTAGAAGAGTGTAATATGTATCAAATCATGGATACACATTTAAATATGTATATAGATAATATAGAGTGTGTAGGTATACTACCATAGGGTGGTTTATTGAAATAAAACCTCAGACATCATCAAAGGTGAATATATATTTAAATATTCCTAAAAACCTGTGTATTTTTCCTTGTTTTAAGTGTTTTTTATTGATTTTTAAGTGTTTTAAAAAGAACCATGTCAGTTTATATCTGAAAATATATGGACAACATCCATTCATAGTGTGACTCTTTGTGTTATGGTATGAATGTGTGTACTAGAGGTGAGGAGGCCATGCCCCAACTTTTTCCTGGCATTAACTTGTATTCACACCGTGAAACATACTATATACATTTTATTAATTTTAAATTAAAAATTGTGTTTTTTAAATGAAAATATGATTTTTGGTGCGTGGAAATTTAGATGGAGCAAGTAGTAGAGGAGTCCAACCTTCAGCGTTGTCCCTATATAAGAGGATTTCACACTTGTTCATTTTTGGGTATTGGTGTCATTAGAAGTATGGGGTAAAATTAGGTGTCGAAAACAACACAAAATTATATTTTCTTCATTATTTCCCTGTCACATGACTGTTATGTATTTCTTTTATTTTTTTCCAAAATTTCAAGTTTTTTGTATACTATTTTATTTCATACTATTTGATCCTGAATCAGTGGTTGGTATTCAATGAGGAAATATATATGAATATAACATACATGGTTCCTAGTTTTCATTAAATTATTTAAATGTTTTATATGATGGATGAAAAATATGTGTATGAGGGGTGGTCCTTGTGAGATTGGGTATGTGATGGTTTGAGTATTTTTGGTTCGCTGAAGATATTGGATTGTAGTATTTTGTGTGAGATGATACAATAGAGACTAGTATAGAATTGAGGGAGCAATATGGGACTCTATGGTCAGTTGTGTGTGATGATGCTGGGTATTGAAATTATTACATGTTGTCATGGGTGAGACAGATTGATGGAAACAAATTTCTAATTTTCCAAGTGACTATAGGTCATGTTGATCACTGAAAATGAAAAAAAAATTCCAAGATAAATAAATTATGTTAACCTATTCTCCAGTTGGTGATGATGTTCACTATTGTCGATGGAGATTTTTTGGGGTGTGGCCTTGGTTTTTTGTGATTCTTATTAATGTGGGTGGTTTAGTTGGTCATTAGGGTTGTGTAAAAATAGGATTGGACCTTTGAGGTCATGTTGGAAACTCATTATGGGTGGAGGCCCCCAAAGAATAAAAAGTGTAAGGTATGGTGTTTACCATTGCTGAGTAATAGGTAATCACTATTGAAGGACATAATAGTCTATAGTTGAGTCCACCAGATGGTGGGAATTGATATAACTGATTGGTTGTAGTTAAGTCCACCTGTTGGGGGTATGATTCTCATCATTTGGGCTTCAGTTGTTGTAACATTATTATGGAAGAACCAGTATCATCATGACAAGGGGTTTTTGGGATATTGATCCATTGATTGGATGAAGGGAATGTCCCTGAGGTTGGTGGTATGTCTGATGGTTTTGCCTTTGGGGAATTAGTTTAACTCAAAATTATTATCTTTGTATGACAATCTGTTTCACTATATATGTTTTTGGTGGTTTTCATGTTACATCCTGTAATATATAAAATTTTATAATAATGAGGAAACTTCTAATTTGATAGAATGTGAATCTATCATTCCAAAATGGAAGTAGTTGTGGTGTTTAATGGTTCACTCAGTGATTTTAAATAATGAGTGGATAATGTTATGTGATATATGATGATTTTCATTTAATTATACTTTTCATTCACTCGTATATATATGGACGAAAGCTAGGAGAAACATTGGGGTGTCGTAGTATATTCATAATCACACCCTATATGTGTCATATGAACATGCTGAATTTATGGTTTTGAGTATAGGATAGTGGAACCGGCTCTATGTTTAGATCTTAGTATATGGGGGTGTGTAGATAGTACAAGAACATGATGATGTAGTGTTTTTTGTAGACATCCCAAGAGGTTCCTCAATGTCAGTTTTGTGACCTTTTTAATTATTTTGTTCCTGTAAATATATGTTCCTTCCATGTTTGATCCAACATAGATATGTGAATAGAATGAAATTCAGATATTATCTATTTACTAACACATGTATTTTGGCTCATTATATTCATTGTTTAAAATTCAATCCACAATGTTATTTATGTTATTATTATTATTATTATCGTCATAGAGATAGTCTCCCCAATCTCACCCAATAAAAATCCACTGCTAGTTAACCACCATTGTCGTATGGGGAGGCACAACTATGGTATCATGGACAACTAATATCATTAATATTCTAAGTAAACTAGGATGGGGATGTCATGAAGTGTTATTAGTGAAATTACAAGGTTATAAATTATTAGGTGGTTTATAATGTGTTAAAAATTCATATTTATTACTAAATTGTATTAAATATGGATTATTAAAATGTAAATTATTATTGATTTTATGGTATACAAGAGATGATTAATGTTTCATAACATAGGATGGATGATTTGTTAAATGTATGACCATAACCTTCATGAAATAAAGTCCATGTTACCAAGGAAGATGATACTATTGTTTTTCATTTAATGGTTATTGATGAGATATTTGTTTTGGAGTTTTTAATTTGATGTTATTTATTTTTCCATCAAAATCTTATACCATTGATGTAATAGGTAGTAATCATGAATCATGTTTTGTCACATAGGATTCTTGTGATAGATGTTTGTGCTTATTATTATTACATGGAAACAATAATTCTCGAAAGTGTGAATTTTTTAATTTCTTAATAAAACTAATCAATGTCTTCCTACATAGTAACCTAGTGTAATTCAAATAAGATACCCTATGACGGGTATTTGATCAGGAAATGAAAAGGGGATAGGATTTTTAACATGCTAGCTTCAACCAATATAATGATTTCATATAATGTTTTTTGGTGGAATTATACTCAACCAAACTAGGTATGCAATTCTTAATGTGATGGGTATGTTATCAAACATGTATTTGGTATATGTGGTTAATGAAACTAATATGAGTAGGAAGATATCAATAAGGCTATATTTAATATGATATAGGTGTGGAATGAATGTTTATGGGTAGTAATATTCCATTATTATTATAGATTTCCCTATTTTTGATATCAATGTTGTTATATTTTTGCATTGATCTTGGTATTTGGATCTAAGTGTGATTCCAACTAAATAGTCCCATGTTGATCATTTGGTTTTCTGATATGTGGTTCCTATAGGGAATTCATTGAATAAGGGGTATAAGGGTGTGGTTAATCATGATCCATATGTGGAGGCATCAAGTTATGTAGGATAGAGAAAATGGGAAAAAGATTTTGGTCCACTATAGGGAGAGAAGTTCAGTCTATAACAGGTAATGGAGTCTAGTCATAGATTAATGAGATTATCAGTAGAATCGTAGTGTGAGTTATTTAGATAATTTATTGGGAAGATCAGGGATTTATTCTATCTATGGAATTTTTATGCAGGACATCATGTTGAAGCATCCTCTATTCCATGGATTGTGTGGACTGCTAGTAGTGTATTTTTTAAAAAATTTATTTCAGACTAAATTTAATTATATTGATACAACCCTATTGTAGAGGGTGATTTTATCCATATATTTATATACTACTATGTCTAGTGAAATATTGTTGGGATTTATTGGTAGAAGTAGTCATGCATGAGATTTAGATGTTGAATGAAATCAAAGATATGTTTTCTGATAACTTTTTACATGATAAATAAATGGAGGATAATGATAATGAATTTAGGAAGATATATCATCAGAAGACCTCAGTAATTAATTATACTAGGAGGTTAACTAGAATGTTTCATTTCACCCCAACTATGGAAGGAAATTGAATCTCCATGCTATGATGATTAGAGTATATTTTATGAAATTCTATTTGGGTGTAAGTAGAAATTATTAGAATGCCATTATTCTTGAAGGTTGTTAAGATGGACTTATAGGTGAGTGTAACATTATAAATGTAACTACACTGAGTTTGATAGTGGTTTTGGGTGTGGTATGAAGTGGAACATTGTGTATTTGGAATCATCGCTGCAAGGAGACTCGGTTGGATTGTTATAAAATAGACTTGGGGATGCCACATAAAATATGATCATCAATTACATGTTTTTAGTGTGGATATAAGGGTGAAATTTGGTTTCAATGTGATCAACCACCGAAAGAGTGATGGAAATGTGTCCAGATGGGGTATCTGAATAGGTATTGTTAAGAGACCTCACAGTCAGCTAGGATTCATGGACTTTGTTAGATACCGGGATGTTAGGAAGGACCAGAATAAGTACCTAGATCTAGTAGTGCAGATTTAGTGGAACATTTGGGTTGTTGTTGTGTGTGGGAAAACCATAAATAAATAAAGGTTTTAATTGGAAGTATAACTCTGTATGGGGGACATCCCTCAAAAAAACTAGCATTCGGCCTATTGATGGTAGTTGAGTATACATACATTGAGCGGTATAAAGAATGGATTACTTCCAAATTTAAACCATGGTGGTGTTCATTGTATTTATGTTTTTTTATGGATATGGATGCCCATGATATGATTATGATAATTGAATTAGTTTAGTGTTTATTAATATATTGGCATTATATGTCATTAATAACTAATGTGGGAATAAATTGTGTTACGATACATATGAAAAAATAGAGTGTGATGCAGGTCTTGTGTGAGCACAAAAAGTAGTAATGATTTTTTTGGATGTAATGTGTGATGTTTTAAAGAAATTTTAATCTGATGGAAATTTTGATATAATGTGTATAATGGTTGGAATTTAGGATTTCAAAGATTATGGTTACTGTTGTACTATTGTGATATAGAGAAATTGGGTCAGGAAGTGGCTTGGTAGGTTGTTCCTATAGTGGGGATTTCCAACCGATGGAATAATTTATATTGTTGTGTTGATAATGTAGTATAATAGGTTTAAATATAAGATGAATGAATTAAATATTATCTTATTGTTGGATAATATTTTGTGTAGGATGATCGAGATGGATGTGAGTTTGGGTTGGTGTATGGATAAAATAGATCGAAACCTAACTATTATATAATGAGGATATTTTAATTAGATGGAATTCAATAATGTTGAAAACTCATTTAAAATTTAATGAAACCACATGCATTTTACCAATTTTTAAGTGTTTTAGGTGATTGAAATTCTCAATAGGGGTTTTAATGGAACTGGAAGGGTCTACAGCCTATCACGGCCTGACACATGGTGTCATGATGTCAATGGGTCGGATTGAGGGGGGATTCCCCTAAAATAACTATTTAACAGTGTAAAATTTTGTTCATTTGGTTATACTTTATATAAGTGTTTTCTATATATTTATTTACTTTAGAAAACGTTTTTATTTTAAAAATATAAAATTGGGATTTGGTGTGGCCATTTCGGTCAAGCCAATAGCAGATGCCTCCTCTATTTGGAGTTCTCCAATTCCAAGAGGATTCCACCCCTATTTCTTGTATGATCATGGTATTTTTGAACTCAAAAGATATACTATGGAAAGGATAACATGCTATAAACATCATTTTACTATTCATTCACTCCCAAGTTATTTTTCATCATTTATATATGTTTTCCCCAATTTCATGTTTTTTATACTTTTATGATTCTATGTAATTGATCCAAAATCAACATATGATATTCTACGAGTACACATATATTAATATAAGGAATATGGTACCATGATTTCTACTAAATTTATACATGTGTTTTGTAATGTATAGTGAATAATAATGAGATGGGATCTTCATGTGAGAATGAGTATGTGATTCTTTGAGTATTTATGGTTCTAGGTAGACAAAAAAGGGTAGTCCCATGTAATTGATTCTCATATTGAATATAATGACGGATATGTGACTCCATGTTTGGTTAGGCCAGATGATGATGGGTATAGAAACTGTTTCATATTGATATATATGTGACTATTCAATGGGAACCTTTGGGCATGGCCAAAGTTACTATGAGTATTATTGATCATCTGATGTAAATATTTTTGATACACCAAGATGTGGAAAACTGTATTGACCATTGATAAATTTTAGAGATTAGGCTCATAGGTTGAAATGGAGGTTCACTATAATGACCCGAGATTTTGGATCCTTTAAAATACATATTATGTTATATAACTTGTCCCACACACTACACCCAATATAGAAAAACCTCATTATATTAAGTGGAAATTATTAAATAATATATGATAAAAAATAATATAGTAAACCATTAATGGTTATTTCCATTATATTGTAAACAATTAATATCAATTAATATTGAAATAGTTATTTTCAATAATAGTCGTTTTCATTATATTATAATTTTTTTAAATCACTAAAAATAAAATTTAAAATTTAAATTCATTTTTTTAATTTCTCACAAAACAATTTTCTTGATTCAAATATGGGAGACTTTTTTAAGATAATAAATTTCTAGATAGAAAATATTGATTTTATAAATGTCATCAATTTTAAGAAATTATTTTATTTTTTAATATATTAAAAATTATTTAAAAATAATTATTTTTCTAAAATTATATTATAATGTATAGTAAATAAGTTTGAAATATAATTTTAAATTTATAAATTTGTTCTCAACATTTTGAAAATTTATACAGCGATTTTATAAAAAATGTTTTTCGACCATTTTGTTAAATTATTTATAACATGATGAAATGAGGTTTTAAATTTATATTATTGTCAAATAAATGTTTTTAAATAACTATAATTATTCTAAAGTCATTTTATTTAATTTAATTGATAAATCATTTCTATTTATATATATTTTTCCAAAAAAATCAATTTTTTTAAAAAAATGGGATTTGATGCATTCCATGTGATGACGTTAAGATTAATTTCTCGACACAAATCATATTCATTTCATATAATTATTCTCAAATTTGAAATAATAATTTTTATATTTTTTAATATTGATAATTGTATTTTTATGAATTAAATTCTTATTTTTAGGTTTAATACTAATTAACACAATAATATGGAAACATTTTATTGAATTTATTATATTAATAAAATATAAGAATTTAAAGAAAATAAAATAAATTTAAATTATTTAATTAATCAATATAATTTGAATTATAAAAAAATATTAATTAAGGTTACTTAAAATTAATTTTTAATGAATATTAAATAATACTAATAATTCATAATTGAAAATATGTTATTTTCCAATAAAATAATATTCTTCAAATTATCTATTTTAATTTAAAATTTAATTTCAAAATATTTATATTTTTATTTGGATTCAATATATATTAAATTTTTTCCACCACACCCAAATTTTTCTATATGGGTTATGTTATAATATTTAGAAAACAAAAATTCACATAGTTATAAACTGTTGTTCTATTTTAATAGTTAAAGAGTAAAATGTGAAAACATATGTAAAAACCCTTATAACAAGTTTAAAGCATGTTTAGAATGCCTTTTTTGAGTCTCTGTCAACAAAATTATTCCAAAAAATAATTAATTTAAAATCCACTATGCCATTGACCTTGGAATATAGTCATGTCATTATTGAAATATATGGGATGTTTCCAAATGGGTAGTTTTATTCTCTTACGAAATGAGGTCACTTTAACCTTTTCAACCACACACCTACATTTTGAATTAATATTTCAAAATCTTAAATTATACACTCCTTATATCTCTATCTCTCTAATAAAATCCCAAAATCACTCATATTTAGCCAATTACCTTCAATTTCAAGGGAATATCCACAGAAAAATCATGTCTCCCACAGAAGTATTATATCCTTCTTAATATTTTTTCATATTCTTAACCATTAAAATATATTTTCACCATAGTAATATAATTAATTAAGTATCATTTCTAAAACAATTTTTCTATTTTATTTTTATAACACTTATTTTGTCATTTTTATCTACTTAGAAAAACAAAAGAATACCCTTAGTGCGTTACACATACTACTACACCATGAAGCAACTTTGTTTTATTTTTATTTTTTATTTTTATGTTTAGTATTAACTGAAGTAATTATAAATTAATATTATAGTTCAAAAATATTTATGATCCATAAATTAAATATTAATTTTCACCTTCACCCCATTTCAGGGGTTGTGAATAGGAACACTAATCGAGCATATGCATGGATTACTACATCTATAATGAAATATAATGTGTTCATTATTTTTTTCAGAAATTATCAAAACAAATATTATAATATGGTCCACAAAAATAGAAATTTAAAAATATACATATTTATTATCTTTTTAAATTATATTATTCTTAACCATAATCAAAAAATGATTTAATGCATATTCATGTTTGGGTAGGTTTAACCGCCTACATGAACAATGTTTTAAAATAGTACTGTGTATGAGAATGGTTATATAGAAATAATATTATTATAAACTATTAATAGAATATAGATTAATATATTTTTTGGAAAATTTTTAATAAGTATCTGATTTATTGTTAATGTAACATTTTCCTTCGTTAAAATTATAGAAATAATTCATTATTAATTCGATTTTCACATAATGTGACCAAAAAAGCTATGGAAGAAAATAATAATAATTTAAATATATTAATGTTGTATATTAAAAAAATAAAATATGATATATTAATAATTAACTTCATATCAAATTATGTATAATGAATTCAGAATTATTAGGCGTGCTCAAAATAGTTAAATTTATTAACACATGATGGTCAGAATAGGCTATAAATAATTAATGTTATCAAGAAAAATAATATTAATAGCAAAAATAATATTGAATTTAAATGGGTAATATTTATGATTAATCTTCTAATATAGGATACTAAGTTAGCTCTTTATGTTTTATATGAGGTCAGAGTGTCATCAACTATGTAAAGAAAAAAGGTAAGTGTTTCATATCAAAATATCATTCCTTGATACACATGTTATTTTATGAACCACCATTATTTTAAAGGAAATATATACATAAAATTTGATATTAAATATAATATATTAATATTTTATAATTTATATTAACAAAATATTCATGATCTCTCTATTCAAAGCTATTTTAATTAAAAACTTTCTTAAGTGATAAGGGTGATTCGTCTCAAATTCCCCCCATTGTGAAATGCTTTAAGAATATGCCTCAGTTTATTATTTATATTTTTTATATTGTACCCATGAAATTATTTTGAAAAAATAACTCCTTTAATTAATGGTTTTTATAGATCCAAATTATTTTTAAGCAACAAATGATTATTTTTAATTGAATTACTAAAACTAAAAGTGGTTTTCGTGACTTCATTAACTTCATTGGTCATAATCAATCATCCTTGTCTATTTTATTTCATGGTTGATATATTCTGAAATATGCTTATTTTAGAATGTATTACACATTATATTCTAGTTAAATATTTTTTTCATACCAAATTATTCTTCCACAATTATTTTAATGTATCGCTAAAATGAATTTTTATTAAGAATCATACCCATAAAATTGAATGGATTTTCCTACCACATCCACGTTATTACTTACCACTAATTTTATCCTTACCCTAGTGGATGCTCAAATTATTTTTATGTCAAATTATCAATTTTATTCCACTTATTTAATTTTAAATAAGTTTTGACTTTATGATTTGAGATGAGGTGGGTTTTTAACAAAGGTAATTCAAAATGCTAAAAAAATATTACATCGATTAAAAAACGTTTTATCCTCCTCTCAAAATTTTTATATAATAAATATTATATAATTTTATATTAATAAATATAATTTTTTTTAAAAAATGTTTTCAATTAATTTTCACTTCGTATTTGTTGAAAACATTATGTATTGTTTATGTATAAATTATTAATTATACTTTTTACAAGAAAATGTTTTCAAAGAGTCTACACTTTTTTTATTTTCACTTCAAGTTTTTATTGTTAATTGTTTTTAAATATTAATTTTTTAAAATTATTTCAAATTGTTTTAATGAATACCGAATTTCTATTTAAAGATTACATTATTAAATAATATTTCTAAAATTAAACAATTTCAATGTATTTCCACTTATTTTATTACAATTATCATGTATTTTTAATTTTCACTCCGTAAATATTGTTTTTAAAAGAAAACGATTTCATAATAAATCCAAATATTTTATTTAAACTTTATGACATTTTCAAGTTTAAATTATTAAATATAGCTTTCAAAAATAAAATTTTCAATGTATTTCCATATCTAATATTTATATTTAATGTTTTAATTGTTAATGATTTTTTAGTAAAGGTAAAAAATTTCAATGTATTTTAACTTATTTAATTGAAAATGTTATGATTTTTAAAATTTACATTATTAAATATTATATTTAAATTTAAATGTTATAAAATTATATTCACTTTTTTTATTGAATACATTATATCTTTTCAAATTTTTATTATCAAATCTTCTCTCAAATATAGTCATTTTCAAATTATTTCCACTTATCCCCTTTGATACAATTATGTATTTTTAGGGAATTTTAATCAGTGACTATTTATTTAATGTTTTCAAAATTCTTCTATTTTCCATCGATTTTTACTCAAAATTTCACGTCAATGTTTTTAAAAAAATTGTGAGAACATTTAGACTTTAAATATATTTACCCTCAAAGGATTATTTTTAAAGAAGGAATTTTTTTATTACCATTTATATGTTTTTTGATATGTTTTTTTTTGGAAAATATTTTTTTTGAAATTATTTGTTTTTTTGTGTTCATGTTATGGATGGTTAATAAATTTTTTAAGAAACTCATTCATTTTAAATAGGTAATTTTTGAGGTAATGAGTGTTTGATTTTCAAGTGGCATAGAAATATATGGATTACGAGATGTGGAGACCTATATCTCACTCCAATGAATTTTGTTAATGAATTTATCTCATGAGATATAAATGTTTTAAAAATCAGTTATCATGTAGATGGGTTCGAAAAGGGTGAGGGTAAAGTAATTAAGCTCTTCTCCCAATTTTACATATCAACAGGTTAGAAAGTAGTACTTTTTCAAAAGTATGAGTGTGATTGTGGTAAGACTTACATTTTATTTTACATGTGAACATGTTACTGATTATCTAGGTTCTAAAACAATGGGTTTCATAGAATTAATCTCTACTCAAAATATTACTAGGGAACATGTCAGTTATTATCTAGGTTTATGAAGGGTGAGGATGATAGTGTCAATCTCTACTAACAGTTTTACATTTGAATTGGTTAGTGCGTATCTAGGTTCATAAAGGATGATTGTGATAGTGTTTATCACTACTCAAAATTTTACTTTTGAATTGGTTAGACAGTATTTTGGTTCATTGGGAAAATAAATCTTATGTTTACGATTGTTCCACCTTTTCATGTTATTTATCTTGTTATGATAAATTTTCAATGTTATTAATTATTTTTATAGTAATATGCACTTTTATATATTTTTCAATTGTTTTATTATTATTGATATTAGTTTTTAAGAAATGATATTTTTTATGATATTTTAATGATCATATGCTACTCTATGATGTTTTATGATTGTTGTCCATAGTGTTTTGAGATTTTTTATGTCATTTACATATTTTTAAATTCTCTCTTATATTTATGATCTAATCATTTATTATATGTATTTTCCCCTAATAGGGGTTTGATCTCACCCCTTTCTTATATTTCCATTGCCCATGTTATAAAGACTATTGTTTCATGTGAGACATCTATAAAGGGTAGAAAGGAGCACCATTATGGATATAATTTTAAAATATTATAAAATAATATGTTAATGGTGCTAATCTCCAAGACACTATACCTTTTTGTCTTTATGTAAAGCGACTACTAGTGAGATGTATTATTGAAATTTTTTGATTAATGTATTACTTATGTAATGATTATCTTTTTACAATTTATTGGTATAAATAAATATTTTAGTAAATTTTTAGGTTAGTTTTTAAATTCTTGACGATTTGTTTAGTATACTGTAATGTTTGGGTTAGAGAACCTTAGTAAAAAACATATGGACAAGTCTGAATATATGATGATATATTTGAATACTGATAATGTCATTATGAGATGGTTTTCTTATAAATACATCCAGGTATAGATAATACAAGTGGATATGGCTTCAATATATATAAATCTATTGGTAATCACCCAAAAAAAGTTGTATGAGTATATCATGGCCATTTCATTGATTCATAGTGAAGGAAGCCTTAGTATGGACCGAGTTTGATACTCCCGAGGTAAATTATTTGGTTAATCGTATTCTCAATATGAAAAACTACAAAAGACATATTTTTTAGTGATTTTTTGTAATTTTCATGATATTCCTAACATATTTCGAATTAAAGGAACCTAGGTAGATCAACGATATTTATATGATTAACCAAGTATAACATAGTTTAAATGAATGTATCATAAGTTAATGTGAATGTGTCAATAGATGTGACATATTAAAATTTAACATTCATATTTGCATACTTTTCTTCTTTTGTATGTTATGATTTCATATTATTTTATAGTATTTGGTTAATCATGATCATAGAAATGATGTTGTGAAAGGTATGTCACAAAGAACACATAAAAAGCATATTTCAGATAATTAGATTCATATTCTATGATGGATATTGAGTTACATATCTCAGTAAGAGATATATGTTGTGTTTCTCATGGATCTCTTTTCTTCATCATTTATTAATGAATAATTAAAAGTTTGATGATTCCATTTATTTAAGAGGTTTAGAATGTAATGACCAATGATTTTGGATGCATTAAAATACATACTATGTTCCATAATTTTTTACACATGCTAAACCAACATAAAAAACCAAAAAAATAATAATAATAAATTATTAATGAAAAAATAATAAATACTATGATTTTAAACCATTAGTGGTTGCTCCCTTTATAAGTTAAAAAATTAACATGAGTTAATATTAAAACGGTTATTTTCAATAAAATTTAATTTTATTATATTAAATAATGTATTTTGAAAAAAAATGTATTTAAAAATTTTAGATTATTTATTTTATAGACTAATATTAATTCTTAAATTTATAAATAAATAATTAACTTAATATTATTTTTTCATATCTTTATAAAATAATCGGTTTTTAGGTGAATAGTAAATTATACTAGTTTGATAAATGTAATCACTCTTAATAAATTATCTTATAATATTAATAAATTATTGTATTTGAAATAAAATAATTCATATTAAAAACCACAATGAATAATTTTAAAATAATATTTTGAAATTATTATCTCTTCCTCAATAATTTGAAATTGTATATAGTGATTTAATGAAAAATTAATTTCAATAGTTTTATTTAATTAATTATATCATGATTAAATAATGTTTTTGATTTATTTTATTATAAATTTCAACTAATAATAATTTATTTATACTCATTGGTTTTAATGTAATTGATTATTCTATCCTAATCGGAAATCTTTTTCCTTGAAAATGAACTATAAAAATAGGTTTTTACATGTTACAGTAGCTTAAATTAAGAGTAAATTCTATATACATAGGATATTAAGATCAAAAAATGATTCTTATATTTGAAGTGAATTTTTAAAAATTATTTAATAATACAGATTTCTTTTTTTATGTACAAAATTAAAATTATTATGATTAATGTTAATTACCCAGATTATGGTAAAACAATTGTTTTACAATTGTTGTTTTATTAATATCAAGGAATTTATTTCAAATAAATTTAATTTAAATCCTTAACATAATAGATATAATATTATTTATTTTCACCTAAATAAATATATTAAAGCTCATTTAATTTTTAATCATTTCTATTTAATATTAAAAATCTATAACTATTGAAATTCCATTTTTATAATAAAGAAAATTTTCTACACATTATTTTTTTTAATTTTATGTGTTTGAATTATAATATTTTGAATTTTAATTTGATTAAATATTTTTTTAATTTTTTTATATATGAATTAAATTTGTTTATATGGGATATGATATATGTTTAATAAAACATAAAATCACTTAGTTATAAATTAGTATCGAGTTTAAAAGTAAAAGAGTAAAATGTGAAAACATGTAGGTAAAATCCATATTATATATTTTAAAACATTTCTGGAAAGATGTTGTTGAGTTTTGATCTACCTTAATACCCCCACACACTCAATAATTTTGAATCTTTTCATCCATTGACCTGAAAATATTGTTGTGGAATTATGAAAATATAATGGCATTTCAAAAAGTCGTGTTTCCTCTCTTATAAAAGTAGATCAGTTAAATTGTTTCAAAAAAACACCTCTATTTATAATTTTACATTTAAAATATTCCATTTTATTCTCTATAAAACCCTCTACGATAAACATAATCCTCATTTCACTCATAGTTATAATATTCCCTTTAATTTCAAAGGAACATCAATGGGAAAATTCAAGTCTCCAACATAAGAATTGTCTCATTCTTAAGACTTTTTTTCTTAATATTACTAAAAAACATATCTTATGACCATAATAATATGATAAATTAAGTATCATTTTTAAAATATTATGTTCTTATTAATTTTATAAAACATATTGTTTTATCCATATTGAAAAATAAATGATCATCACTAGTTCATTGTGAAAAATATAAAATATAAGAAATGATTTTTATTTAAATCATTATCGATTTTCATAGATGGTATTAAGGGTATAAATTATAAATAAATATAAAATATCTCCAAAAATTATTATCATTTAATTCCAATTTAATATCCACCTTCACCCCCTCTCATGTTTGGTGAACCGAGAACACAAATTGTGCATACATGTGGATTATGAACTCTGGGATAAAATATTTATCATATTTCATCAATATTTTCATAAATTATGTAAAAATTTTAAAATTTTGTTCATAGTTTTTGAAAAATATAAATTATATCATTATTATCATGACATAATGATATTATCCAAATCCATACTCGCCTATTGAGTTAAATCGTGTTCATGTTTGCTTCTGTTATCCCACCTACATGAACAATGTTTTAAAATCGGATTATGGATAAATATTGGAATATTGAATCAAATAATAATATAATATATTATAAAAATCATGATCATTATATGTCTATGGAAATATTAAATTAATTATTTTAATCATTATTAATGTAACATTTTTCTTTTCTAAAATTAATTAAATAAGTTGTTATCAATTCGTTTTTCACCCAACGTATCCAAAACAAATAAGGAAAAAAATTGAATTAATATGAGTTATATATTATAGATATTATAATATATATATATATATATATAATTAATTGATGTAAAATTTTGGGAAATAACATATATATTACCAATCATTCACAATACATTTATTTTTTTTAACACACGATGGTCATAATATGTTATTATTAATTAATAAACTCATGATAAATAATTATTATCAAGATTATAAAAATTTAATATCTATTATTATTTTTATAAAATTATATATAATGTTCACTAAATTTATATTTTTATAGGTTATATTTTTATCAAATAATCATGGAAACAAGGTAATGGTTTTACCTCAAAAATTCCTTTTATGAGACACATATTCTTCTATTCATCTAATTTATTTTAAATGGGATATATAGTAAACATTTTATATTTACAATAATTTACTAATATAATTCAATATATTTAATCATAAAATTAATTCTTTCTCACGTTAAGGTGATTTTTTTAAACATTCTTTAGCAGGAAGGATTTTTCATCTTGACTTCACTTCTTTGAGATATGATTTAATTTTATTCACCAATTTATTATTTCTATGACGTACAAACTACCCAAAAATTTATTTCAACATAATAAATCATTTAATTCATCAAAAATAATTATCCTTTTGATATTTATGCTTCAAATGATTTTTGGTACACAATTTACTAAAGTTGTAATGGGATTTCATGACTCAGTTCGCTTCCTTGGCTAATAATCACTGATCATTTTCTATTGTCTTTAATGAATGATAAATTCTAAACAATGATGATTTTATAATTTTTTCTAACAACCATTCAATGTAAATAGATTTTGACACCAAATACATATTCATTGATGATTGTAATCTTTCGTTGAAATTCCTTTTTATTATGAATATTTCCCATTATATTTAATTAATTTTTTTCCCATATCTATATTTCTATTTCCCAACAATATTCCCATTTACCTAATGTATACTCAAGTTATTTCTATAACCAGTGATCCATTTTACTCCCCTTATTTCATTTTAAATCAATGGTTTCTTTATCTTTTAGACATTTTATGTTTTCAACAAGTTTAATTCAAAATGTTCAAACATGTTTTCCATATGTTTCAAAATATATTTTTTATCATCAACTCCAAATTTTCATTTTATAACCCATATGTACTTATTAATTAATAAATATTAATTTTGAAATTATTTTTTTTCAATGTATTTTCTATAACCCACTACCATATAATATCGGAGCCAGTGCATTATTTTTTTTAATGGCATGATTTCAAGGAATAAATTCGTGAAGAACCAATTAGATTGGTAGTTTCGGAGGAAATATTACATTCACAAACCTTATATTATATTTTAAATAATAAAATTCAATAATGATAATATTTTTAGGACACCAACTTTATAATATATTAAACTTACATGTCAATCATTATATACATTTTTTCATCCTGGGAAAAATACAAACATTTGAAAAGGTGACCTGAAATGATCATTAAGTGTAATCATACAGTGTAATCTATGAGTAAATATAGCATTAATAGTATGAAAATTTATTTAACTGAAACACATGACATTTAAATAATCAAATGAGTTTGGAAACATAACCCCATATATTATAAGTAATCAAATAATCCCATGGAATAAGTATTTTTAGAAAATTCATAATTTTAGACATATTAACTATTAATATTCCTCCTTAAAATAGTCAATTACATAATATATCATCGATATAGTTTAATTCTTTAGGTAAAAATCCGTATGATTTTTTCAAAATCTAGCATCCTGATAAACTAATCTTCTTGAAAAAAATACAAAGGGTTTTTCTCCAATTAATTTTTCTTTATTAGACCTTCCAATGCTTCTATGGGATATATCAGGCCCCACCATTCACATACTAAGGCCAATTAATTTCTCATAATAATGAATTAAAATATAAATAATATATACAATTGAAATGTAAATATCTTTCTCCAATTAGTAATCATAATAAGAAACCATGTTGAGTAATATGGGGATTGGTATCAAAATAAGAAATCCATAATTAAACTGATCATAAACCATTTAATAAAATAGTAAAAATTATATCATAATATATCAACCAAAATTATATATAACACTAAAAAGAATATATTGACATAGATGAAAATAATTTAATAAAATCCATGAAATATATTGAGTGAAATACCCTTTTAACATTGAAATTATTTAATTAATAAAATGAAAACTTATAAATGAAAATATTTTATTTTAAAATAACATTATAAACCTATAAATAAAGATTCAAATGTTAAGGATTAATGACTATGGAAAAAATTTCTCATATCGTATAAGTTAAAAAAATTCCCTTCGTATTTTTTTCCGAAAATTATCAAAGGACCTTCTATAAAAAAAATTATAAATTTTAAGGAATCTTTAATATGTTAAAAGTGTTAAAATTTATTTAAGAAATTATTGGACAATATTCAAGACATTTTTGATAAATTTTCTAGAAAACATGGATATACCAAAAAATTGATAAATAAATTATTAAACAATCATGGTGTCACATGCCACATTTAATATATAAATCATGGGGCCAATCAATAAATTAAATTAACAAATATTATATATCATGATATATATTAATTTAACAACATTATAATTAAAGTTGGCTGTCTATAAACCTCATAAAAGAAGGTTTGTGTAAAACATCAAATTATCCCTCATTGAAAGGGGATTGAGATGAAGTCCTTTACCTTCTATTTACATTTGTTTGAATGTTACTTAATATCATTTATAATGGTTTAAATCATGTTATTAATTTATAATATAACCATTTTGATGTTTTTATGTCTTATTTGATCCTCCTATATTTTTCATCACCTTCTTGTAAATAATATTTCATTATTACACTTATTTTTGGTGTTAATTGCTTAATTTTCCAATGCATATTTTGTAATGTAAATCCTATTACTTATTAATACACTATATTTCATTCATATAAATAATTTGATAAAGTCCATAGACATTATATTTACACATTATCTACACATTTATAATCATTTGTAAATGGTTAACATGGAAAATGAATAACATCGTCTCATGGAGACTATAGGTCATACGAACGAACGAGTGATGATATAATTCCCTTCATAGTGAAAAGGGTAAGACATGGATGGTATTTTAGTTATAAAAAATCAATATCATGTTATAATTACTATACATATTCATTATTTCCATTATTATAACCAATAACGTATTGTGGTAATGGAAAACAAGTTACACCATAATGTGGAGACAATAAATTGTACATACGCACACATAGTTTTTCCATTTTTTAGGATGGATACATCATGTAATATTGTTGTTCCATAATCATAATATAATAAAATCCTATATAAGATACATATTTGGTTAATTTATTTTCTATCCTACACATAAATAGTATCTATAATAACTAATAGACTTGAATGATTTAGAAAAAACTATTACCTCAACTTCGGTAAACATCATTTTGATCTCTTCTTAAGAGATATAGGGTTTGTATTTTGGAAGGAAAAACACCTCTAGAAAATTTATAATGAATTTATTTTGGATATAAATGGGTATATTTAGGTCTTCCATGATTGGTCAAACTGGTTTGATAAAGTGAGGGAGACGGTTCCCTTTTATAATTGAGGCGGGGGAACTTTTAGAATCCTTAAAATATTAAAGTATAATATGGCTATTCTAAACCCAAATACTAAAAAATTTAATATAAATGAGTATTTGAAGTCATTTTCAACCCTATTTTATCTCAATTATTATTATATTACATTTTTATGACGTTTAAATAAATTAATAATAAATTAATTCAAGAAAATATCATTATTGTCTAATATGGAACTATTCTTTTAATTTGACATCAAGTACATCAAGAAGAAGTGGGAAATAGAATATAATGATTTCATACATATCTAGTATATCATATAAGTCTATAAAATTTATTATGTACATTATATAATCACACACACACATATATAAATTATTATTATTAATATTAATTATTTTATTATTCCATTAATAAAATAAAATATTGTTTAAGTAATGATGAAGCTTTTAATGTAATTATATAATTTATAAAACTTAACATTAAATTTATATAATTAAAAAAATTCCTTATTATCAAAATATAAATTTAGCTTCATCAATATCATTTTTTCACTATGTGGACACATAAATGTTTTCAAATACAAAGAAATTGTCATTTTGTAACTATATTTGATTTGGATATTATATAAGTTTATTTCATAGAAAAGTGTCCATTAAATAACATAAATTCTATATCAAGGTGATAATAGTTTAATTATATTCATCCAACAATTTTTAGAAAATATTAGGTCACATTTCTACCCTTATCATTTGATTTTAACTCTTCTTGAACCCTTTTACTCTTACTGTGACAATTGGGATTTTTACACATTAAAGGTTAATATATTTACTATAAAATGCCAAATCCATCATAAATGTGTCCTTTCTGACATTGAAATATTTACCAATATATTTTTACCAAGGTATATATTCTTTTAATTTTAAATCATTTAATAAAATATTATTTATTTTGAAATATCATTAGTGTTAATTTTCACAATATTCGTTGCTTTAATTTTTAAAAATATCATTAATACAATATAAATTCTAAATATAACATTTAATACATTTCAAATATATTTAAATTATCTATAAAATGTATTTATGATTTTAATTATGTGAAATTTTATTTATTTTAATATTTTTAATAACATTTATTTATTATGTCCACTATTTAAAAAATTACTGCATCATTATTCTGCAATCCCTTAATTTAATTAGATATTACCTAAAAATTTAAAAAATTATCTTGATGAAGGTAAATATATCATTTTTTCAATTAATATTTATTTCCCTGATTATCTTCGGAATAAACACATATAAAATTTGTAATAATTATAAGAAACATGAATAAAACATATTGAACTTTCATTAGAATAAAATACTATAAGTATATTAAACTCTTCCAAGTGGCTCATAAATGATATAAAATTGTTTAAATTTTGGTTCTTTTAAATACTAACTCATCAAATAAAAGTATTAAATGTTTTTGGATACTTTTATAATGCTTACAATATTGTTTTCACCTTTAATTACCTAATTTACCTTTAATTATGGTAAATAAAAAATATTACTAATGTTACTATTTATATTGTCTAAAAATTAAGTTGATCCTATTAGAATATAAATATAATAATTAATACAACCTTTTATGTCCATTTTTTAAAATTCAATTCACATTAGATGAAAAATAATGTTTAATATAAATCCCATAGACATTATAATAATGTGGGGTTTTAAAATCAAAATTCCCAAAATTATTCTATGTTTTTATATCTAAATATAATTCAAAATTATTTAAAATGACATTAAATATTTTAAATGATATTAAATTTGACTCATTATAATTTAAAAATAAATGAAAACTTTATTTATCTATATAAATAAGTTAGATGAAAAAATGTTACTGAACTAAAATGAAGAATTTATCACTAGTCATAAAAAAATAATACTACCTAGAAAAATACAAAAAAATTCAAAAAAAAGTAATTTTATATATTTTTATTTGAAATAAGATGTTTATTTTTTAAAAATTTATATATATAATTGTAAAAAATTGGACTCAAAATAGGTTCTCCATTAAAAGGTCGTAAAACATATTTGATAAAAATATATGATTTTATGTGTAATATTAGTTTTTTTTTGTTATCTAGGTTCTATAAAATATATACTGTGTCAATGTAAATATATTTTAATGGCTAAAAAAAATTTAAATTCACTATATAAATTCTATATTAGTTTTATAATTTAATTGAATGTGGAAAATGTGACTAAATAGAGTTTTGTTTAGACTAGGTGTTGCATATATTGTAAGCAATCAACAAATTTACACATAATCCATAATCAAAATACATGGTAATGTATTTAGGTTATACATTCTTTCATCACTCAATGAATTTCATTCTTAAATTTTGAAATTGCAATTGAAAATAAATGGTTGATACTTGAATACTCGTTTTTGGGAAACCCCATTAGAAATAAGGCCAATAAAAAATCCACATAGTAAGATGGGAAATAAGATGTGATGGTCACAATGAGATTATGAATTAAAATATGAGAACATTTGAAAAAAGTGAAAAAATGGAAATAGAAGAGAAATATATATATATATATCAACTTCTAGTGATGAGTGATCGAGAACATGGTAATTAAAAAGTTAACCATAAAAAGACATAAAATCTTTTGATTGGTTAACTACACATTGATTTGTTAGTAATAAATTTAAATAGATAACATTATTGATTTAAAATAATATTCCTCAAGTTTAGGGATTAATTTTTTATGTTGACAAAGAAATCAAGAAAAAATACATTATTTCTTTCCATGTAATTATTTCTTCATGTGGTTGTGTTTCATTCCTTTTTCACTTCATTTTATACACATGGACATGGATATTGAATATGAATATTTATGCCTCAACATCTTTTGATAAATCATAATGTCATTCATTCATTCTTTCATCCTCGAAATATTTACTAAAACCATAAATTATAGCACAATGTATCCAAAAAATCAAACTTTAACCTAAAACAATAATATTCAATGTTCTAATATTTCTATTCTAACCTTAAGACTCGTCAAAAATAATGTTTTTCTATATTCACTTTCCAAAAAGGTCTCTAAATTTGAAAAATAAATCATTAAATCAGATTCCCCAAAAACATAATGTATCTCTTATTATCACATACCAAATACCATAAAACTTTAATTAAAACATTTACGCTTAGAAATCATAAAAGAAAAAGTAATATAGTATAATCCTTATATATCTCAATATTTTTATAAGCATATTACAATTGGTGTAATAATTCTTTAATCCAAAAACATATGTACTTCAATGGTTATACTTCATCATCTTATTCAGTAATATATATTTATTTTAATTTTCCTTTGAAGTCTCTTCCTCATTAGTATTATAACAATAAATTGTATAATCATGATGAATCAAACAATTGACCAAACCCCAAAGATAAATGTGTGACACACTAGTCATAGTTATATTGTAATGAATAATTATTTTTAAGATGTAAAAATCACGACATCTTCATCTCAATCTACGAGTTCATAGGTTTAACCTATCTTATAAATTATATTACGAGATATATTGGATAATTTCTTATACCTAAAGTAATCATCAAATTTATTCATCAGGTAATGTTTTCTAATCAATGATTTCTTAAATCTATAGTTCAGGTTTAATGCTGAACATCATCTAAAACCAACTATAATTCCCCCACTGTAGAATCCCGGAGCTAGTTTCTTATTTTATTTCATTTTAATGATTACATGAAATCAAATCTTGAAGGGTCGATTAGGCTAGCTGCTTTGGAAACCATATTACATAAATGATCCATACATTATAATTTAATTTCTAAAATATAAAAAATTGAAACCTTTTATTACAACATCATTCTCTAATATTAACCCTCCATATCAGTCATAATATACATCTTGGAATCATGGAAAAAATAAAACATATGAAAGGGGTGGACTCAAATATCCAGTAAAGGTATTAATATAGATGAGGCTTTGAATAAATATGTAATAAATATTATGGAAAATTAAATATCTGAAACACGTTCCATTTTAATAATCACATGATCTAAGAAACATCACCATTTATATTCAAAATAATAAAATCATCTCATAGGATAATAAAAATTATGGAATGAATAATGTTGGATATATGCACTATCAAGATCAATCCACAAGAAAGTCACATTCAATATCTATCCTCAAGACAGTTTTTGTATATGTAAAGAAACCAGTCTGATTTATTACACAATCTATCCTCCTCACAATTTAAAAATTATTGGAAATAAATTCAAAGTGATTTCTGATAACTGATTTCATATAATAACACATATCGATGAATCAAGGGGTTATGTAGGGCATCAGACACCACATTATATATACAGTTCATTTCTTATATGAATATGGTGACACATAAACAACATAAACATAGGAAATGTAAATAACATTCCATAATATCTGAAAATAATCACAAACTATTATATGTAATATGGTTAATTGTATCAAAATAGAACATACATGGTCAAAATAATCATAAACCATTCACTAAAATAGAGAATATTTTATCATAATAGATAATCCTCAATTAATTATAATATTCAAAAGATAATGCTAACATAGATGATAATACTTTAATAAAATCACTGAAATATTTGAAAAAAATACCCTTTTTACATTGAAATTATATATTTTGAAATCCACACTATCATAAATGGAAAAAATTATTTTAAAATAACCATGTAAACTTATAATCTAAGATTCAAAATATAATGACTTCATAATGGTGGATTAATTCTTTAATTCAATATAAGTTAAAAACACTACTTTTGTATTTTTGCCAAAATAATCTTCCAAGGACCCTATTTAGGAAACATAAAAATATAAAATTTCAACAATATATTATAAGTTAAAAAGTGTTAAAATTTACGTAACCAATCATTGTATAACAGGCAATGAAATTTCGAAAATATTTTTAGAATACATGGTTATGGAGAAAAAAATGTGTTAATTAAATCATCAAATATTAAAGGTGTCTCATAACACTTTGAATATATATATCCTAATCCCAATGAAATAATTATAAGTAAAAAAATATTAAATTTTATTATAATTAATATGTTATTGACATGATAAGTCAAAGGTTCTGTATATAAACCTCATAAATGAAGGTGGGAGTATAACATCAAATTATTCGTCAATGAATGGGGATTGAGATGAAGTCCTTTACCTTGTGTTTTCTTTTACATTATCATTATTTAATATCCCTTATAAGGGTTTAAATTGTGATTTTAATTTACAATTGATACATTTTCATATTTATGATATCTTATATGGTCCTTTTATATCTATTTATTATGTTCTTATTAGTAATATTTTATTTTTACCCTAGTTTCTTGTGTTAAATGCTTCATCATCATATGAATATTTTTTATGTAAGTCATGTTTCATATGAATAGGATATATTTATTTCATATAAATAATGATATTTTGTTTATATATATTATATTTACTCATTATATAAACTTTTAAAATCATTATTGAGTGGTTAACTTGGAAAATAAAACTCATAGTGTTGTAGAGATGATAGGCTGCCCGTATTCAAGAGCAATGATATCATTCTCGTAATGGGAAAAAGGGTAATTATTTGGATTGTATATTAATCATACCAAATAAATACCCAGTTATAAGTATTATACATATTAGTTATTTTTATAATTACACCCATCCAACAATAGTGTTGATGAAAAAAAATATCACTACCGCGTGGAGATGGTAAGTTGTACGTATGCACACGCAGTGTCTTCATTTTTTGTAGGATGAATAAATCATGAAATATTATAGTAACGTAATAATAATAACATATATGAATATATAAGAAACATTATTTATTAATTTATTTAGGAAACAACACATAAATATAAAGTGGGAGAAGAAATGATCATGAAGAAGTTGGTAAAAATGATTACCTCATATTCAGTAGACTTCCTTAGAGAACTTCTTAACAAATCAATGGATGAACTTTTGGAAGGAATAGAACCTATAGAAATTGTATAATTATGTTAGGGTGTAAAATGGGTATTTTTTGGTCAATCTAGATGTCTCAAATTGGCGTAAGGATGTGGGGGTGGTGGTTCCCCTTTATAATTTTGGTGAGGGGCACATTCAGAGATCCCCATAATATTAAAATATAATAACGCTAATCAAGACCCAAAGACATCTAAATGGAAAATAAATGAATCATTTAATAAATTTAAAACATTATATTATCACCTTTATTATTATATTCCATTTTTGTTTTTTATGTAATTTAATAATATATTAACTTGATAAAATATTCTTATGTTTAAATTATTTACTATTCATTAAATTAAACATTTAATACATAAATACCAAGAGGGGATATGATTATTATGCATTAAAACATCTCCATTTAATCCTATAGGACTATGAAATTCATTATAAACATTAAATCATCCAAAATATATCAAAATTAAAATTATGAAAATCAATAATTTTATTTTTCAGTAATTAAATATATATTGTTTTTGTTTTAAATAAGCTTTAAAGGTTATTAAATAATTTATAAAAATTCAAAAAAAAATATATATAATAAAACTAACATCCCTAGGATCAAAATAAAAATTTATTTTCATTAATATATTTATTTTTACATATGTTCACATGTAAAATATGTTAACTACAAAGACAATGACATTGTGTAAATATTTGTGATTTAAATATTATAAAAGTTAATTTTATAGAACATTATCCATTAAGAAACTAAATTTATATATTAATGTTATAAGGGTATAATATATTCATATAATAATTTTTAGACAATTTTATGTCACATTAGTAGATTTATATATTAGTTTTAACTCTTATTAATTCCCTTTAGCTCTTAACATTACAATTTGGATTTTTTCTCATTAAAGGTTAGTATAGTTACTATAAAATTCAAAATATACCATAAATGTGTCATTTTTAACATTTTAAAAGTTATATAAATCATTTTCCTAATTTAAATAATTTTTTAGAATTTTATTTCATTCAATAAAATATTATTTATTCTAAAATATAATTAGTGTCAATTGTGATAAAATTCATTACATAATGATTTGAAAGTATCATAAATACAAGATAAATTCAAAAAAACATTAATGCACATCTAACATAGTATTAATTATTTAATAATATATTTATTTTAATATTTTTAATGACAATTATTTTATATGTCCACTATTTAAACAATTACTGCATCATTATTGTGCAATTCTTTAATTTAATTATTTATTCCCTTGAAAGTAAAAAAATTAATCATGATGAATATAAAAATTTTACATTTCCGATGTCTTTTTATTGTCGATTATATACTCTTAAAAATCATATATAAAATTGTTAATAATTATTAGAAATATGAGTAAGACATATTAGACATTCATTAAAATAAAATACTATAAAAGACATAAATTCATTAAAGTTTCTTCATTGTGGCATAAAATTGGAAACAAGATGATTTTGGTGGGAAATAACTAATCCAATAACAATTGGAGAAGTATAATGGTAATTTTATAATTCTAATAATTTTACTTTTAACATTAATTTCCAGATTTACGGTTATGAGTGAAAAATAAAAAAAATTACTAATGCTACTATTCATATAGTCCAAAAATTAAGTTGATCCAATTATGGTTCTAAAATATATATTTGATGAATGTAAAAATATTTTATTTGATATTTAACATATAAATTCATTATATAAATTCGCTAAAATGATATAATTTAATTGACTACAGAAATTATAACTAAATAGGGTTTTCTTTGAACCCGGTGATGTGTGCATTGTATGATATAAAAACATTCATCGTCCTCCACATGGAGTTGAATTTATGAACCACCTGATTTTGAGTCATCTAGTTCAGAGAATCCATAACACTATTCCCTTTTCTTGGTGTGTGAACCAACTTATAATCAAAGGATTTCATGTATTTAACCCACCGTCACTACCGAAGATTAGAATCATACTAAGGTAATATGTACTTAAGACTCTTATAATCGATATACATGATAAACTATTCTTTCAACAAGTTATACCACCATTAAATTATGGAAATAACCACAACATCTATCTCATTTTCATGGTTAGGGTAATATATTTTGCAAGGAATCAATTTCCTTGATCCGTATCCTACAACCTGATCATTATACATAAATAATACCCCAAATCCAACATAGGACCCATTATAGAATAAGGTGTACCTCATACCTAGTTTAAGTGTGATCAAGATCAGTGCAGTAGTCAACAACATTATCAACTCTTGGAATACCTTCATTCATGTCTCCAACCACTCAAATTTATTTACCTTCTTGGGTAATCACATGATTGGTTCATCCAAACAGTATAGATACCTAATTAATCTTGGATACTAACCAACAAAACCCAAAAAACTCCAAACATCAAAATCATTTTTGGTGTTTTCCCAAGACACCATTGCCTACACTTAATCTAGATCAACTTATACACCAGCCTTAGAAATGATGTGGCCAAACAAGTTCACTTTATCAATCTAAAATTGACAGTTGGATATATTAGAATAATGTTTATTCTCTCTCAGTGTACCCAAGATGATGGAAACATGTTTGGCATGGTCATTAATAGCTTTATAGTACAGAAAGATATCATCAAGTAATACAACCATGCAATCATCCAAATAATGGAGAAATATTCAGTTTATTAAATCCATGAACACATCTAGGACTTTGGTCAACCCGGACAACATCAACACCAACTCATACAACATGTACCTTATTACAAAAACTATAAGTGGAATGTCAAAATGTATCACCCAAAAAATGATTAAACCCTATATCAAACAACATTTTGAAACACTCATAATCCTCCTGGCTAGTCAAACAGATCAATGATCTAGAGAAGAGGGTATCAGTTCGTAGTATTCATCTGATTCAACCTCATATATTCAACACCCAACCACAAAGATCTTTCATCCTTCATGGAAAATAAAATGAGAGACCCCCAATGTGACGTACTATGATGGATGAAACCTTTACTCTCTAACTCCTCTAGATGAACCTTCTATTCATGGAGTTCATCTAGTTCGATTTGATTCGATGAAATGGAATCTGGTTGCACCCATGGAATCAATTATATCATGAAATCCAAATCCATCTCTGGTGCTGGCATGAAATATCCTTAGGAAAAATATCCTAAAAAAATATCAACATCATATCGAAAAAAATTATGCTCCACCACTCCACAACCAAGCACATGGAAATCCACTAGGGCTATGAGATCACCGAACCCAGGAAAATATGACCATGCACTGCCCACTAGAACAACTTATTTTCCATGAAAGAAATAAGTGTCTCTATCGATAGACATGAATTTTACCTGACTATGGAAACAATAGATGTGGGATTTACATAACACCAGCTTGTCCATACCCAAAACTAAGACAAAACCTCGAATCTCAAGAACAAATGGATACAAAAAAAAATTATATCCACCATCCTCTAATAAAAAATCATTAAAATTTCTGATATCCTCAACTCACATGACTAATAGTGAATCAAATCACATAACCCCTCTCAAACATTTCATCGTAACACCCAAAAAACTAGATATTGTGAAAAAACAAAATAATGTGTAGAACCCGTGTCAAATAAATCATGAGTGAGTGTGGAAGATATATTAGTCATTCCTCTAATGATATAAAATCTAGCCTTACAACTACTTGGTGTAGACTAAACTACATGAAGATAAATGACACCCCTACCTTGGGCTTCAGCCCGAGTACCTTGAACTTCACTACCCTAATAGTATGAACGATCTCACCCCAGTGTTCCACATCAACCAACCCTACCAGTACAACACATGGAGTTCCAACAAACTACCTGATACAAGATGATCAACCCCCAACCTAGACTCGAAATCTGGCTCTGAAATGAATCTTTTCCTGACATAAAAGGGATCTTATTGAACCTTTGAATATTCCCCACCATCCACACAACCATGACTCATCTTCTGGTCAGGTAAACTGACCCAAATGTGCTGCAATGTTTCACACCAATAACAGAACACCTAATCACCACCCTGAACAACTAGACCTTTCTTCTGGCCACTTTGCGCACTCTCACCCTGTTGGAAACTCCCAAAACACTGATTCATTCCATCATATGATACACCACCTGTATGCCCAAAAGAAACCACATGTTCATCCCCTGAAGCTATCTTCAAGTTTCCCTTCAAGATAAGAGCATGGTCCACAACCTCTGTAAACCACTTTTGATTTAAGATATTCATCCACAACTAGATCATATTCCTAATCCCATCATTAATGAGTATATCCAAAGTCACCTCATCCCTAACCAACTTCCACACAAAGAATCAAAAAAGTATTGAAATTAATAGAATAATTTGTCACTGATGCAACCCACTAGGTCACGATCGTGAACTCCATTTCCCTATCCACCCTTTGCATTTTTGGGTAACGATGTTCCAGTAATATCTCCGTAAAATATTTCCATACAATTCTGTCCTCTTTCTCTATTAAATCCATAATATCCTATAAATTATTTTCCAATAACTGTATCATATAGGCTACTAACATGGCTCATATTTCAATAGAATTCTATAGGTGATCTAGAATTGTCTGTATAGACACTATCCAGGACTCGACTACCTTTGTCCCGCCTTCTCCGGTAAAAGTCAGAGGGTGATACATGTTAAACTCCCGGGTTAGCTCCAACATACTAGATTATACCCACCATGAGATTCGTTTCATCATTTTGATAAAAAAAATAAATTTATCACATAAATTATCTTCTATATCATCTTAAACTACTCAAGCCTCTTGTTCGGCCACTAGGGATACTTCTCGACAATATCCTCTTGTTTCCCAAATGGAATACATCTTTGTGGATTTGTTTCAATACAATTCCAAACATGAGCATTAGTATACAAACCATATGTATTCCACTTAATATAATGGATGGATGACCACATTCCATAAATAAACCATTTCGCATACACTTCCAAAATGGGCCTTATTATACCAAGAACACAACCCTCAACCATCTATACCATGGACCATGGAAAACATGATTATACGAACTTCATCGATTAAAACCTAACATCGATCATCACTTAAAACACATTTACATATCACAACATAATTCAACAACATTTTAATTCACATTAACCCCTTAATGGAGAAATTTTTTTAAGGATTATTTAACAATTCACTTTCCTTTTTACCAAGTTGCATCATTTCATTATAATCAATTATCTTCACATTAAAAAATCAAAGGAGTCCTACCCATTACATTCCACAAACCCATCCAATGTTTATTCATACTATAATTCTTGTCACTTACATAGTTAGGTTCCTAGAATGATGCATGAATGTACAATCTGATGCCATTATGGAAATAATCAGAACATAATAAAACTATCACATCACACAACAGGTGTGTCACCATAGGTGAAATATCATCAAATGTATCAACAGAAATCAATAACAACAATTTCCACTCTAGGTTACATGGGTTTTCCCACATACATGCGTTAGATACTCCTAAGATGAATATCATTTCCAAGTCCTGACACTTTTATACCCTCATTTCTACATTACTCAAACATTAAGCCAAAGAAAATACCTTCTCTTACACCACTTTGAAAGGTCAGTAACCAAGGAACCATTAAAATGTTTCCCAATCCAGGTCGGCACATGACTTCAATCATTCCTCCTCATATGATAGAGTTATTGAAATAGTAGTGGGGGTCTATACGTCACATGGGTAGACTGTAACCTCTTTAACAAAGTAATCTATAATATGGAACATATAAAATTTCAAGATTAAAAAAGAATAATATATCAATTTGCATTGTTAACCATCTCCCAAAACTGAAAATAAATCACTACCAATTGTATATATGGTATACTATTCTAAAATATTCTATAGTGAAATATCCCAAATACTAACTAATTGTGGAATCCCCAAAAGTTTCATGATTCTATTTTCGGAACCTCATCCATCAATGTCCCATTCCCAACTCAACATCCTCGCACATGCCCCTTACTATTGTCATGACTTGCAACCAAGAAGTATGTTGAGGGACCCAATGAAGACCCAAGTAGGATGTGAGTATAACTCAGTAAGCCACCACCAATGGTGTATGCAAGATATTAATATAAATATATAGTTCATGAATGTATTAAATAATTGGAAAATGAATAAAGGAATGTTCATTGGCCATGTGTAAAAAATCTATACTTAGCTATTACTAACCATTATTCCGACTTCGCTGTGTCATCTTCTTCATTACATAGTTCATTATTGACATGTATTCCATGGGTTAGGCATTTAAATCATTCACAAATGGTTCATGGGATATCACATTCTACATAAGGGAAAGAAACCATTAGGGGAAAAATAGATTTTCCCCCTCTCTAACACATGCATTATGGGTAATGATGTAGAATCAGTCCAATTTGACCAATGTGAGGATCCTCGGTCCTTAATTGCACACCTAATTCCATGTTCACATGCTTTTTCAACAATTCACCACACAAAAACCATATCACATTGAAAAAAACCAATAAATTTAACAATAATAAACCATAATATTCATTATGGGAATTAATATCATACAATAAAACATTAACACATTTTCTATTTACAGAAATTAGCCCATTTAACCCAATTCATATTATTATGACCAGATCAGTAAGCATATTCAATAATTACCTTATATCAGCCCATTTTACATATTAAAAAAATCCCATATTAATCCTTATTTATCATATTCTCATTCAGACACCATTACCAATTTCCCATATTCACTATTTCATATGCACTAACTCTCTTAGGAAATTCTAACATAATTCACAAGTCGTATTACATTATCTCACCTAGCCCAAGTAACTCATTTATGTGCCATTCCAAACAACCCCTTATGCTATTACCAACTCTATACACACTAAAAAAATTAAAATAGAACTTACATTAAACATCTCAACATATTCTATATGATATCTAAATTATCACACCACTACCATTAAAATATTTTACCAATTTTCCAAACCTATAAATATCAGCACACCCCATGTGTGACCATAAATAGGTAAAATCATCCTCAATAATTCCCATGGGGACCCTGAGGGCCTCTATTCATCATATAGGCACCCATTTTACCAAACCTTGTCAAAGGCATCAAGATCATACCAATATATAACCTTGAAAAAATGTACATGCACAAATATCACTGATATTATAGCATATAACATGTAACACACCAACCTCAGACCCACTAAAAACACAATATAAATCAATGAATTAGATCCCCATTCAAACCCTCTTTGAAGACACAACTTAAATCTCACTGAAAAAGGGTCTTTTAGAGCTTCAAATAGAGATAAATTAAAGACGAAAACCCTAAACCCAAAATAGAAGAAAGAGGTGGATTTTTATTACCTATAGTTTCGATCTAAACTCAATGAAACTCTAAAGGGATTAGGATATTTGGAGAATCACTTCTTAGAATATTGGGTCACAATGGATAATCCTTACGGTTGAAGGATATGAAAAGGAGTAAAATATCGATTTTGGAAATGAAAACATGAGATGAATTTTTTTAAAATATACAAAATTTACTAGACAATATAGTTTACATGCATGATTTTCCAAACGATCTGCAAAATATTCATGAGCCATTGTGAAATTGAATTTTGGTTGAATGGTTTCCTAGAAATCTCCACATTCATTAAAAATCATGTCCTACCATGTGATCTTCCACTATCCAAAATTTCACCCACCTCGCATAGTTTTCGTAACCATGGACCAACCATGTTCCTATCACATTTGGAATGGTTTTCCTTTCTTTTATGCCCCAACCCCCAAAAACACCCATGAGATTCCAATATACTTGAGAAACATTTAATTAAACAAAAAAATAGTTCAAAACAAAAATTTAAACGAATAAATACCTCCATGAAGCCAGTGTTCTTAGAAGTGACGTAATTATCAAAAATGATCCAACTATTATCTATACTAAATAGGAAATTTAAAAATGTTTCCCAGGATTCCATTAACAAACACTACAAAAAATATTAAGGGAACTATGATATTTGAGTTGTAGTCAACTTATATAAAATTGAAACAAATTTTATCACAATTAGATAAGATTTTCCTCTTGACCATCTTACATGGTCATAAATTAAAGTAGAAATGATGATGTTTGGAGTACCACTCTCAATCATACTCGATAACAATCCTTGGTTTTCCTCAATTTTTTGGAAAATACATTAAAATGATCTTGATAAAAATTTTAATTTTACTAATAATAATCATAACTAGATAGAATATCATTTAATGATTAATATTAAATCATTAAGGGAGATTTTGAAGCTCTCTTTATGGATTTCATGGGTGGTTGTGATTCACAAAATTATTTAGAATAGTTTTCACATAAAAATTTTAATCACTCATATATATATATATATATGAATTCCTATAACAATGATTGTGTATATAAAAAACGTGTGGGGATGAAGTTGGAGAATGAAATATATTGGGAAAGGATCTAGTTATGAAAATCTCAAATAAGGATAGATGCATTCAAAAGCACTGTAGTTATGGCTTAAGAAAAATAATGGCGAAAATGATTAGGGAGATCTAGAAATTGAATTTGATGACATGGTATTATTAATATATATTTTTATCCCTTGGAGATATTTTCTAAATTTTTGGGGATGCAAAATCTATGCTTGAGATATATTGGTCCCTTCAAATATTTTGATAGTTTCATTATGGTAGCTTATTGTTTGGTGATCCCCCCAAGTTCTTCTTAGTTTCAAAATTTGTTCAATGAATATATCATGAGGAATTAGACACCCAGATATTTATATTTATTAAACTCTTAGATTGTACCACGGAAGAATGATCAATCCTATGGGGAAGAACTTATGGAGGGGTTTTATTATAGATATAAAGTGCTATGAAACTATACCACTCATCCGGTCCGATTTATGTGAAAAAAATAATAAAATTGTAGATGGAATGTGTGAAATAGAGCGATTGATAAAGAAGATATATTTTTGATTATTTTAGAATAGTGTAGGAATTTTTAGGGAGAAATTTTTACAAGGGGGTTTGAATGTAACAATTTGAGATTAGATGATATATTTATCATCAAATACATATGATTTCTATGGTTGAAATGATTACATGAAACAACATGTTTAAGAAAACCATATAAAACCATTGATATATTACTATGTGAAAATTATTCTTTTCTATCATGCAATTATTATCATGTGATTGATTTATTTGGATATTTTCTCAAAATATTTTCCCCCATAAATACTAAAAATATGGATTCTTATAAAATTGTTATTTATTTTTATAAAATAAAATAACTTATAAGTATCATTATATATTGGATTGAATATTAATGTCATTTATAATCAATATGATATATAATAATTTAATTAAATCTATTATGAGCAACATTTTACATGATTTGGGTAAAAGTTAATTTTATAACCTAAGACACATTTTTTAAGAAAACCATTTTTCATTGAATTTTTGGGAATTATTTTTAATTAATGTTTTGAAACTTCTTGGAATTCAATTTGATAAAATGGATTCCAAATTAGGAATCACTGGGTTTAGTTTTTTTAAATAGGTCACTATTATTTTTTGTCAATATGCATAGTATAATTTATAAATATTTTTCAACAAGATAATGGTTAAATTGGTAAAAAATAGATAAAATTAGTCTATAATGCTTTGAAACATCAATAACACATCCATTTATCTTATCAGAGGAGTGGATTTGGTAAATTCTAATAGAAGTCTCAATCTTTTGGTCACTTAGATCGTTTATTATTTGTTATTTAACTTTATATTTTTTATGAAATCAAAAAATAAAAAATGTTACTCTCCTGACTTCAATATATATATTATTTTTGTTCGTATAAGATTTTGTTTTGTTTAGTTTTATATCATGCTTTTAAAATTAATTAATTTATTTATCTTTTCAATTAATGATTAATTTTTAGTGCTTTCTTAATTACATTAAATGCTTATGTAATGTCAAAATAGTGTTTATTATGATAATAGAAAAACAGAATAAATTATTTTAAAAATATTAAATATTATAAATCATCGATATGGTATTATATCTAGATAATCATATAGATGAATATAAAATATTTTACAATTTTTAAAGTATTTTATTCTAATTTCATTCGTTCCATTAAGTCTTTAAATTAATATTAAATGATGTTTTATAAAATTTAATGATATTTTCTAAAAATTAAAATGTTATTGTATTAATTAAAAATTATAACCATATTGAAGGAGGACAAATAATTTCATGAATGTTTCAAAATTTAGCCTGTTGGATCATTACAAATTTGTTTACCTAAAATGTAAAACTATAACACTTTATGTGGAAATAATTTCTTATTTCATTTATGGTTAATAATCTTGATGAAAGCAATTAAACCAAATGATAAGAGTTAAATTGACAAAAAAAAAGAATTTTAAACCAATTTTTTATTTTGGTATTTTGATCATTCAGTTATCAAATTTGAGTATGAGTCATTTTGTTTTCATTTTCCATAATGTTCATAATAATATTCTAATTTTTTGAAAATTTTCAATTGCTTTACCCTCCTCAATCATTAATGGACACCAATTCAATCTCTTACGTACACCTCATTGAGGAATTTATATCAACCAACAAAAACATCTTTTTCTTTCCAATATCATTATAAATATTACTGAAGTTATTTTCTTTCCAAAAGATGAAGCTTGGGTCCCTTACTGGGAGATCTAAAATATGTCAACCAAAGATAATGTAATAATTTTTACCAAATATTTAAAATTTGTTACTTCTTATACTTCTAATAAATGTTTTCAAACATACATAAACAATAAATCTCTTATCATAAATTCAATGATATGTTCATATAGTTAGGATAAAATAATTTTTTAAATCCTTTCGACCCTTCAATATGAAAAAAACACCTGTTTGTATATACCACATTCTTTTTCCATAGAGCAGTGTGATTTATTTTTATTAGAAAAACATTAAAGGGATAGTCATAAATATAAAATTGATTAATATATATGAAATTAATGAAAAAAATCACACTTCTATAATATTAGTAATATCATATCTACATTTTTACCTTCAATCTATTAGAAAACTATAACATTTCTCTTACGAACGAGTATAATGCCATCTCTAAGATGCAATATGATTTGAATTTCAATTCATTCTAACGTGGATGCTAGTAAGGATTAACTTAATTAAATTATATGATATATAAAATATAATAATACTTCATTATTGGTGAATTATGATTTAACTTTCATTCATTCATTCTTACAAAAAGTGAGAACATTGTTCATTTTTACATATGACCTATCATCTCCTTGAACGATTTAATGCATTTTTTTATCTATAAATATTGTGGATGATTATAAATAAATATATATATATATATAATAAATAAATATTATATGTATAACTTTTAAAAAAATAAATATTTTATGAAGCATTATGAAATTTACTATGATTAAAATTACCAAAACGAACTTCTCATGAAAAATGAAATTGTTAACACCAGGAAATGAATATTTTAATAAAGGATTATTTGTAAATTGATATCAAATTATTATGAATGGATTATATATGATATTATACATATTTATTTGTTTATGTTATGTATGTATAATTAATATGATTTTATTTTACAATATTTTAAAGTCACTTACACTAAAATTTTAAATTGTTGTAAGATCTTTCATCTCAAATTCCACTCTTTTGTGTCATATTAATCATTATTAAAATATCATTTTTTATTTATTTTATATAATATGTATTTTTATGTAATTATTTTGAATATTAATTTGTTCACGATTAATATTTTATCAATTCATTTATATTCATTCATGTAGTAATAGATTAGAAGCTATCAAAGTGGAAATGATTTATTTTACAATCACATTATATGTGATTTATCGTATTTTAATTTAAGTAATTTTTAAATATTTCATTCATCAACTCCATATATTTTAACATACTTTATATTTTCAATGAATTTCTATGATTTATTCCATACATTCCTCTATTTTATTACATTAATAACATAATGGATTTTTTAATGAAAAATTTATATGATTTTTCTTTTTGAAGGGGAATATTTTTCTTCCATGCCCATATTTTTAATTTTTTTTACAATAAATCATTTTTAATTCTCTCATATTATTTAATGAGGAAATTTTTTATGACCCTTTTATTTTTACATTGTTTAAAACATTTCTCTCTATTTTTTCACAAAAGGGTATTTTTTAATTTCTTTTCTGAAAACTGAAAAGTAAGGTTACATTTAAATATATACACCGATAAATAATATTCCATTCACCAAAACCATTTTACACTATTTAGATTATTCAATAAGTTTTCAATGATTTATAATTAAAAATATTTAGCGAATGATTTTTTATTTTTATCTTCCACATTCATCTATTCTCTAAATGGCTTGATTTTAGTCAAAAAATAATTATAAATAATCAATGGTTATATTTTTATCACTTATTATTTTTGTATTCATTAACATTATCATGAAAAATTAAAAAATTTGGGATAATTTTTAATTATAAATTTCATTGAACATAAATTGATGTATTCTACATATCATGGATTTAATTATTTCTTAAAATGTATATCAAATTTTCAAATAGTTTCTTGGTATCTGTTTTTTTATTTATAGGTCAAATATTGATATTTTATTTCCTTCATTCAGAAAATATATATTTTTTGTGATGATTAATTTTATGAATTAAATTGATCTTTCATTATATGAATATTACATTATAGATTCAGTAATGGGTGGGGCCAAGTTATTGATATCTCCTCATTGCATTAATATGTCTCATGAGATAAATTAGTCGGATAAACATGAAAATTTTGTTTTGGTAGTATACCTATACATAACATAAACTCTATTTACATAATTCCATGATGGTAATGTTATCATGATTACTTAAATCATGATAATTATCATTTGAAAATTCTTTCAATAAGAATTATGTAACTATGATCAATGAGGTTATTGCATTGATATTATCCACATATTTTTTTAATAGTTATTTTTTTTATTAAATGAAATTGGTTTAAGTTATTTAAATTTATATAACAATAATTCTTTATTTACACTTGATATATTCCATATTAATAACCCTTATGGCGAATATGATCACACACTTTTTTTCATTCCCTAGGATATTAATAACGATATATTGATTAATATAAAAAAATTAGTGTTTTGTATGTAATTTATTTTATAATTTCAATATATCATTTGAATCAGGTATGTATCTATTTATTCAAGACTAGCGAACTGATCTATCAGTGGTGATTTGATCCCTATTATATTATTTCCATATAATAACTTAAAAACAAGATCTATGTTACTAGAGTTGTGGTTTCTAAAAAATGGATCCCATCAATCTCACTATCTATAAAATCAGAATCATGTAGACCGTAAGGAATCAAAATTAAAGAACCATTATAGAATTTACACTTTTTTGTTCAAGCTAATTTATTTATACTACTAAAAAATTCAATCCACATGATGTCTCTTTTCATGTTGAATTATCATTGATAACCAAGATTAATTTTCATGTAGACATAAAAAAATTGTTTTTATTTTCCATGATGCAATAATACAAACTCATAATCATATCTCAATAACATTTCACTTCGTAACTCAAAAAGTTTGTCATCATTATTGTACATTCTATTAAATAGAACTAGGCATAATCATGGTTACTTGGATTTTATTTTTAATATATTCACAAAAAATTATCTTGAATCACTACTCAATTCACAATTGGTTTTCTACCATAATACCACTACATCATTGTCAGAGAAATGTTCTAGATTCAATAAATGGTTCTACTTATTTATCAACATTACTTAATCGAATCATTGAGTATTTTAGATATTCTATCCCATAAAATAAAATATATAATAAAAATAATCACCACTTTCATATATTCACTTATTTAAACATTAATTTCATTATTAAAAAGTGATTATTCCATTCAGGAATTTTTTAAAAATATTTATTTTTAATTTCATTATAAAATTTGTTTTATATGAATTTCAATATTTCACAGAGAGAAACAAATTTTTTTTATTCAAGCATGATTGGATTCCCTTAATGTCTTAGGCCTACTGAAGGCTTATGAGAAAGTATATATTCTTGCTCAAAGGCTTAAATTCAACACATCAAAGGATTAGGATCATAGAATAAATTGTTGTGATTGGTGTTAAATAATTTTCCATATATTCTTCAAGTCATATGAACAAAAATAATGATGTGACACCCCCAGTTTCTAGTATTTGAAAATTATACATTTTATTAAACTCTAGGGAATACAATTTTAAACTAATGATGTTTTTATAAGGTTTATGGAGGTTTTAAAATTATTTTCATCTATGTATGATTTGTATATAGTTAGTGAAAATTGTGTTCAAGTCTTCCGAAAACTGTGCAGAGTTTTTGGGGATAACAAGGAAGACACACAGTTATTGAATGGATTGGAATAACTTTTTTATATCAATTAAACATATAATTTTTCAAGATATATAACATGTTCATGATAAGAGATACTTTTATTAAATCATATTGCCTAAACAAGGAAAAAGGTGTACATTCTATGAGAAGTGAATTTAAAACTAACTTTTTTTCCAAAAGACCTTTTTGTACCTATATTAGTCAATGCTATTGATTTAATGGAACCTATATGAAACATTTAGGGATATTCTACAAATGAACTCAAATTATAACAATTCTTGTAGTGTTTCATAGTGTAACTGAAATGTTAGGACAACATCCATCCATCCAATCATTAATACAGATTGATTATCTAGAGAAAGACCATAGATTAGAGTTGAAAATGATTTTATTATTGGATCAAATGAGTTTGGATCCATTTATCTTGGGAGTTAACCTATATACATAGCTATGGTGTAGTTTGTATAACATTTCCATGAATAATTGTGTCAAATTAATCTGAAGTAGATTGTTTTTTCCTCCTCCAACTTTTTATATGAATTTGAAAGAAGTTATGATTTGGAATGAATTATTTTTTTTAATAAATATTATATATACAAATCAATAAAAAAAATTTATATATAATCTCTGATGGTTGTTTTTGTTCTTTAGTTTAAGAATTTTCCTTATACCACATGGGATTGTAATGATTGTTTTTGAAAAAATAATAAAGTTAAATTTTAGACATTTTAGTCGGTGTTATAGTCATTTATTAGGTTGTATTTGTTTTTAGAATTAGAAAAATTGATCTTCAAAAAATCATACCATGATCACATGACTATTTTTAGTTATCCAAAATATGAATGGATTTCATGTGTGGATGCGTGAAATTGAAAGTGCAAAATTCATTAACAAAATTATTTATGAACAGATCTTGGATGAATGTCACTATGAACCCATGAACATTTTGGGAGGTTTGTGTTTGCATAATTGTGTATGTGGAATCAAGGAATTATTATTTGGGTAAAATAGGCCTATTAATTTTAAAATGAATGCTTATTCTTGGAAATATTATTTTGATCACAATTTTTATTTCATTACAGATGTTTTGGTAAAATATAATTCTCTGCATCTATTTGATTAAACATATTGAAGTCAATTTTAATTATTCACATTATATTTTTCTAAATTATGATCTAATAACATTTTGGTGTTTGTGGCATGTGGTAAAATATCTTGGGGTTTTCCACTAGGTTTTATACTCACCCATTAATATGAACCATAATGTATTTATAAACGTTTCCATCTATGATATATGAAAGGGGTAGGTTTCGATCCTCACTGATGGAGCACCTAGATAGTTCCTATCATAGTTTTATTGTGACAGATCATTGATAAATTGCTATTTGTTGGAGTCTATTTTACTCCCGCCTTAGTGCCAGAGTCAGATGAGGATTTGGATCCTTAGATGTTTTTCCTATGATTTTATTGTTAATCAAATATTATATTGATGATTAATTTGATATATTGGATGTTTCTAATAAAACATTATTAAATTTTCAATTTAATAATTTATATGTTCTTCATAATCTTGATCCTTGTGTTTAGTTATATGTGTGTGATTATGCGGTAAATCATTCCCCATTATATTAATGCGTTAAGCTATAGAAATTTATTTCCTACCTTTGGTTTTCAAGGAATATCATCCGAGGTCATTAAACAAAATAATTTATACCAAGAAAATGGGTTAGTTAGGGATTATATAACATATATAAACTTAATTATAAAGAAATAAAATCATCTATAAAATCCATACGCTCAACAAAAAATCATTAAAATTGGTAATTTTAATTTTTTGGTTTACCTTGATTAATAGAACATCCACGAAATATAACCAAATAAGCTTCATCTATTTCGAATGATCTAAAAAAATTCACTAAAATCAAATCACGGTTGTAAAATAATTCAAAAAACTAGAAAAAATCAATAACCAGTCGATGAACACTTAAATATCTCCCTTTTGGTTTTCTGGAAAACATCATTTTAATCATTTTGAGAAACTCTTCTTTGTATTATAACGCATAAAATCCTATGAGAACTAGAAAATTATATTCATTATCAAATTATAAATGTCTCCCCGATAATACATTCATCCATTTCTAAATTTTATATAACTCCACCACATTTCAATAATCATAGATTTAAATAATTGAGTAGTGAACATTCTCAATTATTGTTCTCTTCATTTTATAAAGGATATATTAAACCATTTTTTACATTATTTAAACATAATAAAAATATAAATTAGGGATTTGGGTATCCATTTCACATATCTTTAGGTATGAGGCGATGAATGGATGTTATGTTTCTTCCATTGTTTTTTAAATCCCTCCATATAAGTTCTTTTTGTAATAATGACTAAAATATTGTTCATAGTGAAAACATAACCAATATTTAAATAACCACATATGACTAATTATTTTATGAAATTATACTAGATGTTGAATGTTTTGATCATTAATGATGAACAAGATTCATTGATAGATTGATGACACTCATTTTGTTCGAGGTAAATAAGAATGGTTTCTCATCAATTGCCTTTTATTTAATGAGATTCATTTTCATCGAATAAAATTTTGTGAAATATTCTTCTATGCCAATGTAATTGTACATAGTTGTAATCAACAAAGTAGACTACATCTCCTTAGTATGTAAGATCACACCACTATCACTAAGGATGGAGGTTTCTTTAGAAGTGGAATTCCTATAAGTGAAATAATCAACGCATACTATATTAGAGTAATTTGAGAGCTGTAAGTATGATATAATTATACTACCAAGATACTACTGAGTATTCCCTTTATATATCTTAGAATATTATTAGATACCAAAATATTAAATTCTATTGGATCATTCTATAATGGATCCCATAGACTAACAATAAATATATTATTTGGTTATGATACTATGACAAAGAGTGTTTGTTGTCAACAATTATTCTTAAGTCCTTTTGATTGATTCCATTTCAATTTTCATATTTATATTATTTAGTTACAATCATAAATCTAGTGGAAAACTACTTTGAATCACTTATTCTCATATTTTTCAATATCTATTTTGAATATTTCTCTTTTGATAGATATATTCAATCCGATCCTGGTAAAATTTATTAATCGAAAATTAACTCTTCTCTCCCCAAAATGATATCTGAAAACTATGCTTTATTTTTTTGAAAATTATTTGTAGAAAATCATAAAATAAATTTTAAATAATATTTCTTCAACACATATCATAAAAATGAGTGTATATAGAGATGATTGTTTCACATATATATTGTTATCAACCATTCTTTTTTCAAATCATATATTCTTCATGAATCCATAAATCATGGAGTAAAAAGTCCATGGATTTTGTTTAAATATATTTAATGATTATTTAAATATCATGTCCTTGCTTGCATCATTATTAAGGACAATCCTATCATGAAGTTCAATTAAAAAATCCTCTTTAATATCTATATTGATGAAGGAATAATTCACATCAATTTGGAAAAATAATTTTTTTTAAAATTACACTACTAATATCTTCTTGATGGATTCCATCCTTGAAACAATAGAATATGCTTCCTAAAAATTTATCCCTTCCATTTTATAATAGCATTTCAAAAACATATAATGTTTGGTTTGATGATGAATTTTTTTCTAATGATTTTGTTTCTAAAAATCCACTTGGTGATAATATCCTTATTTTTTATAGACATGGAAAAATATTCCTTGTAGAGTTATTCTAAATTTTATCTATAAAATAATTCATGTTACAAATATACTATTTGATATAAATTACATGTACAATATATTTTGATTTAATTTGTGATATGAGTGAAATTTGGTTCTCAATTCTCATTATTCTTTTATTATGGGTTGGTGTCACCTGATTACTCATTATGATTTTAGTGTTAGCATGTTTCTTCTTTTTCTTCTTCTAATTATCAAATAATTAATTTCCTCATCATCATTTGAAGTCTAGTTCGAATACACATCTTAAATATTATGAAATTTTTTTGTTTGTTCCATTAATTCATTCTAATAATTCTTTTCATGGATAGCTTCCAAAAATCATCTACTTGACTTACTGAAGCTCCTATTTTGGAATATTTTACCAATATAGAGTCATTATGTTTAGGAATAAATTTTACATCACATTTATGTAATTAAATTTGTATGATAATTCTGTAAAAATTATTTATCATGATTTTAATTAATGTTTCACTAATTACTGCCTTTAGTAATTATGAAAATTGGACTTAAACAGAATTTAATGCACTTCATATAAGGACTTATATACAATCGCATCTAATAATGAGGTAGGTTTCCCTATGATATTATCAAGAATATATTATTAATATGGATATATGTATACACTTCTTCTCACTATAAAAAATTTGGTTGAAAATTTTCATCTAATATAAATCCCTAATATTTTAGATTATAATTTTTCATTAAAAAAATAGTATGCCTTCAATACCATTATTTATATTCAATCACTAGTATATATGAATCGTGATATTGTAAAAAATTATAGGATAACTGTTAATATTGAAATATATTAATATTAATACATATATTATGAACAATATTTAAAGTGGATTCAAATTATGAAAATATATTCATTATTCTATAATAAATAAGTACCCAATTTTTAATAGAGTCATTATATACATAAAAAATATTTCTTTTTCAGTAATTGTTTTGTCATAATTTTCATAGGGAATATATAATTACTTAATAGAATTTCTATAATTATTATTTGAATAAATTAATACCATTTTGGAAATCATCATGTAAATTTTATCTTAGGGTGAATTTTTATCATTTTTCAAAAATTATTTATTTTTCATTGAATAATGATAAATACCAATTTTCTTAAGAATAATTATTTTTTAAAGTAAATTCCAAAGTATATTATAAATTTCTACAAAATTAAATATTATTATAATCTAATTATTAAAAGTCTAATCAATTATGTTTTAGCTTCCAATATTCTTATTTGATGTATATGTTAATTTTGTCTCTTATAATCCATTTATTAAGAAACTGATGTTATGTGTGTAATATGATTTTTTGTTATTTAATGATATTAATATATCTAGATTTTTTTTGTTGAAATTTATAAATTATATATTCAATAATATATTTTTTCATTATTTTCATTTTGTAAACAAGTTATCGAATGGAATTTAATTATGTTTTGTTCAAAAATGCATTTATTTAAAATGGGGCTTCATTATGGTTTACACAGATAATTAAAATTAAATTCCATAATTTCATGAAATTAAATGTATAAAAATAGATAAAATATTCGGAATAATTAAACATAAAATAATTTAATAGGATAAATATAATTTTCTGCCATAGTGAATAGTAAAAAAGCAATATTTTGTTACTATAATTACGATGAAAATAAGATACGGGGGGGGGGGGGTGTCAAACACATATATTAGTGTATTATTACTACCCAACCCTATCTCATTATTATATATTGTCAATATTTTTCAACCTTTTATTATCCTAAATTAACATCCATATCCATTGAGATCTACTTTCCCATGAAAGTGACCTTATATAATCGAAATCTTTTAATAAATTCCATGTGTCTCCCCCCCCCCCCTCAGATATAAAAGGGAACAACATATACTCGAATATTAACACCAATGAGTCTTATATCCCATAAAATAAATAAACCAAAAAATTACTATAATCATACTCATCATCTTATATATTATTTTCTTATACTAACAAAAATCCTTCTAGGATTACAGTACAATCCAAAGAGGGCATATAAAAGAAGATGTATGAAACATAACAATTATATTTCAAATTTTTCTCCTTGAAACATCCTTAAGACTATTTTATCAATCAAAAAATGATTTATCTGCTTTCAAAAAAATACAATGATGTTCCATTTTGATTTTGGAATAAACATTATTACCGCTTCTCTATCAAATGGGAAATAAAATTTTCACTCATGTGTACATGGGTTCTACAACCTCTAGGTATAGATTTTATTAAATTTACATAAAATTATTTTAATTGGTTATTTAATAAAGGATTTAATTTTATTATTTTAAGTTTATAACATAATTATTCTTATAATATATTAATATCCTATATAACATATCACTATTTTATCAATTGGTAAATGATATCATCACTCGTGCATACTTATGGATTACCACTTCCACAGAGAGATGTGATTTGTATAACTCAAACTGTTACATGGATGATAAAAGGACATATTTAATGAAAATATTTGATCTAAATGGTGTAATAGTTTTTCTATAATATTTTATTACCATATACCTTTGTTTTATTCCTTTTATCAAATTAATGAATCATAACTTGTTTTTTCATATGGATTGTTGTCTCAACGATGTGATGTAATTAATTGCTCCTCATCATTTAATATGAATGATTTAAAATATTCATATATTGAAAATATATTTTATTTATATCATTAATACAATTATAAATACGGAGGAATGTGTATCAAAGTCTAGGTTCCGAAAAATAAGAATTAAAAACTTACAAGAAAAATTATTCAATTCACACCTAAGATTATAACTTTATTAATGAATTTTTAATAGTATGATATTAAAATGATACAAGTGAATTATATATGATTATATATATATATATATATATTTAAATTATTTAATTATAATAAATCTAGTTTTATTATATAACAAGTTACTACACTTATGAATCAAGTCCTATATAAGGTAAGTATTTCATTACATCAATTAACAGATTAGGGAACATGTTTTGTATTGTGAATAATGAATTATTTCATTTTTTATGGCTACTAAAAAAATAATATCTACTTAATTATGAATTAAATTTAGGGGGTTTTAAGAGAAATAGAATTTAATTTCATTACGAGGCCTTTGATTCGCAAGGTACTTTTGTTGATTGGGTTCCATATCAATTTCTTTTCATTGTGATTTCTTTTTATGTTATGATATAATTGTTGGATCGAATATGTAGATATGTATGTCTATTAGATGGTACAATACAAGAGGGGGGTGAATTGTAGGTTTAAAAACCTTTGAGTTTTAGCAACTAAGAGATTAGTTTAAAAGATCTTAAACTAATACAAATACAAACACCCACAATTGTATTGAATATAAAAAGGTATGATGTAATGTAATACTAATGTAATGTAAAACAATTGTATTCAAGATGAACACAATAATCAGAGTAATACAAAGATGAATGATTCTACCTTAAAGCGTATAGAATCAATCAATACAATATGTAATAGAATGATTGTAATTGAAACAATTACAATTGAATATGTAAAGAAGAAAGGAAACAATACAAATTCCTTTCTAATATAAGTAACAGCGGAAATGTAAAAGAATTGCAATTCTTTTAACCCAAAGAGAAGGGTTATCCTTTCACCTAGGATAAAAGGTCTGTCTCACCAACACCTTGGTGAGCCCTCGATACGATGATCAGACTGTCTGTCTGCCTATCCCTGGCAGCCCTCGATACGATGATCGGTATGTCTGTCTGCCTATCCCCGGTAGCCCTCGATACGATGATCGGCACATTTGTCTGTCTATCCCCAGCAGCCCTCGATTTTTTAGGTAATTGGCACCTCTGTCTTTCAATCACTTGAAAGCCCTCGATATGATCATCGGACGCTCAAGGCAGATGAGAGAAGTCACAGTGTCTCTCTCTAGAATCTTGGTAGTTCATGAAGTCTCTTTATTCATTTCACCATACTTTCCTCAGCTTCAAATGACCTCTTATTTATAGGCCTCAGGTTCCAACAGTCATGTTGCCTCCAACGGTGATATTTCTCCGAAAAAACTCGGAGGGACTTGGACACCTGTCATCATAACGGTCATATTGAAACAGAAAGAATGACATCATTTTGATTAGTTTGTAACTAACTCAACGACATTGTATTGGTTAAAAAAGGATATATATTTTGATAAACAATGGTACGATTCATATGAAACAACTGCTTTTGACAAAGTACCAAAACAAGTAATGAACATCTGAACAGCAGAGTCAGTACGATACGATTGAGAGAGTCAGTACGATACGATTGACAGAGTCAGTATGGTACGATTGTCAGAGTCAGTACTATACGATTGACATAGTCAGTATGGTATGATTGACAGAGTCAGTATGATCAGTATTGTACGATACGATATGGTCAGTACGATCAACATTGTACGATATGATAAACATGATAGAAGACCATTGTAATTTCCAAAATATGATAGAATACATTTGTGATTTCCAAAACATGATATAGAAGTCAAAAGAGGACTTTTGACTCAACAATCTCCCCCTTTTTGGAAAGCACAACACATAAAGAAAATATAACAAGAAATACGTATCTCCCCCTGAGTTATTGGAAACTCTTCTGAATAAGAAATTGAATACAACTAACTCCCCCTTAGGTATGGACTTTCCTAAGGATTGTATTCGTAGATTTTTCTTAAGAGTGTTGTAAAGAATTCTCCCCCTTTATAAAACATTATCCCCTTTGTAAACATTCTCCCCCTTTTTGATTTACAAAAAGAAAGAAGTAATCTTGAATTGTCTGAAGGAGTTAGAAAAAAACACAAGACAATGGATAGAAGAAAATGATCATAAAAGTTATTACAAAACAAAGACAACTTTCAAAGGAAAACGAATACAAGTCATTTGTTTTCCCTTTCCTACTCCTTCTTTATGAGCTCATGAAGAATAGATTTCATCTTTTTGATTTCTTTCTTGTCTTCAAAAATAGATTCACCCTGAGTTCTGAGAAGTTCTTGTTGATCCGCAAAAATCTGATCTTGATTCTTTATAGTCTCCTCCTGGACTTTGATTACTTCTTCAAGGGTATCAATTCTGTTTTGCAAGTTCTTGTTATCTTTGGATAACACAGAATTTTTATTCTTCAACAAAACCATTTCATCTTTGAAAGATGAAACCTTTGAGAATTCAGATTGAAAAACATTCATTCTCTCTTGCAAATATTTCACTAAAGGAACATCGGCTCTTTGAGAAGACAAAAGATTCAACCTTTCAACTGTTTCTCTGTTAAGCTTATTGAAAGCAACTGCAAGCTCATTTGACAACCTTCTTATATCTTCAATATCTATTTCTTGATCATTGATTGAGCTCTCTGTTTTGTACGACCACTTGGTCATCTTATTGTAGGCCTTCTTATGCGCAACCGAACTTTCTAAAAGAACATTCATACCGGCTTCAACTGACAAAACTTTCTTCCTCAACTCTTTTACAGAGCCAAACTTCTTCTTTTGATTGTCAGTAATAAAATCGATTTTCCCTTCCAGCCTCGGGAAATAAGGAATGGTCTTCTCAACCCCTCTCAAAACATGAACAATGTAATCACTCTTCTTGAGAGAGATTGTATGTTTTGAATCAGTATCTTCATCGTACGATGCTAATTCATACGATCTTCTAGAGTCAACAACATGTTGTTTTCCTTTTTCTTTTTCTTTCTTCCTTCTTTCTTCTTCCACTTTTTCACTAATGACAACAACTTTATCAGTGTGAGAGGATTGATAAACTTTCTTTTCTTGAGATGACATTTTGTCTGGAGATCGTGCTTGATCGGCATGAGGAGTTTGTTGAACACCTTCACTCATCTTTTGAACCGATTACTCTCTACTCTTCTTTGAACTTTGAAGAAATTCTAAAAGAAAGTCTCCTTCTTCTTCTTCCACTTCTTCTATCTCTTCCATCACTTGTTTTTGTTTTCCTTTCTCAGGAAGACTCTATACGATGGGATCTTGATGCACTTCTGTGGTAAGTTGAGCACTAGCTTCCTCAACTTCTTTCAAGACTTTAGAGATATCAAAGTCTTGAGCCTTTCTTTTCAAAACAGTTTTCTTTTTCTTTTCAACCATAAGGGTTTCTTCTACCCTTATTCTTTCGGCAAAAGCCTCATCCGGGTCAAGTACGAACTTTGGATCACCTTCCTTTCTCTGTTCCTTATCCTTTCTCCATTTTTCTACAACCTCCATGTTGTACCTTGGCTTCTTATTAGGCTTTGAACTAGTTTGAGGATCAGACTTTTGAGTAACACTAGTAGATTGAATGTCTTTGGCTGGCATAGGTGCCGATTGATTCTGAGACAATTCAGCTTCTACATCTCTGACAAAAAGTTTTGAATTCTGATAAAAAAAACATTCAACTTCTTCATAGTACTTTTTCTAATCCAAAAGGGCTTCAAATCTATGGGGTTTCCTTTCAATGGAATGTTACAAAACTTCATACTTTAGAGAATGAACTTCGTAAGGATGGCTGGATACATAATCATTTGGGATTTAATCCCTCCTGTCTTGACATTCATAATGGTTTCAAAAACATACCCCATGAGATTTACTTTTCTCATATTCACAATATATTCAAGCATAAAGATATCAGAAACTTTCAGAGTTTCTCTATCCCCTTTCCTTGGGATAAGAAAACCTTGCATCCATAAAGTCACAAAACGATTGTCCGGTGAAAGATGAGACACTTTTCTCTTTTCTTCATTAATAATAAACAAAGACTTTTCATAATTTTCTCTATTAAACGTACCAACTTCCTCTGGTAGTTTGTGAGATAGATAGAAAGAATCCCCTTCTACAGAAACATTCAGAAAATGTGCCTCTTGTTTCACAGACATAGAAAAATTTTCTATCATATACAACAATATTGATAGTCATATCTTTGTCGAATGATACGGTTTTATAAAACCGACAAACTTCATCAAAGAGAACCGGATCTTGTTAAACATGTCTTTCAACACACAAATGTTCCCATCCTTGAAAGAGAATGATTCTTATGATTGTGTAATCATAAGAATCAAAAAAGTCCCGAGAAACTAACCTTTCTCTGTTAAAGTCTTTCTCTGTAAAAGTATTTGAATACATTTCGGCGGGAGTATTAGTAGAGGATTGAGACATAAAGATGATGCCAATGATAGATCGTAAGATGATTTAAAAACGGTGGAGCAGAGCTTCATCTCAAAACATGAAAAACCAATGTGGGTTTGGGGAGGGGGGCTATTTATAGGCAAAAAAGAGTGACCGTTGATCTTCTACGGTCAGGATTAGAGAAAAACAGATCAATGGTTAGGATTGAAAACGAAAAAGAAAAAAAAATGGAAAATACCTGCCAGAGAATGTAAGGTATTTGTTGGTTTTAGGATTAAAGAATACACAAACGTACGAAATAAAATAAAATAGAAGTATCAAACGACATGCCGATGGAAAACAATCTCGTTACCATGAACTGACAATACGATGGAAAACAATCTTATTACCATAAACTGACAATACGATGGAAAACAATCTTGTTACCATGAACTGACGATACGATGGAAAACAATCTCGTTACCATCATCGGTTAGTATGATGGAAAAGCAATTTGTTACCATCATCGGACAATACAATGGAAAAGAAATTGATTACCATCATCAGTCGATATGATGTAAAAGAAATTGATTACCATCATCGGTCGATATGATGGAAAAGAAATTGATTACCATCATAGGTCGATACGATGGAAAAGAAATTCATTACCATCATCGGTTGATACGATGGAAAAGAAATTCATTACCATCATCGGTTGATACGATGGAAAAGAAATTCATTACCATAATCAGTCGATATGATGGAAAATAAATTCATTACCATCATCGGTCGATACGATGGAAAAGAAATTCATTACCATCATAGGTCGATACGATTGAAAAGAAATTCATTACCATCATCGGTTGATAAGATGAAGTAAATATTAAGATAAAACTGTCAATACGATAAACAGAAAAGTAAATACACACATCCAAAGAGTAAATAGTTAAAGAACATAAGATAAAAAAACATAGAAAGAAATGTCCTCCCCCTTTCAAGAGGAGTTATTTACTGTAAGGATATTTGTAAAACATGAAGTAGATATGAATGATTATTTTACTGTAATCATTCCTAGATTTTGTTTTATAAACTCAAATCTATCGGAAGGTAATGGTTTTGTAAAAATGTCAGCAAGTTGTTCTTGCATTCCGATAAATTGTAAAATAATATCTACTTTTTGTGTGTGATCTCTAAGAAAGTGATGCCTAACATCTATGTGTTTTGCACGAGAGTGATGTGCTGGGTTCTTACTAAGAGCTATGGAACTTGTATTATCACAAAGAATTTGAGTTTTGGAGAAACTCAAACCATAGTCAGTGAGTGTGTGCTGCATCCACAATACTTGAGCACAACAACTTTCAGATACTACATTTTCAACTTCAGTAGTGGATAGTGCTACTGAGTGTTGTTTCTTACAGGACTAAGAAACCAAGGAATCTCCTAAGACCTTTAACAAACAAAACATTTGAGATAAGAACTTTTCCAAGAAAAACAATATTACCTATACTAACAATCTTTCCATGAGCATTATCTCTGAAGGTAACTTTTTCACCTTTTGTTTTGATAACCTTTTCAAAGAGATCTTTGTTTCCAGTCATGTGTCGAGAACAACCACTATCCACGTACCAAATATTCTTATTGGTACACTTATCATTTTCCTAAAAAAGCAACAATTAGTTTTTCGGAATCCAAACTTATTTGGATCCAGAAAGGTTAGATAAAATAATTTTAGGAATCCATATTTGTTTTGAAAAACGAGCTTTATGAAATCCTAAAGATTGAGTTTTGTTAAGAGAACAATCCCTTCTCCAGTGTCCACCACATTGACACTTAGAACAAAAATAGGTTTTTTGAGGAATAAAATAGTTGTTACTAAAAACCGGTTTGGAATAAGTATAACCTAGACCAGAATGATTTCTCAAAGGTCTAATTTGAGAATACATCCTGTCAAAGTTTTCTTTTCCATTAGTAATGTTTGACAAACATTTTTTCAAGGATAAAATATCTGACTTTAGTTTTAAAACCAAATTATTGTTTTCCAAAACATTTGAATTTGAACTAGAGTTAGACTCTAAAATATTTTTCTTTGAAATTACAGTTTCAAGATCCTTAGAAAGTTTATCCTTATCAGATTTAACTTTCTCAAGGGTTTTTAAAATACATTCAAAATCAGAAGTTTTCACATCAAGATCTTTAGAATGATCTGATACTTCTTTAGTCAAGATTGAAATTCTAGAATTTTCTTTTTCGAATCTCTTTTTGAGTTTAGAATTTTCATTTTCAAGTAATTTAGCAAATCCAGGGACCTCTTCAAAAGAAGGTAATGTATCATCCTCTGATGTTGAGGATTCATCATTTGAAGATTCATAATATCTATTATTAGTATAATTTGCATTTAAAGAGACATTTGTAATAGCTTCAGCATTATGTACCTTAGCCATAAGACAATGATCTTTAATTGGTAATCTGGCTAAGAGTCTGATATTCCTTTGTCCTGATGTCTCATATTCTGAAGAATCATCTGAGAAATCACTACCACTTGTACTCTGCGTATCGTTTGCTTTCAAGACATTCTGTGTCTTATAAAACATTTTCTTGTTTCTTTCAGAGTGTTTCTCCTTTCTATCTTTCCTTTTCAGTAAAGGAAAATCAGGCCTTATATGTCCTGCTTTCTTGCATTCATAACAAGTTACCACTGAATCATTCCTATCCTTCCTATCTTTCTTTTTGAATCTATATTGAAAGTATTTCTTTCCCACGATCTTATTCATCCTTCGAGCAAGATTGGCTAACTCATTATCCGAAATATTACAATCACTTGAATCAGATATAACAACTTTCTTGGATTTCTCCCTTGTAAGCCTTTCAGGTGTTTTAGCTTTAGATTCAAAGGCTACACTTCCATTCCCATTCTTCTTCTTGTTGAAATCAGCATCTCTCTTCATTCTTGTCTCATGCTGTAGAAGAGTTCCAAAGAGTTCATCAAGAGTAATCTGAGAAACTTTTCTATTTTCATCAATAGATATTCTTTTTAACTCCCATTCATTTGGCATTATATCTATAATCATATCAACAAGAGCTTCATCATCAAGACCTTTTTCACCCATATATTGTAAGCTGTTGACTATCGTCATAAACCTTTGTTTCAAATTACATACTGGCTCTCTATAAGGAAAAACAAATCCATGATACTCTGCTCGAAGCATTGCTCTCCTTGTTTCTATAACCTTGGATGTACCAAAATGAGTGACTTCTAATTTCTTCCAAATATAGTTGGCTGCTTCACATGATGATACCTGACTGTATATATTCCTGGTCATAGAGCATAACAAATTATTGTGTACCTTGTAATTCAGTTGATATTCTTGCTTCTCTTGGTTGGTGAAAGTACTGACTTCTTGGTCAGGAATTTTGTAACCTCCAGTAAGCATAATAAAATTGTCTACACAAGAATTGATAACGAAAGTCTTCATATGATCTCTCCAATACTCATAATCATTCCCATCAAAGATTGGTGGTCTAGAAGGATTCAGATTGTCTATTGACCCGATACTCATTCATGCCATCTAATACAACAAAACCTTTCCCACTCCACACGTTAGTGTAGTAAGTATTCAAGATAATAATATAAAAGAAATAAAGCTAGTAAAACAAATCAGTGGAAAACCTCCTCTGATACCAATTGTTGGATCGAATATGTAGATATGTATGTCTATTAGATAGTACAATACAAGAGGGGTGTGAATTGTAGGTTTAAAAACCTTTGAGTTTTAGCAACTAAGAGATTAGTTTAAAAGATCTTAGACTAATACAAATACAAACACCCACAATTATATTGAATATAAAAAGGTATGATGTAATGTAATACTAATGTAATGTAAAACAATTTTATTCAAGATGAACACAATAATCAGAGTAATACAAAGATGAATGATTCTACCTTAAAGCGTATAGAATCAATCAATACAATATGTAATAGAATGATTGTAATTGAAACAATTACAATTGAATATGGAAAGAAGAAAGGAAACAATAAAAATTCCTTTCTAATATAAGTAACATCGGAAATGTAAAATAATTAAAATTCTTTTAACCCAAAGAGAAGGGTTATCCTTTCACCTAGGATAAAAGGTCAGTCTCACCAACACCTTGGTGAGCCCTCGATACGATGATCAGACAGTCTGTCTGCCTATCCATGGAAGCCCTCGATACGATGATCGGTACATCTGTCTGCCTATCCCCGGCAGCCCTCGATACGATGATCTGCACGTCTGTCTGCCTATCCCCGGCAGCCCTCTATTTTGTAGGTAATCGGCACCTCTATCTTTCAATCACTTGAAAGCCCTCGATATGATAATCGGACACACAAGGCAGATGAGAGAAGTCACAGTGTCTCTCTCTAGAATCATGGTAGTTCATGAAGTCTCTTTATTCATTTCACCATACTTTCCTCAACATCAAATGACCTCCTATTTATAGGCCTCGGGTTCCAACGGTCATGTTGCCTCCAACGGTCATATTTCTCTGAAAAACTCGGAGGGACTTGGACACCTGTCATCATAATGGTCATATTGAAAAGGAAAGCACGACATCGTTTTGATTAGTTTGTAACTAACTCAATGACATCGTATTGGTTAATACATGATATATATATATATATTGATAAGTAATGGTACGATTCATATGAAACGAGTGCTTTTGACAAAGTACCAAAACAAGTAATGAACATCTGAATAGCAGAGTCAGTACGATACGATTGACAGAGTCAGTATGATACGATTGACAAAGTCAGTATGGTATGATTTTCAGAGTCAGTACGATACGATTGACATAGTCAGTATGGTACGATTGACAGAGTCAGTACGATCAGTATTTTACGATATGATATGGTCAGTACGATCAACATTGTACAATACGATAAACATGATAGAAGAAAATTGTAATTTCCAAAATATGATAGAATACATTTGTGATTTCCAAAACATGATATAGAAGTCAAAAGAGGACTTTTGACTCAACAACAATTACATACATATATTGTTTATACAGAGTGGAATAACTAATATTCTAATAATCAATGATTTAATTCAAGGGACATAAAATGGATATTATTTTTTGACATTCAATTACTGTCTATTCGTAAAATTACTAATGTCATAAGGGCTCTTCATCTGAGTTTTGTTTCATTGAGAAATGTATTATGTTAGGAAAATATTTATTTATATGATGTGTATCTAATATATATTTAATATTATGAATATTAAATTTAAGTATCTTTATGAATTTTAATGATTTATATGAACATCTTTCATCCATGGGGTTTATTAATCAATATTTACCAGATCAGTAAGGGTTTTTGTTAAAATATTGTTTCTACTGGGATTTTGTGTTCATAAATTATCCAATGATTAAAATTTATAATCTATATATCCAAAATATTATTTATTTTCTATTCATATTTGTGAAACTAAATATATTTTATTTATTTTTACTTTCATTTTCATCTCTTTATGTATTGAAGAGATTGAACGAATGCCTTTATGGAAACCTGATTTAATTATCTTTTTTCGGTTGAGAATATTCTAATCAATTTCCTTATTTTATGTAAATTATTTTTAGGAATTATGATAATATTATCAAAAAATTATTATTTTCATTTCATCCCATGTGTTATATTATATTAATTTAAAGGAATATTATTTTTTTGAACATGATAATAATAAATTTTTATGTAAAATATTAAAAAAAATTTTGTTTTAACATGAACCAAACATTGAATTTACCTTCCACCATTAATAATCTAATATATAATTCTTAATTAATATTTTTCCATGTTTATATTAATTTTTTTCATCTATAATAATTAATATATTATTTGATTTTAAATATTGGATTTAAAAATGATAATGGTATATATTTCAGAAAATATTAATTGGGATTTTTTAAAATATTTTTATCAATAAAAGAATTCATTGTTTATTCCTATGATTTACTATTGATATGATTTAATTGAACCATATTTATTATTTCATTTTATTTTTTATGTTTATGATGATTCAATTTTTATGGTACATGTTTTCATATCTTTGGTTAGGATTTTATGTAATGATAAATGTTTTAATGAAATTTGTGTACACATATGAAACAATTATGACTATGTGATGTATTTTTCTGTTATAAACCCAGTATGTGTGGTTATATTATTAAAAAAGATGGTTTTTTATGTTATATACCATGTATGTGAGTATCCTTAATATCACTGAAATTAATTTGATGATGATGACAGAGTTGAGAAACACATAAGAGATGATGGAGTTAATAAACTCCTTTGAGGTGATAGAGCTAACTTAATAGAATTTACTCCTAAGGGAATGATTTAAATGATGAGGTATTCATTTAATGTATCATAATTGGTTCACAATGATAGTATTAATAGTTATCCATGAATATCGATGTTATTTACTAATCTAATATGAGTTCCCTAAACTTATTTCTTATTATTACAATTAATTATCATGGATAATAGATTTTTATTAAATATTTTCACACTAATTTTGTATATATGTTGATTAATATTAATTTATTCCCTGATTCATGATTATAATATATGAGTTTTTTGGTATTATTTTCTAATTTAAATCTCATGTTCAAATTCCATTTGATTATATTTTTCTCACTTACAATCATTGATTGATATATATTATGGTTTCCATTATTGACTATATTATCTAATACTTTATTATGTTTAAATTAAACATGTTATAATGAAAATATTTATCTATGATACTCCTAAATTTTTTTACCGTTGATAAGAATGTAATGGAAAATGATAGTGACATTTTATGTGCTTGTATTTTATGAATCTTGGAATCCAATGACACTAAAACATTATAGTAATATCATGCTTCATAATGGTATGTAATTAATATTATGAAACAAATCATATTTTATGTATGTATGAAAAGTCTGGGATTCTAAATTTTGTATTTTGGGAAGGAATAATAATTTTTTGAAATAATAATGGGAAAATTTTAGTGAAAACCCCATTGAAAATATTTTTTTGAAGAACATCTGAGGTTATGGAAATTAATAGAGTGTAGATTCCATACAGAAATATATACATTCATGATTCTATATGTAGATATTGTTTTAGTGCTGATTAATCAAGGAGTAATAAATCCAAAAAAAATATTTTTGAGTATATCTCAGTCATAATTCTAGTACACGGTGAATTGGACATTATTTTGGGCCTAGTCTGACACACCCATGTGATATTTTTTAGATAATTCACATTTTCATTATGAACCATTATGAAGGATATGAATAGATAATGACTATTGATGTCCTAGGTTAAACCTAAGGATTCATCATTTGAAATGTTGGTGTCATGGTTTAGACATCATATGAATCATTTTTTGGATTAGAACATTACACAATACTATTTCTCACAATATTATATTTGTTTTAGTTAATGGATGGAAGTTGGATGAATCATGCTAATGCAAAATTTTGAAGATGATGTAGTGAATATAATTCCCTATGAGTATAAAAGAGGAACATCATTTTCTATTTAATATATAAAATAAAAAAATATATTGGGGAAATAATATAAAATACTAGGGCGTTATGATATATTTATTTTCCAATAAATTTAACCACTTTGATAGCTTATGATGCATGAAACTATATATTTAAATATATCATAATACTTTACTAAAATTTCATTTTGGAAACATTACCATTATAAAGTAGCAATTATGTTGGATGGTTCAAATAAAAATAGCTAACTTAAGAAAAATATATGGTTTACGAATGTATATAATAAATTCAATGGATACCAATTTATTAAAAAGAATCATTCAATATAAAAATAAATGCTTTCATAATAATATTATTTTTCTAAAAAAACTGTTTATTCACTCTTTGAACAGATAATTTAAAATTAGTTTTTTCAAAATTGATAATTTTTTTAAAATATAATTATTTCATAAATAATGTTTGGAAATTAACTTTGGGTGTATATTCTAGATTTGTAATAAAATATTATGTTTCTGACAATTTATGAAAAAATACTGATATTTTTTATGTAACTTTTCTTTAATTATTTAAAAAGATAACTTATATTACAATTATAATTGGTTATAATGTAAAGTTTGTTCAATTATATTAATATTCTAATAATTTAGGTTATTCTAATAAATCTATATTTAATTTTTATAAAAAATCATTGAAATGTTTTGAGAGTTTTTATTTTGAAAAACCATTTTTTTCTTACATATGTGCCTAATTATATATTTTATTCTACCACATTATTGAATTTAATTAAAAATATTTTATTACACATTTGGAATTTTTATATTTTGTATTATATAATAATATTATCTTAATTTTTTACCATAGTGAATATGGAAGAAAATAAAAAATAATTATCATGATTAAGGTAAAAATGAATTTAATAGGTGTAAAACTAAGATGATATGTTTTAAAAATGACAAAAACAAGTAAAAAATTATATGTGTGTATTTAGATTATATAACCTTTAATGTTATATAATTACTCATTCTGATGATTTTTTTTATTATAAAAATCTCTGAATCATTTTAGCATTTCAATAATTCAATGTGTGTCCTCTCCCCCACAATTAAAATATCACCCCTCTCTTCCCCAAATCACTCATCTATGATCATCTCGGTCATCTCGTAACTTTTCAAATATCTAACTTAATCACTTACCCATATCCTATAGTCATTTTCTAGATCACAAATCCAATCTCAGAAGGAATTGGGATAATCCTAAAGAGGATTCTTGAAGAAGAGGTAATGCTTTTAACTTTATGTTTTTTTATTTCTTCATATAACTCTATAAATTTTTCATGATTTATGATAATATAATAAATGTTTTATAGAATATATTTTTTATTTTTTATTGATAATTACATATATTTTCCTATTCTTTATTCAAATGTGAATAAAAATGGTTGATTGTGTGTATGATGAACTACCACATAGGGTCTGTGGTAATTTGTATTACATTACAACCATTGAAGGTTGGATATAATGATGAGATTAAAATATTTATATTATATTTTTTCTATTATTAAACTTATATATATTATATCACATATACCTTCCCACATTCCATCCCATGGGGGATATTATAATGTCAGTCGTGTGTATGATGCACTAGTGCCTCAAGAAGCACAGTGATTTTTTTCTTAGAATCTTTACATGGGCGGTACTAAGGTAAAAAGTAATGAATATGTGTGATATTATTTATACAACAATATTTATTTATATATAATATCAAATCAATCATATTACATTCCAATTTGTCAAAAATAATAACGTTACTCCTACGTACGTGTGGACTACTACCTCCACGATGAGATGTAAAAGGTTCTTCATTTTATTTTTACATAGACAGTAATAATGATGTATTTTACTAATATAAATGATATATATTCCATAATTAGAAACTATAAGGTTAATTATTATTATTTTATTTTATTTATATCCATCAAGAGAAAATAGAAACAACGTTCTTGCGTTTGTATGACCTACCATCTGCATGAATAATGTAATATATTTTCTATCCCAATTTTTGTTGATTAATATATATATATATATATATTTATTATATTTTAATATTATATCATTTTTTACATTGTATATAATAGGGATCCATGATCAAATTAAAATAAATATGAACACTAAATCAAAACATACATGAGAAACAAATCAATTATTAGGAGAAACAGCGATTTTTGAAAAAAAAATGTTAATTCATCATTGATAAAAGACCATATGTAAATATTATATGATATGAGGTAATATATTATTATTCTATATTATATTTAATAAACAATATTTATTATAATGGATTTTAAAAAACAAATAAAGGAAGACCGACCTAATGTTTGTGGTTTTACCGAAATTTACTTTCATTTAGGAATATTTTATTATAAATAACGTAATTTATTTTAGATGGATTATATAAGGAAATGTTTTCAAGAAATAATATGAATCCTTCAGACAACTTAGTATTTTATGTTTCAATTTTATTATTTCTTCCTAGGGGATTGGATGGGAATATGAATAGGGGAACGATTATCAAAACCCAATCACTTTCTACAGGGTTATATTAATTCAATTTTTTTGATATGATATGGATAGGTGAATTTAAATTTCATCAAACAATCCATTCATTGACTAAATCTCAAATTCAATGGTATAAATTTTCTATGGGTTTCTCATCTAACTTTTACTTCTATTAGACATATGTCCAATTAATGATTTATTCAATTTGTGTTCTGTATATATTACCCAATGGATTTCTAATATGATGAATCTATTTAACTTCATGTTATGAATGATTTTTTTAATGTTATTTCTTTCATGAGATTATAACTCAAAAGTTACCAATTTTGTAAGGGTTAATTTAACAACTTCAACAATATTTCATATTATTATGGTTTAACTCTCCCTTGGAGTATATTTTGATATTTCTGCCTTAATGTAAATCTATTCTCATCTCGTATAGTCATTAATGGTATTATTAAACTGATATTACCCTTATTTCACTATTTGGTACTTAAAGTTATTTAGAAAGTGTTTTTATGAAAATCAGACATTATTTCTCTCTACGATTTGAAATCTTTTTCTTCAAAATCTATGTTTTTAAAAAATATATTATCTAAATAATTGATATGATAAATTCTTACCCATTTTTTAATTTTTTTAAAAATAATTCTTAAGTAATATTCATGTTTCTTCCAAATAATACCCATTTAGAATTAATCTAAAATTATAAAGGAAACTTTTTTAAACTCATATGGGATGTAAAAAATTATTACCATCCTTACTAATCAATTCTTTAAATATTATATTACATGTATACATTTTTATAACGAAATAAATTTAGTTTCCTTTTTTTGAATGTTTTTTAAAAAGGTTATTTTTTATATGAAGAGAATATTTTCCCAAATATTGTTTTTAATGATATTTTTATGATATCTCTATTAAAAACAAAAAAATACTATATATTTAATAATTAATTGGTAAAATGTAGAAATGATACTGTCCTAATTATTTTTCTAGAAGGTTTATGATCAGTTTACTGTGATGTAAATTTTCTAGACCATTCACCATAATACTATTAATAATTTATTATTACGTTTACTAGTTGTGTAAATTATTATAATTTTATATTATTATTTGTAAATGTAAATTTTAATATTTGTTTTGTTTCACCAATTTATATTTAATATTTAATTGGACTTAGTAAGATATAGTTGGGGCCCTCTATAGTCCCTCAATGTATCAGTATGTCTCATTAAACAAACTATCATTGTTTTTTACTGATAGCTTACCAATATATGTAATATGATTTTCTATAGGGCCTTGTTGATTTTTTATGGTGTCAAAAAATATGAATGTCCTCAATATGATATTATTCATCGATTTCCACATGATTATTTGATTAGTTTGAATATCCATGGAATGTTTTCAAGCTAATTTGACTGTGTATATATCATTATTTGATCATTATATATTCCTACCATATTATGTTTGTGTTATTGATTCCATGTAAATTTTTAGTTAGTTACCATTTTATATTGATTAGTATATAATTATTTATAGATTCCATTATACGGATGGACTTTCTGAGCATTTTATCTCACCACTTTTTTAAGTTTGAACCCCTTTGACTCCTTGTTAATTATTATGATTGATATGAAGGGTTATCCTGGAGGAAATAATAATTCACCTGAACAGAAAACATTTTTTTCAATTATGTTTTCATATATAAAATGAGACTCATGTATATATCTAGCTACCAAAACACGTAAACCGTTATGCCCTTTGAGATGGGATTCCATGTATCTTATGAAATATAATAAAATAACCACTTACTCTGGGAAATTTATTTAAAATAATTAAAAGTTTATTTTATAGAGATTGTTGTAGAATCCATAAGATAAATATTTAAGAAACAATAGATCGAGGAAATCAACTCCATGATTGACATTGAAATATTTATTGAATAAAATAATTTTTTTAATATAGAGATATTGTGGTTTACCTAGAAATACATTCCAATCTGGATACAAAAAGTGGACATAGTTTTGGCACAAATGTTCCTCATGGTAATTAATATAAAATTGGAACATCATTATTGACTTATGGGTTACCCTGTATAAGAAAATGAGAATTAATACACACCTAGTTTTACAATCCTAAGAAATATTCATTGGATAATTGACATGGTCATTACAAAATATTATTGTGGACATGAATTGATGATAATGGTGAATAAACTATGTTATACGTTACATTAACCGAATAGAAAAGAATGTTCAATTATTTAGGGGAATACTAAATGATTCTTTATGACTATTTCATTTACCACTATGATTGGTGTTTTTCATACTATGATTTCTAGTTTTATTCATTGGATAAAACCAAAATGATGTGTCTAAATGATAAATGTGATATAAAATGCATTGATGATAAAAAAATTGGATAATGACTAGAGTGAAATATATTGTGATTATGCCTAATAAATTATGTGAAAATATTATTACCAACGTGTATATTAAACATATCTCAGAGTCACCAAAGAACATAATGATATAGCTATCTATTATAATGAGTGAGAGAGACCATGGGGGATAGAAGGATCAATTTAATTCATGTCATAAATGTGGAAGTTGACATCTATTATATTTTAGCAAAGGAATGGTAAATTGTTTTATGTGTGGAAGATATGTGCATAATTTAATTAATTACCAAAGAATATATTTTAGTATGATTGAATGGAATAAATTTTATCATAGGGATCAATTTGTATTTTTTTGTCTTGATAGTGGGAAACCATGTCCTCATCCATGTCAATTTCCTATTTTAATGTTTATACTCAGGGTAGGACCTATGTTTAAGTAAAATAGTTTAATTACTCGTGTATTTGGATTCCAAAATTAATTTATACAAGTAAATTATCAGTAATATTCTCAATACATATAAGGATTATATTCCAGTATTTTTTCTATAAGGATTCAAAGAACCATGTTGAATTGTTCTAGGAAAACTCATTTAGTGGAATGATGAAATTTGTTTTGTAAAACACATGAATAAGGTAATAGATCCCATAGTTTGTTCTCTATTTTAAAAAAATAATGATAAATAGATTTCTAATTTATTATATTTCTGACCATGAATTTAATTTTATTTAATGGTTTAAATAATATTTTTTGAGAGTTTCCTTTATTTGTGGATATATGGAAAATATTCAACAATATGAGTTTTTCTTCATGTAAGACTGCATGTTTTAATTAATTTTTTATAGTGGTCAAGGTTTTCAATTATCAATTATGTCACATTAAGAGATAAATTATATTGGTTTTTATTTGATGTTTTTCTTGATTTAAAAACTTTAGTGACTGTTATTCTAATGTTAGGGCCTATATATTTAGGAAAATATGTTTTTTGATGAGTCAAAAAAGTTAACTATCTATTTATTGGATTAAGTTGATCTTTGGGGTCACTTTTGACACATCGAGTTAATGTACTATATTTCAAAACATGATACAATCATATAGGGATGGGAAAATTCATAGAGATCGTTGGAAGAGTTTTCAATCTATTATAGATGTTACAATTCATTAAAATATATTTTGAGGTATTCATGACTGAAAAAAATCAATTTTGGGTATTAATTTCATAGAATAAGAGAAGAAATTTAAATTGATAAAGTATTATCCAAAAAATAAAATAGTTCCTATAAAAGTTTGATATATCACATAATAAAATTTTCTTATATACTAAAACGGTAAAATAATTCTCAAATTTAGGAAATGGATCTTGAAAAACTGTTCTCATATTACCTATATATCTGATGAATCAGATAGACAATTAATTAAATATATATTTAATATTTTTAGGTCATTAAATTAATATTTATCATTCATTTTATTATTATTGATGATCAATATCACTCCCTATAAATATTTACATTTATCTTCCATGTATATATCTCTACATCCCAATAATGATATCCAACATTAAATCCTAAATATGTCTTATTCATGATGACCATTTTAAATACCTTTTATAGAATAAAAATTTTGTTTTATAAAAAGTTTTAACAAATTTTCTTTCCAAAAACATATTTTCATATTAAAAATACATAATTTATGAGATCGTGAAGTAACGATGAGGGAAAAAATTATTTAATGATGTAGAATGTAATTCCCAAATATTTTAGAATAGGAAAATCAAATTCAAATGAGTATATGAAATGAAACACCATTATTTGGAAATAATGAAACACACCATGACATTTTTATATATTTACTTTTTTTAATAAATTTAATCACTTTGATAACTTATAATGAATGTAATGATGGGTTTAAATGTAATGTAGTACTATATCAGAATATAACTATCTAAACATAAGAATTATAACTTAGTATTTATGTTCGTTGGAATTAATAAGAACAACAAAATTCATAAAATATATGATTTAAAAAATGTATACAATAAACTCAAGGGTTATATAAATATTATAAAAATAATAATAACTATTCTAAGTAAGATATTTTTTTGAAAATATTTATTTTTCTAAAAGGTGATTTAGTATCACTATGTGCACATTATTTGAAATCACATACGACCAATTTATTGACATTTATTGAAAATAACAGACATAATTTTGTAAATTTAAATGTAAATATAATATATGGGTGATTTTTTGTTCAGTTTTCTTAAAATATTATTTTTTTGAAAGATAATGAAATATAATTATTTTTAATGAAAAATGAATTCTAATATAAAATATTTATAACGATGTATTATATATAAAATTTTTTAATGAAAAAATAGTTCAATTATATCAGAATTCAACTAATTTATGTTATTTAAATAATTTTCATAATGGATTTAAATATAAGTATTTCTAATTAATTTAGTCTTTTTCTTTTGGAAAATCGTTTTTTCGATTCCTCTATGGGTTTATTCTTCAATTTAAATATCCACTTATTTGAATTTAATTTTTAGAACTGTATTCAATATTTAAAATAATAATTATCTATTTTTATTTAATATGTTCATCATATTTTTTTACCAAAATGAATTTTGAAATTAGTGAAAATGTGTTTATAATGTTGGTAGGGGGGGATAAAATAAAAAGATAAGTGTTTAAATGAACTAAAACTTTTTAAAACCCATTTAATATATATATTTATAACTTATCAACTCTAAGGATCACAATTTATTCCTTCTGAAATATTTTTACATGTGAAAAAATTTGGTATCATGTTATCTTTTAAAAAATTCCATGTGTGTCATCTCCACCAATTATAAATATCCAAATATTTCCCTCTCATATTTAACCTTAAAAATGAAATATATTAGAAACTAAATGACGAAATATCTTCCTTACGTCCCTCCTCACATCCAATAAGAATTGGATAAATCAAAATCTAATATTGGTCGGGTTTAGGTTAATCCTATTGTTGTTTCTAAAATAAGAGTTAATGTTTTTTACAATCCATTTTCAATTTACATCATCATGTAACATCATCTAATATTTATTATTTATGATATAATAATATAAAAAGTATATTATATATACTTATTTTCAATTATGTTTACTTAATTACCTATATTTTTCTCTTCTTCTTTCGGAGGGTGAATGAAACTTTCAATCGTGTATATGGTAGACTATCGCCTATATAACCTATGAATTTTTTTCCCATATATAGAGTTCATGGTGGGTATAATTTTGGATTTAACATATATATATTATATCTGTGAAATTATTATACTAATAAAATTTTTATATCACACATATATTATATAATTCGTTTTTGTGGGGATACAATATTATGGCTCATGTGTATGGCAGACTACCGCCCCACGAAGATATGTGATTAATTTCTCATTCATGAATTAAAAAAATTATAGTAAGGATAAAATTGATGAAAATAGTTGATATCTATAACATAAAAATACTTATTTAAATATAACATCAAACCTAACTTCATACCATATGATCTATCAAAAAATAACTATGTCGCTCATGCGTACATGTGAACTACCTCTTCTACGTAGCGACGTGAAGTGTTTTTAATTTTATTTTTTAGATCGATGGAAACAAATATATATTTTACTAATATAAATTATATATAGGACATAATAATTAATTAAAATAGGTTAATTAATAATTATTTCTCTTTCGTCACATCCAATGAGAGAAAATGGAAACAATTTTCCAAAACATGTATGAATACCATCTATATTAACTATGTAATCTATTTATAATACCTATATTCAATGGATTAATATAAAAACATAAATAATTAATATATATTATTTTCAAATAATAATTAAAATTTTGTAAATTAAGGTTCCATGATCTTAAGATACATGATAAACCTAGATGGTATTATGTGAACGAGTGATTCCAAAAATAATTATTATGATAAGTGTGATAAAATATCATCAGTAAATTATATATGATATAATATATATTATTATTATTTCATATTTGATTTATAACAAACAAAAAATAGTTTTTAGGAGTTTTAAACACGCATGAAGGATGTCCGACTAAAGGTACGAGATTTCATCTCAATTTATTTTCATTAAGGAATATTTTATTTTTTCACCCAATTTCTTTTATATTGTTTATATACTAACCAATTTAAATGTAATAACAATAATACTTTATAAATCATGTAATATTAAGTTTCAATTTAAATAATATCATTAAATGATCATTTGATTTAATGTTACTATTTAGTAATGATTTTCACAAATCAATTACTTTTCGTTGGGTTATATTACTTCCTCAATGTAATTTATTTTATATGATTATGTGTGTAATTATGTTTTATTATATTATATTTTATTTACAAAATTTTTATGATTATGTAAATTTTATACCCACAATAAATTCATTAATTAATTGTACAATTCAATATTATGACACTTGTAAAAGATTCCCATCTCACTTTTACTTCATTGAGACGTCTATCATATTCCCCAATTATTCATTTTGGTTAGTGTATACACTACCTGCACCTGCAAATCATTTTTTTTAATTTTATAAAAGATGGTTTATGGGTGACTGGTGCCCAACATACAACGCCAAAGCATTACAACAGAAACCAAAACAACAAACATACAAAACCAACATAGAGTTAAACATCATAATAACCACAATCGTCCCCATATCCCAAACATGATTCGTCTTCTCCTATAGCTGATTCCCATTCTGGGTTTCTCCAAAAAATAGCACTTTGAACCAGATTGCCAAGTGTTTCCAAATTATTCATAACCGATGCTGCCTTCTTAACCCCGCATCCCTTTTTGACTACGAGAACCACCTAGCTATTCCTTTTAGAAACAGACCTTGTCTACATTGGCCTTGGGATATATGAGTAGTCTCTTCTTGGCCTCCTTGATGAGGTTGCAGATGGGGGTTTATCTCCAACAGACCCTTTCTCGATCCCATCTTGAGCAATATCTCTAAAAGAGATCTTGTCAGGGGGAATCCAGTTCTCCTTTTCTCCCCTAAATTTCTTCTTCCCCTCCCCGGCTTGATCCTTGAACCTAGCAACAGGACCTCTAGCAGAAACGCTCAGCCGCTGTTCAGCATGAATACCTTCTGCCAAGTGTTTTCGCCCTTCCTGCTCAGCAGTTTCCTCAGGGCCTGCCACCGGTTCCAGCCCCAAACAACCCCCCATGCTTATTCTCCTCCAACAAAACATCACCCTCGCCCCCTGAAAGGGCCTCCTCGTCCAGAACCTCAGCCACCTTACCCTCTGGCAGGACATCAAACCTGTTATTCAAATCCATAAAAGGCTTTTCCAAAGGATCCATGACTTTAATCGGTCTGGGCATGTTAACCACCTTCAGAGTACTGTCTTCCCACTCCTTCCCAACATGTTCCGGTCCCGTGGTGATAGGAGACCAAACAGCTCCCGCCTCATCCCTGTTCATCCCAATGCTGGTGTTTCCAATTGATTGATCAACCTCCATGGCAATAACACTAGAACCAGAGCCGAGGTGATCCCCTACGGACTGATTCCTATGAGGATCCCTCCCTATTTCAGCAACCCCCTTCATCTTTGAATCCCAACCCATCCTCGAAACATTACCCAGTTCAGTGTAATGTATACCCTCCTCAGAGCTTGTCCTCACCTCTTTCCCATTGTGACCATCCCTTCTCACACGACAAACTTCAGTCGAATGTCCTAACTGCTTGCAGCAGCCACAAAAATCCATCCAAATTTCATAAAAAACCCTCTGCTTATATCTGTACTCCTCCCCAATTGTAATCCAAATATACTCAAAAGGGGCACGCGAAGAATCCATTTCAACACACACTCTTGGATTTACCGGATGGAAGATCGCTTCTGTGCGGTAATCGGAACAAAGTTATCTTCCAAACATGTTTCCCAGTAAACAAATAAATGATGGATTTTGAAATGGTAAAGGTAAATTAGGAAAACTAACCCAAACCACAATGGAGGGGGAATCCCGGATCTTATGTAGATCGAACGACCATCGCAGGAGCATAAAATGGATGCCTTTGAAATTACGAGGCGCCCTAGCCCACACCTGGATGAGGTCTGCCTCAGACTCAAATCGAATCATGATTTTCTTGCTATCCAATAAACCCACTACCGCACGTTCATGAAGATCCCACGAACCAAATAAAAAACGATCGAAATCATCCACCGAAGGTCTTCTGTTCTTGAAACAATCCACCAAGGTCAGATTCAGCATGGCCAAAGACTCCGTGAACTCAGAAATCGAGAGAGGAAGGTTCAGTGTTCCATCGATTAGGTCAGGCACCTTAGGGTTAATCAATGCTTTCGGAAAATAATGAAGATATTCTGGGTTTGAAAACGACAGGAATGACCGAGCTCTCTCGTGAGACGGAAAATCCCCCTCCCCCATCAGGGGGGAGGAGCCGGCGTCGTGGCCGCCGTCGTCACCAGAAGGAAGAGAGCGTCTCTAGGTATTTCTTAGGGGATATATTTGATATTTATATAATTAAATAAATATATTTTCTTCTATTATCATTATTAATGACATTCATAAATTAATATCAAAATTTTCTTCCTCTTTTGTTCTTATAATGAGTGGGAAAATGTTTCGATAATAATGAAACTTTATTTCTCCCTTTAGGATGAATTCCATTTTCATTCAAATAATTGTTTTATATATGAATTTAGAAAATTATTTAATACTATAAAAATGATTTATTCAATAAACTTTTAATAATTTTTTTTGTTTTTTTAATTATGGTAGCCTTCAATTTTTTCTTAACAAATCCCATTTAAATTTTATTTAAAATGTGAATAGGGACTTTTTTTAAATTACATGACATGTAAAAAATTTCCTTCTATAATAAACAATGAATATTTTAAATGTTATTCAAGAAGTTTGAAATTTTATATTCAATGCATATTATTTTTAAATCCAATTTAGTACATTTATATTTCAAAAGAATTTTTAAAAATAAAGAGGATATTTTTCACAAGAATGTTTTTAATGGGGGTTTAGGGTACTTTTATTCATCAATGAAAAAATTTCTTCATTTTAAATTTTTCTCCATTGGGAATATGTTTTAATCATACAGGAATTTCTTTTTATCTATATGGTGTATTATTAGTTGACATGGTTGTACAATTTTGATACCATTATCTATATTACATTAAATAGTTTTTGATATTTTTATTTATTAGGTAAGATTATCAAATTTCATATCAATGTTTTTAAATATGAATAATTATGTTTATAATGTTTAACCCCTTAAATATGAGGAATAAATTGGATTAATTATGTTATAAGAAGGACCCACTTTAGTCCGTTGATGAATCAGTGGGTCTAATGATACAAACTAGCTTGCGTCTCTTGATGTGGCCTTACCAATTTTTGAAATATATCTTAGAATAAAGCCTTGATGATATTGTCATGAATTATAGGATTAAGAAATCCCACATTATGATATTATCCATTGATTTCCATGAGATTGTTCTATTAATTAGAATATTCATTAAAATGTTTGAAGCTCATGTGATTACATAAATGTAATTTTTTGATCATTATTATTCCTTCCCTATTATTTCATGTAATTTATTAAATGGAACATGTTTTATTTATTAAACATTCTATATGGGTTCTGATGTATTTTTTATTAGATTCCTCTTTACTCATACCATTTCTAAGAAATTCATCACCCCTTTTTTTATGTTTCATTCCCAAAATTTACAATATGTATATGATGAATGATATCCAAGGTTCTGTTAGAGGAAATAATGATTTTCTTGATGAAAATAAATTATTTTACATAATATTTACATTTTCAAAATATGATTCAATTGTATATATATATAGTTGTTAGGATGGTATGTGACTGAGTATGATATAATCTATAATACAAAACGTAGGATTGAAATAAGAAAAAGATTCTCAGATACATGAGAGGGGTGAATTGTACCTTTTAAAAATTCTCTTAGGAAATTTTAAGGATGGTAATGTTTAAAAAGGTTAAACAAGATAATTCCAAAGACCTATATAAGTTGTAAAGACATTCTAGATTCCAGAAAAGTAATTTCGAAAATGAAACTTATCAAAAGTTACAATGATTAATATTCTACCTTAAAGCATATAGAATCTAACCATATCATAGTACAAGGGTGAGGAAGTATAAGATAGTATACATTATCTAACAATACAAAATGTAGTGAAAAAACTTGTAACAAAAACAAGTAACAAGTAATAAGTCATTTAACCCAAAGAGAAGGGTATCCAACAACCTTGGATAAAGGTCCCTTGATTTATACTATGAAGAATGTTTGTTCTACCCCACCAGGGTAAGCCCTCAATATGAAGATCGAAGTCTGACTTTCTATCCCCGCAAGACCTCAACTATCAGGTAGTCGACACCTCTGTCATCCTCATCAAGGAAGCCCTCAATATTAAGGTGTTGGAACCTCTGTCTTACTATCCCTGGAATCCCTCGATTGTACACAACAACAATCAGAGTCGCACGAAGAAAATCTGCACAAGGAAAAGTTTGAACAAGCCGTTCAAACTTTCTACATGAAGCTTAAGAGTTGATAAGAGTCTCTCTCTCTCTAGAAATCACTTCAGGAAGTTCGGATCCCCAAAAATTACAAAAGTGTCAAGAACATTCAAATGAGCTCTTATTTATAGGTGAACCTATAACGGTCGGCTACATCCTCCGATGGTCAAAGTTTTCCGTGAATTTTAGAGGGACATGTACACGTGTCACTCAAACAATGAATAGTCTATAACTGAAAGCATGACATCATTTTTGAATAAAACAAGTGTAAGAATAACTACACTGATATTAGGAATGGAGAAAATGAATGTTTGGGGTGTACTAAGTAAAAAGTTTGGAGTGTAGGAGAAAATGAATTCGGAGCCTGTAGTACTAAGATATTCAGATTCTGTTTTGTAGGAATTTGGAATCTGAATTTTCTAGAAATATGGAGTCTAAATTTCACGGAAATCTAGAGTCTGGTTTCAGTAGAATTCGGAACTAGAACATACGAAGTTCAGAGTCAAAGTTCATGGGAATTCATAGTCAGAACTCATAAGAGTTTGGAGTCTGAATTCAGAGAACTCAGAGTCAGAACATAGACAAGTTCGTAATCAGAATTCATAATAAGAATTCATCATCAGAATTCATCATCAGATTTCGTAATGAGAATTCGTAATAAGAATTCATTATCAGAATTCATAATGAGAATTCATAATCAGAATTCATCACCAGAATTCGTAATGAGAATTCATAATCAGAATTCATCATCAGAATTTGTGGTTAGAACTTTATATAAGTTTGTAATCAGAATTCAGAGTTGGACTTTATAAAAGTTCGTAACAGGGAATTCGAAGTAGAACTTCAGAAAAGTTCATAACAGGAATTCGGATCCAAAAATAGAATAACACATATCTAAGTATTATATGATCCCGAGGTTTTAGAAATGAATCTGATTTTCATACTTAGGAAAAATATTGATATAAATAATAAAAACAAGGTAGAGGTAAATTTCTGTTAGGAAGGAATTTTTCCTTATAGAAGTAAAACATGGGTAAAATATGATTTTCCTTAAATTAAGGTGTTTGTGATTTTCAAAACAAGATGAATGATAAAGTCATAAGGAAAGCCTTAACGACTTTACAATATCCCCCTTGAATTAAGGAATGGAAAAAAGTCATAAGGAAATCCTTATTGACTCAACAATCACCCCCCTTTTTGGAAATCACAAACATCCTTACGAAAAAGAATGTAAGGACATAGAATAAATTTCTCGACTTTGAAATTAAAGCTTATCTCCATTTGTTTATGAACAATGGTGAATATGACTAACTCCCCATTAAGATTTGGAACTCTAAGGATTGTATTATAGATTTTTGAAATGAGAAATTTCATTTGTATATAGAAACCTTCATAATGAGAACCCCCCCTTACGTAAGGATAGTTCTTCTTAACATATAAGTTTTTCTTCTCTTTTTTAGATTTATTTTTCCATATCCCCCTTTGTTATTTTCAAAAAGAATTTGATGGAATGGAAAAACTATAAAGTACCTAAAACATTAGTAAAGACATATAAACAACACAAGAATCGACATTTTCATTAAGATTGAAAGTATTAGTACAAGGGAAAAATACATCAAAAGATTGGAGTGGTATATTTTGTTTATTTTTCGTTGGGAATTAGCATTTTGACAATGGTCTTCAACTTCTTCAACTCTTTTTGATCTTCCTCAGCTTGATTTTATAATGCCTTGATCCTGTCCTCCTGAGCCTTCAGGACCTCTACCATATCCTTCATGGCCTCTTCTTGATCCTTCAGCAATTCTTCTTGCTTTAAAAGATTCTCTTCGATCTCAATCTGGAGATCTCTTTCCCCCTTCCATCATTGAGCAACAGAGTTAAGCATACCATTCAGATCTCTCACCTGTTGATTCCGAGAATTTTTCTCAAGGGTCAACATTTCCTAAAAACTGTTTGAAATATTCTTCATCTCGGTATCCTCAGTATCAAAAGCTTCTTTTACATCATTCTAAAATTGATCAAGCTCTGCCATATCTTCATCAATTTTCTTTGACCATAGAGTCATTTTGATACAAGAAATTATGTGGACCTCATAATTGATAAGAAAATGCTTATGTTCTTCCTCAATCATTACACATTTATCCATCACTATTGATACAGATTCTGACTTCTGATTCAATCTGGGCTGAAGCATCTGGCATCTGGAGTCTATTGTAGGAAAGATCAAAATTGTTTCTACCAACTTCTTCAGGGACTGAACAAAAAAATCATGTCCCAATGCAGATGATTCCAAATCTGACACTTTACTAGGAGATTATTTTTCTTCTCTTTCCACCAGTTTCCTCTTAGAAGACCCTATACCTTCCATCTTACTTATGATATCATTCGTTGGGGTGTCAATAAGCACTTTCTTACCGTTGCTAACTTTCGGTATGGCTTCCTCATAAGGATATTCCTTCTCACTCTCGAAAAGTTGTACAATTTTGTCTTTATCCACTTTCTATTTTCCTTCCCCAGCTTCAACATCCTCAGGGAGGAGAAAGTAATGATAATGAATTTATTCTTCAGATAGCTTGTTTACCTCTTCTTCATATCCCTTCTCATCATCTCCCGAAGTAGAAATATTTGAGGATACGGCTTGAGAAGTCTAGATTGAAATCTTTTCAGATGGGGTTCCCTTATCTTGATATTCTTCAACTTGTTTAATTATATCATCTGAGCTACCACTCATCTCATCTTGTTGGACTTCCTCCATAGTTTTGTGAACAACATCAATCACTTCTTTCTCAACATATTTTTCTTTGGAATTTTCCGAAATCCTCTTACCTAGATTCTCAGGCAACTATTCCACCAGAAAAGACTTCGACACTGGAAAATTCTTGGAAGAAATTTCAGCATCCATCAAAAGTGATTGAAAAATTTCAACCTCTGTCATCTTCTTCTTCAACTTCTTTTCCTTGGCCTGCTTCTCTAGCTCATCAGCAACTTTTTCTTTTAAGGCCTTATCCTCACTAGGATCCAAACCGAACTATGGCTTCTTTGTTTTTCTACTTTTCTTGTCTTCCCTACACTTTTCCACTACCTCATCCGGGTATGCCTTCTGTGTCTTAGGTTTGGGAGGTGCGGACAGATATTCATTGGTTTTAGGAGTTTTACCCTGAGCTTCCAATTCCTTCAGCTTTCTTTTCTTACCGGCATTCTTTGAGGGTTCAGCCTTTTAATCATTTTCTGGATTGGCTTCTTCCTCCTCCTCTAGCAGATCATAGAACACTCCTGACTGTTTTGAAAAACCTACATTCATCCTCTTAAGGGTGTAATCACTTATTAGCATCACCATTCAATTTCTCACCTTCGAGCTACATGGGATCTTGAAAGACTCAAGACACCGAACTATCAGCTTTGAGAGCAATGCTGGGAACATAATGATTTGATCTCTAAGATTTCCACTCTTTATGTTCTGAATTGAAATGAGAATATGTCTCATGAGATTCACCTTTCATAGATTTACCAAAAAATCTAGATTATACATATCACTCTTCTTGAGTGTATCCTTATCACCCTTCCTCGGAACAATAAGACCGTGAACCCATAATTGTAGAATCCGATTAATTGTTGAAATATGGGAAATCTTATTTGATGTCTTAATATCAGAAAGTCCAAGGCATTCCATGGCATTCTCCTTGACAAAAATTTCTTGAACCTCTGGGAGCTTGTGTGAGTAAAACTCAGCTTCCCCTTCATATGCCAGCCCCACCAATCTTTCAGCCTTCATGTAAGAAAGTTTGTAAGTCTTCCCATAACTCTTAAAGGATAATTTTTTCCACCCTCTTCCTTGAAGAAGAAAACTGATTCATAGAATTCAATGAAAAGATCCTGATAAACTACATCAGCAGCTGCCATCATAGAAATAGCTATAATTTCCCAACCATTTATCCTGATATTCATGGAAATAAGAGAGTCATATTTATTGAAGAAATTTGGGTGTACCAACCTCTCCCTATAAATCTGCCACTCCGAGATTGGATTGACTGAAGAAATATCCTGAGAAGGGGCTTCTGCAGACATTCGGACTGAGCACTTATGAAGATTCAGAATGGTCTTAAGAATTGAGGCAAGGCTTCGAGATTCAAGATCGTGGAAAACCGATGTGGGACACCATTGGGGGTCCCCTTTATATAGGCGGTGGTGGTGACCTTTCAACTCCCAAAATTAATCTAATGGTTGAAAAACTCTTTGATCTGATCTGACAATTGAAAACATACCTGGAAAGAAATCATGAATCCAATCATTTGAGGTTTTAAGAAAAAAATTCGGATTTAAGAAGAAACGAATCCAAAATATTAAAATAAAATACCAAGAAGTAAAAATTACTATGAAAACTTAAGTAAGGAAGTCATACCTTTCAGATTTGCTAGGATGTTTATTCTTAATAGGTGATATTTTTCTTGATGAAAATTTGAGTATGAAGAAATCACTATGAAAAACATACTATGAAAAACTTACTATGAAAAACTTAAGATCTAAAAGTTTTATTGAAAAGAGTTTGAGTACAAAACTTTATTATGAGAATTTCATTACGAAAATGTCTGGTACGAAAATTTCTAGTATGAAAATTTCAAAAACAAACTGCCAAAATTTTGAGTACAAAAAAAAATTTCATTACAAAAATTCCAAGTACGGAAAAATCTCATTACGAATGTTGCAGTTCCGGAAAATTCCATTACGAAAAGTTAAGGTATGAATAATTCCATTACGAAACTTCAGTTTTGAAAATTTCATTACGAAAATTTTCAGTTCTGAAAATTTCCTTAGGAAAATTATTTATTAAAAAAATTTAATTATGAAATTTTTTTGACAAGCTAACTATGAAAAATATGAAAAACATCATTACGAAAAACATGTAAAACTTCTTTATGAAAATTTTTACAAAAATCAGCTGCGAAAAACTTTTGTAAAACTAACTACGAAAATTTTCATTATGAAAATTTTGAAAAACATCAATAAGTGATGTACTCCCCCTATAAAAAGGAGTTTATTACTGTAAAGATAATGGTTGAACAGATAGTTAATAAAGGAATATTACATCATGGTTATCATTCATAACTTCTGTTTAATGTATTCAAATCTATCGGAAGGTAAATATTTTGTCAAAATATCAGCTAGTTGATCTTGCATTCCAATAAATTGAAGAATTTTATATCTTTTTAGTGTGTTATCCCTAAAAAAGTGACACCTAATGTCTATGTGCTTTGCACGATAGTGATGTTCAGGGTTTTACTAAGGGAAATGCCACTTGTGTTATCACACAAAATTTGAGTCGTAGTAAAACTCAAGCCATAGACTGTGTGTGTGTTGCATCCACAACACTTGAGCACAATAACTTCCAACTGGTACATATTCAGCTTCAGCAGTGGAGAGTGCTATAGAATGTTCCTTCTTGCAAGGCCAAGAAACTAATTAATCTCTTAATAAATGTCAATTTCCTGATGTACTCTTTCTATCCATTCTACATCCACCAAAGTCAGCATCTAAAAAGTTTTTTAAGACAAAATCATTTCCTGAAGTATAAAATAGTCCTAAATACATGGTTCCCTTTAAATAGAGAAAAATTATTTTCACTACCTTTAAATGAGATTCCTTATGATTGGATTGATATCTTGCATGTAAGCATACTGAAAACATTAAGTCTGGTCGACTAGCTATCAAGTAAAGTAAACTTCCTATCATACCTCTAAAATATGTTTGATCTACTGGTTTCCTAGCTTCATCAAGATCAAGTGTGTTTGATGTACTGATGGGAGTACTTACACTCTTAGTGTTGTCATGTCCATAATTTTTAAGAAGATATTTAATATACTTATGTTGGGATATATAGATTCCTTCTAGTTTTTGTGAAATTTTAAAACCAAGGAAAAATGTAAACTCACCCATCATACACATTTCATACTCAGATTTCATTAGATCCGCAAAAGAATCAGTTATGGATTGCTGAGTTGAACCAAATATAATGTCATCAAAATAAATTTGAACAATCAAAAAAAATTCTTATCTTTCTTTATAAAAGGGGTTGGATCTGCATTTCCCTTAACATAGTTATTTTGAAGCAAAAATCCTATAAGTCTAGCATACCAGGCTCGAGGGGCTTGTTTAAGGCCATAAAAAACTTTGGTAAGTCTAAAAACATGATTAGGATATTTTGTGTCTTTAAATCCAGGAGGTTGTTCAACAAAAACTTCTTCTTGAACATAACCATTAAGGAAATCACATTTCACATCCATTTGAAAAAGTTTGAAATTGGTGAATGTTGCAAAGGCAAGTAAAATATGAATAGATTCATGTCTAGATACTGGAGCATAGGTTTCTTCATAGTATATTCCTTCTTGTTGATTATAGACTTTAGAAACTAATATAGCTCTATTTCTAATAATGACTCCATTTTCATCACACTTATTTCTGAAGACCCATTTTACTCCAATTACAGTAGTTTCTATAGGTCTTTCAACCAAGGTCCAGACTTTATTCCTTTCAAATTCATTTTGTTAATCTTGAATGGCTTTAATCCAATCATCATCACCTAAAGCTTCATTAGTACTCTTTGGTTCCAATTGGGAAAAGAATGATGGATGTTCTATTTCATTTATTAAGGAAATTCTAGTCCTTACAGGTTGATTGACATCACCCATGATGCTATCACTGGGATGATTCTTTAGAAACAACTGTTTTGGGTTTTTTAAAACCTGTTCATCAATATAGGGTATGAAATCGTCTGGGGTAAATGTTTCAGAAGTATCTTCTTGAACATTTTCCTTATCAAAAGGATCTTCTGTCATAGGTTGATAATCAGTTTTTGAAAACACATCCGAGGATGGAGATTGAGGTCATTTAAAAACAAAAGGATCAGTTTCATTAAATTTAACATGTACTGTCTCTTCAATAGTATAAGTGTTTTTGTTGAAAACTCTATATGCCTTTGAAGTTGTGGATTTTGCTTAAAAAATTCCATCATCAGATTTCGGTGATAGTTTATGTAAATTATCTTTAGTATTCATAATGATTACCTTGCAACCAAAAACCATAAAGTAATAAAGTCTAGGTTTTCTACCATTCCATAACTCATGAAGAGTTTTATTAAGAAAAGGTCTAATTAAAACTTGATTTAATGTATAAAAAGCAGTACTTACAGCTTCATCCCAAAAATGTTTGGCTACAGAATACTCACTCAACATGGTTCTAGTCATCTCTTGAAGAATTCTATTTCTTCTTTCAACAACACCATTCTGTTGAGGTGTTTTGGGTGCTAAAATTTTGTGAGTAATTCCTTTTCTTCTACAAAAGATTCAAAATCAAAATTTTGAAATTCTCCTCCATGATCACTTTGAGTAGTTATCAATGGAAGGTTTTCCTCATTTTTAACTTGGGCTCTAAAATATTTGAAATATGAAAAATCTTCAGACTTGATTGCTAGAAAATAGACCCACATAAATCTAGTGTAGTCATCAACTAAGAAATATTCATAATACTTTCCCCCAATGCTTCCAGTTTGTGCTAGACTAAAGAGATCCATATGCTCTAGCTATAATGCATCAGTGCTTCAGACTTCATCGACTAATTTAAAATATGATTTATGATTCTTTCTATATTGACAAGGTTCAAAGACTTTTGAAGAATCAAATCTATGCTATGGTAGATGCTTAAGTAATATCTTCTTAGAATGTTTTCATAAGTTCCTAAGGTTACAGTGTCCTAGACTTCTATGCCATAACCAAGAATGATCATCCATTGCACTAAGGCAAGGTAAGTCTTGGCTCCTAAGGTCTTCTATTTTTAGTGTGTAAACATTCTCTTGCCTATTGTAAGAAAGAATAAATTCTTCCTTGGAATTGTGTACTAAGAACTTATCATTCCTAAAATTCACAAGGTAGCCTTCATCACATAATTGACTTATGCTGATGAGGTTGTGCTTAAGACCCTTAACAAATAAATCATTTGAAATCAATGTATTTCCAAGATGAATGATGTTACCTATACCAATAATTTATCCCTGAGCATTATCTCCAAAAGTTACTTTTCCTCCTTTCGTCTTGATAATATTTTCAAAATAGTTTTTCTTACCAGTTATATGCTGGGAACATCCACTATCCATGTACCATGTATTTCTGTTGGTACTTTTTAGATTTTCTTGAAAATAAGAAAAAGTTAGGTTTTTGGAATATATACTTTCTTGGATTCGGAAATCTTAGAAAGTAAAATTTTGTGTACCCACATATTCTTAAAAAAATAAGCCTTATGAAATCCTAATGATTGGGTTTTGTTTAAGGAACAATACTTTTCCCAGTGACCACCACACTTACAATTTGTACAGAATGGGGCACTTTGAGGAACAAAGTAGTTGTTACTAAAAATCGGATTAGAACTTGTGTAACCAAAACTATAAGTATGCCTTCGGGGTCAGATTTGTGAATACATTTACTCAAAATTTTCCTTACATAGGGTAAAGTTAGACAAACACTTCTCCAAGGAGAATATTTCGGATTTGAGTTTTATAACTAAGTTCTTGTCTTAAAAAACATGATATTGAACTAGAGCAAGGCTCTAAACCATTTTTATTAAGAATTTATGCTTTCTAGATCTTTAGAAATTTTATTCTTCTCAGAATTTACTTCCTCAAGATTTTTTGAAATACTTTCAAAATCATCATTTTTATTATCAAGATCTTTAGAATGATATGATATTTCCTTAGTAAGAATAGTATTCCTATAATTTTCCTTATCAAGTTTTCTCATGTGGTTTGAATTCTCATTATCAAGATGTTTGGAAAACCTAGAAACTTCTTCATAGGAGGGTAAAGTATTATCTTTATCAAAAGAGGGTTTTTCATCTGAAGATTTATAATATTTACTATCATTATAATTTAAAGAAACATTGGTCATTGATTCAACATTGTATACCTTAGCCATCAAGAAATGATTATCAATTGGTTGCCTGGCTATTAGAACCAGATTCTTCTGTCAAAAATATTCATAATCGGTAGATTCATCTGAAGAATCCGCACCACTATCACTCCACGTGTCATTGGCTTTCAACAAATTCTTAGCTTTGGACTTGTAATACTTATTTCTGTTTTTCTTAGAATGCATTTCCTTTATTTCTTTTCTCTTGAGAATAGGGCAATCCGGTCTTATGTTCCCAGCTCTCTTACATTCATAGCACGTAACTTCAGAGTCATTCTTGTCTTTCCTTTCCTTCTTTTTATATCAGGATTGAAAGTTCCTTTGTCTAGCTATATTGTTTATACTTCGAGCAAGATTTTCTAATTCATTTTCTGAGGACTCACTAACACAAGATTCGGAATGAATAACCAATTTCTTAGATCTTGATCTAGTAACTCTCTCAAGAGTCTTGGCTTTTATATGATTGGATGTAGTAGTAAAAGCTACACTGCCATTTTCATTCTTCTTCTTCACAATATTAGTATCTCTCTTTATTCTAGTCTCATGCTGAAGAAGAGTTCCAAAAATCTAATGATGAGTAATCTGAGTAACCTTTCAATTCTCATCAATAGCATTCCTTTTAGATTCCCACACATTCGGCATGATGTCGATGATCTTGTCAACAAGGGCTTCATCATTTAATCCTTTCTCACCCATTGATTGTAAACTATTCACAATTGTCATGAATCTCTGTTACACCTTGCATATGGGTTCACTATAAGGAAAACTAAAACCATGATATTCATCTATAAGTATGGCTCTTCTAGTTTCAATTACATTGGAAGTACTAAAGTGAGTAACTATTAATTTTTTCTATATAGAATTTTCTACTTCACAAGATGAAATTTGGCTATATATATTTCTTGTCATTGAACAAAGTAAAGTATTCCATACCTTATAATTAAGTTGATATTCATATTTTTCTTGATTTTTAAAGTAACTTACTTCTTTATCAGTAATTTGTATCCACTGGTAAGCATAACAAAATTTTCAACCCCAGTGCTGATAATGAATGTCTTCATACGATCTCTCCAATATTCATAATCATTACCATTAATGATTTGTGGTCTGGTTAGATTAAGATTTTGTATGGAACCAATATTGATTCCTTCCATTCTTAAGAAAAGTCTTTCCACAAAAACATGTTAGTAGAAAAATATTGTAAACAAGGAAAATATTCTATGAAAGAAAATATAGAGTAAAAGTATCTCTATGAAAAAGTGAATCCAAACCCTGAGTCTAAAAAACAGATTCTGAAAAAAATATGAATCCGAAAGTGTGATTCTGAAAATTCAATTCTGAGAATTCTCTTCTGAATCTAATCGTGAGATTAATTCTGATTGAACCAAATCCTCTGATACTAATTTCTAGGATGGTATGTTACTGAGTATGATATACTCTATAATACCAAACGTAGTATCTAAATAAGAATAAGATTCTCAGATACCAGAGGGGGGGGGGGTGAATTGTACCTTTTAAAAATTCCCTTAGGAAATTTTGAGGATGGTTATGCTTAACAAGGTTAAACAGGATAATTCAAAAGACCTTTATAAGTTCTAAAGACATACTATATTTTGTAAAAGTAATTCCGAAAATGAATCTTAACAAAAGTTACAAAGATTAAGATTCTACATTAAAGTGTATAGAATCTAACTATATCATAGTACAAGGGTGAGGAAGTATAAGATAGTATACTTTCCTCAACAATACAAAATGCTGTGGAAAAACTTGTAACAAAAACAAGTATCAAGTAATAAGTCTTTTAACCCAAAGAGAAGTGTATACAACAACCTTGGATAAAGGTCCCTTGATTTATACTTTCAAGAAATTCTGTCTTACCCACACTAGGGTAAGCCCTCGATACAAAGATCGGATTCTGTCTTGCTATCCCCGCAAGCCCTCAACATTCATGTAGTTGGCACCTCTGTCTTCCTCAGCATTGAAGACCTCAACTTCAAGGTGTTGGAACTTATGTCTTCCTATCCACGGAAGCCCTCTATTGTACACAACAACAATCAAAGTTGTGTGAAGAAAATCTGCACAAGGAAAAGTTTTAACAAGCCGTTCAAACTTTCTGCATGAATCTTGAGAGTTGATAAGAGTCTCTCTCTCTAGAAATCACTTCTGGAAGTTCTGATCACAAAAAATACCAAAAGTATCAAGCACGTTAAAATGAGATCCTATTTATAGGTGAAGCTCCAACGGTTGGCTCCCTCCTCCAACAGTCGAATTAATCCTTGAATTTCGGAGGGACCTGTACATGTGTCACTCAAACAACATTTAGTCAATAACTGAAAGCACACCATCATTTCGTTATAAAACAAGTGTAAGAATAACTACACTAATAATCAAAATTAAGAAAATGAATGTTCGGAGTTTAGTAAGTAAAAAGTTTTGAGTGTGAGAGAAAATTAATTCAGAGTCTACAGTACTAAGATATTCAGATTCTGTTTTGTAGTAATTCGGAACCTGAATTCTTTAGAAAACCGGAGTCTAAATTTCAAGGAAATTCTAGGTCTGGTTTCACTAGAATTCAAAACCAGGACTTACAATGTTCAGAGTCAAAGTTCATGGGAATTCAGAGTCAGAACTCATAAGAGTTCAGAGTCTGAATTCAGAGAACTCGGAGTCAGAACTTAGACAAGTTCGTAATTAGAATTAATATTGAGAATTCATAATCAGAATTCATCATAAGATTTATTAATTAGAATTCATAATCAGAATTCATCATTAGAATTCATAATGAGAATTCGTTATCAGAATTAATTATCAGAATTCGTAATGAGAATTCGTAATCAGAATTCATCATCAGAATTTGTGGTTAGAACTTTATATAAGTTTGTAATCTGAATTCAGAGATGGACTCCATAAAAGTTCGTAACAGGTAATTCGAAGTAGAACTTCATAAAAGTTCGTAACAGGAATTCAGATCGAAAAACAAAATAACTCATATCTAAGTACTATATGATTCTGTGGTTTTAGATATGAGTCTAATTTTTATACTTAAGAAAAATATTGATATGAACAATGAAAACAAGGTAGGGGTAAATTTCATTTGGGAAGGAATTTTTCCTTATAGATGTAAAACATGGGTAAAATAAGATTTGCCTTAAAATAAGGTGTTTCTGATTTTCAAAACAAGATGAATGATAAAGTCATAAGGAAATCCTTAATGACATAACAATATCCCCCTTGAATAAGGAATGGAAAAAAGTCATAAGGAAAATCTTAATGACTCAACAATAGTCACATAGACTAATAAACTATTCAGTTCATAAGGATTTGATTACTTGTATATTATTCCAATGTAATAATGTATCCATCGAATCAGAGTATCTTGGATTTAGTTCATTAAAATTATTGTCCTCATGATCAATTAATTGAGATATGGATCGAATATTAATGCTTATTATTATTATTAATCATATATAACATTTTTATTAATACAACCCAATCATTTGTGCATTTTCGAATGATCTAAATAAGAGAAATATATTTATTCATAATAATCAGGGAGGAATAAGGATTATATTCCCACATGCCAGGAATGTTGGAAGAATTGGTTCGGGAAATGTCTCCACAGAATGGGAATATTTTTTATTCCTGGAAAAGCCGGACATTTATAAATTAATTTTTGAAAAACATAAGTTCTCAATAGAGGGAAATAAATTTCATCCCAATGTATCCTATATAATTCATTATCTTATGTGTGGGGAAAATGTTCAGTATCCAACTCTAAGGTCTAACTCCATGAACACTGAAGGTCATATTCGATAAAAATCATCGATGTTGAATACATGAACTTTTTATGTATTTGGATTTGTGATTTATATTATAAAAGTGTCTCATTAATGATATTATACTCTTACGAATCATGAATTATATATGGATTTTCCAGATTAATTCTTCTGTAGTGATTTATTCCATATGTTGAATGGTACAAACAAACTAAAAATGTGATTTAGTGGTAAAATTTTGCTTTATGAAAACAAAAGACTCATGTATCAATAACACATAATAATTAACCATGGTTTAGACAATAATGTTTATTTTGGAAAAACAAAATATTTATTTTGACAATAAAAATTGGATATTATTTTTTAAAATAGAAATTGTGTTTTTGTTTCATGAAAAAAGTGATTTATTGTATAATTAATGAATTTTATATCATTTTTTTATTTATGGTATAAATCTGGACGTGTTTTATTTTATTTTAATAAAAATGGTAAATTTAGTTTTTTTTTTGAAATAAAATATATCTTCATTGTGGTTTTAAGGGAATTGATGTAATATTTTGAAATAACTAGAATTTTTTAAGGGAACTTATATTCATGGTATTAAAATGAATTGTGAGTGTAATTATGAGGTAACATATGATGCCAAGTGATAAATTTAAATGATGATCATGGAAAAAAATCACATGTGATCGAATCATTTGGGTTTTTTGGTTTTGAATTTGTATAACCATTTTTATAGAGATTTAATGTTAACAATTTTGGGAATGGTTCATTTTTAAATTTAGGCATTATCAGTTAGGTTTTAGAGATTAATATATCATTTAATCATATAAAAATTTATCAATACTAGATAACTTATGCCAACCATTAATGATTTTGTAGATATATAGATACAGAAGGATTGTTTTTATTATTATTTTATAGAACTTATTGTCCATTAAAAGTTAATTTTTGTACTTAAGAAATGAACAAAATAATATTCTTCATTATTCATCATAATGTATATGAAAAGTGGAGGAATACAATTGAATCATGCAACCAAATGATAAAATTATGTTTATGGGTATGATAAAATAAAATAGGTATATTTTTTCATATTCCACTATAAAATAATTTGTCCAGTCAAGGTAAAATTATCTAGAGAATAATAATTTTTTATATTTTACATTAATTTATTAGGAATTGATGTTCACCTTCACTCCTCATTGACTAATGATTTTTTGTTCATTAACATTCTCCATACCATTTTAACTATCACCCTCTATTATTTTTTGGACCCCGCTATTCTCAAATATGTCTATTTTTCATTTCCCAATAATATTCTCTTTACTTGGGAATGAGATTATGTTTTCTTCAAGTTAACATTCATGTTTCAGAGTTACCATTTTAATGTATGTATTATTATTACTTTTAATGATGTGGGTTTTCAATAATGTTATTTTTTAATATCGATGCATTAATTACCAAGATTGAAAATTTGTGGATGTAATTTATTTAATGTGGGTATAACATAATAACCAAATATTTTAGAATATTTTTTTAATTAAATTTTATGTGTCTGACAACATTCAATACATAAACCCATGATTCTATCTTAACATTAATACAGTAAACAGGTACATTCTAGACATTAATATTGATAAGTATGAATAGTAATAAACAAATTAGGAAAAATATGTAAAATGGGTTTAAGTAATGAATATTTATTTATTAATGTATAATAAATAATTACTTTATTATCAGTGAAGTGTTTTTATAATATAAAAACAATTTTTTGGTTGAAAAATTGTTTTTATAGAATTTCTTTTCATAAAAATTATAATTAATTTCTAAAATTTCATATAAATTTTATTTGAATAATTGAATATCATTTTTATATCATAATATTTGTAAAACCCTGATATTTTTGTGAGATATACTTTTTTTTAAATAATTTTATTTTATTGAGGACTTTCGTTACACGCAACACAGACCTAGATTGTGTAACATGCAACAATGAGTTCATACAAAATAAAATTTTATAATTTTAATTATTTGAACATGAGTGTTATAAACTAGAGATTGTAATGTTAGGAATGAAAATAAATAACTGAACTAAGAAATATGGTTTACAGAAGTATATTAAATTAATTGACTAATTAATTATAAATTAATGTAAACCCACTTTTGAAATTAAATTAATTTTTTTTCTAATAGACTATTTAAATGATAAATTATGTGTTTTATAATAAGAAATAAAAAATTAATCTTTTTATTTATTTTATATAATTTATTAATATTCATCTTATGATCATTCTGGAACTGTTATAAGAACAGATCCAATTGTACAGATTTCTGACATATTTTTATAAAAAGACAGTTTTACAGCATTTTGATTGAGAAATTTTTTTAAATAAAATATTCAAAACATTTATAAATTATATTTTATATATTAAAATTATTCTTTAAAATTGGGATATCATAAATTTGTTCATTTGAATGTTTTTATTAACCTGGTATGTTTCATGTTCTGATAGATATTGAAAAAACATTGAATTTCCATTAAAAGAATATTTTTCATATAAGTAATTAATAGTGTTAAATTTTATTATCAATTGGTATTAAATTATATACAGATATTTTTTTTTATCATTTAAAAAAATTAAGTCACAATAATAATTTTCGCACTGAAATTTTATAAGAAACTTTTCAATCTTTTGGTATTTTTCCATTAAAAAACATGCCATCTCATTCCTTCAAAGGGAGTAATTTAAAATTAATTTTCTCCAAAGATTTTTTAGTTGAATTTTGTAAATATATATTCAATTAATTGAATCAAAAGTACAAAATTTAGTAAATGTGAACCGTGTATTTTTCGATAATTTGAATAGAGACTGAAGTAATTTTTAGTACCAATGATAAAGGTAAAAAAGGTAAATGACAACAAAAATAATATTATAACTACTAAGTAATTTTCATAACAGTTGAAAAACTATTATTGGATGAAGACAATTCATCACCTAAAAAATAGGGTTCGAAAATGAATAAATTATTGGGATAAATTCCAAAAAAATTACTCAGATTTTATTAAAGTCATAGAGATTGAAAAAATTTCACACTCTTACATTTAATAAGTATAGTCATTTTTTATGAGGTTAAATAAATATATTATTAAATATATATATTATTATAAAATCCCAAATATAGACCTATAACATGGATTTTTGTTAATATTTAATGATGAAATTTTTATTATAAATAATTACATAATGTTGATGCAATATTTAATCAATTTCTGAAAAACACACATTAGTGATATAACAAATATTAAAATAAATATAATATGGATTAATTACATTAATCAAACAGTTTTATTGTTTAATATTACATATTAAGGGTGTATTTAAGTACTTTATTCCATGTTATATTTCTTTATTGATTTTCTTAATGTCAATATAATGAATACTGTCAAAACTAACAATAATGATACTTTATGAAAATTGTCTCTCATTAAATTAGTTTAAAATATAAATAAATAAAAAATAAGGACAAATTTTATATATTTTGGTCTAAAAGCATATAAATTGACCATTTTATTATTAATTTACACCTTATATGTGAAACTCACAACCTTTTAATATTTTAATTGTTTTTATTGTTGTTGAAATTAAAATAGGTTAACAAAGAGTTAATAATAAATTAACGATAAAATTTTTAAAAATGTCATCTAAAATAAATTATTTTATTTTATTTCACCCTAGTCCACATTATATTCACATTAAATTCAACTTTGAGTTATTTGGATTGAGATTTAATTTATTATAAATTAATTGTTTGAGAAATTTCCAAAGTTCCCATCTACTTCATTATATAATGATACCTCCTAAGTCTAGTAATTTTAAAACAATGAGTCTTCTATATTGACCAAAATAGGAGAAATTATCTTCAACACATATCTATCCAGATTATATAAATTCTATTCTTCCAAAAGTACAATCTCTAGACCCCTTTAGAGGGAATCTAAATGAGCTGTTTCATAGAAAAGGTAATCTCTATATCTGATATCTCTATTTTAAAACAATTATTTATATCCTATAAATATTATATATATATTTATCATAAAATAATAAATTAATGATAATAAATATACTGAAATTGTATAATTATTTTTAACCCACTATTATATACACCCTTTCCCTTCAAATAAGTTGTGAAAGTATCGCATGTTTATACAAATGAATTACCATCTCCACATAGTGATACAATTCATTTTCGATCACAATTATTTGTGAATGGGAATTAGGATAGTTTTAATGTTTATATATTATATTTATGACCAATGTTTACTTCTTTTATTATAATGTCCTATCAACATTTGGACAATTTATTTTTTATGGGAAAGGATAATGTCGCTGGTGTGGATGTTTGGCTTACCATCACCATGGTGAGATGTGATTCACATTTCATATATATTTCAAATGGATGGTAATAAGGATTCATTTTATGAAAATAAATTTAATATATAACATAAAAATTATAATTTTTATTATAATATATCATATAAAATTGTTTCTTATAATATGACAAAAAAGGAATACAACGCTCATGCGTACGTATGACCTACCATCTCAACGAATGGTGTATTTTATTTTCTACCTCTAAATTTTATAAATATGTCCTGACCCATCCCCCGGGGCACATTCCATGGTTACCTGATGCCCGCCTTCTGAAGGCCAGGGTATGGTGACTAGCACCCAATGTGTCAACCTACATGTTTAAGTCATTTTTTGAGTACTTGTATGCACTCATAGACCCAACCACATCCCAAAAAACTGCAAGGGTGGATCATATAATACTAAAACAAGTCTGAGTGCATGTAAAACTAAATGTAATTGGGAGAAAATACAAACCCAACAAATAAATGAAAACAACATGTACAAAAAGGAAACCGTGATGGCCATCCGCCTAAAACCCTATATGATCCTAAGAGTTGTGAAGCTACAGGATGCTGAAGTAGTATGTCATGTCCAGGTGGTCCTATTGGGCCCCGCCTGGTCCTACGCCACCATTTCCACCATCTAAGAGTCCATTATTCATGTCTCTCTCGGAACCCCTATCAAACCGTCAGTAATCTACAACAGACACAACACGTGCGGGAGAATCCCATGTAGGGGTAAGTAACATTGTATACAGTAGGGACCCCAAAACAAAAATGAAAGACCACAAAAAAATTTCTCAATGTAATGAACGAAATACATGACAGATCAGACTAGGTATATTCTGGGTTAGTAAGAACATCATCATTAGTCACATCATCAAACACCTAGGCTACTCGAGAACTCCTCCTGTAGAAGGTATAGTGGGCCTGGAATATCATGAAGAGGTTCTTCCCACTAACATTGGCAGATTAGCTACTCCCCCCATTGCATACCATGAGCCTAGAATGTCCGAGAGATGTGCTTCCCACTAGTCATGCCCTACGGAGGTACACCTCCTCGTTGAATATCGTTGGACTATAATTTCATAGAGAGGTGTTCCCAACGTGGGAATGAAAAGTCATGGAGATTTCCATCCCACTAGGAAAAAAGTGAACAATCATTAGGTCTCAACCAATCTCAAGGTTCTGTACATGGTGAACATGGTATAACAAATCCACAATCCATTCGTCACTTCTCAAAATCCACAAAAGCCACAATAGAGGGTTCCAAAAGATTCGTCTCGTCAAGAGGTTCCCAAAGACGCAAACAGAATGTCAATATAACACACAGTATGCATGATACAAGCGTTTTATTAACTAGGGGTAGTTGCAATGGTGCTCGGTCTGACACGTTCTGACCAACCAGACAAACATGGCCCTAGGGTCCCATATACCCCAATTCATTAAGATGGAATTGACCTGGCTGGGTGTGAGTCAATGTCAGTTTGGTCCATCCTAGCCTGTCGGCCATGCCCAATAGGATTCGCTGGCTTCGGCCAAGTTGGTAGAGGGTCCAACCCGCCAAGACACCCACCGACCCGGTCTAGTCCAGCCGGCCCAATGGGGGCGCAGGTTCCGCCTGCTGGTGTGGGTCCATCTCGCTGGGTGTGGGTCGGACCCGTTGGGCTCGACTCCGACCTTCTGGGGGCTCATCCAGCCAACTGGGGACCGGATGCATGGTGCGGTCGATGGTGATAACTACCCGCGACATGGCATGTATGCCGCATACAGCTCTTCATTGGTCCTGTGCATGGGGCCCTTCCCCCAAAATCAGTAGGCGGACCATGGCATCGCCAGCCATTCGGATAGTCGGGACATGGCTGTCCCTCCACGTGGCATCCCAAATGGAGCAAAGTCCTCCAGCACCTCACCACGGCTGACGAGTTACGGCTTCCCAGTCAATATGGCCTGTCGGTGTGGGATTCCCCCTCCACGTGGCCCAGAAGGCCCGCTACCGCAACTAACGTCACCGCCACCATCATGCCAGTTGAGAGTTTAGGGAACCACCAGACACGCTCAAGTGGTCTGTTCGTCAAGGCGTCTTCATCTGTGGCCTTTGGGGAGCTCCCTCTTCACTGAGATGACCCCAAACCTGCATTTCCATCATTTTGGGGGTATGGATAACAAGAAACCCATGTGAGGAGGCACTAGATATTTGGTCATGTCGGCACGAGACTTCCGTGTTAAAGGTTTAATGACGGGGGAGGTTCAGGGAAATTCCTTTCAATCATTTCATTCCAATATTTGGACCGAGAATAAAAAACCCAAGAATAAAACACCCCCACATAACACACGAATCATGGATCAACCTATTCGTTAGGTTGACCAGTCTTCATCATCTATAGAAAAGGATGTGTAATAACATCAAATAAAAACCCTACCACTTATGATGTGAAATGTCTTGACGTTCGTCTTCACAACCCCTCCTCTGGGGCCGAGGCTGTGACTACACCAAGACCACCCCCAAAGGACAGGGGATGGTGAAAAGCAATGAATGTGTAAACCTAGATGTGGGAGCCATTTTCTTGAGTAATTTTATGCACATAAACACACAACCACATCCCAACACACTGACAGTTGGAAACAAGTACCACTAAAACATGACTGAGGGAAAGTACAACTGAATGTAAGGGGGATAGAATACATACCCATCAATGAACTGAAAACTGCATGTAAAAGAGGGTAAACCTTGATGTACATCTAAAAAACCCCACCTGGTATTGAGAGCAGTGAAGATACTCGAAGACGAAGTAGTATGTAAAGTCTGCTCAGTCCTACTAGGCCCCACAGTGTCCTATGAATTCATGAAAGGAACATGCAGAGGCATTTTGTTTTCGTTTGTATCAGCCTGAGGGCTTCAAATTAGAGGTTTAAATATGGGAGAGGTTTTAGGAATTTCTGTTCAATCATTCCATCCCAAATAAAATGACCCCACAAATAAAACACCCTCCCCCATCACGCATGAATTGTAGATAAACATGTTCATTGGTTGATATGTATTCATTGTTTTTAAAAATGAAAGGTTAAAAACATCAAATCAAAAACCCTTACCTCTTATGACGTCTGATGTCATGAAGTTCATCCTCGAGGGATTAAGACATCAATGTTGCTTCCCAACTCTGATCTTCAAAAAACATCTAAGATGATGATGTTCCACTAGCCTTCGGCGTTTTTCGCTGGGGTAGAGGTCCTTCAGTGGTTCGCCAAAGAATCCTAAAAAATTTTAATCCATCATTCCCCTGTGTGTTGATGTATAAATATAATAACAATGCATTGTTCCCATTTTGATGCGACAATACATAGTTACACTTTTTTATTAAAGAAATATCATTTCTTTTACGCATCATTAAAATGTTGTTACAATGTGAGTTAACGAGCCATTAATGAGACTCATTAATGTGAATCATCACTACCCTGTCACTGCTCCACATTATTGTTGTCCTCCACTCAACTATGAGAAAGAAAATAAAATAGTTCCATTATATTATTTTATAATTTTCGTTGATTTTTTTTGATAAATAACCTTTTCGCTCAGCCTTTACAATCCAATTTTAGGACATTTCTAGGTGAATACGAAGGTTTTGAATTCTGTGGTTCCCTCATATATCCGACCCGTACAACAGTTCAAAAGATAGAAAATCCCACTCACACATTTACTAAATGTTTCTTCAAAAAAAAGTTCAACATTCCATTCCTGGTTCTCCATACCTCAGAACCACATTCCATCAAATTTTACTCTCTCAAAATAAGTCCATAAAAACATTAGATTGAAATTATGAAACAATACATTCTCCATACCTAAGGGATTTACATCCTAGAAAGCCAAAAAAATAACTAAACAAAAATATAGGGGTACTAATAATGAATATTAGCCTCCTTCTCCCATGTGATTTCCTATATATTCCATTGTTTCCATTGCACGTGCACTATAGGAATCGTCCACCTACATAGCACCCACTCATGTCGATCCTCTATCTCCAATGCGAGCTCCCAAAATTTCACTCCATATTTAATGTCATGATCTACCCATTAAATGACATGGGATGGATCATTCATGTACCTCATCAGCTGCGACACTTGGAAACATCATGTACCCAGTGCATCCAAGGGGGGATATCTAGGCGGTACGCCACATGGCCAACCCTTCTCAGGATCAGATATGGTTGGATGAACCTCGACGATAGCTTGATGATCCAACCAAATCTAAGCAATCCTCCTCGGGGTGAAACCTAAATTAACACATGATCATCCTCCTCGACCTCCAAGGGTCTCCATATCTAGTTGAAATAAGACTTTTTTCTACTATGTTCAGCCCTTATCCTCTCTTGGATGATCTGCACCTTCTCGGTGGTAGCACATAACATCTTTGGACCCATGAGTGCCAAATCCCCTTGGTCTTTCCTGCATATGGGTGATCTATAAGGATGCCCATACAAGGCCACAAATGGTTCCATACCAATGGTGGAGTGATAGATGATGCTATATGAAAAGTCCATAAGTAGTAGGTGGTCCTCCCAAATATGACAAATGTCAATGACCCAGTAACGGAGCATGTCCTCCATGGTCTATATGGTCCGCTCTATATAACCATCTATATGGGCTTGGAAATCTATGCACAGGAATAGCTACATTCTGAACGCCTCATGTAATCCCTTATAGAATCGGGATGTAAAGTGATTTTCACTATTCGAGATGATCACCGAATACACCATGTGGATTTTCACTATCTCATGGACACAGAGGTGTCCCAAGCCCTCTACTGATCACTTATTTTGGAGGGCTAAGATGTAAGCCGACTTGGTGAGTCAGTTAATGATCACCCAACTAGAGTCATGACCTCTAGCAGTATGTGGTACCCCCATCACGAAGTCCATCAGGATACCGTCTCATTTCCACTCTGGTACCTCAAGTGGCTGATTCAATCCTACTAAAACCTGGTGCTCAGCCTTTACTTGCTGACAAGGGTGTCATCATGAAATGAACTCGACCACTACATCCTTTATCCCTGGTCACCAGTACTGACACCAGAGGTCCTAGTACATCTTCTCCACCCCATGATGTACCGCCCAGGGATGTATGGAACTCCCCTAACACCTCCTCATGTAATGTCACTGGAACTACAGTGCACCCTCTGAAAAGAGTGGGGGTGTAATAGTCATCGAATAGAGGTAAAAAATTTCTCCATCATTCACAAAGGATTTCTGTATCACTGTTAAGTTCTATGTAGCCTCACTCAGTAGATGTAACCCGGTCCTCCTGCTAAACTCGTATGCCACAACGTTCTCCATTCCCAAAGTATAGAGTATCTTAATATCATTTTACTAGAGGAACTCTATCCATTGACATCATCTCATGTTCAGGTTCTTCTATGGGAGAATATAACTCATAATCTTGTGGTTGGAGTAAACTATAAATGCTTCACCCATCAAGAAGTACCACCACATATTTATGGAAAAGACCACTGAAGATTACTACAGGTTGTGGGTTGTGTAGTTATTCTCATGTTGCCTCAATTACTTTGAGATGTTGGTGATCACTAGTTACTTCTACATTATGCCACAATTGAGCCTGGTCCCTGATGTGTCGTAGTAAACTACATACCCAACAACCTCAGTTGGTAGTCTTAGGATGTGGGCAGTAGTTAGTCTCTTCCTCATCTCCTGGAAACTCTTCTGGAATTTTTCCATCCACATGAAGGACTTTCACTTCTGTTTAAATGCTGATAAGGGTGCCACTACCACTTAAATAATGGGAAGAAACCACAGATAGTAACTATCCAATTCCATGAAGCTCTGCACCACCATCACGTTCAAGGGTGGATCCCATGAATCCATATCCACTATCTTCACTAGATCTACTAAAACCCTAGCCTATGAGATGAATTATACAAGTAAATGGACCTCCCAAATCCAAAACGGTCCCTAATAGATATTATTATAATGATTGTGCTCTCATAGTTTATCTGGGACTATTTTTAGGTTCACAATGTGCTCCTCCTACAACAGTGAGTACTCCAAGATGTCATCTATGAGCTCTATGATGAATCGATCGAGGTGGGGCTAGAAGATATTGTTCATGAGGCCCATGAACACTGATAGGGTGTCAGTAATGCCGAAAGGCATCACCAAGAACTCATAGTGGCCATACCATCACCTGAATGTTGTATTTGGTACATCATCATGTCTTTCCCAAAGCTGGTGATAGCTTGATTTGGGGTTTTGTCTTTGATAACCACTTCACTCCCTTTAGCTGGATAAAGAGGTCATCAATTCTCAACAGTGGGTACTTGTTATCCATGGTCTCTTGTTTCTATCACCGAAGTCCACAGACAACTTCAAAATCCCATCTTCCATCATGGAAAAAAGAACAAGGGATTCCTGTGGTAAAATGTTGGTCCTTCCGAACCCATTCTCATGCAATTAATCCAAATGTAACCTATGATCGGGAAGCTCTGTGATAGCCATTCAATATGCCAGTGTGGATATCGGTGTGGTCTTGAGGTATAGGTTGATACAGAAGACTACCTCTGTATGAGGAGCTATCCCTAAAAACTCATCTGAAAAAACATCCTCATCAATGTCCATCAATACAGGAATGCTTGGACTCTTATCCTCCCCTACACTGAGGATGAGACTAGCTAACTGGTGAGTGATCGGCTGCAACATCTTTTGAGAGAGTCTGTCATTCGATACAAGGGTTTCCTTCTTTCTGGTGAAGTAAAAAATAGTCCCATTTTCACACACACATCATACAGTACACCTAAAATAATAGATCTAAGCATGGACTTTGGATAACCAGTATATTCCAAAGATGATGTCGTAAGGCTTCGCTGCTAATACTAGGAGATCAAAACTGAAGTAATTGACCCCTAGATTAAGCTCACACTTCCAGCACTAGTGTGTAATCATAATATCCTCTCTTGTAAGAGTCTATAGTAGTATGGATCAATCCAATGGCTCCACTGGAATCTTCAAGATCTGAATGAGATCTGTGGGAAGAAAGGAGTGACTAGAACCTGTGTCGATATATACTGTATCTAGGGTGTAGAAGACATATATCGAACCTCAGATCATCTCTAAGGAATCATGGTCATAATCATATACTTCTTGATTATGAGCTCGCCCATGTCCACCTACTCATTGAGGATGTGGTGGATGACATGGGGGTGGTGGTGATAACAACTCAAATTGCCACCGGCCACCTAATGCTCGTCCATCGCTCCTTCCACATCATCCTCCATGTGGAACTCCTCGCTCAAATTACTACCATGGCCTCAGTACCCCAGGGGCCATATACTATTCATATGTATGGCGGGTCGAAAAGTCATTTTCCATGTGTCTATGCCTACTAAAATATTAGAAATGTCTGGGCTCTGTCTGCCTCCCCCTGGACTTGGAGCCATGCACTGTCGACCGTAAGTCCTCCGTTCGGCCTCTAAAATACTTGGCCTGCATGGGCCCTCACATCTTCTGTCTAATGTCTACCAAAGGCTCTGCCACATGGGGTCTCCTGGTAGCTCTAGATATGGGTGCCTTCTCTGCCATGAATTTCTCCATCAGAAGGGCTTGCTCCAGCACCCCGACCTAGGTAGAGATGCTAAGACACACTACTGATTATCTCATCTTCTACCTTATCCACTACTCAATTTCTCAAGACTTGAAGAAAGTGTCCTTCACCATATCTGTGGTGTAGCATTAATTCTTTGTGAACCTTTCCAAGTAATCAGTCATAGTCATACGGTCCATATATAGTTGAAGCAGCTCCTGGAAGCACACATGGTGCAAGGTCGCAAAAAAAAAACACTTCCTGTAAAAGCCACTCGATGTCGACCAAAGAGAGGGTCACCTCTTCGTGAGACTAGATGGTCATAATCCCCTATCTACATATTAAGCCCTTTATAAGGCTCTCTACTGTGATATATATCTTGTCTGGTGTTTTCCTCACTATGTTGAAGATCCACATAATAGCTTCCAAACAGTCCTAAATAACATGATGATTCATCTCTGCCCTAAAACTCAGAGGTCATTGTCTCTGAATCTCATATAGGGAACTAATCCAACGAACAAACTATATCGGATCCGTCGATAGTAAATGTTGACCATTAGTTAGTGGTAGCACTGGTGCACCACCCGGTGGGGCCATATCTAGAACTGGTCCCTAAACGGATGCCTTGTCCTTAGGTGGGCTATCCTCATGACCTCATATCTAGATCCTGACTAGAAGTCCATGTGAAGCCTGCATGATATTGGTCAACATTTACAATGGTTAGAAGATTGAACCTAGTGAGCTGACTGTTATTCCAAAAAAAGAGGACACTTATGCATCCAATGATGGAATGAATTGAGTTGAAAACAGAATTCATGGTCCTGGTGTTTGGATATGTTGATCGTCATACCAACACGAGACTCCCCAAATCTGAAATTTCGACTCACAACATTTAGAACTATTTCCCAAAAAAAGCACATACACCCGGTCTCTGAGGGGAAACCAACAACCCTTTAATACCACTTTTTCTCGACCCATCCCCCGAGGACCATACTGTGACTTGCCCAGGCCCACCTCCTGATGACCATGTGATGTTTACTAGTGCCTAAGGCATCAAACTGTATGCGGGAGGCATTTTTCTGAGTACATGTTTGCATACACATGGCCAACCACATCCTAACCACTGAAAGGGGGAAACATGTACCACTAAAACAAGGATGATTTCATATACAACTGATACTAAGTTGGAGAGAATACAAACACAATGAAGAACTAAAAACAAAATGTACAAAAATGAAACCATGATTTATATCCACCTAAAACCCCACCTGGTCATAGAGTATTGTAGCTACTGGATGCTCAAGTAGTATGTCATGTCTGCCCAGTCCTACAGGGCCCCACCTGGTCCAAGTCTACCGAGAACTCCACATGTAGAGGTGCTTGGTCATTGTTCATGTTGGCCCAGGTCCTCTACATTAGAGGTTTATAGACAGAGGAAGAATGGGTAATTTCTTCTCAATCAATCTGTTTCTCAATATGGACCCAGAATAAAATAACGCCAAGAATGAAACACCCTCGTGAAAATAAATGAATCACAGATCAACCTATTCATGGGTTGATCCAAGTTTTCCTTATTTAGAAAAGTATGGAGAAGAACATTAAATCAATAACCCCAACCTCTTATCATGTATGATGTTTCTTTGTTCGTCCTTGAGAGATTAATACGTCAACATCGCTTCCCAACTCTGATCTTCAAATGGCGTCGAAGATGATGAAGTTCCACCGTTGTTCATCATTCTTCGCTAGGGTGGAAGTATGTCCAATGTTCTCTAGAGAATAATCCTAATTTTTAATCCTTATTTCCCCAGTGCGTTGAACTATAAATAGGAGCATTTCATAGAGTTCCCATTATTATGTGATGCCGCATTGCTACACTATTTTATATACGAACCAGTGTGACTGTTATGCGTCATTAAAGAAACGTTATACTACATGGTAATGATAAATTAATGAAACTCATTAATGCGCATCATCGCAAACCTTTCACTTCTTGGCAGTGTCGCCGTCCACCACTCAACTATGAAAAAGACAAGAAAATAGTTCTTTTATATTATAGTTTTCTTTTTCTAGAATTGTCTAAAAAATAACTTTTCCACTCGGCCTTTTCCAACCACTGTTAAGTAATTATAGACGAATCTCGTCATTCTGAAGTCAACAATGCCCTCATATTTTTTATCAGAGAAATAGTTCAAAAGATTTAAAATCCCACTCGAACGTTTACTGAAGTATAGTTAAAAAAAGTTCAAATTTCTATTATGGGCTCTCCAAACCTCATAATCACGTGTCATCATATTTCACAGCCTCGAAATAACTCCATATAAAAAATTTAAACTGAAATTCTAAGAAATTATAGAATCACAATGAATAAATATATACAATATATATATATATGGTATTTATGTCTTTGTTGTCATAATTTATATAATGAAATAATTATCTTTGTAAGACGTATGAGGATATGTAATAAAAACCCATGTGAAAAAATCCGGGTTATTACCCAAAATGTAACTTCATCAAGAAATTATTAATGAATGGTTAGAATAAGTTCATATGTAAAACATATATGGTATGATATAATTTAATAAAGTTATTTAATAGATTTTTAATAAAATTTTATTTATTATATATGACATTTGAGTGTGTACGCAGTGAATCAAGACATAAGGTAAGAGTTTTCCTATATGACTTTTTTTGTGTGATATATGTGATATTCACAATTTATTTTTGTTTTGTGGTGTACATACTAACATAGGATAGGTGGTTTAATTGGTATCATCATATTTAATGATATTAAATGTTTTAATTTATATTACTCTTTCATGGGGAACATGATATAGAAGTTACCCATGTAGTTAGGTATTGTAGACTCACTTTTAATTACGTTCGACACATGACTTACACACTACATATTTATTTTATTTGGTGAATATACTACACATGAATGTATTTTATGAATATTAATCTCAATATTATGTAATTTTCATATCCATATAATTTTTTTTATTTCATGGACCATACAATTATAATGATTATAAAGTGATAGGAGATTATATCACAATGTCATCAATAACAAGGATTGTTTCATTTTAAATAACTATTACAGATTACATGTCTTCTACATATATGTTTTCTACAAAAAAGTTCAACATGTTTTTACTATTATACAATAAATATTCAATTTTTTTACACATTTTTTAAATTTTTTTCAAAATATTATGAAAATAATATTTTAATCTTTTTCTAAAAAATGATCTTCAGACATTGTAAAAAAAATATTGAATGAATTATTTTTTAAATTATATTTCAAGAATAGAATATTCTTCCATATTGAATCCTTAATTACTTGAAGCTTACCTAACAATCTTACATGTTTATTTTAATATAAAATGATTTCATTTAAAATTGGGTTAAATTTTAAGAAAATAATATATTTTCAAAGAATACATAATATTTTACTCATGAATTATTTTCTAGAGATCTGTCAAAATTATTTTCCATTTTTAATAACATTCATTGATGTTAATTTTTTTAAGGGGGATATTTTCTTCATGTATTATATCCATTTAATTATTATGGTTCTTTTATGTTTATGATGGAATGATATATATAAAAACAATTTTTTAATGGGTTATGATATTTTTAAAATATATTTATGAAACCCATTTAATTTGATGGGTTATGATAATATGAATAATTTATTTTCATGTGGCCTTAATTTGTATGGTTTTCATTTTATAACTGGTGGGAACTATAAATCCTTCTATAAAATTGGGTATATATTTTTATCTCTTCTGATAAAGATAAGAAATAAGTTGATGGGCATGATCCAATATTAGAAGCTCAGTAACCCAATGCCTATTATATTATGGGGAAACCCAATCCACTATATTAAGATGGGGAATCCTGATTCCTTAAACAGAATAAACTACTAAAATATGTGTTTTTGAACATGTAGGTGTAGTCCCCATGAAGTTCCCTGATAATTTTTGCTATTCACCTTCACTTAAAGGGAATGATATTACATGTTTATGTGTATGTAAAAATTTGGTGTATTATTTCTATGTTATTATTTAATGATTTATTCTTTTGAATCCCTTAGGATTTATTCCTTATGAACTACAAAATATTTATTCCTTGACTTATGTATGTGATACATAATACGGAGGGTATGATCTTAAAATGTTATTCTCATTTTATTGTACCCTTATATTATAATACCCTTATGTTCATATTATTCTTACATATCTCCCTTTATTACCATTACTCAATATATTAGTTCACCCATTCCAAATGCTTTCTTTTTACCAAGTTATATATAGTGGTTTTTGGTTTGGTTACAAAGGGGTAAGATCTATGTCGAAAACATAAATAATCATTTACTGAACCTGATGTTTATATACATGATTCCAAACGAACTAAAGTACTATGGTTCTCTAGCATGTGTTTTTGAAATATAATTAATATTCATCTTAAAATATGTAATATCAATTTACGAATAGTTTGGTCATTATAGTTGGCATTAGATAAAATGTTTCTCACCCTTTTCAAAATAGGATGAGAAAATAATAATGATATCCCTATATATGTTTCTAAGGATTTTTCTAGGGATGTATATAAGTAAAATAATATTTATAGGTTAAAATCATATTGTTTACATAATAATAAAGAAACAGATAGTATTAATCTTAAAGTATCTATATTGAAATATTATATGTAATTTCCCTTGATTGTGTTGTTCTACCACTATGAATATTGCTTCCCACACTATGAATTTTTATTTTATTCATTGGTTGAAACTCCAAGGGACCATGTTACTGATGAATGTGATGTGAAATTCAATGATTATCCTCATGAGAAAATGATTGTTATGGGGGAATGAATGATACATCTTGTTTATATTTACACATAAACACTCTCATGCTACAAATCATGATGAGATTTAATATGAGAAATGGAGGGAACAAAATTATGTTCTATTCATATTGAGGCATATTCCATATTCTTTAAGTTGGTCTTCAGATCCACTTGTGGAATATAAATGGATCTGTACCACTAAAAATATATTTTCAGATCTCTAATGTTTATAGTAACATAAATTCATTATGGCTATACTCCATTTGGAAGGTGAATATGATTAAGGGTATAATCTTATCAAGAATATGAGGTAGTAGGATAAAATTTACTCCAATAAATGGGATGAGTTCGAGAACATATTTTTCAATAATAACATTCCTTTTATAATTTTTTTTTAAAAAATTGAAATGTAATTTCCTGAGTTAATTAAAAATGTATGATGAACTTATAATAATCTATGAAGAAGTTTTTAAATACTTACAAGGTTAACGTCTAGAATTATGATCAAATTTGAACTTAAGGGTAATAGATTATTTAGTGTCTTAAAACCAAGTATCTAATAGGCATTATCAATTTTTTACATCAGTAGTTATGATGAAATCATTTGATTCTCCATCTAGGTGTAAATAGAGGTTGTTGTTACAGATAATGATCATGGTTTTTGAAAAGAAAATGAAGTTGTGGTATGGTGATAAATATAAATACCATGGAGAAAATTAGATGATTTTACCTTTATGTTCATAGTGTCGAATGATACAGGGTTGAATTATCTTAACTGGACTCATAAATGTTTCAAGTGTTGAAAGTGTGTTCATCTAGAAAATGAATCCTGATTTATTGAGAAGAAGTTATATAATAACATGAATAGAGAGAAGGCTAAATTTAATAAACCATATAAACATGAGTGCATCAAGTGTAAGGAAAATTTTAATTACGCTAATCAATTCCCAAATCCCAGGGTTATTATTGGTGATCAACTTTAGAATCCTATTAAATCCAAAGGCCAAGGTAAGTCTTATTGAATCATTATTGGTGATGTGGAGTACGAAAAATATGTGGTGGAATGGTTGAGTATTTATGTAATAAAATTCAAGAAAAATTATGATGAATTAACTTTGAGGTATTATGGAATATTGTAATATCAATGTATTGGTCCACTATAGTTTTTAAATCAGTATTTAAGAAAATATGTTTAATAGTAATGTGATATTTTTGGAAAACACATGATTAAGGGAAGGATAACCCATAATATATTGATGATATTGGCTAATGAAATATAGAGTTGTTTCATTGTGATAAAATAAATGGAATAGTATTTATGAACATGGGACGGATAATATGAAAAGCTAGTTTTTGAAATTAGGGATTTATTAGATAGAATTTTCATATTTACAATTTGAGGAAACTGTTAATTTTTTAATGCATGCATTTTTTTCTCTAGATTTTTATGGCTATTCAGTTTATTTCAATGTTTTATGAGAATAAATTATAATGGTCTTTAAATGCTTTGTATGGTGATAATTAATAGATACATCAGGATATTTCAGATATTACAAATGAGTTCATTTTTGGAAGTTAGTTACCTTCTATTGATATTTTTTTGAATTTAATATTTTTGAAGGTTTATATGAGTAACCATTTATGATATTGTTTCCTTTGAAATTTGGATATATTTTTAGAGATTAATATTTCATAATATAAATATTTATTCATATTGGAAAAAAATTTATACATTTTTTGTGGTAATGATAGTTAGAATGACTTATCATTCTATTTATAGATCTCATTTTCTACCAACACATTAAGCATGAAAAACTCACATTAAATTCATTTAACAAGAGTTGATGTAGAAATTAATTAATTCATAATAAAAGGATGAGATTTTTATTATAAAATTTAAGGAAATAATGTATATATATCTCTTCATGAAATATATTAAACTATAGGGAAAGGATCGTGAATTTTTTTATCATAGTACGTTTTTTGGAAATTAAATGGTCCCATAGACCATTACAGATTTGTGGCTTTTCGATTGTTAATTTTCTCTGGACCATGTTCTCTACCACTCTCATTCTGATCCAGATTGTACAATTCATCATCCATGTCCATGTTATCAGTTTCCATCTGTGTTCTCTTATATGGAAGCCCAATTATGAATTACTTTTGGTAACCATTATTTTTCTAACTTTCGTTTTTCTAAAGTTAGTTTTAGTATTCATTTTCACAATGTGGGTTTTAATAAATGAAATATTCATGTAATAAACCATTTATGACCAATTTTAATTTCAAGGGATAAATTAATCTTAAGGGGGTAGAATGTAACATAATTTTTTTTATAAAATGTTTTTTTTAAAATAATTTTATTTCATTGATGTCTTGTATTATAGATAACACCGACTTAGCTTTCATTACATTCAACCTTGAATTTATGAAAATTAAAAGTTTATTATTGTAAACATTTAATCATAAAAATTATAAAATAGCCCTTATAATGGTGAGTATGAAAATGTTCAATTGGACACTGAAATATGATTTACACATGTATGTATAATTATTTAACCAATTAATTATAAATGAATGTAGAGCCCTTTTAAAAATAAAAGGAAAAGGTTTTCTAAAAAAAATTTAAATATTCCCAAATGTGATTTATAATAATTAATATAACAATTAATATTGGTGGATTAATTTTTAAAAAAAAATTAAAATTCATATTATTGTTTTATAAACATTATATAATATGAAATAAAATTTTATGCATAAAAAGTATATTTTTTAAAAATTATATTTTTATTACCTTTTTAAGGAACACTTGTTTTAAATAAATTTTTTTAAAACGTTAGAAATTATATTTTACAAAATATACATCTTATTTAAAAAAGGGATATTAATATTTTCTTTGGAAATTTTTTTGAAATTTTTCATTTAAGGTTCTTATGTTTATAATATTGAAAAATGAATTACGTTTAAATTAAAATTAGCTTCTTCAACTATATAATTTAAAGGGTTAAATTATATTATTAAATTGATTTAATAATTCATTTGATGAAATTTTTTTCAATGAATCCGATTTAGGTCATTGAAAATAATATAAAATTGATATTTTATATAAAAACAATTCCACATTGAGACTTTTTAACATTAAAAACTCATTGTCACATTCCGTCAATAAGGTTAATTTTAAATTAATTTTTTCCAAATATGTGTTTTGAATTTTTAAAAATATATTCCATAATTTGAATAATAAGGTCCAATTTAGTAAATAGGTCCATTTTATTTTTAGAAAACAAGAATTGTAACATTAATTTTTTTACCACCCTTATGCTAAAAAAGGTAATTAAGGCTAAAAATAATATTATAAATATTATAGAATTTCTTTAACACTTGAACACATTTTATTGGATGAAATTAATTAGGCCTTTGACACATAAGGTTACGAAATAAATAATTTCATGGACTATAGTTTATGAAAATGACTAAGATGTCATTAAAATCAAAGATACTGAAAAAATGTGACACTCTTACTTTTAAAAAGTTTAGTATTTTTATTACATGGTTAAATAAAATATATTCACATATTCGTAAATTCATATAAAATTAAAAAGGTTAATCTCCATCATGGATTTTTTTTAATTTTCAGTGATGATATTATTATCATAAACAGTCACACATTGATGATTCTGTATTTATTCAATTAATGAAAATCCCAATTATGTGATATTAAAAAAACTAAAAAAATTATAATTTGAATTAATTAAGGTAATAAAAAAATTCAGTGTGAGTATTAAATATTAGGGGGGCTAGTAAATGAAATTTTTCCAAGTTATCTTAATGTATTTAATTTCTTAATGTTATTTTAATTAATAGTTTCTAAAATGAACGTAATAATATTTTACGAAAATAATATTTTATTAAATTATTTAAAATTCATAAAAATAATAAATTATGACAAATAGTATAATTTTTCATCAAAAATATCATTAATTTACCATTTATGGTTTAATTGAAAACCTATAATTACTAATCTAATCATTTTAATATTTAAAATAATATAACCAAAATTAAAATTAAAATTGGTCAACAGAGGGTTAAAAAATATATATGGTTTCAAATTCAATCAAAAAAGGAATAAAATATATTTTTAGATGTTATCACACCATATCCCACATTATATTTTAATACCATTCTCTTTGGAGGTATTTAGATTTATAATGAATTTATTATATATTAAACTATTGTGAAATTCCAAAAGTTCCCCTAGAATTCATTAAGAAATGACACCTCCTCGCTCATCCCATTTCAGATATTTTTCACTTTTATCCTGACCAAAAAATGAAAAATTCTATTCTCCACTTAACTAGACAAATTCTAGAGGTTATATTCCACCCAAAGGGAGAACTCTAGAGTTCTTTAGTGGAGATATAAAGGATCTATTTCTAAGGATGGGTAATTCCTTTAAATGATCATTATTTTTTCTACACATATATTCCTCTAATAAATCATTAATATATTTCATAAAATAATAAATTTAGAATCCCCAATATTCATAAATTTTATTATTATTTTTAGCACACCATTATAAATCACTTTTCTCATAATAAAATATGTGAATGTATCTCCTGTGTGTACATACGACTTGTCGTCTCCAGGTAATTATACAATCCATTTTCCAACACTATTATTTATGAGTGGGAATTAAGAAATAATTAATGTTTATGAATTATTTTTATTAAATTATTGTACTTTGTTTAATTATAATTTCTTATATATATTTTTACTTTTAATTTTTTTGAGAAATTATTACTTTCCTCATGCATATATATGGATTACCATCTCTGAGATGTTATCTAAACTATTATTCATAAATATTTCTCATGAATTGTAATAAGGATGAAATTTATGAAAATATATGATATTTTTAACATAAAAATAATTCTTAAATTGTAATATATCACATTAATTTGTTTTTTCTAATATGAAAAAAATGAAAAGAGCGTTAATGTGTGCGTACAACCAACCATCTCAATGAATGATGTATTTTATTTCCTACATGTGACTTTTACGAATAACCATGAATAAATATATAATAAATATATATATAGTATCTATATCATTTATTTCATAATGGAGATGGTGACATCGTGATCTATGTAAGAGGACAAAGGATAAATAATCAAAACCCAAGTTAAAAATGTGGTTATTCCCCGAAAAGTAACAGTAATCTAGAATTTTTAATAAACTACCAACGTATGGTCAAATTTAAATTATATCTGATATGATATAATTAAATAATTTTTTTTAAATTATATGAAATTAACTTTTATTTATTATATAGAATGTTTTTATGAGTATGAAATGAGTCAGTACAGAATGAACGACTTTTCATATATCACTTTTATATCTGTGAGATATACGTGATATTAAATAATTATTCTTATTTTATGGTGTATATGTTTAATTATTACATATAATATCAAAAGATTAATTTATTTATTGATATTAAATGATTCAATTTATGTTACATATTCACGGGGCTCATGATGCAAAAGTTGCACTTGTTATAAGGGATTTTTTCTCGATTTTATTTTTGTATGACAGAAGCCTTAGACAATACATGTTTCTTTTGGGTAGTTTATATATTTCCCATAAATATATTTAACATGTATTATTCTATATATTATGTTATTTTCATATCCATATAATTTTCAAACATTCATGGGGAATTGTATTCTCCAGATTATCAATTGATAAGTGATTATTTCACAATCTGATCAATAACCCGAATTGATTCATTTTAAATAATAGTCTTTGAATATTTATCATCCACTTAATGATTGTCAAAAAAATTTCAAAAATGTTTTTAAAATCATCATATTTATATTTTTTTTATTTTTTCCCATGATTTACATTTTACAAAATAGTTTTACAATAATTTGTTTTAATTTTTTAAATAGTGTTATGTGGTACTTAACCAAAAAAAGATATGGAAGGGATGTTTTTAACTTATACATCATGAATGAAATATTTTGATATCATAAATAATTTATTACTTGAGTATTACCTTATAATAATTACTATTTATTAAATAGTAATATTTTTTATTTTAAAATTTCATGAATTTTTATGAAAATAAAACATGTACAAAAAAGAATGGATATTTTCCTGAAGAATTATAATCATGTGATCTAAATTTTATTTCCATATACAATAAAATTATTTATTTTTAATTATTTTTTAATGGGGATAAATTTTTTAAATTATTTTATCCCTATTAATCCTGTTGTTGTTTCGTGATTAGATGAAAGGAAATTTATGAAGCAAATTTCCTTCCATGGGTTATGTTCCGATTGGATGGTGTTTATAAATTTTTTTTCATTACATAGGTTCTCATATGATGAATCATTTATGTTCCATTGAAACAGATATCATGATTATAAATTATGTTATTAGTGTGACCTATTTCTCCTTCCAATTTATTTTGTAAATATTTATATCTCATGGGATATTGATAAGAGAAAAGTCAAGGGGCTCAACCACTCTGGAAGGATGGGGAAACCTGATCCACTACGAGAAGAAGGGGAAACCCATTCCACTATGGGATAATAGTAAAATAGATCCCTTAAAATGAATGTACTATGAATATGTATGGTGGTGTGTCCCGTACATTCTATGATGTCCCCATCAAGTTCCTATAAATGTTTTGGATATGATACTTAACTTATGGGGAATGATATTAATTTTTTATATGTCTACAGAATTCCATAACTTATTAGTATCTAATTATTTCATGGTATATTATTTTTACTACCCTATGAATAATTCCTTATAAACTTCTAAATATTTATTTCATGATACAATTATATAATATTTATTATAATGGGTATGATCTACAAAAGTTATGCTTGTGTTCTTATACCCTTATGTTCATGTTATACTTACACATCTCCCATGAATAACCTCACTAGGAATCTGAGATAACCCTTTATTGATGTTTTCTTTTCCCCATGATATAGTGTATGTTTTTAGAAAGGGTTAATGATAGGAAATTTCAATTTGGGAAGAATTGATGACCCTTCACCAAACTATATGTTTATTTACCTTGTTACAAAAGGCACTAATCAATTATGATATTTGGGCATATGTTAGTGAAATAAAAAAAATATTCAGAAAAAAAGATGTAATATCCTTGTTTGAAAATAATTAGTCCTTATAATGATAAAATTATCTTAGGATAAATTTTTGGGATTTTTTTAAAATAATTTATGTATCTAATAATATGGAAAAATAAACCTTTTTTATTAAATATATCATTTATTTTGAAGAAAATTTCTAATTAGTTTTTGAATTTGATCATTAAGTAAAACCAAAATAATTTAATTAATAAAACTTTATTTAATAGCAACATAATATTCATTATAAAATATTTTAATAAGTTATTTTTTGGATTAAAAATATATTTTTCTGGAAAATTACTTCAGCATGAAATCTGATTTTATGTTAATAAATTAATTTAACCTACATTGAGTAATTTTTTAATTAAAAATATATATATTATATAACACATAATATATTTTATCTTTATTTCTGTGAGTTTTACATGATATTAAATGAAATTAAATTCAATTTTATCTGTGAGAGTCATTTTTCTAAATCAAGTTTATTTGTTTGATTTTCATGATTAATTAAAATAAAATTATTACATTTATTGATATTTAAGCTAAAAATATGGATTATATTTTGGAAATTATAATAATTAAAATAATTTAATAGTTTTAATTTACTATTCTGTCCAAGTGAATAGTAAAAATAATATTTTTTTACCATGGTTATGGTTAAAACAAGTTTATTGTGGGAGGGGTTAAACCAGAAGATAAGTGTAGGATTTCCACCTATACCCTGTATAATTCATAATGGTTTATGAAATTTTAACCTAATCAAAACCTAACATCAAATTCCTATCCACTTGGAGTTACATTCAAATGAAAGTGGCCTAATAATATTGATTTACTCTATGAAATTCCATGCATGTCCCTCCCCTCTCATATAAATGAGATAATACTCACCTACAATATTCACATATTAAAATTATTATAGTTTATAAAATACCTACTCTATAAAAATTCATTAATAATTCTCCTCATACATGATCTTTTTCATATTCTACTAAGACCAATACTTGATGGATTAATGTGTAACAGAAAGTGGATCTCTCAAAGAATGTTGTATATTATAATCCAGATCTCTCAATATTTATTCTTCTTAATCCATATCAAAACATATTTTATCTTTCTAAAAATTATAAGTCATTATATTGATTTTAAATTATGATGATTTAATAACCATTTTCTTCCTCTTATACAATAATTTGGAAATAATGTTATCACTCTTATGTACTTGTGAACCACCACCTCCACATTGTGATACTAAACATTTTCTATCCCTATATTTCCTGGGAGGTTTTAGTGATGGATTTAATGTATAAAACTAATATTTATAAAAAATTATTCTTCTAGAATTATAATATTTTATGTATAAATTATTACCATCCAATCCATTGGTAAATGATAATGTCTCTCATTCATACATGTGAACTACCACCTATACGAAGCGATGTTATGTTTTTAACACACATGATTTACTTTTATAGAAACAAGGATATATTAAATGATAAAATATTATATTTAATATATAATAATGATGTTTTTATGGTGGAATTTCAATTAACATTATTTTTTTCCATCCATAAAAAAATTGAAACACCACTCATGTGTACGTATAGAATATCATCTTCTTGAAGTAATGTAATTAAATTTTCCTCACAACCTAATTTTATTGTATATAATATTGTATAAAATTATTATATATGGTTTTGATAACATTTTTTGAATTCTAAAAATAGAGGGACCATGATAAATATACAAGGAAAAAACTGGGGAACTAAGAAATATATGAAAAAAGAAGCAAGTATCACCTCAAATGACAACTTTAATAGTGAATTATGACTAAATTAGTATTGCAATGATATAAGTTGATAATATTTGATATTATATTGTGATTATTTGGGTGTATAATTATAATAAATTTAAATTTATTTTATATAATGGTATATATTTTATGTATCAAGATGGATATAAGGTAATGGTTTTTTGTACCATTTTCCAATTCATGAGACATGGTTGGTATTTCCCACCATCATTTCTTTAATGTGTTCTTATTACTACCTAATAAATATATTTTTAAATATTTATGAAATTAATGTGTTTTGAATAAATATATAATATTATTTCATTATATGGGCATTGATTAAAATGATAGCATAGTTTTATGGTGTTCATCTCAATTTCCCTTCACAGTGATATGTTATAATGTTACTACAAGAAATTTTATTGAAAAAATAAATTTTTTTATTGGTACACAATTAAATGGGTAGTATGGATCACAAATTTTGAACATTTTGAAATTTTTCTATATCGTCTTGTTATGATACTTATATAAATATATTATTAAATATCATATGAATTTTTTAATTGAACATCATTTTAATAATCATATAATTGGAATAAAATCAATAGATTATTATCAAAACTTTATATGAAAGGAAAATTCATTGAAATTATGTTTATTTTCTTCAAAATTAGTTAATCAAATAACTTTTATTTTCAATAATTTATAATTTATAAAATTAATCATTCCTTAATCATGGTATTTAATGTTTTTTAGTAGTTTTTTATCTTTTAAAATATGGAACAAACAACCTCTATCCATGATCTAGGATTTTTACTCTTATTAGACATCAAATAGATTTAAATATTTATATTTTTTCATTTTTTCATTAAATTTCTTTATCAAATTGAAATGTTTGTAATTTAAAATAGAAAATAGATTATAAAATGAGTATCTCTATGAAATATTTCTCCACACTTCCAAAAACATCATGATTATACTCAAACTGAGTTTGTGTGGGATGATAAATAGTGTTTCCACCACTATCTTTCCTTATAGATGTGTATCTTTTCATATCATTAGAACTGAACTCACTTTCCCTAAACATTTTTACATGTTATGAAATATTTTTCTAGTAGTAAAACTATTTATGTACAAGAATACCATAGAGCTAGTATTACCCACTAAATTTGGGAATTTTAAGAAAATATATATACTCTATAGAATTTTTTAGGATATTCCGGAATTTAAGGAACATTGATTCATCATTAAGGAGGATAAATATCCTTATTTTATCTTATAATATCTAAAAACTCTATTTTATAGTGGGAACACATGCTTCCAAAAACACAAATTTTAGGATTTAAATTTTCCCAATATGGGCATCTTCCCTCACTATGAACATTATATTTCTCTTAATTCTCCTTCTCTATGAGTTTAATTTCATTATTTATTGTGTATTGTACAAAATACATTCCAACATATTAAATTTCAACATAGTTTCATTTTAGGCCAATTTATATTGTTCATCATTTTTATTAGAATATGCCATATGTTTCAATACATGAGCCATGAAATTTGTAAAAACATTTTTCGCCCGATCGTCTTTTTTGGAAGATAGAATTGACATTTTAATCTTTCCATTTAAAAATTGAATTCCTTAAATATCTTCGTAGATAAATACTTTATTTGTGACCTTATTTTGATGTTTCGTTATTGGAATTTCCCTATATCTTCTACTGAGAATTCTCACCTTAATATCATACTCTAAAAAATTTCCTAATTGCATTTTTAATGGAAAATTTTCCAATATCACCAGAATAATAAAATTTTATAGGGAGCTTAAATTGGTTAATTCCCTTTACATTAATGTATTTACCCATGATATGTGAAAATATTAACTATTTGTAATTATAATACTTATCATTTCCTTCAGAGTCATGTGGTCCTTTATTAGCTTTAACATTGATCTTAATTTTTCTCATAGACTTGAATTCCATTTGGTCATTTTTTATTAAACATTATAGAAATCATTAATTATCATGAAACATTAATGATGTGTACCTTTTTTGGGGAACTTTCCCCAATATCTTATAGAGTTAAAATACTAATATCCATGTGATTGAGAAATTCCCATATCTACCTTTTGACAATAGTAGAGTCGTACATCTACTCAAATAAATATATAATGATACTAACAATTTAATTCACTATAATGATGAAGCCATCAATATTTACCTCCTAATTTATAGCTTAGCATCTTTGAACTTGATATTTACCTAAACTTTTCTCTCAGAATTGATCAATATTTATTTTATAGTTTCATAGTTTATAACCTTAGTGTATAAATTATCATATAAAGACATAAGAATCATGTTTCATGTTGTAGAATCAATTTCTAGCATTATTATATATGTAATTTTATTTAATCTTATCTATAATCTAGGGGAATAATATGAATCATTATCAACAACATAAAAAAAAGTGACGCAAGAAATGATATTATTTTGTTCTTTGGTATCTAGTAGTTCATTCTATCTAATTTCGTAACACATTTAATGATATTAAAAATTAATATAATCCATCATAAATAATTAACGGATTTGTTATAGGGAATCTAGTACATTGATAATGCATTAAATTTTAAATGAAATGATGAACCGACAACAAGGTGGAGATGACTCTATGGTGGTTGTATTTTAGACCAATTAGATAATCATAAAATAAATATTTAATACCCATTAATACAGTATCCACTCCTTTTTTTAATTATATATTCTATTTTGGAATAAACTAGAAAACAAGATTTAGAACAAGAAATTTTTTACAAGGACCGAACTCAATGTGTCTTCCTACACCTTATGTTCTTTGAATCCCACATATCAATGGATTATATTCTAAAATTTTGTTATCAGTTATATAATGATTGGATAGGTATCATCCTATAACCTAGTTTATCATCATCATAATGATGACTTAAAATACTCCCCACTATGAATACACTATATCTCATAGTTTAAAATCTTTCCTAACATATTAGATAAATCCATTGAAACTTCAGGTTATTTCGTAAACTAAGGATAATATTTTCTATGAGCATTTAAAATAATAAGTATAATATTCTCACATATTTTAGTGATTTTTGAAGATATATTTCTCAAATTTAAAATAAAATCTCATTCAAATAATGACGGTGTTAAAGAATATGTCTATAATTAGGTTCATGGAATCGTAGAAAAATTAATTGGTATTTATAAAATGGGATATCTTTCACCACATTTCTCTTCCTATTAAAAAGAATTATCTTGGAAAAAACCATAAAATTTCTCTCTTAAACTCTCTAATAATTTTCCATAATCATAATTATTTCCAATAAAACCTAGGTTAGGATCCTTAACGAGTTTTCTAAGGTAGAACATCCAAATAAAGTGGTAATGTTGTCAATCGATCTCTATTACTTATTTTCAAATTATATCCCATCATGAATAATATAGCCATGAATATATGATAACAATTCGATCAATAATATTCTGATATTTTATTTTCCTAAGGGACTATTAATTTTTCACCTTCCTCCAAAACCATCCAAAAAAATTGAGACGTCTTAATGTGACCGTGCCGACTACCGCCTCCAAGAACAACATGATTTATTTTTACTCATAAAATTAAATGCATGGTTGGAAAACACTATTTTTATGATTAAAATTACTCTATAAAATTATTCTGATTGTTTAATTTTAAACCATTTTACATCATCCACCCAATATATGGAAACCTAACACGTCTCCCATATACACATGTGGAATATCACCTCCGTGAATGTGTCCTATTTTTTTTTCAGTCTTTTATTTAGTTTTTTATGAAACTCAATTATTGAAAAGATCATCAACATAAAATTTTCTAAATAATTTCATTATACTTATGTAACAATGATATTATTCAAAATGAATTAAATTCTTAATCATACTCCACTATATTCTCTTTCTTTATCTTGTTTGGATCGGTCTTTGAACATTCTTGAAAAATGACATAAATTTATATAATAGATGAATATGGAAGGATACATTATAATTTTATAAGAATATAATGACAAAATAAATTTTTATTTATAGATCTAGAAAATTAATATTAACATTGATCATATAATAATTGACCAACACATTTTCAATAAAAATTAAAGAAATAGACTGATCAACCATTCCATCTTCACAAATCATGAATAAAATATTTACGAATATAAATTATAAAATTATAAATATTTATATTAATATATCAGAGAACCTATAATGATCTCAAAAGTATGAAATTTTAATCATAAAAATCGAATTAAAACTCTAATTATGAATTTTTTATTAAGAAACAATCAAATCCAATTGCATTTTATAATCGAAATAAGGAATAATAAAAGATTGTATTATAAATAAATGATTAAAATTTAATTTTATAAATGTTTATATGTATGATAAATTGTATAAAATATTTAAATAATATTATTTTTTAGACATGTATTTGGAGAATGTTTTAAGAAGTCGGATTTAAGGTAAGTTTTTTTCTATCTAAATATTTCATCATTGAGATATGATTCATGTTAATCACATCTAAATTTCTTTGGTTTACATATGAGCCACTAATTAATTTTTTACCTAATATAAATTCAATTTATATGATTCAAAAATATATTCAGCATCATATATTTCATTGTAATTCAATTCCAAAGACACAAAAGGTGTGAGGGTATTTATTAACTCAACTTGGTTTTTTGAGTTACAATGCTTTATCATGATCATACATCTTCCTGGATCTATTTATTTAAAGATATTATTTAATTTTATTATTAATTTTCTTTCAATATGGTGGAAGTAATATTTATTTCATTATTTCCCAATGATTATTTTTTTTCAAAAAATTATATAATTGTTGAGGACATGTTATATTCTATAATGATATTATACCCTCTTGGCCCATGCTTTCCATTCTCACCAAGGTTATCCATTATTTTAAAAAATCCAATATCGTGTTATCTCAATATAAATATATATTTTCATTTTCTTATTTTCAAAATTATGTTTTGATACACTTTATATGTTTCCAGATTTAAGAATGGTTTTTCAAAATATTAACAAAAATTCAATCCATTAATAATCAATGGTTTCATCTTCCACTCTAAATTCATTTTTGAAAAATATAAATTATATTCAATGAAACACTATTTAATATATATATATATTGTCAAATAAAAGTATTAAAATAAATCTTTTCACCTTTTTAATCCTTTTTTCCATTTTAAGGATCCAATATAAAATATTATTTTAAAAAAATTAATGTTTTCAATATATTTCACCTCCATATTTCAGAAAATGTTATGTATTTTCATGGATACACCATTGAATGTTCATTTGAAAATTTAATTATATTAATGGTTTTCAATTAACAATCTCAAAATTTAATCATTAATGTGATCTATGACATCTTCTTCAAGGATAATGATGAAAATGTTATCTAAAAACTCATTTACATATTAATGTCCACTTCACTATTTATCTCTAGAGGCTTTCATTCAATGGTAATTATTAATCATTAATCACCCTAGAAATTTTCATATAGAATTATATTTTTCGGTTATTTATTTTTTAGTGTCAAGTGATTACATTCTTGAGGTCAATTTTGGTGATACACTAGAGAAATATTTGGAATCTCGTTATACCTTACATGGGTTCATTATGATGTGGTAAATGATTCCTATCAATTGGAACACACACATACCAATAAACACACACAAAAACGCACACACACACAGATGTATAGATATGTCTAATTGATGAGTGGGGTATAATATCACCCTCCAATTCATTAATTAGGTTTTTCCATTTCTTTAAAAAATCACATTGTGCATGGGTGTAATTGTAGATAATCCATGCTCTTAGGATTGATTTTGGGTGAAATTTCAGTTAAGATATACTCAAATGTTTTTGTGTGGGTTTAATTACGATTAATATAAAATTATATAAATTTTCATGGTTACAATTTAGGTTAATTTAACATCACATGATTATTTGTCGCTATAATTTTAGTTAATAAATAATTAGAATATTGTGTGTTGGTGTATTTGTGGTTAATCTATATACAAAAGTAGGTTCATGGAAATAATTATAGATATTTTACGTTCAATATAACATGCATTCTTATAAAAAAAATTACATTATAGTTCATTGATAAGGAATGTTTCAATGACATAACACATATATATGTCATATCTCTATTATTATGTTTCATAGATCAAGTTATTTATTTGAAACTCTTATATCATGGTAAAAAATTTTCCATTTAAGATAACATGAAATTACTTCATAACTTATGTACAACTATAATTATTTTTTTCAATTTCTAATAAGATATTTCTCACATTCCCATGTTTTCCCAAAATGTGATGATTTAAACATTGATGACACAATGATTGTTTTTTCTCGTATTGTGTATTTGTTCTCACACCTTTGTTATGTTTCCAATAACTTTTTTATTAACACAATTATAACATAAAAGAAGTATAGAGGTGGTTTTAATGAGGATCGATAATTGAGGAATGTTCACATGTTACCAATTTTTTTCATATGTTGTTAGTCCTAAAAGGTATTAAACCTTCTATTATTGGGATTAAATTATTATTTTTGAGATTTAATGTTTATAATTTGTAAATTATATAAAATAAACATATTTTGAGTTTCAATCATCTAAATTTCTATCAGATTCAGTGTTAAATGAATCTATTTTTAGCATTAGACCTTTGTGTCTTGGTTTTCGGTGCCACAATATTGGTCCCTCAAAGTAAAACACCCTGCGAAGGCATATAAAAAAAATATATTCTCACTCAAATAATAATATTCATTTTTAAAAGGATTACACACAATGAATTTAATCTATATGATAAGCATAATAGTCATCTCCGTAGAGGCATAACAACTCATGATTAATATCAATGTATTAGGATAATTAATTAATACTTAAAATAACTTATCAAAGTACTATTGTCAATTATGAATCTCTATTATTACTAATATGAAAATTTTCTTAGTTTTTATGGATTTTTACAATGTATTAAAATCATCTTCATCCCACATCTAACCCTTCCTAACCATACCAGAAACATCTCAAATAGTTCCAATATTAGTAAATCATTATCTAAAATAAATTCTAACATATATATGACATCATCAATCAATCAATGTTTACATAAATTGGATATCACGATTCATGATTATTTATAAAAAATGATAATATCATACAAGAATAATAATTTATTATATAATTATGACCAACATTTAACAATTTATGGAGGTAAAATTATTTTCTAAAATTATAATGGATTATAAAATTAATATAAATATCTCATCTATTTGATAAACTATTAAGTTAATTACATCCACGCCTAGGGAAAAAATGAATGAATTATACAACATAATATCCATAATAGATAAGTACATGATAAATAATAATTTTCTATCCCTTTAAACCTTCTATAAGAACAATTGTTTTTGAAAGAATATTAATAAGTATAATATTTAAAGTCATTATATCACATAATCCTTAAAGGATTCCCATTTTTATAATTATTAATAAAATTCATTATTCCATATAATTATGTACTATCATCAAACCACTTTTGGTGGATATACTATTATTTGATTAATTTTATTAATTTTATTAATTTTATTAAAAATATGAAAAAAATTACCATTTCGAAATTTAATATTCACCATGAACAAGATTTTAAACAAAAGTATGTATTATAACATTCCCTTTGCAGAATGAAATTGAATTATTTTAATAATCATTATTAATAAATTCAGGGAAAGGGAATACATTATTTTATTTTATTTAATGGTGTCATCAATATAAAATGCGAAATAATATTCAATATATTCATCCACATAATGGAAGGAATATAAAGTATATATATATATATATGGGTCTTCATGAACACTTAATTTTTTCCCACTATTTTATATATAGGAAATAAAATATAAAAGAAAATTGAAATGAAACATTTCAATGTTTCAAAATATATATAATAAATATCTTATCTTTCATTTGAATTTATAATTCATAATCATTCTCAAAACCATTATGGTGAATAAATTAATAAGAGGGTTTCAATATTATCATATCACAATTTGTAATGCCCCGACCCGAGAAGCCCAGAGTCGGTGCATTAGTACGTATCATCATCCTGATCTCAAAAGATCAAGTCTCGAGAGACTGATTAGTTTAGTAGCCTTGTAAGTACCAGATACATTCATAAGGTTTACATTACATCATAAAATGGATAACTGCAACAACATAGTGTCCATAGACTACACTAAGATCCATATACTATCCCTGTAGGTTATTCATAATATACTTCTTCGCATACTGGAAAAAATAAAACATAGAAAGGGTTGAGCTCATATTCTCCTTAAGGATAACAATATAGTACAAACTTTAATAAATAAGCATAAACATTTAAGGCAATGTATAAGACTAAAAAAAGCCTTTTAAACCTGATCTTCTACATAATATGGAAAAGATAAAATAAAATAATGCCATTTACATATTCAAATGGATATTCTACTAGTAAAATAATCTCATGCAATATCAAAAGCCACTTTCATAATGATGGAATTCATAATTGCAGACCTTTATAACCACATAGTCAAGGCCTTTTGTCAATACTACAAATAACATTTTGTCAAGGCCTTGTTCCAAGACAACAGTTTGTCTCATGAGACCTACCGATGCATCGAGGAGCTATAGCGGGATCCACCCATCACTTTCTAAGTCCAATACATTCCTCATATGAAAAGGTTAAAACATAATATGAACATTTGTATTAAAACTAGCATACGAAATGTCAATATTTTAACCACAAACCATGAATGGTATAAAAATAACACATCAGTAGTCAAACATAACTCATTTAATACAATATGGATGAATTTATTATAATATATCAACCTAAATAGAGAATAATGAATGATGTTGACGTAGATGAAAATAATCATCAAAACTATTTGAGAGAAATATCTCCCTTTTTCTTGATAACATTTTAAAGGCTCGCTATTTAACAAGAATTCGTTTAAAATAGATTTTTGAATCAATGTGACCCATACAACTTTTAAACTTTTAAAAAGAATTTTAATTTTAAAAATTTAATTTAAATATAAATAAATCATTAAAAACATTTTTAAAATATGGACATTAATGGGAAATACTTATAATAATAAATCATTAAAACATTTTAAAATGATATTTTAGTTATAATTCATATCCAAAAGAGAGAGACATGAATGTAAATAATTGATTTAGTCAAAACATTATAATATCATGTGAATAAAAGGATTCCTGACATTCTATTTCAAAGTACATTTTATACAGCATATAAAAGTGAATTAGCGTTTAACAACAAAGAAGTCTCAATAGAATGTATATTGAGACGAAATATCTTATAAAGACCGTATCATTAGGTTAAAGATAAATCAATGACATAATTATGTGTGAAAAATATAAATAATTTGAATATTATTGGATATTCAGTGTAAATCAATTAGAAGAAAGTCACACATATTCTTGTAAAAACAACACCAATGAATTGGATGTTTAACTCAATAAACGGAAAATGAGTTAAAATTACACTTATCAAGTTCATATCGATGACTTGAGAATTTATCGATGGAGTGATTATGTGTATCAAAAGTAGATCCACAGAAAGGGGAGTGTAAATTACTACAAAAATAATAAATAGTGATTCCACACATAATCATAGAGTAAAATAATCAATGATGTATGCATAAAGCGGAATGAGTGGAAATTTAAATTTAAAATTCCCATACCAATTTGATAAATTACGAAACATACATCCCATGAAAGATGGATCATAAAATGAAGATGTAATTACTCATAAATTAAATTATTTTATACATAGAATACAATCATTGGGCAGTACATACCCCACACAAAAAAGAAATAGTGGTAGTATGGCATGAATCTTATAGAAATTGAAAGTGAGATGAAAACCCTTACTTCGTTGTAATCAATGAATTTGTATGGACAAAAGGTTTATAACAATCAAATGAATAATAGAATACCATGAATATAAAGAGAATAATGATAATATATATATCAAATGAAAGTACACAATACACTACATTTAATAAATAAGTGGCTAACAATGGAAATCTCACGGAATTAAAGGTGAGATAAGAAACCCATAACTTTGTACTTTTCCTTGGTCTAGGGTGGCCGACTAAATATTCACATTTACATTCTATCTAAGAGACTCATTATTTAGATCTGCTTCTTCGAATTTTCCTTAAATAAGTTGGAAGGTTTCACAAATTTCCTATATCCATTGTACCTAACTAAGATTTTTGGTTCACTTCTAACTTTGGAAAAGACCATCAGATGTTTTTGAAAACTAAATAAAATATCTGGAATAAAAATTAATCTTCAATTTGATGTATATACAAAGGGAAAATTATTAAAATTATAAGATGTGTTATGTGATAGTTCAATGGCTTACCAATGATATCGGTATCATCATCTTTCTTTTGTAGAGTTGTATTATAATAATAGTTTTTATTCTAATATACAGACGAAACCATTTGTGGAATTATATTCAATTTGGTGATGAAATATATCATTTTGGGATGTTTTCAATGAAATGAAGTTAATGTGAGTACAATTAGTAAAGGAAGTAGTTGAGAAAGTGAAGTTAATCTTTCAATACATAAGGAACTCTCAGAGAATCTAGAAATGTTATGTAGATAACTGGATGGAAGTCTTTTCATTAAATGTAGGTTATCATGTTTTTATTGGAATCTCGCCTTGGAAAAGTATTAAATGTTTTGGTAATAAAGGAATTCTAACTCCATGGTTCATTGGAAATTACAATATCCAAGAGAAAGATGGACTATTAGCTTATAGAGTAGCTTTTCTTCGTAGGTATCTCAGGGAAACACGTTTTCATCTCTTGAAGTTGAGTGAGTATGTTACAAATTTATCTCATGTTTTGAACCTAGAATTAGTTCAGATATAAGATAAAATTTCTTATAAAGAAAACATATTCACATTCCAGAGCATAAAAAGAATGTATTTGCAGAATATGGCAATTCATTACGTTAATGTTTTGAGGAGGAACCACATGGTCGTAGAAGCATCATTGAAATCTATAACTGTTTTTAGGGAAATGTGGACTCACTTTTTTAATAGGTAAATAAATGTTGCAGGGACTCAATATATTAAATTTAGGCGGAATTTAACAACTCATGTACTTATAAAATATTTTTTTATTCTATAATTAAGTAGTTAAATTCAATATAAAGGTATAATGAAATAAGTTGTACTTATAGAAATTAATAAATTTAGAAAAATATAATAGTATCCTGACATACAAAAATGTAAATAATTTTTTTAATCTTATAATTAAAAATAATATATATTTATATGATTCAATAAGTAGATATATGTATTGAAATAGAAAAATTAAATATTGTTATTTTTGTGACACATAAATTTTTATTTACAATATTATAATCAATATAATTTTTTAAAATAAAATTTATCATCATAAAATATATTCATAAGTTGATATTTTGTTGTCTGATGATTATAAGATAATTTTATGAGACCTCAATGTAATTTGATATTTTTTATAAAATCAGTTATGGTTTTAAAATTTCTATTTTTCATATTAAAGATGATTTTAAATGAAAATTAAATTTCTAAAATCTAGAATGTTATTTTCAAAAAACAGAGTTCATTTTTTAATTAAACATGTTGAATAATGGTGAGGGTGAATTTTTCAGATTTTTTTGAAATTCATGTTTTTTTTAATAGTGGAATACAATAATTTAGAGTATTTAAAAAATTCATGATTTATTGAGTCATATATGATGTATGGAATATGTAAGAAAAAAATACCAGAATATACATTATTATTCAAATATATGCAGTGATAATGATAAAACTATTAACATTATTGAGCCAAAATAACAAACTACTGAATAAAATAATTAGAAAACACCCATATCATCCATTATACATACCAATCATTACTAACTCTTCTCCTAACATCTCAACGCCTTGTTTCTTGCCAAATTTATATCCAATTATCTTCTTAAGTCTATTAACTAATCCCAAGTCCTAATGGTTGCAATAAAAATTATAAATAAATTTCCTTATGGAGTTTATCCTACAGGAGAATTCCAGAGGTAAAATCATCATTCATTTTCTTTAATTATCTTTTCAACGTATTTTATTTTTTGATTCTATCCTCACATACCATGTTAAAAGTTACATGATAACTCTATTAAATTATATATACTAAAATTTTATTATGTAAATGTAATATTCATCATCAAATGTATCATCTTCTCCTCTTATTTAAAAAAACAAAAGAAACATTATCTGTGTTGTGTCGATTTACAGTCACCACGGAGGATGTGTTTTTATTTTCTTTTACCTTCTTCACAAATAGAAATATAACCATTATTATGGTTAAATAAGGTTCTATAATATATTTTATAAATTATATAATGTTCTAAAACCAATGTATAAACATGACATTAAATAAAATTATATCAGTTCAAGATGGTTTTAAAACCCACCAAAATAAATTAAATCATTTTAATTAACATTTTATCTAATGAATCATTATAATATTGTAAAAAATGATATTTAGTGTCATTAAAAATTATAAAAATATATTAACACCATTTTATTTGACTTTTGGATTTTTTTATTACTTTTTAAAAGAAAATTCATAAGGAACCATCCATGTAAACCATGAAATAAATTCACCCAAAATAATAAAAGTAAAAAAATATTGTTGATAAATTGGATGAAAGAAACTATAAACAAATCATATAAGAAATTATAATTATGAATATTTTAATTTAATATATTAATAACACACTTCAAACCATTATAATGGAGGGTTGAACACGTTTGATGTAAGATGAACTAATGGTAATGGAATTTTCTTTAAAAATCCAATATTTAAATTATATTTTAAAAAAATTAAAAAGGTATATTTTTATAATATTATTTTTTAGGATTATTTTTTGGTTCATGTGAATTGATTATGATCAATTGATGGACATATATTTATTTCTTATGTATTGGTTGCATTTATATTGGAATTTGACTGTAATGGTTATTCTAAGTGTAATTATTATGGTTACACCATTGGTTTGTCATGAGGGTTACACTGTAAGGTAGCCATGAGTGTCAAAAATCAAATGGTTATTGTGAGGGTAATAATTTTATGAATGAAATTCTCCACATTACGAAAATTCTATTTATGTTTTCTATGTGTTATGGAAATCTCTTATTTTCACAAAGAATATGATACTTTATTGGTGATAAGTATGTCTTTGTGAATGTGAATTAACATATTTATAGGTATTAATAGACTAATAGATCCTTTATTTTACATCCATTCTTGATCCTGGTTTACTCATCCCATGTTTAAGAAAATAAAATTGTTTATGTATGGGTAAGAGAAAATAAAAATCCATTAAAAATTTTGTGACAATTTTTTGTGAAAAGATTTCATGTTTTGTTAAAAAACATTGAATTATTGAATAAATGGATACTTTTTTTGTAGTACCCCCTTGTAATTTAATGGTTTAATACGAATAAATTATATAATAATTATCTGAAAATCTAAAAGAAATTATATTTGGTGATGTAAGGAGGTTAATTCTAAAATTATTTATTTTATTACGTAGTATTTTTTGACTTCACATTATACAACACACATTTTGTATGGAATGGGTCCCCTAATGATAAAATAATGAGTGAAAATATAGAATAGTTAAAAACCATTTTCCAATGTTAAATGAAATTAAATCGTAGTTCAAATTAGTGGAGGAAAGAACCCAAGAATGAGAAATCATGATAAAAATAAAAATAAGAGTAGAAAAAAATAAACAAAAAAAGAATACCACCCAAGTGGATCAATTTTCAATGGAGATTTTTTCTATATGAAGATATCATTTTAGATTCATCAATGATTAAATTTCTTATATCCTTAATTAAATTTCAATATCCCAGTCATTCTAAAATATATTTGGTGGTAAAATATCTTGGACTGAGAGTTACATAAGATTTTATAATGCCGTTTAGGGTTTCTAGTCGATATAATAATTACAGAATAAAATATTATTAACTAAATAATTCAATAAAATTAATCAATTAATTCAACCAATAATGACCCTATTCCAAGGACCAAATATCGAAGAAAATTATAACATCTCTACGTAATAAAACTACAATTCTATATGAAACCATTGATTGGGATTATCCATTTGATGCACTATTTAGAGGGTATATCAATTTTCTCTCACAAGAATGCACATGGACTAAAAATTAATGATTCAGTGTGTTCAATGTAATTTTTTTCAATAAACATTTCGATATGTATTAGATTCTGAATTATTGGATAGTATTAAATATAGAAGGTAATAAAATAAGGATTTTTATTTTTTTTCATGAAGAAATTATGGGAATATATTCTAGTATACTTAACATCTAATGATAGTTGAACTACTCTTCATTTATAAAATTAAAATGTGGTGAAGGTATTTAGTGAAGAAAAAATGTGTACACCAAGTGGCTACAAACCTCTCATGTTTTTAAATATGTATTCTTCAATGGGTATGATTAAATGGAAATTTATATAAATTCTACTCATAAAAATATCATTTAGGAAAAAAATACTAACATAAGCGAAGAGAATGAAGATATTTATTTTCATGAAGTTTATTTAATAGTCTAGGATATTAACTATTTACTAATATTTGAGAAACTCTTTATATAATTGGTAAATAAGAAAATATTTTAAAATTAAACCATGTAAGTGAAGCCATCACAACTAATCATTTGGAAGAAGACTCAACCATAAAGGATCCATCCATGATTGGCTAAAATGCGGTTGATAGGTTTAGTAAGGATGTAAAATTGCTTAAATAGGAATCTTGGAGTTTAAAAAGTTTTTACAAGGAGTGTTGGGGTGCACCGCCATATAGGGATGCACAATAGTGTTTTGTGAGGGGGGGTCCCAGAGATGACCTGGTTACATCCATCCATGAGATAATGGAAAAAGATAGTTATTAAATATTCTGATATCAATAGAATATTTAATGTGGGACTATGGAGCTCGAAACACTATTTATCCATTTTAATATTTTTTATTTTATGTGTAGACTTCTGATCAAACCAACCGGAACCATCCGATCCTGATTCATGTAACGCCTTGACCCCAGTTACCCAGAGTCAGTGCATTATTACATAACATTGGCAAGATAGAAAGAATCATTTCCTAAAAGACTGATCAGTTCATTATCCTTGAAAGTACTACATACATAAATAAGTTTTACATTACATCATTAATAAAAAACAACATTGTGTCTCTGTAGACCACACTCATATCCCTTATCCTATCCCTATAGGTCAGTCATAATATTATTATTCACATCCTTGTAAAAATAAAACATAATAAAGGTGTGAGCTCAGATGCTCAATAAGGATAAAAATATAGTGGAATCTTTCATAAATAATCATATACATTTAAGGAAATGTATAAGTCTAGAAGAAAATAATATTAAGCATAAAATTAATTATAACATGAAAAAGTTGAATAAATTAATTCCATTTACATATTTACATGGATATTCTAATTGTCTAATAATCATATGTATTATCGATAGCTAATTTCATAATGATGGAATGCATAATGCCGGACATCATAACCACAGAGTCAAGGCCTCATGCCATGAATAAAAATAAGATTTTTTCAAGGCCTTATATTAAGACACTAGTTTGTCTCATTAGACCTACCAATGCATCGAGGATCTATAGCAGGCTCCACCTGTGACTTACAATGTCCAATGCATTTCTCATATGAAAAGGATGAAACATAACATAAACATTCGTATTAAAACTATAATATGAAATTTTAATACTTTTACCATAAACCATGAATAGTGTAAAAATAACACACACACAGTCAAACATATCACAAAACATTGAATACAAAATAGATGATTGTTTCATAATAAATCAACTTCAAAAAACTGTAAAATCCATCAAAGGATTTGACATATATGAAATAAAAACTATTTGGGAGAAATATCTCATTATATTTTGAAATCATTTAAAAATCATGTAATTACAAAAGAAAAAATTTATTTTTAAAATATTCTGATAAGATTGTAAATTAAGCTTCTAATGTGTTATAGTGGTGGAAACTGGACTCACCCGCCGTATAAGTTAAAAAACATTCTTACCTTAATTTGTTGAAAAGGTCATAATGTGCATTGTTTGGAAAACGATGGAAATATTCCTTTCAAAACATTTTATAAAAAGTAAAAAAAAAGTATAAATGACTATAACCCATATTCTAAGAAATATTAAAAATGTTTTGAAATACATTTTTATGAATCCTTGATGAGGATGATAATGAATTCCTAGTACTTACTTAACTACAAACAACCTCAGATATTAAAGAGATTGTAAAATTAACCCTTACATTGTACTTTTAGTTGGTTGAGGCAGCATTAACCTCCTGTATAATAGTTAAATAATTGTTATTAAATAATAAAATAACCACATACATAAATATGTCATCATATATGATCTTCTTATATTTCTTTGTTTATAATATTTTACTAGTATCTTTGTTTTGGGTGTTAACTGATTCATTTTGCATTATATGTTTTGTTTCATAAGTAATGTTTGTTATGGATGGGATTTATTTGATTCAAATAAAAAATTATATCAACATCTTAGACATTATTTTTAACCATAAAATGAAAATTTTTCTTTAATGGTTACAACGGGGAATGAATTTTATCTCGTTCGTGGAGATGGTAATCCATATGTACTCATGAGCGACAATATCATTCTTTTCATGGTAAAATCGTATGTAATTGGATGTTATATAATATATACCAAATAATTAACATGTTATAATTATTATTAAACTAAATTATACTCATTATTATACCCATCTAAATAATTAAGTGTTGAATAACAAACTACACCACGATTTGGAGACGGTAAGCCATACGTACCCACGTATAGGGAATTTTTCATTAATATGATGGATAGAATAGTTAATATGGTGTTACCATATTTATAATAACATCACATGATTTATAAGGTATTTGAGTTCTTATTTTGATATGTAAACAACAAAGAATGATGAAGTGGAAGAAGAAAAGAACATTGAAAGAGGTTAGGAAATTATTACCTCTTCTTATGGTGCTTCCTTTGGATTTGATAAAAATGGCTCCATAGGATGGATTTAAAATAAAATTATGTCCCATATGTTGAATTTAGGGTAGTTTGGAGGATATTTGAGCTGGGGATGGCCGAGAAAAATGGCATTGGAGATTGATTTTGAAGGAAGGGGAAGTACCCTTTTATAAGAGAGGTGCATGTCACTTTAAGAAATGCATGAAATAAAATTTCATTAAAAAATAATATTCGGCTTACAATGTCTACAAATAGATTTATTTCTAGGATAAGGTGGGGATGGGTCGAAAACCTCTCAAAAAAATCTTTAGAAATGTTTAGGTCATCATATTATCCATATCTTTTAGATATATCTTTTAGTTAAAAAGTATAACATTTACCTTGTATTTTTGTATTATTATAATAAATGGTTAATAAATACACTATAAAAATACAAGATAACTCCAAGTGGTTACTTATTGAACTATCTAACCATATCTATATCAATTTAAAAAATATATATATTTAGGAATATTAAATCATTTAATAACAAAGTATTTGTTTTTAAAACTCATTTATGTCAATTTTGACACTATTTGTTATTTTGATTTTGTGGAATTCATAAAAACTTTATCACTTCGATAAAAATTTATTTAATCTACCCTAACATGTCATATTAATGTTGATAATTATTTTAATTAATCCAAAGTATAACTATAAATTTATTTGGAGATTAATAATACCAATTATTTTTATCTTTCATTAATAAGTTAATAAGTACATCATCATTGTCTCATAAATACATTTATTTAATTAATGTCTATAATTTATAAATAAAATACCATTATGTAGGATATATTTTCAGATTTCTAACTAATATTTATAATTGAATTTATCTTATGTATATCCCTATATTAAAAAACAATTAGTTATTAAAATTTGAATTTATCACTTTTAACTCTTCTATAAATAAAATATAATAAATGTACTAATCTAATCCAAAGGGATCAAAAAGGATCATATTTTATTCATTAGGTTGATTTTGGCCAAAATACACCAATCTAATAGAATTTTTAAATGTGTTGGGGTAATTATAAAATTATTTTTACCATTAACTACCATATTAACTTTTAACTATGGTAAATAAAATTCAATAGTTACTATTCACCTAAAATTATTTTCAACCTATTGAACAACATTTTACATACTGATGTCAACTATGTCTCTCGGATTTTTGAATTTCAATTCATAGATGCTGTAAAATTACATTTTATGAAAATATGAAAATGTTCCTAGAAGGTGGGTAAAAGATGGTAAAAAGTTCAATAAAATTATATATATATAATCTTATTATAAAACAAATTCAACCAATACATTAGACTAGTATAGTTATTATATACCTATTTTTACATTAGAATAAATTTCAAAAATAATTATTATTATTTAAATAAAATTCTATTATATACAATAACGTAGTGCTTTTCACTATTCATCAGAAATTGATTGTTTTTAGAAAAGTACCAAAAATTCACACTAAGATAAATTAGATATTCCGCATAAAAAAATGATGTCCATTTTGAAAAATAAATTTTATAAAATTTTAAAAGTTGGTATTACTATTAATAACTACTTTTAAAAGGATTAGTTTGATTTGTTATGGTGTGTTGGAACTCAATGTTTCTTACAATGCAAGCTATTATATTATTCAATGGGAAATGTTGCGTTGAAGCTTGGAGTGTTACATTCTTCCCTCCTTCAAATAATTTCATCATCAAAATTTATAGAATATTACTTCATAAAAATATTTGGGATGTTCTTCATCATATGTAACATAGGTTCCCACATCACCCCTTCTATTTTATGGTTTCTCCAAAGAATTTTTAACAAACGAGTCATCTGATTTATCAACAATTTTTATTATGTTTCAAAAATTCTGATAGGCTCTTCAAAATAAGACAAATCAGGTTCCAGTTCTATTTCATCATAGGTGAGTACATGCGTTGGATCAGGCATGTATTTTCCCAACAGTGATACGTCGAACACGTCATTAACTTTGGAGAGACTTGGTGGTATTTCCAAATGGTAAGCTAAAACTCTAATTCATTCTAGAATTTTGAAAGTTTTGATATACCTAGGACTCAATTAACCCTTCATACTGAATCATATAACACCCTTCCAAGAATATAACATCAAGAAAAAATGATCTCCTACTTGAATTTCCAAATCATTCCTTAGGTTATCAGCATAACTCTTTTGCCTACTTCGAGTATCTTTCATGTGGGTTTGGATAATCTTCACATTTTCCATTGATTTCATATACATGTTCTGGGCCTACGAGTTTTCTTTCACCAACATCATCCCAACATTTTGTTGTGTGACATTTGTTTCCATATAAAACATCATATTGTGTCATCTGAATACTTGAATGGAAGCTATTGTTACAAAAAAATTATACTAGAGGTAAATACAGATCCCACATACCTTGATAGTCATGAAGAAAAGATCTTAGCCTTTCTTATAAGGTTTGAATATTCTATTCTTATTTTCCATCATTTTGATGGTGGTAGACAGTGCTCAAATGAAGTTCAGTATCTAGAGCATTCTGAAGACTTTTCCAGAATCTTAATGTGAAAAAGAAATCATAATCAGAAACTATCGATAGTGGTACACCATGAAGTCTTATAACTTCATTAATATGTAGTCTTTCTAAACGTTCAAGTGATAAATCTTCTCTTATAGAAAAAATGTGATGAGTTGGTAAGACAATCAACAATGACCCATATTGCATTATTCCTTCAAGGATTCTTTGGTAGCCTAATGATGAATTCCATTGTAATATCATCCCATTTCCACTCTAGTATGGGAAGAGGATGCATGACTCCTCCAAGATGTTTTGTTCTATCCCTAACCTACTGACAAACTATACATCTTGACACATAATCAGCAATCTCTCTCTTCATGTTATCCCACAAAAACTGTCCCTTCAAATATTTATACATCTTAGTGCTAACTGGGTGTATAGAAAAATTTGATCTATGATAATCATCCAAAAATTCAATTTTTAGATCAGTTATATCGGGAACACAAAGAATTTTCCTGATTTTGAATATTCCATCTTCATATACGAAGTCTATCAATCCACCATCACTGACAGCTTTAATTTTCTTTTGAAACTGCTCTTCATCAGTCTGATAACATTTTATCATTTCTAGTAAAGATATTTTGGAAATCATTTGAATAAGTATTGATGTTTCACCTTCCATGATTATTAACATATCAATATTTAATAGAACCACGAACATAAAATCCCTTTCAACTCAAATCTTGTTCAAAACTCCATGATTCGTTCTACTCAAAGCATATGCCACCTTATTTGCCTTCCTCGGGTGTATTGTATTGTAAAATCTTAATCCTTCAGTAGTTCAAGCCATCACCATTTCCTCATGTTGTGTTATTTCTATGAGAAAATATACATCACACTCTTGTGATTATTATATATATAACATTTTTCACAATATAGATTGTGTCTCAGTATGTTCAAAGAAAATATTACTGCTGCTAATTCAAGATCATGAGTCAGATAATTTTTTTAATTAATTTTTTGCTCCCATGACGCTTAGGCAATAACCATATCATTTTGAATAAGGTAAAAACCATGTACTTTCTTTGAATCATCACTATAAATAACAAAAACATCATTCCCCGATGGTAGGTTCAAAATAGTATCATTGACTTATATTCTCTTCAGTTCTTTAAAACATTATTCACTCTCTTTTGTCCAATATAATTTAACCCTTTAGGTGTAAGCTTTGTTAATGGGCTGTCAAATCGGGAAAAATTCTATATGAAACACTGATAATAACATAGTAAACAAATAAGACAGCATACCTCATTTATACTCATCGGTTCTGGCCATTATTGGATTTATCTCTCTTAGAAGGATCAACAGAGATTCCATCCTTAGAGACAATATGACCATTAAATGAAATCATCTGTATCTAGAATTCACACATTCTAAACTTCCTATAAAATTCATTCTTATGAGGGTTTTCAGAATAGTGTTCTTGTGATTTTCATGATCTTCATATATTTTGGATTATACCGAGATATCTTCAACAAATACAACTAAAAATTCGTCAAGTCGTTCTATGAAAACTCTATTCATTAGATCCATGAAAAAAAAGATGCATTATTCAATCCAAAAGGCATTACTATAATTTCGTAATGCCTGTACCTGGTTTGAAATGTTATCTTTGGAATGTTTTCCTTTTTCAAGTAGAACTAATGGTATCAATATTGAATTTCAATCTTTGAAAAATATTTATCTCCATTATTTTGATCAAATAAATCATCAATGCGAGGAAAGGGATACCTGTTCTTTATCAAAATGGAATTGATCTCCATGTAGTCAATGCACAACCTCATAGATACATCTTTTTTCTAAACAAAAATAATAGGGGATCCCCATGGAGAAACACTAGGGAGAATAAATCCGTTATCACTCAATTAATCTAGTTGTTTAATTAGTTTAACAAATTACCCAAGGGATATTCTATATGGGGTCTTTGATATAGAACTTGAACCAGGAATTAAGCCAATGGAAAACTCAATTTCTCATTCCAGATTATGTCTATGTAAATCCTCTGGAAACACATCAACATATTCTTGCACAATAGGTACATCCTAAATTTGAATATTATTTTCCTCACCCAATGTTTTTTCACTCCCTTCCTCCCTAATAATTGAATTTAGTTAAGCTACTGGGGGTGGATCTTGATAAGAATATGATGGTGATGTTTCTGCTATAATGATAAGGTATTATTTACCATCATGATAAAAAATTATAAACTCCTTATTCATATAATAAATTTCTACATCATGGTATGGAATACAATCCATAATAAGGATTATATCATATTCAATAATCGGTATTATGACAAGATCAACAGATAAAACAAAATTAAATGAAAAAATACTAATATATTCACAATTTTTTTTGGGAATGATACTTCCCTTAGGAGTTTTTACTAAAAAATCCATTGTTAAATCAAATTGTAAATATCTATTTTTATTAGAAAACAAGGATGATATGAAAGAATGCATTGATCCAGAATCAAATAAAGCATTGTCTAAATTTGAGGAAATGATTAATGTACCTACCACCACGTTATTCGAAACTTTAACCTCTATAATTGTGATACCATATGGTTGGCCTTGATCCCTTGGCCTTTTCTAGGCTATGTTTCCATGGCGCATAGGACATTCTTTTTCATTATTCCACATTACTCTACAAATGTAGAATTCATCAATGACAACCTCATTCATTGCCTTGTAATCAAGATCTTGGTATCCTTTTACTCACAACTTCTAACAAACTCTCATTCCCTCCAAAAAGTACCTGGGTGTTTTTCCCACATTTACTGCAGGATGTAAATTCAACATTTCCTTTTTTCCTCTTATTTCCTTTTCCTTATTGTTCAGAAGATCTCTTCTACTCTTCTTTTTCATTAAAGTCATAAGACATAGTGAATTTCTTTTCTGTCATAATAGCACATGAGACAATATCTTCATACGACAAGATGGATTCTTAGACTAATTCTCGATGAAGAAATGGTTTTAACCCATAAAATAATTGATCATTATTACTTCTTGGGATTCATATATATTCCCCTACATTCCTTTCAAACCATGTAATGTTAGCCTCATACTTTGTGACATTCTCAACCTCCTTTTTCCTCAAACATAAAAATTGCCTTTTTATATCTTCTTGATGTTCACAAGGAAATTATTTTTCAAAGAAAAGATCATTGGAATCCCCCCATTCCCAAATTGATACTTCTTCATCCTCCTTTTTGTTTTGAATTAATGAACACCAATGATCTGCAACTCCTGTGCGGTGATAAAATGCCATGACAACTTTTTCCCTTTCTCTACTTCCCCAAGCATTAAATATTTTCTTTAAGGAACTTATCTATTGCTCAGCAACAAATGTATTTTTAGTCCCATTGAGTATTGGTGGCTGTTACCTCATGAAGTCGTCTAACATTTATTCTCAACATAGTGGATCAAGGTTCTCCATATAGGTAAGGTTATTATTCATAAACTAAGTGAGTTTTCCTAGTATTGTTATAAGTTGTTCATCACCGGTTGCATCATTAACTACACTATAATTATCTTTTAATAGGAGGTAAATCCCTACATGTATTTTTGCATTGATACAGTTTCCATTCCTTTTACTAAGCTTCATTTTGAAACAAAGGAATACACTATATTAGTTTATGAATCACAATACATAATTCCAAACTTATAAAACACTTAACATAAATTGAACAGTTTATCAGAATAATCCATAATCTTAAATATTTCTTATAGGAAGTATTTACTCATAAATCATTCATAATTATTTTTAATGAAAATGTGAATTGTCCAAAGAATATCCCATAGGAGTGACATAACCAATAGTGCAGCAACACCTGTTGTCATGTACCAGCATACCCTTGGTCAAGGCCAAAAGTCCTTGTCATAGTTTTCAATCCAAGGTACATCTATACCAGAGCCACCTTTACCTAATCATATCTATACATGGATGTATTTCTAGGAAAATTTACAAAATCTCTACATTACCAAAATTCTAGGATGTTCTTCTATAATAATCCTCAAAGTTTATCTTAGGATAATGATCTCTAATCAATGATTTTATAAATCTAGCAACCATGGCTTGTACTAAACTTCCTCTGATACGAACTATAATTCCCCAACCCCAATTAACCAAATTCGGTGCATTATTACAAAACATTGTTAGGATACATGGAATATCATCCAGAATGACTGATCATTTTAGTAGCCTTGTAAGTACTAGATACATACAAAAGTTTTCCATTACGTTATGAATAAAAAAACATTTTGTCTCCATATAACACACTCATATACCTTATCCTATCCCTATAGTTCATTTATAAATTACTTCTCATCATGGGAAAAATAAAACATCAGAAATAGGTGAGCTCAGATGCTCATAAATATATCAATATAGCTGAAATTTTTATAAATAAGCATAAAATATCAATACAATGTACTAGAATAAAACACAGGCCTTCTAAACAGAAACTTCAGTATAATATGTATAAGATAAATTAAATAATTCTATTTACATATTAACTTTGATATATTAATAGTTGAATAATCACATGTAATATCAATAGCTAATTTCATAAAATGGAATGCATAATTTCGGACTTCATAACCACATAATGAAGGTCACATTCCAAGACTGCAAATAATATGTTGTTAATGCCTTGATCCAAGACACTAGTTTGTCTCATGAGACCTACTAATGCATCAAGGAGTTATAGCGATCTCCACCTATCACATACTATGTCCAATGCATTCCACATATGAAAGTAAGAAAACATAACATAAAAATTTGTATTAGAACTAGCATATGAAATGTTAATACATTAACTATAAACCATTAATTGTATAAAAATAACGCATCCACAATCAAACATATCACAAAACCTTCAATACAATATAAAATATTGTATCATAATAAATCAACATCAAACAAGTGTAAAATCCATCAAAGGATGTTGAGATAGACGAAATCCAAACAATTTGAGAGAAATATCTCATTATATTTTGATATCATTTAAAAATCAAGTAATTATAAAGGAAAAATTTATTTTAAAGATATTCTTATATGATTTTGAAGGAAGCATCGAAGGTGTTTTAGCGGTGAAAAATAACTGCACCCTCCATATAAGATAAAAAAACATTCTTATGCTAGGTTGTCCAAAAGGTTATAAAGTTCATTGTTTGGAAAATGATGGAATCATTCATTTAAAAACATTTTATAAAAAGAAAAAAAAGGGTATACATGACTTTAAACCCTATTTGTGGAAATAGAAGAAATGGTTTGATATACCTTTCTAAGACACATAGATGAGGATGATAAATAATTCCCAATAGATACCTACATACAAACAACCTCGGATAATAAATAGACTGTAGAATTAACCATTAAAATGTAATTTTATTTTTTAGGTTAAGTTAACCTCCTGTATAATAGTTAAATCATTTTTATTAAATTATATAGGAACCACATACATAAATAGGATTCATATATGATCTTAAAATATTTCTTTGTTAATAATATTTCAGTAGTATCATTGGTTTGGGTGTTAACTGATTCGTTTTTCCATTATATGGTTTCTTATGTAAGTCATTTTCGATACAAATAGGATATATTTGATTCATATAAAGAATAATATTAAGTTCTTAAAAATTATTTTTAATCATAAAATGAAAATTATTCTTGAATTGTAATGATGTTGAATGAATCTTATCGCGTTGGTGGATACGGTAATCCGTACGTACGCATGATCAACAATATCATTATTTTAATGGTAAAATCATATTAAATTGGATAGTATATCATATATACATAATAATTAACATGTTATATTTATTATTTAAATCAATTTTACTCATTTTTATACCCATCCAAATAATGATGTTTTGAATAAAAAACTACACAACCGCGTGGAGATGGTAAGACATACGTACACACGTATGGTGACTTTATCATTCATAGGACAGATAGAATAACGAATATGGTTTTACCATATTTATAATAACATCACATTATGTATAAGGTACTGGATTTAATATTATAGTATGGAAGCAATATTGAAATTGGATGTGGAAGAAGAAAATAACATTGAATGAGGTGATGAAATCCTTACCTCTTCATCTGGTGCTTCCTTTTGATTTGATCAAAAGGGATACATAGGTTGTATTTCAGATAAAATAAGGCCTATACAATGAAGTGAGGGTATTTGGGAGCATATTTAGAGAATATTACTATATTAAATGATTTGTATGGTTCTTCATCAAATGTTCCTCATGTTCTCTTGTTTCCTCTTCCATTTTATGGTTTCTATAAATAACTTTTACTAGACAGTCGTCCAGTTTCTGAACACTTGTTCTCTGGTATCAAGAATTTTGATAGGCTATTCCTAATAAGGCAAATCAGGATCTAGTTCTATTTCTTCACTGGTGAGTACATGCGTTGGATCGGGAATGCATTTTTTCAACAGTGATATGTGGAACACATCATGAACTTTGGAGAGACTTGGTGGTATACCCAAATGCTATGCTACAACTATAATTTGTTCGAGAATTTTGAATGGTCTGACTTACCTAGGACTCAATTTACCATTCATACTGAATCATATAACACCCTTCCATATATATACCTTCATGAAAAAATGATCTCCTACATGATATTCTAAAACTTTCATTTGGTTATCATTAGAGATATTTTCCCTACTTTTAGATTCTTTGATGTGGGTTTAGATTATCTTCACTTTTTCCATTGTTTCCTCAACATGTTATTGGCCTACAAGTGTTTTTTTCACCAGCATCATCACATCAAGTTGGTGTGTGTCATCTCTTTCCATATAACGCTTCATATGGTTCCATATTAAATCATGAATGGAAGATATTATTAGAGGAAAATTCTACCAGAGGTAAATACTGATCCCACATACCTTGAAAGTCATGTGAGCAAGATCTCAACATGTCTTCTATGGGTTGAATAGTTAGTTCTTATTTTCCAACAATTTGAGTGTGGAAGGAAGTTCTCAAATGATGTTCAGTATCTAGGGCTTTCTGAATACTTTTCAAGAATCTTGATGCTAAACGTGGATCAAGATAAAAAATAATAGATTGGGGTACACCATTAAGTCTCATAACTTCATTAATATGTAGTCTTGCTAAACATCAAGTGGGAAATCTTATATAATTGGAATAAAATGTTCTCACTTAGTTGTATGATCAAAAATGAACCATATATTATCATTCCTTTTAGGAGTCATTGGTATCCCCATGACGAAGTCCATCGTAATATCATCCAATTTCTACACAGGTATGGGAAGAGGTTACAAGAGTCATCCAGGATGTTGTCTTCTAGCTGTAACCTATTGAAAAACCATACATCTTGTCATATAATCAGCAATCTCCCTCTTCATGTTGTCCCATGAAAAATGTTCCTTCAAATATCTATACATCTTAGTTCTAATAACGTGTATAGATAAATTAGAGCTATTAGAATTATCCAAAATTTCAATTTTTAGATCAGGTATATCAGGAACACAATGCCTTTCCTAAATTTCCATATTCAATATTCTTATATGAAGTTGATCAATAACCCATCATTCGAAGCTTAATTTTTTTTAAATGTCTCATCATCAGTCTGAGAACATTTTATCCTTTCTAATAAATATGGTTTGGAAAGCATTTGAATAATTATTTATGTTTCACCTTCCATGATTATTCCTATATCCTTCTTCACTAGATCCATGAACATAGGATCCCTTTAAAATCTAATCTTGTTTATAACTCCATGAGATTTTAAAAACATAGAATTTTCTACATTCTTTGCATTCCCTAGGTGGTAGTGTATAGTGTAATCATAATCCATGAGTAGTTCAGGTCATCTCCTTTTTCTCATCTTGAGTTCTTTATATGAGAAAATATATTTCAAACTCTTGTGACCAATATATATATCAAATTTTACAGAATTGAGATAGTTTCTCCATATATTCAAACCAAATATTACAGCTGATAATTCAAGATCCTGAGTAGGGTAGTTTAGTTCATGAATTTTTAGCAGTCTTGATGCATAGGCAATAACTCTATCATTCTGTATAAGGAAACAAGCAGGTCCTTATTTTGAAGCATCATTATAAATAATAATTCTACCATTCTATGATGTTAGAGTCAAGATAAAGTCATTTAATAATATTCTATTCAGTTATTCAAAATATTCTTCACACTCTTTTGTCCAAAAAAAGTTAACCCCTTTTTGTGTGATCTTGGTTAATGGTTTTCCCAATCAGAAAAAATTCTATACGAAACGTCAATAATAACCTGCTAAACCAATATAACTGTGTACCTCAGTTATACACATTGTTGATTACAATTCTTGGATTTCCTATTTTATTATAATTATGAACATAGATTCCATCTTTAGAGAAAATACGACCAAGAAAATAAATCTCCTGATGCAAGAATTCACACTTGCTAAACATCCAATATAATTAATTTCTTCTAAGGGTTTTCAGAATAGTGAACAAGTGATTTTCCTGATCTTCATAGGTTTTGAAGTATACCAAGATATCATCAATAAATACTACAAAAAATTGTTCAAGATATTCCTTGAAAACTATATTCATTAGATCCCTGAAAACTGAGGGTGCGTTTATTAGTCGAAAAGGAATTACTATAAATGTGTAATGCCTATACCTAGTTTGAAATAATGTCTTTGGAATGTCTTCTTTTTTTAACTCAAAACTAATGGTTTCTAGATCAAAGTTTAATATATGAAAAATATTGAGCTCCATTAAGTTTATCAAATAAATCATAAATGTGAGGTAGGGGATACTTGTTCTTTATTGTTATAGCATTGATCTCCCTATAGTCAATGCACAACCTCATAGATCCATCTTTCTTGTTAACAAAAATAATAGGGGCTCCCCATGGAGAAACATTTGGGTGAATAAATCCTTTATCACAAAATTTCTCTAGTTGTTTCTTCAGATCTTCTAATTACACAGTGTCCATTCTTTAATCTGTCTTCTATATAAGCTTTGAACCAATAATCAAGTCAATGGAAAACTCAATTTAACATTATGGAGTATGTCCATTTAAATCCTATGGAAGAACATCAATATATATTTCTCAAAATCGTTATATCCTCTATATAAACATTTTTTTCCTCACCCATAGCTTTTTACCCCCATCTTCCCCAATAATTGAATTTAGTAGAGCTACTAGTGTGGGTCTAAAAATGAATTAAATTGTGATGTTTCCACTCTAATGATAAGGTTTATTTTTCATTATCATCAATGATTGCAAAATCCTTCATCTTAAAATATTTTTTTTGCATCATGGCCTGAAATCCAATATATACAAGGGATTATATCAAATTAAATCATGGGTATGAAAATGGGATCAGTAGAAAAGCACTTTTATATTCCATAATGGTAATTGATTCACAAAAAATTGTGTAAATGATAACTCCCTTAGGATTTTGACTTACAGCTCCCTTTTTAAATCAAATTGGAAATATCAAATTTTCATTGAAAACTGGGAAGATATGAAAGAATTAAATGATCTAGAATCAAATAAAGCATTGGTCAAATTTTACTAAAAGATTAATGTACATGCCACCACATCATTCAGAATGATAATTTTTGCAGTTTAGATCACATAATCTTGGCCTTACCCCCTTTTCCTTTTCTGAGGTAAGTGTCCTTGGCTCTTAGGACATTCATTTCCATAATGCTCCTTTTCTTTACATTTTTATAATTCAATATTGATAGCCTCTTTTATTCCCATACAATCATGATCCTGGTGGCCTTTTTCTCTACACATGTAACAAACTCCCATTCCCTTTAAGCATGTACTAAGGTGTTTCTTCCCATATTTACAGCATGATGGAAAATTCAACTTTTCCCTTCTTCCTCTTATTTATATTTACATAGTTTTCAGAAAATCACTTCTTCATATTCTTTTCATTAAAATTATAAGAATTTGTTAATTCCATTTATGTCTTAATATCACAAGAGACGATATCTTCATATGAAGAGAAGGATTGTCTGACTAATTATTGATGGAGAAATGGATTTATCCCATCAAGGAATCAATCAATTTTACTTCATGGGTTACATATATAATCTATTTTATTCCTTGATAACCTGGTAAATTTAGCCTCATACATTGCAAAATTCTCATCCTCCTTTTTCCACAGACTCAGAAATTTCCTTTCCATATCCTCTAGATAGTCACGAGGAAAGTATCTTTCTATGAAATTCTCTTTTAACTCACTCCATTCCATAATTGATAATTCTTCATTCTCCATTGTGTTTCTAATTAATGAAGACTATTGATCTGCATCCCCTGTGAGGCGATAAACTGCCATGAAAACTTTTTCACTTTCGCAACTCCCCAAAGCATGAAATATTTTCATTAAGGATCATATCCATTTCTCATCTAAAAATGGATTTGTAGTACCAATGATTTTTTTTGTTTTTCCTTATGAAGTATTCTAACATTGGTCCTCTATATTGTGGATCAGGGCGCTACATATTGGAAGGGTTATTATTCATAACTTGATTTAGTTTTCTAAGAATGGTTATAAGTTATTCATCTCTGATTGCATCACCAGCTCTACTATAATTATATTGAGTTGGAGGGAAATACCTATATGTATTAAACACATTGATATGGTATCCATTCCTTCCACACGGTGCCATTTCTAAACAATGGTATACACTAGATTAGTTTATGAATTTCAATACATAAATCCATAGTTATAAAACAATTAACATAAGTTAAAAAGTTCATGGATATAATCCATAATCATAAAAATGTTTTCATTGAGGAATTATTTACTCGTAAATCCTTAATAATGGGTTGTAATGAAAATTTGAAATATCCTAATCATATCCCATGGGATTTTCGTAACCAGGAGTGCAACAAGGCCTGTGGTCGTGTACCAGGATACCTCAGGTAAAGATCAAAACTCATTGTCAGTGTTTTCACCCCTAGGAACAACTATTCAAGAGCTTCCTCTACCTGCTCATATCTAGACATGGATGTATTTCTTGTAAAATTCTCAAAATCTCTACATTAACAAAATTCTAGGAGGTTCTTCTATACTAATCATCAAATTCTATCATAAGGTAATGTTCTCTAATCACAGTTTTTCTAAATCTGGCTTCTATGGATTGTACTAAACTTTTTCTAATACCAAATGCATTGCCCTAACCTAGTTTCCCAGACTCGGTGCACTATTACATAACATTTTCCTTCATACAAGGAATCACATCCTGAAATACCGATCAGTTTAGTATCCATGTATGTACTGGATAAATAAATAAGATTTACATTACATTATGAATAAAAAAACAACATTATGTCTCCTTAGAACACACTCATATATTTTATCCTATCCCTAAAAGATAATCATAATATACTTTTTTCACATCCTAGTAAAAATAAAACATAAGAAAGGGATGAGATAAAATTCTTAGTAAGAATAACAGTATAGCGAAAACATTCATAAATAGGCATAAACAATTTCGGAAATGTATAAGACTAAAACACAATCCTTTTAAACATAAAAATCAGCATAATATGGAAAAGATAAATAAAGTAATTCCATTAACATATTTAAATAGTTATTATACCAGTCTATTAATCATATTTAATATAAATAACTAAATGCATAATGATAGAATGTATAATGTCAGACATGATAACCACATAGTCAAGGCGTCATGCAAAGTATACAAATAAGATTTTGTCAATGCCTTGTTCCAAGATAGTAGTTTTTCCCATTATACCAACTGATGCATCGAGCAGCTATAGTGGGATCCACCCATCACTTACTATGTCCAATACATTCCTCATATAAAAATGTTGAAACATAAAATAAACATTCGTTTTAAAAATAGAACACAAAATTTTAATACTTTAACCATAAAGAATGAATGGTTTAAAAATTGCACATCCACATTCAAACATATCTCAAAACCTTAAATATAATATGGAATATTTCATGATAATAAATCAACTTCAAACAAGTGTAAAATCCATCAAAGGATGTTGACATAGATAAAATCAAGATTATTTGAGGGAAATATCTCTTTATATATTGAAATCATTTAAAAGTCATGTAATTATAAAAGAAAACATTTATTTTTAAAATATTCTTGATATCTTGTAAGGGAAGCTTTGAAGGTGCTATAGTGGTAGAAAATAGTCGCACCCACTATATATGTTAATAAACATTCTTACCTTAATTTTTTTGAAAAGGTCATAATGTACCTTTTTTGGAAAAAGATAGAAAGATTCATTTGAAAACATTTTACAAAAATTACAACTAAGGTATAAATGAATCTAACCCATATTCTAGGAAATTGTAAATGTGTATGGAAATACATTTTTAAGAAACACATAAGAGGATAGTAAATAATTCCCAATAGATAGTTATGTACAAACAACCTCGGATAATATAAGAGATTGTAAATTTAACCCTTACATTGTACAATTTCATGGTCGAGGATACGCTAACCACCTATATAATAGTTCAATCATTGTTATTAAATTCTACATGAACCACATAAATAAATATGATGTCATATATGATCTTTTAATATTTCTTTGTTAAAAATATTTCAATAGTATCATTGTTTTGGGAGTTAACTGATTCGTTTTACTTCATATGTTTTGTTATGTATGTCATGTTTTTTATAGAGAGGATGTATTTGATTAATATCCTGAATTATATCAAGTTTTTAAATATTATTTTTAATCATAAAATAATAATTATTCTTGAATGGCTATGATGGGGAATGAATGTTATCACGTTCGTGGGGCAGGTAATCTGTATGTACACATGAGCGACAATATCAACCCTTTGATGGTTAAAATCGTATTTTATTGGATGAAATATATTATATAATTAATAATTAACATTTAATTTTTATTATTTACATCAATTAGAATCATTATTACACCAATATAAAAAATGACGTGTAGAACAACAAACTACACCATGACGTTGGGAAGGTTAGCCATACACACGCACGTATGGTTACTTTAAGATTCATAGGATAGGTAGAACAATGACTATGGTTGTAACATATTTATAATATCATCACTGTATATATAATTTACTGGATTTATTATTCTGGTATGGAAACAACAAGAAAGAGGATGTGTAAGAACAAGAGAACATTGAAAGAGGTGATGAAATTATAACCTCTTCCTCGGGTGCTTTCTTTTGATTTGATCAAAAGGGATCTATATGTCATCTATCTAATCGAAGTAAGGACTTTAGGTTGAAGTTAGGATCATTGGGATGATATTTGAGTAGGGGTTGGAAAATCCAAATGGCTTTGAAGGTGTGATTTTATGAGAAGGGGAAGTACCCTTTTATAAGAGAGGTGAGGGTCACATTATGAAATGAATGAAATATTATTTAATTATAAAATAATAATCAGTTTATAATGCCTTGAAATGGATTTATTTATAGGATAAGATGGGGATGGGTGGAAATCCTCTCAACTAATAGGTTTTACCCAAGTTTAGGCTACCATATTATCCTCATCTTTCAGATTTAACTCTTAGTTAAATAGTTTAACTTTTACCATGTATTCATGTATTATTATAATAAATGGTTAATAAACATGCAATAAAAATCCAAAATAACCCCAAGTGGTTGAATATTGGAATATATAACCTTATCTATTTCCTTTTTCAGAACTTTTGATTTTTAAGAATATTATATACTTTAATAATATAGTTTTTGTTTTAAAAACTCATTTATGTCAATTTTGACACTGTGTGGTATTTTGTTTTTGTGGAAGTCATAGAAACTTTATCACTTATAAAAATTTATATAATAACCCATACATGTCATATTAACCTATAAAATTAGTGTAATGAATCAAAAGTATCAATTTACATTTATTTGGATATTTATAATATCAATTATTTTAATCATTCCTTAATAAAGTAATTACTACATCATCATTGTGTTATAAATAAATTTAATTATTCAACCTCTAATAATTATAAATAAAATACCGTAATGTAGGAAATATTTTTCTATTTATAACTAATATTTATAGTCTAAATTACGTTATGTATTACACTATATTAAAAAAAATTGTTATTAAAATTTTATTTTAACACTATTAACTCTTCTTTAAATAAAAGATAATAAATGCCCTAATCTAATCCATGAGGATCATAATGGATCATATTTTAATCCTATGGAATATTTGGGTCAAAATTCACATATCCAATATAACTAGGACATGTGTTATGGTAATTATAATATCTTTTTTACCTTTAATTACCATATTTACTTTTAACCATAGTAAATAAAATTCAACAGTTACTATTCACAAAAAATTATTTTCATCCTATTGAACCGAATTTTATTTTCTAATGTATACCGTGTCTCTCAGATTTTTGAAATTTAATTCATAGATGCTGTAAAATTATGTTTTAGGAAAATTTAAAAATGTGTCTTGAAGGTGGGTAAAAGATGGTAAAAACTCCAATAAAAGTTTATATATTTAATCTAATTATAAAATGACTTCAATGAATTACATTGGATTAATATAGGTATTATTTAAATATTTTGAATTTAAAATAAATTTAAATTTAAATAATAATTAATTAATGAAATGTCGATTTTAAAGAATAATGCAATGTTTTTCACTATTTATCAAAATTTGAATGTTTTCATAAAAAAACAAAAAATTCACCCTAAGTTATTTTTGATATTCTGAATAAAAATATGAAGTCCATATTGAAAAATACAATTTATAAAATTTTAAAAAGTGGGTATTACTATTCAAAACAACTTTTAAATGGCTAGTTTGATTTGTTGTGGTGTGCTAGAACTCAAAATTTCATACAGCGCAAGCTATTGTATTATTCAAAAGGAAACGTACTATGGAAGCTTGGGGTGTTATAATTTCGATATTTTATTCAATGTGATGATTAGAGTTTTTTATACAGTGAATTAATCTAAAAATACTATCCACCATTATCAATAAATGTTATATGGTCAATTAAGATGCTCTTATAAGAAAGTACACCATGAATATTTCATTTGGATGCTTCTGTGTGATCATAATGATTATGTATGAAGAGCACATAAATCATTAATGTGAAGGATGATCCTATGTGAGTAAGGTTGAATGTCAATGAATGGTATTCTAATGTGATTTTAGTTTGAAACATTATATATAAAGAATAATGAATGTTCTATTAGTGTAATTTATTCTTCCATGAGACATACATGGACCTTTTGATAGTTATGATCTTCTCAATCCCTGAATAACAACACCAATATTTTATGTGATGATAATTATTTACAGGTCTTCCAAAAGACCTCTAAAGATCATCCAAGATGAATGAGATTTTTTTCATGATGATCTTATGTGGATATAAAAGTTATATATAGATATTTCATTAAATACATTATTCAACCAGGAGTGTCCTTCAAGGAGATAAAAGAAACATTGATCCATCAAATAAATTTAAATGCATTAAGTGATCTCAAAATATCAGTATATATGTGTAATTCAACTTGAATTTAACTAGTTTGATAAGAATATAAATATCTTTATATATTCTTCTCAATCATTTTCCTCAAATAATCATGGTGGATGAAAATTCAATACATAGATACATTCATTTATGCATGCATTGCATCTGGTGAATCAGATTCATGCAGGTGAGGGTTATGAATGGAGGAGTTCATGTAATTTATATACCATATGAAATGATGAGAATATTCATTGGACAGTTCTGTATGATTCATTTAATGAATGAAATTATTTAACATCATATAAAAAATTATGAATGATCAAAATAATGAGACAATAAGATACATACAATATAAAAAGTGTAATTTTAACCTTTTATATATTTATTGAATGTGAGATATTAAAATAACATAACATATACGAAATGGATTAAGAAGCATGTTTTCGTAAAGGTTATGCACAATGGTTTTTGAAATTAATAAGGAAAACCCTAGAAGAATTCATTTTAATTATGTCATGTTTGATAATTTTAATGGAAAGACAAGAAATTTTTAATGTATAAATTAAATAAGTAGGCATGTTGCTATTGTAAATATAAATATAGAAATTACATTCAATTTTTTTATTTAATATATATGTCAATAATATGATAGAAGTAGATATGAGGATGTGAAGTAAATTCTGACATCTCAATGAAGATGAAATAATACTCCTAGTGTAAACATGAATATTACATGCAATAGAGATGTAATAAATATGTGGATTTATTTCACATGTATACATGAGAATTGATGAATAATATGCGTATGTGGTTAATAAAATGATTTATAATGATTCATGAATGAGTTATGATGATATTCAAATGTAGACCATAACATTTTAAGTAACTATGTTTAAAATGGGAATATATTTCACTGTTATTATTAGTTATTTTTCTATAATTACCAAGAAATTTATATTCATGACATATTTTATGAATGTTTATATGTGAGGGAATCAAGAAGAAAAATATAATTATGGATTGTGTGAATCCCCAATATTGAATCCCTAGAAATTATATGTTGTGTAAATATTTATAATCGAACACATCAAGGAAAACATGTTAGTTGGAGATGAACGATATGAGGTTACTGAATTTAGGATATCCTACTAATAAAATATTGTGAAGAAGAATCATGTTTTATCTATAACACTAGTCTGAGCAAGGTTAAGCAATCCTAAAAATATGTAGGACAAGGAGACCCAAATAAAAATAGGGATGATTGTATACATCAATATGAAATATATTTGGATAAATGTTAAAGGTGGTGTTTTGACGTCCCTTAAAGAACTATTAGTGGAAGAATAAATATAAAACTATGATATTGAGTGACGAATATTTTGGGATGAGAGCTTCAACTATTGATATTATAGTATGGGGAACCTTTCAAGATTTAGTTACTGTGAATATTTCTGAACAATATATTTTACAAAATTATCTATAGTGTATTTTGATAGATTACTCATCATGATTTTCAATGAGATAGCTTGTTCATCAAATTGAAGTGATTCATTATTGAGAATCAAGGTCACAAAAAATCCTATGAACCTAGTAAATAAGATACAATTAAGGATTGAAGATATGTAATCCTTTGTATAATTACATTTATATTCTATGTAGTCATGTAATGATAAGATAGCTCAAGAAGAGGGGATATGGATTTAACCAACCACAAATGTTGATTATAAAAAATAAGTTGAAAAATAAAAGGATCGTTGATTCACCCCTTCCCCTATTAGAGATCACTTTTAATCAATGATTTAAAACTAGTATCATAGTTAATACAACATTTCATCTAACTATATAAAAATTACTATATACAATATTTACATGAGTAAATGATGTAAATATTTTACAAAACATATTAAAGGGACTTAGATGAAAGCTATATACTTCATACCTATTAAATATTATGGATGTGATTAATTCAAAACCCCAAATAACATGATGAGATAATAGTTGAGGAAATTGAAATATATATTTAATAATGAATGAAATAAACAACTGATAGTTAAATCTGATCAATGTAGTCAGAATTCATCATATAAATTTTTCGATAATAATCATTTTGATGAACAAGATTAATTACATAATGACTAAGATGATGGTTATTCTATAAATTTATTTAACATAATGTACTCTAAAATTTAAACATATGTATGGAATGTTACTATTGAGGTTATGATGTATATACTTTTGTTTATGAAGTAGATACTGGATGATAATATCTATAATGAAAACCAGTTCAATGTAATAGAGTCAACATTTTTTGAATGTACCAATGGTTCAAAATTCTTACAGAACATATAGAACCAAAATATAATTTTGGTTCACTTTCAAATGAAAAAAAAATCAATGGTTGATGATAATTGGAAATTTTATACTAGTTGGAATGTAGTAATGAAAGTTATTCATGAAGAGGTAATAAATGCATTGATAAATTATCATAAACCCTAATTAAATATAAATGATCCCTTGGTGGATGAAAAAGATAAAAAAATTAATTAACATGAAAACTAAATACAATAGTCGTGAAAAATGCATGTGAATTACATTCAGAAGAATAAATTGAAATGAGAGGACAAGTTGAGTACTCTGATTTTGAAAAATTATTCTCTCAATATGAGGTGTCTAAAACCATAAGTAATATTTATGAATTTGAAATCACTTCATGTTAAATCTTTTTAAATTAATTTTTGGAATTATGTTCTCATATAACATTAAATTGAGATCAATATTTTAGTAAATTCACTAAAATATAGGAAGAACAATTTTCAAACATCTGTGGAATCATCCACTTCCACACAGTATAAAAAGGATACCTAAAAACTAAAAATTGATTATTGTTCTAATACATTATCTTTTGGTTATATTGGATTAAGGTATAATTCTACAAAATATAATTCCACCAATAATTATCAATAATCACACAACAACTTCATTGCATGATGTGGAAATATCTAATTCTTCCACTAGAAGATTCTCTATGGGAATTACTTTGAGCCAAAATATAAGTTAATGAATTTTGATTACAGGATACGAAAAATGAATATAATAATATTTATAACTATTTTTGGTTACATTGGATGTTTATACATATAGATATTGAATGTTGGAACAACAAGTCGCTCAGAGATAATTATCTAAGTCCACAATTCAGGGGGAGTAGAGTTGATATAAATAGAAGGTCTACTATGAAATATAAATATATATAATAGAATAATAGTAATTCATTCATCAAAATGAGACATGGATTCCATAATGTATTTATTATTATGTTTATATAGTTGGTTACAATTATAAAGAGTGATTGTACAATCCAAAACATCACAATTCATGAATTTATGTGAATATAAGGACAAAACTACAATAAATTATGTTCTAAATGAAGGAATAAATATTTACAAATAAGAGGAATGTAAAAAAGAATAAAATGAGACTCCAAAGAATAAATAGATAATGAGTTAAAATAGTGTCACATCAGATAGATTAATATACTAATATTGTGGTAAGAGAGTCCACATCATGGATTTTTTTATAATAGCTATGAAACATTAGAATAAAGGGATAAATATTAAAAAAAAGGTTTCAGTTTAGAAATGATATATAAATATTATTATTTTCATTGAAACTCCTTATGATGAGTATGAAAATTTATTCATGAAGGTAAAAATCAAAAATAATAAATGTGTATGTGTATGTAAAAGATAGATAGGTCATGCAGTTATCGAATATTTGAAAAAATTATCCAGATAAATGAAAGACAAAGGGAAATAATTTATTATTAAATGTTAAATTAATAAATTATAAAATAGTCAACATACCCAAATAAGTAAAAATATTTTAATAGGGAATACATAGTAATTTGTAAAGAATTGGTTGAAGTGGTCAGGGTAAATGTATGGGAAGGAAATAATGAAAATAATTACATTTCTAAAATAGACAATCCATTTACAACTAAGAAGAAAGGGAAATGAAAGAATTGTATACTCCTTATTAATATAATTAAAAGTGCCATTATGATAATAATAATGTCTCAGTTTTACTATTATTAATAAATAATAATTAAAACACTTTCTCCTTATTCCCTTATAATTTTTTTATACATCCATGTTAGAGTAAAAGGTTTCAAAATAAAAGGGGATATAAATGAGACATAAATTCCTACTGAGCATGGAAAAAATATCCATCATGGTGTATTGATAATCATTGCCAACTGTGATACAGAAAATCATAGTGAGCCCCTTGAGGGGGGGGGATTTACTTATATAATTAATTTAATCCTAAAACATGGAATTTAAGGAAAGTGACAAATGGAAACTTTTTCTTGTAATAATAATCCCACATTTGACTCCCTTATCATTTTTATAAACATGTATAAATTTGGATTTTTAGTTGATATGTGAAGGGGGGGTTATTTTACATTCTAATAATGACTAATCAATTTTTTATGAAGAACGATTTTAGATTATATATTCTATAAAATTTGGATGAACATACCTATAATTAAGATCATTGAGGTTTTTATCACATCTGAGTCATTTATAGGGATATTTGAATGTCTAATTTATTAACAATAATTTTATATAGTCGGATATTGAATATATAAATATATTGATTAGGTGATGTATCTTCTTCTTAGAGTCACATGTGGTTCCTTCACTATCTAAAAAAATATTATTAAATAAAAATCCAATAGGAAAAGAGAACATGTGAATATAAAATCAACATTTCTCAATATGAGAATAAGGAACAATAGAATTAGGTTCAACAACAATATGACCATAGGAATTGATTATCCATAATGGGTAAATGAGAAGTCACTCATGGTGACCAATGTATTTATAAATATTAACAACAAACAAAATGAGGGATATTGGAGTTACCTTGTGGTCATTGAATTTATTTTCAATAATTAATTCAATATTTTTTGGTGCGTGAATTAGTCCTTTCCATTATATATTGAAGGGATAAAAATAATAGGTTGCATATGTTGGATAAATAACTTGAAAACATAGATTACTGAAAACATAAAATCTCAAAATTTTAAAACTATTCTTAATTTCCCAAATTAACATGAGGAAATTTAAATAATATATGTAACTTTTTTTACAACAAGAATTTACCATAATTTGATGTATGTAATTGAATAATATTCTTAATGGATAATGAAATGTGAATTTATTTTATGGAATTGTAGAGAAATATAATTATTGCAAGAAGATTAATTAAGTTGAGTACCCTAAAAATATTAATTTTCATAAATATTTATGATTTTGGTTTTATAAATTTAAATTTATACTTTATAAATTATACTTATATGTGTTTTTTAGAAAAAATTCCAACATACAGCTGCCAAGCCAACAAAGCTAAACTACATTTGTGAGAGAAAACATAATCATAATGGAGCTATTGTAGAAAACACCAAGTGTATGGAGATAATAATGAAAGTAGAGAACCATATTATGTAAGAAAGAGTCACACATATCACACAAGGAGTGGAGGGGGTTCCACCATATAGGGTGTAATTAATTTCAAGGATGTGTTAGGGGTCTCTTAAAGTGGACCCAGTTAATCACATCTAGTGAATAATGGAATTGATATGTTTATTTAGTGGTAAGAGACCATAAATGTATCTTCTGTGGTACTTTGGAATATAATACACCATTTATTTAACTTAAAAAATGTTGTTATTAATGAAGTCATTAGATCAATCAAGCCTAAACCATCCCATAATGATTTCTGTATTTTCCTTGACATTATGATCTATTTTTCTTATGAATAGAATGAATCTGCTAATAAAATGTTTTATTAATGATACACATTCTATGATTAATCCATGATATTATATGAGTAACGACCACATGAATATTCCATAGAAATTATTATATGTGGAAAGGAATTTCAGGCATTATTTACACAGAGATATTTCATGTAATGGAGGATATTCTGTGAAACATTTCAGTCGATTGTGAGGTGAAATATACCATGATATTGTTCATGTAACATATTCATGATGATGAATGGATATTCCAATAGTATAATTTTTTCTTCTGGGAGATCTAACCATTTCTTTTGAGAGTGTTGAGATACTTCTTATGTAAAGAAGAGAACAAATCTTCCATATCTTGTGAATTCTTCAATGATCGTTCAAGAGGCCATCACAAAACCTCCAATAAGAATGTTATTCCATGTATGATAACCTTTTGTTCATATGATAGATCTCCAAAAACCTCATTTTATGTAAAATATTGAACCATGTATAACCTCCATGGAGATTGAGTTGATGATATATCAAACGACGAAGTTAAATCCATGGAGTACACTCGAAATTTCAATATATACATTTAGTTACACTTGTATGTAAATCTGTTGGGATGAAGATATACATTTTTACTAGTTCTTTATAATATTTGTACTTCATGTAATTTTGATTCATGATCATTCCATGAATGAATTCATGCCATGATGCATGTATTAATTGGCAGGTACATGTTCCATGTACTATAGGTTTTAATTATGGGGACCCTAAAAAATATTTAAATTGAATATTTTAAAAGGGATTCACTACCAATCATTTTATAGATTGTATCATTTTATAGTGATAGGTAATTACCTTATAACTCTTCAAAATCAATATAGTATAATCTCAAAAGGCTTTTTATGGGGTAGAATATAAATAAATTTTTTCAAGTCAAAAATGTTAACACCCATAATATTTTAAATTTATCCTAATATTCCTTGAGAATATGAAATAATTCATATCCATAAGAAAACAACATTTTTATTTTCAAATAAAACCTTAAAATAAATAGAAAAACCATATATGCAACATAAAAGGTCCTATTCAAAACCTTCATTCAATTATATCAGAAATCACCGAATCCGAACTATTCTGGAACCATTAAGTATAATAAGGAATTAAATAATGGGATGAGCCCGTATGGGGTGTCGAATCTCTAGGGTTTTCCCTGACGTAGCCGCTCGTATCCTCCTCATCGGGTTGGCCTCAACCCTCTTACAATGCTCCTTCTTGGCGATCTCGTGGCGGAAGCTTCTCTCTCAGTGGAGGCGTCGTGGTGACTTTGTGGGCTCGATGGGCTCTCCCACCGTTTACTGGCCTTTCCTCATACAGCGGCGCGGTATAGCCTGTGGCCGATGACCCAACATCTTCTGTCTGATAGTCGTCGTCACGGCTTCTTTGTCAGATCGGTGTTCGCGGGGTGATCGTTGTGGACTCCGGGAAAGATCGTGACGGAGGCAACGGGATTTGATTCTGGTTTGCGGAAGATTTTTTCGGGCGTGGTTTGACATTTAGGATCCTTCTTCATGGTAATGTTTTTTCATTCCTTTTTTTCCCGATTCTCGTGATTTGGTTTTAGGTGCGGATAAATTCTGTTACATTCTTCTTGAGAAATGGGGTCGGGCTTCAACAGATGCATTTCCTGGCAGTGGACAAGGTAGCGGATGGACGTTTTCTTGGGGTTTTCTTTATTATGGTTGATGTTTGCTTGAAATCTGGAAGTTTTGGATTGTTGTTTGTTTGTGAGAATTTTTGGTGTTGCCTTTTTTATTTGGACATCCTGCAAAGTGCAGCTCGAGGTTATGTCTTTGTATGCTCAACTCTTCCCTGGTTTCAAGGTTCCTCACTCCCGTCCGAGTTGATCTGGTGTGATGGGTCCTAAAGAGGCTTTGGGAGGTACTGTTCGAGCGGCTGATGACATTCCAGGAGGCGTTGTGGTGTCGTGGGGTCGATTTTGTTTCGTTCAGCTCTCTGTGTAACGTTCCCTTTGATGATGGTCTTCATCATTCCTTTTAATGACAAATGGACTCCGGTGGATTTCCTCATCGATGACTGGTGAGATGATGGTGTACGATGACGGGTGTGTGAATGGTTCTGCTTCTATGACAGGCGATGGCGATGATGATGTTATGGCGGCAATGTGGTGTTTTCAATGGTGATTTGTTGATGGCGGCGACGCCGGTGATATGTTGATTTCGGGATTTGTGGGATGTGTACCCCAGGACGTTTTCATATTGTTTTCATTTTGAAATTTGAATTTCATGACAGACGGATCGAGGGATGTTTGGACAATGTGCGGGTTCCCACTTTTCCCTGATAGTGGTTTTATGAAAAGAAAAAAAAGATGATTTGGACAAAATCACTGAATCCCACCTGAATCCATTTGAGATGTAGTTTTTGTTATCTCCTACCTTCGATCATATTATAAAAATTAATATTACCCAATGCATTAGAAACTCGTACATATAAGTTGTTTCGAGCTCACTCCTTCATATAAGAATTATCCGAATCTCTAATTCATATGTGTTGTATCCAGATCACCCATTTTTATAATCTATATTGGTCTCGCCAATTTTTATATGATATATTAGGGCCACCCATTTCCCTATATATGGATCATGTACCATATCATAAATTGAAGAATTTAATCTTTCATGTATTAATGAAAACCCTTAAATTAATTATCATGAATCCACCTAAAAATACATTAAGATATTGAAATAACCATTCCTTTTATATCAACTTTTCAAAAATTAAATAAACATATATGTGTGAAACTAAACATAAAATAAATTTTATTATCGCAAGAAATCCTTTTGAAGTTGTATACATTAAAATTGAGAATTCCTTTTTTTCTTTTTGGTCAAAATTTTATGTACAAACATTAGTTTCTAAAAACATTGAATGAATTAAAAAATATACATAAAATTTAATTTATAATTAATTTATATATTTATAAATAAAAAAAATAATTTAATATTAATAATATCTATAATGATTAAAATTTCCATGAATACTAATTTTTTAAACATTTAAAATGTGGTTTTATGTTGAATTGTCTCTTACACCGAATCTCACATGACATGCATGTTATTTGACTTCATGAATAATAAAAATATGATAATTATTTAATTTAAAAATTTATTTTTTAATGTTCATTATATGTTTTATTTTATTACCATTCTCTAATCGTTATCTTATTCAATTATATTCACATCAGATATTTTGTTGATCACAGCTTCATTTTATGAAAATTATTTTTGAATGTCCACTAGGATCAAATATGACATTATTCTATCATATCAGGACTAATATTAATCAAATAATTATAATTTTTATAAATAAATTACACATTAAAAAAACCATTAATGATGGTTATGAAAATTGAAATATTTTACAGTCATAGTTATGGTAGGTTTTGCATACGCATTAGTAAAATTTCCATTTTTAAACAAAAATTATGAAAACAAGGTAATTAACATTTTGTAATTACAAAATCATAATAATGTAATAAATATAATATTTTTTGTTAAATAAAATTAAATATACAATCTATGTGATGTGGTAATGAGAAATGAATCTCATCACTTCGTGGAGGTAGTAATCCACACTACAAATGAATGATGTTATCATTTTTCAATGGATAGAATCGTATAAAATTGATGTTATATTACCATTGTAGAGTAATAAATTTATCCCGATTATAATATATAAACATTTAATCCATTATTATTATCATCAATTAGAGGTGGATATGGAAAGAGAATTACATTATTCTGGGAGTTGATAGTCCTCTATACACCTGAAAGATGGTTTCGTTCAACATTAGATTAAAGAAAAGATGAATATATGATATTATATTAGCATAAAAAACTCAGTATAAGGGTGTAACATTTTTTATATTACATAATTTTTGAAGAATGTATGAAGGAGGTAAACGAAGAAAACTAAAACATTTTGCTAAAAGCTATAAAACTTCTTCAGAAAACCTCCTTTGGTTTACACATTAATCCAATTACGGTTGGTACTATTCAAAAAAATAATAACTATATAATTTATGTAGATATTATAAGAATGTATTTGTGTGGGTATTGGCTGACATAAAGGCTCTTGATTTGTGTAGAGGAGATGAGAGTGGTGGCCTTTTATATGTGAGGGGAGGGGAATTCTTGGAATTTAAAAAATTATTTAAGTAATATTAATTATTCGTAGTGCAACATTGGATCAATATTTATATAATTTGAATAGAATATTGTTATGATTCTATATAAACTCATACCTTAATATTTTGACGCATTTAGGTTTTTTAACCCTCATTTCTTTGTTTCATCCAATGTTAATACTTTTGACAATTGCCGTATCATCAATGTTTTTGCACTTTTGAGGCCATGATTGTTACTATAAAAGCGAACATGACACATAACGAATTTATTTTTTAATATTTGAGACCATATATATTTAAAATTGATAAATTTATTTTTTCATGAATTTTAAAGAATTTACTACAATATTTTATATTATAAAATATCATTAATATCATTTTTTGAAATATATGAAATATTATAATAATAATTTTGATTAATTGATTTAAAAGGACTTAAAGATAAAATAGATTTGATTTTAATGAATATACGGTATTAAAATCATTTTCAAATAAAAATCTTAATGGTTAATATATCATTTTTGACATTATATTTATGTACAATCCCTTGGTAAACCAATTTAACAGTATCTATGATATTGACTTCATTAATATTAAAGGGTAAAAGATTTACTTATAATGTAAAACATTAACACATATATGGTAGAGGGATTTAAATTTAGACCATTTAACATTATAATTATAATATATCAATATATATATATTTAAATAATTTAATATTCTATATTTAACAAAAAAATACTATTACATTCATTTTAAGAACAATTCAAATATTTTTTCATCGATGACAACATGAAATAAATTAAATTCTAATATAACCATTCATAAAATAATTAATAAGTTATATTTATCTTTATAATTCATGGTAAATAAGAAATAATGATAAAAATTAAATTTATCAGTTTTAAATCATTTATATGATTTTCCTACATCATGTACACGTAACAAGTTTGTGTATAGTAAGAATTTAATGTAATTATATAATCACTAAAAAACAAAAAATAAATTACAATCATAAAATTAAATAAATTCATTTGAATTAAAACATTTACATTCATTCAATATTTTTATTTACCCATAAGTATATTATAAAAACAAATTTAATATGTTATTTTGAGACCAGTGTTATATTACAGTAAATTTGTAATATATATATATATAAATCATGAATTTTACTTTATATTTAATAATAATTTAAATCAATGACTATTATGTTCTGAAAATTATCTATAGGAAAAACAATTTATCTTTTCAAGTGGTGCACAATCACTATGTGGACGTTGAGAATGATTTTCATAGTTATCAAAAGATAAAATTTAATTTATATTTTTTGATTAATTTAAATGAAATAATTTATTTATATTTTCATCGATTATTAATTACATAAGTATAATTTATTATTATATAATGTTATGGTCTTGGTGATATAAAAATTGACAATATATTCAATAAAAAGTGTATATTCTTACTACTCACAAAACATGTAACTTATTTAGAATAATATAAATAAATATTTATTGGATATATTTAACATGATGAATCAAAAATTATAATTGGAATATATAAATTTAAATTCAAAAAATTTACGAAAATTACATTTAAATATAAATTTGTAAAATGTAATAAAATCAAAATTTTGAAAACTTTCTTTCTAAACCCAAGAAAGGACTTATAAAAAAATAAGGTATAATGATTTATCATATAAAATTAATCTTATTAATTTAAATTAAGTGAGTCTTATCTCAAGTAAAAATTAAATGGGGAATTTAAATTACATTATTTAATTGAATGAAATAACAATTTTTAAAAAATCATTATTTTCCACTATTCACTGAAAATCAATCTTTTCCGAAAAAACCCCATATTTCACCATAAAGAAAATTATAACATGACAATTTAAAAAATATATACATTTTATAATACAATATATTAATATAAATAACTTATGGGGAAGTTGTATTTTTCATTAATAAATTTAATTTTTTATTAAAAAAATTGATGACTATTTACTAAGAATCTATGAATAAATTTGTATTGATTTTTACATTTATATGTATTTGAACAAATTAATAATCCTATTTTTATCCTATAATTTAACAGCTAGTTTATAACAATAAAACCAAAATATAAATATGTCATCGTTTGATTAAGCTCGGTGTTCCCTATTGTATACACTCTCAAAAATAGTTTTCTTTTAAAAATAGCGTGGTGATACGTTCTCCAACAATTACTACATAATTTCATCATAATATGAAAATGATTTCAGTAATCAACGGTTTTACATTAAAAAATATCTTTTTTGAAAACCCACATCAAATAATGGGTTACAATCTATTTTTAAAATATGAAAATGAAATATTCATGGTAATATTGAATGACAAAATTGACTTTTACAAATAGGATTACATTAGTATGATGTGAAAATATGGACATGGATAAAACAATATTTTATAAATAACAACGAAGAGAGATAGGGAACATTGATCACAAGAAATTGAGTTATCAAGAGAATGTTAATGACTAAAAAAATTCAAATCAATTAGGTGTGGAAAATATCATCGATTCATCAAAATTGAATGTATTAGGAAAAATATTATCTTGAAGATAAATTTTATATGAAAGGGGAATAACATTAACATATTGACTAAGAACATAAGGACATAAATGTACAAAACATATATTGTGTCATCATTTAATATATTTTAATCAAAATATATTTTTTTCAAATGATTCATATTATAGATGAATATGTCATACATGGAGACCTAAAATTTTGTTATATTTTATCAAATGATCCAAAAAAAATTATAATCTATTCCTTTGATTATTAGACATTATCCAAAATAAAAATAGGTAGAAAAACATAATTTAATGAATTAGTAAACAATCATATGAGTAAATACAAAATTAAACTATAATCCCTCAATTATAAAACCCAATGGCCATATATTATCATTTACTAAAATACAACCCTTAATGTTATTGAAAATATTATGAGGTAACATTTAACCAAAATGATTAGAATTATTTGATCAAATAATATCCATAGATATATTGAACAATTATCTCAAAATAGCATCAATCACTCTAAATTGGATATACAAAAAAAATGAATTTTCTATAATCATATTATCTATTTGATATTATAATATTTTTCATAAATAACATGAATTTTTAATTACCCCAAAATCTAATGTAAGAACCATGTATTCAATATCATTTATGAAATGCTACACCAAGCACTTAAGGTAATATAATATCTCCAGACTCTTCTATATATTAACTATTTTAAATAAATTATATACATGGTATAACTTATAATGCATGAAACAACAAGTTAGCTAAAATTCCATGAATGAGTAACCTTCCTAGATGGCTTGCGTTACATGCATGAGTAACCTTCCTCGATACCATGTGTTAAACGCAAGTCCATGTTTCACCATTAAGAATATAGTATTAAAATATTATTATATAGTATAGTATGATATAACCCAGCCATTATGTTAGAGATTATGTATGTTATTAAATAAATTTTTAAAATTTAGGGTTTATATAAATATAAAATGGATTCAATGGTTACCAATTAATTATAAATGATAATAGGAACTAATTTAATATAAACTGAATGTCTATATATATTACCATTTTATTCTGACAAATATGTTTTATACTAATAAATTAATGTAAAAAAATTAGTGAAATATTTTAATGAAATATGTATGATATATATTAAATAAAAAAAATTATGTTAATTACATGTATTTTCTAATTAAAATATCACAACAACCCCAATTTAATGCATTAAATACTATATATTTAATGCATTTTTACACCATTTTAATGTATAACCCATTTTAAATATTAATTTTCACATAAAATTTTATTTAATCTATCACAATAAACTTCACATTTTAAATATAATCATAATAATTAGGTTATAATTGCTTGGATCATTCCATATAGGTTTTTAAATATTATATATAATTATTACGAGACCAGGAGCAGTGATGACACATCATTCCGAGGCACGGTCATCCCAAAATGGTGGTTCTAGCTTTTTTAAAGTTAAGTGAGTCGACACTGGGGTGCGGTTGTGGCAGTTTCCAAACAGATGTCCGAATCAAAAATCAAAGGGCACCATTGCGTCCAAAATGAAGTCTTTACCTAAGAATGGGTCTAACCTCAACCAGCGTGGTTCGAGGGAAAAAGATAATTTTTTGGACGTTTTAATTAAAATAAAATAAAATTAATTCGCAATGTTTATTTTATTTCTTTTTGGAAAAATCTGCAGCAGCGCAGTGACGGGGTAGCTGTTTCAGTCATTATTTTCATTTCATTATGACTTAAAAATAGAAACGCCGACTCATTAATGCCATAGTGTGATGGGATGTAAAATATGTTGACCTTTTATTAGGATAATCAATTCTTGCTCATTGGTGACAATTGAGAAAAATCACTGGAGAATCCGCGCAGCGTTGAGGAAAACTCTCAGCGACGAATGACGACAGATCGATGTTGAGAATTGTTGCGCCAAAAATGTTGAAAGATCTCGATGATGATGGAAACATGACCCTTCGTCAACAATCGATCCTTTCTTAAAGGTATGGGTTTTTATTTAATATACTTTTCCCAGCTTTTGATTAAAATGACGAATGCAGATCTACCACGAACAAGTTGATCTGTGGATTCATACATTCTTGCAAGAGGGTTTTATTTGGGATGATTCGGGTAATTGATCTGTGTTGAATTTTTGTCTTTTGATTCAACTCCGTTTAAGCCTACTAGCAGGAGTGGATCAACACCATGAAAAACGCCAACAGAGGTTAATTCCTCGAATTGCTTGGGATTTCGTCCCCCTTTTTCTTTCGTGCGTTCTTTGCGTTCTTTGTGGGATCACAAAAGTGGATCATTGAACATATGTTCTACAAAAAATTATCCCAAATTGAAGAATTGACACCACAACTACGTTGCAGAGTTGTGACGATGATAGCGGACGATGAATCGGACCGGATCTGGAAGGGCTGTTCTTCGAGTGATCTTCGCACAGGTGGATCGTTGAATGTTTTCAGAGCCGATCGGAGGTATGAAAACAATGGAACCGGCTTCTTGGTTTTGGGATGACCAAAACCTAGGAGTTTCGTGGTGATCAGACTACCAGATCGACAAACTGGGCTTCATGGAATGCACGATGGCAGAGGATCGCGTTTCTGGAAATTTCCAAAATACATGCCGTGAACTTCTGAAGAACATTCCTTATTGTACTGGTGGAGGGAGCTAGGGTTTGGGGGTCATATGGGAATCACACGGTGTGTGACCATGGTCACACGTTGTGTTGGACATTCCCCGAAGCTCGACGTGTATTTTGGGAAGTACATGGACACTGGATGGACTACATGGCTTCAGACGATACGACGTGTACTCTCTACACGGCATGACAAAAGCGGCTACGCATGACTTGGAGTGTATCCTGGGGATACACAAACATGGGATGAAGTAAACAACTGTGTACTCCATCACACGGCCAGGAGAGGCTAGTAATGCAGGTCACCTCATGTACCGATTACACGGGTTGGAGTACACGGGTTGATGACCATGTACGAGCACATGGCCAGCGTACACGGAGACAACCCCAGTCACCCAGACACGGCGTGTACACCATATTACACACCTTGCACTCAATTTTCTACAGGAGAAGCGTTACGACATGGGCCATTGTACAAGGGAAGTGCCCGGGGTCAAACATCACGACATGTAACTTTTCAACACGCCGTGTACTTTTTGGAAAACAACATAGTCCTCTTGTTCACCGTATATCGAACATATTTTGTTTGGGTTAGTTCCCATTATCCTTGTTCCCCAAATGATAAGGCATCATTTCCTTCTATAGGAGTATAAACCCTTCAGCCGGACTTTTTGTGATAGAGTCGGCATCCCTACGAGAGGTCCAGAGCGAGATCCTCTATCCATTCATGACCCTAGGTAGAATCAGGCATCGACGTGACCAACTCTACCGGGCGTTGATCCTGTACCTATATGGTGAATCCAGATGAGTTTCGGTATCTGCCATGGCCTTGGCAGTGATTGTCATTTGTGTATCATGATCTTTCCCACTCAAAAGTTGGTCTCCTGTAGTGAGTACATCTATCTACTATGACCTTCCCACTCAAGAGTGTGTCTCCTGTAATGAGTGTATCTACCTCTCATGACATTTCCTGACGAACAATACTTCTCAGACGGATGTCATCAGAGCTACCAGACTCATGGATTGTGTTCTCCTGGAATAGTACTTCCTAGAAATCTTCAAACTAAACCCCTAGCGAGGTATGCGGTTGTGTGACTTGTCTCTAGACTACAAGTCTGGGATTTGAGTATATCTGGATTGTGATTTCCTATTATATGTTTAGTAGACATATATTGTGTAGAGATGAATGTGCCTTTCCTTTATGTAATTGATTTGTTTTTTTGGGTCCACTACTGAATATTGTTACGCTCACCCCTGCACGAGCTTTGCCCACACATATTGTGTCTTGTGTAGATGAGCAGCCTTCCGAAAGAGTCCAGGGCGGACTAGGACATGACCGAGCTTTCTGAGTTCCCTACAGGCCAAGGCGTTCCTTTGGATATGAGCAGTAGTCCTAGTACCTTTTTGTGTTTACATGTTGGACTTTTTAGTTTTCCAACTCTTGTTTTTGGTGGGCTTGTATTCTGACCCAATTTACATTTAGTACTTTAATTTCTGTCGTACTCTGTTGGTTGGGTTTAGTTGTATGCCTGCATTTTGTTCCTTAGTGTTTTATTTTGATTTCTGTATTTGTGGGCTCGGAAATGTGTGCGTGTGTACAGGTTCTTAGGCAATGCCTCGCATGTAGTAATATACTTACTCGGTGCTAGTCACCAGCCCCTGGCCTATTGGAGGCGGGCTTGGGGAGTCACAGCGCGGGCCCCACTGGGACGGGTCGTGACATATTTTATAGTGAATTTCTTATGTTTTTTTGAAACATTTCATTTTTTAATGATTAGGTAAAATACCACATTTTTGTAACACCCAATGCCTCTGCGATACACTTATCTTTGAATAATACAATAGCGTGTGTTGTACGCTACTTCAAGTTCTAACACACTACAACCACTGAAATTAGCCGTTAGGAATAGTAATACCCACTTTTTGAAATTTTATAAAATTTAAAATTTAAAATGGACTTCATTTTTGGATTCGGAATATTGAAATTAGCTTAGGGTGAATTTTTTGTTTTTTTCTGAATATTTTCAAATTTTGATGAATAGTGAAAAACACAGAGTTATAGAATAAATACTAATTTTTATTTAAATAATTTTTTATTTTATTTAAATTTATTTTTGGTCAAAATAAATACATAATACCTATATTTGTTAAATGTAATTCATTGGAGTCAGTTTATCATAATTTTAGAAAATAAAAATTTTATTGAACTTTTTACCGTATTTTACCCACATCCTAGGGGCATCTACAAATTTATATAAAACGTAATTTTACAGCATTTGTGAGTTTAATTTAAAAACTCCGAGAGACCCAGTTTCTACCAGCAAGTAATATTTTTTTCTATATGATGAAAATAATTTTTGTTGAATATTAACTTTTTTACTTTTATTTAACGCGGTTTAAAGTAAATAGTATAATTTAGGGTAAAAATGATATTATCATTACCCTAACACATGTCATAATTCTATTGGATAATTTTATTTTGACCTAGAACAATATTAGGAATAAAATATGACCATTTAGGTCCACATGGATTAGATTAAGACATTTATTATTATTTAATTCAAAGAAGAGTTAAAAGTGTTAAATTCAATGTTTCATAACTTAACCATTTTTAATATAGGGGTACATATAAGATAAATTAGACTATAAATATTCATTAGAAATCTAATAATATTTTTTACATAATAGTGTTTTATTGATATTTTTTAGACATTAAATAATTAAATTTATTTATGACATAATGATGATGCAGTAATTACTTTATTAATGAAATATTAAAATATTTGATATTATATATATCCAAATAAATATAATTTATTAATTTTTATGAGTTACACTTATTTTATAGGTTAATATGAAATTTTAGGGTTGGTTAGATGAAATTTTTTTGAAGTAATAATGTTTTTATAAATTTAGAATAAACAAAATACCAAATAGTGTCGAAATTTACATTAAATAGTTTTTTTAAAATATTATATTATTAATTGATATTCTATTCCTAAAAATATATGGTTCGGTAAAAAGTCTAATATAATGATAGTTCTATCATTAATGAACCACTTGGGGTTCTCTTGGATGTTTATAGTATGTTTATTAACCATATAATATAAAAATACAAAGAGACATGGTAAATGTCAAACTATTTAACTAAGAGTTAAATCTAAAAGATAAAGTAAATATAGTGACCCAAACAAGTCTAAAACCTTTTGTTTGAGTGGTTTTAGACCTATAACCTCCTTGTATCTTAAATAATTCATTTTTTTCCATTAGAAACTGAAAATACTTTATTATAAAAGAATATTTCTAGCTCTTCCTAAGGTGCCCCTCACCCCTCTTATAAAAGGGAAATTCCCCTTGTATCTTATTCACACCATCAAAGCCATTTCTCTCAGCCAAACCCTGCCCAAATACCCTCTAAAATATTTTCCCTTAATCATATAGGCCTTCCTTTGGTCATAAATCCAACCTAAGGATCCTTTTGATCAAATCAAAAGGAAGAACCCGAAGAAAAGGTAAAACATTTCGTCACCTCTTTCACGTTTCTTTTCTTCTTCAACTTCATCTTTCTTTGTTGTTTCCATTCTAAAATTATAAATCCAGTATCTTCTATATACTGTGATGTTATTATATATATGGTACAACCATATTCATTATTCTATCCATCTTTTGAATTACATGTCACCATGCGTGCGTACGTATGACTTACCATCTCCACGTCGTGGTGTAATTGTTATTCAATACATTATTATTTGGATGGGTATAATAATGATGTTTAATTGATGTAAATTATAAATATAACATGATAATGATTCTGTATATATGATATAACATCCAATTATATATTATTTTGATATCAAATGTATTATATTTTCGCTCGTGCGTACGTACAGATTACCGTCTCCACAAACGCGATGAGATTCATTCCCCATCCTATCCATTCTAGACTAATTTTCATTAGATTATTAAAAGTAATGTTTAAATACTGCATATAATTATGAATTTGAATAAGACATATCATATCCATAATAAACATTACTTACGTAACAAATCATATAATGGAAAACGAATCAGTTAACACCTGAAACGACGATATTACTAAGATATTATTAACAAATCAATATTAAAAGATAATTAATGATATCATATTAATGTATATGATTATTTTAAAATTTAATAAAAATTATTTAACCATTATATATGAGGTTAAAAAACTCTCTACCAAAGAAAAGTATAAGTTAAGGGTTAATTTCACAATCCCTTCATTATTCGAGTTTGTTTATACGAAATTATCTACTGGGATCTCTTTATCATCCACATCCATGCTTCTTAAAATGCATTTAAAAACATTTTTACTATTTACTAGACAATGGGTTAAAGTCATTTATACCCTTATATGACCTTATATGTTTTTGAAAGGAATCTTTCTGTCGTTTTCCAAACAAGGTACTTTATAACCTTTTCTACAAAATTAAGGTAATAATGTCCTTTTTTAACTTATTCTGCTGGTGTGACCATTTTATTCCATTATAAAATCATTAATGCATCCCTTACAAGATTATAAGAATATTTCCAAAATAAATGTTTTCTATTAAATGGTTTTAAAATAGAAATTGTTATTTCTTTCAAATAGTTTTAATTTCATCTATGTAAACATCCTCTGATTGATTTTAAACTTACATGAAATTTATATGTTATGATTCAATTATTCCATACTGTATTAAAGGTTTTGTTATATTTTTGACAGTGGATGTGTTATTTTTATACCATTCATTATTTATGGATAAAGTATCGACACTTTGTTTTCATGTTTTAATACTAATGTTTATGTTATGTTGAAACCTTTTTATATAAAGAATGCATATGACATAGTAAGTGATAGGTGGAGCTCGCTATAGCTCCTCGATGAATCGGTAGGTTTCATGAGACAGACTAGTATCTTGGCACAAGGCCTTGAAAAAATCTTATTTGTAGTTTTGGCACAATGCCTTGACTATGTGGTTATGAATGTATGGAATTAAGCATTCCATCATTATGAAAGTGGCTATTAATATCGCATGTGATTATTCGACTAGTAGAATATTCATGTGAATATGTAAATGGCATAATTTTATTTTTATCTTCGCTATATTATGTTGAAGTTCAAGTTTAAAAGGATTTTGTTTTAGTCTTATACATTGCCTTAAATGTTTATTCTTATTTATGAACGTTTCTGCTATATTGTTATCCTTATTGAGATCAGAACTCACCCCTTTCTATGTTTTATTTTTCCCTGGATTCGAAGAAGTATATTATGACTGACCTGCAGGGATATTCTATGGGATCTCAGTGTTGTCTATGGAAACAATGTTGTTGTATCTTCTTATATTATGATATAATGTAAACCTTGTGAATATATCTAGTACTTCCAAGGCTACTAAACTAATTGATAGTTTGAGACTTGATCTTTTGTGATCATGAAAATGTAATGTAACAATTCACCGACTATAGGCTTCTAGGGTTAGGGAGTTATAGTAGGTACCAGAGGAATTTTAGTACATGCCTTGAAATCTATATTTAGATAAACTCTGATTAGAGGACATTACCCTAAGATAGACTTTGAGGATTAGTATAGAAGAAATTCCTATAATTTTGGTATTGTAGATATTTGGTGAGTTTTATAAGCAATAGATCCATGTCTAGATACGAGCAGGTAGATGCAGCTCTGGATCAAATGTAACTAGGGGTAAAACAGATAAAAAATGCTGTGAGATAGACTTGAATGGGAACTGGTGCACGAAAATGGGCATTTCTTCCCTCTTGGTTACGACACTCCAGGGGGATATGCTTAGGATAATTCTAATTTTCTATACAAACCATTATGAAGGGATTATGAGTATATAATTCCTCAAAGAATGTTTTTTATGATTATGAATTATATCCATAAACTGTTCAATTTATGTTATGTGTTTTACATGAATGGAATTATGTATTTCGATTCATAAACTAATCTAGTTTATGCCAATTGTTTAGGAATGGAGCCTAGTGGAAGGAATGTAAACTATATCAATGCATGCACTCCATGTAGGGATTTATCTCCTGCTTAAGATAATTATAGTGGAGATGGTGATGAAACTGGTGCTGATCAAATAATCACCATATTTGGACAACTCACTCATGTTATGAATAATAACCTTACCCGTATAGAGAACCCTGATCCGCAGTGTGGATGATCAATGTAAGATCGATTCATGAGGCAACAACAATCCACATTCAAGGAGATTATAAGTACATTGTTACTTGAGCAATGGATAAATTCAATATAAAAAAGATTACATGCCTTGAGGAGTATTGAAAGTGAATATGTTGTCATGGTAGTTTACCACCTCCCTAAAGATGCAGATCAATAGTTGTCATTAATTCAAAACACAAAGGAAGATGATGAAGTATCAAATATGGAATCAAAGGAGTTTAATGATCTTTTCTTAGAAGAATAATTTCCCCATGACCATTGAGAAGATATGGAAAGGCAATTTCTGAGTCTGAGGAAAAAGGAGGATGAGAATGTATTAATGAATGAAACTAACATTACAAGTTTAGAAAAGCATACTGCAGATTATATATTTAACCCAAGAAGTAATATTTATCGTTTCTTTGATGGGTTAAAATCATTTCTCCGTCGACAATTAGACTCAATATCCTTATCGTCGTATGAAGATATTGTCTCATGTGCTATTAAGATAGAAAAATAATTCCATATGTCTTACAACTTTAAAGAAATGAAAGAGAAGAAAAGATCTACTGAACACTATAGAAATGAAAATAAGGGGATGAAGGAAAAAGTTTAATATCCATCCTGCAAGAAATTATGGGAAGAAACACCTCAGTACTTGCCTGAAGGAAATGAGAGTCTGTTACATGTGTGGTGATAAAGGCCCCTAAGATCGTGATTACAAGGGGAAGAAAGAGGCAGTCGATGATTCATGTAACAATTGTAGAGAAAGAGGGAATTATAATAATGAATGTCATAAGTGTAAGGGGAAATTACCTCAGAAAAGGACAAGGGATCAAGGACAAGCTTATTCTATCACTACTACTGAGGTTAAAACTCCTAAAGACATAGTGGCGGGTAATTTAATTGTTTCCTCAAGTTAGAAAATGCATTTTTTTATTCTAGATCATCTCATTGTTTCAAATCTTGTCAGTTTGCTAAGAAAATTAGATATTTCAAATTCGATTTAACAAGGGAGTTGTTAGTCAAAACTCCTAAGGTAAGTGTCATTGAAACAATGTTTTGTGAATCAGACCCCATTAAGGCATATAAATGTTCTCTATCTGCTGATCTCATCTTCGTACACATGATTGAATTTGATATAATCCTCGGTATGGATTGGATTTCGTAACTTGATGAAAAACATTATTTTAAGAAGAATGAGGTTATTATTTTTGATGACAATTATAATGAACACCTTATCTTTATAGAGGAATCATCACCAACTAATTATTATCTTGATCCACCCCCAGTAGATCAACTAAATTCAATTATTGCGGAGGAAGAGAATGAAATAACTATGGCTGAGGAAATTAATGTTCAAATAGAGGATGTACCTATTTTTAATGAATATGTCGATTTATTTCCAGAAGATTTACCTAGACATCCTTTAGAACGAGAAATTGAGTTTTCCATGGATTTAATTCTTAGTTTAAGGCTCATTTTGATGAACACTAATAGAATGGACACAGTGGAATTAGTGGATCTAAAGAAACAACTAGAGGAATTGAGTAATAAGGTATTTTTTTGCCCTAGTGTATCTCCATGTGTAGCCCCTATCCTTTTTATTAAGATGAAAGATGGATCTATGAGGTTTTTCATTGACTACAGGGAGATCGATGCTATAACAACAAACAACAAGTATCCCTTACCACACAATTATAATTTATTTGACCAACTTCATATAGCTCAATACTTTTCATTGATTTACCTTCGATCTGGATATCATCAGTTGTGTGTGAAGAATGAAGACATTTGGAAAACAACATTTCGAACCAGGTATGAGCATTACCATTTTACAGTAATGCCTTTTGGATTTAATGCACCCTCTATATTAATGGATCTAATGAATAGAGTTTTAATTGAATATCATGATGACTTTGTAGTGGTATTTATCAATGATATCTTGGTAAACTCCAAAAGCTTTGAAGATCATGAAAATCACTTGCACATTATCTAGAAGACTCTTAGAAGACACAAATTATATAGGAAGTTTAGAAAGTTCAAATTTTAGCTTCAAGAGATTTCTTTTCTTGGCCATATCGTCTCTAAGGAAGGAATCTTCATTGATCCTTCTAAGACATGAGAAATCCAAGAATGGACAGCACTGACGAGTATAACTAAGGTACATAGTTTTATTGGTTTAGCAAGTTATTATCAGTGTTTCAACCATAATTTTCCCTGATTGGAAAACCCATTAACCATGCTCACATGTAAAGGGGTGAAATTTGTTTGGACAAAAGAATTTGAAAAATGTTTCGAATAATTGAAGAGAAGATTAATCAAAGATCTTATATTGACTCTACCATCGGGGAATGATGGGTTTGATATTTATAGTGATGCTTCAAATAAAGGAATTGGTCGTATCCTTTTGTAGAATGATAGGATTATTACATATGCTTCACGATAGCTAAAAATTCATGAGAAAAACTATCCTAATCATGATCTTGAGTGATAATTTGTAATCTTTGCTTTGAAGATTTGGAGACACTATCTCTATGGTGAAAAATGTGATATTTATACTGATCAGAAGAGATTGAAGTATATTTTGTCACGGAAAGAACTATACATGAGGCAAAAGAGATGGCTTGAACTACTATAGGATTATGATTTTACTATACAATACCACCCGGGGAAGGAAAATATGGTTGTAGATGCTTTGAGTAGAAAGGATCATGGAATTTTGAACAAGATGCGAGTTGAAAAGGATCCTATATACATGGATCTAGTAAATATGGGTATGGGAATCACCATGGAAGGTGAAAAATCAACACTTTTTCAAATGGTTTCAAACCAACTTTACTAGAAAGTTTAAATAGTTATCATACCGGTGACGAAGAGTTTGAAAAGAAGATTAAAGCTTTGAATGATGGGAGATTGAGTGACATTGTGTATGAAGATGGAATTTTGAAATTTGGGAAGAGACATTGTGTTCCCAATATACCTGATCTAAAAAGGGAATTATTGGGTGATGCTCCTAGTTCCAATTTCTCTATACACCCAGGTAGCACTATGATGTATAGAGATTTGAAGGAACATTTTTTGTGGGTCAACATGAAGAAGGAGATTTCTAATTTTGTGTCAAGATGTATGGTTTTTCAACAACTGAAAGTTAGAAGTTAACATCTTGGAGGAGTCATGCATCCTATTCCCACACCTGAGTGGAAATGGGATAATATTATGATGGACTTTTTCATGGGACTACCAAAGAATCCTAGTAGGAAAGATGCAATATGGGTCATTATTGATCGTCTTACCAAGTCATTGATTTATCATTCTATAAGAGAAGATTTAACACTTCAATGTCGAGAAAGAATATATCTTAATGATGTTGTGAGAATTCATGGATTACCTCTATCGATTGTTTCTTATCATGATCCCTGTTTTACATCATGTCTCTGGAAATGTCTTCAGAATGCCATGGATACTATGCTTCCTTTGAGCACTGCCTACCACCCCCAAACTGATGGACAATAAGAATGGACTATTAGAACCTTATAATACTTGTTTAGATCATGTGAACTTGACTTTCAAGGTATGTGTGATAAATATTTACCTATAGTGGAATTTTCCAATAACAATAGATTTCATTAAAGTATTGAGATGGAACCATATGAAGCGTTATATGGAAAAAGATGTCGCACACTAACATGTTGGGATGATGTTGGCGAAATAAAACTCGTAGGCCTAGAACTGGTGGAGAAAATGACGGAAAAGGTGAAGGTAATCCAAAACCACAACAAAGTAGCTCAAAGTAAGCAAAAGAGATATGCCGATAACCGAATGAAGGATTTGGAATTTCAGGTAGGAAATCAGTTTTTCATGATGGTATCTCAAGGGAAGGATGTTATACGTTTCAGTAAGAAGGGTAAATTGAGTCCCAGGTACATTAGAACATTCAAAATTCTAGAATGAATTGGGGTTGTAGCTTACCGTTTGGAAATGCCGCCACATCTCTCCAAAGATCACAATTTATTTCACGTATCACTGTCAAGAAAATACATGCCTGGCCCAATGCATGTACTCAACTATGAAGAATTATAACTGGAACCCTATCTATCTTTTTACGAAGTTACTATCAAGATTATTGATACAAGAGAACAAGTGCTAAGAAACTGGATGACTCATCTGGTAAAATTTCTATGGAGAAACCATATGATGGAAGAGGCAACGTGGGAACTCAAGGAACTTATGATGAAGAACCAACCAATTCATTTTACGAAGTAATATTCTATAAATTTTGAGGTTGAAATTATTTGAAGGAGGGTAGAATGTAACACCCCAAGCTTCCACAATATTCTTCTCTTTAAATAATACATTAGCGTGTGTTGTACGCAACTTCGAGTTCTAACACATCATAACCAATCTAACTAGATGTTATGAATAGTAATACCCAATTTTTAAAATTTTATAATTTTTATCATTCAAAATTGACTTCATTTTTTGATTCAGAATATCAAAATTTTCATAGGGTGAATTTTTGGAATTTTTCTGAAAACATTCAATTTTTTATGAATAGTGAAAAACACTAAGTTATAGATTAAAACCAATTTTTTTCAATAATTATTTATTTTATTTAAATTTATTTTAGTTCAAAATAGATACAAAGTACCTATATATGTTCAATGTAATTCATTGGAGTAAGTGTATAATAATTTAAGATATATAAAATTTTTATTGAACTTATTACCGTCTTTTACCCACCTCCTAGAAGCATTTGAAAATTTTCATAAAACATAATTATACCGTTTTTGTGAGTTGAATTTCAAAAATTTTAGAGACATGATTGATATCAATAAGTAAAATGTGGTTCAATAAGATGAAAATATTTTTTGGTGAATAATAACTTTTTCACTTTAATTTACCACGGTTAAAATTAAATAAGGTAATTAAGGGCAAAAATGATATTATTATTACCCTAACACATGTCCTAATTCAATTGGATAAGTATAATTTGACCAAAAAACAACCTTATTTAAAAATATGATCCTTTAGGTCCACTTGGATTATATTGGGACATTTAATATTTTTTGATTCGAAGAAGAGTTAAAAGTGTTAAATTCAATGTTTAATAACTAAACCATTATTAATATAGAGATAAAAATATGATAAATTTGACAACAAATATTCATTATAAAGATAAAAATATTTCCTACATAATGGTATTTTATTTAAAATTTTTATATATTAAATAATTAAATTTATTTATGACACAATGATGATGTAGTAATTACTTAATTAATGAAATATTAAAATATTTGATATTATAAATATCCAAATAAATTTAATTTGAGACTTTTTATGAATTTCACTAATTTTCTAGGATCATATGACATGTTAGGGTTGGTTATATGAATTGTTTTTTATGTAATAATGCTGTTATGAATTTAGAAAAAACAAAATACCAAATAGTGTCAAAATTGACATAATAGAGTTTTTAAAACAAATATTATATTATTAATTGAAATTATGTTCCTAAAAATCAATTGATTGGCCAAAAGACTTATATAATGATATTTTTATCATTAATGATCAACTTGGGTTTTTCAAGGAAGTCTATAGTATGATAATTAACCATATAATATAAACATACAAAGAGACATGGTAAATCTAAAACTATTTAACTAAGAGTTAAATCTAAAATATAAAGTTAATATTGTGACCCAAACCAGTATAAAACATTTTGGTTGAGTGGTTTTAAATATATTTTCACCTTATCATATAAATAATTCATTTTGGATCCATTGGAAAATGAAAATGTTTTTATTATAAAATATTATTTCTAGATTTTTCTAAGGTGCCTCTCACCCCTCTTATAAAAGGGAACTCCACCTTGTCTCAAATTCACACCTTCAAAGCCATTTGGCTCGGCCAAACCCTACACAAATACCCTATCAAAAGTCCTACCTTAATCCTAGAGGCCTTACTTTAGTCATAATTCCAAACTAAGGAGCCCTTTTGATAAAATCAAAAGGAAGAACCCGAAAAAGAGGTAAATATTTCATTACCTCTTTCAAGTTCCTTTCTTCTTCCACTTCCTCTTTCATTGTTGTTTCCATTATAAAATAATAAATCCAATTTATTCTACATAATTTAATTTAATTATATATATGCTACAACCATATTCATTATTCTATCAATCCTTTGAATGACATGTCACCATGCGTGAGTATGTACGGCTTACCCTCTCCACGTCGTGGTGTAATTGTTATTGAATACATTATTATTTGGATGGGTATAATAATGATGTTTAATTGATATAAATGATAAATATAACATGATAATAATTCATTATATATGATATAACATCCATTATATATTAATTTAATATCAAAATAATGATATTGTTGCTCGGGGGTACGTATAGATTACCGTCTCCACGAACGCGATGGGATTCATTCCCCATAATATCAATTCAAGACTAATTTTCATTAGATGATTAAAAATAATGTATAAAAACTTATTATCAGTCTGAATATGAATAACATACATCGTATCAATAACAAAAATTACTTACATGACAATTCATATAAAGGAAAACAAATCAGTTAACTCCCAAAACTACGTTAATACTAAGATATTGTTAATAATGAAATGTTAAAATATCATATATTATATCATATTAATGTATATGATTCTAGTATAATGTAATAAAAATTTTTTCACCATTATACATGAGTTTAACCTACCCTCAACCATGGAAAAGTACAAGGTAAGTGTTAATTTCACAATCTCTTCATTGTCCGAGGTTGTTTATACGTAATTATCTACGGGGACCTCTTTATCATCCTCATCCATGATTCATAAAAATGTATTTCAAAACTTTTTAAATTTTTAAAAGACAATAGGTTAAAGACATTTATACCAATATTTGACCTTATATGTTTTTTAAAGGAACATTTTGGTCTTTTTCCAAACAAGGTAATTTATAACATTTTCTAAAAAATTATGGTAAGAATGTCTTTTTTCAACTTATACGGTGGGTGTGGCTATTTTCCACCATAATAACATCATCAAATCATCCATTATAAGCTTATAAGAATATTTCAGAAATAAATTTTTTCATTTATGTGGTTTTAAAATAGAATGTGGTATTTATTTCAAATACTTTTAATTTCATCTATGTCAACATCCTTTGATAGATTTTAAACATGTTTGAAGTTTATATATTATGATAAAATTCTTCCATATTGTATTGATTGTTTTGTGACATGTTTAACCATGGATGTGTTATTTTTATACCATTCATGGTTTATGGATAAAGAATTGACACTTCATATTCTAGTTTTAATATGAATGTTAATGTTATGTTTAAACCATTTTATTTGAGGAATGAATTGGACTTAGTAAGTTAGAGGTGGAGCCCACTATAGCTCCTCGATGCATCGGTAGGTCTAATGAGGCAATCTAGTGTTTTGGCACAAGGTCTTGAAAAAATATTATTTTTAGTCTTGGCACAAGGGCTTGACTATGTGGTTATCAATGTCTAGAATTATGCATTCCATCATTCTGAAAGTGGCTATTGATATCGAATGTGATTATTAGACTAGTAGAATTTCCATGTGAATAAGTAAAGGAAATTATTTGATTTTTATCTTTCCCATATTATGCTGATGTTCAAGTTTAAAAGGATTTTTTTAGTCTTATACATTGCCTTATATGTTTATGCTTATTTATGAATGCTTCTGTAATATTGCTATCCTTACTGAGCATCTGAGCTCACCACATTCGATGTTTTACTTTTTCCAGGATGTGAAGACGTATATTATGAATGACCTACTGGGACAGTCTATGGGATCTCAGTTTTGTCTATGGAAACAGTATTGTTGTAGTTTTACATTTTATGATATAATGTAAACCTTATAAATGTATCCATTTCTTCCAAGTCTACTAAACTAATCGGTATTTCGAGACATGATCTTTTGTGATCATGATAATGTTTTGTAATAATGCACTGACTCTGGGATTCTAGGGTCGGGGCGTTACAATTTTAGTCAAAACTGATTTTTAATCTGATTTATTTATATTGTTAATATATAATTTTAATTGATTTTAATGTTTCATTAGATAATTTTTTTATACATTAATATAAACTATTTCAATGGAATCAATTTTACTTCTAAATTGGTTATAAAAGAATTTCAATCTTCAAGATGTTTTTACTTTAAAATCTCGCAATGTCACCCCACTTGCAGAATGAATTATATATTAATTTATTCAAATTATATGATTTTATTTTCGAAAAAATGATTCTATATTTTGAGTTATTATTATTTATATTTTCTAATAATACTGTTTTTACCAAATATACAAGTGAATAAAATAAAAATTATTTACAAAAAATAAGTAAAAAGGTATTCTTCTTAAAGGTATAAGACTTTAAATTAGCGGCCCAATTGACCTAGAGACATTTTCACCACCAATTGTATGGATTTATAACTTCTAGAAACCTTAAATTATTTAGTTATTTTTTCAAGTATAACTTTTGTTATGTAAGAACATTTTTACACCAAACATGTCTCCAAAAATTCCAAGTGAGTCTTCCATCCCAATAAAAGGATACCAACTCTCCCCATTCATCACACCTCTGAAACCACATTGTTTTTGCCACTATATTCCCATACAGCATCCCAAAAACCCTCCCCACAACCTTGAATCCTCAATTTGGGTAGAAATCCTTCTAAGGATTCCTTTTGATGCAAACCAAAAGTTGTTACCTGATCTAGATGCGACATATTCTCTGAAGGTTTTTAAATTTATTTCTCTTCTCCAAACCCTCATATATAGATATTATATTATTATACAAAAACACTAGTATCTTGAATATATTAGTATACATGTATTCTAATATTTCTTCCTATATATACAAACACTTCCATCTAGTGGGTTACAAATAGTATGTTTCTGGGTATGGAGAACTACTGCCTCATGAAACGATGATTGTTCATTTTTCATTTACCACATATCATGGTGGACATTATGATGTAAACAAGGTATATATATGATATTTATTGTGTCTTTATACTTTTAAAATTGGTTTTAAGGACCCTATAACACCCTAAGAGAGGATTGGCGAATCAAGTTGTAATCTTTTTCATTTTGAATGATTGATCTTGTGTCCATGCTGGTATGAACATGTTAAACCTTTCTTATGAGTAAGTGAAAAAAAATCACTTACAATGAAAAGAAAAAAATTAATTGGTTCACCACTAAGGGATACATCCATGTATCATATTCTGAAATGTTTTCAGTTGTACCAATGTCCACTAATCTTCAATTGTTATGATGTAAAAAAGATTAGCACAATTAGTCTCTTCCAGGAACACTTCTATTACAAGGTTTTCGGGATTGCGAATTGCATCCCTAAGGTTAGTTCTGTAGAACCCCCCATTCTCACTACATTGGGAGGAATCTGAACATTATTTATTGGCTATATGATTGCTTTAATCAATTGGAATGATATAATGCATCCTCAGCTATGGATAGATGCTCCGTTGAAGACTCATTTTTCCCGTAGATGTAATATAATTTTATACATACAATTAATTCACAAAAACAACCACCTTGAACCAGCCTTACTCCTCTATGTACTGGAGTTATCCTCATACGACCTCAGCATACTGCCTCTTTAAACCATGACCACGTACTTCCATTGGAAATTTACTTCGCGTACTGCGTTCACAAAGAGAATGTTTATACTACTTCTTCTCTGTTGACCAAATCCTCATACCATCCAAATCCTCCTCCCCAAAATCTCTTTTGAAAACCATATTCTGGGAAAAAACTTTGATGGACCATCTTCTATGGACCCTGTTTTGTGAAACGTCTTTCGTGATCTGCATTCCCTCAGCTGTTCTGGATACTATCAAATTATTTTCAGATTTCAAATAAATGTATCCCTTTAATGGTGGTCTTTCTATGATACTCTTCTATAATTCACAAATTTCCTCTCATATTTTTAATCTAAGTTCCTCTTCATAATAAAATGATTGTGTTCCTTTTATAGTAAAATTGATCTGCCTAATCAGCTAAACTGAGATTTACCAAATCATCAACATGATAGTTCTTTACTATGTATCATGCATCTCCTAGAATCAATTTTCTTTACACGACATGCATATCGTCTTTTCATTCATGGTGAATGAAACCTCCTCCAAACTATCTCTAACAAATTTCCACCAATGATAATCCATCATGTGAACCGATTTTCTTCCATGAACCGCTGACCTTCCTACGAATTGTTCCTTCTACATGGTCTGTGAAACATTTTCCTTCGGCTTACCATTCCTTTGTACCTCCTCTAAAATCTACAAATCATACTTCTTGGTTCAGGTACTATATATTACTATATATAGAATCATCATTTTCCCAAAACGAAACTCTTGATTTTGAAGCCCAAAAATTTGGAAAATACAAGGAAACTACACCACCTTCAATAATGCTTTCATCGTCAATCATATGACCACATTCCTTAAAAACTACATGACAAAGACGATATGTATTTACAAGAAACAAAAACCATACTCCTTTATTAGAAAACAATATCCTTGGTTCCATCAAATTTTATAACACATACCTTTAAGACATTCCATTTTGTGTTAATACAATACCATCATTTGAGGATGTGTCTACTACCACTCCCTCGAAGCATTGTGATTTGTTCACACAAACATGGAACATAAAAAATATGGTTCTAATTGAACATATGTGAAATAAAAATTACTAAATTATATTCATGAAATAATTAATTTTCTTAAAATATACTATATATATCACTTTTCTTATTACCCATTCACACACATAAAAAAGTGATAATGTCATTCATGGATGTGTGGACTACCACCAAATGGACATTATGTGATTCATTTTTCTTTTTAGTAATTTAATATATATTTATATATGATTAAATAATATTTAATTTATGATATATTTCTCATTCTATAATGATATGGATTTCCGTACCGAACTTTTATAAAGATCATTGAAAAATGAGAATGTTACTCATGTATACATACGTCTTACCGTCTCCATGATCATAATGTCGATTCATTTTTCATTATCATTTTTAATGATTTATTATAAAAGTAGAATTAATGTATAATTATGATAGTTATTTTATTGCAATTTTTTTGGATATGTTGTATAATGAACCCTTTGACCATAGTTTACCTACCATTGTTATTATTTACACATAAACTGAATATTTTCAAAACACCATATGTAAAATAAATTAATTAGCTGTATAAAATATAGTAAAAATTGAAATAAAAGTAATGTAAAATAAGAAAATTTTTCTCAATAAAGTATAAAATTAACATAATTTTATTATATATGATGTTAAAGGATGTTCACCTAAAAGGAAACTAAAGGTATGGAATTTTTATCTCACATTTTTACATCCTTGAGAAAAATGTATTGTTCACCACTTATATCTTCAATGTGGTGTCTCTATCTCTTATATTTCTATATTATATCATGAATTAATTTTTCTTCATGTTATTTAGTACTTTCATTAAATATTATTCCTTCAGGGTGATTATGATTTAAAATGATTCAATTTTGTTTGGAACACTATGGAATATCTAAAGATTATTTTACTCAGTAATAACATTAATGTTATTTCAAAGGTATTTCAATTTGATAAAATTAATTTTTCAATTCTCAATAAACCATTTCATTTTCCACTCCTCTAGAAACTTGTGAAAATTTTCCAGTATTACAACCATTTTCCACTATTTGGTACTAAATGTATTTTGAAAATGTTTTTAAAAAAATCATACTTTATTTACATCTTTAGTTGGATAACATGTTTTCCTATAAAAAAATTGTTTTATAAATATATTTGAACAAATGAAATAAAAATTTATTATTTAAGAAATTTTAAATATTTTTGTAATGTACCAATGTTTTCAAATGAATATTCTTATTTCTTTCCCAACAAGGAATTTTTTAAATTTCTTTTACCGTATAAAAAAAATGTTCTTCTAAATCGTATGGAAGGTATGGATTTATTCACCATAGTTTCATTGAAGATTAATTTTCTTGTATAAAAGGTAAATTTTTAATTAAAATGTTTTCAAAATTTATATTCAATGAAATTATTTTTCATATGCGTTTTCAAAACTAACGGATATTTTCCTCAATAATGTTTTTTATCATTTTATTGTATTTCTATTCATCAAAAACTAAAACACATTATTTTACTCCAATGGGGATATATCATATTGATAACATACTTAGTATTCCTAGGAAGAGTTTATGATTTATTTTTTGAGGATAATATTCACATTCACTTCCTTACTTTATTTGTTGTTCCCCTAGAAATATTCATTCACCTACGATCATTGAACGTTGAATTTCCCAACATTATCCAATTCATTTATCATGGATATTACTATTTTTGAAATCGTATGCAATTTTACATATGGTTCTAAAATTGATAGTTATTTGATTTACTATGAAATTATTAATAAATTTGTTTATTTTATTCAATATGAATATTTGATGGGGCATATTGTTTATTAATTAAATTGATTAATTGATATGAAGAGTTCTTTGGACATGAAATGATGGGTGGATCCACAACTTTATATGGATCCTTGACGTATCCATAGTTACTCTTGATAAAAATAATCTAGAAAAATTTTAAGGTTTTATATCAATAGTTTAAAATAGTATGGGGTGGATCCTAAGATTGTAGGTTTTCATATACCTAAGAAATGACATCTAGTATGAAATAAATTGCCTAATATTAGTTATAATTATTATTCACCCAGGACATTTTTCATCAGTATATTATTGGATAGATTTCAATTTTAGTTAATTGATTATATGGCATGTGTTTTATTTTCTTACATTTCCTTACTGATTTTTCCTTATCTAGTGATTATAATGATATGTGTTTCTATTTGTTACCTTTCTATATTATTTACTAACATCAATATAGATTTATGGATTATATTGAATTTGAGTTTAGTTAATTACCATGTTGTAATAATTATTCTAATTAATTCATTATTGCTTCCACTATCAATTTCTCCTTACTGAGCATTTGAGCTCACCCTTAATATGTTTTTTACCAAGGAATCCTAGAATCATACTATGATTGATATTATGGGTTATGAAAGATTGATTAGAGTAATTATCAATGTTATTTTTATAGTAAGAATAAAAACATTATGTTCTAATTAATGTATCCATTTTTAATACAAGACTCTTTAATGTATCTAGTTTACCATGACTAATAATCAATCAGTCCTTCAGGGCATGATTCTATGTTATCATGCCAATATAATTGATAGCACACACCGGATCTCACATATATGGGTACAGGTCTCTATAGTTGGTATCAATGGATGTTTAGTAGTATCCTTGGGAACTAGATTTAGAAGAACGTTGGGTAGAGAACATAATCATAAGGTAGAATTTGAATTTATGTATAGAATAAGAGCATATAATTTTTGTAAAGTTTAGATTTTGTGTGTCATCCTAGAAATACTTCACTGTCTAGATAATACTAGTGGATGTGGTTCTGGTACATATGTACCTAGGAGTAACAAATCTAACAAGGTAATCCATGCCTAGCTTGGGCTGTGCTGGTATAGAACAACGAGCCTTACTACATTCCTAGTTTGACAATCTCGAAGGATATGGTTAGGAAAATCCACATTCTCTAAACAAACCACTATAAATAATTTGAATTGATAATTAAAATGAATATCCTAGTTTAAACCAAAAATATTTTTATTTGAAATAAGTAGTCATTTTTTAGATATCATATAAATGATATTATGGGTAAACCCTATACCATGGAAGGACATGTGTGGAAATCTAATGGATGAATTATATTTGTATTTAGGTTGTGTTGAAAAAATTTGGTAAAAACATGTTTATTGGTTATCCTTTTATCAAGGTTGTACATCATATTTTTTGTGTAAATTATATTAATCTGGTTTTTGAAACAGAAATCATGTATTCCTAGTGACAACCAATAAAATCTAGCAAGGTTGTGAGTTTTGATGCCATGACCAATGGATTATAAGGGTTTCAAGCCAACCACTGACCTATAAAATGTCCTGTTTAAATTTTCATGCATTTTAGTTGAACATTTTGATCAATAAATGTTAATGATGAACCTTTAGTATCTATTTTTATAGTTAGAGATTAATAAATAAGTTTTGGAAAAAAGTTAGTGTGAAATAGGTAAAATTATCAATATATTATAGGGCATATGATGCTTTAATAGTTTCTTTCAGTGCTCCAGGCATAAAAAATCATTATTGGTAATTAATTTCTTGTAATAAAGGAATTAATAATAATTTTCTTGAAGCACAAACAAAAGACTGATTTTTTCACATGAAATTTCAACCTATATTGTATGAATGTTTTTTTATATCGTTAGTTATTATAATAATTACTGAAAATTATGAAAATGACTTGTAAATAAAATTCTATCCAAATATTATAATTTCTATGGAACTGATTTTATTTTAAATCATTACAAAGTTATGACTTTGATCCCCTTAACCTTCTCTTGATCATTTACTTATTTCTTATTGATCACCTCATTCAATCCATATAAATATTTATGATCTTCTTCTAAGTATATATATCTAAATTCCACTAATTTTCTCTGACTTTGAGTCTTAGGTACAGTATAGTTCATGTGATATTTGTACTTCCCATTCTCTATTTTATATAGGATTACATATGAAACCTTCTAATGATTCGAGGTTGTAGACATATGATGCATCTAACAATAAATGACCATGGTCATGATTGAATTGTGGGGAAATAATTTAAAATATGTTTGGATGTTGTGATGCATTGAAAATGTAATTTAAGAACATTTTATTTGATATTGTGTATGACACGTGACCCCAAGACTGAAAGTTAATATAATGTCTTGAGATTCTACAATATATTTATAATTTTAAAAAATTCAATACGTGATATTTCATATAACTATCAAACACTGAGTTATCTATTGTTACATTAAAGAGGGAACATCAACAGTAATGTACGTTACACGTAAGTGTGATCATCCTAGAGTTCTTGTGTTAAAAAGAAGACAGATTTCACCAAATAACAATTTATTATTAAAATATTGTTATTTGATATTATTTTGTATATTCTAGCTGTTATGTTAGTTTTTTATGAATAGTATAAACTAAATTATGAAAATTTATGTTTTATATAACTATAAATTGAATTCATTGGTTACCTATTATTGATAAAAGAAAATAGGAACCAATTGAATATATACAGAATTCTTCTATAAAAAACCATTTTATGCTCAGAAAGTTATTTTATCCTATTAATTTAAAGTAATAAGACATAGATTATTATTTTAATTAAGTATAAATTTTATAGATTCAATAACATATTTTTTATGTTATCCCACTAATTTTATGGTCATAATATCACAACAAACCCAATTTTGTGCATTAAATACTATATTTTTTGTAATGCATTTTTAACCCGATTTAAGGGTGAACCCATTTTGAATCTTAATTTACACACATAACATGAATTAATATTACAAAATATATTTCATATTTGAAATTTAAACATAATAATTATCATTGGGTGAATATTTTATGGTTTTAAAAAACATTTCATTTTTTAATAAATAATTAAAAAGACAAAAAGTTAGATAAAATTTTATTTTCATCTGATTTATTTATAAGGATATATTATTTTTTCTATAATAATTATGTAGATAATATTTTTATTAATTAATAATAAAATATTTCTTTGGAATAAATTTCAATTTTATATTGGTTATAAAAACATATTAAATTTTCATACATTTTTACTTTAAAACCCCTCAATGTCGTCCTAGTTACGAGTCGAATTTTAAATCAATATCATCCACTTATAAGATTGGAATGTGGAAAAATTGAATCCATATTTAGAATCATAATAATTTATAATTTCCTTTAAGACCAAATTTTTTTACAAAAATTATTACACAATGTAATAAAAATTAATTACAATTACTAGGGAAAAATTAATCATAATAAAGGACTAAACCTTTAACTAATTGATTGAAATGACCTATAAACATGTAAAAACCCAATTTTATTGACATATATCTACCATAATGATTACATTATTGATTTTGGATGGTTTGTTTTGACATTTTTAAATTATAACAAGTGGACAATAAACATTTATCAAAATATAGCATGTGAGTCATTTTCCTTCCTTATAAATGGCCACCACATATCTACATTCCTTACACCTATCAAAACTTATAGTTTCAAAACATATATAACCATATACTTCGAAAAGTCCCACCCATTGACCTTGGAGTGTCAATTTTTGTATAAATTCATTCCAAGGAATACATTTTGATGTAAACTAAAAGTAGTTACCTGATCAAGAGGCAACGTCTTCTCTGAAGAATTTAAATTTTATCCCAATTATCCAATACCTAATTGATTATAATTATATTATTATTTAAAAAATCAAGTATCCTAAATATAATAGGGTTCTGTTATTCTATGGTTTATACCTACAGTTACACACAATTCCATTTAATGGGTAATGATGAAACTATTTCTATGTACGGTGAAATACTACCTCACAAAATGATGATTGGTCATTTTTCATTTAGCACCTATCAAGCATGACATTATGATGGGAAATATTTCTCTATAATATATATATAAATATAAATATATAAATATTATATTTTTTATGTCTTTATACTTAGGTAATCCTATACATTATATTTTCTTTTATTACGAAAACATCGTTTGAGGAAGTGTGGACTGTCGCCCCCTCGAAGTGGTGTGATTTGATCAAACTAATAATGGAACATATAAATGATGATTTTAATTAAAAATTTTGAAATAAAACAAATTTATATTATATTCATAAATAATTACCTTTATTCAATTATACTATATATATATAATTTTAATTATTACCCATTCACACACTTAAAAAGTTATAACATCATTCGTGGACGTGAGGACTACTGCCTCCTTGACATGATCTCAATATTTTTTTAGAAAAATGAATCTATTTATAAGTATATATTATTAACTAATAAGATATTTATGATATAATTAATATTATTTAAATTTATGGTGTTACTTACCCTCTTTTTATAATGATAGGTGAAAAATGAGAATGTTAATCTGGCATATATACAACGTGTAGACTTCATAATCACAACACTGATTCTTTTTTCATCAAAATATTTAATGATTATTTAAAAGTATAATATATTTATAAATATTATATTTTATCCACTTTTATTATTCTGGAGATGTTATATAATGATCCATTTCACAATAGCTCACATTAAAATGTATCTTTTTACACATAAACCGAATTTGGTTGAAACACCTGATGTAAACTTAATTGTTTAATTAGTGGTATACAACATAGTAAATAGTTAAATTAAAGTAATGGTTAACATGAAAAAGGATATCATGAATGTGTAAAATTAAGATACATTTATTATACAGGAAGCTAGAGGACATTCACCTTAAGGGAAATTCAATGTATTGGATGTTCATCTCACTTTTCACATCCATGAGATAAATGTCATGTTCACCACTTTCATATATTTTTAGTCTATATACTTCAATTTTTTTATATTATATCATTAATTTCACTATATTAATGGTATTTATGGACATAATTTAATATTATTCATTATTTTGGGTTATTATTTAAAATTATTTATAATTGTATGAGTGACATTGGAATAATTAAACATTATTTTCATCAATCATATCATTAATAATAATTAAATGGTATTTCCATTCAATGAAATTATATTTCCATTATTCAATAAACCCTTTAATTTTTCTATCCTATGGTAATTCATGAACTTTTTCATGTATAAGTACCATTTTCCCACTTTTTGGTACTAAAATTGTTTTTAAAATGTTTTTAATAAATCCAAACATCATGTGTCTCTCTAGTCAGAAAACCTATTTTCATATAAAAACCATGTTTTATTATAATATTATAAAAATTTATTTAAATGTTATTTTTGAAATAATTTTTTAATTTTTTTTACCAATTTTATGAAATTAGTCTTCTTATCCCTTTCTCTACAAGGCATTTTTCTATAAAGTTACCTTGCAAAAGGGATTCTATTCGACCTTATAAAAAAATTATTGATTTACGTAAAATCAATTGTTGAATCTTACATTCCATGTCTAAAAGGTTACTTTTTAAAGAAAATGTTATCTATTTTAATTTTTAAATATAATTATTTTCAATTTTTTTAAAAAAATTAAAGGATATTTTCCTCAAGAATGATATTATGATTTTTTTGTAGTATTTACATTTGTCAACAAAAACCATTTATTTTACTCCACTGGAGATATGTTGTTATGATAAAATCCCTAATATTCATATGGTTTTTTATGATTTATTTGGTCAAGGATAGTATTCACATTCACTTATAGATTTATTTCGTAGCCCCCATAAAATATCCAATTTGTTTAAATAATTGAACATTGAATTTCCCTAAATTTTCAATATCATTTGTCATGTATATTACCAATTCCTAAAACATATAAGATTTTACATAAAGTGCCTACATTGATATTTATTTGGTTATCTATGAAATTATTTATAAATCCTTATCTTTTATTCATTATAGATATTTAATGCAACATATTGATTATTAGTTAAATCTATTACTCGGTATAAAGAATGATTTCAACATGTAATGACGAGTAGATCCTATAATTTATATATCTCCTCAATGAATTGATAGTTTCTCATGAGACAAATAAGTTGCACAAATTAAATGGGTTTTTATCAATGATTTTAATCTATCCGGAGGATTGATCATAATAGTATAGATTTTCATGTACTTGAGACATGTTGTCCGTTAATAAAGAATATATCTCATATTAGTTCTAATTAACATTATTTCATGAGTTTTTGTTTCGACATATCTATGGATATATTTAATTTTTATTTTATAGATTACATGGCATGGGTTTTAGTTTCATATTTTTTCATATTCATTTTTAATTATCATGTTATTGGAATGGAATGTGTTTCTAGTTATTACCTTTCCATATTTTGCATTCCCTTCACTCTAAATTTACTTACAATGTGTCATATTAGTTCAGTTATTTATCAGGTCTTAATTTTTACTCTCATTGTTTCATTAATGATTATGCTATATTATTTCTTAGTGAGAATTTGATCTCACCATTATTATGATTCTTTCCCCATGAATCCAATATGTATACTATTAATTATATGTGGGATATACTAGATGGATTAGGGTTATCCTCAAAGTTATTTATATAGAATGATTAAAAAATTATGTCTTTATTAATATATTACTATATAATAAAAGAATTATTTAGGTATCTAATTCATGAAGAATACAAAACTCTCAGTCCTTCATTGTTTGATTACTTATAATCATGATAATGTCAATGATAGAAGACACTAACTCTAGACTATCTGGGATCAGGTCATTATAGAATCACCATAAATCAAAATTAAAATTCCATTTTATTTGAAGATATAATTCAAACATTATTCATCAAATAAATTCTAAGGAATTTTTTATATACTTATTCATAATATGTTCACAAAATTTATTGTGATATTATTCTCAAAATAAAATAAATAAAAAAATAAAAAAAATTACTTTTAAAAAGTATATAATCTATTTTATAAGACATATGTTCCCAAAATAGACAAATTAATTATCTGTCTAATCGTCTATATAAAAATATCAAACTTACTAGGAAATCACATAGGCCAATGTTAGAAAATTAACCCTTGTTTAACATCAATTTTGGGTTTAATCCAAATAGATTTACTAGATATAAAAGGGTTTCAATCACAACGAATGTTGTCATTTTACTACAACTATATTAATATAATTTTTATAAAATTACCAAAAAATGTTAAAAATAGTCAAAATTATCTTTAAAAACATTAAAATTAAATAATGTTTTAACCTCAAAGGGTATATCATAAAATTTAACTTACATCCCAAAACATTTACTAGTATTATTCTTGAAATATCGATCATGCTAAACCTAAGGGTTATGTATACCTCATCCTTATAAAAAATTTCCAAAAATATCATTAATATCCTATAAATCTAATCAGTTAAAAAATTAAAAGCGATTTCTTAGAAATTGAACTTTTGTTCATCATTTAACATATAAACTCATAATGGTTTAGATAACACTTAATTCAACCTCACAAATATGATTTCAAGATGAATGTAATAATTATTTTTCCTGAATATAAAAAAACTCCAAATGAAATATAATAATGCTCGTGAGAAAAAATACTGGATAAGGACAATGTTTAAAAAGTGTTGTTAATCCATTAAAAAACCAGTAATTATTTTATGTATGTGAAATAAAGAATATAAACATGAATTTTTTTTTGTCAATTTAAACCTTCAAAAACCATAGTAAGAAAATAAAAACCCTTTAATTGAACTTTTTTTTTTCAAGGATTAAGTGGTCCATTAATAAAACATAGATCATCATATTCATAACTAGTGTTCAGTCATGTCAATCATGACTATATAATAGATAAATAAATGGAGAAACTCCATTTAACTCTCAAAATTATTAATTATATGAAAATAAACATTAACCAATTAGATGTAGTGAAATATCAGTCACACTTTTATGTATACGCTATATCATGATCACTCATTCGTATAAGTTGTATTGGGGTCACCCATTCATATCAGTTGTTTCTAGATCATCATATTATATAAGATTTTACATTATTACCCCTTATAAAAATCAATTTCAAGATCCCATATTATCATGTATAATTCTAAAGTACTGTATCATAAGTTAAAAAAATTTATATTTCACCTTTTAATCGTAAAACACTAGAAATTTTTTGGTAATACCATATAAAAACACTTTTAAATATCAAAATACCATTTACTTATGAAATCAATTTGAAAAAATAAAATACATAGAATAAAATTAAATAAGCCTTTTAATGAAATAAAAAAATTAATTCTTATAATTAATTAAAAAACTGATACGATAGTGAGAAAACAATTGATGTCTTATATTTTAAAATTTAACATTACTTCTTCCTTTTTATAAAAATATTCAATAAATAGATTCCATTTAAAAAATGAAATAAATTTAAAATATACCCATAATGTTAATTATAATTAATTTGTATTTATATGAATACATATACATAATAACTTTAGGAATACAGATATGGAATGATATGATGTTGAAAATTAATATTTAAACCATTTAAAATAATGTTCTAAATTAAACTTCCTCCTACAAAAAGTCTTAATCACCTTGTAATTTGTTTATCTTCACAAAAAAATTTATTTATTTACTGACTTTACTAATAAACTTTTTAAATTTCAATATTTTTTATTATCCTATTATAATCAATTACATAATAAATTAAACTCACATAGTACATTTTAGTGATATTCAACACATATATTGAGAAATTAATTTGGAATAATCTTATGGTACAAGATGTAATTGTTACATAATCTCTAGAATAAAAATAATTAAATAATTTAAAATTTTACAAAAAAATATTAAATAATAATGATTTGATATGGTTATGTAAAATGACCTATTATATGATTATAGATATGGTAGGTCATACGTATGCATGAGAAACATTTCAATTTTTTAACACACAATATGAAATGAATGTCAGTAATATTTAATTTTTTAATAATTATTATAATATAATAAATGTCATATAAATTAATGAAAAAAAACGTTTATATATCATCCATGTGATTTGGATACAAAAAATTGATTACATCGCTTTGTAGAGGAGGTAATCAACAAGTACACAAGATTGATGTTATCATTTTTCAATTGATGGAATGGTTAGAAAATATATAATATATTGTCCTCAAATAGTGATAATTATTTAATTAACAATACATATATATATTACAATTTTCATTCTAATCATTCTTTAGTGGCACTGATGGAAGAATAATTATATTAGTTTGCGATGCGATAGTTTGTATTACAATAGAATGATATGTTTGATTCCTATTTGAAAAAAGTGGAGATGAATATATGTTATACCTTTATAAAAACATATTAGTATATATGTATTTCTTTTTTATCATTTCATTGTGTATGAATACTATTTATATGATTTGGAAGATGAATTTAACAAAACCCATCGGTTAAAATGTAGACATCTTCTTAGGACAAATTCCTTTTTATTACTCCTTAAGAACCATTTGGTTATTATTAATACAATAATAACTACTCTAGAATATGGTTAGTTATGTTAGGAAGTTATTTGTTCTAGGATTGAACCAAAAAGTATATCTATGTGTGTAGTGTTGAGGATAGGGGTTCTATTTTATAATTGAGAAGCATGGTCATTCATAGAATTTCATAAAAGTATTATATTAATATAAATAAATTTTCATCAAAAATTCATCCATATTGAATAGATTATAATTTAATTTGGGAATTAGTTGAATTAATATCATTCAATGAAATTTGGATATGCTAAGGTAATGTTTTCAGTCTTATCACATTGTTTTAATAATAGATAACCCTTTTAACAAATAACATGATATTACGTTTTTTACATTTTATAGGTCAATAATTATATTATAAAAGGAAAATTGATCTAAAAATGTAAAATGGTTGATATATTAAATAATATATCATCAACCTATCCTAATATAAAATTAATATAAATTTTTCATCATTTATTATATTATTATATATTATAAAATATCAGTAACTTTATTTTTTGGAAATACATGAAATATTATAATATAATATTTTTATAACTCATAAAAAATGGTACAAAATTGAAATTTATTATAATATAAGGAAGATATGGTTTTAATATAATAATCATATCATACTATGATAGATTTAGATGTCATTTTAAACCTTATCTTTTGGTTTATACTTTTTTAACAAATTTTATCATCAATTGTGGTAATGAATTAATAATATTCAAGAGTTACAATCTTAATGAAAAGTTATGAATTCAATCATTTATTATAGTGGATAAATTTTTTGATCATTCCACAACCAACTTGTTTTCTTTAAATATTTAAATTATTTTGAGAAAATTACATATATTATATTTAAAATAATAGTTGATTATAATCAATGTAAATAATAGTCACATCACATGACAATGATAGAAACATAGATGAAATGAACATTGAATATAAAACATTATTAAATTTATCATATGTTATAATTATCTTCAAAATTCATTTGAGATTATAAATAAAAAATTAAAATTAGAGTTTTTATAATTATTTAAACGATTGTTGTACTCCTTGCACACACACTATGTCGGCATTGCGTAAACAAATAATGTAGTTATATTAGCAGTAGAAATAAAAAATAATTTATTTTTATTATAATAAATTATTTTATTTCAATATATTCATTTAAATTCATTAAATATTTATAATTTAGTCACATCAATGTCATGAAATATTTTTCAATCTATTATGTTAAATTTTCATTGATTGTGAATGAATTTCACAAGCATTTGGATTAGTCAGATTTTATGTAACAAAAAAAATAGAATATACCCAAAAATATAGCCTATAATACAGTATAATTATTAATAAAATTCATAAAATACATCGATATTTTGAGAAATTGTCATCAGGGCACGAAATTCTAGATTTCCAATATTGTGCAAGAACAATGTCGATACTAAAAATAATTCTTATATTAGTTATAAAATAAATTTTAATTAATAAGATTTCAATGAATTCCATATTATATTTGTATTAAATTATAATAAATTTCTACTTCCATAGGATTAATAAATTTTTATTTCATATTTAGTTCTTTCCAGTATCATAATGAACAAATTATTTCATTAAAACTATATTTCAATATTGTTAACAAAGAACACAACTTCTCTGTAAAAATATGAACAATTCATAATATCATAATTTTTGACATAATTATTTTAAAAATTATTTAAATTTTACAAAATTACATTCCTATCAGTTAAATATAATAATTTTAAAAATAAATAGGATAAATTCCTTGAAAAATAGTTCGTTAAAAAGGCACTGTTAACCATATAAATAATCTTTTATAAAATATAGGTGTAATGATTAATCTTATATAATTAATTAAAATTATTATATCTAAAATATAGTTATGTTACATTATTTCTTAATATAAAAAATAAATTACATTATCTAATGAAATGAAAACACAATAGAAAAATTGCATTATTCACAACTTAATAAAAATCAATTTTTTCAGAAAAATTCCAAAATTTCAACCTATCATATTTTTTTAATGATGATTTAAAAATTTATAGCATTTATAGAATAAAAAATTTATAAAATTTCCATAAATTAATTATTATATTATATTATTAAAATAATTAAAATAAATTTTTGGGTAGCAATTATTTTATAAGAATAAAATGACTTTTCTAAAAGTTGACTAATTATTTATTAATCCATTAAAAATATATTAATATTGAATAATCTATATATATATATATATTATTTAATAATATTCCTACCCACCAATTTAGCATTTTTTATCACTATAACATGTAAATATTAATTTTGCAAGGGTCATTTATGCTTGGCGTTGCATGTTTCATACAAAATTAAACATATTGTTCTTTTAAAAATATCAAGGTGTTACATTATAAAATCATGGTTTCATGGAATTCATATACCACATGAAATGTGGTTAACATGATGTTGGTATTTTAGTATTACTCATGTACTCGTTTTTTCTATTTGTGATCCCATAAAATAATGTAGTATGAATTAAATATTGAGGCCACATGTTATATGTGGAATTAAAGAAGTGTTATCCTTAACTATTAATTATTCATTACAATGAGTATTTTACATTACCTATGAGGTATATTAAATGGAATATCATTCATAGTTATATGGAAGTTGAGGTTAATAGTTAACAATGTAAAGAAGAATGACGATACGAAAATTCATTTGATGCATGTCCTTTATGACGAACGTATGTGAAGAACAATATAGTTTTCATCCATAAATTAACATGGAATACCTAATATTATAATGAATTATAATTATATTATCCCTTTATGATGATCTATATGAAAAATATAGCATTTTAATTGGATGTGGGATGAGATCATGCCGTAAAGTAATTAAACACATCAAAAGGGAAAACAATGATGCTCCACATGCATGAATGAATATAATATAAAATATTAATCTAATTTAAAAAATATGAATTTCACATGCACACAAATGAATTATTGAAGAAGGTGATTAAAATGTTAATAAAATACCATGTGATGAATAATGATGAAGTTTTATTGATATTAATATGAAAACATAATTGGGGAATTAATTATGTTTAAAAGGAAAATATATTTTTATTTAAAATTATGGAATTTTGTATATTTACTATGAAATAAATATTCAATAAATATTCTAGTAATATTAAATGTGCAATAAATGATAAGAAGAATATAAACAGATATTTCGAGAATCCTTGATACTAAAACACTGAGATTATTTGTTCCCTATTGAAGTATAATCTAATGAATATATGAAAAAACCTATGTGATGAAGATGAAAGAGTGGAAAAAATTACATTCCAGATATTTGAGGCATCAAATTGGGATTAGAAGACCATAACTACATCAACAACACTATAGTGATTAAGGTGAACTGATCCACAAAACAAGAAGGACATGAAGAGTTGACAAAGCATAATTCCTACAATCTACATAATGGGAAGACATATATAATGTTCTGTTTAATGGGGATTCAATAAGATCCTTATAAGACTATTATTATTATTTATATATATCTAATAAATAGTTTTCTAGATTATTCTTTTTAAGAGACGTCTTAAACATCCTGGATGCCAGTATAAAAAATTGGTTTGGGAGGTGGCTACTATAAACACATAAAGAATATACATTTTCGGAGAATATCAAGTGGGAAATTAAAAGATTACTAATACTAAGTTTTAGGATATTCACCATGAAATATATTCATATGATTCATTGTGGAGATAATGGGTTATATTTCATTACCCTAACCTAACATGATGTATGCTTTCAATATCAGAACATGATTATCATTTTTTCTTTGACCATTTGTATTCTATATACCTGATTAAGGCTGAGAGACTTTAATAAGAGGAGATGTGGATTTTACAATCCGCAAATGTTTATTAGAAATAGAGAAACTATAAGAAGAAAAATTACAAATGAGTCACCTTTACCTTTCTAAGAGACCACACAAGATCTGGGATCTAAAAAATAATTTATTATATTAAATATATTTTTTAAAGCCTTAATACAATCAAAATAAATAAAATGGCTCAAAAAAAACTTTAAGAATAATTATTAAATATTCTTAAAAGTTCCAATTCAAATAAAAAATAGATACCTAAACATCACTTTCAATATAATGTTTAATTAACATGGAAAGAAAAAACATCCGAAAAAGGTGAAGGTACTAAGTTTGTATATGATACTCACACTCCCATAGGATCTCTTACATGATCCCATACTATATATAGAAAACCATTAATTGAATAGTTAATATATGAATATTCCTCTCTTACATGATCTTAATCACTAATATGTACTCCAAGAAGGTTGCTTCATCCTCAATGTATACCTAAACCATGTTAACGGTGTGTGATTTTTCATGCATATATCTCTTTTGATGTGACACATGGAGGATTTTGTGCACTTGGAATAGTTGTAGAGGAAGTTCTATACTGTATGGAACCTCTCCCACACTAAATATAAAATTGAATACATAATTAAATTTTAAAAATCATTTCTCTCTGAACAAAACTCTAAAAATTTCGTCTTTGATTGACCGTGAATAACAAATGATCTCTTTTTTAAAACATCAAAATCCCTATAATAAGTATTTATATGAATTATTTTGGGAATGTTAATTCCTAATTGGATATGAAATCATATAAAAATTATCTTTTATCAACCCAATAACTACATATCCACAAATGATGACTCTCCTACCTCTATTCATTATAAGGGTGAAATTAGAAATCTTTTTAAAAATAAACCATTAACAGTTCTAGAATTTGTCTTTTTCAGTGTTAAAAAAGAACTCAGTTTGGGAGCACGGTTAAAATAACTAATCTTATATAAGGTGTAGAAAATATCTAATAAAGGGTTATTCTATCTGCATTAAAAAAATAATATAACAAGAATTTATTTGTGCTTTTAGAAGTGCTAAAAAAGATCCTATTTATTTGGAGTTTTATTTATCAGTGATAACATGCCTTATAATCAACGTTACTAAATGCATTAAAAAATCATTTAACAGTGATTCTAAAAGCACTGATAATGGATGTCATTATCAGTTCAACTAAAATAACTGAAAAATGTCACCTTTAGGACCCCATTTAGAACCACTGATAAAGTGGTTTATAGTAGTGTGTTGTAACATCACATTGAAACACGAACAACATTATTAGAAAGCTTAAAAATATGCTTGGAAAAATTCCAAATTTAAATGAAATAAAAGTTACAACACAAATACAAAAAACCTATATTATAGATAATTAAAACATTGGTTTCTATAATTAAATTTGTATATACAAATTATCACATACATTAAATAACAACTATGTTTAATTTTCATTTTATCCTGAACCTCACTCTTGCTATTTCCAAAAAAACCTCTCCTGATTGAAAAAAATAATTGTCCTATATAATAAAATAGTTATTATGTCAGCTATATTATAAAGAGATGTGATTTAAAAAGTGATAATTTTAAACTAATCCTGGTGTCATACATAAAAAATTTTGTATTAGATTGAGTTCTTGTTGATCATTGAAAATCACACTATTTCTGGTTTTTCTTGAAGAGTTATATAAATGTTAAAATTATCTAATTGATCATATCATAAAAAAATAGTGAATTTAATTGTGTAATATTCTATAGAATGATGAAAAAAAATTATAGGATTGTTTTCTCGGTTTTGGAGATGTGAGGCATGTTTTAAACATAAATGATATATACGTATTTGAAAGATGCACTTATAGACATAATAGTAAGGATGTGTGTTAGATTGAGGTTCATTTGATTCTTACACATCCCAAGTTATATATGGATCATTTTTGCTAATGTATCAAAACAATATGAATATGCTTTCTTGGTATTGAATATGTAAATTGTGTTTTTTTACTAAAATGTCATTTTAATATACAAACACGCACTATGAGTCATAACAGACACATCATGGTCCTTTTGAACTAATAATTATTCCAAATGGAAAAAAAATAATTTTTTATAATTTTTCAAATTTATCAATGAAATCTGTGATTATTTTTTTCAGGGAGTGACACATTATGAACTAAAATTTCAATTTTAAACAAATAATGTACACAATGATTTAAATCAAGTAAATCATATATCAGATTGAGGTGAGGATGACTTCTAAACATGAAAATCATCTTTTTGATCATTCTCTTAATGTTTCAAATAAGTATGAATACATTTTCTCAATTCAGAGTATGCTAATTGAATTTTTTAGTAAAATTATTTTTTATTTTAAATTAGAAGATACAATAAGAGTAATATACTAATAGTAATACCAATCACATTTTGCATCGTATATTTTTTAGGATTTATCCATATCCCAGAAGACATGTGTATTGTTTTCTTAAACTAGAAAAGTATTCCAACTGTATTTTATTTATTTTTAGAACAATACATGCACTTTTTACTAAAATTTCATTTAAATATGGAAATACATACTATGAGTTATACCAGTCACATCATGTGTCAGTATGATGTGATAAATATTCCAAAACATCAAAAATGACATATAAATCATTGTCCCAAATTATCAATAAAACTCGAGAACAATTTCTTTTCCTAGTGACAGAAACTTTTTAAACTAAAATGAATATTTTAAACTAATAACAGACACATTGAGTCCTATATAACGTCCCATACTTTGATCATCTATAAGATAGTCGCCGGACCAGTGGGTACCAAGACCTCAAACACATCTCCATGAATGCCAGAGGCTACTGACTAGCAGTGAGGGCCTTTTGGGTCTGAGGGGTAGACTGTGTCCTCATATGTAATAAGTATCATCATAGAGGAAGTAATCAACAACTAATAGTAAATAGAGGAAGAACATATATATATAAATGAACAAACTATAGAATAAGAAATATAAATAACCCAACTGAATAATACTCAAGTGCAGGATCTCACCAAATAATGTCATGCCATGATATCTATCTAAACTGGATTTACGGAAAAAGAAACTCAAGCACACAATAATCTAAAAAAAAGACACAAAGCAACAGTTGCATCACAAGAAAGTATTTGTCATCTACCATGGTATCCATCCCAAGAAGCAATGAGAAATCAATCATCCAAAGTAGTATGCGTTCCTTGTTCAATACCTACGAGCATGTAATCTACTCGGGTTTCAACGACGCCCAAGAAGGGTGTGAGATAAATTCCCAGTTGGCTGGCACCCACGGCGTCTAATCCATTGCATTTTGTGAAGTAGTAAAATTTATTGTACCTTTACATGACAAATATAGATAATTAATTAAGTAAAATGAAATAAATAACTCGGCATAAGTTCGTAACATCACCATTCCCTAATCAGCTGCTTTGGCCTAAGATGGGAGTCTGAAAGGAATAACTATAAGTAGAATAAAAATATTCATAAATATAAATCCTGGAAGAGTAATGTAACACATGTAAGGGTATACCCCCAAGAGTTTTCATTAACATGGGATCTAAGTCATGTGTCAACCATGTGTTCTTCAAAATTTGAGAAAATATCAAAAATCTCAAGAAATTAACAGTGGGGCTAATATAAACCTTTCGTGCATCATTAGTAAGGATCAAGTTGATTGTCGGAGTCTGATCTGATCTGGAAGGTATCTCCATGGAACATCCTTCAATTTATCCTACACCACCGAGCTCGTCCAAGGATTTTTTTTAAAGTACATGTATCGATCGAGGCATTGATTTACCATGAGTCTGTTCTGATCTCACAAAAAAGGGGTTGTGTGTCATGTGAGGATGGATTTGACACATTTCCAATAGATCCACCTCGATTGGATTTTTTAGAACCAATATCGCTCATAGGTATTAGAAATCCTTGTGATGTCTCGGTTTGATAAATCCAAATACACCCCCTCGCGTAGTGGTATTAGATAAGAACAGATGGTCTATGTGTGGCCCTTACTACGGAACCCAAGTATTTTCCCCACCTGAATTTAATTAATTTTTTCAAAGCATTAGATATGACATAATAATCATATGAAATTGATGCTTGAAAACTAACTAGATACACATGTGCATCACAAGGTATAAAATAAATATAGTTGAATAACAACATAATAAGGCAAGATACCATATCAACATATACAGATTGTGCACTTTTTCAATAAATAAATAGCTCAACACAAACAATTACAAATGATCCAACAATTCAAATTTTGTGTTCATTGAAAACTAATTATTACTTTCATTAAAATAAAAATGGGTTGCGCAAGACCTGCAGTTAATTGTACAACCTGGCTAATGAAAAAATATACCAACCTTGTCAGAACTCCAAAAGGGGTGTTAACCCTTGTGGAAAAAATTCAAAAAAAAAACAATCTATGAAAAAAATGGCTGAAAAAATAGGTGAAACAATTAAATTATGGAAATTGGGTGAACTTGAACAATGTCAGTAGGCACCGATTAACAGTACAACGATGCGTTTTTTATAAAATGTAAAAAATAGAGAGAATGAGAATAGGAACCCTACCATATAGTCATAGATTAATATATGATCCACGGTAGGATTTTATGGAACCTAAAATGGAAGAAAATTGATTATTTTAGAAAAAAACCAAAATAGAATAAAATCCGTCCATGATGAACAATGCGCAAGATACTCAAGGAAAACCTATGATTCCACTTGCACAAGGTTAGACATGACCTACGGTTTACATAAAACCTAATGTAAAAGAAAACAAATGACAGATAGAGGAGTGGGGGTCTTATGAAGGGATGTAGTGTGGTGCGCCGCCTAGGTGAGAGGTGAAGTGCGACACGAGGGTGATGATGAGAGGAATAGAAGAAAAAATAGAAAGAAATGAATGGAAGAAAAAGAAAAGAAAAAAAGTGAAAAATAAGAGAAAAGGAAAGGGAAAACAAAATTAAAAATAAAATAGAATAAATGAATGTAATGGAAAAAGATAAAAATAAATAAAAATGGAAATCTCCCATTTTGATTACTTTTTTCCTGTAACCCATTTTCTATTTTATTTTATAACTGCCTTTTATCCCTTCTTTCATTGTTTTAAATCTTATTCTAATATCTTATTATTCTTTTTCAAACATTAATTAATTATTTTAAACACCGAAAAACATGTTAAAGAATGATCTAACATCTCATAAATATCGGTAGTTAGTTAAATAATATAAATAAAGAAACACGGGACCCACATCGGGGTGTGTAGGCGCACACCTTGTTCGATATAAACATAATGAAAGCATAATTAAAAAATTTCCATACCTTATTATGGTTGGGATGTTACAACCTCCCCTCCTTAAGACAAATCATCTTCACGATTCTCTTCCGAGGGTAGTGGAACATCACTAGAGAAAAGTTACAACCACTACGCACGTACATCCGTCTCCCGCTCCCAAGTTTCTTCCAGAATGCGTCTATGTTGTTATACCACCAATACCAGAGGGTCTGACTTGCCTCATAGTTCTTCTATGTTATGTTCAATGATACCGATCAGATGCTCCGAAAAGGATGAATCAACATCAAGCTCGATGTCGTTAGGGTCATAAGAATGAGATGGGTCTGGATGATATTGTCCAAGCCGAGATACATGGAAAACATCTTGCAAGGCATGATACCTCTGATGTATCAATAACCGATAGGCTACCAGAACAAATTTCTCCAATATCTAGAATGGCCTTATGTATCTTGGTGTTAACATCCCCTTTCATCTAATCCTCTTGTGACCAAACCTCATAGAAACACCCAGAATGACTCGATGTCCCACCTCGAAATACAGAGGTCTGTGATGATGATCGGTATAAGAATTTTTTCTACACTAAGCTGTAGTTATACAATTCTTGAATTAGCTTGACTTTGTCAGATGTTTCCAGAAATATATTAGGACCCAACAGAGGTACCTCACCTACATCGAGCAAGCATAAAGGTAAATGACACAGTCTACTATAGGGGGACTCATACGGAGCCATTTGAATTGTCTCTTGGAATCAGTTATTATAGGTAAACTAAACAAGAGGTATGTTCTTGTCTCGGGAACATCCAAAATCAATGATACATGCCCTTAACATATCCTTTAACACTGATATAGTTCTCTTGGACTGCATATTGGATTGAGGGTGACATGCAGTACTCAGAATTACCTGTGAACCCATCGCCTTTTGCAACCCTTTGTGGAACCATGAAGTAAAGTGGGCATCTCTGTCTGATACAATATAATGAGGTACACCATGATGTCACAAGATTTATTGAATATATTTCCTTCCCCACTCATCAATTGTAATGGTCACCAAGATAGGTTGGAAGTATGAATCATTGGTCAACCTATCAATAATCACCCATACTACATCGCTTCCTTGAGTATATCTTGCAATGCCTATAATAAAATCAATTATGATGTCATTCCATTTCCATTTAGGGATGGATTGATTCTGTAGGAGTCCAGTAGGTCGCTGGTGTTCTACCTTCACCTATTGGTAGGTGGATCACTGAGTGATGAAACCTTATATCTTCTTTTTCATATTAGTCCACCAATACTATCGACACATGTCTCTGCATATCTTGGTCAGTCATGGATGAACTTCCCAAATGGTGGGGTGATATTCCATCATCATCTCTTCCCGTATACCTGATGGTACCCAAACACGACTACAGTAAAATAGAGTTTCACTACCATCAAAAACCCATCTAGAAGGTGGGTTCTCTACTTCAATGATTTCCTTCAAAACGAGCCCCTTGGGATTAGTCAACTATTTAATTCAGTCTTTCTCTAGAAGAGAGGACATCACGGTAAGTGCATTAAGAATTGGTTCCCACCACTACTCCTGAACCACCAGATGCATCTCTGAAAACAAGGCCATAATCTGCCTCTCACTACTGGCTACCCGAATGGATTTGTCAATTTCTAGAGGCTCGAAGCATCCGCCACAACATTTCCATTACACTGGGTGTAAGAAATCTCAAAATCGAATGTCTACGAGTATTCTACCCACCTAAATTGACTTCAGTTCATGTCTCGTTGAGTAAAGATATATTTTAAGCTTTTAAAATTCGGGTAAAAAAAAGAATCCCCCACCCAAGAAATAGTGTCACCAATAGAGTAGACAATTAACCACAACTACCAACTCAAGGTCCTGATTAGCATAGTTCCATTCATGATGTCTCTATAGGTGGGATCTAGAAGCCACGAATCGATCACCTTGTATCCAAACTACACCTAGTCAGATTCCTAAAGCATCAAAATAATATATATAGCTCCCACCATCCTTAGGAAGAACTAGGATCGGGGTTGATTTTAGTCCTCCCTTTAATGCCAGAAACATTGTTTCACATTCGTTTGACCAGATGAACTATACAACTTTTTTATTTAATATAGTAAGAGGTGTTGACTAGCAGGAGAGATCCTAGATGAAACACTTGTAATAGCTATAAATCCCCAAGAAACAATGGATGTAGAAGACATTCTGGGGTAGACCATATGAAACCATCATGCTCACCTTTTCTAGGTCAACTGATACCCCTTCTTCAGATGTAATATGTCCCAAAAAGTGTACTTTATCGATCCAAAAGTTGAACTTGCAGATCAATGCGTATAGCTGGTTCCCTCTTAGTGTACTCATCTTGATCTCAACATGGGGTGTATGATCATGCCTTGAATGCAAATAAACTATGTTTTCGTCCCCAAAGACTACCACAAAAGAATTAATATATTTGTAAAAAACCTGATTCATCAGCTCCGTGAAGACTGGCAGCAAATTCATGAGGCCGAATGGTATCACCAGATACTCCTATAAACCATACCAACATTGGAATGTTGTACATGGTATGTCAGATGGTCACATACACACCTGGTGGTATCTCGACATCAGATCTATCTAGGAGAAAAAAGATTCTCCCTATAGCTGGTCAAATAGGTCATCTATATGAGGCGATGGATATCGATTCATTAATATGAGGTGGTTTGGTCTACGATAATACACGCATAACATGAGGTTACCCTATGCCTTCATGGAAAAATGAAGGGTGAACCCCATGGAGATGTTCTAGGATTGATGAACTCCTTATCCTCGAGGTCTTATGGATACTTTTTCTGTTCCTGTAGGTCTGTTGGTGTCATCCTATATTGAGGAATAGACACTGGTCCCGCACCTGGCATGAGCATGATAGTAAACTCCACATCTCTTATAGAAAGAAATCAAGAGAAATAATCATGGAATAAATCCCTGAAAAGACCCACCACTAGAGGGAATTCAACTAGGTGTGTTCCATAATCGCTCATGAACAGACTTCCCAACTGAGTTGTCACTCTACCCAACCATTCATATTTATGCTTAGCTCAGTCTGCTACCATATTCCATTATCCTTTGTGAAGATATGTTTCTCCCATGGGGTACGTGAAGGACACCCAATGACGTTAGAAATCCACTTGAGAATAATAAGGAGCTAGCCAGTTCATAACAATAATTCCATTTATTATATACATGTTAAGGATATTGAAATTCAAAACAAAATAGTACCCACCAATATTGACAGGGAACTTTTGGAAATTGCGTATGCCCTTTGTCATGACCCTAGGAGGAGTGTCGAGAGACATCATGACACAATGGTACTCAATTAGAAAACCATGACTTTCAAAAACAGTAGCAGATAAAAATGAGTACAATGCGCTCGTAATAGAAAGTGAATAAACTAATGTAGATTATACTAGAATTGTACCTCTCACTACAGATGATCATGCACTCTGTTCCATTGGTGCTGATTGCACTGCGTACATGAGACCCGAGCCATGACCCTGATATGGTGCCAGGTTGGGCTGAGCATGTCCACTTTGTTGAAGCTGATAATCTAGAACATGATTTCCTCGACCACACCCTCCACTTTTATCACATCCTAATAGGCGAGTTGAAAAAGAACTTCAATCCTATTCTGGATTCATAGATCCCATACCTGACGGAGGTGCAGGTTCAGATCCTCTACCACTGGATGCTGAAGAGAATGAACGAAAAAAACTATTAAGGAGACCCCTCCTACCTCAAGCTCGGCACTACTTGGGATATCTCATGCATTGTCGCCTCTTGTAACCATCTCTTCTGCACTTATAACATGTGACAGATCCCTCTAAACATGCTTTCTATTTAGGATTTATCCCACATGCACCCTCAAAACAACATTTCTTGCTGCCAGAAGAGCCATCACCATATCTCGGAAATGAATGGCCCTAGCTCCCTCATTTACCTTCACAAAAATTTTGATCGGGTATTAGAGTCTGATTTATGATCTCTGTAACAGTGGTCAAATAGAAGATGTTCACCTGCAAGAATATATTATACTCAAGTCCATCCTCAAAACACCTCACACTAGTCTACGCGTCTCCAGTCTGAGATGGGGAAAAAGTTGATGTTTTTTGAAATGAGTAGAATATTATAAAATGGGCATAGATCCCTGATAATGATTTAGGAACTCCTGTGCACGATCATATCTGACATTATGTGGGAAAAAGTGATCATATAAGGCTGTGTGGAAGTCATCCTAATCCATTTCACCGATCTGCTCAGCCTAACAAACAACATCCCTCCTGCGCTTGTCATAGTCACAAAGCTTGTAGACTTCCAATTTGACCCTAGGTTCCAGAATCACCTTGAGGTGGTCTAAGATAGACCTTATAACTTATATCCATGAATCTACATCATGACAGCCTCCACTCCTCCAGGCGGTCAGAGGGTGTTGCCACGAATGTCCCGCATGAGGTTTTCCATATACAGGTCATGTTTGGGGAAGTTCTGAACTAAATTCATAAACATGACGAGAAAATATATGAACTGAATGATAGGGTCCCTCATAATATCAACGAGATTTAGTGCAACATGAGGCTCTACCATATGTACCGCTAGTGGTTCATGACCCACCATCTCTAGAATGTGCTAATTTCCACTCTCCTGAGGCATGGCACAAAGACATCACGGTGAAATTTTTCTACAACATCAAAAGACACCCCTATAGACAAGGATTAAGGAAGGTGAGTAAAACAAGTGAGTCACAAAAGTGTTTAGGTGTGTACCCTACCTAAGAGAACTAATAAATAGACAACCGACTTCCAGATCTGGGTTTCGATAAGGAAGAGACAACTCAAAAAGATTACTAAACATGCTCTACATTCCATTCCGGGGTTAAGTCAGGATAAACTCTAACAGTCTATTAACAATTATATTTAACCAACCATCATTTCAAAATTTTACCATTAGGAATAATATCACTCACACACAAACATGAAAATGCACGCTGAAAGTTGATATGGCATGTCAATATGCATGACATTTTAAACCCTATAATGCCTATTATGTTGCATGAAAATTATTTCCCTCATATCATCGGACTGCAATGGTAAACCCATTATCTCAAAAATAAAAACATAATAACAACACAATACAAGTGAGTCACCCAATGGTGAAATAATATCAACTATAACTGGAATAATAAATAACTGTAATACCAACCCCGGAATTTGGGTTTTCCCCTGTACATGGGTTAGCAACAAACAAGCACGAAGTACATTCCAAATACCTATCTCCTAGTTTCATGTCTAACCCAAAAAAATATGACATATGTAAAAACCAACTCTAATATGACATTTTGACATCCTGACCCAACTCACCTCTAAGGCAGTGGCCAGGAAGGTGGGTAACATGAGCTCAAGCACATCTCCACAAACTCCAGAGACTACTGACTAGCAATGAGGTCCTTTTTGTATCTAAGGGGGAGACTATACCCACATAGGTATTAGGTATCATCATAGTGGAAGTAAAAAAACTAATAATAAATTGCGAAAGAATATATATAAACAAACAAACTGCAGCAGAAGTAATATAAATAATCCAACTGAATAATACTCGAGTGCAGAAGCTCACAAAACAATGTCAGGCCATGATGTCTATCTAAAACGGAAGTACAGAAAATAGAAACTCAATCACCTTGTAAAATAAAATAAAAGACAAAAAGAAATAGGTGCACTATGAGCAAGGATAGGTCCTCTTCCTCAGTCTCTTTCTTAAGAATAAATGAACAATCATGCATCGGATGCAGCGTGCTTCCATTTATCAATATCTTTGAGCATGTAATATACTCATGTGTCAATGACGCCCAAGCAGGGTGTGATATAAAATCTCAGTAGAACAGCACCCAAAATTTCTAAACCTAAAAATCTCATGCAACAACAATACAAAGTGTTCCTTTATATAACAATTATAGATAATTAATTAAGTACACTGAAATAAATTACTCGCCCAGGTTCCCAATGACAACCATCCCAAATCACCTGCTTTAGCCTAAGCCGGATGTATGAAAGGAATACATATATTAAGAATACAGAAATTCATATATATATATAAACCCTAAAATAGTAAGTTAAGACAAGGAAGGGAGTACACCAAAGCTTGTGCTTTAACTTGTGGTCTAAGTAATATGTCTTCCAGGTGTTCTTAAACATACTAGAAAATTTCAAAAATCTCAAGAAACTAATTGTGGAGTTAATATAAACCTTTAGTGAATTATTATTATGGTTCATATTGAGATTTGGAGTCCAAGACCATCTCGAAGTTATCACTACAGAACATCCTTCAATTTACCCAATACCACCGAGCCCATCCAAGGTAATCTTTCGAAAAGCCATGTATCGCTCGAGGCAAGGAATTACCATGAGTCTGTTCTGGTATCACAAAAAGGGGTCAAGAGTCATCTAAGGCTAGATTAGAAACATTGAAAACAAATATATCTCTATGGGCCCTTTTGAAACCGGTGTCACTAATAAGTATTAGAACGATCTATGAAGTCTCGATCTAGAAAAGAAAAAGACACCGCCCCAACGTGTATTGGTAATAGTCAGGAACAAAGGGTCTAATAGTGTCCCTTAATACGAGACTCACCACCTTTCCCCACTGTGAATTTAATTAATGTTTTCATAGCAATAGATATGACATAATAAGCATATGAAATTGTAGCTTGAAAACTAACCAGATACGCACGTGCATCAGAAGGTACTAATTAAATGTTGCATCATAACAACTTAACAAAGCAAGATACCATATCAATATAAGAAGATAATTCACTTTTTCAATAAATAATTAGTTCATCAAAAACAATTACCAATGATAAAAAAATTCCAAGTACTTGTTTAATGTAATCTAATTATTTTATTTCATTACAATACAAATGTTTTACACAAGACCTGTAGTTAATTAAATTTAAAACCCAACTAACAGAAAAATATTCCAACCATGTTTCCACACCCAAAGGTGTATCTAAACATGTTGAAAAAATTCAAAAAAATTAATTTATGATAAAAAAATATGGAACAATTAGGTGGAACAATTAATTTATTGATATTTGGTGAAATTGCACAAAGCATGTAGGCACTAACTAACTGAACAACATGGCGTTTTTAATAACCGCAACAAAATTGAGGGAAAGAGAGTAAGAACTATAACTTATAGTCATAGATTACTCTAAGATCCGCGATAAGCTTTGATTTGACCTAAAACAGTAGAAAACAGAATAATATAGGGAAAACCCCAAAATAGGGTAAAATCCTTCTACAATGAACTACGTGCAGGATACTCAAAATAAACCTATGATTCCACTTACGCATGTTTACCCTTAACAGAAGTTTTACTGCTCACCTTTTGGTCAAGAAAAAAGATGAGGGATGGAGGAGCGGTGGTCTTCCGAAGGGACAGTAGGGTGGTGTGCCACCTACGAGAGAGGGGGAGGACGATGTGGGGGAGAGGAGGAAAGGAAGAGAGGGGAAAAAGAAAGAATGAAATGTAATAAAAAGAAAATAAAAATAAAATAAAAATAAAAGAAAAATAAAATGGAAAATAAAATGAAAAATAAAGTAGAATAAAAGGATGGAATGGAGGAAAGATAGAAATAAATAAAAATAGAAATCTACAATTTTAGTTACTTTTATTTTTCCCATTACCCCCTTTCTATTTTATTTCAAAATTTCCTTTTATCCCTTCTTTCATTCTTTTAAATCTTAATTAAATATCTTATTATTATTTTTTAAAATTTATTTATTTATTTTAAACTCCGAACACCATGTTAAAGCACAACCTAACATCTCATAAATCTCAGAAGATATATTTTTTAATTTTAATTAAGCTTCCCGGGACCCACAACGGGGTGTGCAGGCACGTGCCACGAGTCACATTAATGAAAATGACAACATAATTGAAAATGATATGTACATAATTAAGGTCAGGACGTTACATCTGACTAGGAAAATATTGTATTATATGAATTTATTTTCTAGGATTTGAGTACACCATTAGTGTTTTTTTCAAAAATGTGATTTTAAATAATAAACATGCAATTCGATTTGTATCGATCATATCACGTGTTTTCATAAATTAGACTAATGATTACATATAAAAAATTAATTTTATATCTCATTACAAAGTTATTATGAAAATCCTAGCGTGTTTTCTCAATTTTCAAAGATTTTCACAAATTTAAATGGAATTTTTATTTTAAACTGGTAAGAGACCTGTTGAGTTATACCTGAGAACATTATGTATTGGATTGAGGTGAAGCTAATTCATAAATGTCAACAATTAATTATGGATCATTAACCCAATGTATCAATATAATAAAATGTGTTTTCTTAGTAATGAGTTTGTCATATTTCATTTTGAATAAAATTAATGTCAATTTTAAATAAAAATATTCACTTGGAGCTGTACTAGTCACATAGTGAGTCAGATAGATGTCATGTTGAATTTTACACATACAAATTGAATATTGTATTTTTTTACTATTGTATAAAACCAATTAGATTGTATTTTATTAGTTTTGATTAATTTGATTTTTTTACTAACATTTAATTTTAAACTAGAACAAAACACTTTGAGTAATATCAGACACATCCTATGTTAGTCTTATGTGATAATGATTAATGTACATAAAAAATGACATACTAATATCATTCATAAATTATCATGATAATAAGAATGTTTTTTTCCCGTTTCAGTGAGTGAATCATTTTTAACTATAGTAAAAATTTTAAAATGACACCAGACACCTTGATTCTTACCAGGAACATCGTATATCAAATTGAAATTTAGATTAATCCTACGAATTGTAAGGGTCATTTGGAAAATTTTACCAATGTATCAAAATAATATAAATGTATTTGGTGGGTTTCGAGTATTTCAGTTGACTTTTTTCTAAAATTATTTTCATATTTAAATAAATAAATACACTTGGAGTCATACTAGCTATAACTTGAATTAGTATGAGGTGTGGCTAATTGATATATGTCCCAAATATCCTATAGATCATTTGTCTAACATATCAAAATAATCAAAATGTGTTTTCTTGGTTTGGAGTGTGTCACATTTTATTCTATCTAAAATGTCATTTTAAAATGTAATTAGGAACATTGAGTTATATGATTAATATCATGCATATTTTATAAAAGAAATAGATTCATACATTTCAGACATTATATATGAATTATTTTCCAAAATTATCAATACAATTGTAGAATGTATGATTGGTTTTCATTAAGTGACACTTTTTGAATTAAAATGTCATCTTTAAAATGATAATGGAATCTGTCGATCATACCGGGCACATAATGTATCATATTAAGCTACATATGATCTGTAAAAATAAATAATTTGTTACAAATCATGTTAATAATTTATCAAAACAATCTAAATGTGTTTTATAGGTTTCTAGTTTGTTTGTTGTCATTTTTACAGAAAATAATGTCTATATAAAATAAAAATATGCACATGGAGCCAAACCTGTCACATCGTGAATCATATTTTGGAGTGAAAGATTCATAAACATCCAAAATGACATATGAATCATTTTCTAAATGTATCAAAACAATATAAATTCATTTTATCAGAGTTGAGTTTCTTGCTAGTGTTTTTTATTAAAAACACATTTTAAACTAGAAAAACACCCATTTAGTTATACCAATCACATAATGCATCATTTTTATTTGATAATAATTCAATCATTTCTAAAATGTCAATTTAATCGTGTTTCTATAATATTAGTACAATCTGAGCGCATTTTCTCATTTTTTAGTGAGTGTCAATTTTTAAACTAAAAGTTTAATTTTAAAATGATAATTGAAACATTGAGTCATATTTGGAGAATGATGTATTAGAATATGGTGATGGTGATTCATAGAAGTCACTAATGAATATTGAATCATTATACTAATGTATCTAAATAACCCGCATGCATTTTCCCAATTTTGAGTATGATAATTGTATTTTTTACTCAAATCAATGTCAATTTAATCAAAAGACACATTTGTAGCCATACTAGTCATAACATGAATCATATTTATGTTTTTATTATTCAAATATATATGAAACTACTTATGGTTCATTTTAATAGTGTATCAAAATAATATTTCTACATTTTAATAGTTTTGGGAGTGTCCCTTTTGATTTTTTGATAAAATCCCATTTTAAACATGAAACACACACTTGGAGTCATATAGGTCAAATATTGTTTTGGATTGATGGGAGAATAATTAATGTATTTCAAAAATGTCTTATGATTTATTTCCCTAAATTATCCAGAAAAATCGAAGAGTTATTCCATAGTTTTCAGTGAGTTACAGTTGTTGAACTCAAATGTCAATTTTAAACTGATAACAGACACATTGAGTCATAATGGGAACATGTTTTATTTTTTTATGGTGTGGATGATTCCAAAACACCAAAATTTTAAAATGGAGAATTTTTATAATGTATCAAAATAAATTTGGATGCATTTTTTTTAAGAGTATGGATGTTGTATTTTAAGAAAATTTAATGTCAATTATAACTAAAAAGATTCACTTGGTGGAATACCAGTCACGCTGTGCATCAGATTTTTGTTCAACTGATTAAACATGTCCCAAAAGACATATAGATACTTTTCATAAAGTATCAAAATAATAAAAATATATTTTATTTGTTTTTAGTACATCACATGTGGATCTTACTGAAATGATGTTTAAAACTACAAACACACCCTATGAGTCACTCTGACCACATAGCGGGTAACTTTTACTAGAGGATGATTCCTACTTGTCAAAAATAAAATACGAATCTTTTTACTAAAATATAAATTTTACCTGATTTTGTTTCCGTTATTTCGTGTGAGTGACACTTTTCAAACTAAAATGTCAATTTGAACTGATAACATATACTTTCAGTCATATCTACCACATCTTATATCAGATTAATTTGAGGTTGATTCCAACAACTCAAAATTACTTATGTATTTTTTAAAAAATCTATCAAATCTATTAGATTTTTTTCTTTTTATTGAGAATTTCATTCTTCAGTTTTGGTAAAATGTATGTAAATTTTGAAAAAAATATACACATAGGGTCATACAGTTCACAGAGTGCATTCAGGTGAGGGGTGAATAATTCTTAAATGTATCAAAATACATTTTTATCATTTTAATAACGAATAATTACAATAATAATGTTTTTAATTAGTTTTTCGTGTGTCTTTTGTTTTTCTAATGTAATTTTATTTTGAACTGGAAACATAAAATTTGAGTTAAATCAGTCACATCGTGTGCCAGTTTGATGTGAGGCTTGTGTATAAACAAAAAAAAAAGAAATACTAATCATTTTAATAAATTATTAATTCATTCCAATAATTTTTTATGATTTCAAAATGTGTGGAACTTTTTGTGATAAATTTTGTTTTTATAATGATATCAAACAATTTGAGTCATACTCGGCACACTGTATATCATATTGAGGTTTATTTGATTCATTTATCTCATAAAAGAAATATAGATAATTTTAATAATGTAAAAAGGTAATATAGATGATGATTATTTTTTTTCTAGTATGTAAGTTGTCTTTATAAAATAATTAATGTAAAATTTAAATAAAAAGTATCACATGGAGTCATATGTCACACACTATACACCATTTTCAGGTGAATCTTATTCATAAATACCCAAAAAGTAATATGGATATTTTTACAATTGTATCCAAACAATAACAATGTTATTGATGGGTTTTTATTATGTAACATGTTATTTTTACTAAAATGTCATTTTAAACTAGAAACCCACAATTTGAGTCATGAAGATCACATCATGTGTCGGTACAATGTGAGACTAATTGTTAATAATCACGTATGACATTAAAATAATTATTATAAATTATCAATACTATACGAGAATCTTTTATAAATTTTCAGTACCTCACTTATCTTTTTTACTAAACATAATCACAATTTGAAATAAAAAAGGAATAGTTCCAGTAATTCCAGGTACACCGTGCATTAGATTGAGTTTTGGCTGATTCCTACATGTCACCAATGACATATGGATTGTTTTACAAAAAAATCAAAAAAATCTAAATGAATTTTGTGTGTTTCAAGTATATAATGTGAGTTTTGAACTAAAATATAAATTATAAACAACAAAAACTATATGATTCATACCAAGCACAGAATGTTTCAAACTTAAATGAGGTTGATTGTGAATGAAATATGAGTTTTCTATTCAATTATATGAAAAGTCCATAAAATATATGACATGATCAATTCTAATGGTTTATAAATTCCATTCTCTCATAAACACATCACATTACCACAAAATTGGTATCCACATCTATTAGATAGTAAAATGATATTCCTTTAATGGGTTGTTGTAGATATTTAAATGAAAAAAATACATCCCGACATACTGGTGAATAAAACTAAACATTTAGTAGGTGAAAATGATAATGAAATTAAATTAAAATTAAAATATAAATAAAGAAAAAATTAATTAAATTATTATTACTAATTAACTATTTAATAATGGTTTTATACATTCATGACCCATTTCATAATTTTAATTATCTCATTTTTAGTCACAATGTGAAATATATCACAAGAATGACAAGAATATTACAAACCACCCCAACACAAATAAATGAATCTTCCAGTATATGAAAATAACTCAAATGTGAGTATTACTAAAAATAAGTATATTAAATAAAAATATTAAACAATACATTATTTAAATGTAAAATGATTTTACTGTACTAACATCTAGACTAGAATGTCTGAGAATGAGAAGAAATTTTTGAAATATTTGGAATGAACCAACCAATATATTTTTATTTTATCACAATAAAATTCATTCATAATATATTCATATTGTTGAATATAGTTAAGATGTTTGGGGAATGTTTTTTATCATTTATTAATATGTTATGGTTTTTTTTATTTAAATGAAAAGAATAAAAAAAACATTTATAGTCATACCGACCAACTAAGTATCAGATGGAGGTGTGGCTGATTGAGTATGTGATGTGTTTTTTTCTTCAAACCATCATCACAATTCCATAAATTAAATAAATGTTCAATTTGGATGGAAGAGTAAACCCCGTGATATTTGAAATTCCTCATGCAAAAGTATCATGGTCTCTTTTATCTATCATGATATAGATGCTGTAAAGAAATATATGAATTAATAAAATAAATTTGAATAAAATGTTTTTATTAGATAAAAGAGATAAGTAAATTAACATACAATAAATTGATAATATATGTAAAAAAATTACATAAAAATTTTCTAGGGATTTAACTTTTTATTAAAATTGTAATGGAGTTACATATCCTTGTTGATGAATTCATTTCTTCAAAATCTCTTTGAAAATTTAAAATGTAAATACTAGATAAATATGATGAGGTAATTAAGTAAAAATGTAGATAAAATGATGAGAAAATCAACTAAAAGAAATAATTTTCTCGTTATATTTTATTAATGAATTTTATATCCATTTAGATTTAATGAAATATAAATATAAAGAATTAATCAATCATAAATGTATCTAGAATAAAATATTTTAAAAAATAAATCATGAAAACATGAATTATTTAACAACTTTACTATAACATAACATTCATGTACGACAAAAAATTTCCATAAAAGGAATAAACCATATGTGTTGGAGTAAAATTCATATATACCAATTTCTCATCTTACAGTATAAAAAATATTATAATAACACATTCTAAATTTTTTATACAAAAAATTAGGGGATCACTTTATTTATTCCTCCAAAATGTTAACCATTAGTGTAAACTTAATAAAATTCGTTGATTAAACAGAAATAAATATTTAAATTAAATTTTTCATGGAACATAAAAAAATCCAATTTTCCGTTTCACCATCATATAGAGTATAAAATACATGACAAACCATTTACCTATACTAATAAAAAAACATTAGTATGACCGATTATTTATTGTGAGAAGTCTCTAAAACCATTATGAAATTTTTACTACTTTTTACTATATTAAACATCATTATTGACCTTTATAACATCCAAATGCCACTGAAATATTCCACATTTATAAAATATTCCCCGGATTGGGATATACATTAGTATAACCTTTTCAATGTTCTACATGATGATAAACTATAACATAACAACAACAATTTTTTATCAAAATGGGAATAACCCTATCCTTATTTGTTTTGTATTGATATAGATGATTAGTTTTATTACAAATGTTCCTTAGAAAATAAATCTTTTTACATAATGAATGTGAAAATTCATAATTAATATTAATTTTGTATCTTTCACTGGAATTTATGATTATATGTCATGCATCTAATTTATGATCAAATACCACAAATAACTACACCACCCACTAATTTGAAAGCACTATATTTTTTTATGAAAAATGATTATTAAATATATGATATTTTGTATTCATTATCCTATTTTAATGTTTTTGGATTAATATAGTAACTTATTTATCAAAGGGGTATTCGTTTCAATTTTAGGTGATTCAAAATTTCATTTAATGTTGGGTTTTCATTTTTGGGAATTTCATCATAGGCCATTTTTTATTTTATGCCATGTTTCCTTTGACATCATCCCTCATCGATTACCATTATCACTCAATGTTTGTTCTCCTCAAACAGTTCCCTCATACACCTGGTGGATTTGGAGGTTGAATACACACATATTTATTAAAACAATTGAGCTGGATAGTATACCTATTTAATTATTGGATTGGTGTGGCATTACTCATAAGCGACTATTGGATCAACTACATCTACTATTTCTTTGTAGTGAAAAGAATACATGTCCACGATATTGAATCTATTTTTTATTTTAGTCAGTTTTTTGTTGGTATTGGATTTGTTTCAAACATTATTAATATTTCATATTACTTGGACTATCACGACCTGCCTCCCAGGGCCATGAACATTCTCATATGACCCCATGGGTCTCCTATAATACCTTGGTAGCCTTCCCAGCACACCATAGGCTATTACTCACAGGGGTCTCTTATCAGACTAATGATTGTCCCCACAGGCCAACGATTGTTCTTTTAGTCTGTTTTTTCCTCACTCACACACACCCTGGGAAACATCCCAGAAGGTCACCCATCCGGATTACTACTCCAGGCCTGGCATGTTTAACTATGGAGTTCCAATGAGGTAGGATCCCTAAAAGAAAGGTGCACCTTTTTGACATGGGTAGTAACATTTATCCTTTTAAGTCTCAGTTTTCCATGGGTGTTACATTATCCACCCCTTTAAAGTATAACACCCTCATTGTGGACCCCAAGCTTCAAACCCAGGTAGTGCCTATGCACTTCCGACTGGGTATTAGCTCTGATACCATTTGTCACGACCTTCCTCCCTAGGGAGGCGGGTCGTGACAAAATGGTATCACAGGAGGTCGACTCTTAGAAGCCCTTTCTTATTAGATATCCCTTGTTATTTTGGGGATGTCAAGGTAGATGGAGTAGGATTTTTGGGAATTTAGGGGATGTATTGGAAGAGCGTTGCGAATTATTTCTCATTCTAATCCTCGGGTTTCCATGGGAAGTCTGGTTTTATTTGTGTCATTTGTTCTTGTTTATTGTTTGGTGTTGGGATATGACAAGGGGAGTCTGACTAATGGCCTCCGTCAGCTCGTAGGGCCTGGAAAGCCATGTGGAGCTGGGGAGTTGTCTTAATATGTCTCCCTGTTTTGGTGTTGTGTTTTACATATGGCCGCCAACCATATGGTCAATTCACCTACCGACACTTGTTCTCTTTTTTGGGTCTCTTGAACCATTTTTGAATTCTGAATTTTTGTTTTGAAAATCCTTGTGTGAGAATTATGGAAATGGGTTTTAAAGGAAGTATTGGATTTTGAAAAGCGAAAAGGGGGTTTTCAAAAATTAAATATATGAATGGTTTTCGAAGTTTGTGTTTTTGTGAAAATAATTTTTTTTAGGGAATTCGAAATGATTTAACGGGATTGGATTATCCATAATCTAAACTTGTGGTTTTTTGGAATAAAATGTTTTGAAAATGTGATTCATTTAAAGGTGATTCTGAATCATTATTTTAAATGGGGTATTTTGGGATGTTAAATGTTTTTTGAATCGGATAAATTTGTTTTTGAAATTTATTTTGATAGGTTGGTGTTTTCATTGAAAGGGTATTGGTCTAGATGGACCTCAGATTATGAAAATATACCATACCGAATTTTAAAAAAATGGGAAGGGGTTGTTTGGAGTGTCTTGGTTATTTTAAAAGTTGTCAAAAATGAAAAGGGGTAGGTTATTAAGAAAATGGTTTTAATGAATTTTGTTTTTTTGTGAAATATGAAAAGGGTTTTTGACTTGGTGGTTGGTTTTCCTTTTGAAGATAAATGATTTTTGGAATTACGTTGTTTTGTTTTATACTTTGGTGCTTTCATAGTTTCTCACATGCAAGGTTTTATCGATATATGGAAGGATGGACTATATGGTATGGTTGTTGGGTGCCTGGGGTGGCATGAAAATGTTCATGTGGGTGAGACTTGATGAAACACCATTGGTGAATGTGGGAACCCACCACGTTAGTTTGTTTTTCAAAAGTGTTTTGAGCTGAAAAATTGTGGCCTTTTTTATAAACCAATGGTTTAGTCTCTAGTTTTTTCTATGCATTAGAAGTGTTGTTTATTCAGTAAGATTCCCTGTGATCTATAATTCATACTCTTGTTGTTTCTTGAGATGAGATCTTGTTGGTGGCTTGGTTATGGAGTAATTTTTATTGGGTTTCTAAAGATGTGTTTGAAGTTGTGATGTGGCCATGGATAGTTCTCCATTGGAAATCATTCTAGCTGATCAACCTAAGGATTCATTTAAAATGTTAAATCCACCTCTTTTGATGAGGTCTCAACCTGCTTATTAGAATAGAGAGATGTTTGGGATCTATTAAAAGTGATTTTAGGTCGTGATAATTATCTTGGACATAGAAGTTATTTTCAGTGATGTTGATGTGTTTCGCCGTATTCCATGTCCATTATGCCCTTCGTTCAGAGTGAGTCAAAATTTTGATATGAATCTATGATTTAATATTTAGATTAAGGTGTTTTGTTGAGCATGTGAGTTTTTGTAGCGATGAAATCATTAGAACCGTGACTATGGTGCATCAGATGCTTCAAAAATCAAAGCTCCAACCATAGGCCTCAGAGTGAAGATTTTCTCATAGTCAGGAAATCGACAGAGGTGTGGAGTGCTCGATTAGAATCCTACCTCCTCTATTTTGTTACGTTAGTTTCTATGTCAATGTTTTGGTTCTTCATTTTTTTGAATTTCCCTTTTTCTCAACAAGAACGGTGGACTTACCCCTCACACAGTGTCTATGGGTATGCCTTCATGGATGTGGGTTTTCAATCAATGTCACCATGTGTACCTCCTGTGAAAATCAGGTGCGTCCTTTTTGTTACCCATTATTAGGTGGAGAGTTTTGGGTAGTTACTTTTTTTCTTTTGCAGTTTCAATGGCCCAATTATTGGGTCCCCTTCCCTCCCCTCCCAGAGTGGTGGGGGTCCAGATCTGTGCATAATGTCTTGACCCAGTTCTTGTCCCCTCCATTCCAGAGTGGGTGGTTTAGATGTTCATGTAGTAACCCTATTAGCATGGGTTTGTAGGTTGTTGTGGGAGTGTTTTGATGGTCCTATGAAGGTGTGGCCCAATTCAAGTTCATTTTGAATTCTTTATTTTTGTTCATTTCTAGTTGGTCTCTAATAGTGAGGAGACCCACTACGGGTCTCAAAGATCTTTCCTTTAGGAGTTTTCAGAGGGTAGTTGTGATTTAATGGTTGGGATCCCATTCATACCTCCACCCTAATTAATTGTATTTTGTGAGTGAACTATGGTTTGGGTGATCATTGGGTTTTTTGGTAGAAGGCCGGACAATCTAGTTCATGTCTTGGTTGTGGAGGTGATGGCTTCATCTTTCCGAATATTCTTTGGACGTTGTTATGAGTTGTGTTTTGTTTGGGAAAGAGTATTAAATTACATTTTTGGTGATTGATATATCCTTATCTTTATAGGCTGGATTTTGTTGTTAAGGAATCCTTAGGTGTTTCTCTTTCAACTAAAATGTGTTATTTCTTTCTGGGGGCAGAAATCTTTAATGGTGGGGAGAATTGACACTCCGGGGCTTTTTTTTGCCTTTGTTTTGATCTAGTCCATTGGAAATCCTGATCCTTTTATTGTTATTTGGTGAGATTAATCTTGATTTTTTAAGTTTCATATATGTAAAATCACCCAAATTTTGGTTCCCCATTTCTTTTTTAGGAGTTTATGATGAAAAGCTGGTTACTTTATGATTTGGGCCAACCGAGATCCCTTTTCCAATTTTAAAAACTGAATTTGTTTCTTTTATAACTCCTTTGTTTTCCATCATTTTTCAACCATTAAAATTCCCACTTGTCCTATAATAACATATTAAAAGTTACATATTCTTTTGGACCCCATATATAATCATAAGAATGGTGAATTGGGGTTACTTATTTAGGCATTGGTCCAGCCCATGTGCCCATTTCCAGTTTTAAAAAAATAAATCATCTCTTTTATATCTTTTTAGATTTTTAATATTGTTCAGTGATTTTACCTCCCCCTAGATTCCAATAACCATATACTAACCCTCATAATCGATTTACCCTTTATGGAGCTCATATGGGTTGCAGATTAGGGAGAAAGTTCTCAAGATTCCTCAAATCTCCTAGAATTAATAAGGTAAATCGTTTAATACATAACTCATTCAAATCATGGTCTTTTAAAAAAAATATTCTTTTACTTGTTCGTCCAGATCTTAGGAGACTGTACATGAATTTTCATCCCATTACCTTTTCTCTAAAGGTATAGATATAATTGAATATGAAGAGTTTTATAATGGAAAAGGTAATATTCCATCTCTTTTATCCTCCCTCTTCTTCCTCCTTCCGTTATTTCTTGGTTTTATAATATCCCCTAGTCATGATCGACCAAGGGTAGGATATCTCTTAAAAAATCCATTATCATTTAAGTTTCATAATTTTAATTCTTTTACTACCATATTTATATGATATTTTCTTCTGTAAAACCTTGGTTCAGAAGGTTTTGTTTGCAAATTTTGTTTTATGACTTATTTTGATAAAAATATAGTTGTTTTGGTATAAATTTTTACTCCACTTGTTTGATAAATTATTACATGAGCTTTAGCATTTATTTAATGGTATTTTGAATATTTCATAGTAGCTTTAATATCTTTATGGCATTAAAATGGTGTTTTATCCCTTTTTAAGTGTTTAACATAAGTTGTTTTGTTAAAGAGGGCATGCCATGTGTTCGGTAAATTGCCCGGTTGGCTTTTATGTGTCTAGTACAATTTAAAATAATTTAGTTGGATTTTTAAATATATAGGAATAATGTAATAACATTATTATGGTATCCTTTTATGGATTTCAAATTTTTATTTGGTTTTACAAAATATTGGTTTTTTGTTTACCACATGTTTTGGCCCGATTTGCCGAAAAATGGCCTGTTTCACATTCTTATAAAAATTGTTGTGTTTTGAATATGTCACCTGAGTGTTTTAAGGGATTTAAGAATTTGTTTTTATCATTCAAATGGTTTTTACACACCTACATAACAAAATTTAAATGAATAACTTTGTCAAATTTTAGTTTTTTGAAAATGATTAAAGGCCCGTTTGGCTATTTTGAAAAATGACGAATGAGTGTTTTACTTGTATATACCAAGTAGTGCAATTGAGACTATTTTATGGTCCATGAAATGATTTTATTAAATGTTTTTAGGTTTGTAAAATATTTTTTGGTAAGGTTTATTTTTGTGTTTATAATTGAAAGAGTGTTTTTGAATGAGGTTTACATGCAAAGCCTTAATACCCTCCTTGAAATTGTTTTATGAAAACATTTAGCGGTTTGTCGATTCGTAAAAGGAATGTGAAGAATGTTTGTGGGATGTTTGTGTGTTTATGGTTTGGGAATTGACTTTTTATGTGAACTGTGTATTTGATAATATGTGTAAATTGATTGAGCACGAAAGGGAATCCCAGGTATCTAGGTGGGTGGACATGTACTAGTATTCTGCTGATCATGTGGGGTTTGGACCCTGTTTCACGTAGAAAGTTTGACGATGACAAAACTAACTAAACTATGATGTTGGTGATGTTGGGGTACCACTTGGTTATGGGTATGATCCCTACTAGTGTCTCGTGTGAATGATAATGGATATTTATTATGGTTACCTTCACCGAGATACGAGGTACCTGGGGATCACAATTGACTAGTTCCTAGGGGTGTTCCTGTGACTTGTGCTCATTGGATCTTTTATACTAATCAACGGAATACGGTGTGTTTTGTTGGTAAATTCAGTAGTGTGTTTGATTTATTTAAAAATTAAAATTCATTAAATCATCCCTCTTGAAAACTATTTTCATTTTGAAGTTGCACCGCTTTGAAATTTTTTACATGCATTCTTGTTTATAAACCATGCATGTTTTTGTCTGATAGTTTTTTTAAATCATGGGACCTCATTTTGAAGACATAAATTTATATTTTTATTTAAAACTTTAAACTGATGTTTATTTTATTTTAATGGATGTTCATTGGTAATAAAATATTGGGCTAACCAACTGAGTTTTAATACTCACGCCTATAGTCTTCTTCTGTTTTTAGCCCTTGTACAGATTTTAGCTTGAGTTTGATCACCTTGGGAGATGTGTGATCATTTTTTTGGAGAGTGACCAGCGGGGTGAGATGGAGTTATTTGGTTATTGGGTTTGGTCAGTTGATTTGTTGTCTTAGTTTTAATTTCAGTTTCTTGTACAAATAATGTTCCGTATAATTTTTATATAAATGTATTTTGCGCTGTCCATTTCTTTCCACTGTTTGTTTGATTGTTCATATATGGGCGAAATCATTCCCTTGTGTACTTTAATGATGACCTTGGTTCTTATGGCCATCCCGAGAGGATCAGGAACGCCTCTCGGGATTTGTTGCGGGGTGTCCTGGGTGATCAGTTCAGGGTCGACTCGGATAAGTTCGTGACATTGACTATGCTAATAAAAATTCTGTACTTTAATAATTATTTGGTAAAACATGGTATTTGTTTTATTTCTGAAAATACTTCCTGCACATAAATTCTTTTACAAAACCAATTAAAAAAGTGGTTATTTTTTTAAAAATTAGAGACCTGAAATAGTTTCTCAAATGAATTTTATCTTAAGTGATAAGTATTGTACACATATTTCAATAATATTTACCAAAGACAACCTTGGTATCATCCCCATTCTACTATATTTCACAAAAAATATTATTACTTCCCTGCCAGCACTTTATATCCTCCTCCTCCTTAGTCTTCCCTTCTACACCCTCCTTTACCATGGTCTCTAAATCCAAATCCACCTCTACCTCTACTCTACCTTCGCCCCCTTTTATCCCCCCAGCTCCTTTTCTAACTCCACCACTGCTCCAACTTTTTTTAAAAAACTTATTATTTACTGGACACCACTTTTAATCAAATGAATTTCATCTATTTTACTCCCCCCTTGAAAAAATTATATAAAATAATGTATTATCATTCTAAAACTAATACATCACACCCAAATATTTTTTAATGTTGTATCCCACATAATAGAACAAACACAGTAGGTAATCACCTATATTTTTTTTGTCAAATATCATTCTGAAACCATGTGCACTTCCCACTCATCTCTAAAAAATTTAATTCTAATTTGGAGTGTGATGATTGTCATCAATATAGTATGTTCTGCAAAAAAAATACACAAATAAAGGATTAGTAAATTTCTAAATGAAAATGAAATTTCCTTCAAAACATACAACTTTAGGGATTATACACTTTATATGTTTTATGATTTAGTTCATAAATTTTCAAAACTAATATCCACAGTAATTATGATTTTCTTGCTTTATACACAATAGAAATGATGAACAAACTAAATAATTTATTTTGAAATATTTTTTACAGTTAAATATTTCTATATATACCATTTAATTTTTTCATTTGAAGTAATTAAAATGCTTTTTTATCCATCATCTGACCAGCTTCCATAATTTAGCCTATATTTAGAACCCTCTATATCATAAAAAATTATTATTAAAACACCTACTGAATCATATAATTCGGTAAGTTGTCTATAAAATGATGATTTCATTTTATTAAAAATACAATATAAAAATATTTTGTGGTTGGTTTCATCGATATCCAATAAATAGATCCAAAAAAAATAAATATTTAGGGTTTCTATATTGGCATTGATCCACATTCATTTCTTCTTAAAAGATATGAAAAATAAATAATGAATGAAATAAAAATATATTTAATGTGATAATATTTTAGAGTTCTAAATATTCATTGTAAGAATCAATATGTTTTTCTCTCCTGTTTTTTTTTCAAATGTATCATATAACTCATCATTTTTTTCTTCTCAATTTCATCCTTCTAAAACATAGTATTTTCTATAGAAATGATACAAGGATTAATGAATACAAATTGTTCGTCACATATTATTCAATTTATATAGTATGAATATAAAAAATTATACAAAATATGAATAATTAAAGAGTTTATTAAACATATTAGCTAAATAGATGGATATATGTATTATAAAAATATTCTTTATATATGTATTGAAAACTAAGTCTCCCAGTTGTTCATACTTGATAATCTCATTTATACTCTTGATTCCAGGTACGTCTTTCTTGAATGATATAAATATTTCTTCATTATATAGAAAATAATACATATTTTCTTCTTTAAAATGCGGTCTATTAGTGATGTTTTAATGATTATAAATATTTCTATGGAATTATTTGGAAGACGGTACTCCAAAGTGGTCCTTTGTATTTCTTGGACGATTCACTAGTTTTTCTTGATTTGACTATCTACATCCCTATAGCTTTATCCATCTATAACAACATAACACACTTCATATTTTTTTCATCATAATGTGCATGATTCATATGAAAAGACATGTTAAAGACATAATTGATGTACCATTATATGATTATATGTACATTCAACGAATGTTCCAATATCATCAATGATTGTTGAAATATCGGGATCATCAAGTTGAATAGGAAATATAGTAGTATAATCACGAGCTAGTTCATCCTCACTATCATGTGATATTATGGGAGTTTTTTATAGATCTTATTTTCTATTGGTATATTATCCATCATACCCCATGAAATGAGATAGTGTGTTGGTGTTGACAGATAAAAATCCTGTAAAACTAGACCTTATAAAATTTTATTAAAATAAATTTAAAGGATTTTCTTTGATTCCCATTTAGAAGAATGTTTAATGAAAAAATTCATTATCTTTGGTAAGGTATTATATTTATTAGAATGAATAGAAATAAATACATGGGTATTGGGTTCCTCATGTATAGATCATTATTCCACCAATTCTTCAATTTGATAATTTCTCATACAAAGGAATTCCAAGAAGGACTAAAAAATAATATATTGAAAATAATGTATTGTATCATATAAACATTTTGCCATATTATTTGTATATTCATGTAGTTATATATATATATAATATATATTTGAAGAGTCACCCCAAAATATACTCCTCTAAAGGAACCACATTGTTCGGGACACTTCACTACAACTGAAACTATTTTTATTTCTTATATGGTAACTATTGATTCTTGTGCGTAAACCATATAAATAAATTTGAACATAAATATATATATTTTATTAATATTATATAGAATAATGAATTATGGTTCTTCCATACATACCCATGTTTCCCATACTAGTTTTTTTCATCAACTATTTTACCCTACTAATTTATAAGAGCCTCCTTCCATAGAACATGACGTGTGATAAAATTGTCTTCAGAATTATATTCACCAATATGTATACAAAAAATAAAACATGTTGTTCTATATCAAATAAAATATATATTTTCTATTTAAAATAAAATAAAATTTCTTTTCCAGGGAAGCATACATTATCCTTTCTTTGTAATAGGTGTACATTGGTTTTGCTGTGTGTTATTCAATTTCAAAAATCTTTTTTTTTGGTTTCATAAATTAAAAATAATAAATAAAATTTGAAAAAATATATAATGTCAAATGATATATTATATACTAAAGTGAACTGAAAATGATTTCTCATTGAGACAATTGTTGAATGAATTCCATGTTTCCTTCCTTGTAATGTGTGAATAACTAACTAGAGGATGGGGATTTACATTCCCCTCAACTTCAATAATATATAACTTCGTAAGAAGAGTCTGGAATCCAAAATGTGTTTTTTCTGTAGACAATAACAAAAAATTATTATACAAATCTTATAAAATAAATTAACTCTATAATAAATAATGAAAATCAAATCAATGTTTCATATATTATTTTTTGGAAAAAGAGAGAAAATATATTATAACATTACCTTTACATATTTAAAATGAGTTTCTTTAATTATATAATGGACATAGAATCAGGAATCAATATCAATCAACCAATTTATCGTTATTGTGACCCCAACATAACAAATGGATATTGTCTTGTTGGGGTCAATGAGTTAGATGTATTGATTCAAGCAAACCTAAAATCTTATACCATACATCTTTCCATTGTAAATTTTGTCAATACTATGATCCTGTATCATTTTTATTTTTTTATCAAAACTCTATTGATCACATAATAACTCTTCAGTTTCATCATCTATAGTTTGTTGCTCACTAGGATTGGTAACATCATCCCATGTAAAAGAGATTTAATTCATGGGTAATAAAATATTTAATTCAGATTATGTTAATCCATTAGAGAACATATAATATTATGAGAAAAATTAGGATTTAAAAAACAATTTAACCTTCTCATTGGACACTCTTTATTTTTTAAAAGGTTTAATGGATTTTTGTATTCTATTCATAATCCAAATATCCTTTTCATGGTCCCCTCTATTATATATGAAATTTCCTACTTTGGTACCATCATTACATGATTATGATTTCCTAATGAAACAATCACCCTCAATTGAACCATTTTCTAAACCTATAGTTTTTAGGCCCATGTAGGTTAATTGACCAATTAATGTTTACTAGATCCGAGATGTAAAATACATGGACTGCTTATGATTCCATTATGAATGACTCATCTTTTTCCCCATCCATATATAACGGAAAATCGAAACATAAAATGTTGAATAGTACGACACGTATATCTATATGATAATTCCCAAATATTATATATTTTCATAAATGGGATTTCATTCCTTGGAAATAGATATGTCAAATGTTTCCACCAAAAGATTAAACCCACTTCTTTTCACTATAGTATAGTAACAATTTAATTTTTTATAGAGTATATAATAATTTATTACAAAACCAGTGTAAGATATATCATTTATATTTGGATACCTATTTATCAAATGATGTCCTTCAGAAAGTGAATTTGGTTTTTCAGATAACTACTAATAAATTTGATATTAGAAACATCCTATAAAATACTTATTAAGTGTACATGATATACATAGTTATTACCTTAATGGATTCAAATAATTAAAAATTTATTTCTAGGATTCAATATATGGATCAACATATTCAATATTTGGTAGAATGTAATGGTCCAATTTCTCCTGCTCTGTAATGGTAATTGTGATAGAATCTATTCTAAAAACTTCTTCCAACAAGATACATCAACTTTTTTTAGGCTTTTAGAGACCGATGCAGTTAGTATATGACAAGTAATCACTAAAAAATTTAAAATATTCATCCATAATTAATTGTTATTCAATAAAACCATCTGGTCGACATCAATTATTTTTACACCCATTGAATGTCTCCATATATCATTCAATGGCCTCCATCCAGCTATATTGGAAACAACAACATAGTTTAACCAATCTAACCAATTAAACTATCAGGAGTATCATTATATTGGATAATTTTAGTAGGAAGAACATCCCTAATTAACATAATATGGTTAAAACATCCATATTCTTGATTGGAAACTTCATCGGGTCTATAACATTAATGCATATGGCCTCGTAATATAAGTAGTGTCTATTTAATGTATTCTATATATTTTGTGGAAGAGTGCAATAGAAACCAATGGGAATAAAATATTTCATCAAAATATGTCATTAATGTGATTTTAGTAGCTAAAATAAAAAATTATTCATTGAAACAACATTCTTGATATTTTATGAATACCATTCTAAAACTGATAAACCACTAGGAAAAAGAAAATTTTTCATTTTTCATAACTAGATAGAGTGTATGATTTTAGAGGAATTAATGTCAGCCCTTTACCCTTCACTGGTACCAACTCTTTCAATATCCCCATTTCAATAATGTAAAAGCTATCTTTAATGCCCTATTTCATTTTTTGAGGAAAATATAGTAACATGCCAAAAATAAATTTAAATACATTTTTTTATATCTATGACATTAATAAAATGTTTTACACTGGAAAAAAAATCAAAATATGATAATTGAAATAAAATTTATATCTTCTCCGAACATGATTTCATATCGGTTTTCAAAAATTGTTTATCAAATATAGTGTTAATAAATTTTACTTTATCGAACAGTTGATCACCCATTAGGAGAGGTGGTGTTGTACCGCGTTCAATATTCCAATCGAATATTGTCAACATGGATCAATATTTATTTCATTGAGGTAAAGATTTCCAATTTTTAAAAAACACAGTCTTCAAGGAATGTTTCAACTGAACATAGTTGGTGCATTCTTCAAAAATTAGACACCCCATAATTCATTTAATTCTATATCCTATAAACATTATATAAGCATCATTATTATTTATCATACCATACAACATGGTCTTCAATGTTAATTCTAAAATAGTATTAGCAACATACATTGTATAACCTATATCAGACACAAGTATTAGTTCTTTGATCAATGGAGACATATATATATATATATCAATATCTTTACTGGGTTTCCTTAGTCTATATATAAATAGATGAAACATAATATATCTTCACTTAATGAAAAACCATGAAGGAAAGATAAATTTGACCAACATGAAAGGCCAGGTACATTGAGAACTAATTTATAAATAATTTTTTTATTCCACATATAGAAAATTCAAGATGAATATTTCTCAGCTCATTTTCAAATTTCTGATACTCATAATCAATTTTCTTTCACTATGCACTATCTACTGGATGACGTAGGTTACCATCTTTAATTCATGTATCTGCATGACATACTAATTGTCTCATGGTTTCCTGACATATATATAGTATTTTTAAAAATATTAATGATAGTAAATCACTTAATCGAATTATAAGGATATGATTTGATATTTTATATCAATTTATACAATAATTATGGAATTTTATGAGTGATAAATGGACATTATGAGACAATATTCAATAATTTGGTCCTGAATGTATTTTTTTAAATATAGTTTCCATTGAAACTAGTATTCATTTGGTATAATATGTATAACATATATGTTTATTTTGTCCTACCATAATATCTTTTAGGAGACCATGTTATTATGTAATGATTGTATTTCTCCATCCACTTCTATCCATCAAATTATATGAAATCAATATAGCTGATAATGTTGTGTATTTAGTAAAACTCGTATATAATGGTATCTTTGAAAAGCTATTTAACTTCTCAAACAACATTATAAAATAATTAATATCATATTAAATTTTGATAGTAATTTATCCTATTAAATCTCTATCATTGTTTACAGAATTATTTATATTAAATGATCCAGAAACCACAATATCTTTCCAATCGGTGTGCATGTTTAGTTTTTACACATGTTTAGTCCAAAATTTATATACTTAATCCATTATGCGACATATAATATTTTTTCCAACTCTATTAGGCAACTGTTTCTAGAATATAAATAATGTAAACACAAAAAAATGACTTCAGAGGGGTCATATGAATTCTCTATTGTAAAATTGATGACCATGATAAGTCCATCATCATATACTTTTATTTAAATGATTAGAATGAATCCAATTTTTTTCATATCCACTCTATTAAGATTATAAATTATAAATTATTTATGTTAAATAAATAAATAAACATTGGCTATTCATTATAAAAGGTGAATGTTATAGATAATTAAAATATGGGGAACCAAACTTTTGAATATTTCATATAATTTTACTATTATTTGATAGAAATGGATAATTGAATTTATCAAAAGAATTTATCCACTATGTAAGGTGTTATCGATTGAATTCATACAGTGGTGAATTATATAGAAAATTGTTATCCTATTTATTTTCATCTTGCTGATTAGTTATTATTAAATTTTATTTATTAGGACTCATCCCTCATATCTTCTAGACATGAACCTATATTTAATGAACTAATCTGAATAATATGCATCCCATAGTAGGTACCATTGATCATTTTGGATCACTACTTCTCATAGTTTTTCATGGAACATATAAGATATGTGAGATTAGTCTTAAGAATAAAAATATAATAATAAACAATCATAAGATGAAGAAAATTACTATTATAGTTTTCTCCTTAAAATATTTTTACATTACCACATAATAATTTAAAATTAAAAATATATTTTAAAAATAAATTTAAAAATTAAATAAAAAATATTTTTTAAATTGTAAAACCCCACATAAAATATTTTTTCTTAATTTCACATGAAAATTGACCAAATTTTTTCAAAACACCAAATAGGAGAAAAAAACCATTTTCTAAAAAACTATTAATATAAATGAAAAAATTTATATTCAAATGAAAAAACATTATTTTTTAATTAAATCATTAAAACCATCAACATGAAAAGATTAACACTTTGAAAGGTTTGACACATTACAAATTCTCATTGAAATAAATTCATTAGTTTAAAAACACTGAATATATTTTAGTTTATTATTTGGGTAAACCATTTTTTAAAACGACAACTCATATGAACATTTAAAACCGTGCTTAATTTTTAAAAACATCAATTTAAAATAATCATGACTATAATAGATCTAAATATGTAAACAACCAATATAAAAAGAAACATTATTATTAAACCTTATATAATCATTTTAGATGTATTACCTGAAAAAAATATATTTTTTAAAAATAGTAATAAATAAAAAATTTAAATCCTAACAGGATTTTCAGAGACTACCCAAAATATTCTATGGATCCCATTGGATTCATTCAAAATTACATCAAGTAAGTATTAATTTATCCAAGAGAAATTTCATCCAATATCACACAAGTTGCCACAAATCCATTATTTCATATCTCATATGATTTATTCAAGAATCAACATAAATGAGATTTTATAAATAAGACATACATTGATATCTATTTTACAAAATAGCATCATGTGTTATATGAACTATGTGTGTGATATTGGGCCTATTTTCATTTGAATTTATCTAATTGTGAGATGAATTGGATGTTCTATATTACCCGGGGTTAGATAACTATAGAGTATTTGGTTTTTTTTGAAATTAATAAACAATGATGATACAAATTTTCTCATGATTGTACATTATTTTGGGTGTTTAGAACGTCATTGGATTGTTTTATTTGTTTTTTAATTGTAACAGATCAATAAGATAACACACTAATGAGTGAAAATTAGGATTTTCAAGGAAAATTAAGCAATATGTGAGAAAAATAATGTTTATCATGATATTTGTTGAAGTGATATAAAAATCACATCACATGTGTTGTTCACATTATATATTTATTCTTCATTTATTATGTAACATATCATTAACAAGTTAAATTATTTTAAAATATTTATTCTATGAGATTAAACATTGGACATGTGTTATTTAAAATTATACTTTATTTTATATATGTTCATAACTAGAAATAAAATAATCTTCACATAATTTTAAACTCATTAATGTAATGTTAAGATAATATTTTCAGCCTAGAAAATTGGATTTTCCATTATTGGAAACCCCTATTTGGACCAGATGTTGTTTCCAGTCAAGATGCATTAGGTAAAACATCAAAAGTGGGAAATAGATCAAGATATTATTCTTAGATTTATATATTCCAATTATATTTGGATTCTTCCCATTAAATATCCACGTCTTCTCATACAAGGGGATAAGATGTGATTTAATAAAAGACCTACTACATTATCCAATAAATCACAGAGGTTTTGATTTCAAAATCCATTAATGAAACAATAAAAAATATAAAAACCTGATACAATGGTTAATCAATATAACCACATATGTGTATGATTATTGGTAAAATCTAAATTTCCACAAAATTAAAAAAAAATTAATTTTTTCAGTATGATCAAACATATCAACCTGATTGTCTTCAACATTAATAGATATTGAATTCTACCCAATTTAAACATGGAAACAAATGGAAAATTACAAGTTTTGGAACCATAAAAAAATAAATCATTTTTATTTCTAATACATTGAAACTATAACATATTTAAATATTTAAAAAAATGATAGAAAATAAGTCTTTTTTTGGTATATTCTATTTTGAAAATTCTAAAAACTCCTTAACGCATTCTTATCTTTCACCATTTTTTCATTCTACAGTAATCGAACCACATTTCATTAGCACCTATAATATATTTTGTGTACTAAATATAATTTTTTAATACATTAAATACAAATATCCTTTTATAAATTAAAATACAATCAATGAAAATTAAAATATTTAAAAATTAAAATAAAGGAAACAAATTTTAAAAAAATAACCTTATTCTAATTCAATTATAATCATTTCAAAAGAAATTACAAAAATGAAAACAAAACATTGATTTGAAAAGGATAACCCAAAATAAATGTCAAATTATGTTTCTATTCATTATATAATTGATAATTATTTTTTTTTAAAATATATTAATAAATAAATATTATGACATAACAATAAGAAAAATATATTAATGGTGAGATAAATATTCGTATTAATAAGGATCTGAAATGAGGTATATGATTTCATATATCCTATAAAAAATAAAAATGTAACTTAATTTTGTAAATGTAATGTGACATATACTATAAATGTGATTAGTTGATATTTTTAATTTTTACTAATTAAATTCAATATAAATTTAAGTCTTCTTTCCCATAAAATATCATTTTAGAATGTTCTATATTAGTGTACAGTCTGACTAAAGATGATGTAGAAAGTAACATTAAGAAATTAATAATATTTTTTGGATGAAATAGTTATAGTACCTGATGGGGGTTGTGTTGAAAAATTCCCAGATGAATTGTGTGTATATATATATATTCAACTATAGAATGTAAAAAAATTGTGGATAACTCTAAAACCCCTATATTATTCTTATATTTTTCAAAATGAATTATAAAAATTATTCCACTATAATAAAATCACAAAATCAATACAATAAAGAAATTTTCAGGATGATCATTTAATTTTATATTTTCAATACTAAATTTTCCAAATCCATAAATCATTTTAACTTCAAAATAGCAACTCAAAATCAAAGAAAACTACATTTATTTATCTTACAAATGCTAATTTTAAAAATTAAACATTCCTTACAAGATGTAAGTAGATTAATATTAATATTAAACATATTAAAATGTCATGAAAATTTATTATAATATTTATAAGAAACCCATTAATTAAAAATCATTCTTTATATATGTCATTAATGAAATAATTATTCATGAAAATTAAACATTCTTTGTTTTTCCAAAATCCCATTAAATAATCCTTCTATCAAATGGACCAACTAGTAAACAGAATTTAGACAACTATTTGTAAGTAAATCAATAAGACTTATAACCCCATTTCATCAAATAATCATTTATGAAAAACAGAAGCCCAAAACTAAAATTTATTAAATAAAATAGTCCTTTTATGTGTGAAAAAAATCAAAACATTGATTCAAAATAATAGAGAACTGTTGAGGAGAAGTAGTTGTAGAGGAAGAATAAAAATGGGATATTGATGGCGGTGGTGGAGATAGTGATAGTGATTATGCTAACAATGGTAGGAGCCTTGAGTGATGGTGTAGATAAGAATATCCCCAATTAAGAACAATGAGAGTTAATAATCATGAATATAGTCATAGGAGATGAGTAGTAGGGTTATCTATGGTTTAGAACACCACTATAAGAAAAAAATCATAACCCAAACAAGTAATTAATGAGTGAGGTTGAAGATAAAATAACTGGTTGGGTTTTTTTATTAGATTAGGGAGACCTTTGTCAGCACTTACAAAAAACATTTGAAAAATATTCCTTTTATTAGCACTAAATTAATAAGAGTTGATAATGATAATGCTATACCAACATTAAAAAACTGATTATAAAATACATCTTTATGAGCCCTAAAGGATTAGCATTGATAATTATAACTTTTATCACTGCTTTTTTATCATTTATAATTCACCATCTTTATTAGTGCTAAAGAATTGATAATAAAAGGCATGCCAATCCGTTATAAAACTGGAGCACTACTAAAGGATTTAAAATAATAATTGTAAATAGTTTTTAAATATATTTATATTATATATATATATTATAATTTTATACATAGTTTAATATAATGTTATTTATGTACAATTATGTAAATTATTTATTTAATAATGTAATATTTTTTATTTATAGTTATACATATAATTTCAAAAGATTTTGCAAATATACATTTCGTAATATATTTATTGGTAAAAATATTTTTAATCTATTTTTAATTAATTATTTATAATTATATATATATTTACATCAATATATATATATATAGATATTATATTATAAATATGTCCAATATATTAATATATTTATTATAATTTTAAAATTGTAAATATATTTATTTCAATATATATATTTTACCAATTAATTAAATAATTATTAAATATATATAAATATAAATATATTAAATATATAATTATTTATTTTTAAATATATTAATACTATGTTAAAAAAAAATATTCATATAATTATATAAATATATACAAGAAATAAATACAAATCCATTTATAAATATATTAACTGAATTCATTATTTCAATTAGTTTTTTATAATTTCATATATATATATATATTAATTTATTTATAATTATACAAGTAATTATTTTAAAAATAATATTTATTTATTTATAATTATAAGTATATAAATTTATAAATAGAGTAAATATTGATTTATATATATTTACTTAAAAAAATATTTTAAACAATATTAATGAATATATAATCTTAAATGAATCTGTTTTATTTAGAGTGAGATAAAAAAAATTAAAAATTGTACACTTTGAAAATATTGATAAAATATATAGGATTTATTAATTAAATATAAATTAATAAATAATCTAGATATCTTTTGAAGTAATGATAAATAAAAAGTTCAAATATTAAATCATAAGAAACAAATAAATATAAGTAAATAATATCAGATTGTTAAATTCAGTAAAATATTTAAAATAATATATAAAAAATATTGAAAATGAATAAATACAACCTAATTGTCAAAATATTAAAAATAAATTAACAAAATATACTAATTAAAATCATAATATATTAAATGTATCATGTTAGAATTAAATTATAAAATTAATACTAAAATAAAAAGAAATTACATAAATATTAAGTGTATGTGCTTTTATATAATGTATTATTAATTTCATTAACATTCATATGTGTGTGTGGAATATAAAAATTCATTAAATAGCTATACGTATGTGAAATCAATGTAACACACATTTGAAATATTTTAAATTTAAAGATAAAATGAAAGTTAATTATGTCCCTTACATGATGTGGTTAGTATGTTTTTTTAATATATTATTTTTTATTTATATCCCATTTTCACTAAATATTTATCTTATTTATTGTAATAAAAGAATATTTCATATTTTATTAATTATAGTTTTGATAATATTATATACATTGATATATATTGAATTATATGTGATTATATTTTTATATTGAATGCACTAATTAATACACATGTATAAAAACCCTTAAAAATGAATAAGACATTATATTATTTTTATTATTGCATTCTATTATTGTCCTATATTTATATTTAATATATATTATTTATGAAAAACATATAATTAATATATATATATATATATAATAATAATTTTTTGATATTATTAGTAACATTTAAATTAATAAATTCTTTAATAATTTTGAAATTTATTCATTTTTATTTCTTTAGATTAAAAATTAAAAATTAAAAATTAAAAATTTTATATTTTTATATTTAATGTACACTAATTTTTATTATTGATAATAAATATATATATATATATACTAAATTTATTGATTTTTAACAATAATTATATACGTAATAAAATGTATTATATTTTTCTTAATTTTATCATTATTAATTTTTAGTTGTCTAATTATGTAATTTCATTCATTTTACATATTTATGTATTTGATATATACAAATTATATATATTTAAAAATTAAATATAAGTATAGTAAATTTAATCATTTTTATGAACATTTAATTAAATTAAAAAAATGGCAATATTTTTTTTTAAATTTTCACATTTTTTATTATTTATTTATTATCAATATCATTTTATTTGGGAACATTATCAGCATTAAAAAGTGATAATAAATGATACCCTTTATCAGTAAAAAATGTGAAGATAATTGGTAGCATTTATGAGTGCTAAAAATAAAATAGAGATAAAGAGTACCTTTTCAGTGCTAAAGAAGACTGTTGATAAATATTTCCCTTTATCAATGTTTTTATAAATGATAAACGACAAATTTATCAATGATTTTTTATAGAACTAATGAATTCAAGTGTTTTTTAAAGTACATTTTGTAGTATTAGTTGGACCGGGTTCCTTAGACTCAACAACATTATACCTCTAATAAACATTTAATAGAAAATCAAGATTATAACAAATTATATTATGACATGTTGAGTTTTCTACAGTGTAACATTAGTGTTGTTATTCATTTGTGGAACTGTCACATATAAATTTCATTACTTCTTCCCACTTTGATGAGAATATTGAATTGCAAAGAATTTATTCCAAAATACATATGTTCTATTGTCGTGTTGAATTTATCTGACTTGATACTATTAATACAGTCTTTCAAGGGTATGGGACTCATAAATCATTGAGACTTATTCTCATAAAATTAGCACATGGAATCAATTGGATATGATATTATAAAAAACTTCTCAATATGTATTAGAAAATATTTATCTATCATTATACTTTCGTATCTGAAAATATGTGTATTAGTTCTTTGACATTATGTTATTTTTAATGTGTATCAAAAATCGCCTAATTGATATATTGAATAAAACCATAATTATATATTTTCATAGAAATTTTAGGTATATTGCGTGGATTGTATGTGATATATAATTAATGAATAAGTTATGAAATTATTTTCCCTTTAAACATTAATGGAAGTAGATATCTCAGGGCATTTGATATTAATGGAACATTCTGATTAAGTATGTTTCCATTATAGTCTAATCAATGAGTACATTTTAAAAATTCAATGAATGATATATCTAGAATATATGTTTAAAACAAAATACATGAATCCAACTTAATGAGAAAACGAGATAAGGAGATAGTAAAAAACTGTGATAGTTTTTAGAAGGTGGTGGACATTGGGACATTAATGTCATTTTCAAGAGGTATTATGTAGTGTATTCTTGTTATAGATCATGTAACTTATGAATGTTCAACTAATAACACTTTGATATAGGCTTAAAGGGTTACACACTAAGGGTATCCAAAAACTCATTAGTATTATACTGTGGATAAAATATTAGAATAAATATTTTTGATAAGTATAAAAAATAATAAATATCCATGTTATGTTGATCACATATATTTAATAAACAATTATTTGAAAGAAATATTTATTTTATTTTTAGATTAAATAAATATTTATTCCCATGTATATGAATGTTATAATAATTTATTTATTGAGTGAATAATAAAAATATTTTTATTTATTTCATAAAATACTTTTTACTCGTGGTCTAATAGATATTTGTATATAAGTGGTCAAAATTATAATGAGTTTCAAAAGAAATTATTATAGCCCAATTCACAAACTGATGTGATGAGTATGCCACAATAGTATGAATGGAGTTTGGTAAAGAACGTAGAAAATTATTACTCATAGATGAAATTAAACATTAAGGATAATGTAACTCTTAATAAGATAATGGTGAATAGGGAAAAGTATACCATCCAGGAAAGACAACGATTATTCTATTATGGTCATAGAGGCCACATTATGGATTATTGTAAAATATCTAAGAAAAATAAAAATGATTAGAGAAGTCTAAAATAACTGATGGTAAATTTTTTAGAAATGTATAGCTGGGTTATCATGGTTTTTAACACTACAAGTGAGGAGTATGAGAATCTACTCATGAAGGAAAAAAAGTGTGAATGTGTGTGTGGAAGGTATAAGAAGGTAGGTCTTATTGTTATTAAATACATGAATATCCCATTTATGAAATTTTATATTAGTGGAAAAGAACATATAAATATGATTTATAAGAAATAAACTATAAAATAAACCACATAGAAAAATAAGATGGAATATGTAATGAGGTAATTCTTTGTTATATAGATAAAATTGTTGGAATATTCCAGGATGTTGGAAATAGTAGAAAAGAATCAAACTATATTAGGTTCTATTTTTTTATTCCTATCCTAACTAATAAAACTACTGAAAACCAAAATACTAAACATGTTGGTGCTACAAATAAAAGTTTCACTGGGGTGAGATCAATATGATAACCCCACTCTTTATATTAAAGAATAATAAAATTACACCATCCTTATTCCAAAATGTATGTTTATATATTAATGAACAAAGAATAAATTTATTCAATATCAAAGGGGGAGATAGGTTACATTTTCATTGATAAAAACATGAAAAATATTTTGATCATCGTGTATTTATATACATAACAAATCATTATGAGGATGTTCTGAGTGAACCCATTAAGGGGGAGAAAAAAAATTGTCTACTATGTTATATTTCATTATGAAAATAAAAATTTAATGATATTACTAAATTGATGAAGTTCTAGGTAATATCAACCACACATTTAACACCAATCACTTGATGATAAAGGTTGTTAATGATTGAGTACTGGTTTATATGATAAAGGGGGAGTCTTTTATCTTCCTCTAGAAATTACATATTTAATTTTGGAATAATCATTATAGGTTATGTATTCATTGAAAATTTTATGAATATCCATAGAATTATTAAATTTTATAATGTAATCACATGTGAGTTTGTTTTGGACACATGGAATTTATATGTTTTTATATCTCATTTTCTACAATGGGTTTCCCATGTAGACTTATAGAGATTAGATGATTCTTCATTAACAAGAGTTACATTTGGTTCCGTCCTTTTCTCAACATGTATAATAGGATGAAATAAATACCCAATATTAGATGAGAATATATGAATATGGAACCCCTTTTCTAATAGGGGTAATAATGAACAATAGAATGACGTTTTTCCCTTACATGACCACTATATAAGATTTTCAATAAGGGGAGATTAATAGTCACACACAATGAAACAATGATCTAGATGAATTGATATTAAAACAAATGGGGAAGATTGAGGTGCCTATGTGTTGGTTTTTAATTTTTTTTAAGGATGTCTATATATGTTGGTGTGTGAATGAGAAGCTTCCATTGTATATGGAGATATAGAAAAGAATGAGATAGAGTTTTTTGGTAAATATTCTATGGAAAAAGAATCATATAACCCTAATATATAATAATTGTTTTACTATTATTCATTTCACCAAAGATAATATGATAATGGAAATTATTGATAAAACTATGTTTTTAATAGTATTTTTTTCCATCCATTGATTTTTGTAAATAATTCTTATTTGAGATGGATTATGTAATATGAATTTATTTCAACTACTACAATATATTTATCATTCATTATTAAAGATTAATTGAGGTGAAGACCTCAAAAATATTTATTTTCATTATGTATTTTTAAAATAATGGTTTTATAATTATAAATTGATATTTTTTGAAATTCTTTTTATAAATGTAATCTAAAATATATGAATACCCAAAATCTGCCAAGCCATGCCCACTCAATTTCACTTATTAGAGAAGGCTCAACCACATAATAGATATCCTTGATAGGATAGACTGAGGATAGTGGGAGAATAATTTTAATACAGATTCTACATATATTGTAATGAGTGGACATAGAGTGCATAGGGAGTGGTGAAGGTTCCACACTGTTGGGAAGAACACTTGCAGTGTGTAAGGGGGATGCCGATGTTGTATTGGTTACTCACATTTTTTGGACCGTTTTATAGATGTATATGTATATGGGATAACACAATACAAGAGGGGGGTGGGGGGTGAATTTTACATTTAGAAAAATTGAATTTATAAACTTAATATGAAATTAGTTTAAGAGGTCTTAAACTAATACAATTCACAACCAATACAAATGACCAGACATGTCTTGGATCTGATGGATCTGATATAATGGTATTCCATAAGTAATCAAAAACAATTTTATTTGAATTGAATACAATGATCCAATTAATACAAATCTAAATGATTCTACCATACAACGTATAGAATCATATAATACAATTTTTAATGATTGTATCATAATTGAAGCAATTGCAAAAGAAATGAATATAAATTGAAAGAGGAGACAATACAATTCTATTTCTATAAAAATAATAATGGAAGATAAAATGTAATACAAATTTGTTTTTCCCAATGAGTAGGTTATCATTTCACCTAGGATAAAAGGTACGTCTTACCACCACCCAAGTAAGCCCTTGACATGATGATCAACACTTCAATCTTCCTATCCTGAGAAACCCTCGATTAAAAAGGTAATTAACACCTCCATATTTCAAGTACTTGAAATCCCTAGAGACGATGATGGGAATCACGTATTTCTATCCCAGGAATCCCTCAATCATTATCACAATGACTAGATTCAAAAATAAAAACAAATCACTTATTGAAATTCATCAACTAGTAACAAGCTTTTCATGTCTTGTATCTTCATGGATTTCACACGATGTAAGAGAGAAGTCATAACATATATCTCTCAAACTTGTAAGATCCAAAAGTTATTCACTTTCACTTGAAATAATTCCTATTTATAGGACTCAAGTTCCAAAGGCCATATTTCTTCCAATGGTCACATTTGTTTTTTTGCTAAATTGAGATGGGCTTTGAAACATGGCATCTCAACTGTCAAAACAAAAAAGAAAGCACAACATCATTTTTATTGGTATATAACAAACTCAACGACATCATTTTATTATAAAAAATTACTTACAAATGTATTAAATAATGAGTAAGATGAAATATAATGACAAGAATTCATGCAGTATTATAGTAATCCATGAGATCAATCCATTACATGTGTACGATACATAACTTGATTATGTTGTATATAGTGATTATGAATAAAATCATGGTTACGATACATAACATGGTTATGATACTTTAGATGGATAAAATTTATATTGTCGTTATGAATCATATTGTGGATATGCTTCATAATATGGCTATTGTGAAAAATGTGATTATTATGCATATAGTTACGACATATAATATTAATACGATACATGACATGATTATGTTTTATAGGTTTATGATACATAATATGAATATTATACATGACCTAGTCATGAGGTATGTGGTTTTGATGCAATACTTATCCTAGTTACGATACTTGATTACGATGCATAATATTAATACGATGTATAACCTGGTTGCGATGTATATTGTTGTTATGATACAAAACATGGTTATAATGCATGTTGTTATGATTCATGTGATTTCTATTTTAAAACTACAGTATATGATTACCATAAAAGACTATACATGTGATTATGATATATGTGATTGTGATTGTAAAACAACATCATTTCATAATGATGTGGAACAACAATATATGTGGTTATGATGGGAAACAAAATATGTGATTACGATTGTAAAAAAACAATATATGTGACTACATATAGAATAAAAAATACATGAAAATGATAAGTAATTTGTGATTTCCAAAATAATAACATCAATAAAAAAGTCCAAACATGTTTTGGCTAAACAATCTCCCCCTTTTTTGGAAAGAAAATAAATAAAATAAACAATAATGACTTCTCCCCTAAAGTTAAGTAACTCTTCTGAATGTAATTGTACATATGACTAATTCCACCCTAGGTTTAAACAAATATCTAGGGATCATATTCTCTTTTCTTTTTCATGTTATTTCTCCTCTTTAATAAGGTATTTATCAATTTATTCTTTTTCAAACTATTCTCTCCATTGTGATATTCAAAAAGAATAATGGAAAACATTCATTTCATATAAATGGTTATAGAAATAGAGTACTAAAAAATATACATTATAATGAATGAAATAAGTTTATATTCCAACAACAGTTCAAAAAATAATTCTTTCCCCTCTTGTATTTCCAGGAGATTGAACATTGAAAGGTACATTTTCTTGAACTATTTTCTATCCTCCATTTGTTTCTCAATATCTTCTTACTATGCATTCACCATCATAACTTGTTCCACAATTAACCTTTCCTCCATTCATTGTCTACATTCCGGACATCGATTGATTTCTTCCACACCGTTAAGACTTAATTCCTGATTATTCAAATCATGAAGTCTAATTTTGTAAGCCTTCTCATAGACAAATTGTCTATTTGATAGAAAAAACCTCATTATGCTGATTCTCCAATTATTTCTATAGACGATCATGCTCTTTAGATTTTATTCCTATTGAGGTAACCAGTCAATGAAAGACCTCATGTTTTTCATTCAAACCAGCAACCAAATTTTGATAGATGGAATTGATATTGATTACCTAGTTAAAAAATTAATCTTTCTTGTCCAAATGATTCTTGAGACTAACATCAATGATTTAGGACCACATGAAAACTTTATTAAAATCCTTGTAGTTATTAGTAGCATGTTCTGTGAAAAAATTTAAATTGGATTCAAGATGCATAAATATGTCCATCAAAATATTGACGAAGTATGTTCTTCCATTATGTCTATTTTAATGTATTTCTAGTATGGTGTGATTTTTTGGAATGAAGAATATCATATTTTCCAATCTGTTCAAAAAAATTTCGATGTACTGAATTCCATTCAAATTTATTATCCTTTCAATAAATGTATCTTTAGTATATTCATAAAGACAACCAAAATGGGGTTCAGTGACAATATATTGAGATAACTAATTCTGGATCCTATTGGATTATTATTTTTCTTCTTTATCGTTAATCTAAATGAATTTCTTATAATAACTCCTCTGAGAAAATTCCTTTTATGGAAGAGGATCCGAATATGGAATTTTAGAGAATACAAATTATGATGAATCTAATGAATGATTTCCTTTATTTTCACCTTCATTCTCGTCCACTTATTTCTCTTCATGAACATGTTATTATTCCACCTGTTATTATTCTTCTTGTTCTTATTCTTCTTGAATGGGAATCTATGTAGTCGATTGTTCAGATGCCTATTTCTCTTCGCATTACTCTGCTGGATCCGATGGGTGGATCCCTTTTTACAATGTTAGTTTTGACTTACTTAGCTATATTGATAAGATGATCAATGTTAATAACTTGTATCATTATATTATTAATTATCTTCTTTCATTATTCTAATTTAAATGTTTCTTTTGATCTTATTTTTAGAGACATAGATTCAACTAGATAAAATACTGAGCATCCCATTATTTCCTTTCTTAATTTTCCTTCCTCTACTAGGCTCTAACCTCATCTGATACAACCTTCTATTTCTTTGAACTTCTGGGGTTTGTAGTCTTAACACACATTCATTTACATGAAGTTGATTTTTAGGTCTTAACATGTTTTCTACTACCTTCTTCAACTTCCTTTCAATTATCACTTTTGATATCCTTATATAACTTTTTTGATTCATCACTGAATTGTAACATAAGTCACCTTATTGCATCCTTACTTATAAAATTCTCCTTGAAATATTTCATATTTGAATTGATTGAGACATTGCACAAATAGAATAATTCATTCCCAAACATACTGAGAATGGTGGGAAACATGACCAGATGAGACTAAATGGAAACGGATTTGAACTTCTTAATTTTCAAGAAAATGAATATCATAAAATTTTACTTCCTCATATTTACTAAATAATCAGGCACATATACATATAAAATTTCAAATATTCATTTTTACCCTTTCTTGGTACTAAAAACACATTCATATAGAGGGTTATGAGTTGATTATCTCATGATAAATTACTTACAATTATTTTGTCCTCTTTAATCTCAAAAAGATATTATTCACCTATGCTATTATAAAAAGTCCCATCGGGTTCTTATAAATTGTGGGAAGGACATAGGGAAACACTCTTAGATATAACACTGAGGAAAGTATATTCCTATTTTATTGATGTTGTATAATTCTTATCATACATCATAAATGAAATATTGAGGCCATTTTCTATCTATATTGTTTTAAAAAAAAATTCATCACCTCATCATGATACGCATAATATTGGTCTGAATTTGGCCTTTCAAAAAATGGATTCCCAGCATTGGAAACATATTATCCTTCCCAATGATGAATCAAAAGTCTTGTAAAAGTATTAGAGACTAAAATTTCACCACAAAAGGTCATGGAAGTGAAATCGTTTGGAGAAATTTCCAATGGAGATGAAGTTGTTTACCCGGACAAGAAATATTTTCTCCAGAACAAATGTTTTTTCTAGTTATGAAAACTAGGTAGATATCTGGTTATGAAAAAATAGATAAAAAGGATTAGGAACCACTCTGGGTATTTATAGAACATCAGGAATTATTAGAAAATTAGTGGAGTTCAATGTGGGATAGGTTGGAAGGGGTTCATTTAAAAGAAATTTATGGCCATGATTAGATCCAGAATACCCAATGGTCAAGAATGACATTGAAATCATGAGTATTTCTTTAAAATAAATTCATATTTAGAAAGAATACAATTAGAAGATAAAAGATTGAATTGAAAAATAACTATTTGAAATATAATTAACAAAATAAGGTTTTATAAGTTGTACCTGTAGGAGTATCCAGAAAAATTTATTGGTTTTAGTATATTTTTCATATGATAATAATATTAAAAATACTGAAATGTAAATGAGACCGAATAAAATTCTAAAATAGAAAAAAAAATTGATACCAATATTCTAGTTATGATTGAATAATCCAATATTGATAATCCAGTTCTGATTGAGTAATCTAATACCGATAATCTAGTTCAGATAGAATAATACAATTTCATTATGATAGTTTCGACAAGATAATTAAATATCGATAATCTAGTACCGATAACATGAAACATTGATCTGATAAAGTGTAAAACTGAACAATGAAAAACCGATTTAAGTAAAACAATTAAAATATAAAACCAATAATAGTAAAACCAATTAAAAAGGTGAAACTGATAAACAAGTGAAACCAATAAAAATGAGAAATTGATAAAAATGTGCAACCGATTAAAAATATTATACTGATTAAAGTAAGTGAAAATGATAAAAAGTTGAAACCAATAAAAAGGTGAAACTGATTAAATGGTGAAACTAATAAAATATTTATACTCCCCCTTTTAAAAGGAGTATCTAAATGTATGTAGATGGTTTAAACATTAAATATTGTTTATGATTACCTTACATTTATCATTCCTGGTTTCTGTTTAATGTATTAAAATCAATCGGAAGATAATTGTTTTGTAAAAATTTCAGCAAGTGGTTCTTATATTCAGATGAATTGTAAAATATTATATCCATTTAGTGTGTGATATCTAAGAATGTGATTCCTAATATATATGTGTTTTTCACATGAGTGATGTTCATGGTTTTTACTAAGAGAAATGGAACTTCTATTATCACATAGTATTTTTTCATTTGAAAAGTACTGGCATAGTTTGTGAGTTTGTGTTGGAACCACAACACTTGAGCACAACAATTTCCAGCTGGTACATATTCAACTTTAGTAGAGGAAAGTTCTTCGAATTTTTTCTTCTTGCATGACCAAGAAACTAATGAAATTCCTAAGAAATGACATTAATCGGATGCACTTTTTCAATCCGTTATACTACCACTAAAGTCAGTATCTAAAAAACATTATAAATTAAAATCATTTCTAGAAGAATAAAAATGTCCTAAATCTATAGTTCACTTTATGTAGAAAAAACCTTATTCACTTATTTTATATGAGATTATTTTTTAATAGATTGATATTATATACATAAGCATACTAAAAATATTTTGTCTAGAAGACTAGATTTTATTTATAAAAATAATTCCTATCATACATCTAAAAGATGTTTGATCGACTTTTCTCCCATCTTCATCAAGATCAAGTGTATTTGAGGTACCCATTGGAGTGCATTTAATTTTTGTGTTGTCATATCTATAGTTTTAATGTAAATATTTGATATACTTTTTTTGGGATATATAGGTTCTGTCTGGTTTTTGAGAGATTCTAAAACCTAAAAAGAATGTTAACTCACACATCCTACTCATTTCAAACTTAGATTTCATAAGATTTGAAAATGAATCAGTTATGGAATGGTGAGTTGATTTGAATATAATATCATCATCATAGATTTTAACAATCAAATTCTTTTTGTTTTCCTTTTTTTTAAAAAGAGTTGGGTCTGAAGTACATATGCGTAATTTTTTGTAAAAGAAAACTCTTTTGTTTATCATACCAAGATCTAGGGGAATGTGTAAGGCCATATAGAGAATTGGTAAATATAAAACATGTCTTTTACTTGTTGAGTCTACAAACTATGGAGTTTGTTTTTGAAAATATTATTCTGTTACAACACCATTAAGAAAAGAACAATTTATATCCATTTTAAAATGTTTTAAGTTAAAGAATACTGCAATGGATAATAAAATTAAAACATATTCATGTCTATAAAATGGAGAATAGGTTTCTTCATAGTCTATTACCTCTTGTTGACTATAGAATTTTATAAAAATTCTCTATTTAATTATTATATTGACCTTATTTTCATCAAATATGTTTATGAAAACCTATTTACTCTATTTATAGTTGTTTCTTTAGACCATTCAACCACTGTCTAGACTGTATTATTTTAAACTTCATTTAGTACATTTTTCATTTTTTTTAATTCAATACTTATCACCTACGACCTCATTAAACAATTTAGGATCAAATTGGGATGGGGAATCATGTTGCTATGTTCCATTTCTCAAGTAATTTCAAGCCCTTATGCACGGATTTCAATCAACAATGATATTATCATTTGGATGATTCCTATGAAATAATTGACTTGGGTTTTTTAAAACATGTCCATCAACATATGGTAGAATGTATTCCAGGGTAAATGTTTCAGAAACAGTTTCATTAGTATTACCCATTTCAGAAAAGTTTTCAATGAAAAGACGGTAATCAGTTTGTGAAATCACATCTATAGATGTAGGTAGGGTTTGTTTAAAAACAACAGGATCAGTTTCATCAAATTTAACATGCATTGATTCTTTAGAAATACATGAGTTTTTGTAAAAGGCACTAAAAGCATTAGAAGTTGTGGAATAACCTTTAAATAAACCTTTATATGGTTTTCATGCGAATTTCTTTAGATTATATTTAGTATTCCATATGAATTCATTCCATCCACATACTATAACTTAAGAAACATTAGATTTTTGGCCAGTCCACAATTCATAAGGTGTATTATTAATCTAATTAAAACTTTATTTATAGTATAATATGTTGTACATAAATCTTTAACCCTAAAATTCATAGAAATTGAGTGTTCAATCAACATAATTATTTTCATTTCCTGAAGAATATTATTTCTTTTTTCAACAACACCATTTTGTTGATGGGTTCTAGGAGATAAAAAGTTGTGAGTAAAACCTTTCTTACAAAAAAAAGTTTAGAAACTGATAATTTGAAATTATCAATGCTGATCACTTTAAATAATTATCAATGGTAAGTTTTTCTAATTTTTAACATCGTCTCTTAATTATTTGAAATATAAAAAGGCTTTTGAATTCATTTTTAGAAAATTGACCCTTGTAAATCTAGGGTAGTCATCAACAAAAAGAAATACATATTATTTTTATCTAATGCTTCTTGTTTTTATAGGAATGAAAAGATCTATGTGCACTAACTATAATGCATTAGAATTTTATACTTTATTAATTGATTTAAATCTAGTTTTATGTTGCTTTCCATATTGAAAAGGTCAAATAAATTTGAAGATTCATACATGAGATCTTGTAGATCCTTAACTGGTCTTTTCATTGATTGTTTGAAAAGGATCATATGGCTACAGTGTCCTAACCTTCTCTTCTATAACCATGATTGGTCTTCCATTTCACAAAATCTAGGTAAGTCTTGTCTCCTATGGTCTTATAAGTTATGAGTGTTTATATTCTCATGCCTATGTGATAAAATAATGAATTCATCTATGGAATTGTGAACTGAAAATTAATCATTCCTAAAATTCACAAGGTAACCTTCTTAACATAGTTGACTTATGCATATAAGATTTTACATAATAATTTTAACAAATAAATCATTTTAAATTCAATATTTTCCTAATAGAATAATATTACTTAAACCAATGATCTTTCCTTGAGAATTATCTCTAATTGTCACTTTTACACCTTTCATTTCAATGATATTTTCGAAAAAAATATTTATTTCCAGTCATATGTTGAGCACAATCACTGTCCATGTACTAGATATTCGTGTTAGTGGTACACTTTTTTTGTTTTCCTGAAAATGTAAAAATTAGTTTTTTAGAACCAAAACTTTTATGGATATGAAAATGATAGAAAAATTAACTTTAGGAATCCAACTTTGGATGACAATGTAAGAATTATAAAATCATAATGAATGGGTTTTATTAAGAGTACAATTTCATTCCCAATGTCCACCACATTGATAAGTGGTGCAAAATGGATCACTTTGGGGAACAAAATAGTTATGACTAAAAATCAGTTTTGAATGAGTATAAAATATTCTTGAAATATTCCTTAGAGGTCAAATTTGAGAATACATTTAATCAAATTATTTCCCTCTAGTAGGGAAATCGGTAAAAAGTCTCATAAGAGAAAATATTTCAGATTTTATTCTAGTGATTAAATTATCATTCTCACAAGAATTTTTTTCGGAATATTTTTTTTATTCAAAAATATTTTTCTGTAAAAACTGTTGTTCAAAGCCCATTAAATGTTTATCATTATTATAATTTACATCCATAAGGTTTTTTGAAATATTTTAAAAATAAATAGTTTATTGATCAATATCTTTTGAATGATCTGATATTTCTTTTGTAATGACATATATAATAGAATTTTCCTTATCGTGATTTTTCTTGAGTTTGGAATTCACATTCTCATGTAATTTTTAAAATTTGCATACTTCTTCTAATAAAGGTTATTTTTCCTCTACTAAGGAAGATTATTCATTCGAGGAGTAAGAATATTTCTCATCAGGGTAATTGTTATTTAAAGATACATTTTCAAGAGACTCTGCATTGTATACCACAACCATGGACAATGATATATAATAGGTTGTTTGGAGATGATTCGTATATTCTTTTAACCATTTGATTCATATTTTAATGATTAGTCTAATGAATCAACACCAATTACACTCCATGTGTCATTTTACATCAAAAAATTCTTATTCTTATAATTTTAATGTGTATCTTGGTTTCTTTCGGAATGTTTTCCTTCATATCTTTTCTTTTAGGTAAAGAACAATCCGGTGTAATATTACATTCCCTTTTACATTCATAACAAGTTACTTATAAGTTTTTATTGTCCATTATATCTTTATTTTGGAATCTATAATAAAAATAATTCATTCTAACAATAATTTCATTCTTCGAGAAAGATTGGTAGTTCATTATCTGAATAATCGCATTCACTGGATTCTGATATCATAATATCTTTCTTTGGATTGGATATTGTTACCCTTTCCGATGTCTTGAAATTAGATATTGTAGTAAATGATACACATCCTTTACCATTCTACTTCATATTAAAATCTAAATCTCCATTCATTATTTTTTCATGTTGTAAGATAGTACAAAATAATTCATCAAGATTGATTTGAGTAACTTTCCTATTTTCATCAATAGCTTCCCTTTTTGATTCACACTCATTAAGAATTATATCAATTTTCTTTTCCATAATAACTTCATCATCAATACCCTTTTCACCATTGGATTATAAACTTTTGATGATTTTCATATATCTTTGTATCACCTTGCACACCAGTTCTCCATATGGAAACACAAAACCATGATATTCATATCGGAGCATTGATCTTCTTGTGTCAAAAACATTAAATGTACCACAACTTATGGCTTAAAATTTCTTCTAGATAAAGTTGGATTATTCATATAAAGACCTCCAACTCTATATATTCATGGTAATAGATCATAAAAAAGTATTGCATAAGTTTTAATTCAGTTGATATTCTCATTTCTCTTGATTGGTGAAGGTTCTGATATCCTTGTCTAGAATTTTGTAGTCTCTAGTGAGCATCACAAAATTATATAATCTAATATTAATGAAAAAGGTCATCATTTGATCTCCACAATTCTCAAAATCATACATGGAAAAATAGTCTGTCTATTTGGTTCATATTATCAATTGATCCAAATTCATTCTTGTCAACTTCTAAAACAATACCTTCACACTCCACATGTTAGTTTAGTAAGTAAATATAAACAAAATATTTGATAAATAAATATAATTTTAATACTAAAAGAAATAAATAATGTAATACTAATTAGTGGAAACCTACCATGATACCAACTGTTGGATCGAAATATGGATGTATATGTATATGGGATGGCATAATACAAGAGGGGGTAAATTGTAGGTTTTAAAACACTATATTTAAACAAATAATAATTAACATAGTTTAAGAGGTATTAAATTAGTAAAATTCCAAACCCATACAAATGACCATATGGGTCTTGGATTTCATGGATGTAATATGATGTAATAACAAAAGTAATTGAAAACAATTTTATTTTAATATAATAGAATGATCACAATAATAGAAATGTAAATGATTCAACCATACATCATATAGAATCTATTAATACAATATGCAATGAATGTATTGTATTTTAATGAATAGTAATACAAATTAATATGAATAGAAAGTGGAAACAATACAATTCCCATTTTATTACTAATATCATCGAAAAATTAAATGTAACACAATTATTTTATCCCAAAGAGTATAGTATTCATCACCTAGGATAAATGGTCCGTCTTACCACCACCTGGGCAATCCGTTAAAACGATGATCTATATGTCTATCTTCATATCCCTAGAATCCCTTGATTAAGAAAGCAATCATAACCTCTATCTTTCAAATTCTAGAAATCCCTCGACACAAAGAGTGGGAGCACTTTTCCCTATCCCTAGAATCCCTCTATCGTTATCACTATGATCGGAAACACAAATAGAAATAAAGAACTTATTGAAATACAAAAACTAGGAACAGGTCATCCACATATCGTAGCACCAAGGAATTCACATGAAGAAAGAGGGACATTACAACATCTACCTCTAAAACATCTAGGATTTTAAAGTAATTCACTGTCTTCGAATGGCCTTCAATTTTTAAGCCTCAGGTTCCAGCGGTCATATATCCTCCAATTGTCATATTTCACGACAAAATTCTGAGGGACATGGACAAATGGCATTACAAAGGCCAAACAAAATAGAATGAATGACATCATTTTGATTGGTATATAACAAACCCAAAAACATCATTTTTGTTAGAAAATAAATAAGTACAAAAGTATGAAAGAATGAGTAAGTTGAAATATACTGACAAGTATGTATGTTGTATTCTAGTAAGAAATGAGTTCAATGAATTAGATGAGTATGATTCATAACTGGATTATAATGTACACTATGATTAGGAGTCACATTGGGGTTATGATACAAAACACAATTATGATTCTTGACATTGATAAAATTCATATCGTGGTTACAATTCATATATTGGTTATGATTCATAGCATGGTTACAGAGCACAATGTGATTACGATGTATAACCTAGTTACGATGCATATGGTTATGATTCATAATAAGAATCTGATACCTGTCCTAGTTACAATGAATATGGTTACGATTCTTAATATAAATACAATACATTACCTGGTTATGATGAATTTGTTTACGATAAAATACATAACCAAATTACATTGACTGATTACGATGTATAATATGAATATAATGCATAACCTTATTATGATGTATATTGTGGTTAAGATACATAACCATGTTACTATCCATGTAGTTACGATAATGTGGTTAAGATGGTAAAACCGTTGTATATGATTGCGATAAGAGAACTACATATGTGATTACGATATATGTGATTATGATTGTAAAACAACCTTAGTTGATTACGATGTGGAATAAAATCATGTTTGGTTAAAATGGAAATCAAAATCTATGATTATGATATAAATAAAAAATATATGTGATTATGAAGATAATATGGCTTATATGAAAATAAAAATTAATTTTTGATTTCCAAAACTAAAAATATCAATGGGAAAGTCCAAACATGTTTTTACTCAACAAAATCTAGTGTCTAAGGGAACAATGTTGTATATTATGTATTTTAAGACTATGAAAATCTGATATATCGGACATTGTATCATGATACACTATAAATCCATTATATGACATACCTGTATAACACAATTTTTTTATCAATCAAACATGAACGGGTTGATCAATATTTCTTCATCTTCATCATCATCAAGATAGTGGTTTCATCTTCATGTAATGAATCAATATTTTTATTTTTCAGTATGGAGATAAATTCATTGAACAACATTAGGGAATTTATGTGTAATCTCCCCATGGATCTTCTATGCACATGCTATACTGCGATCAAAATGATTAAATATTAATAACACAATGATCATCATTTCATGGGAGGATGTTCTTTGAAAAATGTTGTCTAATAAGGAATGTGAATGTAAAATGTGAGTCAGCATGAAACATCCACATGTTGAAAGGTGAACGTTCTATTAGTGTAATTCATGATACATTGAGCTCCTTATAGACCCGTCACGAGTGTATATTTTCCACATCCATAGGGAATAGCATAAATATTCTTTTTAATGAGTAGTCTTTATGTATTTTTAATGAGAAAATCATAGGGCATCCTTGAAGAATGAAATTACATATGTTATGACATTTACTGTGTTTGAGAGTTGTTTGTGGAGCTTTTGTGTGGTATAGGATTCAACAATGTAACATTTTTGGAGCTCCAAGTGACATTGAACCTTCATTTTAATTGTAATGGATAGATTGAGATAAAAATAGCAGTATATACATGTTGTTCCACTTGCATGTAATCAGTTATTATGTAGATAAACATATTAAAACATTCTTTTCAATAATGTTTCTTTATAGGATTATGATTCATGCATATCCCATTCATAAACTCATTACATTATGCCAGAATTATGAGTCATGGATAGGGTTCGTACATGAGAGGTTTTATGAAAGGGATATTTCATGGAATTAATATATAACATGTTTTGAGGAGAAATTCTATTTAGTATTTCTTGATGAATCTTGTACTACTTATTGGTAGTTAATATAACATAAAATATTTCTTTTTCAACGAAATAGTGATTCTATGTGATACCCATGACAATAAATATGGTCAAGATGTACCTTTAAAATATTTATTGAAAGGATAATGTTTCCATGATTAAAATATATACAGTGTGGAGAATTATTGCTGCTTTCTAGAACATTGTCAATAGCTGTTAACCACACGAAGAAAGATGAACAATGTAAAATTCATTAAATACATGACCTGATTGATGAATTAATGTGAAAGACATGAATCTTTGCATTAATAAATTAGGATGGATATCTAGTTTTTTATGGAATTTATATATGATTATGACTTAATAATGGTCTTCAAGAAAAAATATATCACGCGAATGTGGCATAGGATGAGATCAAAATGTGGATTAATTACTCATATTGTAAATTAGAATGAATTATACTCCTCGTGCATTCATGAGTAATATACATAATATTAATTTAATAATGATTTGGAAGTATTTCTCAAGATTTAATGAGATTTAATTAATATAGTTAGCATGGTATTTTTATCATTACACACGAAGAATAAATATTTTAAATTATTGAGATTCAATTAGATTTATTTAGTCAACAATAAATTGGTTTTAAAATGAGATTATACTTTTCCTAGAAATTCATGGTATTTTACATAATTATAGTCAACTAAATATTCATGAAATTTTAATGAATATTAATATGTGAACGAAATGAGAATTAAAAGAAAAAACATATTACTAGAGCCCCAAAAAATGAAACCCCACTTTTATTTTATTTAATTAATGGAGAATCTAATTAATTTTGGAAAAACCTATATGTGTAAGAAGACATACTTCAAGGGATGAATTTTATGATTTCATGTGTTTTAATGTTTGAGATTATGACCAATGCAACATCTATAATAGTAAGGTCCAAAAGGAGAAAACATCACCATAAGAAGGAGGATGCATGTATATGGTAAATATTAAGGAAAACTATCTATATAAATAGAATTTATATTAAAAAACTTGTTTATGGATGAGTTTTGAATATCCATTAAGTACTATTGGGGTGATGTATAAAGATCTCATCTGGTGGTGAAAAGAGGAATATTTTTAGGAGATAACACCAACTTATTGGATTCTAGTATAAAGATCAACTCTGGTGGTTGCTGTTGTGATCACTTGTGGACCATATATTTCATGATATTATCATATGGGTGTTATGAGATATTACTCATAAATTTTTTATGGTATAACATGTGAATTTAATTCCAATGATTTAGAGTGGAAAATCAATGTATTATAATATCACTTGAACTAGGAATGGAGTAAGATATCAAGGACCATGTATGAACATCAATATATCTAGTTCCTTATATATTCTACATATTCAATTATCATTGAGAGGTGAGAATATGATTATATTAATAATTATATAACCGTATTGGTTTATTAAAAAATCACAAAAAGATATTGGATCTGTTATTCACCCCTCCCACTCTCTCTGATCACAGCTGATATAAGCTCTATAAAAATGATATTTTTTTTAATAAATTTATTTAAAATCCCTATCTCACATAAAATAAATAAATTGACTAAATAAAAAAGAATTTTTTTTTCTTATAATATTATAAAGGATCAAACCCAAAAAATATGGTTTCTATACCCACCCCAACCTCAATGTATTTCAACCCCAAAATCAAATCATACCTAATGAGGTGAGGGTACTGATCTGACCTTATATTATTTAATACCCTTAATCTATCTTAATGGTTCTTATATAGCCAACGAAAACCCACAAATGGAATATTATACAAATTAAGATTCATCTATTTTTTAGACACGAACACCATAAGGTACTCAAAGAAGGTGTATCCATCCTCGATGTTCATATAACAGACATCAATTCCATATTATAGGTCATACACATATATAATATTCTTTAAAAAAATTAGATTAATTTTCTACTTGGTTCAAATGTAGGGGAAAACTTGTTAGAATCAACCTCTCCCACCCTTTATAGGATCTGAAATACACCAATGACTTTAGGGAAACTCTCTTCCCATACCAAGAATATGCAATAAATGTCATGAGTAGACCTTCAAGAAGAAATGATCTCCCTACTAAATTTATATTTAATCCATCATAATTATTGTTATACTTATTATGTATTTAATAAACCCACATCATCTCTTAAATTATCTACCACTTTCTATCATCAGAACCATTAGCTACAACTGCATCAAAGATGAATCTCCTACTTCTGTCATGTACAATAATGTCATGTCTTAGAGATGGTGCCTTAGAACCAAATACCGTTTACATAACATAACTTATATTTTAAAATAATTTAAAATAAATAAATATATTATGAAATTATGGATTTTATAATGTGTCACATTTATTTGAAAATTTCCTTCGAATACAAATCACATCGATAGGTGATTGTAGTACCTATATTTGATGAGATATTTGATGTAATATATAAAAATTATTAATTATATTTGTTCGATTTTTAGTGGAATTTATCTAATGAATCATGCTTGATTTAGGAAATTGATTATGTGGGGATCAAAAAACATTATGAAATATTCTCATGATCATTTATCTTTGTAATCACCAAGAGAAGAGATTGTGACAATTGTTCCATCATTAGGAAATCTATATGTTTTATGTGTAATTGGATATTCATATATTTGGACATGTATATTGGTATTTAAAATTTATAGTCTTGTTAATGTTACTCATAAATTACATATATATATGTGTGTGTGGAAATGAAAACTAAAATTATATACGATCAAATTGAGGTGAGATACATTTGGTGCATCATAAGTAATATATCATTGATAAATATGTCAATAATGGCTTTTTCATATAAATTTTAATAGTTATAGATATCATAGGCCCTTGGATTGGAATGATCTTTTACACTCTTTTTTCATGGTGGTTTTATCTATGAGTTTATTTTAGACTTTAAAATAAAGATATATAAATCATATAGGTTGATGATATATGTAATGGATCCTCCTTGATGGGATATTATGAAAATGGGAATATATTACACAATAATAGTTTATAGGAAGTGGATGTCATTGTGAAATTAATTCTGTTCTATACTAGCTCCTTGACATGTTGATAGATGTTGACCTAGTACATTAGGTATGTTCATGTAATACCACACAGAACGATTCTTAGAGGGTCCCATACAAATTCTATTGAAAACTATAGTAAAATTATATATTATTTTAGAATTAGAATATATCTTTTTCTCATGATATGGGAAAAATAATTATTCAGGTTATGTTGAGGTCATATATTTAATCACAACATATTCGAAAGAATATATATGTGAGTTGAATATTAAATAAAGATTTGTTCCGATGTTGGTGAATATAAAATTCTGGTTATTTATTTAGTGAATAATACATTCATATTTTTTTAAAAATAAATAAATATTATACATTTTTCAATAAATATCAATTATAATTGATTAGATGAGTTATGTGATAATATTTATTGAATTTTCTTCGTTAATTTCATTTCAATAAATATTTTCTTAGTTCTAAAAAGTGATATTTATTTATCTATGAGTATAGTTAATGTTAGAGAAATAATAATAATAACAACATTCTTATTATTAGTTGAAATGGGGATTTTCTTATAATTAAATTATTAGTTAATGAGATTTTTGAAATAACTACTTCTATAACATATGTATATAACCTAATATATGTCATCTCTATGGAAGATCTTTTTTATATACAATTTTCTCTGAAGAGAACTCCCTTAATCCTTTAAGAAAGCCTCACAATAACTCTCTCAGGAATGAATGGCAGCAATTCTCCCCTAGATCTAATTATCAGGAGAACTAGATAAAATCCTTTAAGAAAAAAAATATTCTTATTTCAATCCATGTCAAATAACAAATGAAATTGTGTTGCTCCAAGATAGCACTTATATTCTCAATGATGGTGTTATGAGGTATATAGAGCATGTGTGGATATAGCAATGGGGATTTAACGATTTAATCCTTCACCCCAATAATGATATGGAAATAGTGGTCAATAGATTTGAGAGAGATGAATGAATTTCACTAAATATGAATTCCTTCCAAAAAAAATTAATTATAAATTAAATTGAAAACTTCATCACTATGAATATTCTAGTTTTTGTTCAAGTTATAAGGAATTAATATAACAAAACCAATGTAAACACATTGTAAAAACTAACCCAATCACATCCTTTTACCCCATAACCTTAAGTTGGTATCATAGTAGTCATATATTATTTAATAATTAATATTGTTTTATCAAATTAATGTATTATTTTGAATTATTCCAATTTCATGTTTTACATTGTTAATCATAATTTTTTGATTACATGATCATTCAGAATTATTTGACCATAGAAATTCCATGAATAGAAGAAGAAATTTTAATGATATCTGATAAAGGTGCCAAATATTTTGTTTGGATGATAGAAATACATGGAATATTAATGAATAATTCACATGGATTAATTGTGGTAAACAATAAAAGGTCTCACCCTGATAATCATGAAAAAAATGTAGAATAATAAAACATGGGGTCATTGAATTTCTTATATTCACCATCCTATTGTCTAATTTGTTGATAGTTTTACATGGTATATACTTTTTTTTATAGATCATGTATCCCCATAACTTATTCCACATGGGAATCACAGAATCCATGTAGTCATTACATATGGAATGTCATTTGTAAGAAAAACATTGAGATCTAGTTGAGCTATATAAGTATATTGTGGATAAATAGAATGTAAAATCTATACACATTTAATAGTGCATAAACTCCAGCATGGATTTCACACAAAGTTCCTAAGAATATTTTTTCATTATTTGGACAATGTAGATAACATGTAGTAGGTTATACACACATTTTAACTTATATCCATTTACCTAGATTACATTCCTTGATAGGTTGTACAATTTGAATTAATTATACAGAATTAATATTTATTATATTATTAAATTTAAACCATATTTTTTCTGTATGGTATACATGAATTTTGATAGGGGTTTTCCCTGAATTACAGATAGAGTGATTTTTGGATGTTTATGTGGAAATGAATTATTAAATTACTTATTCTCTTTATTATTTAGAAACATTAAAATGTTTATGTTCATCATACATATCTTGTACTTTATGGTTATTTATATTGTTTCATGCTATGTATATTAATGGTCAATTTTGAAGTAAGAAACATTGTGATGACTATGTGGTGAAATCATGGAATTAGAGAATATGCAATATCATTAATAAATGTGTCTAATAATCGTTTTGTTAGTAAATGAATCCATTTTAAGGGTCATACAATGAATATTCACACACCATGGGAGCGAAATCTCAAATCATTAATTACACAATGGTACACACCATGTTTCCTCCTTTATATGTCAAGAAACATTTAAAAAAGAATTTAATACAGAACATAATGCTACATTATTATCCCTTATTAGAAATTTTCTTAAATATTAAATTTAAAATAAAGTAAATTAAATTAATGTTACTGCGAATGAGAATATCAATGAATTTTTGATGGAAACATAATATAAAAAATTTAAAATATTAATGAGATTATTAATTTATAAATTCTGGAATTTAATTTTTTTTTTATGAATTAATTTGAATTATTTCTAGATATTTTTAATTGTTTATTTCTCAAATGCATGGATGGTCTTAATATTGAAAATCCAAATTATGTGTTGTATTTATATTAATTTATTAATTACTGTATAGTTTTTATTGTGATAATAATTATTAAATTAAACTTAAGATATCTAAATCATCCCTTCTATATTCAGTAATATCATTCAAGTACATGATTTCCTTTAAGTAGTCCTAACCAATTATTCACCTCATCCATCCATGTGTGACCATATGTAAAGGAAGTTTCCCTTAGGTGTGAGTAGATGGGTTTAGTTAAATTAGAGGTAAATCCATCCAAGAAGATAAATAGGGGTTTGGTGGAATTTTCAAACTTGAACGAAGATCAGTTTATGTTGTCACTACCATAGGGTCATCAGTTCCTTTATCATATAATTAATTGATTAACACATAGTAAAATCTAATGATCCTTCCACATATTTCATGGATTTCAATATAGCACATGGGTAGTTATTTTTTACGAGATTCATTTTTATTGATGATAACATTATGTAATTAAATTGACAATATTTTATATTAATTTAATAAAAATGTATTTTATTTAAATTATTTTATCAATATATTATTAAATAATTATTTCAGGTCATCATAATATTAACCATAATGTAAAATTATAAAATAATGAATATTTACTCATAAGATAAAATCCCTCAGATGAAATATTTTTTCATAAAACAACATCCATTACTCATTTAAGAATGAAAACAAAATGAAAAGTGTTAGAGAGGACCATAATTATATACATCCTTTTATATATGAGTTTTTTATATAAAATTAGGTTGACTTAACTGAGTTAGTATTAATAGTAGTTTATTTATGTAGAATTGGTGTGAATTCTATGAATGTATTGGGGAAATTGAAGTCTATTATTTAAGGAATTGGGAGTCCACTGAACTGATCATATAATTATAAGTTAATTTAGTTGGAAATAATGTCTATATAAATACCATCATGTAATTTTCTAGACACTTGTATGGGTTATGATATGGGAAATATGGATCCTTATTGGCAGAATATATATGATATATGATATTTTGATTCCAATGATGAGGTATTTTAGGATTTGATAATATAGTTGGATTCTAATAATAAAAAATTAATATTTTTTATTTGGTTATAAATATTACATCTGAAAATAGACTTTTATTGAGTATAAAAAATGAAATGTAATATGACCATGAAGTTATACTTATGATCAATATTAGAAATATATATCATCCTCACGATCATGAAATTATAAGATTCATATAGTGTTTTGGGCATCATACGATGCCATGATAAAGAATTCAATGTATTGGAGTACCCTATTCTAGATAACGTTCCTCATATAGTGGGTAGTGTTCTGTAATGTAAAAGAATTCAAAATCTTGTTGAAGATACATTATATTTTCAATAACTTTTTTTATCATCCATTATCATAGATCTTTTGAATCCTTATCAGTAAATGAATCCATATAAAATTATTTCATATATCAGTGATCATTATTAGAATAATTCAAGAAAAGAGTGTTATAATAACTCCTTGAAACATTTCATATTCAATAATCGATAAGTTACAAGGATTAGACATCATGTTTTCATGATTTTTTATAATATTGAGTGTTAATACATCCCAATTTTAAAATACATGATGTGTTTTGATCCAACCCTTTGCATTCATCACTACCATAGATCTTCACATGTTTTATTATGATTTTAAATTTGAAAAATATTAGGATGTATTTCTCAGATCAACTTAATCTAATTTTAAATAGAGATAATTTTATGAGGGGTAAAATACAATCATTACTTCTGTTAAAAAAATATTAATATTAATGAAGATGAATCTAAGTCTAATTACAAGCCTATGTCATATGCACATTGCCCCACCAAGAATATGATGATATAGAGGTAGGTAAATAAATGCTAAGTACTATGTTTTTCATATTGTAATATGGTCTACTATAAGAGGAACCATTGTAGTAATGAATCATATGGAATCCCCAAGTCTGTTTTTATTGATATAGTCTTCATTCTATAATTGTTTACCTCATCATCCAGTTAAATAACTTTTCATTAAATGATTAAATTTTATTTAATTGGAGAGTTGGATAAAATATGATTATGATGAGTAGAAATAGCGATTCCTTGAATATATTCCTATTTTTTCATTTTTGGTCTTATTTGATTTAAATGTTCAATGTATTGAATTTCATATATTTTAAAAACAAAAAAATTCAATTCAGTTCTGTTTTAAACTGAAAATTTATTTTTAAATTACTTTAGGGGTTTGGGTTTAATGATTATATTTCCATGTCTTTTTATCTTATATTTGTTTTATGGGATTATAAATTTTGCGATGATTGGGGTTTTCATGAAAAATTGTAATGGTATATTTCCCAAATTCCGTTTTTCAATTTGTGTTTTAGTTTCATAATATTTTCAGTATTATCTTATGTAGTTTTCATCAAAATAGTTTTATATTTTTATTCACAGGACTTTACCATTTCGGTAAGACCTTGATGAATTTCATAATCCATTCAGTCTTATTTGAACTAAATCAATTTCAATATTTATTTTCATTAAGGATAATTTATTCCTATTTAAGTTTAATTATATGAAAATCCAAATTATTATGCTCTCTTAACATCCTATAATGAACTGATGGAAGAACCAATCAATGTTGTTAGAAAGAAGTAGTTTTTCAAACCAGACTCAATGTTAGGATGATTATGAGTAGGAATTGTGAGCGGTGAGATCAATCATGTATTCATAATTAATGTTTATCAAAGCTAACCCCCCCCCCCCCAAATTTTTTCCAAATTAGACTAAAGCTTCTGATTCTGGAACCAAACAAAACAATCTGAGAAATATATTAGATAATTAACCTTTATTGAGCCTAAAGATTTAAAATCAAATGAGGAATTGTTTCTAGGATTATAATGAATATCATTGAATGATAATGGAGGTGTCGAATCAGTCTCTTATTAAATGAGACCGATATGAATTCTAATTATAGATGAAAGATTAATGATGATGATGATGATTTGTGATAGAATGGAACAGAGTGGGGAGAATGTGATCACTTCTTTTTCCAATTCATTTATTTCATGTTCAATCTTGAAGATGGTAGATTGGTATAGATCATCCCTAATTATCATTCTTCATGGAAAATGTATGATGTGGATAAATCTATTGATATAATGTGAATTAGAAACCATAACCTCTATCTCATTGATGGTGCCTCTAGAGATTGTTCCAATGAATTTTGAGAACAATCATAGAATTTGATGACCAAATAAATTGAAAAATAAATGAAATGGTTCATATTATTCAATTCTAATTTCCTTTTTATATCTTTCTTCATGGAAGATAAATTCCTGAGAGGATGAATACTGAGTGAGTTTTCAAATGTTTCTCTAGTTTTGAGAACAAATATTTATCTTGTTGCAGTTAAAGATTGAGTGATTCTGATGTGCATAATGATGTATAGAAAAATAAATATCGGGATACATTACCAAGGCATGTAATTTGATACTATTGAATTTATTGATAATAATTACAATAATATAGAATTGTAAATTTTCAATCATGTTATGATGGTGGGAATAATTTTTTATAGTGATATTGTTCAATAGAGTACCTATTTTAAATAGGGGATAAAATTAATTCTTGGAATGTATTTTTCTACACAAATATTCGACTTATTAGATACCATTAAGTGAGAATCATATGATTGAAAAAAAATCATTATAGATATAATGTTCTCAAGAGAGTAGATTAATTTTCAATTCTTCATTTTTTCTATTTTCACATCTAATAGTATTCTTGAATAGTATCTATAGATGTATTTTTCATATCTAAATCTTTTATTTGATTAATATTGTTTTTTTTTAGTTTTTAAATTTCTTATTTTATATTTAATGTAGATAATTACTCAATTATTAATCTCACTGATAATAATCTTTTTAGAATCATATTCAATCAATAAATATTGATATAGTTAGAATTTTGAAACTATCACAATCCTTTTTGAAATCATTCTGAAAATACATTTTTAAATAAAGAGTCCCAATTCAACACCAATAAGTAGTCTGATTTTGTCAAAAACCAAAATTTTCCATTATATTGAATTATTAAAATATATAGTAGATGAACTATTGGAGTCTATTTAGTAACATGTAACCCTAATAACATAGTAGGTGAGCCATGATTCATAGTTTTTAGCCAATCATTATTACATTAATTAAAGAAAATATTTCTGAACAGACATTCTTGATTCCACTATCTCATCAATTTCTGTTACCTAATTAAGTTTTTTGTTGAATCATTATTCCAACATTCTAATTTCCCCAATATTACCATTCCTTCCATTATTTTATAATATTTTTAACATCAAGTCAACTATTATTTTCACTGCCTTTAATATTTTATGAGTTGTTGTTTTCCTATGTTTTAAATGGTTTTTTTGATAACCACTTTATGAACTCAGATCTTCTTTGCTGGTATGTTTTTCCTTTTATGGTCTTTTGGAAGAAAATAGGTGATTCTGGAAATTTCCTAAGTATAATCTGTGTAATTTATAACTACCTACGGTGTAATCGGTCATCACAGGTTGCCATGTGCTAGCCATATAGCGGTCGTACGCACGGCCGTGTATGGTGACTTGGAAACCACCTCAAGAAATTTAAGGAAAAGGCATGTACATGCCATGTACTTCTATAGTACAAGCTGTGTATTTTCCTTTTTTCCATTAAACATATCAGGGTGGCGTTTGATGGAAAAAACCGTATTCCTCTTGACATAATTCATCCGAGAGAACCTGTACGACCGCGAATCTTCTCCGAGCCCCCGAGTTGTCTTCCGTTCTCTGAATGTACTGTCGTCGATTTCATTTAGATCACCTCAGTAAGCAATCCATTTTGATTGAGCTTTGATTCCTGATTCCTCCTCTTCCTTAAGTTAACCTCCATGGAATGTTTTGAGTGTTTTTGTAGATCTACGGTATTCTTGGGTGATTCAAGTCTTGTGGTTCACGTATAGTGATCTTCCAAGACTGAGGTAGGTGGTTTGTGCCTCTCTATTGAAAGTCATTGAGTTATATGTTCAAAATCGTCAACACCCATGAACAGGGTATTACGTTTTAATGTTTTTAGCCCTATTGTTTGGATACTATACTTGTATGATTGAGTAATGTTTGAATTTATTGTGAATAAAGTGAATTTATTTACAATGGAGGTGTTTCCCATGCATGTTTTGATTATAGATGTTTGGTTTTTCTTATCTTGTTAGGCTGCCTTGCCTGTTTCCCATGCCTGGTGTTGTAGGATGGAGTGTTTGTATTTTTCTAACTTGATGTTATGTTGTACCCAGATTGACATGTATTTCATGAGGTTTAATCATGCTGATTAACTTTTCTATACTTTCATGACATACACAGGGCCGTGAGAACTTGGTGTAGTAGACTATAGGGAGAATGGACATATGGGCTTCTCCATAGTGTCTTTTATAATATTACGATGCGAGGCCATAGAGGGAATTGACATTGAGTGCCTCCTCAGAGTGTCTGTAGTTCCTTGACATGGGCTAGAGGGAGAATGATACGTTGAGTGCTTCCCCAGAGTGGCATTAGTATCAATACAAGACAATATGAGGAATTATCAGTGAGTTCTTCCTCAGAGAGTCAATAATTAAGATAAACTATAGGGGTAATATGGAGTGTTCTACCTAGAGGGTGTCTTGGGTTACTAGGTAGGACAAGAGGGGATAGGCTGGGATTACTTCTCAGAGGGTTACCTATTTGTAGTTACCTTCTTTGATTAAGTGTTTCTTGATGTATGAAACTGAATGCAGTGAAATTGTGGATTGTTTACTGCTGTGTACTTCCTTGTTTACTGCTTTCTTTTTCATATAACCTGCCATATATTCACTCCCTATTAGGCATAGATCTTGTGGTGATTTCCTAGTGGGATTTAGTCTCACACCTTGTTTGTTACATTCTTTTTGGCCCAAATAGATTATATTTCTGCATGTATAGATAAGGGAAAGATCCCTTCTACTTCAGGTACATGATTACTGTGGAGATGGAGAGCATGGAACCATACTGAGGTTAGCGTTGCTGAAAAACTGTTATTTATTTTTTTGTAGTATGGTTTAGTACTCTCTGTATTCCAGCATTGTGATTTGTTTGGATACTTTTCTAGACATATGTAACATGCATCATTTATATATATGTGTGTTCTCCAGTTTATAATATTTATATCTTCCACTGTTTACCTTTGTTTGGATTATTAAAGATTCTGCTATTTTTATTAATCCATTTCGATGTGTTACTATACCAATGAGCGTATAGTTTTCCCACTATCACACCCAAGGCCCTCGCTGGTAGACGGATGCATCTGGTATTCAGGAAATGTGCTTGACGCCTTCGGACCAACCGGGTACGGGGCGCCGCTGGGTGGCTTCCAGAACCGGGACGATAAAAAGTGGTATCAGAGGAATTCTTCTCCTCTAGAGTTACTTTTTAGAGCCTATAGTCAGGAATAGGATGGAATAGTTACATGGTAATAAGATATTCCCGCGAGTATCTAACCCATATAGAGGGTAAAATCTAATTTAACTCCTTAATATGATTTTTCTGGTTTCAAAATTTGACATTTGATTTGATTTCCACCGTTGGGTGACTCACATGTATTGTGCTATTATTTTTGATGTCATTAAAGTTCTATTTTTGTTGTAACCTGATGCGACGAGGTTATTCCATATCATGCATCATATAGAAACATACAAGAAATCACATGTAATGCATTCATTCCTTGCCATTTAGGCTGCATTGGCGATTACATGTTGTTGTGATAGATGTTGTGTAGAATATTCATGCTGATGTTATAGTTTCCTTGATAAAATACCTGCTATTTAATAGGGTATTTTTGTGTATGGATTAGTTTTAATGAACACCAATATTTTTTTTGTGAGGTGTTATGATCCCTCATGGACCGAAATTTGGTGGATCATTGACTTGTTTACCGTGTTTATAACTTGTAACAGATGCCAAGAATTGATTCGCGAGGAGTATAGGAACTCACAGATCAGAATTTCGCACTTTAAATGTTTGTTTAGTGTTTTTCTGGGTTCTTGAGTAGTTCTTAGGCTTACTATTCAGAAAAACCCAGAATAGACGCCGTGTAATGTTAAATACACGACTTGTGTTCTTATGTTCGGAGAGAAAATATTTTTCTTATGTAGACGCTGTGGTCTGTATATATACAACGTGTTGTCTATACCTGTGTCTCATATTGTTTGGGTAGGTTCACAGGGTTTAGAATCTTTAGTAGAAAACACCTTGTAGAGTATGCACACATCGTGTTGTACAATCGTGTAACCGGTCGTGTCACTAACAACACGGGTTGGTTGATTCTTTGCTAAATGCATATCGTGTCTGTCTGGAACACACCATGTAGTGTAGCCCAAGCACTCGTCCGTGTATCTAACAACAAGGGTCCGGAAAAATCTTCTAAGAAACCGTCGTGTCCTACTGGAACACGCAGTGTAGTGTGATCCATGTATCATCTCATGTCACTAACAACATGTGAGGCTGAAGCTCGTCTAGTACACGCTGTGTCAGACACGAACACATCGTGTTTTATTCTTCTAAGAGAGCCTTGTGGATTAACCATGTATATGTACTTGGGCAGGGGAAGAGATGTCAAGTACATGTCGTGTGTTTGTACAACAAGCCGTGTGTTAGGGGTATTACACGACCTGGGTTGGCAAAAGTACACACCCATGTGAATGGCTTAATGTAACATGTCGTGTAGAGATTATGCACACCGTGTATTTGGGTTTTAGAAAACTTTAATACTTCCATTCAATTGATCCCTTCTAACACTTATAGTTTTTCATTCCATGATAATCTTGATCTAATTTGTGCGTTTGACCTTGTATATTCATTCCACCGAGATGTCCTCTGGTTGTATGCCAGATATAGTGTGGTGATCAGACACAAGATATGGCTGATCAGGATCTTCCTGCAGATCCTCCTATTGTGCCAGTTTTGGCACAAGTAGTTATACCTAACATAGGAGCTGATGCACAGTTGAAGGAGGGATTTATGAGGATGATGCAGATCTTTCAGGGGGCACTGCCTCCTTCCCCATTGATGTCAAAATTGACGTGGGTTTTCCAACAACAGCATCCTCCCCCCTTTTGAGGGGAAAGAGGACCTCAGGATGTAGATTCATGGATAGAATCCATACTGACCATCTTTGAGTATCTGGAGATGCCTTCAGAGAGCAGGGTCAATATCACTACATATATGCTTTGGGATTGCTCCACGAGATGGTGGGATGTGATCTCACAGGCGGGACATTAGAAGGTTTTTGATTGGGAGGAGTTCCAGAGTATCTTCTATGACTAGATCTTCTCAGAGACCTTGACGGCTGATCGAGCTCTATAGTATATGAGTCTAGAGCATGATACTGTTTTTGTAATGGAGTTTTCCTCTCACTTCATTGAGCTTCAGAGCTTTACACCCTTCATAGGGGGAGATGGGTTGCTCCTTGCAAGGAAGTTTGAGGATGGTCTCAGGCAGGATATCTTCTCATAGGTGAACATTTTCAGGTTGACTTCCATAACGTCTATTGTCAACTAGGAACCGGTCACAGAACAAAATTTGAGGGATTCTGGAGTTGGGGGCTAGGGCGGCTCAACATATGGAGTTGGTATCCCTCCTACTGACAGCAAGAGGAACGGTAGGGAGACTACAAGAGGATATCCGAGTAGGCATGATGCACCTTCAGGTAGCCAGGAAGTATCCTACCAGTGCGGTAATAGCAGGCATACAGGACGCATTGCCTGAGGGACCCAGTGGATTGCCGATCTTGCGACAAGATGGGTCATCTTCACCATTTGTGTCAGATCGTCTCCCCAACAACTGGTGACAATAGTTCATCTATGACTTTGTGTTCAAGAGCAGGCCCACTAGTTTCTCACCAGTCAGGGAACTGGAGTTCTTCCAGCTATTCAGGCCGAGGTGGAGGTCCTGGCTGTGGTAGTCAGTCACCAGTCTATCAGCTACATCTGGGTGGATCAGCTCATAGTGGTTAGGCAAGGTCTCATGGTCGTGGTACAGGTCAGAAATTTGAAGTGGAGCAGACCCAGCAGGTGCAGGATCCTAGACCCTCTACAGTTTGAGGTACAATCATTGTAGCCACTTTTTTATCTTTTTCTCTTTTCGATACAAGGGCTTCCAATAATATTATATCTATTTTTATTGTTGAGATCCTTGGGCTCTGGGTCATTTTTATAGATGTCTTGATACTATAAACATTTTTGGGGACTAAAACATCTAGAGTACGCTAAATCAAGGAGTTCCCTCTCGAGGTTGGTGGGTGTCACTTTTTGTGGGACCTTTATGTCCTAGACATGACATGATATGATGTCATTATCAGAATGGAATTTCTAGTTCACTTACCGGTTTTCATCGACTTTTATCACCACAAGGTGAGTTTCACGTCACCAGAGGGTGGATCTTTTCTTCATAACGGAAAATGGGATGTCCAGATAAGAAAAGTGAGACCTGAGCATCATGGGTTGGGAAGCGTTACAACACATTTTGGTAATCCATATATGGATGACTAGGGGACATCACATATGGACTTTCATCAAGTAGTGAATCATTTCAGATATGTCTCTCCAGAGGACTTTTCAGGTTTGCCTCTGGAATGAGAGGTGGACTTTTCAATTGAGATTGTGCCAGGAGCGACACCAGTGTCCATTCCTCATTATGGTTATACTAGAGTTACAGGATCTCACAAAACGGTTGGAGGAGTTGCAGGAAAAGGGTTTCATCTGACCTATTTCTTATCCTTGGGGTTCACCTATCTTATTTTCGAAGAAGGCAGATGATACCATCAATCAATGTGTGGATTATCGGATGTTGAACCAGTTGATAGTCAAGAACCTATATCATTTTCCGAGGATGGATGACTACTTTGATCAACTTCAAGGAGGCCAATTGTTCTCGAAGTTTGACATGAGATCTAGTTATCATTAATTGCGTGTTAGAACATCTGATATACCTCTCACATTTTTCAGAGTAGGTATGGTCTATACGAGTATATGGTTATGCCATTTGGTCCCATGAATGCGCATGTAGTTTTCATGGCACTGATGAACTGAGTGTTTCATCCATACATGGATTATTTTATGGTGGTTTTCATGGACAATATCTTGGTGTACTATCACACTCGACATGACCATTCTACCCATCCTGATATCGTTATGAGTACACTAAGCGAGAATCAGTTATTTGTTTAGATCTCAAAATGCCACTTTGGGATGGATCAGATTCACTTCTTGTGTCATGTTATCTCAAAGACAGGAGTATCATTCCACCCCGAGAAATTGAGATATGTAGTTTCCTTGGAGTATCCGAAGAATGTCATGGATGTATGAAGTTTTCTAGGGATGGAAAAATTATACAGAGTCTTCATAGATTACTTTTAATGCTTCGCATCACCACTAATTGGTTTGACTATGAAGGTTGCGATGTTCTTGTGGTCAAATTTTTGTGAGTCATCCTTTTAGGAGTTGAAAGGAAGGACGACTTCAACGCTGATACTTGTATTTCCTGATGCGGGAAATATCTATACCATTCACTGTGATGATTTAGGTATCGGTTTGAGTGTTGTGCTTATGCAGGGGGAAGGAGTCGTTGTGTATAGGTCTCGGTAGTTGAGGCCACATGAGAGGAACTACCCGACGCACGATCTCAAGTTGGCTTCTATGGTTCATGCTTTACGTTGTTGGATACATTTTCTTCTCGGAGAGCATTTTGTGGTTTTCACTGACAACCAAAGTCTCAAGTACATCATGACTCAGCATAACCAGAATTTGAGATAGCAAATATGGGTTGATAACCTTCATTCCTTTGACTTTGAGATTTCCTATGTGTTGGGGAAAGGCAACGCAAGGGATGATGCATTGAGTAGGAGGACACAGATACATGCAGTTCATGAGAACTGCAATGAGTGACAACTTATGGAATTGTTGTTTGAGATGAATTTAGAGGTGCACGATAGACAGGGGTATACTTTTCTTTCTTATGTAGGTGTTACCTCTACTCTTCTTGATCGAGTGCGAATGAGGAAGCAATTAGATTCTGAAGTCCTAGTACTAAGTGAGAGTGTGTTGGGAGATGACCCTATTCCTTGATGGAAAATAGGAGAGGATGAGATTATGTATTTCCATGGGAGAGTATGGGTTCTAGAAAACATACGAGAGGTACTGATGCGGGACTTTCATTCCTCAGTTTGGGTAGTTTATCCTTGTGTCACCATGATGTATCATGGTATACACCATTAGTATTGGTGACCAGGTATGAAGAGAGATGTGAATGGTTTTTTCATGAATTGTTCCACCTGTCAGCAGGTAAAGGCGGAGCACTAATAGCCAGCATGGATTTTACAGTAGTCACCCATTACCGAGTGGATGTGGAATGAAGTCCCAATGGATTTCATGATAGTTTTTCCAAGGTTACCTAGAGGGAATGATTCAGTTTCAATTTTCATTGTTAGATTCATGAGGTTTTCTCACTTTCTGCCGATCAAGGAGACATTAAGTGGGGATGAGCTGTAAAGGTACTACATCCATGAGATTGTATGTTTACATGGGGTTCCACACTCCATTGTTTCTGATAGGGATTATTGTTTTACTTCTTGGGTTTGGTATGGGCTTAAAAAGGCTTTGGGTACACAATTACTTTTTAGTACAACAAACCACCTCCAGACAGATGGCCAGTCCGAGCGTACGATTCAGGTGCTTTATGACATGATTCAAGCATGTATCCTGGATTTTAGAGGTTCTTGGGAGATGAGCATACGTCATGTGGAGTTTTCCTACAACAATATATTTCAATAAACTATTCAGATGGAACCTTATGAGGCTTTGTATGGTAGGCCGGGCCGATCACCCTTATGTTGGCTGGAGGCAGAAGAGGCAGCTTTGCTAGGACTTTTTTTTGTTCAAGAGACCATAGAGAATATAGAGTTGATTCAGAAAAGGATGGATAATGTACAGTCTCGATAGAAGTCTTATGTTGATCAGTGGATACAAACTTTTGAGTTCGATGTCATATATTAGGTTTTCTTACGTGTCACGCCGAGTTTGGGACATAAGAGGATTAAGAGATAGGGTAAGCTTTTTCCGAGGTATGTCAAGCCATTTGAGGTGTCCAAAAGAGTTGGGCCAATTTCCAATCAGATGTAGTTATCTCAGAGTTACCAGGCTATCCACAACGTTTTCCACGTTTCTCAGCTTTGATGTTACTTCTCACACTCATCTCATTATTCCCAAATCAAGGGAGTCAAGTTGGAGGTGGATTCATATTTTGAGGAGCATCCTATCTGGATTTTTGATCGATGTAAAAATGTTCTCTATGGCTGGTCTGTTCCTCAGGTATGAGTGATAAGGCAAAATGGGTGAGTACAGGATAAGACATTGGAGAGGGAGGCTGATATATGATCGCAGTGGCCAGAGTTGTTCAAGGTTTCTTTTTCTACACCGCCTTTCTAGCATAATTCAGGGACACAAATCTTTAAGGGGAAAATTTTGTAAAAACCTGGATATTTTTTTCATGTATGTTTTTCCTTTTCTGGTGTTTTTGAATAAAAAGTGGAGTTTCTGGAAATTTCATATGTACACGTTGTGTACTTTATAAGGACACTCCATGTACTCTATAACCACGAGTAGCTGTGTGATGGGCTTGTAGAAGCAATACACATGGCCGTGTGTTGTGACTTGGAGACTGCCTAATGCAGATAATGAAAAAGGAAAGTACATGCCATGTACGTGAAAAGTACACACCATGCATTTTCTTTTTTTCATTAAACATACAAGGGTCATGTCTGACCGACGGAACCGTCTTCTTCTCGACCTAGTTCATATGAGAGAACCTATATGGTCTTGAATCGACTCTGAGCCCCCAAGTTATAGTCGGTTCTCTGAATCGACCGTTGTCGATTGCGTTGTGATCACCCTGGTAAGCTCTCCATTTTGCGTGATCTTTGTTTTCTGATTCCTCCTCTTCCTCAAGTAATCCTCCGTTGAAGTTATAATCATTTTTGTGGATATAGGGTGTTCTTGTTCAATTAAAGGATTTATTTTCACATATAGAGATCTAACACCACTGAGGTAGGTGGTTTGTGCCTTTCTTATGAATGTGTTGGAGTTATATGTGAAAAATCACCAGTACACATGAACGGGGTATTGCATGTTTACTATTTTAGCCCTATTTGTTTTCTTCAATTCTTGTATGCTTGAGTAGAGGATGAATTTATTGTGAATAGGGTGAATTGTTATGCTTTGAAGGTGTTACCAGTGCATGTTTTGGTTGTAGCTATTTGGTTTTTCTTAGCATGTTAAGCTACCTTTCCTGTTTTCCATGCATAGTGTTGTAAGATAGAGTGTTTGTATTTTTTTGAAATTCTGTTGTGTTGTAGCCTATTAGCCAAGTATTTCTTGGGGTTTACTATGTCTGATACACTTTTTTGTACTTGCGTGACTTAAAGATGGCCGTGAGAACCTACTGTAGTAGACTATAGGGAGAATGGATGTAAGGGCTTCTCTAGTGTGTCTTTTATAATTTTATGACGAGAGACCATAGGTAGAATTGTTGTCGAGTGCTTTTTCTGTGAGTCTAGACATCCTTGATGTGGGAAACATGGGGAATGAGATGTTGAGTTCTTCCTAATAGTTCCATTATTACTGATAGAAGACTATAGGAGAAATTGATAGTGAGCGATTCCACAGAGAGTCGATACTTAAGTTGAACCAGAGGGGTTAGACAGAGTGTACTTCCTAGAGGGTTTCTTGTGTTACTAGGTAGGACAAGGGGGAATAGGCTGTGAGTACTTCCCAGAGGGTTACCTATTTGTAATTATCTCCATTTTTTAATTGTTGCTTGATGTATGAAACTGAATTTCGGGAAACTGTGGACTGTTTACTGCTGTGTACTTCTTTGTTTATTGATTTATTTTACTTATTACATGACATAAATTCACTGACTATTAGGCACCGATATTGTGGTGGTTGTCTACTAGGATTTAGTATCACACACTGTTTGGACAATTCTATTGGGCCCAAATAGACTATCTTGCTGCAGCTATATATAAGGGCAAGAACCCTTCAACTTTAGGTATATGATTGCTATGGAGTTGGGGAGCATGGGACCAAGATGAGGCTTGCGATTCTGAGGAGCTGTTATCTATTTTATTTTGTACTTTGGTTTAATACTTTTTTTATTCGAGCATTGTGATTTTTTTGGCTTATTTCCTTAACATATGTATCATGCATCATTTATATATATGTGGGTGCTTCAGTTTATAATATTTTAGTCTTCCGTTGTTTAATTTTTAATGGATTATTTCTGTTTCCACTATTTTTATTGTTCACTTTTGATGTGTTACTCTTCTAATTGGGGAATAGTTTCCCAACAATAACACCAAGGCCCTCGCTGGTAGTCGGCAACCTCTGGCATTCAGGGAAAAGCACTTGAGGCCAAGTGACCAACTAGGTACGGGGCGCCTCTGGGCGGCTTCCGGAACGGGGTCATTACAACCACAAAATCCACCATCCCTATGGGTTTAAACGGTATCATTATTTCCGTAATTAATATATGAAATTAAATAAAATATTATAAATTACAAACATGTTATTAAATTTTATTGTTGATTTTTTCATGGGAATGAGTGACATGAAAATAAAATTTGATCCCATCACCATTACAATTCACAAACACACAATATCTCTATGTAGAAAAATGGATCTGAAATGGAAGATAGTTTGGAGTTAGTTATTCACTATGAAAATAAATTTGTACCTCACACTAGAGAATAAGTTATTGTGAGTAATATCTTTACGGAGTTTCATTGTAATGGACCGGACCCCTCCGGTCCATTCCTTTGTTGAAATCGATGTGGTCAACACGACACGCGTTATAATGATAATTTTAATACTGATGATAACGTAAAAATATGTTAAATAATAATGATGATGACATAAATTGTTGATTAATTAAACTAAAAAGAATAATCATGATAAAATGATTTAATTGGTGTTATTATTATTAATTATGTGAAGTGGGAAGGTGTGTGATCCATTAGACGTTGATAAATAAAACATGCAGTTTTTTTTATTAATTGAGTAATTGTTGAAATTAAATTTGAATAATAATTATGGCTGTTGTGTTATTAATATTATTCATAATATTAATAATAATGATAAATTGATGAAATGAGTCATGGTATTTATTGCAAACAATTAAATGAAGATGCAAGTGGAAGCATGGTGGTGCGTTCAAAAAATTAAAGGTGAGTTTGTTATATTGGGTTTATTAAATTGAATGGTTTTAATTTAATAAAAGTGGTTTCAATTTAATCAGTGTTAAATAAAAATAAATAGAATCAAAATAATTAAATTGAAGGATGTTACGCGACATTGACGTGGCATGGTCGGATTCAGATATCCGACAGGGTGGTTTAACGTGGTCAATGCGACGAGCGTAAATCTTTTTATTATTAAAAACAATAACGTCTGTGAGTTAATAAAATAAGTTGATGAAATGTTATTGTTATTGAAGAACAATAAATAACAATGATGGCATAAAACTATGTGTGAGAGGTTAATAAAATTAAATGTATTAAAATGGGGTTGAATATGTAAGTTATATTAATTTTTTTGTCTTTTAATTCAATTAAATGAAATGGTTTTGAGTCACATGGAATGGTTGTGCATAGGTTCTCCCAAAAATTGAAGTATGAAATTAATAATATTGATCGTATAATAAATATAATAATACAATTAAAAGGAATGTGATATTATTTAATAAATTATAAGAAATTAAATGGGGAGGCGCATGACATGGGGAGGGGGAGGCGTGAATGCCCCCTTTCCCTTGTATAAATCCTATATTTTTTTATATAATGTTGATTTAATATATTAAAATAGTAATGCAATAATAAAATAATGGAGTGCACATGGTGTAAGGGGAGAGATTCACGCCACAAGCCCTTTTGATCAAAATATTAAATTATTATAATAATAATAAAATAATATTATTATTATTTTGGGTGATCAAAACTTAAAAAGTCTATAACTTCTTCATATGGTGTCGGAATGACGAACCGTCAGCGGCAGTGTAATCCTATAATTAAGACGGCCATTTTAAGACCAGTGATGGATACCTTTTTATGAGTTATGTCTCGGATCAACGAAACACACAAATTAATAAAATTAACGTTTTTTTAAAACGCGTGGAAACAGCGTGACGTGTCGTGTGTTGACCAGTCAAAATGCGTAACGGGTGTACGGTCACACCGTGTATTCATCAATACACGCTGCATACTGTTTTACCTATTCGTTGCCTAGATAAGAAAGGGTCGCGGATTATTTCTAGACCAATCGCTTTTTCTTCGCACAACGACACTCTTGGATGATCAAGAAGTCTTCCTCCTCTAACTTCTTTGTCCGAGCTCCGAATTACGATCCGTCAGCGGCCACAGGATCATAGCGACGAGAAGAAGCTTCTAAGCCCGGACTTGTCACCTTTCCTTATGGCCTTCCTTCTCCAGCTTCCATCCTAGGAGGCGTTTGTCTGGTTTGGCGAAGTCGGAGGACACCGAAGGACGTCGTCGGAAGCGACGTGATCGGGACCTTTTGAGGTAGGGGTTTACCTTCGTCTCTCTTTTTGGTGCAACATGCGGGGTGGGATATTTTTCTTTTGTTCCATGGGATGCAGTTGAACTTTAAATAAAGATAATAACCGGATAAAGAAGGGTTTGGGGTTTTGTTTTGTTTCTATTGCCTTCCAGTTTTTTTTATCTTCTGATTGTGATTTTGGATTGAAAGGACTTTGCCTACTAAAAATCATGGTCGTTGGTGGCCTTTGCGTGCGCAATTGATATCTGAATTGTTTTTGGTTGGTTTTGTTAAAACATGGAAAATGGATAAACACGTAAAGACTGGCTGATTAAATGAGAATGAAAACCTTGTGTGATCACCCCGATTGAACAAAGTTGGAATAATGAACATGTTGGTGGTTTGGTTGTTTTGTGGAAAATGCCTTTATTTATGAAAAGTGTTTTGATTATGAAAAGTGTTTTTAAGTAAAAGGTGTTTTCAAATGCGGAAATGTTTTGTGTGTGGAAAGGGTTTTATGTGTGGAACTTTGAAATAAATGAATGATGGAATGTTGTATGGTTGTGATAATCTCTTGTCAATGAAATGGCATGTGGTTGCTTGCGTTTTACCTAACCTTGGTTGTGGATGGCAGGGATATGTTTGTGAAAGGTTTTTTCTGGATGTTAGTTGCCCAGTAGTAATAATTTTGTTAAACCATTACATGAAACATGAAAACCTAAATGGGGTTGGGGGATGATTGTGTGGTTGTTGATGCATGCTTCGTGGTAGCAGTGACGAGGAACATGCTCAGTTTCTATTTTTAAGAAGCCATAGGTTTGGCTGTGTGATTGGTATTTGTATATATATAATTGTATCTTTGTGTTTTGTCGCACCACACCCATGTCAAGCACCTAGTGCCGAACACTCCCATTTTATGGGAGAGGGTGTTCCCCCTTAGTTACTAGCTCCTTCTTGCTCCTTCTTCCATAGGCTATGATGGCTTGAGGTGACCTTACACCCAAGACTCTACGGGTAGGTCTCGGAGGCTATGATGGATTGAGGTGACCTTACACCCAAGACTCTTCGGGTAGGTCTCGGAGGCTGTGATGGCTTGAGGCGACCTTTAGCCCAAGACTCTTCGAGCAGGATTACCGTTCCCAAGAACCTTCAGGATGAGGCCCAGGTGTCTGCGGGCGGGTTAGTGGTTGTGGCCCAGGTGTGTGCAGGCGAGATGCGTGGTTGTGAGGCCCAGGTGTGTGCGGGCGGGATGCGTGGTTTGACCCAGGTGTGTGCGGGCGAGAAGAGTGTGGTAGCGTCAGGACTTTTGCCGTTAGGAAGAGCAGCATCTAATTAAGTGGGAAATGGTGCGGGGTACCCAATACTTTTGTTCTATATATATATAAACTAAACTTGTTTGTGTTACTTGGTGAGTGTGACCAGTGAGGCTGGGTGGATAGTTTTTCCTTGTTAGTTTCTGGTTCTTCTGTTTTCTCACAGGACCTTAGGGTGTCTCCCCACTTGTGCACGAGAGCTTTAGGTTTCCCTACTGAGTATACTTGTATGCTCACCCTATGTTTACTTTCAGGTTTCCAAGAGGACTACCAGGGCCATGCGGGACCCTACTAGTCGGGCAGTTGGAGTTGTTGCAATTGTTGTTCTCTTGTTTTCTTTGGCATTGTACTTTTGAGCTTCCTTGTACTTGTACCATGTTATAAAAATTGTTTAAACATGCATGTGGGCTTGGTTTGGGTTTATTTATATACACTTGTTCTTTTCCCTTTTTGGTGGTTGACTTGTCCTATTTCCCGATCCAAAATAATAAAAAGGGTAATGCCTCCCATATTTGTGAAAACTCATACCCATGGTGCTAGTCGCCAACCCGAGGCCTACTGAAGGCGGGACTCGGGGGTCATTATCTTCCTTTCACCATTGCCAGATCAGGAGGGGCATCTTTGGTGGGAGGGGGTCGTGACAGAATGGTATCAAAGGCTAATGGTTGAGAGATAGGATGGAGTCTGGAGTTAGGCACAATAAGGATTGCATGGGATGGTAGGGAAACAGTGTTCGTTAATCTTGGTGCGTGACATAGGCCAGGGAAGACCGGCTAGGACACGGGATTTTAGGGCCCCCCGTGATCCGATGCAAGGACTCTGAGCCTACCGAACGACCAAGTGAGACTATATTGATTGCAGGGTAGAGACCCTAGGGAAGGTATATGCATCATCATGTTTGTGTTTTACATTATTTGGGTGTTCTGGGAAAGAAATTAAAATAAAATGATAATTAAAACTTTGAGTTTTTCCTTACTACTTAGGCCTGGACCTTGTTTTTGTGAGATTTTAATGCTATGTTGTTTCCCACTTTTCTTTAAATGTACGTGAAGAGCCCTATCATGTGGGGAGGGGAAGACCTAATCCCTAATCAAGACGCATTAATGTGGATGTGATTTAACCCGTGCAGGTGAGTCAGTGCCGCCTAAAGTGGATAATATCTCGACATGGGAGAAGGAATTCCTCAAGCCATGTGTCCAGGCAGTGTGTGGGTTGTACGTTGTTGGGTGCAGTGTAAGTTGGAAAAAAACCTAATATATGGAAGTGGGAAGGCCCAGTCCTTAATCGAGACGCATTAATGCGGATGCGATTAAACTCGGGCAGGCGAGTCAGTGCCGCCTAAAGCGGATAATATCTCGACATTGGAGAATGAATTCCTCAAGCCATGTGTTCGGGAAATTTATTGATGTTTTTTATGGTGTTGGGGGGTAGTGTAAGTTGGAAAGTCCTAATATATGGAAGTGTGAAGGCTCATTCTTTAATCGAGAGGCATTAATGCAGATGCGATTAAACCCGTGCAGGCGAGTCAGTGCCTCCTAAAGCGGATAATATCTCGACATAGGAGAGGGAATTCCTAACTCACATAATTAGGGTTGTCGGTTGTTTCTTGTTATGTCAAGAGGCCTGAGAGGTATCTTGAGGGGTGGTTGTTCGGACCTTTCCCCCTTTTATGGGTTGGTTTTAATTCTCGAGGACGAGAATGTTTTAAGAGGTATCTGATGTAATGGACCGGACCCCTCTGGTCCATTCCTTTGTTGAAATCGATGTGGTCAACACGACGCGCGTTATAAAGATAATTTTAATACTGGTGATAACGTAAAAATATGTTAAATAATAATGATGATGACATAAATTGTTGATTAATTAAACTAAAAAGAATAATCATGATAAAATTATTTAATTGGTGTTATTATTATTAATGATGTGAAGTGGGAAGGTGTGTGATCCATTAGACGTTGATAAATGAAACATGCAGTTTTTTTTATTAATTGAGTAATTGTTGAAATTAAATTTGAATAATAATTATGGATGTTGTGTTATTAATATTATTCATAATATTAATAATAATGATAAATTGATGAAATGAGTCATGGTATTTATTGAAAACAATTAAATGAAGATGCAAGTGGAAGCATGGTGGTGCGTTCATAAAATTAAAGGTGAGTTTGTTATATTGGGTTTATTAAATTGAATGATTTTAATTTAATAAAAGTGGTTTCAATTTAATCAGTGTTAAATAAAAATAAATATAATTAAAATAATTAAATTAACGGATGTTACGCGACATTGACGTGGCATGGTCGGATTCAGATATCCGACAGGGTGGTTTAACGTGGTCAATGCGATGAGCGTAAATCTTTTTATTATTAAAAACAATAACGTCGGTGAGTTAATAAAATAAGTTGATGAAATGTTATTGTTATTGAAGAACAATAAATAACAATGATGGCGTAAAACTATGTGCGAGAGGTTAATAAAATTAAATGTATTAAAATGGGGTTGAATATGTAAGTTATATTAATTTTTTTTTGTCTTTTAATTCAATTAAATGAAATGGTTTTGAGTCACATGGAATGGTTGTGCATAGGTTCTCCCAAAAATTGAAGTATGAAATTAATAATATTGATCGTATAATAAATATAATAATACAATTAAAAGGAAAGTGATTTTATTTAATAAATTATAAGAAATTAAATGGGGAGGCGCATGACATGGGGAGGGGGAGGCGTGAATGCCCCCTTTCCCTTGTATAAATCCTATATTTTTTATATAATGTTGATTTAATATATTAAAATAGTAATACAATAATAAAATAAGGGAGTGCGCATGGTGTAAGGGGAGAGATTCACGCCACAAGCCCTTTTGATCAAAATATTAAATTATTATAATAATAATAAAATAATATTATTATTATTTTGGGTGATCAAAACTTAAAAAGTCTATAACTTCTTCATATGGTGTCGGAATGACGAACCGTCAGCGGAAGTGTAATCCTGTAATTAAGACGGTCATTTTAAGACCAGTGATGGATACCTTTTTATGAGTTATGTATCGGGTCAACGAAACACACATATTAATAAAATTAACATTTTTTTTAAAACGCGTGGAAACCACATGACGTGTCGTGTGTTGACCAGTCAAAACGCGTAACGGGTGTACGGTCACACCGTGTATTCATCAATACACGCTGCATACTGTTTTACCTATTCGTTGCCTATATAAGAAAGGGTCGCAGATTATTTCCAGACCAATCGCTTCTTCTTCGCACGACGACACTCTTGGATGATCAAGAAGTCTTCCTCCTCTAACTTCTTTGTCCGAGCACCGAATTACGATCCGTCAGCGGCCACAGGATCATAGCGACGAGACAAAGCTTCTAATCCCGGACTTGTCACCTTTCCTTCTGGACTTCCTTCTCCAGCTTCCATCCTAGGAGGCGTTTGTCGGGTTTGGCGAAGTCGGAGGACACCGAAGGATGTCATCAGAAGCGACGTGATCGGGACCTTTTGAGGTAGGGGTTTACCTTCGTCTCTCTTTTTGGTGAAACATGCGGGGTGGGATATTTTTCTTTTGTTCCATGGGATGCAGTTGAACTTTAAATAAAGATAATAACCGGATAAAGAAGGGTTTGGGGTTTTGTGCTGTTTCTATTGCCTTCCAGTTTCTTTATCTTCTGATTGTGATTTTGGATTGAAATGCCATTGCCTACTAAAAATCATGGCCGTTGGTGGCCTTTGCGTGCGCAATTGATATCTGAATTGTTTGTGGTTGGTTTTGTTAAAACATGGAAAATGGATAAACATGTAAAGACTGGATGATTAAATGAGAATGAAAACCTTGTGTGATCACCCCGATTGAACAAAGTTGGAATAATGAACATGTTGGTGGTTTGGTTGTTTTGTGGAAAATGCATTTATTTATGAAAAGTGTTTTGATTATGAAAAGTGTTTTGAAGTAAAAGGTGTTTTCAAATGCGGAAATGTTTTGTGTGTGGAAAGGGTTTTATGTGTGGAACTTTGAAATAAATGAATGATGGAATGTTGTATGGTTGTGATAATCTCTTGTCAATGAAATGGCATGTGGTTGCTTGCGTTTTACCTAACCTTGGTTGTGGATGGCAGGGATATGTTTGTGAAAGGTTTTGTCTGGATGTTATTTGCCCAGTAGTAATAATTTTGTTAAACCATTGCATGAAACATGAAAACCTAAATGGCGTTGGGGGATGATTGTTTGGTTGTTGATGCATGCTTCGTGGTAGCAGTGATGAGGCACATGCTCAGTTTCTCTTTTTAAGAATCCATAGGTTGGGCTGTGTGTTTGGTATATGTATATATATAATTGTATCTTTGTGTTTTGTCGCACCGCACCCATGTCAAGCACCTAGTGCCGAACACTCCCATTTTATGGGAGAGGGTGTTCCCCCTTAGTTACTAGCTCCTTCCTGCTCCTTCTTCCATAGGCTATGATGGCTTGAGGTGACCTTACACCCAAGACTCTACTGGTAGGTCTCGGAGGCTATGATGGCTTGAGGTGACCATACACCCAAGACTCTTCGGGTATGTCTCGGAGGCTGTGATGGCTTGAGGCGACCTTTATCCCAAGACTCTTCGGGCAAGCTTACCGTTCCCAAGAACCTTCATGATGAGGCCCAGGTGTCTGCGGGTGGGTTAGTGGTTGTGGCCCATGTTTGTGTGGGCGAGATGCGTGGTTGTGAGGCCCAGGTGTGTGCGGGCAGGATGTGTGGTTTTGCCCAGGTGTGTGCGAGCGGGAAGAGTGTGGTAGCGTCAGGACGTTTGCCGTTAGGAAGAGCAGCATCTAATTAAGTGGGAAATGGTGCGGGGTACCCAATAATTTTATTCTATATATATATATACTAAACCTGTTTGTGTTACTTTGTGAGTGTGACCAGTGAGGCTGGGTGGATAGTTTTTCCTTGTTAGTTTCTGGTTCTTCTGTTTTCTCACGGGACCTTAGGGTGTCTCCCCACTTGTGCACGAGAGCTTTAGGTTTCCCTACTGAGTATACTTGTATGCTCACCCTATGTTTACTTTCAGGTTTCCAAGAGGACTACCAGGGCCGTGCGGGACCCTACTAGTCAGGAAGTTGGAGTTGTTGCAGTTGTTGTTCTCTTGTTTTCTTTGGCATTGTACTTTTGAGCTTCCTTGTACTTGTACCTTGTTATAAAAATTGTTTAAACATGCATGTGGGCTTGGTTTGGGTTTATTTATATACACTTGTTCTTTTCCCTTTTTGGTGGTTGACTTTTCCTATTTCCCAATCCAAAATAATAAAAAGGGTAATGCCTCCCATATTTGTGAAAACTCATACCCTTGGTGCTAGTCGCCAACCCGGGGCCTACTGGAGGCGGGACTCGGGGGTCATTATCTTCCTTTCACCATTTCCAGATCAGGAGGGGCATCTTTGGTGGGAGGGGGTCGTGACATTCATTCATAATTTTTTCCTTCTAATCATTCTTCCATTAGGATAACACATATTTCTTGAAACGATTAGATATTATAGTTTAACACTATATAATTCCATTTTATAATGGATTATATAATGTAGGCTCCTTTAAATTCATTAGGTATTTCTACACTATGGTTTAACAACTTCAACATTAAGTACTAAGATAAAATGAATTATGGAATAGTGTTTTTTCAATTATACTGTAAATTTAATTCAAGTTATTTATTAAAAAAATTATATTAAGATAAATTTAACACATTGTAGAATGTAATTAATGGTTTTTCATTAGATATTACAGTTGAAAATGACCCCGAAAATTATACATCATATCTCTGGTTTTATGTAGGATGATGGTGATTTATTCTTGAAACTTTTGGATCGATTTAGGATAATTCATTGAGAAATATTTTACCACTAGGATGGTTCACATTTTTGAATTAAAACCAACTATCATTCCCTTAAACCTTACATGTAAACAATGGAATATATATCTTTAAGAATTGTTTAAAAAAGCTATTTAAATGACATAATAATACTCTCAATGAACATTTAAATAATTCAAGGAAAAAATGAAGATGAATAAATATTCAAGGAAAGGAAACTAATTTTTGAAAAAAAAATGCTCAAGCTATAAGAATATTTAATGAAAATTAGATAAAAAACTTTAGTAAACAATTCCAACATATTGAATTGTGTATATATACTACATATAACTATCCCAATTTCAATACTCCATCACAAGTCTTTGAAATTATTTATATTACTGTGAGGGGTCCAAAATTTAATGATATTGGTGATCCGTTTTTCAATAATTGCAACCAGGGTTATAGAATCCTTAAAAAAATCATTGAATAAAAAATTAATATTTTAATTAGATGTTCCACACATTTTCCCAAAAACAAATTGGTAGCAGTTCCAAAACTAACATATAGATGATTAATTTATCTACCATGTGAAATTTGTTGTGATTGTGTATCAGTTTTTATTTGGATTGATACCCATGTGGTAAAATCTAAATCTAATAAAAATTCAATAATTTTACCACTAAAATGTAAATGAATAATTTATATTAAAAAATTATTCAATGGATAGATAATAATGTGATCGAGAAAAAGGAAAATGCACAAGATTAATAAAAAAATTATTCTTGCAAAAATAATATGAACATTACTACTAGTTGTGGTATAAAACCCATCATGAAGCTCAGATAAACCCTATGTCCGCTTAAGTTGAAACTATAAATAAACTTTAGAAGAGAAATTTTTCAATTTTAAGAATATATAAATCTTGAAAACATTGAAAAAATGAATTTATAATGACTATTACACCTATAAATAAATAGTCAAAATAAATAAAAATTGGAAAATTAAAATATTAATGAAATGACTTATAGGATACCTACTAATTTGAGGAATATTACCCCAACTATCAACTTCAGTCAAAAAAATAGTTAAAAATTAGGAACAATAAATTATCATGTCTCTTGATCTTTTCAACAAACTTCCAATCAATATTATTTTCTTTGAAACCTTATTTGAAATTACATTATGTTTTTAATAAATGAGAAAATCATTTTTCGAAAACAATGCTAGAATTTTATTCCAAAAATATAATAGGGGAGTGCAATATAATCCCTTATAATAGGATTCCTAATAATCATAAATATCTTCATAGATTTTTCATTCCTTGAATATTAGGTTATTTGTGTCATGTTAAATGATTTTCCAATTTTTTGGGAGTATTATTCTAGTCCCATTACCATTTTTCAAAATCATATTTTTATGAAAACCACAACCCAACAAAATTTTATTATTGTTAGATGATTGACCTATCACTCACAAAATCGGGATTGTTAATTATATTCTTATTGGATTTGGAAAATTGTTACCTACATAATGAGTTTATTGAGTTATACATTGATTGTGTAAATGAAGTTCATTACCTCAATGGTATATTTTTCCTACCAATATTTTTAGGGTATAAGTTTTGTATTGTATTGTAATTATTTAGAGTCGAAAATCCATGTATCATAATAATAGTAATCAAGGAAAGGAGTAATACTTCATGGACAAAGCTCGAATATCATTATGTCTAGTTCCTTAAATATTCTATATACTAAATTATGTTTCAAATATGTGAAGATGGTTGTATTTATCTTTAACTCACCCTATAATATATTTAAAAAGAAATAAATCATATAATGTTAAAGGATCACTGATTCACCCCCTCCCACTCTCTGTGTTCACACCTAATCTAGTCTCTATTAAAATGATAAATTGTATTCATAAATTAATTTTGATATCCCATCATACCCAAAATAAAAAATGCGAGACAATAAAAACCAAAAAAATATATCTTATTTATAATATATTAATGGATCCAACAAAAAAATAGGGTTTCAACACCAACCCCAACATCAATGATTTTCTACCCAATAAGTAAAATCTAGCCATCAAGGTGATGGTACAGATATCACATTAGATTCTTTCACTCTGATAATATCTCTTAATGGTACCCATATAGCCAATGTAAACCCACAAACGGAATCATTGACCCATTAAGAGTCACTTACTATTTGGATACGATTTCTACAAGGTACATAAAGAAGGTGTCTCTGTCCTCGATGTTCATCTCGGCCACATCAATGAAATGTGATTGGTCATACACCTCTATAATTATCATCAACAAATTAAATTCCATTTTCACTTTTTTCCAATAGTATGTAAACACTATGTGGGAAGAAACCTCTCCCACCCTACATATGATCTATAGTATACTAATTACTTTGGGGAAACATTATTCCCAGACCAATCCTGTGAATTCTATTTCATGAGTATACCATAATAAACAAATGATCTCCCAACTAAATTAAGAGTTAATCCATCATAATTATTATTAGAAAAATCAGGGCTCTATGAATCCATCATCAACTCTTAAATCACTTGGAATATCTATTATCAAATCCATTGACTACAATCCCATCAAGGATGGCTCTTCTACCTTTATCAAGAAAAATGGTGGCATGTTAGGGTGTTTGTGACATAGGACCAACTACCTTTTACATTAGACAATCGATTTATTAAAAGTATCAATAATGAAAAACTAATTTATAACATTTTGGTTGTTTTTAGGTTTAAAATTTATATGAAAATTTACTTTGAGAATCTATTACATCGAAAGGACATATTAGTACTCAGTTATGATGAAATATTTGATGTATTATGGACATTTTTTTAATATTATATATATATATATATTATGGTTGGGTGGAATTAATTTAATGAAACATGTTTGATTCAGGCTATCATGTTTATGGGTATCAAAAAACTTTAAGACATCATCTCATGATCATTTATCTTATAAATACTTAAGAGATTATACGATGATAATAGTTCCATCAAAAGGAATTCATTAGGTTTTATATGTAATTGGATATTACAATATTTGAAAATGAATAATTGTCCATAAAATTGATATTATTATTAATGTATTTCATGAAGGACATACATATATGCATTGATGAAAACAAAAATTACATATAATCAAATTGAGTTGAGATACATTTGTTGCATGGTAAGTAATATCATATTAATAAATAAGACAAAAGTGTATTTTTCCCTTAATTTTCAATGGATATAGATTTTATAGATCCTTGGATATGAGTGGAATGACATTCAAAATTCATTGGTCATGGTGGTTTTATACATGATTTCCGGTTTTGATGTAAATATATATATATCATATAGGTTGATGGTATATGCAATTCATCCTTTCTATGGCATATCGAGATAATGGTATTCTAGTACATAGTGAGATTTTATAAGATGTGTTAGTATTTGTAAAATCAATTCCCTTCCCTATGAAAATATTTAAATTTTGTTATTTTCTAGTTGTATACATTAGGTATGTTTACCTAATACAACTAAGAAAGAGGCTTAGAGAGTCCCACTCTAATTATATCCAAAAGCTTAGTAAAAATATATTATAATTTAATATTAGGATATATATTTTTCTAATTATAGTGTAATAATAATTATTCAACTTGTGTTAATCTCATATATTTAATCATTATCTATTAAAAATAATATATATTTTAGTTGAATATTCAATAAATATTTATTCACATGTTTGGGAAAATAAAATATCATTATTTATTGGAAGAATAATACAATGGAATTTTTTTTAAAAAAATAAACAATATTCATGGTTAAGTAAATGTAAAGTAGGTTTTATTGGATTATATTAGGTATAATATGTATTGAATTTTTTTATTTTATTTCATTAAAATAAATATCAACTTATGTTTTTAAGAAAATGTAATTTATTTATCGGTGAGTTTAGTTTATGTTAAGTAATTATTATTATTATTATTATTATTATTATTATTATTATTGTTGTTGTTATTAGTTTAAATGGGGTTTTGCATATTATTATGATATTATTTAACATGATATTTTAAGTATCAACCTCTTTAACCTATTTATATAACCAGATATATGTCAACTTTTTGGAAAAATATTTGTTATATACAATATTCTCCAAATAGAATTATCTTAATACTTGAGGAAACGCTCTCAATAACTCCCTCAAGAATAAATAATATCAATTACCCCTCTATATAATGATCGAGTGAACTATATAGAATCCTTCATGAGTGAAAACGATTCTAATTACCATCAATTTTGAATAAAATATTAAGTATTATTGTTCCAAGATAGAACTCACATTACCATTGATTATTTTATGAGCCATATGGAGAATGTTTGGATACCACTATTTGGATTCAACCAATTAGTGCTTCATCACAATGATGATATGAAAATACTATTCAACATATTTGATAATTAAGGATGAATTTCACAAAATTTTAATTATTTTTAATATAAATAAATCATAAATTACATATGAAAATATCATCACTTTTAATATTCTCAGGTCGTTTTTTTCTTATTATAAGGAAACATTAAAAATTAACCAATTTTAATACATTATTGTAAAAATGCCCAATTACATCCTTTTCACCCCAAATCCCTAAAGAGGTATCGTAATAGTCACATATTAATGAATAATTATTTATAACTTTTTTATCGAATTAATATTTTGTTTTGAATGCTTTTCATTTCTTGTTTCTTAATCATAGTATATTTTTTTGATATGATAATCATTTAGTTTCATATAATGAGAATAATTCAATGAAAATATGATAAAATTTTAATGATACATTTTGAAGGTTCCAAATTTTATGGTTGGATAATAGAAATACATGTCATGTAATTGAAAAATAAACATTTTTTACTCATGGTAAACAATAAAAGGATGTCCCATGAAAATCATGATATGACATGTTAAAGAATAATACATGTTTTCATTGTGTTCCGTGTATTGAACATTCAACTGGACCATAGTTTGACTAGTGTACATGGTGTATAATCCATGCTTATGTCATGTTTCCCCTATCTTTTTTCCTTGTGGGAATCGTGGAATCCACGTAGTCAATATATATAGCATGTCGTTGGCCCAAAATAAATATTGAAAAAAAGTTGAGAAACATAATACTATTATGACTACATATTATTTAGCTACTATAAAGTTTTTATAATGCATTTATTCCCACATGGATTATGCAAAAATCCCCTAGGCATATATTTTGGTGTTCTGAATAAAAAAAATATAACATGTAGCTTGTTATAAACACATAGTAACTCCTATCTATTTATAAAGATTAAATTCCTAGATAGGCAATATAATTAGAATTAATTATATATAATACATATTTATTATAGTATTAAAATTAAACTATATTTTTTGTATGGTTTAAATGTCATTTGATAGGGGTTTCTTATGAATTACAAATATTGTGATTTCTGGTAGTTCAAGTTGAAATGAATTCTTAAAATATTTATTTTCTATGTTATTTTTGTAAAAATACAATGTGTATGGTCATAAAACACATCATTTAAATTATCATAATTTGTGCTATTATATGATATGTATATTAATGGAGTACTATGTACTAAAAACATTGTGAATACAATGTGATGTAACTCATCGAATTACGAAACATGTAATATCATAAAAAATGATTATAATAATTCTGTTGTATGTAAAAAATAAGTGATAGAGGTCATACAAAGAATAGTCAAGATAACACGGGAGTGAAATTTCACATCATGTATTACATAATGGTACACACTGTGTCACCTTAAGTATATATAATGATAAATTTAATTAATAATTTAACATAGACCATAAAGCTACCTGATTTCACTAATATTAGTACAATTAATTATATATTAATATTAAATTAATTTATTTACATTTTATAGTTGATGAAAATATCATGGAATTTTTGAGGGAATAAAAGGATAAAAAATTAAATAATTATTAAGATAATTAATTTATAAATTATGGAATTTTAAATTAATAAAGTATTAATTAGAAATAATTATAGATAAGTTTATTGTTTTTTCATCACATGCATGGATGGAAGTAATATTTTTGAACCTAATAATGTGTTGGATTTATTTTAATTTAATAAATAAAAAAGTGTGTTTGTGATAATTTCCATTACATTAAATTGATGCATCTAAATCACCCAATCAATATTCTGTAAAAAAATTATAGTCCATGATTTATTTTAGGTAATCCTATCCTCTTAATTACCTTTTGAGCCCATGTGTGACCATAATTAAAGGAATGTTCCATTATATGTGAGGGGATGGTTCTATGTGGAAGTAAGGTAAAAAAACCAAGAATATAAAGAGGTGCTAGGTGGAATTCTATATCTCAAACCAAAATTAGTTCCATTATATATTCCCCTAGGTTCATCAATTCTTTTATTTTCTAATTAATTGAAAAACTAATATTAATATGTTATGATCATTCCAAATTTTCATTTTATTTCACTCCAGCACATGAATAACGAACTTTTTATCAGATTTAGGTTTATTGATGATCACATAATGTAAATAAATTAACAGTCATGTATGATAATATGATAAAAATATATTTTATATAAATTATTTTTTTCAAATATATGGTTAGATAATTTTTTAAATTCCATGTTAAATTAAACAGAATGTAAAATGATAAAATAAATAATATTCACTCATAAGATGAAATCCTTCAAAAGAAATAATATGTTACAAAACAACATCCATTACACATTTTATAATGAATGAAAAAATCTAAGTTTTACTTTGGGAAATAAATATATATATATCCATTTATACTGGAGTTATAAGAAATTAGGTTGACATAACCGAGTTTGTATCATTAGTAGTTTCTTTATAATTAATTAGATTCAAATCATGGAATGTTTTGAGAAAATTTGTGTCTAGTAATTTTTTAATGGGTAGTCTACTCATTATATCCTAGAATTATGCCTTAATGTAGTTATAATGAATGTCTACTTAAATATTATTGTGTAATTTTTGAGACCCCTATCTGGTTTATGATAAGGGAAAATTAGATCCTTGTTAGTTGAATATCTATGTTTTTGGATATTTTTATTCTAGATATGAGGTCCATTCGTATTTGTAAAAATATTTTTATTACAATAATAAAAAACTATTATGATTCATTTTGTTATGAACATAATATAAAAACAATCTTTATTTATTCTAAAAAATAAAATGTATTATAACAATGCAATTATATAAATAATCGATATTTGAGAAATATAATATCCTTGCAAGAATGGGTTTCTAGAAGTCATATAAGTTCTTGGTAATCAAAATAATCTGAGGTTGGAAATTCAACATTTTGGAGTCCCTTATTCTAGAGAATGATCTTTTTATAGAAGCTAATGGGGAGAAAATGTCTAGCTTACAGAATCATGTTGAAGATTCCTTGGATTCCCAACATATTTTTTTATCATCCATGACCATTTATCTCTTGATGCACGATAAGGACATGAATGAATATAAAATGATTTCATATATCAGTGATTTTTATTAGGAGAACTCGTGAAAGGAGTTGTAGAAGAACTCTCAGAAACATTTCGTGTTCTATATTCAACAAGGAACCTGGATTGGATGAAATGTATTCATGATTGTTGGCAATATTTAGATTTAATATATTTTGGTTTTAATACAATTTATGACTTGGGATCCAACATTATGATTTCTTCACTACCATAGATATTATCAAGTTATTTTTTGATTTAAAATTTGAAAAATATTAAGTTGTCTCCCTAAGATAATCATACTCTAATTTTCATGGGAGATAATTGCATGAGTGGTAAAAAAATATTAACATATAGTGAAAAAGATTAAGATTAAAGGAGATTACCCTAAGACAAATTTCAGGCCTATACCTTCTACACACTACCCTACCTATAAGATGGTGATCTAGAGGTAGGTAATAAAATGAGATGTAAAATTTTGTTTCAAAAGGAAATACGAGCCACTAAAAGAAGAAAAAATTATAGTAATGAATCATATGGAAGATACATGTGTGTTTTTTAAATATTCTTAATGTGATTCTTTCTCACCTCATTATTTAGTTGAATAATATTTTTTTTAATGAAAAATAAATAATTAATTATATATTTGGTTAATATTTTATTATGTTGAGTGGAAATTATGATTCACTGAAAATGTTCATTTTTTTAAATTTTATACATAATTGATTAAAATGTTCTAAGGATTATATATCATAAAGTTTACAAATAATTTTTTTTATTGATTTTTATTTTCAAAGAAAATTTTAGTTTTAAATTATTTTAGGCGATTGAGTTTAATGATCAGATTTCCATGTATTTTATATTAAATATATTTTTTGGGATTATAAACATTGTGATGATTGGATTTTTCTAGAAAAAATGGTAATGGTATATTTTCATAATTTTTTTCCCATTAGTATTTTAGTTCAATAATATTTTCAACATTATCATAACTAGTTTATATTGAAATACTTTGAGATTCTTGATCATATGACTTCATCATTTTTACAAGACATTGTGGATTTTTATAGTCTTTTCAATTTCATTTGACCTAAATCTATTTCCATAATAATTTTCCATAAGCCTCATATTAGCCCTATTTTAGTGTCACTATTTGAGAATCCAAAAGATCTTGATACCTTCACATCCTACAACACGATGAGGGCAGAAATAATAAAAGCTATTACCTTGAAGCTATTTTGTTAATCATACTAAATTTTAGGTCGATTATAAGACATCATTGAGATAGGTGAGATACATCATGGAGTCATAATTAATTTTTATCAATTCTCAATCCCCACTATAAAATATCCTAAATTAGACCAAAGATTGTGATTCTAGAATGAATCATAATAGTCTAATAAATATCTACTTTGTAAAAAATAGATGAGCCTAAATATTAAAAATCTAATGAGTAATTTTTTTTATGATATTTAGGAATATCATTTAATGATAAAGATGATGATGAATAAGACTCCCAATAAATGAGACCGAGATTGATTCCAATTATAGATGAAAGAATAATGATTATGATGTATGATGGAATGGAATAGGGTTGGAAGAATATGATCACTGGTTTTATCCATTCATTTATTTCATTTTAAATAATCATGATGATGGATTGGAATCGGTCAACCTTAATTATCAATCTACATGGATAATTGATGTTGTACAAAAGTTTATTGATGTAATGAACATGAGAAAGAAGAACTTCCTGCACATTGATGAGGCCACTTGAGATTGTTCGAATGAATATTAAGGACAATCGTCTAATTTGAGGACCAAATGATGTCCAAAAATAAAACACATGGATCATATTATGAATCTATAATTTTATTTTTACATTTTTCATAATGGAAGTTGAATGTATTTGAGGATAGTTACCGATGGAGTTAACACATTTTTCTCTAGTTTTGAGGCCAAATATTTATCTTTGTGTAATTAAAGAATGAGTGATTTTGATGTGAATAATGATGATAAAAAAATGAATAACCAAACACATTTCCCAGGAATTTAATTTATTACTATGGATATTTATTAATAATAATTACAATAATAGAAATTAGGTAATTTTCAATCTTCTTTGGAAGGTATAGATATTTTTTGTAGTAATGTAAGTCAGCTGAGTAACTATTTTAAAGAGGGGATCAAAATAATTACCACTAGGGATTTATCTAGATGAAATGTGACTAATTAGAGAAAATCGAGTGATAACAATGATCTTGTTTATAAAATTATTCTAGATATATAGATTTCAACAGAAAAGATTCATTTTCACTTCCTAATTTTCTCTATATTCACTTGAAATAAATAACATTAATAGTGTCTATTGAATATTTTTTCTTTACTAATAATTTTCAGTGAATAATACTATTCTTGTTATTAATTTTTTAAAATATTATTTCATGTTTCATAAAGATAATTTCCTTATTTGTAATTTATCATATAATAGTCTTCTCTAAAACAAAATTAATCAATAACTATTGATCTTTTAATAGTTTTAAAAAGCTATCAACAATTATTTAAATCACTATGACAATTGATTTTAATATGAAGAGTCTCACTTCCCAACAAAACATTTAGTGTGAGTTTTTCAATAACTAAATTTTCTATTAGGGCGACTTAAAAAAATATATATTTGATGATCTGTAGGGCTCTATATGGTAACATGTAAATCTACTAACTTAGTTTGTTATCCATATTTCATAGTTTTTAGCCCCTTATTATTGCATAAATGAGTGAATATATTTTTGACCTAACAATATGAATTCCACTGGCTCATCAACTTCAGTTACCAACATATCTCTTTCTATTGATTATTTATTCCAAATTTCTTAATTCCTCATCATTACCAATCCTTCCATTATTTGATCATATTTTGTACATGAACCCAAACATTATTTTTACTACCATTATAATTATTTTAGTTTTTTATTTTTTGGGTTTATAATTGGTTCTTTGAAAATCACACACACCACCTTCCCTATGGGTTTGACCATTCTCATTATTATGATAATTATTTTAAAGAAAAAAATATAATATTGGAAATTCCAAAAACCTCATTAACTATTTGTGTTGATATTTTGAAGAGAATGTGTGATAAAAATAAAACAATTGGATACTATAATATATAAAATTCACAATCTGTTAACATATATAAAGAAGAAAAAAATAAACTTGATGATAATACAGATTTATGTAATCACAATGAAAAAAATCACCTCAACCTATGGAATCAGTACATGTGAGTCATATAATTAAGGAGTTTCATCTGTAAATTTTTCTTGTAATCTCAATTCGAATATTATAACTAACAGTTCATGAATATAAGAGATATAATAGATTAAATTTCTATAATTCCCTATTATAATGGATTACATAATGAAGTAACCTTTAAATTCATTAGGTACTTCTAGACCGTGGTATTGAAATATTAACTTTATGAATTGATAATAAATGAAATATGGATTAGTGTTTTTTCTAATCAAGCATAAGGGTAATTCTTGGTATCTTATCGAATAAAAATATTAGTAGACATTTGACACATGGTAAAAAGACCATTATTGATTTTATTCATTAAATTTTAAACTTGAAAAATGAACCCTAAAATTAGATGTAATATCACTAGTATTTTGTATGATGATGGTGATTTATTCTTGAAATATTTGGATACATTTATGAGACTTCTTTTTGAAATTCTTAACCACTAGTTTTCTCTAAATTTTCTGGTTAAAAGTAACTAACATAAACATACCCCTTAATAGAAAATAATGGTAGATCTACTTTCAAGTGAATTTTTTTATAAAAACTATTTCAAGAGATTAAGAATATTCTCAATGAGCATTTGAAAAATTCAATAAAAATCATGAAGATGAAAAATTCATGGAAAAGAAAATAACTATTTTTTTAAATGTTGAAGATACTAAATTTTTTAATGAACATTAGTTAAAATTACACAGTGAAAAATTCCTAAGATGTGGCATTTATAAACTGACTACATATAAGTGCAACAATTTTAATATTCGTTCCTGAGTCGATGAAAATGATTATTTTACGTTGAAATTTCCTAGATTCTAGGATATTGGTGATCCATTTTCAAATAATTTAAACTAGGTTTATAGAGACCTTACAAAAATAATCATAGAATTTAAAAATAATGTTTAAATCAGTTGATCCACCTATGATCCCCCAAAAAACTAGGAATCAATTTGGAACCCAACATATGGATGAGTCATCTACAGAATAAGTGATTTTTTGGGTGAATTGTTAATCAATTTATTAGTTGGATAGATAATCATGAGGTAAAATATAAATATGATATAAAATATATTATTTTAGCATAAAAATTTAAATGTATAACTTGTATATTTTAATTATTAAATTTATAGAAAATTAGGTTGTAGAGAAAATGAAAAATTCCCAGGTTTAACCAAATACAATATTCACAAAATTTATATGAAAATCCCAACTAGAAGTGGTCTAAAAACTATCTTAAAGCACAATGAAACCCTGTGTCTGCTGAAGGTGAAATTATAAATGATGTTTGAAAGTCATATTTTTCTATTTTATGAAGCTATTAATCTGGAAAACATTTCTAAAAATTATTTTATTACTACTATTAAACCAATAAATAATTTTAAAAAATATATAAAATTGAATAAAAAATTTAAATAAAAATATTATGCAATAGATTTAGAGGGTACCTAATAATTTGAAGTATTTTACCCCAACCATAACCTTCACTCAATGATTTAAAAAATATTATGAACAAAATATTATCAGGTCTCTTGAACCTTACCAAAAACATCGAATCAATATTATAATTATTGAATCCATAGTTCAAATTTCATTATATTTTAAATTAATGAAATATTGGATAAAAATATTGTATTAATTTTATTCAAAAAATAAGATAGTTTTGTTCAATATTGTCCTTTAGAACAAATTTCATCATAATCATAAATATCTAGTAATATTTTTAAATCCATGAAACTTATCAGATAGTGGTCTTATTAAATGATTATCTAATTTTTTTGAGTATTATTCCGATACCATTAACATTTAAAAAAAACTATGGCTAGTAAAACCAAAACCCACCACAATATTTTTAAAGTGAGATTATTTTTCTATTACTGACCAAACAGGTAGTCTTAATTATTTTCTTATTAGAGTTGTAAATTGGTACCTACCTACTGAAATTAATATATTATACAATGAGTGTGACAATTATGTGTATGTACTCCATGAAAAAACAATAAAAAATAATGAGTTGATGTTATATGAATGTTTAATGGTATGTTAATTGTTTTTTAAATGTTGGGGCCAAAGCCTCATTTTTGTTATTAAATCAAAGCAAAGACCTCTTTAATTTGGTAGAGGGAGACCCATTACGTAGCCCATAGGCCTAGTGGGCATTTAGCCCATTACATAGCCCGTAGGCCCAAATTTTAGGCCCAATACCCATTCTCTGAATAGTACTGCTAGCCGCCGCTACAGTTCCGCCATTGCAACAGTATCTCGGCTGCTATAGTCGTGACACATGAGTGATTTTATCTTATTCTCCAAAAAATGTACGACTTGATTATATGTTTGAGACAATAGTTAAGTAAGAATAATAACATCCTAAATAACATATATAAAACATATTTTATATAAATTTATCATTCATTATATCCTTGAATGTTTCTAATGTAAAAATGGATGATATCTATTTGTAAGGGGATAGTCCACCATATACACAAACGATAATTTTATAATAGATTTGATAGAAGTGGGTGATGTTTTAGTACATACCATTAACAAAAAAACATATAGGTAAATTTAATATTTTGATGTAATTGTTCAATCATGGTAAAATATGAATTTATGGTGGTGGAGAATAATATAAAATTAAAATGATTCAATAATATCATTACGTCTTCATTGGGTATCCTCCTTAAAATTGCACTAAAACATCCAATCGATTGATTTCTGTCCAAAATACGGATTATAGGATGAGGTGAGGTAATTTAAAAAATTATTTTTATAGGTATTTGTTGAGAATTTTTTTTTATTGTGTGAATAAGTGGGGAGATTGAGTGGAATTTTATAATTGGGGGAGAGGAAAATCATGGTATTTTAGAATGTTTTTTAGAGGTATCTGGGTTTTTACCTTACAATAGTCCTAAATAATGAAATATAATTGATCCATTATGATTTAATGTATAACTATGTCCACCCAATGGGGATCGAAAGCGTTTTTTTCATTCTTAAACCATATATTAAATTTTTAACCACAATGTAAACTTTTTTAAACCATAATCACAGTGACTAATTATATCTGTTTTCACAAATCACTTTGGTAAAAAAATATTTTTTTATAATAGATTATATATTTGGGTGATTAAAAATATGGTATCCATATTTTTAATAAAAATTTAATTAAATGGATTTAATTAATTTAATATTAACCCTATTGGGAGGTTTAGAAAGCATGTTTTTAATGTCAAAATGTTAAACCTTTTACTAGGTTTTTATATCTAAATTATATGTATAATTTATTCAATTGGCCAATTTTTTTTATTATATTCATAATAGATATAATTTTACTTGAAATCAAATTAAAAATATATTTTAACGATATAAATTATTTAGATGAAAATCTAGTTTTGAAATAAAATCCTCTATTTATTACTATACATAAAAAAGGAAATGTCTCAAAAAAATTCCACAGATTCACCGTAAGGTAATTTTGACATCTAAATTTCTAAATTGAATGCATTTTTTTTCAAATAAAATTTATTATAGTTTCAAAATCTAGTTATAAAACAATTTCTCCTTTAAAAGTCAGCAACAATGCCTTTAAAAAAATACATCTTATTAGGAAAAAAATTTGGCATGTTCTTATCTTATTCCTATAAATTCAATTGGTTAAATTTAAAAAATTTTATTTAATATATAATTTATAAATTACATTATTATAATACACTAGGAGTAATTAATTTAATTTTTTAATATAATATTCATTTGGTGTAAGAAATATATTTTTATAAAAAATTTCTTTTATATTCAATTTGATTTTACATTCATTTTTTATTAATTGGTAAAAATTTAACTCAACCATATATTTTTATTACTTCATTAATAATACTAATAATATCCCATTTAATGTATATGAGATAATATTAATTTTTATTATTAATATCAATAGTATTTGGTAAAACATTATCTTTCTTGCATCACAAGCCATCAACGAATGATATTGTTGTAGGAAACATAACTTAACTCAGTATATTGTAATTTAAATATACATAATACATTTAATTTATTTAAAATAGTAAATATATCATAATTTCATAGGATTTCATCTAGTCTTCTAATCATGGTGTTCTGTGTAACAATATCTATTAAATAAAATGTTATTCTTTTAGAATTTCAGTGGGCTACAATTTCAATGGGTGGTGATAATAAAATTAAATAAATTTTGGATAAATTTATGTTACACAACTTATTTTTGTTATATACAAATTAAAAATAATAAAATATATATTTTAAATAAAAAGTAATCTTTTTTGAAAAATATTTTTTTATAATAGATGCTTATGTTTACTTTGGAACTCTTTTGGTAATTAATATTTTCCTCATTTGAAAAACTATTTTTAAAAAATAATCTATAATTTGAATATAATCATGAATAAATTATCTTATGGTGAGTATTTTGGATTCTTCAAAAAATGATTCATTTATAAGGAATAGTGAAGAATACAAAATTGTAATTGAAAATTGCCTTTTGATTAAATTATTAATAAATATTAATTTTATTTTAAAATGCTTTTAAGTATAATTAGTTAAATTTTATATTAATTAACCCAGTTTATAATATTTTCATTTATTTCATGTTGTAATTGGTTTTAAAAACATGGTCAAATTTTGAACGTTGTAACAATAAAACCCTTCTTTGTCATCACGTCTGCCTGAGTAATTTTTAATTGAATTCTTCATATTATGTCAAAGAAATTTTCATGAATAGATTAATTATTTGGAATTTGAATAAAATATATAATCTATCATGGATAAAGAAAAAATTATCATATTTGTTAGTGGAAATAGTTAAAAATAATTATAATAATTAAGGATAAAACATGGTCTGGTTCATTTCTGGCGTTTGTATTAAAATTAATTTTTCATGAACATATGAATTTAATATTATAAAATTGATATCATATTTAGAATTAGTATGACTAAATTATCTTGTAAATTCCATTTTAGCATTCTTCATAATTTTTAAATTACATACGTCAACAAAGAAAATTAATGTTAGCATGGAAAAAAAAGGTAAAATTGTGTAAAATTAATGAATAAGGAGAAAAATGGAAAAATGTTTTTATTTATTTATTACAGATTTATATAGGAAATTTCACCCCTCAAATCCTTTATTAATAAATTTTTGAACCACATATTTTAAAATTGACCCCAAATATTGAATACTTTTTGGTATCTACAAAAATACTACTCCTCAATTATTAATGTCCACTCACTAACCACACCACTTCACACCTCTCATGATATTTAAATCAACCAAATCCAAAAAATATGACTTCCCAACATTAATAAACTCATCCTAGAAGAATTATTTTTTGGTTAGAAATCCATCCAAGGAATGATTTTATTGAAAACATATGGAGGATACTTAGAAAAGTGGCAGTGTTTATCGACGAGAATTTTTGGGTTATTTCTTCCTTCACCCTTTAAATTATTATTATACAATACTAATATGATAATCACACTATCATCCAAATAAATATATTTTTTATATTAATATTTTGTTGTAAAAACATATCCACTTCTATAAAATTGTTTATGAAATCATCATTAATCCGTATGGGGGAATACCTCCTCACGAACTAATGTTATTCATTTTTCAATTACCACCTATCAAATTTAGAATTTCTAAAGGAATTATTTTATATTCATGATATTTATGAAATTTATTATGTTATTATGATTATGTTATATTTTTATTAGACAAACCTAGATACATTCCATTTAGTGGGATGATAATAATGGCTTTGATGTGTACGATAGACTACAACCATTCAAAGTATTGGGATTCTTTCAGGATTTAAATGGAAATAATTAAGGATGGATTTAATTAAAATATGATATAAATATATATATAATTTAAATGATTCTGGAAATATAATATATCATTTTACATTATTTCTATTTATAGTACAAGAAAATGGAAATAATGGTCATGCGTACAAAAGCCATACAGTTTCCATGAACGAAAGATTTAATTTTCTATCACTGAATCATTTGGATTAATATAAATACATGTATAATAATTATATATGATTTTTTATATGATTTTTATAATTATGGATATTATGGTACCATTATCAATGTAAAATAAAAAAAAAATCAAATCATTCTATATATGAAAAACAAATCAGTTATGGCCTGAAACAAGCCCTTAAGATAAAATTGATAACAAACTGAAAATGAAATGTCATAGGAAAATATTATATGGTATTATTTAAATGAATATGATTATATAATATATTTATGATAAACATATATTAGTTATACTAAATCTATGAAAATGTGTGACGGAAGTCATGACCTATGATAAGTAATTTATGTCACACTTTTTTACATCCGTGAAAAATGTTTCATATTCAAAACCTATTTATTTTTTGTTTTGTATGAACATAATATGAATAAATATTATTATTTAAATCATGAAGGATATTTGTGTTTAAAAATCAATTTTATTATCTTTTATTTAGGGTGGTTTTATTTTAAAATATAAAAAATTGGTTTTTTATTTTTGTCCCAATTTTACTTCTTTGAGATGTACCTCTTATTATGCACATATATTATTTACTAAGAAGTATATACAACTAATATTTCATGTAATATAATTCATTTATTTAAAATCATGATATTTTAAGTTATAGTTATTTCTTCCATAATAGGGAATATGAATCGGTTTTACAATGGTGGTAAGAGTTTTATATTACAATCTAACAATTTATCAGGATTGATGATGATTAATTCCCAAATGTTGAAATATCATAATCTGCCTCTAAAGAATTCCAATGAATTTTCTTACATGCAGGTTATTATTGATATCATCAATTAATTTTACAATGTTCCAACCCTTTAGTATATAAAATTATTAAGAAATTTTTTTTGAGAAAATTAGAATTTATTTGTCTCTTCACCTGGAAATATATTCTCTTCTAAGACCATGTTTGTTAAATACATTTTCAAAAAGATATATAAATGATATTTTTAGATCATTTGCCTGAAAATGTATTTTTAAAATATTTTTTATTCTATAAATTATTTTAAATGATATTTAAAAAATTAATTTAGATGTTTTCATGGATAGTTTTAAATAAAATGATTTTAATAATATTTTATGTTTTGAATGGTTATTTTCAAAAAATACCTATTTCCTCAAGAAATATCACAAGTAGTATTTTAAAATTTTCTTCTATATATAATGAATGTTTTTAGTTTAATTATGATTTACCGGGTAACTTATCCAATGATATGATTCTTTTTTATTTTTTTGAGTTATTTATGTTTTTGATGACATGATATTTACAAAACATGTTTCTATTACATGGATTATTCCATGATAAAATGAATCTCATTTATCTTCCAATTGTTATACCGTGATATAATTAATTTGAACCCCACATGTATTTCATGTTTAATTTTAACATAAAATTATGACATTATTGTGAAACCAATCTATTTTTCTTCGTTTATGATATAATGAAATTTTCATGAAACCCAAATCATTTCTTGGGTAATGATATGATGAAAAAATTATGATTTTGTGGCACTCAAAGGTATGATTATCATTATCTGATAGTGGTTATGGAATAAATAGGGATGGTGGATATGTTGTAACTAATGATGGGTGGGAACTATATCTCCCTCCAATGCATTGGGTAAATATTTTTATCTCTAAGATAAATAAGTATTTAATGGGAATAGAACCCAATTTAGTAAAATATGGATGGAATGTGGATTGAACGAGGTTAGGTATAGGTAATTTTCCATTATACTAATTGTGGGTTGAGGTAGATCATCATGTTATCAATATATAATGAACATATACACTGGCTGTGAGAGACCACCTACTTAATTAATTTATTGTAATTATTCTACTATTGGAGAATTGTTATCATGTTTCCATGTTACTAAAAACTTTATATTCATCTATGGTTTAGAAATGGATACATTTTCCTTCAGGGATGGGAATAAAATCTATATATTTTATAAAGACAAAATTATATACGATATAACACGTCAATATAATTGTATTTATATAATATAATACAAAAAAACGTTGAAGGACTGTAATGAATCAATATCAAATTACATATATCACACATAGTTATTTAATAACATAATAAATCATATAAATGACATGTGGCTTAAAAACCTATACAATGATGGATATTTGGATTCTTTTCATCCAAAACCTCTTGGTATAATCTTCTTCTCTCAATTGTTCCAATTTTATCATATGTCTATATAGAGACAAACCTCCTGTTATATTTTATTCTTATTTGAAAATAAATAAAACAAGAACCCTTTTGATGGAAATAGTGAAAATGAAATAGATATTCATGAAATATATGTCTATAGACATTTTCATGTTTACATTTTAGGTGGATAATCCCAATTCATAACTTTTAGAAATCGTATGAGTCTATATTAGTATATATACATAATGATAGATAAGATCGAATCCATTTCTATATTTAAAGTATTTTTTAACGAATTATGTCATTATATTTGTATGAAGACAAGAAAATATACTCAAACTAAGAGTGAAATTATCATAATTTGGAGTTCATAGAATACAAAAGGGATACTTTTATTTTATCTAAACACAATCCTTCTTACGACCCACTTATAAAAAAAATACTCACCATGCGGCACAAATTTTATATTTAAAGGATATTCTAATGAAAAAAATGGAATACTGTCTATAAAATTCCTATGATAAAAATTTATTAGTGACTTTAAATTCTATTTTTCATAAGTGGGATAAAATTAATTAATAGAAATAGAGGGAGAAATATCAACATTGTGATATTGATTCTCAAGATACAAAAGAGTTTGAATAAAAAAATTCTAAAAGTCCAATTGGATGTGGTTATTCCAAAGAATAATTTAATATAAAGGACCACCAAAGATGTTAGACAAAAAGATATATATTCTTTATAGTCACTAAGGATGCTGAATCATTATAATTTGTTAATGATGAACCTATACCCTTCCTGAATGTTTTATAAATATCAAAAGAAGAAATATGGAAATTTTATATGAATTTTTATACAGTTTCAATGTACATGAACCAAGAATAAGTTCACATATATCCTATATTAGATGTAAATATTCTTAGGTGAACATGTGTATTCTAGAATATATTGAATGTATAAGGTAATTAAATATATATAAGACATGAAAGGATGCTAAGGAATCTAAAAATTGACAAGGAACAGTCTATTATAAAACTTTTTAACTAATTTCTATTGTAAAATGGAGAATAGATGTAAAAATTATGTTTCATAATGGCAACATTATAGGAGATGCCGATATGATACAACCCAAATAGTTTGTGGCTCCAAATTATTCTATAAGATATTAATGTTTCATTTAACCATTTACGTATTGAATAAAGTATAATGATCATGGAACAATTACATTGGTGAATCCAATAGGGAATTTGATTTTATAAATAAATAATGTTATACCTACTTCAATAACAACATTCTTGGTAGTTATAATATTTTCATAGAATTATATGTTGTTGAAATATTATAAATAGGAAATGAGATATAAGTATTCGAGATAGTTAATACATGTTTTAGTATGTTATTACCTTCAGAGGAATTTTTTGAAGCACCTTACATTATATGGGTAAAAATAATAATTGATATATCTAGGATCATTCTTGGACTCATACATTGACATGATAATGAATAAATAATGTATTGAACAATCCAGTGGGGGATTGTGTCCAGTGTCAGATAGTACACCAACTTCCATGAAAATGTTTTCACATAAAAAACTGGACATAGTGAGGTTATTTAGAAACCCCTTATATATTTTGGTTGATTCGATCATGTATTCCTAACAATATTCTTGGCATGATGTTTACAACACCATGATCTTTGTATGAATATATCCTGAAAACCTATGATAGAATATTTATACTACTATAATGGCTATCATAGTGTATCTGAGTTATACTAAATATATATTTTTAGTTCATAGAGGATATAAATAACTTGAATTATGTTGATATAAAAATTATAGTTTTTAAAGAAGTAAAAATTATATAAAAGCATAGTCCGGATATGTCATTTTTATTAATGTAGGAGCATTGTGCAGTAATAACTAATTGAATCCAATGGTTTCCGATTCTATAATAGAGTACGGATATATTGTGACCTATGATGGAGATAATGAAGTGTCATGGATACGAAACTTCATCAAGGAGCATGATTTTGTGTCTTGTTGTAAAGAATATAAAATTGTATGGTGATCATTTTAATGACCTGGAATTTTATCAATAAAATTCAGCTTATTATAATTATTTAATGTATTATAATGAATATACATTACATAGAGAAATCAAAAAACCTTATTTTCATAAATTAATAATGAAAAAAATAGTTTTTTACTAAACCAATTTTACATAAAAATACTAAAAGACGATAAAAATATAAAAAAGATCAGTAATATATGAAAATTTGGATTTGATTGATCCCCAAAAATGACCACATTCAAGAAACAATAATTATATATATAATATAATTTTAATAATAAAATTTTCATTTTTAATATTATTTTGAAAAAAACATGAGATAATATTTATGTGGATGGAGAATTAATTGTATAAGAGGTCTTTATTAGAATTAGAGATCCTATATGGCTGTTCGAAACCTGTTAGATGGAATAGTAATTTGACTATTTGGAATAGTAATCTGACCATTAGAGAACTAACATCACCCATATAAGTGTACAATAACTTTTATGTATCATATAAAAATAAAATAAAATATATTTATATAATGTTACAAGTAAATAAACGTATTAAAAATTATAAGGGTCATTATTTATTTATAAAACAGAATTTATTTAATTAAATGTTATAATGATGATAATGACTTAAAATAAAATAAATTTTTCTAAAATTGATACATAAATTGATATTATGTTTTTTTATAATGATAAAATATTTTTATGAGACCATATTATGTTTCTCAGATGGTAAAAAACTGATTATAATGTTAAAATATGTATTTTTTTAATTATTATAAATTTATTTACAAACTAAATTATCCATATATAGAAAATAAATTTCATAAATAAAATTAAAATTTTGAAATATATTAATATAATAATTGTTAGCATGAATTTTTGGTATTTTTATAAAATATTTTATTTTCTTAATAGTGAAATATGATGATTTATGATATTTAAAATTACAATCCAAATAAATTTATTTTGTGTCATGGATGGCATAAGCAGAATTTATTTCAAACTCGTAGGAATGAGTTACCATATATAGGAACAATAATTATCACTATTTATATTCATACGAAAAAATAATAAACTAATGAATATAATATTTGATAACACCCCTCTCCATTAATTATAAATACCACTGCTCCCTACCCCTTCTCCTCACACCTTATAAGCCTCGAATATTAAAAATTGTATACCAACCGTCCCCAACAGATTATTCTAAACGTCCATTTTCTTCTATTAAAACCCAAACAACAATTCCATGTTCATTAAGGGGTCCTTCAAGGAGGCGATATTCATGAGTTGTCATTCTCAAACTACCTCTTTTAATTTAATTTCTTCTTCTACCTTACACTCACCTCCATATTCCAAAATATCATAATAATTACAGTATAATATATATAATATAATATTATATTTATAATGGGATATCCTTTATCAAAAAGTATCCTTATATCCTCAAGTTCAAAGAAATCTGAATGCATTGTCCATATAATATCAGTTAATTGCATACATTGATGATGAATTTTTGTTTTAAACTAATGCATAAATGGAAGGATTAAATTCACATGTAATTATTTGTAATTAACTAATACAATATATTTTATGTGGTTTCATATTATAGAAAGTTTATTTTTCCACAAAATTAAAAAAATGAAACTAGTTCGAGAAGGTATGAAAAGATACCAAAATAAACTAAACATATACCATTAATGATTTATTAAATAAATCATAAAAAAGTTAGAAGAAATGATATATGTGACCATTTAATCTTATTTAAGTGGATTAATAGAATTTAATTTAGCTTTAATATATTTATTCCCATTTTAGATAAACCTCCATAAGTATACGTAAGTTGTCCAACCAGGAAACCATAAAATGAATGCCCACTAAACAATGAAATACGACTTTATAACACATAAAAATACCATAAATGAACTTAATAAAATTATAAAAAATCATAAATTTTTGGAATAGGTTCATAGTAATGTAATAAATTAATCTAATTTGATTATCCAGAATCTTAATGCCATGAGAACAATGATTCTGTAATATAAGGTAAGGGACCTCTCCAAATATCTATATTTCCTTTAGGGTTTTCTTTAACACATTTTACGTAAATTTATCTATTAAATATTAATATATAATTCTTAAATTTTAATTAAATATATTCCAAAAATATATATAAATCTCAATTCATCTATTATTATATGGAACTAAATGTTTTAAAATGTTCAATTAGAAATTCCTCTCGATAAGGAAACCCGATTAAAAGGAACATCTCTATTTCATAACCCATTTCAAATATACCACAAAAAAATGTTTTATGCCTCCCATATTTTTTAAAATCATTAACATTATATGAGAAACTATTTAAGATTATTTTTGGTTTTAGGTAAATAATTATGTGTTTAATTTCTTTAAAGACCCCTAATTTTTTTCTCTTAAACGACCCTTTTGTATCATATTTCTAATGTTACCAAACCAATAATTTTAATGTTTTAACTTGAGATAAACATCATTATTCATGATATATTCTTATTGTTACTATAACACCACAGTCTTCCACAATACGTTTCCCTTTGAATAAAACAATGGCTTGTGTTGTATGCAACTTCGAGTTCAAACACACCATAACAAATCAAACTAGCTGTTATGAATAGTGATACCAAATTTTTAATTTTTTATCTTTTTTAACTCTCAAAATGGACTTCATTTTTCGGTTCAGAATATCGAAATTAGCTTAGGGCGAGTTTTTGGAATTTTTCTGAATTTTTTTAATTCTTGATGAATAATGGAAACACTGAATTATTGTTCAAAACCGATTTTTTATTTAAATAATTATTTATTTTATTTAAATTTATTTTAGGTCAATATAGATACATAATACCTATATAAGTTCAATGTAATTAATTGGAGTCAGCTTATAATAATTATATATATATAAATATTTTATTGAACTTTTTACCATCTTTTACACACCTCCTAGGAGCATTTACAAAGTTGTATAAAACAGAATTTTACTTCTTTTGTGAATTGATTTTCAAAAATCCAATAGAAATAGTTGATATTAGTAAGTAAAATTTTCTTCAATAAGATAATTGTTTTTTCGTGAAAAGTAACTTTTGAATTTTATTTACCACGGTTAAAAGTAAATAGGGTAATTAAATGTAAATATGATATTATTATTACCCTAACACATGTCCTAATTCTATCGGATTAGATTAATTAGACAAACACAAACCTTTGAAAAAAAACATGATCCTTCTAGTCCACTGGTTTTAGATTACGACATTTATTATTATTTTATTTCAAGAAAACTTAAAAGTGTTAAATTCAATGTTTAATAACTAATCCATTTTTAATGCAGGGATACACATAAGATAAATTCAAATAAATATTTTCATTAGAAATCTAAAAACATTTCCTATATAATGGTATTTTATTTATAATTTTTAGACCTTAAATATGTTAATTTATATATGACACAATGATGGTGCAGTAATTACGTAATTAATGAAATATTAAAATAATTGATATTATAAGTACCCAAATAAATGTAATTTCAGACTTTTAATGAATTAAACTAATCTTATAGGTTAATATTACATGTTATGGTGGATTAAATGAATTTTTTCATAGTAATAATGCTGTTGTAAATTTATCAAAAACAAAATATAAAATAGTGTCATAATTGACATACAAGATTATTTAAAACATAAATTATATTATTACTTGATATTATATTCCTAAAAATATAAATATCAGAAAAATGTCTTATGTACTATTGTATATGTCATTAATGAACTACAAAATGTTCACTAGAATTTTTATAGTAATTTTATTAACAATATAATATAAAAATTCAAAGAGACATGGTAAATGTTAAACTATTTTACAAATAGTTAAATCTAAAAGATAAAGTTAATATAGTGACCCAAACCTATCTAAAACCTATTGGTTGAGTGTTTTTAGAGCCATCCCCACCCTATCCTTGAAATAAATCATTTTTGAGACATTACAAATCTAAAATGACTTTATTATAATATAATATTTTAATCATTTCCTAAGGTTCCCCTCGCCCCTCTTATAAATGGGCATGCCCCATTCTCTCAAATTCACACCTTCAAAGCCATTTTTCTTGTCCAAACCCTACCCAAATATCCTCCCAACTATCCTCCCTTCATACTATAGGCATTCATTTAGTCATATATCCAACCTATAGAGCCCTTCTAATAAAATCAAAAGGAATAACCCGAAGAAGAGGTAAATAGTTCATCACCTCTTTCAAGTTATGTTCTTCTTCCACATCCTCTTTCATTGTTGTTTCCATTCTAAAATTATAACTCCACTAACTTCTATATATTGTTATGTTATTATAAAAATGGTACAACCATATTCATTATTCTATCCATCTTGTAAATGACAATGTCACTATACGTGCGTACATACGCATTACGGTCTCCACGTCGTGGTGTAGATTGTTAGTCAAACACTTCATCATTTGGATGGGTATAATAATGAGTATAAATGAGGAAAATAATAAATATAACATGATAATGATTCTGTAAATATGTTATTCCATCCAATTATATATGATTTTAATATCAAAATAATGATATTGTCACTCGTGTGTAACTACGGATTACCGTCTCCACGAAGGTGATAGGATTAATTCCCCATCGTATCCATTCAAGACTAATTTTCATTTTATGATTAAGAATAATTTTTAAAGAATTAATATAACTGTTAATATGAATAAGATACATCTTATCCATAACAAACATAACTTAAATATTAATGCATATAAAGGAAAACGAATCAGTTATCACCTGAAATGATGATCCTACTGAAATATCATTAATAATGCAATATTAGAAGATCATATATGAAATCATATTAATGTATATGGTAATGTATAATTTAATAACAATGATTTCACCATTATAAAAGTGTTTAACCACCCCTTGACCATGTAAAAGTACAAGTTAAGGGTTTATTACACAATCTCTTTATTATCCGAGGTTGGTTTTCCGTAAGTATCTGTTAGGCCCTCTTTATCATCCATATCCATGTTTCTTAAAAATGCATTCCAAAACAATTTTACTATTTACTAGACAATGGGTTATAGTCATTTTACAATTGTTTGACTTTTTATAAAGTGGTTTGAAAGAATATTTCTGTCATTTTCCAATCAAGGTACCTTATGACCATTTTACCAAAATTACCGTGAGAATGTTTTTATTAACTTATACAACAGGTGCGGCTATTTTCTGCCATTATAACATCATCAAAGCTTCACATATAGACTTCTATGAATATATTCAAAATAAAATTTATCTGCTGAAATTATATGAATTTTAAATCATTTCAATATATAAAGAGACATTTCCCTAAAAAAAGTTTTCATTTTATCTATGCCACCATTATTTGATGGATTTTTAAGCTTAATTGAAGTTGATTTATTATGATACAAATATAACATATTGTATTGAAGGATTTTTGATATGTTTGACTATGGATGTGTTATTTTCACACCATTCATGGTTTACGTAGAAATTATTGACATTTTGTATGCTAGTTTTAATACAAATGTTTATGTTATGTTTGAACATTTTCATATGAGGAAGGCATTTAGAATAGTAAGTGACAGGTGAAGCGCGCTATATCACCTTGATGCATCAGTAGGTCTAATGAGACAATCTAGTGTGTCTTGCCCCAAGGACTTGAAAAAATTTTATTTGTAGTCTTGGCACATGGCCTTGACTATGTGGCTATGAAGTCTGGCATTATGCATTCCCTCATTATGAAATTAGCTATTGATATTACATGTGATTATTTGACTAGTAGAATATCCTTGTGAATAAGTAAATGGAATTATTTGATTTATCATTTCCATATTATGCTGAAGTTTATATTTAAAAGGATTTTGTTTCAGTTTTATACCTTTCTTTAAATGTTTTTTCTTATTTATATAAGTTTCTGCTATATTTTTATCCTTATTAAGCATCTGAGCTCACCGCTTTGAATGTTTTATTTTTCCTAGGATGTGAAAAAGTATATTATGACTGACCTACTGGGATATTCTATGGGATATTAGTGTGGCCTATAGAGACTATGATTTTGTGGTTTTTCCTTTTATAATGTAATGTAAATTTTAAGAATGTGTTTAGTATTTTCAAGGCTAATAAACTAATCAGTCTTTCGATACATGGTATTTTGTGATCATGCCAATGTTATATGAAAATGTACCGACTTAGGGTAACTAGGGTTGGGGAGTAACATTTACTACATTAATATTCATCAATTATTAACTCCATTATATAATGGACAACATTATGATTTTTTATTCGGTTAGTCTTTAAGACCTTATTACAAAACCGATTTATTTCTTTTGGTAACCCTATTGTTTATTGTTTGTATTTTATTTAACTATGTAGAACTAATATGAGTCTATATGTAATGTTCGATATGAGTAGATTGTGATATAATGAATAGGGTAATTACTTAGTCTCCTTAGGTGACATGTATCAGATTAGGGGGTAAACACAATCAATTATTGGACTCTTTCCAACATCTGATATTGTCTTAGCAGTTAGCCTTAACTAATATTATATCCACGTAATCTGTTGATACAAAAATAATATATTTCCATGATATAAATATTCGATGGCTTATATTCTAAGCCGCCATATTTTTATACAGGAACTACTTCTTTTATATAATCATGTCTTTTTCCTGACTCATGTTTTATAATCCAATTCCATGTCTATAAACTAATTGGTATTTTTAGTACATCCCTTTTGACTATTTATTTCCAGTTAAATACTTTTTATTTTTTTAGGATGATATAGAATTAATTTGTAACACCCTAATATTTTTTATTTTTTTTCAAATAAATTTAATATTTAGAAAATTTACATTTCACAAACCCATAAAATATATATATATATATATATATTAAATGTTTATTTTTGGATTGTGTTTTATGAAATGAAACGTTATTTGTGTATTACATGCAATATAAAGGTTATAATTCTCTATATAGAAAATTGAGGTAAGCTTTTGCTTCATGAAATACTGATTTGTTTTCGATATCATGCATAACACAGAAAACTGAGGGTTACCAAAAAATAATATATTATTTTAACATAATATATAACAATAACATATAAAGTAGCTGTTAAATTATATTTTATGAATATTATATACAAAATTATGTAAATATACGGTTTTCAAAAACTATAAAATGAATTAATTAGTTAAAATTTATTTAGAAATGAATATAATAATGAATTGAATATAAAGGGTGTATTAATTTATAAATATATTATTATGCTCACAAAGGTGTTTTATTCCTAATAAATTAAATTTACAACAATTAGTAAGTTATTATATTTTTATATATTTTTATATATCCATGTAAATATTTTTTATATCCATCCATTATAATTTATTATCATAGTATAAAAATAAAATGAATTTAACTCCTACAAACCATTTTTTTTATAAAGGCAATTATGATGCCTTTTAATGGTGAACCTATATTAAATCTATATTTTGGGAAACCTATAAATATTATTTTTCAAAATAAACATCATCATTGAAATATAATAATAAGAATTATTTTTGGGCGTTTTTTGGAATTTATCATTGATTTTTTATTCTATAATGAATAATTAAAAATATGGTATTTTACTTCAAAAATGGTCTTCATGGAATTTAATTATAATGTAAAATTAAATTTTAAATTGGTTTTAAAGTTATGTTAGATAATATTTATATCCATTAAAACAAATTTGGTCATTCTAAATAATTTAAAAATTGAAATTAGATATAACAACATAGTAATCATTTGATCATTTTTTACATTAAAACCAGCATTATCGACCAGACTGTGGGATTAAATGTAAATTAATTTCTTCCACTTTTGTTATTTAAATTTAGAGAAATTGATTTGATATTTTTAATCATAGTAATTTATAATTTATAATAAGATAAACATTTTTTTTATCAAAATATTAGTTAATGTAATTAAAATTAAGTACAATGATTAAGGTTAAATTAAGCATTATTAGGGATTAAACCATAACCTTACGTTTCAAAATTACCAATAAAATTTTACAAAATTAAATGGCTAGGAATATTTATACCCTATCATCCATTTTCTCTAATTTTTACAATTTTTTATTGAAATTACATAAAAACTTTGGTGGGGTTTCCATTTTTCAAATATTACTAGACTGCCACTCCTCCTCCATTATAAATAGAATCCCCACCTCCCACTTCCTCACACCTATCAAAGAACTTGGTCTTGAAAACCTATTCCCAAATATCTCCCAAAAATCCATCACTTACTTCTTTAATATTCTCTTTATTAATAAATAAATTCAAGGAAGCCCCTTGGTGCAACCCAAAAAGAGTTACTCGATTAAGAGGTAACACTGTCCCTCAAACTCATTTCTTATATTTTATTTATACACAAAATCAAATCATATGATTATATTGTTGGATTAAAAATATTATTATCCTTATACAAGGATTATTTTATGTTAATTATTAGACAAAGCCATATATACTCTTTCATCTAAGGGGTAATATACATACTATTTATGTGCACAGAGGACTACCACCTCACTAAACGATAATTGTTCATCTTTCATTTACATCCTAACATGGTAAAAATTATGATGGAAGAAATTATAATATATATATTTTTTAATATTTACTATGTTTTTATGATTTTTTTAATTAATTTAAATATAATTTCATTATACTTTCCATTTGGTCCTAATACGATAAATTTGTTTGAGGAAGTGTAAACTACCTCCCCCTCAAAGCATTGTGATTGATTCAAAAACCAAATAGAATGTATTAAGTACGATTTTGTGGAATATTTAAGATATATATGATATTAAAAATATAATATTATAATTATATATATATATATATATTTATTTGACATTCTATATTTCAAGATGACAATTAATCGGAAATAGAATTCATGCATACATTTGACTAACCATATGCATGAATGTTGTATTCTGTTTGATAAATATATATTATAAAGATTATCATAATAAAAATATAATTAATATAAATTATATTTAGATAATGGTTTTAATTTTTTAAATCATGATAAAAATATGAGGACCGATGTTTTAATAAATTAAGACACATTTGAAAAATAGTGTGGATATTAACTAATATGAAACCCTAACATACAATTTTTAAATAGAGGCTCATATAAATCTATAATCATATAATGTATGTTATTATAGGTAATAATATGGTTCTATGATATATTTACAATGAAATTATCTTTATTATACATGATTTCTGAATCAGTTCAAAGAGAGTTAAGACATATGGTAATGGAATTTCATCTCACTCATTATTTCTGTGTGGTACATGACTTATTCACCACTCACATCTTTTTTGTGTTGTATATACTTCCAATTCATGTGTTATATGACTCTTATAATTAAATATAATGTTATTTACAATACTATTTTACAACCTTATATCATGGGGTTTAGGTTTCAAAAATTACCAAATCGGTAAGGTAATTTCTTTCTCAATTTGTATTCTTTAAAACACAAGATATGTTTTTCAGCCATATTTTTATATGAGGGGTATATAATACCATTTATATGTTATAAAAATAATATAATTAGTTTCAATTTATTTTATTTTTAATTTAATTTATTTTTAATACATGAGGAGTATGGTTCAATGTTACCAAGTTATAAGAGTTTATTGATATAATCTCATCGATTTTTGAGTTTTTTTATGATTATGATTTCGTTGATAAAATATAATGATTCATATCTCAAGAAAACTCATGAAATATAAATTTCAATGGTTAATCATGATATATTAATTTATTATGTATAATTTTCCAATAATTTCCTATGTATAATAATTAATAATTCTTTTAAAAAATGTTCTATGTTAGCTCTATTTTCAGTCAGAAATCTATGCTCATTCAAAATGATTTCTTATAAAAGGTTTAAAAGAATATTCTATTATTATATTTTGACATTTAGAATAATGTTTTACCCATATTTATCCTTTTAAAGAAAAATTGGTTTTTAATAATTATTATTCTTATCATTTTCCAGTCAAGACACCTTTATATACATTATTTAGTGTAAAAGTAATTATTGGTGTGTTTGGGTTCATCCACTATCATGATTAAAATTCCCATGAATATTAATTTAAAATATTAAAAAGTAATTTTCTTATAAAAAGGTAAAAATTTTCCTAATATTCTATAAATTCAATGTTCTAAATTATTTTAAAAGAATTTTTTTAAAAAAAATCAAACTACATTATAATATTTCAAGGAAAATGGTTTTAAAAATATCATCAATCTTCTATTAAACATTGTTAGTTAAAATTTTTGAAAAATTTTCTTATATAATTCTCAATATGTTTTATTCCCTTGAAAATCATTTTCATGAGGTTTTCTGTTTTTATTAAAAAAATCCATTTAAAAAGAAGAAAGTATATTTTCCCTAAGAAATATTTTTTTGAAAGATATTTCAAAATAATTTTCCATCTAATATGACATATATTGATGTCACTCATGCCTTTCATGAAAATTACCTGATGGTTCCATTCAAATTCTTTATCTTTGGTTTTTATTCTTGATTTCATGGTGTTTATGATACATGTTCCTCTTTCAATGTTTATATATTTATGAATTCTACTTTTCATTCATCGATAATGTTTTTGATGAAATTATTATAGAGATTTTATATTTTTTCAATATTTTTGATATGATTACATTTTTATGACACCCAACCCATTTAATGGGATAATCAATGATTTTATATTATTTTTGTCACATGTATATATTATTTTATAATGATATGGGTGTTATCTATATCTCTATCCAATGAATTATGTAAATATTTATATCTCATAAGGCATACATGGTTGGGATAGACATGGAACTCAGATCACTGTTATAGGGGTTAAATGTGAAGTGAACGCATTTCGGTAATATAGGGATAGAACGGGGACTGAACCTTGTTCACAAATGGTATTTTTCTACTAATATGGTATTCATAGTGGTGCCTTGGCTACTATGGAAATCATATTATATGCTCAACTGTTTTCCATAATTCCATGTTTTATTCCAATGTGATTCCATCATGGTTAATGTTCTTTATTTTTGTATGATTCATGTCTTCTTCGACTATCATCCATTATTCAAGGAATCTTGTTTTATGTTTTTTATATGTTGGGTATGATCTTTAAATGTTTTTTTTCAAATTATCATACGCATATGATGATGTTTATTTTTATCTTACGCCCTTATTTACCTTTACTATGAATCTGAGACCACCTCTTTTTATGTTTCCTTCCCCAAGATATGAGGATTTATATTAATTATGATTTTACTAAAATATTTATATTCCTGGGGAAGATAGTATGAGATAGTGTAGCTCACTTTTGTAACAATGTTTATGATTCCATGTTTTCTAAGGAACTAAACTTTTATAGTCATTGGGGTGTCTATATTTTAAAGGATTTAATTATTACAAAAATGTTAGGTAATGACTATGTATGTTAATTTTGGGTCATTATATTATGTATCAGTGTAGTGGTATAGTATTCCTTTAGAAACTAGGATAAGAAAACATTTGTGAGATACCTATGTGTATTTCTAATGATATTTCAATGGATGATTATAATGATATTAAGAGGATGGGTTATTGATTGGGAAAATATCCTAGAATTTTGGATAAGGATAAGGTGGGTGGTTTCCTAGAGATGTATTTATATCTAGGTACTACAAGTGGATGTGGATTTAGTATTGATATACGTTGGGGTAATAACTCTGACAAGATGTTCTGGTTCTGACATGGAGTAATTGGTTACATGAAAATGGTCCATGCTTCACATTGGGTTTCACACTCCTCGAGGATATCCTTTGGGAAATCACGAACTCTTCAGGAACCATTATGAAGGATTTAAATTGAATGGGACTACAAATAACCTATGATAAACCTAATGTGTCATAGATTAATGGATATTTCACATCTTAGATGTCCTATAAGTTATTTTCATTATTTTGTGGTTCCTAAATATGATAATAATTTCTTACTCAATGGATTATACAATCAGATAATGGAACAAATCAGATGGACTAGTATAACCATTTAATATGAAGGGAAATCTTTTTATTTGAACTTATATATGATGACTAAAGGAGTTAAGGATATTCTGATCATACCAAATAAATTATCAAAAAAACATGATATACATTGTGTGCCTTAACAACATCTCAAACTCACTAAAAAATAGAATGAAGGCGTTCACTAGGAGTTTAGATAATATAGACCATAGAGTAATGAAGATACAGTTACATTGTTGTCATGAATTTGGAATGAATAACCCAAGTGAATGTATTAGAGGAATAAGAAGGTGTATTGACTGTGGAAAATAAGGACACAAAGTGTCTAAATACAAAGGAAAATTGAGGGTTTTGTTAACCAAATTTATTGGAATATTTTCCTTCCAAATATATCATTTAAGGTTAATTACATTAAGTGTGGAATGAATGACCATTATGGAAATCGATGTCCTAAGTGGAACTAATGATTTTAAATAGAATATTAAAATGTTCATCATGTTAAGATAATATTTTTTGGATAAATATATTTGGTATAGGAATAATTAAATAGAAATTTACTAATTACATTGGAACTAATTAAGGACTTGTCAATAAGTGGATTATTCTATCATGTTTACAACATTTTTTTGATTTAATGTATATACCCTGTAACTTTTGGAATAAGGAAGAATTTGTGTATTCCAAAAAAATTGTGGTAATTCAGGTTATTACCATGTTTCAAAAGAATATATGACATGGGTATTCAAATGTTGGAATGTGAAAACTGAGAGATTCTTCTTGATATATGGAGATCAATGTCATGCTAAATTTATGACTTTATATGCAAAGTTTTGGATTTTCATCATTCAAAAGGGTTATAATGTTAATAATTTATGGGATGTTTAAGTCAAACAATAGATGATATTTGTGAATATATATTTTTATCTCACCATATAAGGATTTATTCATATTGTATAACATTATTTGACAATTTTGTGTTGATCATAACTGAAGGGAGGTGGGATGAAATACCATGGATCTCATGATCTGTTAGTGATTTAAGAATATAAAATTCAACTTCCTTTTTGGAGAAAGGGGTGAAGTGGATTATGTAAAAAAAGGGATATATTTTCCTAAAATCAAGAAACTATATATTTTCATTAAAATTTACCAGTTTTAAGAAAATGATCATTAAATAAAATGTTATTATAGTGCCTTTGTTTTTGGTTGATTGGTTTATCCTATAGGTCAATGTACATTTATGGACATGTAATTGTTAACTTTCTCCTGGCCTTATTGTCTAACACACTTTATCATAACATATTGGTTATATTTCTCCTTCATGTTTATGTTTTCACTGCCCACCTATATTCTAAAATGTGGGGATATAGTTATGAGTTGCATTGGGTAATTTTTATACTTCCCTCATTTTTAAAAGGAAGTTTCACTATTCATTTTTATGATATGGGTTTCAATGTAATGAAATCTAAAGTATTTAATGTTTGATAATGTAGAAAAATATTTAGGTAGAAATTCATTTAAAGGGCAGAAGAATGTATCACCCCATGATTTTGTGAAATATTATTTGTTTGAAATAATTTAATATTTTTGATTTTCTATATTTCACCCTACAGTAAAAATGGTTATATATATATATATATTAATAAATTAAGTTTGGATTTAATTATACGCAATGAAAATTTAATCATGAATTACACGTAAAATAATGGTTATCTTTCTCTATACAGGACACTAATATAATCCTACATTTCATTCAAGATAGTATTTCCTCGATGGCTTGTGTAACATGCAAGACAGAATGTTCCAGATCAATCATATATTATTTTAAATATATATATATATATATTATAATAATATGTAACCAAGACATTATACTATATTTCTTGAATATTATTAAATAAATTTTTTGAATATATGGTTTTCTAAAAATTTTAATGAATTAATTAAATTAAAATAATTTAGAAATAAAAACAAGAACCAATTGAATATAATGGAAGTATTTCTATTGAAAACTATTATTTTGATCATAATGTTTTTAATAAAAATAAATAAAAATAACTAAAATTAGTAAGTAATATTGATTTAATATATTTTTTTAATATCCATATAATTATTTTTTATATTAATCAAATTGTTTTTTATATGAATAGAAAAATAATAAATTAAATTTATATCATACAACCAAATATTTTTATTAAGGAAATTTTACCAATTTGAAATGGAATACCTCTATAAAATATAAATTTTAGAACCCCTATAAATCATAGATATCCCAAAGAATTAATATTTTAATTTTAATAAAAAAATTACAATTTGGGACTTTTTTGTATTTTTCTATGAAGTTATTTTTAAAGAATAGTGAAAATTCAATATTTTTGTTCAGAACTACTCTTTAATCGTGTTTATTTATAAGATTAAATTTCATTTTAAATTGGTTTCAATGATTAGTTATATAATATTTGTTTTTATTCATCCAATTTAGGAAATTATAACTAGTTTAGAGTATAAATTGTATATAAGTACTTAGCAAACATTTAATCATTTTATCATTAAAACCCTCATTATCGATTCAAATGTGGGATTAAATTTAAATTAATTTCTACCAATTCTGTTATTGGAATATGTAAAAATTATTTCCATATTTTGAATCATAAAAATTTATAATTTATATTATGTTAAAATTATTATTATAACAAAATACTTCATAAATTAATTTAAATTAATTACAATGATTAAGGTCAAATTAAGCATAACAAGGGATTAAATCCTTACCTTATAACTCAAAAATACCAATAAATTTGTAAGAAATTTATTTTATAGATAAATTTAGACCATATTCCCCAATTTTCTTTACTTTTGACCTCTATTTCATCCACTTTCAATAAAAAACGTGAGTGGGGGTTCCCTTCCAAAATATATTTCAATTTTTTCAGTCCACCTCAATTATAAAATGCCTCCTCTCCTACCAATTCATCACGCATCTCAAGACACATTTGTCCATGAAAACATTTCTTTAGTCACTCCACAACTTCCATAACTTCATCCTTGAATCCTCTATTTTGGAAGAAGCGTTTCCAAAGAAGCCCATTGGTGCAAACCAAAAGAGTTACCCAATTAGAGGTAACACCCTCCCACAAACTCTTTTATATTATTTTCAATCTACACTCCATAAAATTATAGTATTCACCAATTGTATAGAAACAATGGTATTATAAATATAATATAATATTTTTATGATAAGTATTTGACCAAAACCTTCACACACATTATTATAATTGGTAACGAACATTTAGTTTACGTGTATGGAAGACTATCGCCTCAGGGAATGACGATTGATCATTTTTACTTTGATGCCTCTCATGCTGGAAATTATAATAGAAACCGTATTTATATAATTTATATATAATTATTATTATTTATTTATTATTATTTAAATCTTTTAAAACACAAATATTTTGACATTAAATTTGGTGTTAATACGATAATTTTGTGAGAGTAAGTGTGGATTATCACCCCCTCAAAGTAGGATGATTCGATCATACAGAACACAGAATGTATTTAGAATCGGTATAGTAAATATATATGATATATATGAAATAATAAATATACTTATATATATATATATATATTCCCTTCCTTTCATTCATTCAACATGGAAGTTAAATCGAAATAGCATTGATGTGTATGTATGACTTATCATATAAATGAAAGGTGTATTAAATTTTATAATTATATATTCTAAAATTTATTAAAATAAAAATATAATGAATATGAAATATTTTTAAATCATGGTTTAAATTATTTATATTATTATATAAATATAAGGACCAAAGATAAAAAAATAAAGTGACATGAAAAAAAACAAAGCGGATATTAACGGACCAGAAACCTTAACATAGAATTGTAAACAAGTGTGTGATATAAACCCATAATAAACCCATTTAATGCATTAGAAGTAATAAAATAGTTTTTATAGATTTAAAATAAACGTTTATTTATTAAATAAGAGTTTTTAATGAGTACGATGAGTGTCAAGACACTAGGTATGGGAATTTAATCTCACATATTATTTCTGTGAGATATATATCTTATTCAATAATAAATTTTTTATTGTGGTGTATATAATACCCAATAATGTATTAAATGACTATAATATTTAAATCTATATTTATTTACATAACCATTGTATGATCTTTATATCATGGGGTTTATGTTTTAAAAGATACCATATCAGTAATGTATTTTTTGCCTCAATTTTCATTTTTGGAGGAACATGCCATGATATGAACCTATATTTTCATAATAGGGGTATTAACTATGTTTGAAATGTTACATCATGAATCTAATTAATTTCATTACATTTTATTCTTAATTTAATTTCATTTTTATACATGGGCAGTATACTTCATTATTACCAAGTCATATGAGATTATTGAAATAATTTCATCACTTTCTAAGATTGTTTATGATTATGATTTATTTGATGAAATAATATGATTAATAAATCAATAAAACTCATGAATATTATTATCATCTAGTTAGTCTTGATATATTGATGTATTTTTCCATTTTTCATTATTTGGTAAACATTATTTTTAATAATGTGTTTTTAATAATGTTTGAATTTATCTCCTCTTCCTTAAGTAATCTATGATCATTCAAACCATGTATCCTAAATGATTACAAAAAATATCCTACTATTATCATATGATATTTAGAAGAAGTTATTACTCTTGTTTTACCTTTTAAAAAATAATGGTTTTTTAATAATGAATCATCATGTCATTTTCCAGTCGAGTCACATTTCTAAAATTTTTATGATATAAAAGGAATAATCATTATGTTCCTGTTTATCCACCATCCAGACCAAAATTACCATTAATCATCCATTCCAATGATTAAAATTCTATTTTCATTTAATTTTTTTTTTAATATTATATAAATTTATTTTTTTCAAAGAGTTTTTAATTAATATGGTTTTCGAAATGTTTTCCTACTATTTTATATATTTTCATGGAAAATGGTTTTCAGAATATCTTCAAGCTTGTTTTATATGGTTTTAGGTAAAAATTTTGATGAAATGTTTTCAATATTTTTTTATATTTTTTATTACCAATAAACATTGTTTTAAAAAGTACTTATGTTTTTATTAAAAAATACATTGTCAATGAATAAACGATAATTTCCTAATGAAAATTTATTTATAGATATTTAAAAATTATTTTCCATCTAGGAATAAATCAGTTCATGTTACTCATTCAATTCATCGATATGTTCTAATGGTTCCATTCCTATTTTTCTCTAAACTGTTTTCACTTGATTTAAATGTATTTATGAAACCAATTTCTATTTCATGGGTTAAATGTTTATGAAATTTATTTTTATTTCATGGGTTTAATTTTTAATGAAATGACTATGGAACATGTATCTTTTAAAAATGGTACTGATATTATTACCATTTTATTAAACCCATTTCACTTCATGGGTTAAGATATGAGTGTATATGATTTTATGCAACATGTATATATGATTTCTTTATGGGATAAGTGGAACAAAAATTTACCTTCAATGCATTGGATAAATATTTATTTCTCATGAGATTGAAATGGTTAGAATGAGTAGTGAACTCAATTCAGTATTTCTAGGATGAAATTATGAGTAAACTCTTGAAAAAAAATACAGGGCTAGAACGGTGAGTGAACCCAATTCAACAATGGAATTTTTCCATTAATATATTCTTGGTAGTGATTACTTTTCTACTCTGGAATCTTTATTATATGCTTATGTGTTTCCCATAATTCTATGTTTTATTCCAATGTAAGGCTTGCATATTATATGCTATTTATTTCCAAATAATTCAGGTCATATAAACTGTCATTATTTTTTCCATGGTCTATTTTTATAAACATTAACATGAATGTAATGATCTTCAATTTGTTTGATCACATTATTATACAACTATGAGAAATTTTATACATACTTGTCTCCCTTTTTTACCCTATACATGCATATGAGATCTCTATTTTTTATATTTATTTCCCAAGTTTATGAAGATTTGTATTAATTTTTATTTTTCTATGAATGGTTTTGGTCTAGAAGAACCATTTTTGAGATATTATAGCTCATTTATGTACGAGTATTCGTGTTTCCATGTTTCCGAAGGCACTAAACTAGTATCGTATATGAGGTGTCTATTTTTATAATGTATTAAGTATTACACAAATGTGATTAGTGAAAATTTAGGTTAAGTATAATATGTCATATAGGATCTAATTATGAATATTAAAAAAAGATGTTTTATAATAGATTCGGGTTTTCTAATTATATACCAGGTTCCCCCATGATATGAGGATTTTAAATCCTTGGTCTATATTATGTCGATAATTTTTGTTCTCAGCATGTAATAAAATGTATAAAATTGTTGGGTCTCTGTATTTGATATCAAATCCATGTTATAGCTATTTTTGGGGATTCAACTTGAATAATTTAGTAATAACCATAGGGATATGTCTATCATCATAGAATACCTAGATTTATACATAGAGAATCATTATTTTTTATATAATCTTACCTTATATTTTATTCAATCAATGTTAATAGTTTTATTTTTATATGATCACTAGTTATTTATTCAAGTCACCTAAAGTTGGTATTATTTTTAATTTAATGTCTCAAAAAGAAACAACTATTTCAATATAAAATGTGATATGAATTGTTTTGATTGACCAAATGTGATTTATAACTGGATGGGAGCTGGTTATCAAAACATCATGACCGTTCTGGCTCAACTGAAAATTTTCATGAAAAATAAGTTTAATCATTTTTTACTCTCTTCTTGTCATGTAAATGTTCATGTTTTGTATATGTCCCTTATAAAAAAAATTCACATACCATTATAGTATATTATGATCCCTCGTTATATAAAAAAGGATTAAATATCGTGATAATATATTCTGTATCCGCAAACTATCAAATATAGGAAAGTTGTGATGTTTTTCAACTGCATTGATGGTAACACTGATGATTGGTGGACACATATCATGAAAAAAAACTCGAAAGAGGATAATGCATCAATTGAATGGGTTGGATTCAAGAAATTATTTTTCAAAAAAATATTTTCAATGAAATATCTATATTATGATAGAGAGGGATTTCCAAATAATGAATAAAAATAATGATGAGACTCTTTGGTAGTATGAGGAAAACATGACAATGATTTCATGATATGAAAAAAAAATTATTTAACTCTAAAAACAACATTGATAGATTATTTTTTTATTCATGTCTTGTATAAAAATAACCATAGTGATTCAATACTTTTAAATAAATGGGATGGGTTTCTCATTCATCTTTAAGGATGAGAGAGAGATTAATTACTGTCATCATTATCATTTTATTAGTGATAAAATGAGTAAAGTGGATTTTACTAAGGGATAATCAATAGGTATATTTCATAGAGGTATGAAACCCCATCATCCCATGTTTCAAATGTGTGGGAACAAGAATCTAGATAACTGTTTAAAGGGAATGAGGAGATTCTTAAAATTTGTAAAATAGGGGTATCATGATAATCATCTCTAAATTGATATAAAGAATCCCATTAATATGGAGGAATAATGGAGGGTTCATATAAACACATAACCTATTGTACAATTTTTACAATGTATGTACCATGGGTCCTATGAGTGCCAACATCCTTTGCAAAGGGGAATTAGAGATAATCAACTATTAAAACATGCAAGGCATAAAAAGGGAATATATTATCCCTACTATTGTGGTGGATCCTAACACTATTGTGGTAATAGTTATGGTGGTTATCCAATCAATAATAACTAATGAACTATTTAATTATAGTACTATGAATTATTCCATAAATCTCATCAATAGTTGATATATTTAAGTACATCCCCAAAATACAGGGGTTGAGTTATGTATGAGAACAGAAAGTGTGTAAATTATTAAATATAAATTATATTACTCCTCACGGGTTAATTTTTGTAGACTCAACATCCCATAAAATAACATGTCACATCAATTAGTAGTGTTTAATAACATATTGGAATTTTTTTGGTTATCATTATATAAATCAATGGTAAACTATCAGGATAGGGAAAAACTTCTCAAATATATAGGAACCCCAACTGAAATACAAATTTAATGAAGAGGTTGAAAATCCCTTGGAATATTATTCTGAAGCATGAATAATATTACTTTACAAGATAGTATAACTAGTTCAAATTTCCAATAGAAAGAATATGATAAAAAATTAAGATATTCCCATTAGGTCAAACTACACTGATCTGTTCCCTAAATAATTTCATGGACTTTCTCCTAACATAGTGTTTTAGTTCTAAATTGATCTTACACCATGATATTTTCCCATATGAAATAATACCTATAGTATGGCCACCATTAATATCAAAGAAATTTATTAGTTTTTATAAGAGAATATATACAATGTTTTTTTAATGTACAACTACTTCACAGTGGGGTGTGCTAGTACTCTTCATTAATAATAATGATGGATCAACATTAATCTACAATGTTTATACTGAGTTAATAAATATGTTTCAAAAATAACAAGTATCCACTACCCTAGAAAAATGAAGATATTGATCAACTATACGAGATAGTGAATGCTTCTATGGTGGACCTTTAGTTATGAAATCACCAGTTAAAGGTGCAGAATGAAGATATTACCAATCCTGCTACTGTAATGAGGTACGTAAATTTTTAGTTCATAGTGTTTCCTTTGAAAATCACTAGTACTCTGGAAAACTTCTTGTTCATAATGAAAAATTTCTTAAGAGATTACCTTTGAATTTTTTTGGAAGTGTATATAGAGACTGTTATGATATACTATAATTTAATGAAGGAGAATGATGATAATTTTAATACCTTTCAAAAAACTTTTTGAAATGAAAAAAATTTGGGAAAAATAATTTAACATATTTATAGTTAGTGGAGATGTCATTATTCGGGAATTTAGTCACCAATTTTGAGATATTAATATATCTTTTTAAGGAAAATTAAACATGAGGTGTGTTATATCCCTAAATCAACAGTATATATCAATAGTATATATGGAATAAATAGATTATTTTGATTATTTTTTAGGAACATATCATGAATTTTAAAACACACTTATAATGGTGACTCGGAAGTGAGTAAAATTTTTAGACTAGTGGATTTGACGAGATGTTCAAGGAGTTGAAAAAGTTATTTATCACTAAAGAAATACCTATAGATGCCACTAGTAGAGAACTCATTGGCGTATAAAATGATGATTTAACGAATGGATTAGGTTGTGTACTGATTTGAAATGATAAATCGATTGACTATAGCTCAAAATATATGAAGGTTGATGATAAAAAAACTGATGATTGATCGAGATTAGTAATATTCGATCCTCACATTAAAAATCTCTAATCATTATAACTATGGCAAGATCTTGAGATATATACCGATCAAAAGAGCCTAAAATATATACCCACATTAATGGTTCATAATATGAACCAGTGAATATGTTTAGAGACCATCATGTATTATGAATTATCAATCCACTACCAACTATGTAATGTGAATTAAATATTAGATTCCCTATGAAGAAAGGATCATTCATCTTTATAAGTGATGATTATTAAGAATGATTCAATCTTTTTTGACTAACCTAGAAATGAGAATAAAAAAGGAAGAAACATAATCATCCCCTTATCAAATTATTTCTCAACCATTTGTTTTATTGAATATAATGTTCTCCAAAAGATAGGATGTGGAATTCAGTATAAGGGTGAAGCTATTAGAAATATGAAAATACAAATAGTTTGTAATTGATGAGGATAGATTCAGTAGATTTGGGTCACAACTATGTCTACCATAGAATCCATAAATATGTAACGACCTTTTGACTGAATCACATATCTTTACCTTGTACATCCATCCAGGGAGAAAAATAATGCATTGAGATCTCTATAAAAAAAATTGATTTATAATTTGACAGACACCAGTGCATAATATACATCAATGTGACTGGTATGTCAAAAGGTGAAGGATAAAAGAAAAAAATATATGGGGACAATGAAACCATTTCCCCTACCAAAATAAAAATCCAAATACATCTCTATGGTCCTTGTCAATGGTATTCCAATAACATCCCGAGTAAGTAATTCCCTGTGGATTGTTTTGGATTATATTATAAAGAATACTCACTTTATTGAAATTTGAGAGGATATCTCACTCCATCAACATTCACCACTACACATCATAGAATTAGTGAGGTTGGATGAAGTAAAAATATCAATTTTGTCTACTTAAGATATTTATATTACCTCTATGTTCTATAAGAGTGTTTATATTTCACTAAACAATGAGCTGAACTCATTATGGAATATCACCCCATAAACTATTTATAGTCTGATAGGACTATTTAGAAACTATAAAACATATTGATAGAATTATTTTTGTGCAACAAAAGAGGATTATTTCAAAATCATCCTATGGTTTGATATTATACTAAATGATTTTTCATTCAAGAGTACAATCGGATATATATTATGTTCGTTATGGGAAAGGATGATGAACAATTTCATTATGGGATGTTTTTGTTGAACACAAATAGATGGGACCTAAAATACATAAGGAAATTTTAGTAAATATGATGACCATTCAGTATATAATTAAGGATAAAAAAATTTGAAAAATAAGATATGATGACTAACATGAATGTGTCCTAGAGTTTCAGTATGGAAATAATTTATTCCTCCACATATAAACAAGGAAGGGAGTTATAATATATGGTATGATTTCAAATCTATGTCCCAGGTACATTGACTCCATTGTGATTCATTATCGCATCAGAGATTTGGTATATCAACTAGCTCATACATTAACCATGTCCCACATGATAAATTCAATATATCACACTTAAAAAATTACATACCTTTTTCATAGACATGTACTGAATTAAAAGGTGTTATAGTTGGAAAAATGAGGGGCATCTACTAATGATATTGGAGAGTAGAGATAAATATATATTTTATAAGAAAGTCACCTTGTCAAAGTACTTCAGTGAAACCACATGTAGGAAGCAACGACATTGGAACAGGGGAATCAATTAAACAGAACTACCCACACCTATTATCACCGTATTATATAAAATAAATATTTTAGTGAGATAATTTTTATGGGGGGAATGTAACGACGGAAAATTTTATCAATGGAATTTTTATTCATATAACTATTTCATGTGTTATAAATCCTATAAATAACATATAGAAACCAAAAAATCATTATTCCAATAAATTAAGTATGATACAACAGTTAAAAAAACATGAATAATTAAAAATATTACCAAGGGATAGAAAATAGAAAATAGATATATAATAATTGAAAACTTGGATTTGCTCGATCCACCAAAATATAAGCACTCACAACAAAAGATGTAGAAATAAAAAAAATTATCATAATAAAATATTAATTTTTAAGATGAAATTATAAATATCCTTGAGAGAAAATAGAATTCAAGGGATAGTCAACTTAATAACATGTTCAGATAGGATGTAGGGAACCCATGTGACCATTACAATACTGAACATTGGAATAGTAATATTATGAGTTGGAATAGTAATTAGACTATTAGTATAGTAACATCACATATATAAGTGTAATATAAAATTTATGTATCATAGAAAATCAAAATAAGAAATATTAATATCATGGTAGAATTAAATATATGTTTTCAAATTAGTAAATTAAGTGTTTGAATTTTCTTAAAACATAAATATTTTAATTGTAATTTTTAAGGAATATAATGATTTAAATAAAAAATTATTTTCATAAAATTTTATTTATAAATTAATATTATGTTTTATTATAAATATATGGTAATTTTACCAGAAGGTATGTACATTTCCTAATGGTCATAAAATCAAATATGATATTAAAATCTGTAATTCTTGAATAAATGAGGATTTTAAATAACAATTAAATTCCTCAAATTTATATGCATAATTTCAGAAAAAATGTATATTTTTTTAAATATACATGTCATAATATTTTATGTTATAATCTATTATATTTTCTACAATAATTTATTTTTGTGAATAGTGAAATATGACACTATCATATTTAACATCATGAGAAAAATACCTGAATTTTTGAGACATGGATGGTGTATAAACCCAATATATAAAACTCACATGCACTATATATATTTAGTAGACATAATAATAAACACTAAATTAGTTTTTATACAAAATAAACAACTAATTAATATTATTATATAAAACACCCCTCTCCTCCACTTATAAATACGTCCCTTTTTCCTCAATTATTCTATGAACTGATTTTTTCCAAATTAATTTCAAAAACTATTCTAGACACTATTCCCCACATATAATATCTAATTACCTTTACAAATAAAGAATTATTTGACACATAAGGCATCCTTCTAGGAACTGATATTTCATAGGCAATATTCTAAAAAATACATCACTAAATTTAATTTATTCTTCCACCTTCCAGTAACCTACATCATAAAATATTTATTAATAATTACAATGTTATTTATACTGTATAATTTAGATTTCTAAAGGAATATATTATAACCACCAATTTTCTCAACATCTCTTATTTAATAAAAATTGAACAATTTTCCATATTATGTCAGTTAACAGACTTCATGGATGATAAGATTACATTTTCCTCATATCCATTAATGGATTTTTTTAAATTAATTGTTAATTCTTTAAAATAAAATAATTATGTATATAATATGTTATCTAAAATTTTATATAGAGAATATGGCCACAAAAATAAATAAAACAAAACAAGTTTGAGATTGTAAGGAAAACAACCATGATGAAATAAAAAATTATCATTAACATATTATTAAACAAATCACATGTTTGTGTAGAAAAATTATATATAAGAGAATTTAATAATATGGATATTAATGAATAATATTTTTATATTTATGATTTTCTACACTGATACCATGAAACAAACACTCATGTTATTTCAAAATTTAAATTTAAAACTAACCAAAATTACCAAAAATGAATTAATAAACTTTTAAAAAAACTTTATATTGAATATGTTATAAATTAATTAATTAATGAATATAATTTTATTTTCCTTGTAATTAAGTTCACATCCATAATTATTTTGTAAAAGAACTCATGGTATCTCTTTCAACCTCAACATTTCATTTGGGATATGCTTTCTCTACATTTTCACCAAATTTTCTCTTTTTTCAACATATATTACTCTCCTCTATTCTATAAATATAATTTTATAAAACATATATGTTTATAAATTAATATTATTTTTATAGGAAAATACATGTTTTAAAAGGATCACTTCTTATGTCCTCTTAATAAGAAAATCTGATTAAATGGACTTCTCTATTTGTCACCCATTTTCAAGTACACTGCATAAAATATTTTAAGTCTCCCATATTTTCTAAAATATCAAATTTGGTCGGGGTAAAATGTTTAAATTCATTTTTAATGGAAATATTCATTCCTTATTCCACTTTAATGTATCATTTTTCATTTCCCTAAATCCACAATTAAGTCGCATATTTCTAATGTTACCTAACCAATATTTTCTTTGTTTTCACTTCTGTAGATCATTGTTATTCATTTTCAATTCATAGTTTTATTTTTTGAATTCCCAAACACAATTTACATCCCTTGTTTCATAGATACCTTTATGATAATACCTTTTGGTTTGGAATTGTTAAATTTTTATGATACGAATTTGTTTTCATAGGTAAACATTTTGTTTGATTTATTTTTGTGACACACAAATGAATGTACATGTTATGATGCATGCACCATTAAAGTGCTCCTATACATTGGGTAAATTTTTAATCTCATGAGGTGACATTTATGGTAGGAGGGAGTAAACCTTTTCTGTTATGGGACTCCAAAGACAATGTGATATTCCCATTGAAGTTATCTTTCAGTCATTTTCATTCCATATTATATATTGATACCACATTCCAATGATACATTGATACTATGATTCTAAATTATATAGGTTATACCCCCACCCATATGCTTATTCCAGATACATGCAATATTTGTTGTTATGTTATATTTTATGACCTCTTTTCTAGCTTTATTTCTTTGTTTACACAATTAATATTCCATTCAGCACAACCCTTTGGTCTATATATTCCCCAGGTTATCCATTGTATTTGAAATATCCAAAAGGGAGTTATGAGATCATCTCAAATATTAATCAAATATATTTTTTGTTCAAGTTTCACGTTGTCTAATAATATACATAGCCTTTCAAACACACTGGTCCTTTGGATAGATGCTTAATATTTAATGTATAATTATGCTGAAGATTATCTAATATTATTTGAAAAAGGCTTGGGTCCCAATAATAATAATATAGAGATGGTGATTTCTAAGGAACTAAGATTACATTTTTTGGACATATTGTAATAATAAAGTGGGGTTGAATTGATAATTCAACGAAAAATTCTATTTAAAAATAATTGATTGAAAATTACCCAAATTTAGTAAATGAATATAGTTATAAAAACTGTATAAATATATAATTTTATATTGTCATAATGTTTCTCAAAGGTTATATTACAACTAAGTTAAAAATCTATAAAATCAAAACTACTTTTTTATTTTACAAAAATCTAATATAATCAAAAAAATTTGTAAAAAACTAATTTAAGGTAACTATTCGAGTAATTTTTTTTGTAATAAGATTTAAAAAATAAAAATTATTTTATTGAAAATAACGTACGAAATAATGAAATAAATAGTGAAAATTAAAAATTAGTGTTCTTGATCAAGAAATGATCAAGTCTTCTCTACCAGAGAGTAAACTGTTGATGAGAAGTTTATTAGAAAATAAATTTACCCAAAACATAGATCATATTTTTACATAAAATATCGGATAAAGAAATCCAGACTATAAAAAACATCATCCATATTTATTCATGAGATATCAATTAAAAATGACATGTGAATATTAAATTTGAGTACTCTCCAATATATTATCAGATATCATTATTTAAAAAACATCATTTACATTATGATAAACTGAAATTTAAATAAAAGATACAATAAGAACGAAATAATATTGAACTGTTTGTATATATTATATTTCGCTAATTAATAAGGGTATAAACATGAATATTCATCCCCTTATTTTTAATAATCTATAATTTTATCAATGGTCATGGTTTCTGCATTGGTCGAAGGGTTTCTATTTTTTTGTGAAATTTATTTTTTTACATGGAATATTGGAAAATCCATTATCTATTATGTAAGTACTAAAGAACATCTAGGTTTTCAGTAGTAGAAATTTATTGATAATATGGCTAGATAAAAACTCTATATGAGTGGATATTATAATTTTATATATTTTCATAGTCTAAAATTATTCATTTCAGAAGAATTAGAATGATACAATTCCTTTTACTGAGAAGAATCATTAGAATGTGTTTCTTTTACATTAATGAATCTAGTATCCAATTTAATAATATTCACTCTTAAATAAATTTTACTCAAAATTTAATTAAATATCCTAAAATTGTTGATGGAATAAATTTTTTAATTTTATTTCTCACTACTATGGTAGAAGATATTTATCATTTGGTAACATCTTTAACTAGTGGTTTCATATCCCTAGAGGTGGTAAAATTCCTCAAATGGAAGTAGAACATCTCAACTATATATATTAGATCCCTACTGGAGATATAAAATTTTGACTAGTTGTAGCATTACTATACCTATTGTGGAATATATCTATTCACATCAGAAATTATCTACTTGTGGTAGAAAATATTAACATGTGGTAGAGATTTTAAAAAAATACTAGTGGAGAAATGTTTTTAAATATGGTGGAAAAACATTTCTTGTGTTTGAAAAATAATCATGGATGTATAAACATTCAATTGAGAGTAAAACATTTTTATTTTTTTAGAAACTATATAATGGTTGTAATAGACATTACATGTAGTAAGATATTTTTAACTAACAACAATAATGGTGAAATGGTGGTAGAATAGTGGCTCAATAAAGAGAACGGTCACATTGGTGGTAGAAGACTTATATTAATGGTACTACAAATAATCTGGAGGTATCGTTAGTCTTCTATAAATAGTATTTGAAAATATTTTAATAATGCTATAACTGGGGGTATAATATTTGATGTAGTTGTAGCTGCTTGATCATAGAGAAATATCAGGTATGAATTTTTTGTAATAAACCTTTCAAAAAAGTAAAAAAAAATATTATCATATTTAAAGGATAGTAAATAACTAGATAAGGGAAAAACTATTATACATTTTTCTTAAGTTAAAGAAAACCTTATATATTCATAATTAATACATGATTGGTGAGAATTAAAATAAATAATTTTAGGAAATTAGCTAATAATATTTATCTTTTCATTATTTGAATTCATGGTTTAAAAAAAATTAAAAAATATTATAGTTTGTAAATACATTTACCTAAAATGAAATAATAGATGTTTTCAAAAACAACGTTACCAAAAATAATGATAAGTTTCCTTATATATATTCTGTAAGCATACTGAATCCACCTTTTCCCACTACAAACATTATTTTTTTCCACTTGGGGATTATAAAAAAAATATAGAATAGACATTGATTCTATAAAACATGAAATGATTAAATTAATATAAATTTTTGTTAAATTCAATGTTATGTATGTACATCATTAATGTTCAAAACAAATACAAAGCCCGTATAAAATACTAGTTACAATATGAATAATACTAGTAAAAAATATCATAGAATCAACCAAGGATTTTTAATTAAGAATAATACAAAGGGAAGGAGTATATATAGATGAATGAGTAGGAGGATTGATCACAACATTATATGAAATATAATAACAATGTCAGACTGCCCCTTTTGGAGTAATTCTAAAAGGACAAAATGCAATTGATGTGTTCTCACATTGTGCATATATATGTGTCGGAGCTATAGCTATCATCGGGATGGTATGAGGATAGAGGACTAATATTTCAAAAGTATTTAAGAAATAATAAATCACCTCCACAAAATGAGTTATAATATTCTCATCATGATCTATTATCGATGTGAAATTATTCATTTTTTTTTTCAGAAACACCATTCATAAGGTTTACAACTCTAGTAAGAAACTCCCATAATCTTTCAATTCCCAATTAATAGGAAGAAATCATAAATTCTCATTCAAAAACATAAAATTAGAGATAATATCAATCATAGAAATGATAATATGAATGTAATAGATAATTTATTTGGATACAATGGTCATGTAAATTCTTTTCTCATATAATCATTCTATAACCAGTTTATAGATATTATTAGCACAAGATTATCTAATCTAAGAACATGGTTTTGAGATATTGAAGTGTCTTCCAACAAAATATAATGATATTTCCTACATACTAAACTAATCAACTTTTCAAGAACATGAGAAGTTATAATAGAGGCACCAGTAGTACAATATAGGGTACAACTTTGTTACAGTCTTACCATTTTCTCATTAAATGTTGAAATATGATTTCCATTCTTCTTAACTAGTAATTTTTTCAAAATAAAAATCTTCAATTCTCAAAAAATGTATAGTATAGAGAATGTCAATAAATAATTACACAATTAGAGATACATCATCTTTGATGAGATAAATATGTCATAAAAATATAATTTCTGAGAATACCAACAGGATTTCTAAAAAGTCCTTCCTTAGTTCATTCTAAATCAGCTCGAGTTAAATAAATGGTATGTTGAGGAGGAGGAGGAGGAGGAGGAGATCAACCCCACTCTTTTCTAGGTGAAAAAACATCTTAATGAAAAACTTCATCACCATGAAATGAATTTTTAACCTATATTTATATATCAATAGTATATGTCTTAGAATTAAAACCCTCTCGAAATTCAGACATGTCTATATTTTCCCCTAAATAGCCCATTTAATCTCTCTATAAAATAAATACAGTGTCTATAATATGCTTTATCAGGATAACTCGATCATCATCATCATCATCATATGAATCAGATTATGTCATTTAATTAACAACAAAAAATGGGGAACTCTCTCCCTAATATGGTGTATCCTCATCATATATAACTACTTTATATATTTATTCTAGGCTTCTAGAAACCCAACTCACTAAAAAAATATTGGATTCACTTTTCCAATATCCACCTATAGTCTCAGATGAATTAGAAATACTCGTGAAAGAATTTATTTAACATATTCACCTTCCCCATCAATATCATAATACGATTCATCCTATAGAATAATAAAAAACCCACGAATGTTTGACTTAAATTTTTCAAAATTAAAATAAATTGAAACATAATTATTCAAAGAATCATCATACTATTTTAGACACGAATTATAATGAATGGAATGTGGAGAATCAGTTCTTTTACATGATATATTTAGGTTGTTGAAAGTATTAGAATCACCTTCTACCTCAACTAAAAGAGAAACTAATTCCAGAATTTCATAAAATATAGCTTTGTCTTCAACTCAAACATTAGCATCAACAACTTCTTCATCCATTGAATAAAATACTATCAAATTATTTTTCCATAATAACAAAATATCCTATTTTTATGGGTTATTCACTAGAATGAGATATTCATAAAGCCTCTCACTATCCCCATACAATTTATCTAACTAAGGATTCCAATTAAACTTCATTATTTTACAATTATTCATTCTAATACAAAAACCACCAAATATATTAAACTTGTATTTTTTAGTAGTGAAAATTATTTTTCATCTAAAAAATTATAAATCATATTATGATATATAAATGATTTAAAATATGACAATTTGTTGTATAGTTACATTATAAATACTATTATCTATCTTCACAGGTTTATCTAATATCCCCAATTCATAACATAAATGAAATATATGTCCACATGAATAATAAAACTAAGATTTCATTTCCTAGAACAAAACATATACTAGATGAACATAATGATAATATGAAACACTACATCATGTTCCACTATAGTATTCTTTATTTTAGTTGTGTTCCCAATATTCTCATTAAGGGACTCCAGAAGAATAAAATTCCCACTTTAAATAGGATATTAACCTTGTTAATCATTACATATTCCTTCATGATTAACATTTATGAATTTATATCATTATTTAAGGGTAAAACTATCTCCTTTCCATTAACCAACATTATACAGAATTCATGTATATCCTTACAATCAAACACAGAACCCATATAGAAATCACGAACCAAACTATAATAGAATTTTTAGACAGTTATTGAAACCCACTCATCCCATATTTGATCTTGTATAAAATTCCAGATTAGTGACATATATATGTTCAAAAAATAATCATCTATATTTTATGAAAATATTACTTTTGATGAGATAATAAGAGTCATTTATTAGAAATTTTTACTAGATTCAACTATGGATTTCGTTCTTTGACATGATTAATCCAAAGTGTCAGTATCACACTTCAATCTCATAATATTTGAATAGATTCTACGACAAAATTTGAATGTACAAGTTACATGGGTTCAATTGATAAAGAAATAAAATTAATGGGGGTTGTATGAGAGTGGACAAAATTTAGACCCTCCATATGGTTTTTTATTCATTAAGGTCACTATATGATTTTAATTATAAAATGTTTTTAATTTGAATACATTATGGAATTTAAGAGTTATGAATTTCAAAAAAACCAATATTAACACTCAAAATGGTAGAAACTAGGAGATAATACCTAATGGTTGAAATCCACAAGTTATGAGAATATAGTAGCGAATAATGGTTGCTTCAAATGGTAATAGGATAGTGGTTAGACCATACATGTGACTCAACTATGGCAATAATGAGATAATGGTGGTATAAAAAAAGCAAGATAAAATTATCATTCCATAATATGGTTTTACATACCTTATTTTCTTGAAATTCAAAGGTATTATAATTATGTGTTCAGGATAATTATTAGTTCCAAATAACTCCAAAATTATATCCCCATTTTTTATTTTTCACTAAAAAAGTGATTTCATTTGTATCAAATTTATTTTTCCATGAATGAGACATTGGATCCATAGAAATAGTAACATAACATTTAAAGTCGTGGTTTATATGTACATCTCTAAATTTATATCCATAGTCTATTTATATAGGTTTCATCCTTATAATTTATAAACAATTTTATTATAGATATGTACTGAACATTAATAGTGGATAATGGAAAAATATTCTTATTGTTTAATACAATATTGTGATATATTCATTCCTAGATAGTGACATATTCTAAAGGTTCTATTTTTTACAAAATTACAATAACTAAAATATACAGTTGAATAATACAAAAAGTCAAAAAATTCATATAGAGTTGAATATTCAAAACATTGAAGTTATATTAATGTATTTTAAAATTATAATGAAAATATTTAAATTAGTTTTTGGATGTTTGAACAAAAACACATGCTAAACATAATATAAATTCATACAGTAGTTAAGTATACTAAACACCCAATCATACCTCTATAAATAGTTTAATCAACTAACATTATAATTCCATCAAGATTTATATTAATCCTTTTATACATATTAATTTTAGTACTTTAAGTGGTATCTAAACAAAAACATTTAAATTTTTTTTGACTTTTTTATTTCATTTAAAAAAATTTGTTTTAAAAAATTCAAAAACATAGATATAATTATTACTATCTTATTAAACTTATTTGAAATTAATTTCTGAACATTTTAGATTATTCTATTTAAAATATTGATTGGATGATCCCAAAATAATATTTTGAATATATATTTTAACCAATGAATCAATCTTTGAATGTAGATTTATATGTAGAGTTGGGTTGATAATACCTTTTGTAAACCATTTTAATATAAAAATCACAACCTATCATACAAATATCTATGACCCTTTTAAAAATCATACACTTCTTTATAAAACATATAAAATGATTTTTAAAATGAGGATATTTAAGTAAAAGAGGTTTCCTAACAAAAAAGCCTCGATTATTTAACCTTTTACAAAATTACTCCATATCTACATTTAAAGTAGTCTAAAATTTACATGTGTTATCTATGAAAGAAATATTATGGTGGATTTAATTTTAAATTTTTTAGAGAATATGTAATTCCAATATACCTTCATGTTATGTCTGTTTTATGACTCAAAAAACATACTTTTGTTTAATCAATTTTTATCCTAAGTGTTTTAGATTATATTTATCTTACACTATGTGTACAATTGTTTATTGTATTATATGAAAGCATTTTAGATTATAATAATTGAATAACATCTTTAGTATCTAAAAATCATAATGTGCCAATTTTCATTTTCATCTGCGTAACAATTTATCTAATGAAGCATGACTGAGTTGATCGAGAATTATTTTTTAGTCAGAATTTAAATATGAAATTAATTTATATACTAAGAAGAATATTCATATACATAATAAGATGAAGAATCTATGTGTTACATAATAGTGTACTTTTATCATTCATTGTATAATTATACAATATTATATAAATGTAAGCTATTCTTTTGAAGAAGACATAATTTCTCTTTTCAAAGATATCCTATTGTGAATAGTTCTTCTAGTTAGTATCTTTTGAAGATCTATTATTTTAGAATATCATTATTAAATTTCAAATATCACAATATGTCACTTCATTCCATTAGAGGACATCCAAATGATATTATCTATTTTTGGAATGATTTTTATGCACAAGACTTTCCATGAATAGGAATATCAAATTAATGAGAAGTATTATCGCATCACTACCACAAAAGGGATTCACACATTTGAAAGGTTTGGATGAATATCCTTAACAGAATTTATCATCAAGATCCCTATAAAATATTTCTAAAAAATTAAAATTATCTCATTCTCTAGTTTACATAGTATATAAAAATAACAATAAGCCCATGAAAATAAAAGAACAAAGGGGGATAGTTTATTTCATTTGTTACAATAAAAAGAAAAATATCCAGAGAACTATACATAGTGGGAAGAAAAAATTTCATGATGTGATTATAAATTATATTAATTTAAATAATTATTATAAATATTTATTACTTATATTCTATAATTCATTCAACAAAAATCTTCATATATCTTTAGTTTCTTCTAGAAACTGTTTTCTACATACATTCCTCTGAATGTTTTTTTTAATTATATATTTGTTTACACTCATTGTAAGACTATGTATAAGTCCATTGATAGGCCATGTAAATTTATATTCTAGCTGAAATCTATGGTACAATATAATTATCTGACAGATACATTAACATAAAATAGATCCCTTTGTAAAAGGGTTGTCATTGTGAAAATTACCAATCTATTAGTGTAAAGTGTTGGTAGAGTGTTCAAGGGGATTTTTGTTCCCTGAACCACTATAAATCTTTTTTGTGAAATCAATTTTTCTTTAAATTCAATAATTTCCTTTACATAATATTTTTAGTAAATTATATTAAAATGATCATAACTGAAGAGGGTGGTTCTATGTAAAATAAAATTTAAGATCTCAATTCACCCCAATCTCTACTTATCCAGTTAGTCGCCATTTAGGACAAAATTTCCTCTCAGAGGTTGGGACTCTTGAATTCACATATATCTAATGATAATGCATAAGGATATTTTCAAATGGAATATATGGATGATAATGGATAACTTATGTTAATTTTTAGAACTTCATACATTATTGGTGAAAAATATGGTTACTATAAAGCAGATATGATCATATATCCCAAAAATAATTCCTATAAAGTCTATTTCAAAGAAGTTATGACCTGTGAAATTATTAATAAATAACATGAAACATGGGATACTATAGATTAATAAAATAATGATATAAAAACCAAATATATGATTGTTTTTTATTAGGAGTTAGGACAACATGAGTTTAATATAAACTCTAAATGTTAAAAAAACACAAGAAATATGAAATGAAATATGAGTTTCATATGAATGAAATGAACATGTGAAATATTTCATACATGATAAATCTAAACATAATTTTGAAATATTAGAAATATCCTAAAGAGATATACTTCATCAAATAAATAGAAAAAGGCTCAGAACGATTGTGAACATCATTAATGCTCTATGAATCCCTATAACTAACACTGAACATTAATTGAATGTTCTCATAGCATTACCACCTATGTGGAGTGGAATCTCAGTTGCTATCAAATAATATAAAGATGTTAAAAATATCAAAATAAAATATCCCCCTGGGACTCTCATAATTTATGATGTTCAAATAGAAAATGGAATTTAATAGGATAAGATTAGAAAGAAGGAAAGTGATTCCTTGATGGTTTATGCTTCCAAAGATGACAGAAAGATATAATGCCTAAAAATATCTAAAGAATAAAAGGAAAAATATTTCTCAATAAAATATAAATAAAATTATGAAATCACTATATTTTATTGATTTATCAAAATTCTTTATTACAATAGGAAAGGTTTTAAAATATCCATCAATAATACCACGATGCATGGGGAAATTTATAAATAGTTGAAAAGATATTTGTTAAAAAAATTTCATGACATTTAGTGTTACTATAAAAAAGATAAATATTATATCAATAAAGAAAATGAATACACCATGAAGACTTTATATAAGTAATATAAGAAAGCCACAAAATCTAGGTGGGGTTCTTTTACTAATTCTAGAGAATGCACATCATAAAAATAAGAAGATAAAGACACAAATCATAAAACCACCATATATTATGATGAATTGTTATATATGTTACATTATTATTACTATTTTGGTCTTGAACATGAATCAAAAAATGAAAATTTCTCAAAAAAAAAATTAAATGAGTACTGCACCATGTTGGAAATCAAATATTAAATAATGGAAAATAAAAATAATTCACATTCATTTTAAAAGAATATAACATTTAGTGAAGGGAAAAATCATAACCAAAACATTTTATACTTACAAAAATCTTCTTGAAAAATATATTATCTCAAATAATGAATTAGTCAAGACATTTGAGAACTTATAAAATGCGGTTAAAATTATTAAAGAGGCTGTAATTGTCATCACTAAAGGCTATTTAAACCAAATACTAGTAAAAGTATACCTATAAAAGAATAATTAGAAATATGAAGTCTAGGTGAAGGGAAAAAATTACATAGATAATAGTTTATTAATTTATTTAAATGTAAATACATTCCCAATGTTACTTTTTATTATTTTATGTAAAAATAATATTTTCCCAGAATATGTTAGTTGAAGAATCCACAATTTTGTGGAATCAAAAATATTTTTCATTCAAATGAATTTTCAAAAAGATATATAATAGTTTCTGGAATAGAAATGAATGTTTGTATGCCTAGTTCTATTATAGCTAACATTTCATGATTCAAAAGAATTTGGTATCAAAAGAACATTATTGTGTGATATCTTATTACTGGGAATTAGCTTCATGAATGGTAGATAAAATATGTTTATGGATAGTGTTTGTTCATGTTATATGAGTGGATACTACTCTATCAATAATTCTATATTCATAATATACTAAGGTTATGTTAAGTTTTATGACATGGAAAATGGAATGATAGTTTCCATTTGATCAGTTGGAAACTGTCGAATGATTCTCATCAAAAAAATTATGTTATGTTAATGGATTGAAGAACAACATGATAAGTATATATTAACATTATGATGATGGATATTCTGTTGTTTTTTTATAAAAATTCATATTTAGTTTTTAAAGATAACTATCTCAATTTTAATGGAATAGAAATTGAAAATGTTTACAAAGAAGATCAGAATTATTTTTTCTAGAATTAATGTAGATTCATTAAATAAAGGAATATATAAATCATGTTTTTGGTATAGATGTTTTGGGAAATACAATTTTCAATCATTTTAAAAACTTGATAAAATACATTTTATTTCTTACGTTCTTGATTTCAAACTTGATAGAAAAATGTTTTGTTATGAAATCCAATTAGGTAAGAAACAAATTTAATATTTTGTGCCATTTAATGTGGTTTCTTCATATTATCCTATTAATCTTATATGTATTGATCAGTTATGACCATTTGGAACAGTATGTCATTCTAGTAAGTCCTTTTTTATGGGATAGTTGATGAAATTTTAATATTTACCTGGAATTACATTTTAAATCTCAAAAGTGAAGCATGTTTTATTTTATTTAATTTTTTAAAACATGTGAAAAAAATTATTTTAATATTGTGTCTTTATAAAGTGATCATGGAGATGAATATGGAAAAAATGAAACTAATTATTATTTAACTATTTTTCGAATTAAACATATATTCTTTTCCCCCAAAACCCCTCAATTAAATGGTGTTGTCCAAAGGAGGAATAAGGCATTGCCTGACATTACTAGAACTATGACATGTGAATATAACATTACCACTCATTATAGTCTAGGAATATTAACACAACATGTTATAACATTAACACAATTATAACATGACCTATTTTAAATAAAACAATGTGTGGGTTACATACTAACAGAAAAGAAATTGTAATATAGTCAAAAGAATATGGAAGTGAGGATTATATCATAAGTACCAAGAATAGTCTTGAAAAGTCAGTCCCAAAGTCCAATTAAGGTATATTCATAGTTTACTTTACTTATTCCAAATCATATAATGTTTTCAATAACAGGTCAGTGATTGTTGAAGAATCAACTTATGTGATGTTTGATGAGAGTGATCCCTTTTATCAGAAAATTATTCATATAAATAATAAAAATTATTGAATAATAAATATGATACCAGAACTCCACTTTAATTGATAACAGGATTTTGATTTGAAACATGATTACATTAAATTGCATATAGCATTGGTATAAACTAGTGAACCAGAACATGTGTATCCTAGAATACCTATAAACCTTATGGAAACTATTTTAGAAATAGTTTTTGGAAACCTAACTGAAGGATTAAAAACATGATGAAACATAGGAATTTCTATTATATTTTTATTCGTTCTAAATCAACATGAAAATAAATCTATATAAGAGTTCCTATAAAGGAAACATGGTTCATGGCTATGCAAGAAGTGTTAAATAGATTAAAAAACTCTTGGAATTAGTGGAATGTACCTCAAACTATCATGTGATCAGAACCAAATGGGTTTCTAGAATAAAACAATATGATCATTGTGTACTAACTAGAAATAAATCTATATTAGTTTTGAAAGGACTCAATCAAGAATAATGAAAATATTATGAAGATTAATTCCCTCATGTAGCTAGATTAAAATTGATTAGAATATTTTCAGCAAATATATAAAACATGAATTTATAAGTAATATCATATTGATGTTAAATATGGTTTTCTAAATAGGTTTTAATTGAGAATGTTTATGTTGAACAACCTCCTCATTTTGAATATCCATATTTTGAAAATTATGTGTTTAAACATACCAATGCTCTATATGAACTTAAATAAGCACCAAGGGCATGTTATGAAAGCATGAGTTCATTTCTTCAATCAAATGATTTTACAATAAGATATAAGATCATATAATATTTAATAAAAAAAATTTCTTAGATACATTCTAAGGTCATATATATGTTTATGATGTTATTTTTGGGTTAACAAACAAAAAATTATGAAATTAATTTTCAAAACCTGAGCTAATGTAAAATGATATCAGTATGATGTGTGAAGTACCCAAATTTCCTTGTTTTTATGTTTATGTAAAATATTTAGGAAATATTTTAAATCTATGAAAATATGTAATTTACTTACATAAGAATGTTTTTAATTGAAAATAATAAGGCCGACTCAACCACTATGAGTTCCAAAATCAATCTTTACTCCGATAAACTAGAATACCAGTTGACAACATCTTTTTAGATGAATCATTGGATGTTTTTTAACCTTACTATAAGTAGACCATACATTATGTTTTTAGTAATCATTTGTGGAAAATTTCATTCGAATCCAAAATAATCATATTCAAATTATGAGAAATATAATTTTAAGATATCTAAAAGTGGCTCTATATGTTTTTCTTCATTTTCAAAAAATGAATTGCTTTTAATTTAATTTCATACATTTAGGGTGATTTATCAAGATGCAGATTAGATATAAAACAATCCTCAAGAACCTATATTTTTACATGTAAATATCTAATGTCTTGGTTATTTATTAATAAACATTCTATTGAACTATCAAATAATAAATCTGAAAATATTATCATAAGAATTTTTTGTGTATAGTGGATTTAATTTTAATTGTGCTCTAATAATATGTGACAACAAAAGACATATTAAAATCTCTAAAAATATGATATAAAATTCATGAACAAAGAACATTGATTTAAGACATCATTTAATTAAAGATCATTGATAGATAATGATTACTATTTAGAGTTCCTTTGAATAGATAATCAATTAGCATACATTTTTTGAAAACTATTTTCTACTAATAGAATCATTATCATCAAGATGGAATTATGAGTGTCTAATATTACTTAATAATATCTTATAACATTATTTTTAATATTCATCATAAATATTTTTATTTATTTATTTTTTTCCATATCGCATACTGGGCATATTTGATAGACCAAGTTTCATAGTTTTAGTAATAATTACTCTGCACATATTTACACAACCACTCTATTATTGAAAATTAAACAAACTAGTATTAACTCTATACATGAAACACATTTCAAATATTTGGAACCCTTATATCTCTCCAAATTGTAAAACCATCATCAACATAATCATCCAACCTTCGAAAACCTATGTCAATGGAGACAATGAAATGAAATGAAGGTGTGTCGTATAGTAGAATGAAAATTAAAATGATTATAGGTAATGTTTTATTTGGATGTGGAAAATATTTTCAATAGTTGGACTAGACTGATATGTTGTTGATGAAATTCCTCAATCATTATATATGAGTGTAAATTCTATAAAAAACACAAATAATGTTTATCTTAAAGAAGAATTTTTATGAGTTTTATGAACCTGTCTTATTTTATTTTGGTTACGATGAAGACATGGTAACATCAATAACAAACCTGAAAAATCACAAGAAATCCATATTCCAGATAGATGAATCCCTGAAAATAAATATTGAAGCCTTCATTTTTTTCATAACCTCATTAGCTACCATTGATGGAGTCATCCCCGGATAGATAATAAAGAATCTATTAAGAACAATTGTAATTGATAAGATTAAATTGGAATTTAGGGCTTGAAGGAAAATTGTTGTCCAAGTTTACATAGTTAGGAATTTCATCATGAAATGGTGAGTTTTAAAAAAATATTTTTTCATGATATCACTTCCCTTTATATTTTTATGACAGAAAAAAAATATTAACTTATAATGTTATATTTTCCAATATATGTGACATGTTCAAAATGGGCCTCTAAATTTCAATAATTTTGGATGAATTTTAGACCATATATTTTAAACACTGGAATTTTCAATGATTATAGTAACAAAACACTTTTTTATTTTTTAATTATTGCAAGTGAAAGGATTATAATAAAAACTATTTTGTTTTGTTAATTTTCATTAATAAGGTTTATTCCCTTAACCTGTATTGATGGAGAAGAAACTGCGTCAACTCAGGGAGAGTCATCTCATGTACACGAGATACCAGTGTTGGTATATGTATCCACTCACAAAAGTAAGATTATATAAAGTCACAATGATGAAGAAACTCTTGATTCAAGCCAAATATGAGTATAAATTGTCATTCAATTAGGTAAAAAAACTTTGTGATAGGAGGGAACCCCTCCTACCTCTATTTTTGTACCAGTATGTGCCCCCATGAGATGATATCCCCGTCAATTAATAACAAGTTATCAATTAGAAAGGAAAATACCATTTTGGAATAGGTGAGAGTGTCTCCTTTCAAAATTAAGTCTCATTCTCATGAATTAGAAAATTTTGATGGAAGAAATGTTGGTATAATAGAATCGAAATAAATAAATCATTTGAAAAATTTACGTGATATTGGAAAAAACAATCAACTAGATAAGAACGTATAGAATTCCAGAATGAATTGTATTCACATGTTCATCATGAATGTGAATATGTAAAAGTACATTAATATTTTATATGTTCTTCAAAATATCACAACTATGTTACTCAGCGTTTTTTCTTGAAAAATAATCAATAAAAGATCATGTCATTTAATATTGTTAATATGTATGATCTCCTCATTATCATATGTCCTCAATGTTTGAGATTCATAAAGTAATGTTTTTTCATCAATCATTGATAGATGTTTTATCTTAAGAATATAGAAAACAATTCCATATTATTCTAACAAACAATAAAATCTAATGGAATTATCAAAATATGGGGATAAGATGAACATGACTATTGATTCTCTATAGTGTGAAATCATTTCATTACAGGTGATTCAAAATCATTAAAATAATATTTTCAATCAAGTTAGATGTATAATAGTTCATTTTATTGATGATGTTAAATGTGCTAATATATAAATACATGATATTTTTTCTATACTAAAGCAAAATTTTACAAAATCTAAATAAATTTCAATTAAACTAAAGAAGGATGTATGATTCATCATCTTAGGACTATAAAATATATATGGTTCATTATCAAACAAAATTGATGTTCTAGAATATAATATTGAAGTGTCACATGAAGTAGTTATTTAAAACATATTGCCAGCTCTCTCAGAAAAGAAAGATGAGATAGAGGTTAATATTTTTTAAACAATTAGAAAGAAATTTATCTTCACAACTAAAATATATTTTTTCTAACATTGGCATAAAAAACCAGTTTTCTGTGTTGGGAATTTCTCTCATTTTGTGTGGAATGGTTTTATGATCTTTCTATGGTATTGATTGAATAACATCTGTAAAAGGATTGATGCATTAATAAATAACATTTTTCATATTTATGGAAGATGGATTCTTATAATGACAATTTTTTACCAACTAGTATAAAACTCACAACACCTAGATGAAATTTTTGACCCCTCTAAGGTCATTCAATGAGATCCATACCTAAACCATCCACTAAATTATCCATTTCCCATTATGATGACATTGATTTGGTAACAGAATAACAAGATTCTTTGAGCATTCAATTTTTACATGTAATGTTTTCTCTATAATATCATGCTCGTCTTGAAGCATACCAATTAACATCGGAGGATTTTATTTTTATAACATATGATGATCATCTTCCTTCATCCTTTTTTACATCATGATCGACCCTTATCCTTCAATATTCCACCTCTGAAAGGTCATTTAATGGCCCTTAGTTGATAAATTTTCATTCTCCAGTTCATGGAATTGGTCTTCCAATGGATGGGCACTCTTATAAACATTTGAATCATTCCAACCATATTGAATTATTCCAAAAATTCAAATATCATAACTTTATCACTGATTTGAATTATATAATTTATTTAATTCCATTAATTATATTTTTAGAATGTTTAATTTTACTACACTCTTATATTTTTCATCCATATTAAATATTTTTGTTTTATTATTTTCTTCAAAATATTATTTTTTCATCCATTTATTCTATATAATTTTAGTTTTTCATTATGATCTTTATTTAATGACAAATCCTTTCAAATAGACATATTGTAAAATGTTCAGTTAAATTTGTTTATAATATAAGTTTATTCCATATTATACTTTATTTGGATATTTGAATGAGGGTGAGAAAGAAAGGAAAATAGGAAATTTATTTATTATTTAAAAAAATGGGAGTACGAAAGGAAAATAATTATTTAAAAAATCAAAATAGAGAATAAAATAAAGTAAATATGTTTATTTCTGTCATTTTAAATCTTAGTATATGATTTTTATCATTATTATGGTTTTTTTGATCATCAAAAGTGGGAGATTGTTTGAAATAATATATTATTCTGATATACCAACTTTTAAAGCATTTTTATGACATAAAAAATACCTAATTTTATAATAACATCTTTATCCTATGTGTTATAGATTCTATTTGTCCTACGCAATGTGTCCAACCAATTATTTTACAATAAGAAATCATTTTTTTAATAGAATTAATAAACATCTTCCATTTATCAATATTATAAATTGCCGTTGTTTTTTCTACTATTTAAGAATTTATCTCATAAATTATGACTGAGTTTCCCATGGATAATTCACTAGTAAAAAAGTAAAAATGATTGGACATTATCCTCCAAAAAGAATATTCATTTCCCTATGATGTTCAAGAAGCTAAGTGTTACATCCGTGAGTCATTTTATATTAATATGGTGAATTATCTTATGCTTTAATGATGTTATATTATCTTATAAAGAGGAGAAACATTATCTTATGGGAGTTATCCTATGATAAATAGTTCTTCCATTTTGTATTCTATGAAGATATAGTATTTTATAATTCCATAATTAATTTTATAATATATCGATAATTTAATTCATGCTATTGCAACACATCATAATGAGATTTTACATACAAGTAAATAGTGTTCTACACAATAAATTCCACGAATATGATGCTCCTGAGAAGTATAACATTTATATCATCACTACCACACAATCAATTCCTATATTTGGGAAGTTTGGATAAATATATTAGTAGCATATCTCATCAACATTAATGTACTATATCACATGACCATTAGAATTTTGTCTCACTAAATTTTAAATAATATATCAAAAATAATATTTATCATCTCAAAAATAAAGGAGAGATATTTGATTTCATTTGTTACAAGAAAAACAAAAACACCCGAGACTTATACCTAGTCGAGACAAAAAGTTCATGTTATGCATATATATTCTATCAGTTTCATTAAAGATAATCATGATATATACCATGGATTTTATCATTTTATATGGTTGAATCTCCATTAACAATTAGTTTCTGATTGCAATTGTGTTATCTAAACATTCCTCTCAATGTTTATATTCATTATATCTAGATTACACTCAGTGTAAAATTTTCTCCATGACTGTTTATAGGTATTTGAAAGGGAGATCCTGGATGAAATATCATTGACCTTTGTATCAAGTGAAGACATCTTATAATCTGCTGGGATCCCCTTTAAAATGGGTTTTATAGTGAAAAAAGAAACAAAACTCAAAGATTCGATTGTTTGTGGAGTGGGATATGGGATTTCTATTCCACAAACCACAGTAAAACACATGTTTAAAATCCCATTATTTTAAATTCATTATTTTTTATGCATCCTATTTGATGGAAAATATTTTGAATGATCATACATGAAGAGGGTGATTCTTTTAAAAATATATTTGATTATCGAAATCTACCTTAATCTTGAGTTATTCAGTTTGTTTTCATCAGAGGTAATACTAGATAGTAGTTCTTTTGTTTCATCATATTCAATAACTTCTTGTTTAATTCTACGTTGTATAACCAACTAATTTTTAAATTAAATGTTTATATTGTTGAAACTAATTTCTATATACCTACTTAGTTCCAATTGATAGGTAGTCATTTGGTCTATATACTAATTCCATGAAATTATTTCTTCCAAACATATTCTATTATCCATAAAAAGATATCACTCAATATTATTCATTCATATATTCATTTATTTTATTAGGTAAATGATTTCAAATAGATGATTGATATTCAAGCTAGTGTCTTATTAAGGCATGGTAATGAGTACCTCTATCTCATTGTATGACAACATCATCTATGGGATGGTATTTTAGTGTTTTCATAGCTCCAGGGATTGAAGTGAATTGTTCATCAGAGTCATCTACTAAGTTATTATCGACATCATGGACTCTTATACGAAATTTTCAGGTAAATTGTTAGAAACATCAGAAGATTTAAGGTAATTCTTGATATTTAAACATGAAATATCATCGTCATGACTTTCTATAGTTGGACAGTGTTTATATGGATCTATCTCCTAAAAAGTCACACTATCAATTACTTTCAGGATATTAAATTTCATGGAAAATAATCTATAAGAATTACAAGTAGTTCAACAGCCATGAATATTTCCTTCATATAATATTGGTAAATTTTTTTCTAAATCCACTTTCATATATAGAATGTAAACTTTTCATAAATAAATCTATTGTAATTTTCATTGGTTATACCATAATTACAAAATTAAAATGGATTCCTACAAGATTTATCTATCATGATCTATATTAGTTAAATCACGATCTATTTAAATGGATAAAAACAAAAAAATTTATAGGTAAGTCATATTCAGTGAACAGAGATCAAATTTTTTAACGCATAATATTCCTTCCATTAATAACACCCTTTTTGAGGTGTTCTAGGTGTTAATAAATTTGGAGTGTAACTTTGCTGTGAGAAAATGTATTAATGTTCTTTATTATAAAACTCATGGAAATGTTGACATCTCAAGAGTTTTTATGGATATTATAACATGTTTCAATGCTTATTATTCATATTTCCAAAATAATTAGAGCCCTATCCATTTTCTTCAAGGGAAAACACACACATTTTTTCAAAATATTGAACATTCATAAATAATAACATATTAATAGTCTTCTATTAACATACCCAAGACTCTAGATTGTATATATAATTCCATCTGGATAATTTCTAGTGGATGAGAGGTAGATACCTCTCTTGTTCATTTGAAATATATTTTGTGTTTTTCTCTTTTTTCAAGGATTTCACACTTTTCCTTTAGTGAATTCTATATTGGTTAGATTATTCACAAAAACCTCCTTATATATAATTCTATGAGATTATATATTTTAGTGGAAGAGTATCCTATGCCACAAAAAGTATTTTTTATTAAAAGAAAATAAAAAAATATATTTTCAGAGATTATGGAATTGAATTTAACAGAATAAAATATAAAATTTGTTAATGCATTAAATACTAAATAATCCTTCGATTCCAAAGTTATAGAATTATTTTTTGAACACTATCATTAAGAAATTTTCAAATTACTAATAAATACAATGTATGAAATAATGTAGAAAATCAAAAAACAAGACATTAATATAAGGATAAATTCAATGTTACAAAATTTTCCAATTCCATTAATATTTCATTTTGAATTGTTACGAAAAGTGACATGTAAAAAATGAAAATTTATAAGATTATTAAAGATTGTATACTCTCTAGTCAAATGTCTAGTAAACCCACTCTTTAGATATCATTAATTTTATCTTGATATTTTCAATAATATTTCCTAAGTATAATCATAAAATAAATGAATTTGGTTTTAAGATATTCATGGGTCCAGATAATTTATATAATTATGAATTTGGAATCCATATTCATTTAGTTGGATTTCCTAGAACTAGAATAAAATAATTAAAAATAAAATAATTTTTTCCCCAATACTTAATTAATTATTTCCCTAAATATTATTTTCTCAAGATAATGAATACTTATTTTTTGATATTGGATTGAAATTATTTTTATACATCTTCCAAATTCAATCCAGATCTATACCCAATTAAATATATGGATTTTATATTTTTTTCAACCATCATAACAATAAATATTTTTCTACTATCAACAAACTATTCTAAATAACTTTTAACTGGTTCATTTACTAGTTTCATATCAATATTTTTATTTAATGTATTGGAATTGTTTTTCTTTTTAATACTAAGATCAAATTTTTCTATAACACATAATATATGAATCTATTTAATATTTATATATTTATTATTTATCTCAATAATTATATCATATAAAATAGTACAATATTGTTCTAACACTAAATTTTTTATTTCAAAATAATAAAATTATTGGCCATAAGAAGTACATGTTACCTTATAAGAAGCATTCATAAATCATAAATTTTCTTTTTTATTCATATGTTTTTAGTTATATTTGGGGTCATATTTTCTATCCTCATGTTTTCTTTAGGTTACCTTTATTTCATTCTTTTCTCCTATATATTTATCCTTATAAAAATTATTTTAATTGAGCATTATAAATTAATTTTTATATAGCTTTTAATCTTATATTTATTAATGGTGATATCATTGAAAGAGATATATTTTTTCCAATATTCCCACAAATTTACAATTTTATTGTATATTCCTCTGAAATTTATCTTTTTAAATAATTTATATTTTATAAGGATTATAAAATATTCTATAAAGCTATTAAATTTCATCACCTTAACCTTTTTAATCGTCATATCTAGTCAAAAATTCTTGTTTGATAAAATTTAATGAAATTGGTTTTGTTTTTAGTGGAAGTTGTTTTAATTTTTGGTATATTTTCATTATTTAATTTTATCAATTTTTCATATGTAATTAGTTTTAAATTATCACCTTCACTATTAGATTTCTAATGTCACTGGATTGTTGAATAAAGAATGAAGTACCTATCATATGATTTTGTCAATATCTCATGATCCATAGAACATGATCTATATCAATCACAATTTTTTCTATTTAATAATTTTATATATTATTTCATTGAACTAGATATAATTATTATAGATAGATTCATAATTCTCAATTTTAAAGCTATGATTATAAATAGTTTATATATTTATTCCTATTTTCATAATAATGTATGTAATGTCCTGAGACACTAATAGGGATCCAAAATATGATAAGAAGTATCTCAAAAAACATTTTCCATTAAATTTTTCTACCCCTAAAGAAAAAATAATGAAGTCATGGAATTTAAATTTAAATCATAAGAAGATTCAGTTAGAGATTCCGAATTTTTATAGCCTTATATGGTTTTTTAATATTCATCCTCAATGGATCCCAAAATATATAAAAACATTCTCTATTTAATATATTCTATTGTACTTAATGATGGTAGTTAATGTAATGTTGTATGTTTTTAGCATATCCTCCAAACATATAATCTACAATTTCAAATTAATGAATATATAGAAATTAAAAATCTCTATCAGAAAATTTTATCTAGGTAAAAGGTATTAAAATATAAAAAACATCATATGATACTCAATTTTTGTTATATTGGTTTACTCAATAGTGGGTGAATTTAGTATCAAAAAATAATTTCAGTTCATAAACTATTTATTAAAAATTATCACATTTTATTATGATATTTTAGTTAACAATAGTTTTATATTCTCTGATTTTTATCATATTTTTTATTACAATAAAAATAAAGAAATATTTAAATTCACATTATCTTTCTAATCAAATCTAATATAATGAAAAAAACATATAAAATAGACATTAGTGTTTAATTTTAGAATAAATTTTTCTATATTGTTTTGGAAAAAATAAAATTTTATGAATATATATATATATATATAAATAATACACACAATAGAAACAAAAATATGGTGTTCAGTCTCACGCTATGACATTTTCATATTAACATGATAGTCAGCCATTAAAAATAATTTTATTAATCAATAATAAGGCTCTATAACTTGGTTTATGGTTTAATATTTATTTTCACACTAGGACTTAAAGGATAAAAAGACACTTCCATAGATATTTAGGGAATAAAAATTATAAAAAAATGTGAAGAATTATTAGACTACTCTCTAATACAATATAGGACACTATTCAGAAAAAATATACAGTTATAATAAGAAAAAAGTGAATATAAATAAATAATTGAAGAATAATTAATGAGCATAGTATTTTATTGTAGTTATTACATCTATGATCAATTGAGCTATGATCAATTATTTTCCTCTTATTATCTGGGACTATCTTTAGATCTATTTTTGTTGATTGTTCATGTGTATATTTCAAGGTTTCTATTCTTGAATGGAGAATGGTGTTTACAACAAAATGTTGGAAAATATTTTATTATCTCACTAATCATTGAATCATTTCTAGTTAGTGAGTATTAAGATTTTATAGGCAAGATATCCATTTAATAATTTTATATGAGGGGTTCCTCAAATTTTATAGCTTTTTAGATTCTCTAATTTTCTATTGTAGTATAATAGTATATGATAAAATTATTCATTATGGGGAATAATTTTAGAAATTATTTAATTGTCATTAATTCATTGAGTATCTATTTTAAGGGAAATAACTCCTAAATTTTTGTATTTCTATCTTTTTTAATGACAAAAAACTAGTCATTGGAATATTGAATTTGATTTTTTCTAGAGACCAATAGTATTGGATCATAATCTTGTGGTAAATGTTTTCACTAGTATCATAATATCTATACATGTTGTATAAAATATAAATTAGTGATAACAAATCTCTACTATCACTAGAAGATATCTATTAACATTAAATATCTCTACTGGTGGATGAAAATATCTATTATCTCTTTAAAATATGATCTAATGGTAGAGTTTATAAAACTTTATTTGTGATATCATGTTTTTTAATATCATAAAAAAGATATTTTATTTACACCTGAAAACTCTTGGTGGTAAAATTATTCATCTCATACTATAACATTTTTCCAGTTGTAGAAACATCATACTAAAAGTAAGAGAATTTTCCAGCAATATACTAATTTTAATTGACGTTCACAATGGTGAACTTAAGGTAGAATAAATTCATTGGAAATAATATAGATATATTGGATGTATAAAACTTTTAACAGAGATGTCACACTTACTCTTTTTCTTTCACCACTGTTCATGTAGTAGTAGATTACAACTAGTAGAATAATTCTAAAAATGATGGTAGTGCATTTCCACTAAGGGTAGACGCATAGAATTTGGTAGATCATAAATAATATCCATTTACAATGAACCTTATTTATGAGTAAAAAAATCATGTTTGACATAAGGGTTGTCTAAGAGTTGTGTATGGATAAAAATAATTTATATTTGTAGCTTAATGGTGAGAGAAAAATTAATCCACGATAAGGTAGTCGTAATTAGTAATCATTAAAATAAATTATTTCTTGTACTGAGCTGAATACATCAAGGGATGATAAATATACATAAGAAGTATCAATTCTTGAAAGATTTTTCTCAATGGGGAGAGGTTATAGTAAAAAAAGTTTCCACATAGGCGAATCTGGAATACCTATGGACTAACTCTATATCTTAGTAGAAGAATCAATATCATATGAGAGATTGTGATATGAATATCCTTAGAAATTGGATATAATGATAATTGTAGTCTTCTGCAGTCAGTTCCGTTATACCAACTACATTTTACTTAATATTTAGAGTCTATTAATATTATTTATTTTTAGTAAAAATATATTCACATGATGAGTGTTCTTCAACATAACATTAATCTATTAAATTCATCATAAAATCAAACACATGGAAAAGTCAAGGAAGTTATCCATGATAGAAATATTGATGAAGTGTTATCAGAATATTAACAAATTTATATGTTCTATGGTAGGATATCATATACCTAATGGAATATTATTGATGTTGGTGACCAGTTATAGGGGGTCATAAAAAATGACACTTCTTACCATATATTTATGACATGGTAATCTCTAACAAAAAAGATTTTATGAATAGACATTTAAATGTTAATTAATTATGTTTTATATGTCATACAATACTTATATTTTTGGACATGTATATTAGCCTTTATATATGATATTTATTCTTAATGAATATCATGAATTTTTAAAACATATGTCTTAAGGAAATCTATGCTGATATATGCTCGTTGCAAGGTAGGATAGGTTGTGTGCATCAAAAATTATATGTAATTAATAAATAATTCATGAAATATTATTCCCTATCAATTTTAGTGGATATATAAATCCTAGGAACTTTGATTCAAATTTTATTTTATGATTTAGTTGAAATCCATGGAGATTTTTTCAACTATTTAATTTAAATTTTCTAAAAAAATATTTTTCATCCATATAGGTTGATGAAACAATATGTGCAACAGTATTGATAGGATATAAATATAAATGGATTATGTTACATAGTTATTTTTTGTATGTTTTTGTTGTAATTAAAAAATAACCATATTCCAATATGTGTTCCATGATGTGTTGATAATCACTAATATTATATTTTAAGCTATTGTTTCAAAATCATAGTATGAAAGTTGCATATAGGCAACCACACTAATTGTATAAATAATTGGTAAATTATATTTTAATTTAATATTAGAATAAATATTTTTCTCCTGCATGATAAAAAATTATTATTTAGGTTATGTTAATTCCCAATTTTCAGTAACCTATTACGTAAAAGATATAAATGTTAGATGAATATGGAATAAATAATAATTCCCTACTTGGTGAATAAAATATGTATTTATTTTCAGAATGAGTAATATATTTATATTTAATTATTTAAATTAATATTTAGTATTCAAAGAATAATAATTTTTAGGGAATATTTACAAGTTGAGTTAATTGTCTAGATAAAATGATGTATGTTATTTAATATCAATTAATATTAATATTAATTTGTTTTTTAAGAAATGATATTTAAATTTCCATGATTTTTTCATTTTTTAGTGAAATAAAATTAATTTTATTATTATTAAATGTGGGCTTTAAAATAATATTAAAATATTATTTAAGGTATAATTAATCAGTTTAGTGATACATTGATATCACATCATTTTTTGAAGAATTATTACATTACACAAACACACACATGATGTTTGAAAAGTTGTAATTCCATTGGAATTGTGGAAACACAAAAAAATTTAGAGAATAAATATATAATATCCTAATGTAATATTCATAATTGGGACACATATTTTAAATATCATACATAATATATTTCTTTGAAACATGGGGAAAATAAATCATATAAAAGGGTGTGCTCAGATGCTCAGTAAGGGTTAACAAGGGAGATACCTAAGTATAACATGACCATATGGGTACTATAACAAGATCATAACATTTAAAACCATTATGTGTATATCAAATATCATAAACTCTTGTCAATTCATAAATATAAGAATTTTTAATACATATATCATTATATAATCAATGAAAGTGATTCATGAGATCATAACATTGGCATAAGACACAAATTCGATACATACAGTTAATAAATAAAAAAATAATTTTTAGTAGTCAATGATCAACACCAATGTAATGACCTGGAATTTCTGTGAATTTTTTTCTCTTAAATATATGGGAATTTTACGAGTCTGTGAAAACAGATGACATGTGATTACTCTTTGTGTCAACTTATGTTATTTTAAATTTGATTTTACACATCTATGGGATGAACATGGTCCAAAAATTTGAAATTTTGAATCTGCAAACATTATATTTTCTAAAAAAATTATTTTATTTTTCTACTATGATGAATAGTGGGGAAAAAAAGAATTACCACTATTATGCTAGAAATGATTTGAGTCTCAATTACAAAATCAAAATATATAAAACACATTTATTTTAATATATCATCTTTTATATGCATAATTCCAGATAATATTGGCATGTTGAAAATGAGGTCACACAATTTTCATTTCAAAAATTAAAATTATTCCACTCACCTCACTTTTAAAAGGCCACATTATCCAGTATGTTCTTCAAAATTGAAAATACTTTGGTTTTCAAAATCCCCGCCCAACTCACATAAAACATCCATTAACACATTCAAGATTACTTTTATTATAAATCAATTCAAGTAATACATTATGAATAATACTAAGGATGTTGTCTACGAATATGTTCAATTCATAACTATGATTTTTTGTTTTTTTTATTATTCCACCTCCTTCATATCTACTTCATTTTCCTTAAAAAACTATATTATATCCCATAAAAAATATTTCACTATGGTATGTTCATGATCTATATCCATCTCCTCTTCCTTAAAAGGGAAAATGATAAAATCAATCGTGTGTATTGAAAACTACCACCTCACAAACCGATGTTACACGTTTTCCATCAACACGGCTCACAGTTGGGTGTAAAGATGGATAAAAACTATATATGTGATATTCATTACAAAATTAAACCTAATAAATCACAATATAATATATATTAAATTATTATATTCCATTAAGTAGAGGATACAATAATGTCTCTCATTTCTATGGTGGACTACCACCTCATTAAGTAATGTGATTCGTTTTTCACTAATGATTTACATAGAATATAATAAGGATATAAATAATGAATATATTTTACAAAAATGATAGAATAGTTATATTTACGAAATATTTATCATTATGAAATGATTTTATATCACTTTATTTCTTACATTTTCACTCACTGAAAAATGATAACATCATTTGTGTATGATTGTATACGACCATCATGAATCGATGTTACATCATTTCCATCACTTCATAACATCCATGACATATATTAGTATATAAAAATAAATAATATTCTATATAATATATTATTGAAATTATCTGAAGGTAAAATACAACATTACAATTTTCTAAAATGATAATAGAATAATGGAAATGTTATTCACGGATACGTACCACCAGCCATCTCCATGATAGTAAAGCACTTCATTTTTCAAATCCATATTTTATGTTATGTATTAAAACTATTATTGATTTATAAATATGATAATTATTTATTGATTATTATTATTATTTATATGTTTAAATACTGACCTATTTGACCATAGTCAACTGCAAAATTCATTTTGGACATATAAACCAAATAAAATAATAACATAAGTTTTAAACATAATTTATTATTTAATAATATGTAGAATTGTAATATATTAAATAAAATTAATGATAAACATAAAAAATGTACATAATATAGTAAAAATAAACATATTTTTATTATTCATAAATATAATGAATTTATGTGATGGTCAAACTCAAGGTAAGAGACTACATCTGAATAATGTTTTTCTGTGGTATATTTTGGTTTTGTATATCTATATCCATTTAGAAATAATATATATATATATATATCCAATTTAGAATGTCTTATATTAAATTTATATATGATCATTGTAAGAAATTTTTTAAATTTAATTCTATCATATGTATTATGATTCAAATATTTCCAAAGTGCTAAGGGACATTACTTGAAAAAAATATTTTTAATTTTTTCTTTCTCTATCCATTTTTTTTCTATTTATATGTTTTTGAAATAATATTTTTATAGATATGAGATGTTTATAATGTGAAATTGTTTCATTTATTTAATTATTTAAGAGTAATATTAGTACTAAATGTGTTATTTTCTTTAATAATGTTAAAAGAAATGTTCCTTTTAATGTATACAGACTCAATTAACTTTCTTCTTCTATAACCATTATTTTATGTTTGGATTTAGTCACATTATTTAATGATTTAATCAGATAAAAACCCTCATGACCTTTTTAGTATTTTGGAACGAAAAAAAATGTTTTTTATAAGGCGTTAGATATTTTAATTTATTAAATTTGTTTCTTACGGGTGATGAAAATATATTATGAGTGTTATATTAAAATTTTCAATATTGTACATTTAATAAATTTTTTATACTTCTTATAAAATATTTACACTGAGTGGTGGTTATGTTATAAACCATGGATCATTTGATACGTTTTAATCCAAAAATAGGTGGTTATTTAATAATACAAAGATGGTTGGTTATGTTATAAACCATGAATAGTTTGGTCTATGAAATCTCTTTAATGCATTTGGTATCAAAGATGTCTGTATAGTTATTAAATTTGTATAAATGATAATGGTAATGATGTCCCAATATACCAATATTATTTATCAATGAATGTTATCAGATTTAATGATTTAATTTTGGTAAAATATTTTCTTCATACAAATATGATTTATTTACTTTTCTCAATGGACATTGATGTAATTGTAAACAGATCATGGGTTTTATGTTTTCACTAGAATAATGGTTTTATTTTATTTATCTCTTAGTCTTACATTTATACTAATCCCATATTTAATAAAAAAATTCCATAATTTGTAAGGATTTGTTAAGTAAATCAATAAATTAGAATTAATGTATTGAAAATTTTTCAGGAAAATAAAACATTTTTCCCTTAAAATATTCATATTGTGAAAATTTTGATTCTAATTTTATGTTTCCACTTTTTATTATATGGTTATCTGATATATGAGTTATGGAATAATTCTTCTACACATTGAGCCTAGAATTATCCAATGATGTATTTGAATGGATTCTTCACATAAAAACCATGATGGGGTAATATTTAATTCTCGTTCCTTACATTGTTTTTAGATCACCTTTATCTATTTTATCTATATGAAAATGGCAATTATACCTAAAGAACTTGTCACAATTGTAATAAAACATGATCCCATGTTTAGATCTAATTTTTTGAAAGGACTCCAAAAGTTATTTAGTATTGAAGTAAATTTCAAAATATATATTATTTCATAAAATTTAGTTAGTATATGCCTATGATTCAACATATGGAAGATAGGATTTATTCTAGTTTAATAGAATTTTGGGATAGTTTGTATCAACATATTTCTTTGGTTTATATCTCATAATAAAATTGTTTTCATTCCAGTATATATATCATACCACTTGTGGAATTATATGTAAATTTGGTTCAGGCATCAAAATTTTGGATCAATTATGATAAAGGAATTTGATATACCATATTTATTATAATACAAGTTTGATAATGAGATATTGATTTGGAAATATATGATGATGGCTCAAACTATGTACGAAAGTTACGTAGATAACCTATGAAAACATATTTCTTTTGAGGTAGTTGAGTATACATTTCGTAAACTATCTCCATAGAAAATTTTTATTTGTATTGGAAGAATTAGAATTCCATATATGTGTTTTATAATGAATTATGAAATAATGGATATGTTCATATCAATTTCATACCATGTGGCTTGGCCTACATATTTTTTCCAGTTAAAATTTTTGTTCATGTATCATGGTTATAAAAATATTTTATAGATTCATCTAATGTTTTCAGCCATGAAGTTGTTATCTTGGAAGAGAAACATTTATATGAAGAACAACCTTATTAGAATCTTGATCATAGAGATAACTTTTTGTATAATAATTTGATTTAACAAATTATGGTATTATGGAAAACCCATGTGGTTAAAGAGGAATCAGGAGGGATCAAAAATATTATGAGGGAATGGTATCCCCAATTATTGGATTGGTGTATAAAATTTCAGGTAAATACTTTATATAAGTGGGATGAATATAACAACCAATGAAATTATAGAATAATTCACTTCTATTTATTTATTCCATAGAAAAAGTTAAGTATGTTTTTATATCTAAAATAAAACGGTTTTAACTAAAATCTATTGAAGTAATGATTGATTTAAAAATATTAAAAATTTATTTAAAAATTCATATCATTCCTTAAGTTGAAAAATAAAAATTTAATTAGTTTGGGATTTTGGGTTTTTTCAATAATATATTAATTTTATAGTGAATAGAAAAAATTACCGATTTTTGTTAAGGAAGTCATTTATTTTCATTAAATTAAGTAATTTAAAATTGAAAATAAAATTAGGTTTATAATTTCATGTAAAAAACTATTATTTATTATTAATAAACTTGAAAAATTATTTTAAATAAACATTTTATTTCATTGTAATATATGTTTTTGTTAGGGTTTAAAATTTTTTTTTTATGAAAAACTATTTTTAAATGCATAATGTTCATCCATTTTAATAAATTAACACAAACACTAATGAGAACTCTTGTGAATGAAATATTTTTATTATGTCACTTCTAGAAATTCCTTCTATACTAACACTAATATCCCAATGGTTTAGAAAACCTGTTGGGATAGGTTTCTTATACCAACGGTCTGTTGAAAATCATTGCTATAGTAATTGTTAGAGTGTTTTTCCCCAACGTTTTTCAAAACCATTGAGACTGGCCTGGGTAAAAACACCTCTACCAACGGTTATATATAACTATTGGGAGAGGTGGTAGTTTTCCCAACAGTTTCAAAAAACCATTGGGATAGGTGATAGGTTTCCCCCGTATGCCAACGGTTCATGGATCTGTTGGGATAAGTATAAGATTTACCAATGGTTTTAAAAACCATTGGGATAGAATTCCACATATACAGCCCCAATTCAGATCGGGATCCTCCCACATTGCACCCTAAAAAAGAGCTCATATTGTTCCAATGTGAAAACCCTTGTTCTGAGAAACCAATGGTTTGTTCTTCCACATCAAATCTGTAAGATATGAATTTTATGTTTTACCTCTATTTTGTTACATTATTCATTCTTATTTCTTTGAAGACAAGGTTGTTTTTTGTTTTTTGTTTTGATTATCCGTAAAGGATAGATCCCTTATTCTTTGTGAACCCTTCTTCCCGACCTGCGGCCCATCCATGATTCAAGTAAGTGTTTGTTCTTCCACCTCAAATAGAGTCACATCTCATGTTCTGTTTAGGTGTCCTATTGTGACCATTTTTATTAGAATCATGGTTCATGTCTTTTATTGATATTTTAGTGATGTCATATTATATTGATTCATCATGGTAGTTAGTTCTTAAATGGTTGGGAGACCTACTATGGGTCTCTATTTCGTAATTTATTTTCCAAGGCAATGGGAGAGGTGGTGTGCAATGGGAGGGAGTTGCCTATGGGGGTGGGTGTTTGTATAGTGGGAGGGGGATGGGGGGTATGTAATGGGTGGGGCCTATGGGGGGGGGGGTGCAGTGGGAATGGGGGGGCTATACAGTGGGAGGGGGTTGGCTGGGCTACAGGGGGGATGTGCATTAGGACAGTGGGAGGGTGGGGGTTGTGCAGTGGGAGGGGGATGTAGGGGGGTTGTGTAATTAGAGGGGGGTTGTAGTCGGTGTGCAGTGGGAGTGGGGGGGGGGGGCTGTGTAGTTGGATGGGGTTGACTGTAGATGGGATGTGTAGTAAGGGATTTTGGGGGTGGGTGTGTAGGGTGGGGGATACAAGGGGTGAGGGGTGGTGTGCAATGTGGGGGGTGGGGGCTGCAGGGAGAGGTGAGGGAGGGGGGACTGTAGTGGGGGTTGTTGGGGGTGGCTATAGGGGGTCTATGTAGTGGTATGAGTTTGATATTTGGTGTTTATGGGGGTGTGTAGTGGGAGTGGTGGGGGGGCTATTTAGTGGGAGGGGGTTGGTTGTGAAGGGTGTGGGGGGTGTAAAGGGGAATATGTAGGGTGGGGGCTGCAGGGGTGAGGGGGTTGGGGTGGGGACTGTAGGTGTAGGTGGTAGCGTGGGGGGTTGTGCAGTGGGAGGGGGTTGCGTAGTGTGAGGGGTGGCAATGGGGGGGGGGTGTAGTGGGAGCTGGGGGTTTTAGGGGTGTGTGTTGTGGGATTTGGGAATGCACAATGGGAGGGGTGTTGGCTTTGGGGGCCTGTAGGGGGGTGGCTGTGTAGGGTGGTTGCTATAGGGGTGAGGGGGATTGTGCTGTGTGAAGGGTGGGGGCTGCAGGAAGGAGCTAGGGGAGGGGGTCTCGGGGGCTGTGCGGTGGGAGGGGGCTCACACACCACTAGTGATTAACATCACCCATTGTCTCATGGGAATTTCCCAACACAATCCAGTGAAAACAAAGAAAAAAATGGAAGGCATAACAATAGATTACACCAGAACCAAGCAACTCCATACATGCATTTCTAGAACCTACACCCACCAGAGTATCATAGCCCCCTTCCCACATACCCTCAAAAAAACCCTCCAATCCAACAACCTGAACCCTCACCTAGGGCCAAAAAACAAGTATCTTACTCCCTCTGAACCTATTAGCACCATAACCCTGGCACACGAATACCCCTAAAACAATAAAAAACACCACCATAGAACAAAAGAATAAAAAAACCAAAACCACAAGAGAATACAACCAACAAGTAGAAAACCACTCACAGTAATGTATCCCATCCTCCATCCAAATAATGAACTTCTTTCTGGAACACAGGCCAGGCCAATATGTTGCAGAATTAGCATCCATCCATATGAAAAGAACCTAAAAGGTAACACATTGAAACCAACTCCTGATAATACTTATTATTAGGGAACTGTATGAAAGAGTATGTATTGGATTAAATAGTCTGCTCAAACATTAGCCAAATAAATATTCCACAATGATATGAGGAACCATGTAATTGATAACTTCTATCCCTCAAAATAAAATATTCCAAAGTGACAAGACTGATAATTCCCAAAACAATTCTCAATTATTCCTCAATAAACATGATATTAACCACAATATGAAATGGCTCTAAAAGAACAAGCATAGTATTCAACATTATAGAGGAATAAGAAGAACTTCAAATTCTTCATATAAAGATTAAAGTTGTAGAATAGGTGATAAATGTTATGAGAATCCAATTCATAAAGAAAATAATGATTCATAAAATCCAAGACCCTTTTTAACAACCTATATTGGGTGGTCAGACAATTAAGTGTTCAATGCCATAATAGGAATGAAAACCTGGTTGGGGAGAAATTATTTGAAACCAAGGATCTCCATGGTAACAAAACAAATTTCTACGTAGGATCATCCCAAATGATGATAAGGGAGAACCAATCATATCCATTCCATATAATCCTTTCACAATCTCTTCCATTCTCAAAAAAGTAATGGATATCCAACCCGAAATCCAAAAGATTAGTCGAAACAACAATTTGTGGATTCCATGATCCATTAGAGATAATTTCCACAACTGAGGGAAACATGGATAACCTTGAATCATATATTATTTCATCATAGATAGGGAAGAAAATAGGTCCCCTATGAAACCACCAATCAAACCTATCCCAAATATTAGAATAATTTCCATCCAAGAACATCGTGGCTTTTGAATGATTAATAGTCCATCCAGAAAAAAAGAGAATAAATCTATGTAAAATTTCAATACTGACAAATAATATATATTTCCATATGATAAAAATAAAATATCACTCACAAGTCAATGATGGGAGATGGATTTCTTACCACAACGTTAATAGAACATGAATGGGCATCAAACAGAGATGTGAGACTTCAGAATGTGACAAAATTCATGTATAAAAATCACAAAAATGAGAGGAGATAGAGCATCCCATTGCCACAAACCTGTCTTACCATGTAAATAACCCCGAAAAAAACCATTTATATTCACAGAGATCATTAGAGAGGAGACAAATCTTTTAATCTAGGTGGAGGATGTGGCTGGAAAACCTGGAAGGTCTAATTCATTCCACATGAACTCTCATATATTTCTAATGATTCCAAGATCTAGAAGCAAAAGAGTGACATCCCTCAATTGGGATTGCCCGCCCACCCCCCCTAGACACCCCTACCAACAAGGATATCCCCCCACCCACATGGACATCCCCCCCACCCCCAGACACCCTAATACCCCTGGACATCCCGACCACCCATATCGACAGCCCGCCCCACCCCTGGACACCCCGTACCCCCTGGACAGCCCTCCCACCTCTGTGGACACATCTTACACCCCCTGGACACCACCTACCCATCTTGGACCGCCACCCACCCCCGTAGGCAGCCCACCCACCCCCCGTGGACAGCCCACCCACCCCCTAGACAGCCCCCAACACCCTAGACACCCCCACCCACCCCCTGTAGACACTCCCACCCCCATGGACAAGTCGCCCACCCCCTGGAAACCCCATACCCCATGGATATCCCCCACCCTTTTAGAAAACCTGACTACCCCCCAAAAAACTCCTAGCCCTGTGGACATTCCCACAACCCCCGTAGATATCTCGCCCACCCCCTAGACACACCATACCCCCTGGACAGCCCCACCACCTCCATGGACCACCAACCAACCCCCCTGGGCCCCTCGTACCCCCCTAAACTGCCCCACAAACCCTCGTACATAGCTCAACCACCCCCATAGAAACCCTGTACCCCATTAGGCAACCCCGCCACCCCCGTGGACAGCCCACCCACCCCCTGGACACCCCTATTCGCTCTCATTTATTTTGTTTTTTTGGGTTAAACATTAGTTATACATTTCTATTTTCTTTTATATTTGTTTTCAAATGTAGGAAAATGAATCCAATTGAAGAGAGGGGATGAAAACATATTATAAACAACAATCGTCGCATGACTGAGCTGGGCATTACACCACTAGTGCCTGTAGTTAGTTTTTTATTTCAAATATATATATCAAAATAATATATAATTTCATGTGATTAATTTTTTGTAAACATTTATTCAAGATCCATATATTAGGCTACTATAATTTCATGAGCAACCTAGAAGTGGTCCTAGTACTCAGGGTGTTCATACGAGGGGGTTTGAATGAGAGTTAGATGGTCTAGTCGACGTACCTGATTAGACCCTACCCCTCCCATTGACATAACATCCATCCCACATGCTGATCCGGATGTGTCGTTAGGGACACCCGGGATATTTAGGCCTCCCATTTTTTCACCACCCTTTACATCTGAGCCTCATATCCCATCTAAACCATATCCAATGATGATTCCCACTCCCCATCCAGCATTTGGCTCGCCATCTATGTCATCTTCTTTTACTTATGCTTCATTCTATCTGGGAATTTATATTCAATATTCTTCAGATCCTGCTCCACCATATTCTGTCCATGCGGAGCATACATTGCGACCCACTCCATATGTACAGGGTGTTCCTTCAGTTACTGCAGATCTAGGGGTTCCCATTGATCTGACTACGGCATGTATACATATACAAACCGAAATTTTTTACACCATTATTTAATTACATTATAACATGTGTTGATAAAATATTGGTTTTTCATTCATAACAGGTACATCTACTAATAGGAGGCAGGGGCAGGGGTGTAAATTCCTATGAGTGGTGTGGAATTGCCACACGCAGTTGATGGTGGACTACAATGAACATAGTCAGATGATGGAAAATTCTGGGCAGCAATGGCAGAGTTTTTTTGTGACACTTTCCAAATACTCTGACATTATTCCTATCAGCCCGATCTCATAGAGAAATATTCCTAATGAAATCAAGGATAAATCCTAGTCAGAGATATGGGTAAAAAAATTATTTTATTTAATGCAACATATTAATTTTTTTATTTATTTGAATTAATATTTTTGTGTCATTTAGGGTTTAATTTTCCTGATGGTGAGGGTGCATGGCCAGCATGTCTAAAGTATTTAGGTGAGATTTGGAGAGCTTATAACCATGATTTATACACTGGCTGGTGTGCTAGAGTGGTCATAGAGTTAGAGGCGGTCCCTATCATGGATGATTGTCTATTAGAGCAGGATCGACAGATGATTACTCATTGGATGACTAGCCAATTAAGGTATTAATCAAATTAGGGGTATTTAAATGAAAATTTTCTTGTTTTTCGTTAATACTAATTATTTAATTTTATTTAGGATTCATACAGATGAAATAAAAAAACATTGATGCTAAGAAATACGTACACATATTAGGAAATACTATGATGTCAGAACATGAGAGATATTAGGTATGATAGTTTATAATCTTTCTTTTTGAAAATCAATTTATATTGCTTCCTCCATAATTTATATGTTTTATAAAGTTTATATATAATTTATTTATTCAATTAATTATTGTTATCCTATTTTTAATTATGGTTTACAAAATTCAATGTTATTATAGAGGCAAAAATTGAATATAGAAGGACATGTTCCTCTAGAAAAAATGTTGTGTTAGAGTATAAAGAAAAATGATGCAAGTGCGGTTAATGAACCGACTCAGATACACATTGTTTGTTTTAATTTGTAGATTTAAAATTTAAATCTATTTTTATGTAACATAACAATCTATTCATATTTGTAACAGGAAGAATTAGAGGACCTTGATTCCTAGGAACCTAACAATTTTGGGCCAAACTATTACTTACATGATGTGTGGAGGGATGAGCACCCTGGTAGAGTACGCTGCCGACCTGGGAATAGTATAGTTCCAACAAGGGATTATCCATCCTCAGGTATGAGTTGTAGTGCCACCAAGTTGAAAAAGGTTAAGGCACATACAAAACAGGATGAAAAAAGGGCCATAGAGATGGAAGAATAATCTGCTATGGCAAAAACTACATTTATGAAACTGATGGATGTTTTATGTCCAACACATCCACCAGAGGCCGACACTACTTGTGATGAATATATTTCACTGATGCATTCTATATATGGTGCACCAGGTGTCAGATCTAGTTTTGGTTGAGAAGATGGCGAGGAAGAGGCTGAGGCGGAGGAGGAGAGCGATGAGGAGGTCTAGGCGGAGTACGAGGGCAAGGAGGAGGGTGTTGAAGAGGGAGGGGATGATGATGGAGACAAAGAAAAGGACGAGGGTGATGGTGATGATCATGGTCATGATAGTGATGTTGATGAGGGACAAGTTGATCCATTACATTTTTGACTGATATTACTGACCTTTGATATTTATTGATTTTTTGTGCCCGAATATGTGTGATTTGGTTTGTCAATTATCTTTATTTATTATATATAAGTAATAATAAATAACTTTATGATTTTTTGTGACTGATTCACCACTCCCTTAGACATCCAACATCCCCTAGACACTCAGTACCCCCTAGATATCCCCGCCACTACCATGGATAGCTCACCCACCCACGTGGACAGCCCCTCGCCCGGTGGATAGCCCCCCCCCCCCAGACAACCACCAGCCCCTCGACAACCCGGTCACCCTAGTGGAAAGCCCACCCACCCCTTGGATAGCCTGACCACCCCCGTGGATAGCCCTCCCACCCCATGGAAACACCCTCCCCCTGTTGACAGTGCCCCCGTGGATAGCTTGCCCACTTGCTTGGACACCCCGTACCCCGCTAGACTACCCATCCAACCACCTGGACAGCACCCCCCCCCCACAGATAGCTCGTACCCCTTAGACAGCCCCGCCCACCCATGCGGACACCCCTGAACACCTTGGACAATCCCTGCCCATGTGGACAGCCCCTCCCACCCCCTGGACACCACCTTCCCCCTAGACTGCCCCACCCCATGTATACCGCCCCCACCTATTGGAAAGCCCCCACCCCCTCTTGGATAAATCCCACCCCCTGGACTGCCCCCACACCCCATGACACAACCCCACCCCCTAGACCCCACCAACCCCTGAACACCCCCACCCCCTGGACAAACCCACCCCATTGATACCCCCACCCCATGGACACCCCCTCCCCCTAGACACTCCCATGGATATCCCCCTTGGACACCACCCCTCCCCCCATGGACACCACCCAACCCTCTGGACACCCCCATGGATAGCCCCCCTGGACACCACCCCACCCCCATGGACACCACCCCACACCCTGGACACCCCCATGGACACCCCCATCCCACTGGAGACCATGTACGCCCTGAATAACCCCACCCACCCATTGGATCCTCCATACCCCCTGGATAGCCCTGCCCACCCCCATGGACAGCTCTGCCCACCACTCCGGACAACACCACCCACACCACTGGACAACCCCCCCCCCCCATGGACATCCCACCCACCCCGTTGGACATCCCTACCCCCATGAACATACCGCCCACCCCTAGCCACCCCGTACCCCCAGGACATCCCCTCCCACCCCCACGGACACCCCTACCCCATGGACCCCACCTTCCCACCCCCGTGGAAACCCTCGTCCACCCCCTAGACACCCCCTACCCCCTAGATTGCCCCGCCACCCCGGTGGACCGCACCCACCCCCATGGACATCCCCCAGCCCCATGATAGCCCCCAACCCCATTGACACCACCCACCCCCTTGGAAATCCCCCCAACCTCTGGACTTCCCCTAACCCCTGGACACCACCCCACCCCCTGGACTCCCCCATGGAACCCCCAACCCTAGATATCCCCCAACCCTATCCCTCGGACACCCCCTCCACTTTGGAGACCCCTACCCCCATTGGAAAGCCACCCAAGACCCCTGAACAGCCCCCAACCCTCAGTATTCTAAATTGAATTAATTATGTATTTAATTAACTTATTAATTACGTGTTAATGGTGTATGGGTATACTTGTTGTATATGTATACTTGGTGTAATTACATTATGAATTATGTGTTAATTCTGTTAATGGTGTATGAGACTATGACTATGATGTCCTCTCTGCAATGTGAGTGTCCTCTCACCATTATAAGATGTCTCCACAAAAAAAATTGTAATTGGTTAGTTGAAAGAGTGGTTTTAATGTGAATATTGAAATGGGGAAAACTATATTAGTGTTACATGTCACAGATGGAATAGTCTAATGATTTTTATGTGATATTGAAGGGGTTTGTTTTTTCTATTTTAAGTGTTATTTGTAGCTGTGTTTGCATGTGTATGCAGTGGAGGGAATGTTTGGCTATTGTTGTGTTGTTTGATGAAAAAACACGATACCAATGGTTTTAAACCATTGGTAAAGTGTTTTTGGAGAATATTTTTACCAATAGTTTTAATAAACCATTGGTAATACACTATACTAATAGTTTTGAACCGTTGGTATAGTGTATTTCCAGAATATTTTTACCTACGGTTTATCAACCGGTGGTATAAATATATACCAACGGTTTCTATAAAACCATTCGCGTAATGATGGTGATAGTTCCATATACCAACAGTTAGAGAAAAACCATTGGTATAGGACTTTTTGCAACGTCTTACTAGTCAACGGTTTGCAAAACTGTTGGTATAAAGTATACCAACGGTTCTGATGCCTATACCAAAAGTTTAGAACCGTTGGTATATACAATATTTCTAGTAGAATATATTGATAAATATAATTTATATTCATACAATGTTTTATATTATTCATATAGTTAATAAAATTCAACATTTTTTTAAAAATACACATATTGAAAACCCACTTTTTCATTACATCTATGGGTTAACATTAAATTTAATTTATCCACTTATATGAGATTAATATGTATAAATGGATTAGATATTAGAAGAATCAGATTTTATATTATCTAATAAGGTTATATTAATTTTTACCATAATGAATAGTAAAAATAATAAAAATTTATTACCACTATTTAGTTATAAATGAGTTTACTACGGGATAAACATCAATGATATCGGTTAAAATTCCAAATAAAACATAAATAAAAACTATTTTATGGAAATATTTCTATCTTATCATGTATATTAATCTATAAAAATCCATTTTTCCCTTTTTTAATTTTAAAATCATGTATAGAACATTTTTTTATAAAATGTTACAGATTTTCCACCCACCTCACTTATAGAACGAAACATCACATTATCCCTTCACACTAGAAAACACTTTTTATACATCCAATAGTAAAAAATAAATTAAAAAAATCAATAACCTAATCCTTTATTAATCGGTTTTGAGTGAATTACATTATAGGATGACACTAGGTATAAGTCTTATATGGTCCTCTCAGGAGAAGTAAAATTCAAAATGATATGGTTTTGTTTTGTTTGTATATACACCACATTAAAATTGTATTAATTTATTATTATATATTAAAAAATATATATCACATAAAAATATATTTTATAATTTTATAATTTTATATTCATGAAATATATCGATCTCCGCTTCCCTAAAATTTGAAATTATTTCATTGCCTGTTTGAATAGAAGACTACAGCCTCGTAAACTGTGGTGACATATTTTCCTTAAACACTGATAACCATTGGCTTTGATGACAGATTTAAATTTTATATATTAAATTAATAACCTAATTATATCTCTTCATTCATTATATCAAGAATATTTTTTTAAAAAAATATTCATTCTACGAGTGATACGATAACTTAACTCATGTGTATGGTTGACTACTTCCCCATGAAGTGATTCAATTTGTTTATAATAATGACTTACATGGAACATAATAAGAATAAATTTAATGATCATATGTAATAAAAATTAAATAATAATTATATTCATGACATATTTTTCATTATATGATGAAAATATATAATTTTCTATATTACTTCTGGACCAAATGAAAAATGATGATGTCGTTCATGTTCTTGTGGACAAAAAATTCCCAAAGAGATGTGACTTTATTTTCATAACTACCAAACATGGATGATATATATATTTATATTTTTAGATATAATATTTTATATATGAAATAATTTTTATTATTTACAGATAAAGTATTACTAACTATCTTTCATTAATGGTCATTGAAATATTAAAATGTTACCCATGTGTACGTACGACCAACTATTTCCAGGTTAGTTACACACATCTTTTCACAATACCATCATTCATGATAGTTAATTAATGTATAGTTGATGTATAAATATAATAATTATGTCATTATTGTTGTTCTAATGTTTTTTAAAATAATGGTGTCTTTTACCAAAGTCAACCTAAAAAACATTTTTGACATATAAGTCGAATATAATCAAAACATCCATCCTAAGATAAATTGATTATGGAATTATATATAAAATGTTTTTAAGTGAAATAAATTGACTAAAAATGTGAAAAAATATATTATTCAAGTATAAAATAACCTATGTTTGTTATTTTGGATGATAGAGAACATATGTGAGAAATTAATCTCAAGGTTTGATAAATCAGAACAATTTCCTTTTGTTGAGTCATATTATGATGTTAAGAACCTACATTATTTTAAGAGGTGTATATAGATCCCCTTTAATATTTTATATCATGAATTTATCTATTTATATTATATATATTTATTTTTTATGTTTATCATTTCATTTTTCATTCAATTAAAATGTTGTTAAAGTGGTAAAAAAGGTTTTTTTAAAATATATAGTATTTCAATTTTTTCATTCCATCACATTTTTCCCATGTCCATGTTTTTAAAATGATTTTATGAATGTTATTACATGGAAATAAAACATTTATAAACAATATTTTATGTATTTTTTTACTTTTAATATATTTTTTAATTATTAAATAGTTAATATTTTTTATAAGGAATATTTTTATAATTGATAAAATGAATATCTTCTATTTAATGTACAACGAGAAAATGAATTTTCCTAACACAATAACGGTAATTTCATTTATATTGTCATTTTAATGGTATTTTGTTTTCATAAATGAAGACCCACATTTTTCTTTTTCTTGGAATATTTTAATTGAATATGGTATTGAAATTAAAATGATATTTTGATGTTTATATTTTTCTATATGGGTTCAAAAGTGATTTTAAGAGGTTTTTCTAAGGATAAGTAGATTCAATAAAAACTATTCATGATATGTTCCTTATAACATTTTTGTGATGGAAGAACACAGATATATTTGGGTGATCCCATTATAAATTTTATGATGGTTTCACCCAAATATCTCCTGAAATCATTGAGTAACAGTTATGTTCTTCAAATAATTATATTGGAAGTTGGTCGAATGAATTTTCCAAATTATGTGTTATATAAATGGGTTCTATAAGTGTACTGTGATATTATTTATTTGGAAACCTACATAGATTTTCTATGAATTATAATGATATATGAGGGAAATCATTTAGTTCAAAAGAATAATATAAATGATATTTTCAGTTAATTATAATTCTATTTCATTGTAAAATGTTATTTTTATAGGAAAATATTTTTCATGGGTATTCTGTTCTTGCACTGGACTAATGTTTTTTTCTTTATATGTTGTTTACTAATGAATTTTCCTCATACCACATTTAAAAAACACAATGAATATGGATTGGTAAGGTAAAGGATGATATAAAGTTTAAAGTGATGAAGATGTTTCATTAATTGAAATCAGGGACTGTTTTAAATGGTATATATAGCTAAAAAAATTAATATTGATCTAAAGTGTCCACATTTTATGTTGTGGTTATATTTTTTAAGTGTTATGGAGAAATTATAAAAAACTATATACATAAAAACATAATAAAATGTAAGATAAATAATTCTTTAGTTGATATTAATGATTAGGTAAATTTTTAGTTCAGTTTCATTTAATACAAAATAAAAAAAAACTTTCAACAATTCTATCATTCAAGATCATTGCACTATTCAATAAAACATTATATATTTAGCATATAAAAATAATTTTAAAATAAAAATATAATCATTTAACTAGTAAATAATATAATTAATTTCCTAAAATAATGTAAAAAATTTATGTTTCAATTTAAATAATTAATTAATTTATTAATAAGTTTTAATTGATACCTATAATAATACATATAATCATTCACAAAAGAAAAATGCTAAATTAATCACTATAACTCCCATAAAAATAATGTGTATATGTAATATGTATTGATTTTACAATTAAGGATAACCCCCAAGGAAATATGTTTTTCCTTATTGTTAATTAATACCATGAAAAATAGAATATCAGTTAGTGTGGTACTGTATTTAATATTATCTCCAAACAATAACCAACATTTCTATACATCATAAATAAAGAATGAAAATAAAACTAGTTCTAAGGACCTATTCAAAAACTATTTCTCAATATATATAACATTATCCCAAAAATTATTCTTCTTATATAATCCATGATTACAGAAACCTTTGAATAATTTCCGTATTTGAACACATGAAAACACATTTTATAGGAACCATCATTTGAAAAATAACTTAATTGATATTATAACCCCTATAAAAATATAAACTATAAATTTTAAATAATTAATGATTCAATACCAATATATATGTATTTCCACAAAACATACATAATAAACATTATTTTAATATGTCAAAAAAAATTACATTATTATTTGTGATTTGAGAAATAGTTTGAGGCTATCAAACATTACTCCCTTTTTTAAAAATTCATTGAACTATAAATTATATAATATTTTTAGTATGAAGTACCACTCCCTATCTCTAATTGAGCACAATAAATTATCATTTTCAATGAAAATTTACCTAGTTTAATTTGTTGTTAGTTAGTCAAAAAATGAAAATAAATTATATAGCAGCCACACTATAGTAAAATAAAATATTTAAATTAGACTAATAATCATATGAATTTTTATTTGAAAGTACACAATCACCACAGAGTATCATGTACCACATACCAGTTTCCATGACCTCATATAACACTCCAGATTCTAGTACTGTAGTAGGTATAATTTAAATGAATCTTATAAAAACATTGGAATGAGCAGAATACCATTTCGGAATAGGCCTTTCCAAATGTCATAAATCCTTTGTTAAACCCATAAATATGCGATCAAAAAAATTAATTATTCTATTATGCCAACACATTATTAGAAACTTTCAGTAAATTTTATATAATGGATGAAATAAAACATATGTTATACCCATACGTTCTGACCACACCCCAATCTATTCTTATAAAATTTCATTATAATACCTTTACCTTAGTGGAATTATAATATAATTTATATTTCAAGGGTAATCAAATAATATTTTTATATAGGCGTCACAATATATGATACCAAATATTTACAATAATTATTTTTCCATCACTCTATATTAAATCAATATTAAATATATTTTACTCCTCACACCTCCAAAAATCCCACAATTCTACTATCATAATTTCATTAAATGACCAAATAATAAAATTTTTCCATCATTTCCAGTAAGTCACATGAAATTACCAACATTAATACTCATTAACATGGTAAATTTTTTAAAATATTAGCCATATTGATTATTTTGAATGAACCCCAATTAATTATCATATCATTTTTAATTATGTCTAAAATCTCAAATACTAGATTTATCACATTAATATATTCTCCATCACTGATATAATGAGTAAAAAAATTCTAATTATCTCTTCAATATGAAAACACATATGTTATGTTATCATGGAGGAACACTTTATTATAATTCCAATGAATTAATTATATGAAAATCATACTTCAATAACATTTAATATTCATGGTTGAATGATTGATGAAATAGAACTAAATTATAGAACATTATTTTTTTACTTTGAGACTCTAAAACATCAATAAATAAATTTTTTTCAATAAAAACCCACAAATTATAATTACTACATAGGTTTTACACATTTCAAATGAGTTACCCATTTATATAAACACTATTTCCTATTGAAAAATGATAATACAATGATTATAAATATATAACATATGTAATTATTGAAATATTTACTATTGACAAGAATAAACATAGTGGAAGTGATTTAGTTTAACGATTTTCAATGTAATCACTTTACAACACAAGAATATGCATAATAGTTTCATTTCAGAAAAAAAATTCTTCCTTCTTCATTCTATTTTACAATCACCAGAATTTCAATGTTATTCTACCTAATGTTTCTAAAATGCATATTATATTATTTTATTCAGAACTATGATTAATCATAGATTCCATATCATGTGTTTAGTACTAGAATGTTTTCTCAATATTACATCTTATAAAATTAATTAGTAGGTTTTTTTGTTTATATTCTTACGTGATCTAAATAAAAAAAATTGGTATAATACATATTAATATATTGATTCAAATTAATTAATTAACACTTAATCACATCAAACATCCACATTGTTAATAAAATTTTCATATGTTTAATAAAATTGTTTTTTTGCTCATATAAGGTCATGAATATATATATATATATATATATAATTTCATTGTGGTACTATATTATCTAAACAACACATTCGTCACTAAATTGTAAAATTGATCAAATTATACAATTTTAAGCTCTATGAAGTAAATATGTGATCAATTATAATGAGAATCATAATTTTCATCACATGACTAAAAGGGAAACTATTATTCTAATTAATTTAATGTCAACTTAACCAAATCCTATTAGATTTCATTCATAGTTTACATTTTGAAAACAAAATCAAACCTCATAAATTTTAAAATAAAAGTATTAGATGTAACAACATATACCCCATTAGTATAGAGTTATTTTTTTCATTATTATATTGGAATAATATAAAAGGAATCACATCCTAAACGGAATAATAATTTATTAGTTTTAGTAATATAAATATATAACTTAATCATATATTTCATTTTAAATAAAATTAAAAAATAGTTTTTCGAGATTAATTGTATTCCCTCAAAAATATATTTATATTTAAATCATATTACACTACATAGATTTCTATGAAAAGGAAAAAAAGAATAGTGAGCACAAATTCTTGATAAAGGGATTTGTACAATTGATGCTATTATGACTCAGTAAGAATAAATTTAATTGAAAGGAAAATAATTGAGTACAAAATCCATTAAATTAATTTAAAAATAATTATTATATAATTCGTGTCAATATAGAATGGTAAATTACTAGAAAACACATTCCATTTAATATATAATTTTAATATCATAAATAGATATGGAATAATGAATACAGCAGGGTTAATAAGAGAACACATTATTCGTAATCATTAAACATATGATAAAATTAATATAATGAAAATATCATTTAAAAATATCATTAATATAGTTAAAAAAATTCCGTAGACAGATTAATATTTTGTGATTAGTATTAACTTTGATACATAGATGGTCAATATATAGATGGTGAGAGAAATTGATATATCCGGAGCTACGAGTTGAAGATACATGTTGATACCAATGAAAAATTGTTGGAACTCTAATTTTGGGAAAAAGAGAAAGAGGTAAACCTATTCCCAATGAAGTGGGATGACACAGAATTAGAAGGCTAGATTGGTGAACCATACACCTGATCCAAAAAGAAATCTTTGATGTTTTTAGTGGATTTTTTTGGCAACATAAAGAGGGATTCTCTAACACCACCTAGAGCATTCCACAATTGCAATAAGATGGAGAATGTTTAGCATTATTCTTATAGTGCTCCAATGTCTGGTGTTCTGGGAAAATATCATGTTTTCAAACATCACATGATTCAAATAGATGAGGGAAGTATAATAAAATGTGTTAGATGAACTAATCTGGACATGGGGATTCTTGGAATACCATGCTTCCTTATCATGGGTAGTGTAACGTCCCAGTTCCGGAAGCCACCCAGAGGTGCCCCATACCCGGATGGTCACATTTCCTCAACCGAATTTCCCTAAACGTCAGAGGATGCTGACTAGCTGTGAGGGCCTTTGGTGTTGTAGAAGGAAAACTATGCCCTCATTGGTATATTACACAACTAAAGTAAATAGATATACAATAGCTGAAGCAGTAATAATACCAAACAACAGTAACATCAAAATATGGATAAAAAGTTCAACAGGAGCATATATATATATGTGATGCATGATATATATATATATATATATGTCTAGAAAAGAAGACAAACAAGTCACAACGCTGAATACAGTACTAAACTAAAGTAAAAACGGAAAACAGATAATCAACTCCTCATCATTGCAAGCCTCAGCTTGGTCTCATGCTCTCCAGCTCCAATGCAATCAAGTACCTGAAGTAGAAGGGCACTTATTCTTGTCTATACCTGAAACAATATACTCTATTTGCGCCCAAAGTCATGTCCCAAATAGGTTGTGAGATGAATCCCAGTAAGCAACCACCATAAGATCCATGCCTAACAGTCAGTGAGTATGTGGAAGGTAAAATTACAGGAAACAACAAATAGGAAGGTATTCAACAATAAACAATCAACAGTCTCAATATCAATCAACAACTAAACAAGTTGATAAACACAACAGGTAACCCTCTTGGAAGCACACTCACACTAACCCCTCTAGTCCTACCTAACATGTACAAGAAACCCTCTAGGCAGCACACAGAGTCTGACCCCTCTACTTCAACTAAAGTATAGAATCTCTGAGGAAGCACTCACCATCAATTCCTTCTATAGCCTTGTATCGACACTAAAGGCGCTATAGGGAAGAACATACGTCACATTCCCTCTGTGTCCCGCATCGAGGAACTAAAAAATCTCTGAGGAAGAACTCAATGTAAATTCCCCTTGTGGTATCACATCATAATATTATAAAATACACTATAGAGAATCTCTTACATCCATTATCCTTATGGTCTACTACACTAGGTTCTCACGGACTTTTGTAAATTGACAGGTATAGCATCTGTTATCAGCCAAATTAAACCTCAAGAACTACTTGGCTTGTATTCTACAGCATATCAGCATGTCTGAACAACAATCAAAATAACCTACAATACTAGGCATTGGAATGTAAACAACATCTTAATAGGAAACTAGACCCAAAGGTCAAAACAGGAGAAACATGCATGGGATACACATCCAAATCACAACAATTCACCCAATTCATAATAAAATATCTTCTACTCAAGAATTCAATCATAAAAGACAAACATTAGGGCTAAAATTGTAAACGTGTAATACCATGTTCATGGGTATCGGGAAAATATGCACATAAAACTCAATGAATTTCAACAGAAAGGAACAAACCACCTTCCTCGGTGTTGGGAGATCATGATACATGAACCACGAGGCTTGCATCATCTTAGAATGTCGTGGATCTATGAAAATGTATAAAACGTTCAACCCATGCTAACCCATGAAATAGTGTAAATCAAGGGATGGTTCTATAGGACAAGAGAGAATTCACTGATGCGATTCCAACAAAGCCGTTTTTTTGGATTTAGAGGATGGAAACTTGGTCGGGGGCTCATCAAAGATTTGCAGCTACTCGTCACTCTCGAACGAACTAGGTTGAGAAGTAGACGGTTCTGTCCTTCAGACACGACCCCGGTGAGTTTAATGATGAAAAAAACATGGCATGTACTTTAGAAGTACACGACGTTTACTCGCTATTTCCATACTCCACTTTATATGGCCTCCAGGTTATCACACATGTCCGTGTGCAAGGCCGTTATACATCCTACACACGGCTACCCGCGGTAACTGAGTACACGATGTGTACTCATAAAGTACACGCTGTGTACTTAAAAAATTTCCTAAAACTCATTTTTTTATAAAAAAACACCAGGAAAAGTAAAACATACATGAAAAGACGATAAGGGTTCTAAAAAACGTCCCCCATTAATATAATTTTCGTCGAATTTCCCTTTCAAGGTGGCGTAGAAGAATGGACCCCGAACAGCTTCGACCACTACTATAGTAAATCGGCATCCCTCTCCCATGTCTCGTCTTGTAATCGCCCGTGCTTCCATAACACCCGTAACAGAGGAATATACCGACCATGGAGAACCTTTGTTCTTCGATCAAAAATACAGATAGGATGCTCCTTGATTGATTCATCCACTTCCAACTCAACCTCCTCTGGTTGGAAAACATGAGATGGTTCAGAAACGTAACGTCGAAGCTATGAAATGCGGAAAACATCGTGCATAGCTCGGTACCTCTGAGGTAACTGTAGCCGATAGGCCACCAGCCCAAATCTCTCTAACACCACAAATGGCCGGGCGTACCTTGGCGAAAGCTTAACTTGTCTCCTAATCCCCTTGTATCCCATCCTCAGTGTGACATGTAGAAAAACCTGATCCCCGACCTCGAACTCCTGGGGTCATCTCCACTGATCAGCATAAGACTTCTGACTCGACTGTGCAACAACCATCGTCTTATGAATCAACTCTATCCATTCTTTGGTCTCTTGGACAAGATGAGGTCCCAGCAAAGTTTCATCTCCTACCTCCAGCAAACATAAGGGTGATCGGCATGGCCTAACATAAAAAGCCTCATAAGGTTCCATCTTAATAGTCGCTTGAAAACTATTATTGTTGGAAAACTCTTTAAGAGGTAAATGCTTCTCCCCCGAACCTCCAAAATCCAGGATGCATGCTCGGAGCATGTCCTCAATCACCTGAATCACACACTCAGACTGGGAATCTGTCGGGCAGTGGTAAGTTGTACTCAAATGTACCTGTGTACCCAATGCCTTCGATAGCCCCTGCCAGACTCGAGAAGTAAAATGTGCATCATCGTCTGAAACAATGCAGCGGGGAACTCCATGTAAGCACACAATCAATCAGATGTACAACCATCCAAGATCAACAACACTAACGGTCTCCTTGATTGGCAAGAAGTGAGAAACCATTTTAAGTCTGTCAATGACAACCCATACTGCATCATTCCCACGAGGCAACTTTGACAAACCTATCGCGAAATCCATCATGACATCATTCCACTTAAACTCAGGAATAGTTAACTACTATAGAGGTCATGCTAGTCATTGATGCAACGCCTTCACCTACTGACAAGTGGAACACATCATGACAAAACCGGCAACATCCCACTTCATTTCTGGCCACCAATACTGATGGTGTAGATCACGATACATCTTGGTGACACCAGGATGAACTAACCCAACTGAAGAATGAAAATCCCGCATTATCTCCTGGTGTATATCTACTGGAACCCATACACATCCATGACTATGGTCTATCTAGGAATAGGGTCCTCTCCTAACACACTTTACCACATGACTAGGCCATCAGAATCTGATAGTAGCCTCATTCGTACTCGATCAAGAATGGTAGAGGTAACAGCTACAGAAGAAATAAAGGTCTGCCCCTGTCTGTCGTGCGCCTTCAAAAAGCATATCTAAGAACAGATCCATAAGCTTCCACTCACTGCTGGCCTCTTGAACTACCTATATCCGAGTCCTCCTGATCAACACATCAGCCAATGCGTTGTCTATCCCAGGCGTGTAGGCAAGCTCAGTGTCAAAAAATGAAGGTACTCAACCAACCATCACTGTCTCAAATTCAGATCACGCTAAGGAAAGATGTACTTGAGACTCTTGTGGTTCGGGAAAACCACAAAATTCTCTCCCAGAAGGTAATGTACCCAACAACGTAATGTATGAAAAATACCTACCAACACCAGATCATGCGTCGGGTAATTATTCTGATGTGGCCTCAACTATCGTGGCTCGTAGGCAACAACTCCATCTCCTTGCACAAGCGCAGCTCCTAGCCCGATACCTGAAGCATCACAATAAATAGTTTAGATCTTTCCTGGATATGGTAATACTAGTATCACTGCTGAAGTCAACATCCCCTTAATATCTTGAAAGGATAAATCACAAGAATCTAGCCATAAGAACTTCACATCCTTCTTAGTTAAACTCTCCAGTGGTGCTGCTAAGCGTGAAAAGTCTTGTATAAAACATATGTATTATCCAGCCATCCATAGAAATCTCTGCACCTCAAAGACGTTCTTCAGCTTCTCCCTAGAAACTACTGCTCTCACACTCTCTGGGTCTACTGACACTCCTATCTCTGAGATAACATGTCCCAAGAAGTGAATATGATCCATAAAAAAGTGACATTTTGAGAGAATAGCATATAAATGATGCTCTCTGAGTGTAGTCAAAATGATCCCATGATGGGTAGCATGGTCATGTCAAGGGTTAGAGTACATCATGATATCATCCACGAAGACCACCAAGAAGGAATTCATGTATGGATGGAACACTCGATTCATTAGTTCCATGAAATCTGCAGGCACGTTCGTGAGACTGAACGACATAACCATGTACTCTTATAGACCATACCTGCTCCAAAAGGCTGTAAGAGGAATATTTGATGGTCTAACAAACAACTGATGGTAAGAAGATCTCAATTCAAACTTTGATAACACCCGAGCTCCTCAAAGATAATCAAAGATATCATCAATCCTTAGAAAGGGATATCAGTTCTTGAAAATCAACTGTTTCAGCTTCCAATAATCCATGTATATCGTTAGAGTGATGTATGCCTTATTTGCAAATAGGACAGGTGAACTCAAATGAGAAGTACTCGGTCGGATGAAACCATTTTCCTGCAACTCCTCCAACTTCTTCTTGAGCTCCTGCAACTCAGGTGTAGCCATCCTATAAGTAAGATTGGATACCGGTGCTGCTCCTGGGACAAGATCAATTGAGAAGTCTACCTCATTCTTAGGAGGAAAACCTGAAAAGTACTCTAGAAAGACATCTCCGAAATGATCCACCACCGGAGGAAACTCTAACATTGAAGTTCCCTGGTCATCCAGATAAAGGGTACCAATCCGAGATGTAACTCCTCCTAATACACAAGGCTCTGGACCCACTCTTCTTTCCTAGACATCCCACTCACCCTTATGAAGAAAAGATCCACCTTATGTTGATATGATACTCACCCTTCAACGATAACATTCGACGACTTCCTGGAAGGGAACTAGCCAGTCCATTCCTAGAATGACATCTCAACCGGTCATCTCTTGGACATTGAGATCCCATAAGAAGTGACACCCACCAACATCTAGAGGGATCTCCTTTCACTGACTTACAATTGCTGTCCTAGTCCCCAACAGAGTGTCTAATGTCAAGATATCGAAAGAGGAAAAGATATAGATCCTGAGGCTATCCACAATAGCAATAGGTATAAAGTTATGGGAAATCTCTGTATTGAAAAAAGATGAAGATAAAACTGAGGAAACTAGGATCGTACCTTGAACTGTAGAAGGTCTGGGATCCTGCTCCTGCTGTGTCTACTCCACTGTAATGATCTAGCCTACTCCACGACCTTGTGACCCTACCTGACCACTCTGAGCTGATCCACTCTATTGTCGCTGAAAGACTGGCAACTAACCACCATGGCCACGACCTCCACCTCATCCTGAATGGCTGGAAGAACTCCAGTTCTGTGACTGGTGAGAAACTGGTGGTGCTTCTCCCAAACACGGAGTCCCAGAAGAACCCTTGTCACCATGTGCTGGTGAGAAGATCTGACAGAAGCGTTGAAGATGTCCCATCTTGTCGCAAGATCGGCACTCAATTTGGTCTCTCTGGCACTACGGCCTCAAATGCCTAGTCCTGTCACCCTGGTAGCATACCACCTGGCTACCTTAATGTTTCTCTTAACTTCTTGGATCACCACTAAAAGGCTCCCTACGACACTTCCTACTATCATTAGGAGGGATGCTAACTCTAGACGCTGATCCGCCCTAGTTCACACCTCCGAAATCCCTCCGATTGCGCTCCGCGATCAGCACCTTGTTGACAATATAAGTTATAGAAGTCAACCGGAAGATGTTTACCTGAAATTGGATGTCATGCCTCAGACCATCCTAGAACATACTTTCCATGAAAAACTGATCACCTCCAGAAACAAGCATGAAGCGCTACAGCTCGGTAAAGCAGGAGGAATACTCCATAACAGAATGAATACCCCACTACAGACTCATAAACTCTCGGGATTGATCGCCCCTCAAGGTCTCTGGATAGAAGTAGTCATTGAAGATGATATGAAACTCCTCCTATTACAGAACTTGCTAGCGTCCCACCTTTGAGATCACATCCCACAACCTCTTGGAAGAGTCCTGAAGCATATAGGTAGAAAGCTTGACACTCCTCTCTGGAAGAATCTCCAGATGCTCAAATATCATCAGCATGGATTCTAGCCATGAGTCTTTAGCCCGGGCTCCTCCATCCCCTGAGAATGTGGGAGGATGTTGCTGCTGGAAGACCCGCGCCAAATTATCCATCGACGGGGCAGGAGGCGGCTCTCTCAGAAAGGTCTTCATCATCCATAGAAATAATTCCCAAAACTGTGCATCAACACCCATATCAGGTATAACTATTGGTGCCAAGACCATCAAAATAGGAGGATCTACTGGAAGTCCCTGGTAGGCCATGTCTGGTGTCTGATCACCACATGGAAATTGGCCTAAACCAGAGGACATATCGGTGGCATGACTCTGCAAGGTCAAACACACACCTTAGGAAATGATTATCAAGGAATGAAAACTAGAAGCATAAAATGGGAACAGGAGTAAGAATGAATTCAAGTTTTACAAAACATGACTACAGGGCGTGTATAATTCCTACACGACATTTTCCCTTATGTAATTAACATGGGCATGTAATTTTTCCTAAAATGGTTGTGTAACACCCAAAACAAACAACATATTCTCAAAACACATGGTGTGTACTTGAATAATCTTCCCCTTCCCAGGTTCTTATACACTATTAAGCCACGCTACTATCATAAGAAAAGACTACACGGCGTGTTCAAGGTAAAGACGGAGTGTACCAGACAAGCTTCACCTAGACCGTGTTGTTAGTGACATGGCTAGACACATGGCTCAAACTACACTGCGTGTTCCAGAAAGGCATGGCATGTACATGAAAGGATAAACCCGACCCATGTTGTTAGTGACACAGCCGAGTACCTCGGTTAGAATACACGGCGTGTTCAAGGTTGACAGAGCCTTTATATTTTTAAACATATCTATCTTTATTGTTAGTTACATGGGTGGACACCGGGTTGACACCACACGACGTGTATAGAGGGTACACGATGTGTCCCTGCAAGGAAATCCCTATCCTGTGTCTCTTCCCACATGGCTTATGACACGGTTAGAGATTACATGGCATGAAAATAAAGTACATGGCATGTACTTAAGAAAAATAGTTTCTTCCCTAATAGAAGAACACAGGCCCTGTGGTAAAAACTACACGGCGTGTATTCTAGGTTTTTCTAGACAGTATGCCTCAGAAACTACTTCGGAGCCCATAAAACACAAAAAACGGACATTAATGGTGCCAAATTCCGATCTGTGAGGGCCCATACTCCCCACGAATCAATGTTTGGCATCACTTACATGCTATAACAATGAAAACAAGGTAATGATCCACCAAATTACGGTCCATGAGGGCCCATAATATGACAAGAACCATAGTTTGGCGTTCATTCAAGCAAAACCATACACAAAAAATACCCTATCAAACAACATGTATTTTTATCAAGGAATCTATCACAACAACATGCATATTCCATACAACATCTATCATAACAACATGAAATTGCTAATGCCTCCTAGATGGCATGGAAAAAATGCATGACATGGGATTTCTAACAAGTTCCTATATAATGCATGAGATGGAATACCCACATCTCATTTGGTTGCAATAGAAATAGAAACTCAATAATATCAACGGTAATAAACCAAAACATGTGAGTCACCAATCTGTGAAAATCAGATCAATCGTATTTTTTCACAACCAAAAGAAATTGCAATAAATGACGTAGATTTGCTTTTCCCCATACACGAGTTAGCTACTTCCGAGCACAGTTTATTACCAAGTACCGATTTTATCATATCCCTGTCTAAAGGCTCCAAACAGTTAATCAAGTAAAAAGAAACTGCATTTGATACCAAATGTAACAATTGGGCCCCACCCGCCATTTTCCACGTAGAAACATGGTCCCCACCTAGGGGCCCACCCACGTGCCCGAACTGATTAGCTACTCTCGGGCACAGGTTATTACCATGTACTGATTCCATCCTATCCTTGGATAAATGATGTAATCAGTAAATCAAGAGAAAAGAACCTACCTCTAAGTACCGATTTCATCTTATCCCTGGATAAAGGCTCCAAATTTTAAATCAAAAGAAAAGAACCGGACTCTGATACCAAATGTAACAACTGGGCCTCACCCACTAGTTTCCCCGTAGACACATGGTCCCCACCCAATGGCCCACCCACATGCCTGATCGGGTCATATGACTAATGATTGTCCCCATAGGCCAACACATGTCCTTTTCGGTGTGCTTTTACATCACTCACACACACCCTGGGAAACTTCCCAGAAAGTCACTCATCCCGATCACTACTCCATGATATGCACGCTTAACTATGGAGTTCTAATCAGACAGGCTCTCGAAAAAGAAGGTGCACCTTGTTGACATGAGTCATATAATTTAGTCATTTAACCCTTTATCATTTGGGGGTGTTACAGTCACCCTCCCCCTTTAGAGAACAACATCCTCGTTGTGTTCCCTACATCTCAGCCCAATCAGTGCACCACACTAAATGTTGGGTTCCTCCTGTGATACTAAATGTAACGTCCTGGTTTCAGAAGCCACCCAGAGGCACCCCATACCCAGTTGGTCACATGGACTCAAAGCATTTCTCGGAATGTCAGAGGCTGCTTACTAGCAGCGAGGGCCTTGGATGTGATAGTGGGGAAACTATGCCTTCATTTGTAGAGTACACAACTGAAGTAAACATATATACAATAACAAAATCATTAATAATACCAAACAATAGTAACAGTGGAAGACTGATAAAGAAACAACATGAATATATATATATATATATATATATATATAAATGATGCCTGATACATATATGTCAAGGAATAAATCCAAACAAGTCCCAATGCTAAATACAATACTAATCCAATGTACAAAAGGAAAACAGATAAGCAACACCTCAGCATCGCAAGCCTCATCTTGGTCCCATGCTCTCTAGATCCAATGCAATCAAGTACCCGAGGTATATGGGCACTTGCCCTTGTCTATACCAGCAACAATATAATTTTTTTGGGACCAAAAGCATTGCCCAAAAAAGGAATGAGATGAATCCCAGTAGGCAAAAACCTCAAGATCAGTGCCTAACAGTCAGTGAGTATATGGAAAGTAATAGAATAGAAAACCAAAAACATAAAGTTACTCAACAATATACAATCCAAGTTATCAATATCAAGAAACAACTAAACAACCAGATAAACACAATAGGTAACCCTTTGGGAAGCACACTCATTCTTACCCCTATGGTCCTACCTAACAAAAATCAACCCTCTGGGTAGCACACACAGTCTCACCCCTCTGGTTCAGCTAATGTATAGACTCTATGAGAAACCATTCACCTTCAATTCCCCATATAGTGTCGTATTGGTACTAAAGGCGCTCAAGGGAAGCACTTACATCACATTACCTCTGTGGCCTGCGTCGAGGAACTACAGACTCTCTGAGGAAGCACTCAACATCAATTCCCCCTATGGTCTCGCATCATAATATTATAAAAGACACTCTGGAGAAGCCCTTACGTCCATTCTCTCTATGGTCTACTACACTAGGTTCTCACAGCCCTGTGTAAATCAACAAGTCTAGCATCGTGTATCGGCCAAAGTAACCCTTAGTAACTACTTGGCTAGAATTCTACAACATATTAGCATGTACAAACAACAGTCATAACATCCAACAATACTAGGAATGGAAAGGTAAACAACAACCTAACATGCAACAAGACTCAAAGGTCAAAATAGGAAAAACATGGATAGGAAACACATTCAAATCAGATCAATTCACCCTATTTACAATCAAATATCATATACCCCATCATAAAAGCATAGTAGGAAAAAATAGGACTAAAAAAGTAAACGCACAATACCGCATTCATGGGTATTTGGAAAATTTTCACATAAAACTCAAAGACATTCAACCGAAAGGCACAAACCACCTACCTCGGTGTTGGGTGATCAAGATACTTGAACCAAAGGGCTTGAATCTCCATATAATCATGCGGATCTACGAAAATTTATAAAACCTTCAACCCAAGATGACTCACAAAAAATGAGATATCAAGGGATGGTGATATTGGAAAAGAGAGAACTCAGCAATGGGATTCCAATGCAACCATAGTTGCATGATTAGGAGGACAGACGCGCGGCCAAGGGATTGTCAATGATCCACAGCTTCTCGGTGCTCTCAGATGAACTAGGTTGAGAAGTAGATGGTTCTGTCAGTCAGACGTGACCCCGGTGTGTTCAATGAAAACAAAACAAAAAACACTGCCTATAATTTTGAAGTACACTGCGTGTACTCGCCGTTTCCATACTCCACATTAGGCGGCCTCCAAGTCATCATAGATGGTCGTGTATAAGGCCTCTACATGACCAGTACATGGTTACCCGCGGTAACTGAGTACACGGCGTGTACTCATAAAGTACACCATGTGTACTTCAAATGTTTCCAGAAACTTGTTTCCCTCAAAAACCCCAGGAAAAAGCATGAAATACATAAAAAGAAGATCCGGGTTCATATATCTAGTCTTTATAGGGAAATAAATAACATACTTCCATGAGTAGGAAGATATATGTGGGTCAAAAATTTATTGTGTATTATCAATATGCACTACAAATAATGAATGTGATGATTATTTTGAATTCTACCCTTATTTGAGCTTGTTTTGAAATGAGTGCATCCCATTCAGTTATTTCTTTTCATGTTTTTGATCATAAATGTTTAAATGAAGATATGATTTCATCTGTTTTTGAACATAAAAAACCACTTGGTTAAAGATAATGTTGAGCCTTCATTTTAGTATAATTATTTTAAAAACAATTTATGTATCAGAGATGATATGTGATTTATCTATTCTAGATAATGGTTTCCATTAGATAATCCAAGGCGTGGAGTAGATATGATTTTTAATGTCTCATATCAATGGTTCTACTCGAACTGTTTTTTATTACTAGTGATGTCATTGAGTGTATCTTTATAGGAGACCAAAGTGTAAGGGTAGAATTAATGGGGTTATGTGCACAGAATGTTTGAAATATATCACTCTAGTTGGTATTATTGAATTTTTAATCAATGGGAGAGACTATGAACATAATTATTCTTTAGTATATTGATCTCTTTTATATTGTGTTTCTCAAAAATTTATCAGGACTCCACCCACAAGAGAAAGAAAGGTTATTATTGATCTATTTTTAGGGACTAGTCCAATTCCCTTAAATATTAATGGATGGGACCAACAGAATTTTGGAAATTAAATTCTCATTTATATGAGTTTGAAGGAAAATGGTTCATTAATACTAGAACTTCTTTGTGGGAAGTACCAGTCTTGTTTTTCAAAAAGACCGATGGAACTCTTCACCTTTGTGTGGCCAATCATAAACATAACCAAGTTACGATAAAGAATATGTATCAAATTACATAAATTAATTATATCTTCAACTAGTAAAGGTAACTACAATGGTTCTCTAAAATTAACTTACGATCCAGATATCACGATTGAGGGTTTATATGAAGGATACTCCAATGTCAAATTTCAGGTGTATATTTGGCCATTATGAGTATAAAGTGACACATTTTGATCATAAGAATGCATCATAAATATTTATTTATCATGGAAATTATTGATCCATTAAAATAACTAGCCGAGACATAATTTTTAGTCCGTTACTGTTTTCCATTCATTAAAGAATTTAATAATTACATTTTATTGAGAAATTTATAGTGTTTATAGACCATAAAGGGTTAAAAATATCTTCCCACAAAAGGAATTGAGACTAATACATGAAATATTGAATGAATATCACAATGATTTTTATATTACTTGATGTATTTGGAAGGTAATGGATATTCATTTGTGGATTCATTAAGTAGAAATTGGTATAGTCATTTGAAAAAATAATATTCATATCAATGGTACATAATTTCAGTGATAGCTGACATGCACAAGGAATGAGAAGTCCGAGGTAATCCTACAATTATCAATCCAATTTATTTTGTTCCTGAATTAGTTTGGATATTTATGGAGGCACATACATATGATTCAAAATGTGTTTTTGTGAGTCAAAAACTCAATGGGAACAAGACTATTTAGAGATAGAGGTTGGATAAGAGTTTAGTTTTTTGGTTTTGAAATAATATTCTTATACCCATGGATTCTCAAGAATTTCTTCTTCACTATTATGAACAATTAATAAGGAGTTTTCATCCTATAATAAAAAATATTTATAAGGCATTTAATTAATAGTTTTGATGTGTTGATATAAAAATAATGGTGGATGAGTTTTTTTTGAGATGCTTCACATGCCAGTATGATAAGGAAAAGATTCAAATATAACTAGGTATGCTGAAGTACATACATATTAATCTTTCAAAATGATTTTGGATATCTTGGTATATTATGACTAGTCACCCAAGGATGAATAAGAAAAATAATTCTATTTGGGTGATAGAGAATAGACTCACAATGTCGGTATATTTCTTCCATATTCCTGAATATCATATAGTAGATGACTTATCTATAATCTATATCTGAGAAGTGGAAAATATGCATGGTTTACCCATTTCTGTAGTTTTAGATACAGATATAATTTTTACATCTTGTTTAAGAAAATACTTGTAGTGATCCCTTTGGACTCATTTGACCATAAGTATGGTGTATGAACCCCAAAATGATGAAAAATATGAAAGGACAATAAATTTTTTGGAAGACATGTTGCGACCATGGGTAATGGATTTTTGTGGCTCATGAGAGGCATAATTACTATTAATGGAATACTCATATAACAATAGTTATCAACCCTTGATACACATGAATCCTTTTGATGAATTTTATGGGCTTCCTTGAAATTGTATACATTGTTGGGTGAAAAGAGTCCATACTTCACTAGTTGGGCCGAGAATTTTCTAAGAGACAATGATCAAGGTTAAGTTGATAAAGAAGATAATGGAGATAGATCAGAGACTTTATAAATAATATATATATCAGCGTTAACAACCATTGTCATTCAATATGAGTGATCATGTGTTCTTATGAATAATTCCAAGTATTTGGAATTATTGTTCTAGAATGTTGGGAATGTTATATTCTCGATATATATACCCTTTTGAGATACATTAATAGGTTGGTTAGGTGTAGAATCAATTACCATTACCACCATAGTTTAGTGAAGTTCATAATTTGTTTCATGTATCTCGGTTGAAAAGGTATTATACTAATCTAAACAATGTGTTTCGATGGGATCTCATTGACCCAAATCCTGATGCTTTGTTGAATCATATGCCGGTATGAATTACAGATTGGTAAGAGTTTTTTTCATGGAAAACCAATGGTGAATTTCACGTTTTTTTGAAAATATGATTGTATTTAAGAAGAAACGTGGGAATGACAGAAATAAATATTCATTCAATGACATTAACTCTTTTAAGGAAATGATGGTTTTTTACTTTCCTAGGATCGATAGCCCAATGGTGAGGAGAATTTATCACCCCAAATGATTTAATTAAGTAATCATTTATTTGTGTCTTCTATTTTTGTAGTCATTTTGGCTGAATTTTGTGATTGATTTCTTGAATTTATAATACTTTTTTTCTTTTATGGAGGTGTAAACTTTTATCAATATTAGTAGAAATCATGAAACTCCTATAAGAAACCATGTATGGTGATTCATTTTCAATGGGTTGGTTCATGGTTAGGAACACAAATTATTTAAACCATGTGGCCAACTTGGAGTAACCATGAAAAGTGGAGTTGATGTGAAAAATATATTTGACACATGGATTTTATAGTCGTGTGGACCAGCCATGTGAAGGGTGTTTAGAGGTAGTGGTAGGTGATCATTTGGTGCATGTTTTTCCTAACAATGAAAAATTAATTTTGTGATCCTAAGAAGTTATATATCACTCACATTTACCCATAAACCTGTTTTTTTCACCTATTACAACTATAAATCAATTTTCCTCTTATACAGGGTTCTAGAGTCTTTCCCCATTAATCCAAGATAGATCCATTGGAAAATCATGAAGCATTGAATGGTGTATTGTATGGTAAGTCTCTACTCATGGTGGTTTTCATTGATATTCTATTATTAAAACTCATGAATTAAAATATCTAGTTTTTATGGATAGATCGAGGATATTTTATTCAATTCATGATAGTACTTGGTTGTGATGATGTACGATAATAATATGTAAGGTGGATTTTAGAGATTCAAATAGGGTTTGTTAAATAATTAATGTCATTCTTTATTTTCTCTATGGTTTCTATGGTATATGGAATTGATCATGACTCCAATTATTATAATATGCTGTATTAGATTCATATTGTTGTAATTCCATTAAATTAATTGTGAAATTGTTTGAAATCGCATGGTAGAAACCCTATTTACTGATGGTTTATAAAATATTATAAATTGGACGTGAAAAGTATTTTGTCATATTGATATTACAATATTTATTTTAAAATATTGTTTTTTTATTAATATAAATTTTTTTAAAGAATGTTGTTTAATTAATGAATGGTTTTTTAAAATTATTCAAATTGTTGATTTGGAGGTGTTTTTTTTTGAAAAATTGATTGTGTGTGTTCATGTGCATTCAATATGTATAAGGGTATGAAGTCTCCCTCATCTAAATAAGATGGATAAAGGTATGAACTTTCCCCTTAAAAATTGAATGGATATGGGTATGATTTTTCAAACCTTCAATATGTAATGGATATGAGAATGAACATTACCTCATCAAAATGGTTCCCTATGTGGTGGCATGGTGAAAGGATGACTCACCACTCATGAGTACAGTGAGGTCAATGGTTAAATTCATGGTTGGATTGGTTTATATGTGGAATGGAGTCGAATATTCCAAAATGGGTGTTTTAAAATGGTTTTAATGTATTGTTTGATTCATTTACAAGGAATTGTAATTGGTTTGTTAAAAATATTTCTTTATGAAAATTGTTTTTTATTTTGAGAAAAAATATTTTAAATTTTTTTATATAAATGTTCTATGATGTTCTATCCTAGTAAAGAGAGTAGGAATTTCATTTGGATAAAATCACAGAGATTCATTACTCACCCCCTTCATGGGAAATTTGGTGAATTTTCATATATTTTTTATCAAGACACATATAAACAAAACATATTTATTTTCATTAGTTGTGAATCATGATACATTAGGTAGTATTATGTAGTTGGATATTATATCATATTTTGAGTCATGGAGTTTGTCTCATGGTAGTCTTTGTGCACTGTCATTTAGTCTTCTTCATTATACTTTGATGTTGTCAGTATTCTTCATTGGTACTATTTTATAGTTACTTTTTGATATCAATTGTAATTTTTTTGAGTAGTAATACATTTTTATCTTGCATCATATATTGTTTTTTTTGTTATGGTATGCCTGGTGGTGGTGTTTTATTTTCAAACCGAAATTTGTACCCCATCTATTAATGAATCCCTGGGAATTTATTTCTATCATTGGAATCTTGGTGATGTCACCTATGGAAAATTTGAAATTCAACTGTAACGGAATTCAAGGAGGAGGGTTGTATGTTTTATCTAGAATCAACATAACTCTACCATCAGGATTATTCCTTAAGAATGCTTAAAACTTCTGGGAAGATAGACACTAGAAAAAAAATTTACAATTTCTATTGAATTGATTCATATAATAAGGCTACCAATGAATCAAAGGAATATCTATAATGAGACATCATCCATGAAATCATGGCCAAAGTTTTCCTCATATATGAATTACATGAATTAATTTTAAACAATGTCCCTTATCAAAAAAATATCCATATAAAATAAAGAATACATATTATCAATATTTATATAATCGATCAAATAACATTAAATGTAAAACACAATATGTATAATTTATAAATGGATTAATTAATAAAAATATCCATGAAAACTAATATGGTTATTTTTTGGAAATTTAATATCCAATGATTACAGGAATGTGAATAGATCTTGGAGAAGATAACTACTAGAAAAATTAATCAAGGTAGTGAATGTCGATACTATCCATTTTCAAAATGATCATTGATAGTTCATACCAATAATAAGGATGGAAACAATAAAAAAATATCTCCAATATATTATTAGTAATATAAATGGGTGTTTTTAGTGAAAAAATGAAAAAAAATCATAAAATACATTCTTTGGGAAAATATCCTATTATTTTTGAAAAAAAAACCATTTAAAATTTAAAAATCTCAAAATAAATTTATTTATTTAAAACTAATAAATTAAATTTTAAATAAATTATTTGTTATAATGGTCGAAATTTTTTTACTTTCCGGGTATGTTAAAACAATAATTCTTTTCATATTTTCTTGTATATCCCTCGATTTTTTTTTCAAATAACAAGATCATTCCTTTAATTTTTTTTTTAAAAGTCAACATGGTTAATAATTTCTCTATTAAATACTTTTATAAGGTAAATTTTTTTTAAACCTATATATAATATAATGTTTTGGAATAAAATAAATTTCTGAATAAATGATTAATGATTTTCATAAAAATATTTTCTCAATTATTTTATGTACCAATTATTTTATAAAATAGAACTATTACATAAAAATTTAATGGAAAAAACATATGAAAATAAAATGTTTTTTTAGAAAATTATCAAATAATTTCCATCAATTAAAATTAATGAATAAAAAATAATTATTATAATGAAATTGTTAAATAAACCGATAAAAATTCATTATTGAAAAGTAAGAACTAATTAATGAATCAGTTTGTGTATAAAATATAAATCCAACTAAAAAATAACATCAAATGTATGAAAATAATAATTTATTTTACACATAATTATATAATATCATGGACAAAAAACAATAAATATACTAACTAAAAAGTAATTTTGTTTTGATATTCATTACCACTTTGTAACTATTAAGTAAAATCATCATGGGTAAAATAATTTAATTACCATGAATTATTAATGAATCATGATATTAAATATGAAAGGGATAATACATAAATAATATTAAATAAATTAGATTCATAACATTATAGTATTCATAAATTATGGGAAATTAAGAGAAAGTCCCTTACCTATGGATTCCTTCATTGAATGTTATATATCCTTCTATATTGTGGATTTAAACAAGTTATTAACATAAACCTAAACCTTATCATTATTTAACATATAATTTTATTATTCATCTATAAAATCTTATAAATCTTTCATTAATAATCGTTATATATTTTAATTAGAATGGGTGTTAATTTCATTATTTGATTATTTTCCTTTTTCTTAAAAGTAAATATTCCAAGGCATGTTATATAGTTACATCATAAAAATAATAATAATAATGAGATATTGATTATATTTACCCATAAATTATAGTTTTTAGACCTTTAATTAAAGATGGTTTTGAGAAATTATGTATCTTATTATAAAGGAGATAGTAGGACTTACATAAATATGGGTAACAATTCAATATAAAAATAATAATAATGGAATATAGGTATGTAATATTTTATATTTAAATAATTATAAGTAAATATGAAATTCAATATTAATTATTTAAATATATATATATCATCCCTGTAGTGTGGAGATTTATTCTTGACGGTTATAGTCCACATGTACGAGAATGATTTTATTTTCTACAAGGGAGTGCAATATTAAGAATTATATTTTATATCAAAAAAAAATTTAATTAACAAATATTATAATTATATTATTTATAAAAAATATATTCACTAAAAATATCCATATTCCCTTCAATTTAATTTATTATCAAAAAACAAAGCACATCGCTTCACATGGTGATAGTCCATCATACACAGGAGCAACATTACCATATCCCATATTGAGTAGAAATTAAAAAAATTATTTGATATCGGTATTTAGGATTGTCACAAACGGGTTTTTTTCTGTCTTTGTATTGATCCGGCCCATTAGAAATACCAATCCTTTTCATGGGTATTTGATGAGATAAATATTGAGTTTTGAAGTTTCATATATGTCTAGCCACTCTAATTTGGGATCCCCATTGTTTGTTTAGTAGTTTTTGAAGAAAGGGTGGTTACTTCATGATTTGGGCCAACCGTGAGCCCATTCCATGTTTTAAAAACAGAATTTGTTTATTTTATAACTCTTTTGTTTTTCATCCTTTTTCACCCATTAAACTTACCACTTGTCCTATACTGATATATTAAAATTTATATATCCTTTTGGACACATTAGAAATTCATAAGTCGGGTGAATTTGGGTTACTTATTTAGGTATTGGGCCAGCCCATGGGCCCATTTCCTGTTTTAAAAAAATAATTTGTTTCATTTATATGTTTTTCATTTTTTACTATTTTTCGGTGATTCCACCTCCCCCTCTAATCCAATAACCCTATCATAATCCTCATAATCGGTTTTACCTCTTTAGAGCTCATGTGGGTCGCGGATTAGGGCGAAAATACTCAGGAAACCTCAAATCACCCAGATTTGCCAAGGTAAATTGTATCATTCGTAAATCAATCAATTCGTACTCTTTTATCCACCAATATTCTTCCCCTGGTTCGTCCAGACCTTAGGAGTCTCTCCAAGAATTTTCAAGCCATTACCTTTTCTCTAGGGCTTCAGATCTAATGGAATATGAAGAGTTTTCTAGGATAAAAGGTGAGATTCCTTCTCCTTTCTTCTTCCTCTTCCCCCTCCTTTCATTATTTCTTGGTTTTATATTGTACCCTAGTCTTGACCGACCTAGGGTTTTGTTATACCATGTTTTTTTTATGGGGTTTCTGTTTGTCTAGGTCTGATATTTATAGTTTTATGGTTTATAAACCCGCGGCGGGTGATTTCGGGTGTGCGTTTCAATTATGCCAAAGATTTGAGGTAGGATACCCCTTGCACATGACTTTATTATTTAAGTTTCATAATTTTATTATATTTAACACCAGATATATATATTTATTATTGTTTTTCATCCTTTGGAAAATTTTATTGGTGTTCAAAGTGGTTGTTTAATCATCGGTTTGTGAACGGTAGTGTTGTTTGGTCATGAAAGTTCTCAACAAGTGTTTGTTTAAATGTTCCATTATCTTTTGCAAATATTTGGTGAGGTTTATAATATGGTATATGGTATTTTTAACATGTTAAAGTTTCTTGAATGAAAATATGGCTTTCAATTGGTGTTTTATTCCTTTTCATGTACATAAAATAAATTGTTTTGTTTAAAAAGGGCATGTCATGTGTTCGGTAAATTGCCCGGTTGCCTTTTATGTGTGATGTGTGATTTAAAAGTTATTTGTTTGGACTTATAAAGGAATTGGAATAATTATAAATGGTATTTTTGGGTACTTATATTGATTTCCTATTTTTATTTTTTTTACAATCAAGTGGGTTTTGATTTACAACATATTTTGGCACGAGTTGCACAAAAATGGACTGTTTCACATCTTTATGAAAATGGTTGTGTTTTGAATATGTAACCTGAGTATTATAAGAGATTTATGAATGTGGTTTTCTGCTGTAAATTGTGTTTATACAGATCCTTAATAGAATTAAAATTCATACCTTCGTCAAAGGATAGTTTTGAGAAAATAATTAAAGGCCCGTTTGGCATTCCCTAGAAATGAAGTAGTGTTTTACTTGTATATAACAATTTGTGCAATTGGGATTGTTTTATGGTCCATTAAATGATTTTATTAAATGTTTATTGGGATGACAAATATTATTTGGTTTGGTTATGATGTGTGTTTATAATTTAAAGAGTGTTTTTGAAAGAGTTTTATGTGCAAAGCCTCAATACACTTCATGAAATTGTTTTACCGAAATATTTAGCGGTTTGTTGATTAGTGTAAGAAATGTGAATAATGATTATGGGATGTTTGTGTTTTTATGGTTTTGGAATGGAATGGGGATGTGAAATGTGTATTTGATAATATGTGTAACTTGATTGAGCACTAAAGGAAATCCCGGGTATCTAGGTGGGTGGACGTGTACTAGTATGCTAGTGATTCTGTGGGTGTTGGCCCCTGTTTCACGTAGCATGTTTGATGATGAAACACTAACTAAACTATGATGATGATGATGATTGGGGACCACTAGGTTATGGGTATGTTCCCTACTAGTGGCTCGTTCACGATAACAGATATTTATTATGGTTAATTTCACCGAGATAGGAGGTACCCGGGGCACACAACCAACTAGTGCCTAGGGGTATTCCTGTGACTAGTGATCATTGGCTATTTTGTACTCACCGTCGGCATACGGTGTGTTTGGTTTGTAAATTCAGTATTATGTGTTATTTATTTGAATGTTAAAATTCTTTAAAGCAGCCCTCTTGAAAAATATTTTCATTTTAAAGTTTCACCTCTTTGAAAATAATTTTTACTTGCATTTTTGTTTATTAAACATGCATGTTTTTGTCTGATAATTATTATAGCATGGAACCTCATTTGAAAACCATACTTTCAAATATTGATTTTAAAACTATAAATTGATGTTTCTTTTATTTTAAAGTAATTTTCATTGGGAATAAAATACCGGGATAACCTACTGAGTTTTAATACTCACGCCTATAGTCTTCTTCTTTTTATTAGCCCTTGTGCAGGTTTTATCTTTAGTTCGATCACCTTGGGCGACTTTTTATCATTGTGTTGGAGAGTGACCAGAAGTGTCACATGGAGTCATTTTTTTATCGAGATTGTTCAGTTGAGTTGTTGGTTTTGTTCTAATTTTAGTTTCTTGTACAAATAATATTTAGTTCAATTTTTATATAAATTCATTTTGGGCTGTCTGTTTATTTCTGCTGTTTGTTTGATTGTTTATATATGGGTGAAATCGTTCCCTTGTGTACTCTATTGATGCCCTTGGTGCTTGTCACCATTCCGGGAGGATCGGGAATGCCTCTCGGGACTTGTTGCGGGCTAGCCTGGGTGACCGGTTCAGGGTCGACTCGGGCTGGTTCGTGACAAAATGGTATCAGAGGAGGTCGGCTATTAGCGTACCTTTCTTTTTAGAGCACCCTTGTTATTTTGGGGATTTTAAGGTAGATGGAGTAGGATTGTTGGGACTTTATGGGTAAGTGCAAGAAGAGCGTCGCGAACTCTTTCTTGTTCTAATCCTCAGGTTTCCATGGAAGTCCGGTTTTATTAGTGTCCTTTGTTCTAGTTGATTGTTTGGTATTGGGATATGACAAGGGAAGTCTGACCAATGGCCTTCATGAGCTCACAGGGCCTGGCAAGCCATGTGGAGCTGGGGAATGGTCCTAATAAGTCTCTCTGTGTTGGTGTTGTGTTTGGCATATGGCCGCCAACCATATGGTCAAGTCACCCACCGACACTAGTTCCCTTTTTCTTGGGTCTCTTGAACCTTTCTTAAATTCTGAATTTTTGTTTTTAAAATCCTTGTGTGAGAATTGTGGAAATGGGTTTTAATGTAAGGATTAGATTTTGAAAAGTGAAAAAATGGGGTTTTCAATAATTAAATATAATAATGGTTTTGGAAGGTTGTGTTTTTGTGAAAAAAAATGGAGGGAAGCAGAAATGATTTAAAGGGATTGGATTATCCATAATCTAAACATGTTGTTTGTTGAAATAAAATGTTTTGAAATTGTGAATCATTTTAATGTGATTCTGGAACTTTTTTTTAAATGGGGTATTTTAGGATGTTAAAAAGTTTTTGAATCGGATAAATTAGTTTTGGAAATTAGTTTTGATCGGTTGGTGTTTTACTAGAAACGTTATTGGTCTCAATGGACCTCGGATTATGAAAATATACAATGCTGATTTTTTTTAAAAAATAATGTGAAGGGGTTGTTTGGAGTGGCTTTGTTATTTAAAAAGTTTTTAAAAATGAAAAGGGGTAGGTTTTCAAGAAAATGGTTCTTAATTAATTATGGTTTTTTGTGAAACATGAAAATGTTTTTTGACTTGGTGGTTGGTGTTACTTTTTAAGGTAATTTTTTTTAATTATGATGTTTATTTTTAGCCTTTGGTGTTTTCATGGGTGCTCACATGCATGGTTTTATTTATATTTGGAAGTATGGCCTATATGGTATGGTGGTTGGGTGTCAGGGGTGGCATGTAAATGTGCATGTGGGTGAGACTTGATGAAACACCATTGGTGAATGTGGAAACCAACCAAGTTAGTTTGTTTTTTCAAAATTGCTTTGAGCTGATACTTATGGCCTTTTTTAAAAACCAATGGTTATGTGGATTGATTTTTCTATGTCTTAGAAGAGTTGTTTATTTGGTTAGCTTCCATTTGATCTAGAATTCATACTCTTTTTCTATCTAGTGATGAGATCTTGTTGGTGGCTCGGTTTTGGAGTAATTTTCATTGGGTTTCTAAAAATGTGTTTGCTGTTGTGATGTGGCCATGGATAGTTCTGCGTTGGAAATATTTCCTGCTGATCAACCTAAGGATTCCTTTGAAATTTTAAATCCACCTATTTTGATGATGCCTCAACTTGTTTGTTGGAATAGAGAGTTGTTTGGGATCTATTAAAAGTGTTTCTAGGTCATGATAATTCATTTGGACAGAGCAGTTGTGTTTGGTGATGTTGATGTGTTTCGTCATATTACTTGTCCATTCACCCCTCATTTGGAGTGAGATTGAATTTTGATATGTATCTATGAGTTCATATTTATATTAAGGTTTTTTTTTGGTGATCAAGTGTGGTTTTTTTGAGTGGTGTGATCCTTATCTCCTGACTGCGGTGCAGCAAATGCTTTAAGAATCAGGGCTCCAGCCATAGGCCTCGGAGTGAAGCTTTTCATGCAGTCAGGAAATCGATATAGGTGTGGAGTGCTTGATTAGGATCCTTCCTCCACAGTTTTGGTAAGTTATTTTCTATTTCAATGTTTTGGTTCCTCATTTATGTGAATTTCCCTTTGTCGCAACAAGCGTGGTGGACTTAACCCCTCACACAATGTCTATGGATATTCCTTCATGGATGTGGGTTTTCAATCAATGTCCTTGTGTGGACCGCCTATAAAAATCAGGTGAAGTCTTGGTTTTACCAATTCATAGGGGGGTGTTTTGGGTAGTTTCTTTGTTTATTTTGTTGTTTAAGTGGCCAAATTATTGGGTCCCCTTCCCTCTCATCCCCAAGTGACGGGGGTCCAGAATTGTGCTGAATGTGTCAACCAAGTTATTGTCCCCTCCATTCGGGAGTGGGTGGTTTATATGTTCATGTTGTAACTCTATTAACATGGTATAGTAGTTTTTTGTAGGAGGTTTTTTTGGGCTTGTGTGAGTGAGTCCCAACTCTAGCTCATGTTCAATTCTTGTCTATTCATTGCTAGTTGGTTTCTAATGGTGGGGAGACCCACCATGGGTCTCCTGGATTTTCATCCTAAGAAAATTTCTTGTTATAGTTGATTCTTAATGGTGGGGAGTACATTCTGGAATCCTTAGGTGTTGTTTTTTTTCAGCCGGAAAGTGTTATGGCTTTCCGGGGGGGAAAGCTTTAATGGTGGGGAGAATTGTCACACACGAGTTTTTTTTCTGTCTTTGTATTGATCCGACCCATTAGAAATACTGATCCTTTTCATGGGTATTTGATGAGATAAATATTTATTTTTGAAGTTTCATATTTGTCTAGCTACCCTAAGTTGGGATCCCCATTGTTTGTTTAGTAGTTTTTGAAGAAAGGGTGGTTACTTCATGATTTGGGCCAACCGTGAGCCCATTCCATGTTTTAAAAACCGAATTTGTTTCTTTTATAACTCTTTTGTTTTTCATCCTTTTTCACCCATTCAACTTACCACTTGTTCTATAATGATATATTAAAATTTACATATCCTTTTGGACCCATTAGAAACTCATAAGCCGGGTGAATTTGGGTTACTTATTTAGGTATTGGGCCAGCCCATGGGCCCATTTCCTATTTTAAAAAAATAATTTGTTTCATTTATATCTTTTTCATTTTTTACTACTTTTCGGTGATTCCACCTCCCCCTCGAATCCAATAACCCTATCCTAACCCTCATAATCGGTTTTACCTCTTTAGAGCTCATGTGTGTCGCGGATTAGGGCGAAAATTCTCAGGAAACCTCAAATCGCCCAGATTTCCCAAGGTAAATTGTATCATTCGTAAATCAATCAATTAGTACTCTTTTAGCCACCAATATTCTTCCCCTGGTTCGTCCAGACCTTAGGAGTCTCTCCATGAATTTTCAAGCCATTACCATTTTTCTAGGGCTTCAGATCTAATGGAAGATGAAGAGTTTTCTAGGATGAAAGGTGAGATTCCTTCTCCTTTGTTCTTCCTCTTCCCCCTCCTTTCATTATTTCTTGGTTTTATATTGTACCCTAGTCTTGATCGACCTAGGGTTTTGTTATACCATGTTTTTTATGGGGTTTCTGTTTGTTTTGATCTGATCTTTATAGTTTTATGGTTTATAAACCTGCGGCGGGTGATTTCGGGTGTGCCTTTCAATTACGCCAAAGATTTGAGGTAGGATACCCCTTGCACATGACTTTATTATTTAAGATTCATAATTTTATTATATTTAACAACAGATATATATGTTTATTATTGTTTTTCATCCTTTGGAAAATTTTATTGGTGTTCAATGTGGTTGTTTAATCATTGGTTTGTGAACGGTAGTGTTGTTTGGTCATGAAAGTTCTCAACAAGTGTTTGTTTAAATGTTCCATTATCTTTTGCAAATATTTTGTGAGGTTTATAATCTGGTATATGGTATTTTTAACATGTTACAGTATCTTGAATGAAAATATGGCTTTCAATTGGTGTTTTATTCCTTTTCAGGTACTTAAAATAAATTGTTTCGTGTAAAAAGGGCATGTCATGTGTTCGGTAAATTGCCCGGTTGGCTTTAATGTGTGATGTGTGATTTAAAAGTTATTTGTTTGGATTTATAAAGGAATTGGAATAATGATAAATGGTATTTTTGGGTACTTATATGGATTTCCTATTTGTATTTGTTTTTACAATCAAGTGGGTTTTGATTTACAACATATTTTGACCCGAGTTTCCCAAAAATGGACTGTTTCACATCTTTATGAAAATGGTTGTGTTTTGAATATGTAACCTGAGTATTATAAGAGATTTATGAATGTGGTTTTCTACTGTAAATTATGTTTATACAGATCCTTAATATAATTAAAATTCATACCTTCGTCAAAAGATAGTTTTGAGGAAATAATTAAAGGCCCGTTTGGCATTCCCTAGAAATGGAGGAGTGTTTTACTTGTATATAACAATTTGTGCAATTGGATTTGTTTTATGGTCCATTAAATGATTTTATTAAATGTTTATTGGGCTTAAAAATATGATTTGGTTTGGTTATGATGTGTGTTTATAATTTAAAGAGTGTTTTTGAAAGAGTTTTATGTGCAAAGCCTCAATACACTTCATGAAATTGTTTTACCGAAATATTTAGCGGTTTGTTGATTAGTGTAAGAAATGTGAAGAATGATTATGGGCTGTTTGTGTTTTTATGGTTTTGGAATGGAATGGGGATGTGAAATGTGTATATGATAATATGTGTAACTTGATTGAGCACTAAAGGGAATCCTGGGTATCTAGGTGGGCGGACGTGTACTTGTATGCTAGTGATTCTGTGGGGGTTGGCCCCTGTTTCACGTAGCAAGTTTGACGATGAAAACACTAACTAAACTATGATGATGATGATGATTGGGGACTACTAGGTTATGGGTATGTTCCCTACTAGTGGCTCATGCACGAGAATAGATATTTATTATGGTTACTTTCACCGAGATACGAGGTACCTGGGGCTCACAACTAACTAGTGCCTAGGGGTATTCCTGTGACTAGTGCTCATTGGCTATTTTGTACTCATCGTCGGAATACGGTGTGTTTGGTTGGTAAATTCAGTAGTATGTGTTATTTATTTGAATGTTAAAATTCTTTAAATCAGCCCTCTTGAAAACTATTTTCATTTTGAAGTTTCACCTCTTTGAAAATAATTGTTACTTGCATTTTTTTATTAAACATGCATGTTTTTGTCTGATAATTATTATAGCATGGAACCTCATTTGAAAACCATACTTTCAAATCTTGATTTTAAAACTATAAATTGATGTTTCTTTTATTTTAAAGTAATGTGCATTGGGAATAGAATATCGGGCTAACCTACTGAGTTTTAATACTCACGCCTATAGTCTTCTTCTTTTTTTAGCCCTTGTGCAGGTTTCATCTTTAGTTAGATCACCTTGGGAGACTTTTTATCATTGTGTTGGAGAGTGACTAGAAGTGTCACATGGAGTTATTTTTTTATCGGGATTGTTCAGTTGAGTTGTTGGTTTTGTTCTAATTTTAGTTTCTTGTACAAATAATATTTAGTTCAATTTTTATATAAATTCATTTTGGGCTGTCTGTTTATTTCCGCTATTTGTTTGATTGTTTATATATGGTAGAAATCGTTCCCTTGTGTACTCTATTGATTCCCTTGGTGCTTGTCACCATCCCGAGAGGATTGAGAACGCCTCTTGGGACTTGTTGCGGGCTGGCCTGGGTGACTGGTTCAGGGTCGACTCGGGCTGGTTCGTGACAAAGATGTATAATTATTTTATAATTATAAAACATATACATATTCCTTTAATCACATTACCCTACCATCAGAGGTTGTAATGGAAAAATTAATGACATCAGTTCATGAGGTAGAAGGCCACTATACACACTATTGATGATATTATGAAACATTCGGTGGAGGTGAGGATGGTTTTTAGACATTGTATTAATATAAAAACATATCATTATATAGAATATATATATTTTATTACATCATCATGGTTTCGTATTTATTAGATGAGGTGGAATGAGAAATAGAATAAAACCGTTCTATGAAGAATGATACCACTTCTTCGGGTTACAGCCATTGGTTTTGTAATGCCCCGACCCTAGATACCCAGAGTCGGTGCATTATTACATAACATTGGCGTGATAAAAAAGGATCAAGTCTCGAAAGAACGATTAGATTAGTAGTCTTGGAAACAGTAGATATATTCATAAGGCTTACATTACATCATAAGGTAAAAAAACTACAACAACAACTTGTTTTCATATCCCCTCATACTATCCCTGCAGGTCATTCATAAATTACTTCTTCACATCCTGGGAAAAGATAAAACATTGAAAGGGGTGAGCTCAGATGCTCAGTAAGGATAACAATATCGCAGAAGCATTCATAAATAATAATAAACATTCAGGGCAATGTATAACTAAAACAAAAGCCTTTTAAACATGAACTTCAACATAGTATGGAAAAAATAAAATGAAATAATGTCGTTTAATTATTCACATGGATATTCTACTAATCGAATAATCACATGAAATATCAATAACCACTTTCATAATGATGGAATGCATAATGCCAGACTATCATAACCACATAGCTAAGGCCTCGTGCCAAGACTACAAATAATATTTTGCCAAGGCCTTGTTCCAAGACACTAGTTTGTATCATGAGACCTACCGATTCATCGAGGATCTATAGCGGGCTCCACCCATCAACTTACTAAGTCCAAAGCATTACTCATATTAACAGGTTTAAACATAACATAAACATTTGTATTAAAACTAGCATACGAAATGTCAATACATTAACCACAAACCATGAATGGTATAAAAATAGCACATCGACAATCAAACATAAATCATTCGATACAATATGGAATATTGTATTTTATCATATTAACCTCAATGGAGAATAAAGAAGGATACTGATATAGATGAAAATAATCATCAAAACTATTTGAGAGAAATATCCCCGTTTTTCATGAAATCATTTAAAAGTCACACTATTTTTCAAGAAGCCTTTTAAAAATTGATTTTTGAATCAATGTATCCCATACCACTTTGAAACTTTTAAAAAGAGTTTTAATTTTAAAACATTAATTTCCATATAAATAAATCCTTAAAACCATTTTTAAAACATGGAAATTAATGAGCAAGATTTAGAAGAATAAGTCTTTAAAACATTTAAAAATGGTATTTTAGTTAGAGTTTCTAACCAAAAGAGAGACACTTGAATACAAATAATTGAGGTAATCAAAACTTTTTAATATCATGAGATTAAATGGATTCATGATATACTATGTCAAAGTACATTATATACACCACATAAAAGTGATTTGGTGTATAACAACAAAGAAGTCTCAATGGAATGTAAATTGAGATGAAATCTCTCATAAAGGCCGTATCCTTAGCTTAAGGATAAATCAACGACATAATTATGTGTGAAAAATATAAATACACTAAATTTGATTGGATATTCAGTGTAAAACAGTAAAAGTACATTAACACATATTCTAGTAAAAACAACACCAATGAATTGGATGTTTATCTCAACAAATCGATATTGAGAAATAATTACTCTTATCAAGTTCATACCGATGACTTGAGAATTTATAAATCGAGTGATTATGTGTATAAAAAGTATATCCACAGAAAGGGGAGTGGAAATTATGACATAATCAAATTGATAGTGATTCCACACATAATCTTTGAGTAAAATAATCAATGAAGTATGTGAAAAGCCGAATGAGAGGAAATTTAAATTTAAATTTTCCTTATCGATTTGGTAACTTATGAAACATGCACCCATGAAAGAAGGATCATAAAATGATGATGTAAATATACATTAATTAAAGTATATTACACAGTGAATACAAACATGGGAAATACACACACCACATACAATAAATAAGCGGTGAATAATGGAAATCTCATGGATTTAAAAGTGAGATAAGAAACCCCTTACTTTGTACTTTTTCCTTGGTCGACGGTAGGTTAACCTATTGTATAATGGTAAAATAATTGTTATTAAATTATTCAATAATAATATACATTAATATGATATCATATATGATCTTTTAACATTGCTTTGTTAATAATATCTTAGAATTATCGTCGTTTCGGGTGTTAACTTACTCGTTTTCTTTATATGTTTTTTTACATAAGCCATGTTTTTCATGGATAGGTTGTATCTTATTCATATCCAAAATGATATAATGTCCTTAAACATTATTTTTAAATCATAAAATGATAATTATACTTGAATGGATACGATAGAGAATGAATCTCATCGCGTTTGTGGAGACGGTAGTCCGTACGTACGCACGAGCGACAATATCATTCTTTTGATATTAAAATAATATATAATTGGATGGTATATCATATATACAGAATAATTATCATGTTATATTTATTATTTACATGAATTACACATCATTATTATACCCATCCAAATAATAATTTAATGAATAACAATTACACCACGACGTGGAGATGGTAAGCCGTACGTACGCACGTATGGGGTCATGTTATTAAAAGGGTGGATAGAATACTGAATATGGTTTTACCATATTTATAGTAATATTAAATTATATAGGAGATAATGGATTTATTATTTTAGAATATAAATAACCAAGAAAGAAGAAGTGGAAGAAGAAAGGAACTTGAAAAAGGGTGGTGAAATCATTACCTCTTCTTCGGGATCTTCCTTTTGATTTGATCAAAAGGACTCCTTAGGTTGGATTTATGATCAAACTAAGGCATCTAGGTTGTAGTGAGGGAAGTTTAGAGAGTATTTGGGCAGGGTTTGGGCGAACCAAAAGGCTCTGATGGTGTGAAGTAATGAGAAGGGGGAGTGCCCTTTTATAAGAGGGGTGAGGGGAACCTTTGGAAAAGCTTGAAATATTATTTTATAATAAATTTATATTCGGTTTATAATGGCTCCAAAGTGGATTATTTAAAGGTTAAGGTGGATATGGGTCTAAAACCACTCAAACAATAGAATTTAGACAGGTTTGGTTCATTATATTAACCTTATCGTTTAGTTTTAACTATTAGTTAATTAGTTTGACACTTTCCATGCCACTTTGTATTTTTATATTATATTGTTAATAAATTTACTATATACATCCAAGCGACCCCCAAGTGGTCCATTAATGATACACCTATCATGATATAAGTCTCTTGGCCGAGCCTTAGATTTTTAAGAATTTAATATCAATTAATAATATAATATTTGTTTTAAAAACTCTTTTATGTCAATTTTGACACTATTCAATAATTGATTTTTATTAAAATCATAAAAGAATTATTACTTCAAAAAAAGTTAATTAAAGAAATCCTAACATGTCATATTATCCTATAAAATTATTTTAATTCATAAAAAGCCTCAAATTATATTTATTTGGGTATTTATAATATCAATTATTTTAATTCTTCACTATTATGGTAATTACTGTATCATCATTGTGTCATAAATAAATTTAATTATATAATGTCTAAAAATTATAAATAAAATATAATTATGTATGAAATCCTTTTATCTTTCTAATGAATATTTATTGTCTAAAATCCAACATATATAACCCTATGTAACAATTGTGTTTCTAAAAGATATATGCTTGTGTCATTTTTGTATTCATTTTAACTTAATTAGAATAAAGTGTCCCTATCACTTACAAGTGGATCCGTGAGGTCCCAAAATCGACCCAATGATGAACATGGTCGGCCATGTATCAACCAATATATTTAATACACGTTTTAGGGTAATTTAGTATTATTATAATATTATTTTTTAACCCTTATTTGCCGGATTTACCCTTTAACCATGGTAAATAAAATATTTACCGAAGTAATTATTCAAAATGTCTAAAAAAAGTTACCTATTTACAAAATTTGAACATCCTGATTCCAAATATGGAATACAATTTTCCAAATTCAAAATACAGAAGTGGAAGAAATTAATTTAAAATTAATTCCTGTTGTTAAAACAAAAAACGTGTTTTTAAGAGATAATAACTATCAAACGATTGACACTTGTTTATGTCTGGTTTAACTGTGAAATTATGTCCAATGAAAAACATTTAATTAAATGGTAAAAATAAATTCTAAATATACTTTAAAACCACTCAAATTCATAATTTACCAATATTAATTATTTCGTTTAAAAAAGTTGTTTTTAATTAAAATTTAGTAATTTTCACTATTCATCAAAATATGAAAGTTATCCGAAAAGTACCAAAATTTCACCCTAGGCTAATTTAGATATTACGAATCCAAAAATGAAGTCCATTTGGAGAGATAGAATTTATAAAATTTCAAAAAGTAGGTATTACTATTCATAACGACTAGTTCGATTTGTTGTGGTGTGTTAGAATCTCAAAGTTGCGTACAATGCACGCCATTGCATTATTCAAAGGGAAATGTACCATGGAATCTTGGCTTGTTACATTCTCCCATCCTTCAATAAATTGCGTCCTCGCAATTTTTTAAAAATGGGCTTGAGAATATAATGGAAAGTCCCACATCGGAAAGAGAGTCAACAAAACTATCACTTTAAAAGAAAGGAAGAGAGATATAAAGGTCACCCAAGATAACCCATAATAGGATTCCACATAGGAAAACATGGATATGGACGATAAAATAAGTGTTCAGTTCTGATGGAGAGGGATAGAAAACATGATCAGGAGAAAGTTAACAATAAGAAAATCACAAACTTGTGTTGGGACAAACGATCCTTAGTCTCCCAGTAGGAAAAGTAAACGGACAACTATTTTTTGTTTTAAGTTACATTACATATGGACGAGTTATTCATTTATGATATTGAATAAGAACATAAAGAGGTATACTTAATTTTTAAGTAAAGTTTCATTATTTAATAACGTTTTACCACTAACTCATTTTTTTGAACAATGAGTATTCAAGAAGACTTGGTAATAATGAAAGAGTTAGAATAAACTTTTATAGAAATACATAATCCATGTAGGATAAACTATATATTTAACTTGTATTTAGAGAATAATCAAAACCAAAATGGTTAGTATAATATTTGATGACCCCCCCCCAATGGATATTCCATTGGGAAAAAAACTAATCTTAATTTTTAAAATTAAACCATCAATACCCCAAAGTTCAATAAATATCATTCAATAATCAATTGTCCTTAAAATCCTTCAATAAAATCCAAACTAATATTGAAACTCAAAACTTATAAGAATGTAGTCTTCCATGTTAAATTGTATCTCCAAATGACATTAATTACTCTTAAAGTCACATACTTAAAAGTAATTAACCTAATCATTTACATAAACAACCCAAATAACTATAAATCCATAATAAAAACATAGATAAAAACCCACCATTACTCTTCAAATGAAATCCCATACTATTCTATTTTCCTTGGGCATATATTGTTCACAACAAAGTGAGCAACTTCCAAAATAACATCTATCACTTAATCACCAAATCATTTTCCTATACCAAGGGTATTCATTTAATAAGACAGAAGAACCCAAATCAACTTATTATTGATCAATAAAATCATTTAACTAAAAATAATTAGTCAAACTATCCAGGGACTTCACGTAGTCCAGTGGTAGGCAATAAATCCCAATCGCACTTTGGTTGTGGGTTCGATTCCCACAGCTTTGTCTAATGCGACGGGTTATCACACGGTCTGCATGTTTCCCTTTTTCAAAAACTATATTTTATAATATTACCAAAATGAAATAAATTCCTCAAAATAACCATAACATAATTTAACCACAAATCTTATCTCATACCTTGCATTTTCATCCCAAATTATGATAACTTATAATTCTCTCAAACCCCAATGATCATATAAAACCAAATGGTTATTTATACCTATATCCACAAGAGAAGAGATAATTCTTCCTCAAATATCATTCCCATATGGAAAACTATGGGGTTAAAAATACAAGATAAAATTATTCTAAAGTAAACCCATCAAGAAGGAGCACTAATACTTTTTAAACATTTCTCCAACCATTTATTTCCATATAGCTTCTTCTTTGACCAAGAAAATATCCTATAGAATAGGGAATTCACTCAGGTAATGGCCAGGTCCCCTACATTTACAGAAAATGACTATAAATGGACTCTTGGGACCATTTTAGTCTTCTTCTATAGTACTCTTCATTTTTCTTCGGAAATTCTTCACTTTATGTCCTTCTTTCTTGCATGTAAAGCATTTCTTTGTCCCATTGAGACACTTTCCTAGGTGCCTCCTTCCACATTTCCTGCATGATGGAAATTTAGGATTCCTTTCTCCATGGTCTCCACTGCTGTAGCTCTTATCATTCATCACCTTTATCTTCTTTGTTGAGTCCGGGAATTTGTTAATATATATATTTTTGATCATATTTTTGGAAAATTGATTTGGCATAAAGACAATATCTTTTATGCTTATCAACGTTCAATTTTGTTGCTCATTGCCACCACTATTCCCACCTTGTAAATCATTCTCAAAGTCACTGTGACTTTGTTGGAATCCATCCATTGACTAAAACCAGAAAGAATTGTGTGAGTAATAGTAGTTATAAAATCATTTAGAGATTAAAATGTCACCATATTCTCAATTTGAAACACATTAGGATTAACCAAGGTCATTTACTCTCACCTTATATATTTAATAATTCAAATCGGTTAGTAAAGAAAATGTAAATTATCCTAAGCATATCCCCGAGGAGTGTCATAACCAAGATTGAAACAAGGCCCGTTGTCGTGCACCAGTTCCCGTTCGAGTCTAGCTCAAAGCGGTGTTTTCGGGTTTTACCCCTAGGTACATCTGTGCCAGAGCTGCCTCTACCTGCTCGTATCCAGACAGGGATGTATTGCTTGGAAAACTCACAAAATCTCTACAATACCAGAATTCTAAGAAGTTCTTATATACTATTCCTCAATGTTCATCTTAAGTCTACGTGCTCTAATCAGAGTTTATCTAATTCTAGCTCCCAAGGTTTGTACTAAATTTCCTCTGATACCAACTGTAACGCCCCAACCCAAGATACCTAGAGTCGGTGCATTATTACATAACATTGGCGTGATCACAAAGGATCAAGTCTCGAAAGACCGATTAGTTTAGTAGTCTTGGAAACACTAGATATATTCATAAGTCTAACATTACATCATAAGGTAAAAAAAATACAACAAAAACTTGTCTTCATATCCCCTCATACTATCCATGCAGGTCATTCATAATTTACTTCTTCACATCCTGGGAAAAGATAAAACATTGAAAGGGGTGAGCTCAGATGCTCAGTAAGGATAACAATATATCATAAGATTTCATAAATAAGAATAAACATTCAAAGGAATGTATAACTAAAACAAAAGCCATTTAAACTTGAACTTCAACATAGTATGGAAAAAATAAAATAAAATAATTCCATTTACTTATTCACTTGGATATTCTACTAATCTAATAATCACATGCAATATCAATAACCACTTTCATAATGATGGAATGCATAATTCCAGACTATCATAACCACATAGCCAAGGCCTCATGCCAAGACTATAAATAAGATTTTGCCAAGGCCTTGTGCCAAGACACTAGTTTGTTTCATGAGACATACCGATACATCAAGGAGCTATAGCGGGCTCCACCCGTTACTTACTAAGTCCAATGCATTCCTCATATGAACAGGTTTAAACATAACATAAACATTCGTACTAAAACTAGCATACTAAATGTCAATACTTTAACCACAAACCATGAATGCTATAAAAATAGCACATCCACAGTCAAACATAACTCATTCGATACAATATGGAATATTGTATTGTATAATATTAACCTCAATCGAGAATAATTAAGGATATTGATATAGATGAAAATAATCATCAAAATTATTTGAGAGAAATATCCCCCTTTTTCATGAAATCATTTAAAAGTCACACTATTTTTCAAGATGCCATTTAAAAATAGATTTTTGAATCAAAGTGTCCCATACCACTTTGAATCTTTTAAAAGGAGTTTTAATATTAAAACATTAATGTCCATATAAATAAATCCTTAAAACCATTTTTAAAACATGAACATTAATGAGAAAGATTTAGAATAATAAGTCGTTAAAACATTTAAAAATGTTATTTTAGTTAGAGTTTCTAACCAAAAGAGAGACACTTGAATACAAATAATTGAGGTAATCAAAACTTTTGTAATATCATGATAATAAATGGATTCATGATATACTATTTCAAAGTACATTATATACACCACATAAAAGTGATTTGGTGTATAACAACAAAGAAGTCTCAATGGAATGTAAATTGAGATGAAATCTCTCATAAAGGCCGTATCCTTAGCTTAAGGATAAATCAACGACATAATTATGTGTGAAAAATATAAATACACTAAATATTATTGGATATTTAGTGTAAAACAATCAAAGTACATTCACACATATTCTAGTAAAAACAACACCAATGAATTGGATGTTTATCTCAACAAATCGAGACTGAGTAAAAATTACTCTTATCAAGTTCATACCGATGACTTGAGAATTTATCAATGGAGTGATTATGTGTATAAAAAGTATATCCATATAAAGGGGAGTGGAAATTATTACATAATCAAATTAATAGTGATTCCACACATAATCATGGAGTAAAATAATCAATGAAGTATGCGTAAAGCCGAATGAGTGGAAATTGAAATTTCAAATTCCCTTATCAATTGGGTAACTTATGAAACATGCACCCATGAAAGAAGGATCAAAAAATGATGATGTAAATATACATTAATAAATGTATATTAAAAAATTAATACAAATATGGGCAATACACACACCACATACAATAAATAAGCGGTGAATAATGGAAATCTCACGGATCTAAAAGTGAGATAATAAACCCCTTACATTGTACTTTTTCCTTGGTCGATGGTAGGTTAACCTCCTATATAATGGTGAAATAATTTTTATTAAATTATTCAACAAAATATACATTAATATGATATCATATATGATATTTTAACATTGCTTTGTTAATAATATCTTAAAATTATCGTCGTTTCGGGTGTTAACTTACATGTTTTATTTTATATGTTTTGTTACGTAAGTCATGGTTTTCATGGATAGGTTGTATCTTATTCATATCCAAAATTATATAAAGTCCTTAAACATTATTTTTAAATCATAAAATGATAATTATACTTGAATGGATACGATAGAGAATGAATCCTATCGCGTTCGTGGAGACGGTAGTCCGTACGTACGCACGAGCGACAATATCATTCTTTTGATATTAAAATAATATATAATTGGATGGTATATCATATATACAGAATAATTATCATGTTATATTTATTATTTACATGAATTACACATCATTATTATACCCATCCAAATAATAATTTATTGAATATCAATTACACCACGACGTGGAGACGGTAAGCCGTACGTACACACGTATGGTGACATGTCATTAAAAGGGTGGATAGAATACTGAATATGGTTGTACCATATTTAAAATAATATTACAGTATATAAGAGATACTGGATTTATTATTTTAGAATAGAAATAACAAAGAAAGAACAATTGGAAGAAGAAAGGAACTTGAAAAAGGGTGGTGAAATCATTACCTCTTCTTCGGGCTCTTCCTTTTGATTTGATAAAAAGGGCTCCTTAGGTTGGATTTATGTTCAAACTAAGGCCTCTAGGTTGTATTGAGGTATGTTGAGAGAGTATTTGGGCAGGGTTTGGCTGAACCAAAAGGATTTGAAGGTGTGAAGTAATGAGAAGGGGGAGTGCCCTTTTATAAGAGGGGTGAGGGGCACCTTTGGAAAAGCTAGAAATAGTATTTTATAATAAATTCATATTCGGTTTCTAATGGCTATAAAGTGGATTATTTAAAGGTTAAGGTGGGGATGGGTCGAAAACCACTCAACCAATATAATTTAGATTTGTTTGTGTGATTATATTAACCTTATCTTTTACTTTTAACTATTAGTTAATTAGTTTGACACTTACCATGCCACTTTGTATTTTTATATTATATTGTTAATAAACATACTATATATATCCAATAGACCCCCAAGTGGTCCATTAATGATACACATATCATGATATATGTCTCTTGGCCGAATCGTATATTTTTAGGTATTTAATATCAATTAATAATATAATATTTGTTTTAAAAACTCTTTTTTGTCAATTTTGACACTATTAAATAATTGATTTTTGTAAAAATCATAACAGAATTATTACTTCAAAAAAAGTTAATTAAAGAAATACTAACATGTAATATTATCCTAGAAAATTAGTTTAATTCAAAAAAAGTCTCAAATTATATTTATTTGGGTATTTATAATATCAATTCATTTAATTTTTCACTATTATGGTAATTACTGCATCATCATTGTGTCATAAATAAATTTAATTATTTAATGTCTAAAAATTATAAATAAAATATAATTATGTAGGAAATATTTTTATCTTTCTAATTAATATTTATAGTCTAAAATCCAACATATATAACCTAATGTAACAATTGTTTTTCTAAAAGATATATGCTTGTGTCATTTTTGTATTCATTTTAACTTAATTAGAATAAAGTGTCCCTATCACTTACAAGTGGATCCATGGGGTCCCAAAATCGACCCAATGATGCCCATGGTCATCCATGTATCATAAAATAGGGTTAAGACACGTTTTAGGGTAATTTATTATTATTATAATATTATTTTTTAACCCTTATTTTCCAGATTTACCCTTTAACCATGGTAAATATAATATTTACCGAAGTAATTATTCAAAATGTATAAAAATACAAGTTACCTATTTACACAATTTGAACATCCTGATTCCAAATATGGAATCTATTTTTCCAAATTCAAAATAAATAAGAGGCAGAAATTAATTTAAAATTAATTCTCGTTGTTAAAACAAAAAGCGTGTTTTTAAGAGATAATAACTATCAAAATATTGACACTTGTTTATGTTTTGTTTAATTGTGAAATTATGTCCAATGAAAAACATTGAATTAAATGGGAAAAATATATTCTAAATATACTTTAAAACCACTCAAATTCATAATTTACCAATATTAATTATTTCGATTAAAAATGTTGTTTTTAATTAAAATTTAGTAATTTTCACTATTAATCAAAATATGAAAGTTATCTGAAAAGTACCAAAATTTTACCCTAGGCTAATTTAGATATTCTGAATCAAAAAATGAACTCAATTTTGAGAGATAGAATTTATAAAATTTCAAAAAGTAGGTATTACTATTCATAAGGGCTAGTTCGATTGGTTGTGGTGTGTTAGAATCTCGAAGTTGCGTATAATGCACACCATTTCATTATTCAAAGGGAAACGTGCCATGGAAGCTTGGGGTGTTACAGGTTTTCACCAAAATCATTCCATGGATAGATCTTTGACCAAAATAAGGATTTTACAATAAGGTTATTGTTTTCTAGAAGTTATTTTTGTAGGTATTATTATATCCAAAAAAATAAATATTTTATTGTGAGAGGATATGGGGTGGCCTTTTATAAGTATGGTGAGTGAAACACTTGTAATTTTTGTAATTAAAATGGTTTACCGAGGTTTTTAACATTTATAAGGTGTAAAAAGTTATTATTAAGAATCCCTAAAAAATTTACTTCCTAGAAACAATGATACTTAAGATAGTGGGATTTGTCATTTTTTCACATTTTACTAATATTGTGAGACAACCATGTGAGTTATATCCTTGAGGAAGCGGTTGGTATTTATTTAGCACATGGTTCACCTACCCATGTGACTAAACCACATGAGGTTATGAAATAGATCTTAAAAAACTTTATTTAGGAATGATATATGTTTTAAGAGTTGTTATTTCTATACAATGGCCCTAACTCTATTTTATTCCCACTGAAAGGTTGGAGATCCTGTCCTTATTGTTTTAGAAGCTATCTGAAGGTCTTTATGGGTGTTTTGAAGTTGGATTCTCTCTATAAGCTAGCATTATTGGTAGTTCATGATGGTTTTTCTTATATATTTTTCTCTATCGTTTTCAGTTTCTATATCTATATCTGATGATGCTAGAACAATGATATTTGATTCCAAATATTATAATAAGAGGATTTTTATTGATTGGTGAAGATATATAACATGTGTTATTAGAGATTCAACCCTATTTCGTGGCTGATTTGGTGTCATTCTTCATTATCATCATAAAACCCAAGGTAGGTGGATTCACTCTCAACTCCACTATTTTATAACTTGATAGGTTATTTTCAATTTAATTTATTTGATTTAATTTGATTATAAGATATTTCAATGATTTTTAAAACAACTATTGAGTGATGAATTGTGTAATTGTGGATACTGAAACTTTTTTGGAAAGTCAATTGTGTAAGATGATTTTAAAATGTGGATTCTAAAATTATTGTTTATCTTTGTTTCATATAATGTGGTTTTTCAATAAAAAGGTTTCTATTTTAAATGTTTTTGGTATGGTTGGTGTGTGTTCATGTTTATTGGGATGGATATGGGTGTGAAGTACCCTCATCAAAAGGATGGGATTGATATGGGCATGATGTACCCCCCTCAATGTGGTTAATTAATTGATCAAATGATGAAATTATAACTCACCACGTGAGAGTATATTGAGGTCTAGGTTTCATGAATGGATAGTTTTGTGAAATTTTGAAATAGAATTGTTAGGCCAAAATGGAATTTGAGAATTGATTTGTAAGCATTGTTCTGATTGTTTTCTTGTAAAATGGGTTTCTTTGGAAAACTATTTAGTATCGTAATTATTTATATTTTGATATAAAATTATCTAGAATTTTTTTTATAATATCTATTATATAAATTTTATCACATGTCCTATCCTACTAGTGTGAGTATTTAATTCAATAGGTGTAACACCCCATGCTTCCACGGTATGTTTCCCTTTGAATAATGCAATAACTTGCATTGTACGAAACTTTGAGATTATAACACAACATGACCAATAAAAATAGCTGTTATGAATAGTAATACCCACTTTTTAAAATTTTATAAATTTTATCTTTCAAATTTTACTTCATTTTTTGATTCGAAATATCCAAATTATCCTAGGGTGAAATTTTGTTATTTTTCTGAAAACGTTCAATTTCTGATGAATAGTGAAAATTACTAAATTTTAATTAAAAACAACTTTTTAATCGAAATAATTAATAGTGTTAAATTATGAATTTTAGTGGTTTTAAGGAATATTTATAATATATTTTTACCATTAAATATAATTTTGTTCATTTGACATAATTTCACATTTAAACCGGACATAAACAAGTGTCAATCTTTTGATAGATATTATTTCTTAAAAACACGCTTTTTGTTTTGACAACCAGAATTAATTTTAAATTATTTTCATCCACTTCTATGTTTTGAATTATTAAGAAAGGATTCCATATTTTTAATCATAATTTACAAATTGAGTAAATAGGAAACTCTTATTTTTAAATGTTTTGAATAATTATTTCGGTAAATATTTTATTTACCACGGTTAAAGGGTAAATCCGGTAACTAAGGGTAACAAAATAATATTATAATAATATTAAATTACCCTAAAATGTGTCCTAACCCTATTGGTTGATACATTTCCGACCATGGTCATCTTTGGGTCGATTTTGGGACCTCATGGAGCCACTTGTAAGTGATTATGACACTTTATATTTATTAAGTTAAAGTAAATAAAAAAATGACATAAGCATATATCTTTTAGAAAAAAAAATTTTACATGTGGTTATATATGTTATATTTTTGAATATAAATATTAATTAAAAATATATAATGATTTAATACATAATTTTATTTTATTTATAATTTTTCGAAATTAAATAATTTAATTTATTTATGACACAATAATGATGCAGTATTTTTCTTATTAATGAAAGAATCAAATAATTGGTATTATATATGTTAAAATAAATATAATTTGAATGTTTTGATGCCATAAACGAATTTTATTGTATAATATGACATGTTAGGATTTGTTAATTTTTTTTTTGAATTAATAAAGTTGTTAAGACATTAACAAAAATCAATTATTGAATTTTGTCAAAATTAACATAAATGAGTTTTTAAAACAAATATTATATTATTAATTGATATTCTATTCCTAAAAAAATAAGGTTCAGCCAAAGAACTCATATAATGATATTTTTATTATTAATGGACCGCTTTGGGTCACTAGGAAGTATATAGTATGTTTATCAACTATATAATATAAAAATACAAAGAGACATGGTAAATGTAAAACTATTTACCTAAGAATTAAATCTAAAAGATAAGGTTACTATAGTGACCCAAAACTATCTAAAATCTACTGGTTGGGATGTTTTCGACCCATCCCCACCTTAGACATTTAATAATACACTTTGGAGCTATTATAAACCGAATATGAATTTTTTATAAATTAATACTTAAATATTTTCCTAAAGAGCCCCTCCTCCACCTTATAAAATGACACCACTTCTAACCAATTCCTCACACCTCTAAAGACTTTTGGATCTTCCAAAATCTGTTCACATATCCTCCCAACTTCCATCACTTCAACCTAGTGGCCTTATTTGGATCATAAATCCAACCTAAGGAGCCCTATTGATCAAATGAAAAGGAAGAACCCGAAGAAGAGTTAACGTTTTCACCACCCTCTTTCAAGTTCCTTTCTTCTTCAACTTATTCTTTCTTTGTTATTTCTATTCTAAAATAAAAACTACAGTATCTTCTATATACTGTGATGTTATTATAAATATGTTACAACCATATTCAGTATTCTATCCATCCTTTGAATGACATGTCACCATACGTGCGTACGTACGACTTACCGTCTCCACGTCGTGGTGTAATTGTTATTCAAATTTTTTTTATTTAGATGGGTATAATAATGATGTTTAATTCATGTAAATAATAAATATAACTTGACAATGATTTTTTATATATTACATAACATCAAATTATATACGATTTTAATATCAAAAGAATGATATTATCGCTCATGCGTACGTACGGACTGCCGTCTCCACGAACGTGATGAGATTCATCCCCCATCATATCCATACAAGTCTAATTCTCATTTTATGATTAAAAATAATGTTTAAGGACTTCATATAATTATATATATGAATAATATACAAACTATCCATAACAAACATGACTTATGTAACAAAATATATAAAATAAAATGAGTAAGTTATCACCCGAAAGGACAATAATACTACGATATTATTAACAATGAAATGTTAAAAGATCATATATGATATCATAATAATATATATCATTCTTGTATAAATAAATAAAAATTATTTCAACAATATACAGGAGTCTGACCTACCCTCGACCAAGGAAAATGTACAAAGTAAGGGTTTTCTTATCCCACTTTTAAATTCATGAGATTTCCATTGTTCACCACTTATTTATTGCATGTGGAGTGTGTACTGCCCATGATTGTATTCATTGTTTAATATACTTTAATTTATGGAAATTCAAATCATCATTATATGAACCTTCTTTGATGGATGTATGTTTCTTAAGTTACCAATTTGATAAGGGAATTTCAAATTTCAATTTCCATTCATTCGGCCTTACTCATACTTCATTGATTATTTTACTCCATGATTTTGAGTGGAATAACTATTAATTTTCTTACGTCAGAATTTCCACTCCCCTTTCTATGGATATACTTTTTATACACATAATAACTCCATTTATAATTTCTCAAGTCATCTATATGAACTTGATATGAGTAATTTTAACTCAATCACCATTTGTTGTGTTAAATATCCAATTCATTGGTGTTGTCTTTACAAGAATATGTGTGAATGTCCTATGATTTATTTACACTAAATATCCAATCATAATGAGTGTATTTATATTTTTCACACATAATTATTCCATTGATTTATCCTTAACCTAAGGATACGGTCTTTATTAGAAGTTTCATCTCAAATTACATTACATTGAGACTCCTTTGTTGTTATACACCAAATCACTTTTATATGGTGTTTATAATGTACTTTGACATAGTATAATGTGAATAAATTTATTCTCATGATACTACAATGATTTTCTATCAAAATTATTTGTATTCAAGTGTATCTCCTTTGGTTAGAAACTCTAACTAAAATATCATTTTTAAATGTTTTGAAGATTTATTCTTCTAAATAATTCTCATTAATGTCCATGTTTTAAAAATGGTTTTAAGGATTTATTTATATGGAAATTATGGTTTTAAAAATAAAATTACTTTTAAATGTATCAAAGTGTTGTGGGAAACTTTGATTTAAAAATATATTTTTAAATGGCTTCTTGACAAATAGTGTGACTTTTAAATGATTTCAGGAAAAATGGGGATATTTCTCTCTAATAGTTTTGATGATTATTTTCATCTATGTGAATATCATTAATCATTGTCTATTGAGGTTAATATGATACAATAAATTCTTCCATATGGTATCGAATGAGTTCTGTTTGACTGTGGACGTGCTATTTTTATACCATTCATGGTTTGTGGATAAAGTATAGACATTTCGTATGCTAGTTTTAATACGAATGTTTATGTTATAGTTCAAACTTTTCATATGAGGAATGCATTGGACATAGTAAGTGACGGGTGGAGCCCGTTATAGCTCCTCGATGCATCAGTAGGTCTCATGAGACAAACTAGTGTCTTGGCATGAGGCAATGAAAAAATATCATTTGTAGTCTTGGCACGAGGCCTTGACTATGTGGTTATGATAGTATGGCATTATGAATTCCATCATTATGAAAGTGGTTATTGATATTGCATGTGGTTATTAAACTAGTATAATATTCACGTGAATAATTAAATAGAATTATTTCATTTTATCTTTTCCATATTAAGCTGAAGTTCGTGTTTAAATGGCTTTTGTTTTAGTTATACATTGCCTTAAATGTTTATGATTATCTATTAAAGTTTCTGATATATTGTTATCCTTACTGAGCATTTGAGATCACCCCTTTCAATGTTTTATTTTTCCCAGGATGTGAAGAAGTAATTTATGAATGACCTACAGGGATAGTATGAGGGGATATGAAGACAAGATGTTGTTGTAGTTTTTTCACTTTATGATATAATGTAAGACTTATGAATATATCTAGTGTTTCCAAGACTACTAAACTAATCAATATTTTGAGACATGATCTATTGTGATCATTCCAATGCTATGTAATAACGCACTGAACTTGGGTAACTGGGGTCAGGGCGTTACAGTTGGTATCAGAGGAAGTTTAGTACAAACCTTGGAAGATATATTTAGATAAAATCTGATTAGAGAACATATCCATAAGATAAACATTGAGGATTAGTATAGAAGAACTTTATATAATTTTGGTATTGTAGAGATTTTGTGAGTTTTCCATGCAATACATCCCTATCTGGATACGAGCAGCTAGAGGCGGCTCTGGCACAGATGTACCTAGGGGTAAAACCCAAAAACACTGCTTTAAGCTAGAATCAAACGGGAACTGCTGTACGACAACGGTCCTTGATGCACTCTTGGTTATGACACTCCAGAGGGACATGCTTATGATAATTCTCATTTATTTACAAACCATTATGAAGGGTTTATGAGTATATACTTCCTCGAAAAGGTATTTTTATGATTATGGATTATATCCATAAACTGTTTAATTTATGTTAAGCATTTTACATGTTTGGGATTAGGTATTACTATTCATAAACTAATCTAGTGTATGCCATTGTTTAGAAATGGCACCCAGTAGAAGGAATGAGAACTCCATCAATACACATCATCCAAATAGTAAAAAATATCATCTCCTTCATGGTCTTAAGACAAAATTTAGAAAGTAAATAGTCTCCCACATATTAACATCATATGAAGAAATAATATCATGTGTTGATAAGATAAGTAAAGAATTCTCGGAGTCCTATGCCTTTGAAGGGAAGCCAGAGAGGGAAAGGATGGTAGAGAGAAGGAAAGATAAAGGGAAGAAGAAAAAGAAATATTTTCCCATATGTGATAACTGTGGAAAGATTCACCTTGGAAAATTCTTGAAGGGAACGAGAGTATGTTATATGTGTGGAGAAAAAGGACACCAAGTACGTGACTGTAAGGGTAAGAAAAGGGTTTCAAGTGTACAATGCTTCATCTGCAAGGAGTTTGGACACTACGCGAACCAATGTCCCAGTCATCAAACTATGCCTCAAATGATTCTATTGGATAATAATCATGTTATGATACTAACATAGATGAAGTGGAATGACTAGTGTTTTTATGTTGATATTTTGGAATTATTTCATTGAAGTGTTGTATCATTGATGAACTGGAAATAAATAAGGATTGTAATGCGGTACGATTTCATTGAGGATTTGAGAATTTATGGTACTAAGAAAAGTGACTCTACAATGAGTTAATCCTTTTGGAAATTACATGGTTGAAAGAAATAGAAATTTTAATATGGGTCTAATAATGAGGTACTTATTTTGGAATAATATATGGTTGATTTGGGTAAATTATATTGGATATTCTTGATTTCCTTGAAACTAATTAAAGATTTGTATATTCCATCATTGTTGGAGTTTACAAAATTATTGGATGGATGAATTATATCTAGTATTATATAAGGAATAAGAGAGCATGAATGTAATCAATAAGGTTTTATGTTAATTCAGGATGTTTTAGTGTTTTAAAAGAATACATGATAAAGGTATTCACATTCTATTATGGGGTAAAAAGGATCTACATTATGTTTACCTTTCATATAAATTTTGGATTGAGAGATTATAGAAGTATTTTGGATAAGCATAAAGGTTGGAATGGATTATAATTTACATTTGATACTATGGTTAATTTTATTTTTTGGATATTTATATAAAGGGCAACATGCAGACCGTGTGACAACTCGTCGCGTCGGACAATGCTGCGGGAATCGAACCCACAAACATAGTGCAATTGAGATTTATTTCCATCCACTAGACAACGTGAAGTCCCTGGATTGTATAATGTAGTTTTTTTAAAGTTCAGATAGATTAATTATAAATTTATTTTTGAAACCCAATAAGGTTAGGATAAATAGAATATTTTTGGGTTCTATAATCTTTTAGAGTGAAAGATGGGTTTGTGGTAAAAATTTGTTAAAAAATGAAAGTCTACATGAGGAGTAAGTATATTTCCTTAAGTTATTAGTAAATCTCCTCAATAAATTCTCAACTTTATGAATGGTAACATAAAACAAAAATGTTTTTGGTTAACTTTTCCTACTGGGGAAGCAAACATCGTTTAACCAATCACAAGTTTGTGATTTTCTTGTAGTTAACTTTCTCCTAATCATGTATTCTACAAATCTCCATCGAACATTGATGGTTTTTTTCTCCCCCATATCCATGTTTTCATAGAATCCTAGTATGGGCTATCTCGGGTGACCTTTTTACTTCTCTTTCTTTCATTTAAAGTTATGTTTTTATTAACCCTATTTCGAATATGGGTTTTCCACAAAGGTATTTTTATTTTCTTCCATTTATTTTCGAAGAACATTTTCAAATTATGAGGATGCAATTTATTGAAGGAGGTTAGAATGTAACACCCCATTCTTCCAAGGTATGTTTCCCTTTGAATAATGAACTAGCTTTCATTGTACGCAACTTCGAGATTCTAACACACCGTGACCAATCAAAATAGCCGTTATAAATAGTAAAACCCACTTTTCAATTTTATAAATTTTAGCTTGAAAGTTTGACTTCGTTTTTGGATTTTGAATATTGAAATTATTATAGGGTTAAATTTTGGTATTTTTCTGAAAATATTCAATTTTTGATGAATAGTGAAAATTAATAAATTTTAATTAAAAACAACTTTTTTAATCAAAATAATTAATTGTGATAAATTATGAATTTGAGTGATTTTAAAGTATATTTAGAATATATTTTTACCATTAAATACAATTTTGTTCATTGGTCATAATTTCACATTTCAATCAGACATAAACAAATGTCAATCTTTTGATAGTTATTATTTCTTAAAAACACGCTTTTTATTTTGACAGTGAAAATGAATTTTAAATTAATTTCTGGAACTTCTGTGTTTTGAATTTTGAAAAATGAATTCCATATTTGGAATTTGGATTTCCAAATTTTGTAAATATGTAACTCTTATTTTTAGACGCTTTGAATAATTATTTCGGTAAATATTTTATTTACCATGGTTAAAGGGAAAATCCGGTAACAAAGAGTGACAAAATAATATTATAATAATTTCAAATTACCCTAAAATGTGTCATAACCCTATTGGTTGACACATGTCCGACCATGGGAATCTTTGGGTCGATTTTGGGACCCCATAGAGCCACTTGTAATTGATAATGAGACTTTATATTAATTGAGTTAAAGTAAATAAAAAAATGACATAAGCAATAACTTTTAGAAAAACAATTTTTACACAGGGTTATATAAGTTATATTTTCTAATATAAATATTAATAAGAAATATATAATGATTTACTACCTAATGAAATTTTATTTATAATTTTTAGACATTGAATAATTAAATTTATTTATGACACAATAATGATGAAATATTTTCCTTATTAATGAAAGAATCAAATAATTTGTATTATCAATGTTAAAATAAATATAATTTGAATGTTTTGATGACAAAATAGAATTTTATTGGTTAATATGACATGTTAGGATTGCTTAAATGATTTTTTTTCGAATTAATAAAGTTGTTAAGAATTTAAAAAAAATCAATTATTGAATAGTTTCAAAATTGACATAACTGAGTTTTTAAAACAAATATAATATTATTAATTGATATTATATTCCTAAAAATCTATGGTTTGGAAAAATGACTTATATAAATATCAGTTTATCATTAATGGACCACTTGAGGGTATCTCAAAAGTATATAGTATGTTTATTAACTATATAATATAAAAATACAAAGAGTCATGGTAAATGCCAAAATATTTAAATAAGAGTTAAATCTAAAAAATAAGGTTACTATAGTGACCCAAACCTGTCTAAAATCAATTGTTTGGGTGGTTTTCGACCCATCCCCACCTTAGAAATTGAATAATCCACTTTTGAGCAATTAGTAACCGAATATTAATTTATTAAAAATTAATACTTTATTTTTTTCTAAAGAGCACCTCCTCCCCCTTATAAAAGGACACCACTTCTAACCAATTACTCACACCTCTCAAGCCTTTTTTCTCGGCCAAACTCTACCCATATATCCTCACAACTATCCTCAATTCATTCTAGAGGCCTCATTTTGGTCTGAAAGCCAACCTATGGAGCCCTTTTTATCAAATCAAAATGAAGAACCCGAATAAGAGGTAACGTTTTCACCACCCTTTCTCAAGTTCATTTCTTCTTCAACTAATTATTTATTTGTTATTTAAATTCTAAAATATTAACACCAATATCTTCTATATATTGTTATGTTATTATAAATATGGTACAACCATATTCATTATTCTATCCATCCTTTGAATGACATGTTACCATACATGCGTACATACGACTTACCGTCTCCACATCGTGGTGTAATTGTTATTCAAAACATTATTATTTAGATTAATATAATAATGATGTGTAATTCATGTAAATAATAAATATAACATGATAATGATTCTGTATATATGATATACAATCCAATTATATGTGATTTTAATATCAAATGAATGATATTATTCCTCATGCGTACGTACGGACTACCGTCTCCCCGAACGCGATGAGATTCATTCCCCATAGTATCCATACAAGTATAATTCTCATTTTATGATTACAAATAATGTTTAAGTACTTAATATAATTATGTATATGAATAAGATACAACCTATCCATAAAAAACATTACTTATAAAACAAAACATATAAATGAAAATGAGTAACTTAACACCCAAAACGACAATAATACTAAGATATTATTTAAAAATCAATGTTAAATGATCATATATGATCCTTAGCCCAGTTGTTAAGGACTCTACAAGTGCATCCGGGAGACCCAAAATCAAATCCATGTGGAGACATTATTTCTGGGTACTGTAGCAGACTGTTGCAGGTACTGTAGAAGTACTGTAGCAGGTACTGTAGCGGGAACTGTGCAGTACTGTAGCAGGTATTGTAAGGGGAACTGTACCAGGTATTGTTTGGCATTGTAGCAGCCGGGAATATGCCCCTGTTTGGGCCTTTGGGCCACCGATTTGGTCCCTGAGTCCTTTAACGCCTTTGGGCCACCCAGGCCTTCGGGTTAGTATGTCCTTCGGGCCACCATATGTGCATATAAAAACTAGACAACCTACGAGGAACAAGCTCTACAAGGAGGATGAGAAAAGAGCTTTCACCATAGCAGAAGCTAAACTGATTTCAAGAATGGGAGGGTATGGCACCTGCCATCGGGACAAGCCTGTGCATGCATGGGAATGCCTAGCCGAATAGCCATGTGAATGTGGAGAACTGATTTCACAATAATGATGCTGGGGAGGAGCAGTTTGAAGTAGTTAGTCTGGGTTGTATGTAATGTTTGAAGCCTACGGGAAAATGAGTTCTTCTAAGTCCTACAGTCCATGTAATACTTACGCCTACTGGCCTTCTAAGTGTTCCACCTCACCCATTGAAAGGTGGATTATCAAAAATAAATAAAAAATGAAGGCCTTCAGGCCATAGGATAATATATGATATCATATTAATGTATATGATTCTTGTATAGTTCAATAACAATTATTTCAACATTATACAGCAGGCTAACCTACCCTCGAACAAGGAAAAACTACAAAGTAAGGGGTTTCTTATCTCAATTTTAATTTCGTGAGATTACCATTGTTCACCACTTATTTATTGCATGTGGTGTGTCTACAACCCATTATTGTATTCATTGTGTAATATAATTTAATTTATGGAAATATACATCATCATTTTGTGATCCTTCTTTCATGGATGTATGTTTCGTATGTTACCAAATTGATAAGGGAATTTGAAATTTCAATTTCCATTCATTCGGCTTTACACATACTTCATTGATTATTTTACTCCAAGATTATGTGTGGAATCACTATTAATTTTCTTATGTCATAATTTCCACTCCCCTTTATGTGGATATACTTTTGATACACATAATCCCTCCATTTATAATTTCTCAAGTCGTCTATATTAACTTTATATGAGTAATTTTAACTCAATCTCCATTTGTTGTGTTAAATATAAAACTCATTACTGTTGTATTTATAAGAATATGTGTGAATGTCCTCTGATTGATTTACAATGAATATCCAATCATATTGAGTGTATTTATATTTGTCACACATAATTATTCCATTGATTTATCCTTAACCTAAGGATACAATATTTATAAGATGTTTCATCTCAAATTACATTCCATCGAGACTCCTTTGTTGTTATACACCAAATCACTTTTATATGGTCTGTATAATTTACTTTGACATAGTATATCATGAATCCATTTATTCTCATGATATTACAATGTTTTGATTACCTCAATTTTTTGTATTCAAGTGTCTATACTTCGGTTAGAAACTCCAACTAAAATATCATTTTTAAATGTTTTTAAGATTTATTCTTCTAAATCATTCTCATTAATGTACATGTTTTAAAAATGGTTTTAAGTATTTATTTATATGAACATTATGTTTTTAGAATAAAAATTACTTTTAAAAGTATCAAAGTGGTATCAGAAACTTTGAATCAAAAATATATTTTTAAATGGCTTCTTGACAAATTTTTTGACGTTTAAATGATTTCAAGAAAAAGGGAGACAATTCTCTCTAATAGTTTTGATGATTAATTGCTTCTATGTCAATATCCTTCATCATTCTCAATTGAGGTTAATATGATACAATACAATCCTCCATATTGTATCGAATGAGTTATGTTTGACTGTGTATGTTCTATTTTTATACCATTCATGGTTTGTGGATAAATTATTGACATTTCATATGATAGTTTTAATACGAATTTTTTTGTAATGTTTCAAAATTTTCATATGAGGAATTCATTGGAATTATTAAGTGATGGGTGGATCCCGATATAGCTCCTCGATGCATCTGAGGATCTCATGAGACAAACTAGTGTCTTGGCACGAGGCCTTGAAAAAATGTTATTTGTAGTCTTGGCACGAGGCCTTGACTATGTGGTTTTGATAGTCTATAATTATGCATTCCATCATTACGAAAGTTGTTATTGATATTGCATGTCGTTATTCCACTAGTAGAATATACATGTGAATAAGTAAATGGAATTATATCATTTTATCTTTTCCATATTATGCTGAAGTTCAAGTTTAAATGGCTTTTGTATTAGTTATACAATGTCTTAAATGTTTATGCTTATCTATGAAAGTTTCCGCTATATTGTTATCCTTACTGAGCATCTGAGCTCACCCCTTTCAATGTTTTATTTTTCCAATGATGTGAAGAAGTAATTTATGAATGATCTATAGGGATAGTATGAGGGGATATGAAGACAATATGTTGTTGTAGTTTTTTTACATTATGATGTTATGTAAGACCTATGAATATATCTAGTGTTTCCAAGACTACTAAACTAATTGGTCTTTCGAGATGTGATCTTTTGTGATCATGCCAATGTTATGTAATAATGCACCGACTCTGGATAACTGGGGTCGGGGCGTTATAATTGGGATAATGTAATGAGTTATCGTACTCAACCATTGCTTTGGAACATTAGTAATTTTACAAATATCATTTATCAAGTTACATAAAAGGGTATATTATGACATATATTTTTTATTTCTTCGTGATTTTTGGGATGTTCATTTGAATTGGATAATGGATCATATATGGATCATGGAATCATTGTAAGTGTATATGATTTTTTTTTCAATTATATGAAATTACATATTATTGTCTTCCATTATGGAACTCTTTTGTAGAAGTTATTGATTTAAATTTTATTTCTAGTGTTTCATTTCATTAATATCATGCATCATGGGGTATTTATTGGTGTATATCCTTGTTTGTTTGATTTTTTGTGTTAAAAGTGAAAATCATCACCCAATTATAAATGAAGCAATTGGAATTTATTTCTATCTTCAAGGGCCTAGGGGATGTCTCTTAAGGACAAGTGGTATCTTACATCCTTATCATGAAAATTAGGAGGTGAGCGATGATACAAGTTTTGAAATCTTTGCCCTTTTTTTAAGAATAAGTGATCTAGGACATGGTAGGTCTCTGATGTGGTTTTGGTTTTCGGTCACGATGTTGAAATCATTCTCTGATATTCTTGATTTTTGATCATGGAAAGGAGTAGGATTTTCAGGATATTAAATATAGAGCATGAAATGACTTAGCTATCCTTATTATGTTTAACTTCATGTTACTAGGTAGTTAGGTACATAAGTGTTTTGGATACACTTATAGTATTTGGAATTTCATTATCATGGGTTCTGCTAATGGGATGGGGATAAAAAATATTATAATAATTAATTACCACATCAAGTGAATATTTCATTTATAGTAATGAAAAATGATTTTGTGTGATTTTTTTATATCAAAAATTGTCAGAATTGTATTCAAAAGTGATATTTTTAAATAGATCTTCTTTTTTGTATTTTCAAAATGATTTTGTTTTCCAATCAGTTACAGTTTTTAAAAAAATGGATGAACGTAGAAAAATTTGATTTTTGGAAGAACTATTGTGATCATATGATATGGTAGAATTTGATATTCTAAGCCTTCAGTTAATAGAAAGTGATAATTAGGAAATTCATTTTGTTTCTAGAAAATAGAACCTAGTAGGGGTATTATAATCCAACCAGATGACACTACTCGAAATGTTGTCACACATGGACCACATGATAACTAACAACTGTTTTAGATAATATCCAATGCATTTTGAGCTATGGATATTCGGAATAGGTTGGATGTGCAAAGAAAATTCGTCTATTCCATCGAATTCTATATGTAGAATCCAACAATCATTCAATTTGATACTGAACTAGAGAAGGTGAATGTTTGCATAATAGGATGAATAATGTCATCGATTTCACCAGCACACTCGTATAGATGAATGTCAAGATGGTGATTTACATGCTAGAGGATACTATACACCACATGTAGGATTTATCAGTTCAAGAAAAATTAGACCAGCACCATTAATAGGAGGACTTTAAGGAATATTTCAACAAAATTATCTATCCTCCTACATTATGTAGTCAAAGAGCGACTTACTTCCTCAACATGAAAAAGTAAATTCTTTCTGTCGTGGAGTATGTTATTAAATTCATGAGTTTCGAGCACTTATTAAATGAGGTTTCTTCTAGAGAATACATAAAAGAACCCGATTTTTTAATTGGGGCTAAGATAAGAGATTTTTTCGAATATTTTTTGGCTCTGTATTACGAATTATACAGATATAGTTAATAATGTGATGGTAGATAAAAGGGACATATTAGGATATATGGGAGGATGAAGTTTGTTGATACCTATGAGAAATGGTGGGATGTATATTGTTGGTAGAAAGACAAAGAGGGAAACAAATTTCTCAAGTGGATCAAGAATCAAAATAAGACATTTGGATTAGTAAACCTTTCCCCATGACCCAAGATAAATTAAGGACATTTCCAATGTTGTTTAATTGACCACAAAAATAGAGTATATATGAAAAAACCTAGTTCATTCCACAATTGAAAATAGATAGGGCATCTTCAATATAGTTGTCATGGTGCTCTTGGGTCAGGTGCTCGTGACACTTCTTACGTATCGTAGGAAAATTAGGCATCAATGGGTTGAGGAAACTAAATCAATTTCACTAGCAGATTAGAGAAATACATGGTGATTCCAGGAATACCATGACTCCATAGGTTGTGTAATCCCAATAGGGAAATAAGAATCAAATCATTGTGAGCCATAAATTTTAAAGGGGTGGATAGGTTATTGTGGTCCATGAGTCTGGACTGTTTACGGTGATAGGTATGAATATTTTTAATTCTAACCGTACACATGTTTTTTTGGATATTCATGCATTCCATTTCACTATTGATTCTCTCATTATTGATTTTTTGAGTTTAAAAGTAGAGATGTAACGTTATATCATAAAACATCAAACTCTTATTGGTCAAAGTGAGTATCAAGTCGTTGTGTGTAGAAAATTATTTATAACTTTAATAGAGGTATGAAAAAATGGGATTTCTCTCTACTTGATATGGTTGTCTTTGATATAATCATGGGTATGGATTTTTTTGGCATTTCTCGAGGCACACATCACCTATTATACTAGAAAATTCATTATTGAAACCGAATAATGAATCAAGAATTTAATTTGAGGGGACCAGTTGTAAGCTTTATATTTAGAATCAATAAATAAGATTGAAAACAAAAATATTCCAGCAGTAGTGGAAACATTTTCTAATGTGTTACCAAGAATTATATTAGGGATTCCTCCTAGTAGATATGTAGTTTTTATGATTGATCTCCTTCTAGGAACTAGTAATAATCCCCTTCTATATTATTTAATGGAAGTAATAGAGTTATTGGAATTGAATGTGTTGTCAATGGAGAAATAAAGAAAATGGTTCATTCATCCTAGCATGAATCCAAGGGCAGCACCACACATATTTTTGAAAAAAGTGGATGCAAATATAATGACATGTGTGGTTTTTAGTAATATTATCCAATTTAAAATAAATAATTTACATCCATATCCAGCCATTGATGATTGGTTAAATCAAAAAATTGATGAATTTTTTTTCTATGATTTACTAGTGATAAAGATACAACCAATTTTTGGTTAAAAAGAGGATATTCTAGAGGATAATTTCAGAATAATATATATCCATTATAAATATGTGGTAGTACCTTTAGATATTACAAATGAACTAGAAGTATTTATGGAACTGTGGAATTGGATATTTTATAGGTATCCAGATTACATTATGGTGGGTTTATGGATAACATAACTAGGTATTCATGGATGAGGGTTGCGAATGAGCATAACATATAAATAGTGTTTAGAATCATGTGGTATCGTCATATGTACGCTAGATTATGAAAGTGTGATTCTTGGATAACAGTGGTATGATTTCTTAGCCATGTAATTTATGAATGCATTCATTTTTTATCAATAAAATATTGAGGTTGTGCTGTTTTGGAAACCAATGAATAATGTCAATGATATGAAAATTTAATGGATTGGGTTTTTTGTTATGAGAGAATTTTTTCGATTTTTCATGATGATCATCTCCTATGATATATTTGAAAAATAAGAGTTTTTCTTTCCAAGGAATGAGGAATGTAATATTTCTTTTCAATAGATAATACTATTCCTTAAATCATCAACAATATTGATTTTATCGGAATCAGGACAAGGGTATGTGGTGTATTGTGATGCTTCATGCTTAGGGTAACAATGTATTATTATGAAAGGATGTCATCATGTTTGTTATGGATAACGGAAATTATGATTTTATTATAAGGACTGCCCTTTGTATTTATATACCATAGTCTATGATTTTAAAATATGGCGTCACTATCACCTTGGTGAGATATTTACTATGTTGACGGATCTAAAGATATTTATGAATTTTTTCTCAAAATGGGATTTGAACAAGCGGGAAAGAAGATTTATGGAGTATCTCTATATGTATGACTTTGAACTGATGTGTATAATGCGAAATGAAAATTTGGTAGCTGATGAATTAATCTAAATTTTATATTCCTAATTGGAAAAAAGAAGCTTCATATTCGTGGCAGTTGATATCGGTAATAACAAAAATGACTATGGAATGTGAAGACTGAGGTGATGATGAATTTTGATTTCTAGATTCCTTGCATCTTGATATGATAAATATAGTTAGATAATCACATAAGTTAGGTTCATTATGTTTGGAGATGAGAACAAAACATAATGGTGTAGAGACCATTGAGAGATGTATGCTGGATCAGAGTTCAGTGTTTTGGTTTTGAAATCAAATTTTTTGTACCAATTTATTGTTAGAAAATACATATTTATGTTTACAACCAATCAATATGGGTTGATAATTCACCAATTAATAATATGTATTATGAATTGAATTCAATATTTTGGTGGAATAGTATGAAAAAAGAATGTTGGTTCAATTTTTATCGAAATGCATAACATGTAAGAAGATTTAGGAAATGTAATTGTATCTAGTAGGTATGTCATTGTATTAAGATATCCTTATTTGGATGTGGGAGAATATAGATATGTATTTTTAACAGGTCTTCCTGGAACAGTTTAGAATCAATATTCCTTATGTGTGATAATGCATCATGTCACAATGTTGGACCATTTAATCCATATTAAGAAATACATCCATTAGAGGACATGTTAAGGATATATATCTGAGAAGTGTTAAAGAGTCATGGTATACCAGTTTAAATAGTTTCAAACATATATTTTATGTTTAATTCTCATTTCCGGATGTCCTTATAGAAATCCCTTAGGACTCAGTTGATTATGAATATGGCATATCACCCTCATAAAGATGGGAAATAACAAAGGAGGATACAACTGTTCGAATACAAGTTTTGGGATTCTATAATGGTTTTTCTATCTCATGGGAAGATAATGTTTCATTAGTGGTGTTCTCATATAAATATATCTATCATGAAATGATAGAAATGGATCAATTTGAATAATATTATAGGAATCTCTATCATTCTCCACTTTGGTGAGTTAAAATAGGGAATGCATCCCTGGTTGGGCCGATCCTTGTACATGAAAAAATAGTGAAGATTCAATTGATCATAAAATGGATAGAGATGAAGTAGAGATATTATAAATCATATGGGGATCATTTTCACCAGCTGTTATCATTTTCAGTGATTGATCATGTGTTCTTGATGATATAGCTATGGATTAGATGTCATCATTTTTGGAATCTGGGCATGTTATCTCTATGATACATAAGAACTTTTGAGATACTAGAATTGGTTGGTGAGTTGGAATTCCAATTTAAATTATTCACATCATTTCAGTGTGGTTCATAATGTCTTTCATGTATATTTATTAAAGATGTATAATCTGAATCCTTACCATGTGATTCGTTGGGATCTTGTTGAAATAGGGAAAGATGTTTTGTTGTTATATATCATGGTGAAGAAAGTGGATATGAAATAGAATGTATTTAATGGAAAAATCATTGGTCTAGTATGGGTTTCCTGAAAATATGATAAAATTCATGAAGAGACCTGGGAATGAGAGGAAGAAATGAAATAGCAATGGAAAAAATTCTTTCATCAAGTTGTGGATTTTCTAATTCTTGAATACGTAAATACAATTGTCAGGATGAATCTAGCACCCCTGATTTCAAGTATAAAACCCTTAATTTTTAATTTATAATTATTAAAATTATATGGGTGATATTTGGGATAGTTTTGGGAACTTTTATTATGTTTTGGGGAGTTCTATATAGGTTCACGGATGGTGTATGGTTGGGGAAAAACATGTAACACAGATAGGAAACCATACACATTGATACATGGGCTAAAGGGAAGGTGGAAGTGGGGCACATGAATTGTACAAAACATGCGAAAGCCTAGAAGAAATTGTGTTACATGAAAAAATGTGATTTTATATTATTGGTTCATGTTGTACTAACTATCTGATCCAACCGTGTGAGGATTTACATTAAAGGAGTGGTTATTGAACGACTACTGCACAGTTTCCCTAACTCTGTGACTAAACTATGAAATGCTAGAATACTATATTCAACCATGTGTTTACGACCCAAACTTTTACCAATGAAATTTATCACTTTAATAGTAATATAATATATTATAATCACATAATTTCAAATTAGGAAACACAATTACACATCATGTTTAAATGAACTACTTAATTTTATGTAACCTTTAAACAATTTTTTTACACATATGTGATTTTAATTTTGAAAATCTAACATACATTGTTGCGACTAGTAAGATGTTTGGATTCCAATAGTACAATCATAATTTTTGGTGAATAGTAACATACCCATATGAATTGTAATTTTACCCTTATGAATAGTAATAAGACCAATATGAATAGTAAAGATGTTATGTGAATATTAACCTTACCAATGATAGTATAAAAAAATTATCCATCCTATAAGTGAAAATGTGATATAATTATGTTGTAATGTTAGTCTATTTGTGATTCAGGATTAATTTAAAAAATTATATGAAATTTTTTGTTCATAAAATTTATCCATAAAAAATTATTTTTATGTATTATGATTATATGATAATCTTATGGTACCATAATTAATTTTTCAAAGTGTTAGAAAAGAATTTTTAATTATACCATTTGTATTTTTTAAAGTAATTTATGATTCTAATTAAAAATTAAATTACTCATATTTGGAGAATTAATTTTATAAAATGGTTCTCATATTTTAAATCTACATGTTAATTAAATTATGTTTAATTCTTGAGATTTTTCTAAAATACATTGATTTCTGTCGAATTGTTAAATTTGATAATTAAAAAAATATTCTAAATAACTGAATTTATGCAAAATTCATGAGTCATGGATGATGTTAATGGACATTTATTCAAACAAACATGACCCCTTTACTTTATTTTTTCATGTAATCATCTCTATTTCTTATCTTGAGGTAAATTAAAAAACTAACTATTTAAATATTGAGAAAACACCCCTCCCCTACACTATAAATACCACACCTCAATACCTCATTTCCTCAATCCTATCAAGATTTAAGACATGTGAAATTATACCCAAACACCTTACATAGATTTTACCCCACCTCTAATATCTCTTTTACTGAACTAATGAACAATCATAGGTTTCTTGAGGAGGATCTCTATAGGAGAATTCAAGAGGTAATTTCGATCTCTCTTTTCATTCAAATTCCATTAATATTTCATTTCATTTCTTCTATTTTCCTCAACTTCCCTTATCCAAATGTTTTGATAACCCCAATATGATTGATATACTGGTTTTAAATCATATTAATGGATGATTATTCATTATAATCCCCCCTATTCCTCTTTTTTTTAATGTATTTGTCACCCACGATGTGTTAATTTACCATCATTCTGGGCGGTAAACTTCCATTTTCCATCAACTCCTTCAAGGATGCCAATAAAAATATTAAATGGTGGGAAAAAGACTTTAATATGTATTTTTAACCGGTTTTATCTTCTGAACCCAACATTTATACATAACACAAAATGGTTAAACAAATGATGTTCGTAGTGATAAAAAAATGCCCAAATTAAACTAAAACGATCATCATTAAATTTTATCAAAGGATTCATCCTCATGGTATATAACCAAATTCATTATAAGATCATTTAAACTCATATAATATTATTAATATCATGTATTAAAAATTCTATCTGTTTATCCATGTTCAATATAAACATCCATTCATGTGTACAAATGAATCGTCCATGATAACTAAGAAAAAGACTACTCCCGAACAATGTATTTAAACTCTATAACTCATCCAAAGTCCAATAAATGTACATAATAAAACCATAATGAATTAAAAACATTTATAAAATGTTATATATCTATTAATTAATTATTCTAAAGTAATTATACTTGAAATAAAAATGATGAATGTTTCCAGACATGAGGTAAGAGGTTTTTTCAAACCCAAATCTATTTCTTTGGGTTTTACCTATTTCACCAAATTTTCAGTATGATTATTCCATAATAATAATTTATTCATCATTATACTATCTTTTAAAGGGTATAAATTTTTTCTACCAAATTTAATGACAAACAATATTATTTCAAAAAAGAACTCTTCTTAAAAAAAACTCCTTATACTTCTCACTCAAGGTTGATGGTTCTTGTATCAAGTATTGCATCCCCTATTTCATTTGGGGACCCCATGTTTGTTGATTTATGATTTATGAAATAAAACCCATTATATTACATGGTATATTTATATCCAATATTGATATACATTATATGTGTAAATCAATATAATGTTAATGTTATGATGTGATAGGTGTTCTCGAAATTATAAAGTACAATGTTGATGGTATGATGTGATGAGTGCACCCGGAATTATATTGTGCTCACATTAATTGGATAATTTTATAAATTCCTTGTGTCAAAGTGAAATATTTTTAAACATTATGATATATTTTTTCTCAACTATGTGGGGTATTTAACAATTACGACGTTAGGTATCATTTTTATCAATTGACAATGTTCAATCCTTTAATGAAATTTTCCTATCATTTTTATAATCGAATTTCTATGTTATGATTATAATGATTATGATCACCTGAAGTTGTATTTTCACTTGTTATTATCCTCTTACTCTGATTTTAGCTAACCATTTTTTATTTAAACCCTCATGTGATTACATGTACTAAGGAGAACTCAAGGGACAATAAGAAGCTAGAGTAGATGAAATTAAATAATTGTTTATGTTTTATGTTGTAATTGTTATGAATGCTCATATTTTTCCCATTACACTAATCCTTTGGTTCCTTATGGTGTATTTTTTTATTCCTTTTATAATTAAAATTAATTAAAACTAAATTAAGAAAAACAGGGTCGTTATTGCTTGTATCATAGGAACAATTCAGTTAATTTGGGAATAAGGATCAGAGAATCATTGTAAAAACCCTAGTATGAGACTAAATATATTTAAGAATTAAAGAATCATATTTAAACATAGGGGTCACATAAGATTTGATTGTAGTGTTAATTTCACAAAGGAATAAATTATTAGTTCATGACATGATGACTTATGTTTCTTTCTGACCTTTTATATTTTGGAAAATAGTGGGAACCAAGATAAATGATGAAAACAACCCGTGAAACGAATAATTAAGTGATTTCCCCAGGGACATAACCTATGCTTTCAGTGGTGATGTTTAAAACATCATGGTGATTCTAAACCATTTGTCTCAGGTTGTGAATAATAACAAAAAAAGTAAGGATCTTCCTCCTTCACCTATAAGCGAGAAACTGGATGTTGAGTGTTTTATGTAGAAATGACCACTGATATTTAGTGGATATTCTGATCCACTTTTGGAGGAAAACATGGTCAAATTAATGGAAAAAATCATTTCTCTACTTCACTATTTTGAGACGGAGATGGTGACTTTGTCCGTTTTTCATGTCGATGGAGAGGCTGACCAATGTCGGGCTTTGATTAATAACACCAATCCAAGAGATAAAATTGAGGAGATGGATTGGGTATAATTTAAGATAATGTTTCTTAAAAAGTATTTCCCATGAACTCTTCATGTGAAGATAGGGAGAGAAATTATAGAGATTATGAAAAATAATGGAGAATCAGTCATAGCATGTGATGAAACATTCACAAGGATTTCAATGTATGCTTTGATATTTGTTACAGAAAATGATTTAAAATTTCATAGATTCATTAGTTGATTTAAACCACTCATTCTAAAGGCTCTAGAAATTTATGAATTTGGGAGTGATGAATAAGTCATTTTCTGTTTTCTCATAGTGTAGATGGAGTGTCGAGTATTGTCCCATGGCCATAGAGATAAGAAAAAAATGATTGATTTTCAAGGTGTTAGATCTAATGAGAAAAGTGGAAAGAAAACTCAACCACCCACATGTCAAATATTTTGGATGAATCATCATACGAACTAGCTCAATGGGGAGGGGAAATTCTTTAAGTGTGAGAGAGAATGAAACCATACTCAATAGAGTTGAAAATACATGAGAAGGCAAGAGAATATGGTGGAGGATAGGAGAGCTCCACCCATGGTCCTATTCTACAACTACATAGAGAAAGGTAACTGTGCAAGCCAGTTCCCTAAACCTTGAGTCCTCAATGTTAATCAGTGTCAGAAGCTATAAATTCCAAAGGAACAAATGAAAGCTTATGCCATCATTATAGTGGAAGTGTAAAAAGTAAATGAATTCGTAGAAGGTACACTTATTATTCATGAAGTACATGAAAAAGTCTTATTTTTTATAGCTCTACACATTCCTATATAAATCTCAAGTTTTCTAGAACTATTGAATCGAATCCGTATAACCTTGAAGTAGAGATATCAATAAAAAACCAGGTGGCACAATTATTACAACCAATGTATTGTAATCTTCTCATATTGGAATGGAAGATTCATCCATTGAATATCATGATTCATCCCTCACAGGAATTAGATGATATAATTGGAATGGATTATCACTCATTATATAGAGCACATATAATGTTTCAAGAGAATTAAATATCTTTTCATATTATGAACCATCCCATTCTCCTCTAAAAAGTCATGTAAGATCGTGAATCTCCTTTGAAAAATCATTAAATGGTGTTGGTGTTAACTCTCTATGAATGAGAATAACAGATTAACCTGTTTGATTCAATTATTGTTATCAACCAATGATTAATTCCAACCATGAGGGAATATAGTGGTGTACTCCCTAAAGAGTTACTCAGTCTTCCCCCAAATCGTGAGGCAGAGTTCCCTATAGTACTCATTCCTAGAGCTACTTCTATATCAAAGTGTTCCTATAGTATGGCTCCAATCAAACTGGAGTAGTTAACGAAGTAGCTGCAAGAGAATTTGGAAAAGGTTTCATGCAACCTAGTGTATCACGTTGGGGTGCACTAGTGCTCTTTGTGAAGAAGATGAATCGATCTATACAATTGTGTATCGATTATCAGGAACACAACATGATCACTATAAAGAACAACTATCCTCTCCTAATGCTTGATGACATGTTTGATTAGGTACTAGGAAATCATTACATTTCAAAGGTGGATCTTCATTATGGATATCATCAGCTAACGGTGAATAAAGTTTATATTCAGGGGATTTCAATCAGTACAAGGTATGGGCACTATGATTTTGTAGTGATTCCCTTTGAACATACTACTTACACTGAAATCATCATGTGTTTCATGAGTAGATTATTTAAAAATCACCTTGTCAAATTTGTGGTAGTTTTTATCAATGATATTCTCATATACTCCATGAGTATGGAGAAACATGAAGAAAATCAAAGGCTTATTATCACAAGGGGGGGAATTTATATATACCCTAGAAAAACAAATGCAATTGAGTAATGGACCATACCCTTTTGTGTCAAATAAATTCATAGTTTTTTTTGATAAGATGGGAACTACCAATGTTTTTGGAGAAATATCTCATGATTTTAAAGCATATAAACTAGGTTTACATGGAAATGGGAAAAGTATGTTTGGATGGAAGTATGCAATATATGGTTCATAGAGCCAAATACATGGTAAATAACTACACCATTACTCACATTATTGAAAAGTGGATAATGTTTTGTTATATATAGTGATGATTTGAATTATGACTTTGGATATGTACTCATGATAATATATAATGTCATAGCCTATGCCCCATGATAGGTGATGATCCATGAGCCAAACTACCTAACGCATTATTTGGAGCTACTAACTGTGATTTTTTCATTGAAAATCTATTTTCACAACCTCTATGTTGAGAAGTGTGACATATATACAAATCACAAGATCCTAATGTATATATTCACACAAAAGGATATCAACATGTGCCAATAGTGATTGTAAGATCTAATCAAAGACTGTGATTTATGTGTTAACTATCATCCATGCAAGGTGATTAAAGTAGAAAATGCTCTTAGTATAACAGATCTAGAATCATTATCCATGTTATGTATTGTGAAAGACCCTATCATCATGGATATAGAAAATATGGATTTGAAAATCATACCGGTAGGGAATACATCCTAATTTTCCCAAATGATTTCCCAACCATCTATCCAAGAAAATGTAAAGGAGGAAAAAGGGATGATCTTGAGTAAAAAAAAGAAGGTTAATGTTATAAAGGGATGTTGCAAGAGATCCACATTGAAAATGATGGTGTGATTGAGTTTGGAACATGGATTTTTCTGCCTTCATCACTTGGGATAAAGAAGGAGCTATTGGATTATGCCCATAGATAAAATTTATCTATACATCCTAGTAGAACCAAGATGTATTGTGATCTCCGAGAACACTTAAGATTTAAAAACATGTAGAAGAAGATTGTTGAGTATATATCAAGGTTCTTAATATGTCAGTAAATTAATGTAGAGTGACAAATGTATAATGCGATGATGTAACCACTGCCTATAACGATGTGGAAAATGGGAGAATGTACCTATGAAACATTTCAGAGGTCGCCCAAAGACATCCAAATTAAATAATGTGATATGGGTTGTGGTGGACTGACTCACCAAGAATGCACATTTTTCACTTTTTTAAAAGATCTCTCACTTCAACAACATGAAATGATATATGTGAAGGAAATTGTGTGACTATATGGGGTTCCACACTCGATTGTCTCTGATCATGATCTATGGTTGACGTCAAAATTCTAGAGGACTCCTCAATATTCCTTGAGAACTCAGTAAAATTTCAGCATGACCTATCACCCCAAACTGATGGCCAATCTGAAAGTACTATTCATACACTCAACAAATGATAGGAGAATGATCATTATAATTCAAAGTTGAATGGGATAATCATCTCCCTTTGGTTGAGACTACAAACAAAAATAGAATCCACTCGAGTCCTCTGATGGCTCCATATGAAGTTCTATATGGAAAGAGATACAGAACTACAACTTGTCAGGATGGAGTTTCAAAAAGTAAGCTACTCAGACATGATCTTGTATAAGAGATAACCGATAAGGTTTAGGCCATTAAAAAAATATCAAAGATGTCACGAACTGGATCTGGTGGCCACCATTAATGGCACTAAACCCAGCCCGTGGCAAGGCCCGAAGAGCGTTCCCTATCCCCACCGGATGGAACAAGTTCCCGGGTATCGAAAAATCTGGTTTGGGAAAGATTTACCTGAGCATGAAAGCATAAAACCTAAAAAACAATCAATAATTAGAATCTGAAATTTTCATTCAAAACAATTCATAACAAAACCAGATATGAATAAATATGTTTAAATACACAGAAATTAGTCCAAAAACAAATAATGAAAACGTAAAGACATCCCCATGGACTCCACACGCCAAGGGGGTCATCACCCGCAAGCCTTCTCCGCAACTCCGCCCCAACGATGGGGACTAACACCCCGAACCACCATCACCCTTATCCTTCCCTTTACCTGAGTCAAGCATAAGCAGGTCTACTTACACCCAAGGTGTGTAAGTAGGGTGTGACCCTATGCCCTATAGGATACCACCAGATGATTCCAAAGAGCATGCAATACAATGTGAACAAAACAAGCAATTTTAATACACAAGGTGAAACAATGTTAGAAATCAAGGAAATATAACTTTCAAATGAAAAAAGTTTTCAATCAAATAATTTTGGAATGTTAACACATTAAATAGACATGTGAGATACTATAAATTACTTCCAAAAACAACCCACAACAAGAGTAAATACCAAAAATCCAATGAGAAACAAAATTGGGAACACCCCTAAGCAATAAGTTGTCTCCGGCCCTACGTACCTCGTACCTCGGTGTAAAGTAACCGTAGAAAAATCTATTCTCATGCATGATCCACTAGTATAGAACATACCCATAACCTAGTGGTCCCCAATCATAATCCACATATTTTAGTTAGAGTTTTCGTTATCCAAATGCTAAGTGAAATAGGGACAAAACTCATCTGATCCACTAGTCGTACTAGTAAAAATCCGCCCCACCTAGGTATCTGGGCTTCCCCTTTTCTGCTCAAAAAAAATCATCAAAAACCACACATCCTTTTGCACATAAAATATCACTACTGGTCAAAAACAAATAGTATAGTAGCTACACACATTTTATACCATTTGAAACACACAATAAAATAATTTGATTTTCAATAAAACAACCTCTCAAAACATCACATTGTTTGGCACCCAAAGATCTTTAAAATATCCACTTTGCACACCATGTGAAAACTTGTAAGTCATTAAAACAAAATTTCAGTTCAATACCCTTTAATTACACCAACAATTCAGTTATGGGGCAGCCCAATGTGAACCAAGAAGTTATATCTTTTAAAAACCACCATTTTCACACAAACATGGCACTTAAAGCCCATATGCTTCCCAAACACAATTTAAACAAACTTTCACTGCAACAAAAAAAGAATAAACATTAAAAACACGATTTTCAGTATTAATATAGATCAATAAAATCCACTATGTAATTATAGGTCAGCCCAAAATGAACCAATAAAAAATTTGAATGGAAAACCCCCAATTTCACCAAAAATTGGAACTTAAAATTCGTTTTCATTATAAATGCAACTAAAACCAATTTTTACAGAAAAATTCAAGTTAAATAAACATTAAGTTACCATGAACATAGCAAGATAATTCACAAAAATTGCACAGACAATGGAATCACCTACCAAAGTAACACAAACCCTTGAATCTCCGTGCGAAAATCAAATCGCACCCCCGCCGCACCAATACAGACATAGATCAAACCTAAAACTAGAAGAATTGGCCAAGAAATCCCAATGTTAAAACCTAGGTTCAAAAACCTAGTTTCTTTACATTAGGAAACTAAATGATAAACAAAGAAACCCTAAGAACAATGAATGATACCCTAAGTAGTTTGAAAGAGGAAAGAAAAGGGCTCATTTACTTGAAGTATCTTGAAGTAATCACTCCAAAACACTAGTAGCTAAAATTTAAAACAGCCAACATTCAGGGTTCATTAGAAAAATATTTATTATGTAATTTAGGAGCTGGAATGGGGAAAAAATATAGAGAATTTAGAGAGTTATAAAATAAAGAATTTACCTCTTCAAATCTTGGAGATTTGATGAAGCCTATGAAGTTACGCACCAAATCGTGATTAACCAGAGCTCCAAAGATTGGGGAGAGAGTTCAGACGTGCATCTGGGTTAATCGGGCTTGGGTGAGACTTGGAATCACCAAAAATTCAAAAAAATTTAATAAGTTATAACATACTCAAAAGTTATTTTTAAAACAGGAATTGGGCTTTCGGGCAGGCCCAACCCCTTAGATAAAAACCCAAATAAACCTTGGTTATATGTTTCTAAAATCTCCAAATTACCTTGGTGGTGTTAATAGGTTAGGTTATTCCTAGTAGGGATTTTAATGGATGAAAAATGTTGAAAAATGAGAATGTTATAAAAGCTACAAAATTTATTTTTCAATCTGAAATTGGGCTCACAGTTTGGCCCAATTCATGAATACTAATCTATTCCTCCCTAAAACCTAGGGAAACCCCCAAAACAAATCAAGGTTGTAAATTAAATGAAAAATAACTTAAAATATGTCATTTATGTGACAATTATACCCACCATGAAGGAATTTCCACCCCATAAAGTCAACATGAAGCTTGGATGGAAAACAAGAATGGGTACTCTTCCTCGACCCATGAATTTCGCTCCCATGTCTCATGTGTGTCATTCTCATGCTTCCATAGAACCTGGACTAATGGAATAGAATTCCCTCTAAGTATCTTCTCTTGGGAGTCCACTATTTTCACTAGCCTCTCAACAACAGACAAGTTAGGCTCTATCTCCAGTTCTTCCCAACTCAACACATGGGATGGATCCGGGTTGTATTTCTTCAACTGAGAGTCGTGGAATACATCATGGATAGACGTCAACTGAGAAGGTAAGGACAACCTGTATTCCACCTTTCCAATATGCTCGGTGATCTCAAAGGGCCATACATACCGTGGCATCAGCTTACCTTGCTTCCCCAATCGATGATGTCCCATATGACGTGTCACTTTTAAGAATACCCTGTCACCCACAGAAAACTCTAGGTATCGACGCCTCCGGTCAGCATAAGATTTATGATGACTCTGAGCTATCAATAAGTGTTTCCTGATCAACTTGACCTTCTCAGAAGTATCCTGCACAAGGCTCGGCCCCAACAGTGAAGTCTCTCCTACCTTATCCCAACATAGGGGGGACCGACATGGCTGACCATAGATCACCTCAAAAGGGGCCATTCCAATCGATGATTGGTAACTATTATTATAAGAAAACTCAACCAATCCCAAATGGTTATCACAGGAACCTCCAAAGTCCAGGACACATGAACGAAGAATGTCCTCCAAAATCTGATTCGCCCGCTCTATCTGACCATCCGTCTGAGGGTGGTATGTCGTTCTCATCTTAATCTGAGACCCCAAGGCCTTCTGAAGGCCTTCCCAAATTCGAGAAGTGAAGTGGGGGTCTCTATCTAAGACAACAACTAATGTTACACCATGGAGTCTCACCACTTCCTGAAGATACAAATGGCCCAACTCTTGCACTTTAGTTGTATCTTTTATCGGAATGAAGTGTGCTGATTTGGTCAGATGATCAATAACTACCCAAATGGAATTCTTACCTCAAGGAGTATGAGGTAATCCAACAATGAAGTCCATGTCAACCTCATCCCACTTCCAGGAAGGAATGGGTAGTGGATGGAGAAAACCAGAAAGCCTTTGGTGATCTTATTTCACCTACTGGCATGTTTAGCATCTCGAAACAAAGTCCGCTATGTCCCGTCTCATATCAAGCCCCCAAAACTGCCGACGAACATCATAATACATCTTAGTGTCACCCGGATGGACAACCCACTAATACTAGTTGCTATCATGCATCACCACCTTCCGCAGATATAATGGCAGTACTGAATAGCCATTGAAGCACAAGATGCCCTCGGGAGACGACGACCAATCAGAGGATGTCTCCCCACCATGAAGAAACTGCTTCGACCGCTCACAAATCTCATCACTGGGTTTTTCCCGCAAAATAAACTCCAATAGAGAAGGAGTGAACTGGATGCTCTCCATGAATGCCCCTCCACTGTGTTCCCTGGTCTCCACATGCATCTGAGAAAAGAGCCCCATCAAAGCCCACTCATCACTAGTCTTCCTCAAAGCCTGCACAGGAACCCTTCTACTCAAGGTGTCTGCCACTACATTACCCTTTCCTGGGGTATATACAATGTCAATGTCAAGCCCCTACAAGTACTCGATCTAGCGACTTTTCCTCAAGTTGAGGACCTTCAACGAGAAGATATAAGCCAAGATTTTGTGATCAGAGTATATCACATACTTCTCCCCAAAGAGGTAGTGACGCCATGTCTTCAAAGCATGCATCACTGCTGGCAACTCCAAGTCATGGGTCGGGTAGTTATTTTCATGTGGTCGAATTTGGAGAGACCCATACACAACCACATGATCATCTTGCATAAGCACGCACCCAAGAACCATACCTAAAGCATCACAATAGACCACATATTCCTTTTGAGCCTCTGGAAAAATCAGCATAGGGGCGGTAGTCAGCCACCTATTCAGCACCTCAAACGACGCCTGACATTCTAGACCCTATACAAACTTCACCCCTTTCTGAGTGAGGGAAGTCATCGGTGAAGCAAGCCCAGAGAAATTTCGAACGAATCGCCGGTAATAACCAGCCAGGCCAAGGAAACTCTTCATCTTAAACTCATTCTTCGGCTTATCCCATGACAAAACCACAATAATCTTTTTATAGACCACTGAAGCCCTCTCTCCAAGATCACATGCCCCAGAAATGTCACATCCCTAATCCAAAAATTGCACTTTGAAAACTTTTCATAGAGGCGGTGATCTCGTAATGTACCCAAAACAATCATAAGTGATGTTCACATTCCTCCTCAGAGCTAGAGTATACCAGAATGTCATCCACGAACACCACAACAAAGGAATCAAGATACTGATGGAACAGCATGTTCATGAGTGCCATAAAGACCACTGGGGCATTGGTCAATCCGAAGGCCATGACCAAATACTCTAAGTGGTAGTACCTACTTCGAAAGGCTATCTTTGGGATATCTGACTCTTTCACCAGATGTTGATGATACCCCGAACGCAGGTCTATCTTTGAGAACCACTTTTACCCATTCAACTGATCGAACAAATAATCTATTCTAGGCAAAGCGTATTTATTCTTAATTGTTACCTTATTTATCTTCCGGTAGTCAATACACAACCAGAGGGATCCATCAGCCTTTTTTGTGAACAACACAGGAGTGGCCCAAGGAGAGACGCTTGGGAAAATGAATCCATTGGATTTTAAGTCATCCAGCTGTATCTTTAATTTCCTCAGCTCGGTGGGGGACATGCGATAAGAGGGAAGAGATATCAACTGTGTTCCCGGCGTCAGATCAATCGAAAACTCCACATCCTGCTCTGGGGAAAACCTGAAAGATCATCCAGGAATACCTCCGGAAACTAGTTCACTACATGAGGTAATGAACCTTCAGGGGAAAGACCATACTCTTGCACGAGTGAAGATAACTAGAAGATAACAGTTCCCAACCCTGGGAGTGAAGGCCATGTGCAACCTGACCAAGGATCCCATTCTCCAAGAAATACCTGACGACTCCCATCAGGTGTCGTGAAACTCACACGCCATCTGTAGCAATCGATGTGTGCCTAGAAGTGGACTATCCAATACATCCTGAGTATTATGTCAAACAGTTCCATATCTAGAACTAGGAGGTCCCATTCCATCTCAACCCCTGACACGAAAGGCACACACAAGGGGCACCTGAGTCCCTACTCCTTCTTTCCTAGTGGTGTCACCAACTCCATCGCTAAAGACATCAATTCAGATGGAAACTTCAGCATGTCCACAAAATGGGCAGAAACGAATGAAATAGAGGCACTAGTATCAAAAAGTGCAGTAGCTATAGAAGATGCAATCAGAATGGTACCTCGAACTGTCGACAGTCTCGCCTCTGATCCTGCTGGTGACTGATCCACTGCATGGAGATGTCCAGTATCTGCCTGAGGAAGACCGCTAGAATGTGGCTGTTCCTTGAAATGGTTCTTCCCAGAAGATGATCCAACCCTACCACCATGACCATAAAATCAAGATCCCCATGTCCTTGATGTCTCGGACTGTGCTGACACTCCTCTTGAAGCCACTTACCCTGCCCCACTTGGGAGTGGACGTGCCACACTAAAGAAGTGCTACAAATTCCCTATACCTCCACCCTGGTAACAAGGCTTTGGAGGAAGTGGACATGTTGGTCGGATATTCCCACGCTTCCCACATTGGTGGCACACGACCGATCTCGCATCAGAATCCGCAGAAGAAAACTGCCTGGAAGAGTGGCTTGAACAGCCCCCTCCTTTCTTCACATGATCCTCCAGCTTCCTTTTCTTCTCTCAGAAGCTGCCACTGCCCACTGCTGATACTGAACCATAGAAACCAGCCCGACCTTTCTTATCAATCTCTACCATGCACGACCAATCAACAACCTCAGCATAGGTCCTCATCTTAAATGAGAACACCTGGGAGTATAACTATGGTCTCAAGCCTTTCTCAAACCTATGTTCCTTAACTTGCTCATTTGAGACAATTAATGTTCCATACTGAACCATCTCAATGAAGAGGTTGGCATACTCCATCACAGATAGATTCCCCTGAACAAGTTCCATGAAATCTCTAGACCTATCATAAGCCAACACCTCAGGACAGTACTGTTCACTGAAGACAGCCTTGAAATCTCCCCAGTGCATCTGCTCATTCTTCCCAGCCTGAAGCACTGACTCCCACCACATACGGCTGGGACCCTCCAAAAGAAATGAGGCACACTTCACCCTGAGCTCCTCAGGTGTTTCCAAGAACTCAAACATACGCTCGATCGTCTCGAGCCATTCTTCTGATTCCTAGGTTTCTGAGCTACCTCAGAAGATAGGAGGCTTGTTTATCAGAAACTATTGTGCTTTATCTTTTCTAGGACCTATCTCTTCTACCCTAACATGAATAGGATCTAGATCTGGTCCCTGTCCCAAATCTTGGATAGCCCGAACCACAGCCTCCATGAGCCTCTGATCACTCGGCGTGGGAGAACTCTCTCTAGCTTCCTCATGTGGGTGCGTGGGAGCATTCCAAGGAGGCATCTTGCTACAAAATGAAACAGTCACAAAACAATATTCAATACCACAATTCTGAAAATTGTATTCAAATAAAACAAATATAAATAAAATAAAAACATTCCTGTAATAAAAGAAACAACTACTCCACATCTGCCTGATGTCCACATGTGGTGTGCAACCCACATGTCCCACCTGGAAGTGAAGTCAATTTGTAAATTACAACATCCCCTGGTGAATCAAATTCTTCCCTAAGAGGTGCGGGCCAGACACCCTACTCACAACCAAAACCCTGAGCCCCGACAGTCCTAGCTCCTGTCTATCCCGACTCATCCCAAAATAGAAATATAACCAAAAAACATTAACCTCCTCTGATACCATTTTGTCACGAACTGGATCTGGTCGCCGCCATTAATGGCACCAAACCCGGCCTGTGTCAAGGCCCGGAGGTCATTCCCTATCCCCATGGGCTGCTACAAGTTCCCAGGTATCAAAAAATCTGGTTTGGGAACGATTTACACAAGTATGAAAGCATGAAACATAAAAAAACAATCAATAATTAGAATCTGAAATTTTCATGCTAAACAATTCATAACAAAACCAGATCTGAATACATATGTTTAAAGAAACTAAAAGTGGTCCAAAAACAAATAATAACAACATAAATACATCCCCATGTACTCCACAAGACAAGGGGGTCATCACCCACAAGCCTTATCTGCAACTCCGCCCCAACGATGGGAACTAACAACCTTAACCACCATCACCCTTAGCCTTCCCATTACCTGAGTCAAGCATAAGCAGGTCTACTTACACCTAAGGGGTGTAAGTAGGGTGTGAATATAAGGCCAATAGGAGACCACAAGATTATTCCAAAGAGCATGCAATACAATGTGAAAAAACAAGCAATTTTAATACACAAGGTGAAACAGTGTTAAAATTCTAAGAAATACAACTTTCAAATGAAAACAGTTTTCTATCCGAGAATTTCAGAATGTTAACAAATTAAATAGAAATGTGATATACTGTAATTTACTTCCAAAAACCCCCCACAACAAGGGTAAATACCATAAATCCAATGAGCAACAAAATCGGGAACACCACTAAGCACTAGGTTGTCTCCGGCCCTATGTACCTCGTACCTTGGTGTAAAGTAACCATAGAAAAATCCATTCTCGTGCATGAGCCACTAGTAGGGAACATACACATAACCTAGTGGTTCCCAATCATCATCCACATAGTTTATTTAGAGTTTTCATTATCCAAATTCTAATTGAAACATGGACAAACCCCATCTGATCCACTAGCCGTACTAATACAAATCCGCCCCACCTAGGTACCCGGGATTCCCCTTTTGTGCTCAAACAATTTCAGAAAACAACACACATCCTTTTGCATATAAAATATCATTACTGGTCACAAAAAATATTATAGTAGCTACACACATTTTATACCATTTAAAACACACAATAAAATAATTTGATTTTCAATAAAACAACTTCTCAAAACATCACATTGTTTTGCACCCAATGATATTTAAAATATCCACTTTGCACACTATGTGAATACTTGTAAGTCATTAAAACAAAATTTCAGTTCATTTCCCTTTAATTAAACCAAAAATTCAGTTATGGGGTAGCCCAATGTGAACCAAGAATTTATATCTTTTAAAAACCACCATTTTCACACAAACATGGCACCTAAAGCCCATTTGCTTCCCAAACACCATTTAAACAAACATTCACAGCAACAAAAAAAATTCTAAAAATTCAAAACATTATTTTCATTCCTAATACAGTTCAATAAAATCAACTAAGTAATTATAGGTCAGCCCAAGATGAACCAATAAAAGATTTGAATGAAAAAACCCCAATTTCACCAAAAATTGGAACTAAAAATCCATTTGCATTATAAATGCAAATAAAACAGATTTTTTTAGAAACATTCAAGTGAAATAAACATTAAGGTACCATGAACACAACAAGCTAATTCACAAAAATTTCAAACACAATGGAATCACCTACCAAAGTAACAAAAACCCTTGAATCTCCATGAGAAAATCAAATCGCACCCCCGCCGCACCAAGAGAGTCCTAGATCAAACCTAAAACCACAAGAATTGGCCCAAATAACACAACGTTAAACCCTATGTTCTAAAACCATGTTTTTTTACATTAGTAAACTAAATTATAAGCAAATAATCCCTAAGAAAAACGAATGAAACCCTAAGTAGTTTGAAAGAGGAAAGAAACTGACTCATTTACTTGAAGTATCTTGAATTAATCACTCCAAAACACTACTATCTGAAATTTAAAACAACCAAAATTCAGGTTTAGTTTTAATAATATTTATTAGGTAATTTAGGGTCTGTAATGGACGAAAAATATTGATAATTGACAGAGTTATGAAAGAATGAATTTAACTCTTCAAATCTGGGAGATTTGAGAAAGCCTGTGAAGTTCAGCACCAAATCGAGATTCACTAGAGCTCCAAAGAGGGGGGAAAGAGTTCGGACGCGCGTCTGGGTTAATTGGGCTTGGGTGAGACTTGGAATCACTGAAATATCCCAAAAATTTTATAATTTATAACATAATAAAAACTTATTTTTAAAACAGGAATTTGGATTTCGGTCAGGCCCAACCCCTTAGATAAAAACCCCAATAAACCTTGGTTATGGATTTATAAAAGCTCCAAATTACCTTGGTGGTGTTAATAGATCAGGGGAGGCCTAGTATGAATTTTAATGGATGAATAATGTTGAAAAATTTAGATGTTATAAAAGATACAAAATTTATTTTTCAATCTGGAATTGGGCTCACGGTTTGGCCCAATTCATGAATACTCATCTATTCCTCCCTAAAACCTAGTGAAACCCCCAAAACAAACCAAAGATGTAAACTAAATGAAAAATACCTTTAAAATATGTCATGTATGTGACAAAAGAATCTTATATTCTAGAAAATATTTATACTAACAACCGTCAAAAGGACTTGGAGTTCGACGTTTTTGATAAATTCTTCCTTCGAATATCAGCATGGAAGAGTGTCATGTGGTTTTTAAAGAAAGGGATGATAATCCCAAGGTACATTTTTCCTTTTAGATCCTTGACCTCATATGAGTCCTGGCCGATCATCTTTCAATTCCATCGATTATGTCTCAATATCGTGATGGGTTTCATGTATCACTCATGATGATGTACGTACTATATCCCTCACATGTACTAAAACTAGAGGTGGTACTACTTGAAGATGATATCTATTATGAGGACCATCTATTAAATATTCTATACTAGAGAGATAAGGTTATATACAACAAGAAAACCCACCTTATCAAACTATTTTGGATGATCCACAAGTATAAATAAGGAAATTGGGAATCAAAGGATGTGATGAAAGAGAAGTACCCACATCTGTTTATGTAAAATGAATTTTTGAGGTTGACATTTTGAAAGGGGGGAAGAATGTAATGACCCATAATTTTACAAAAGAAATTCTTCATTCTAATATTAATATCAAATATTATAATCACACAAAATAACTTTAGGAAACATAATGAAATATCACATATAAATGAAGTACTAAATTTTATGTGTCCTTTCAACATAATTTTACCACTTCTGTGATTTGAATTTCTAAAATATGACATACACAGTTTATATTAGTAAGATGTTTGGAGTACGATAAGAAAAATAATGTTATGGTGAAACGTTAACATTCACTAATGATTAGTAATGATACCCTTAATAATAGTAATATGACCCTTACTAATAGTATATTATATAAGTGAATAATAACCATATCGATGATAGTATAAATAAAATATATCCATCTTATAAGGGAAAATATGATACAATTATATTATAGTGTTGGTATTTTTGTATTTCCGGAATAATGTAATTATTTAAAAGAAAATTTATTTTCATAAAATATATTCCTTAAAATTTAATTTGTTTCTTATAATTATATGATAATTTTAGGATAACATAATTTCTTTTTCAAAGGAATAGAAAAAAATAAATTTTTTATTTTTTATTTTTTATATAATTTATGTTTTTAGTTTATAATTAAATTAATCACATTAAGAAAATATAATTTCAAAAAATGATGTTCATTTTTGAATTCATCACATTGAAAAAAAATGTGGCTGAATTTTTTATATTTTTATGAAATACATTAATTTTTGGTGAATTGTTAATTAAATAATTTTAAAAAAATCTAAATAAATTAAAATTTTCCTCATTCATGCATCATGGCCTATATAAATAGCCATTGTTTCGAAAAAAACATGAAATATTTACTATATTTAGTCATGTAATCATCACTATTTCTTATCTTGAGTGAATTTAATAAAATAAATAGTTAAATATTGAGAAAACACCCCTGCCCTCCACTATAAATACCACCTCTCACAACCTCATTTCTTCCAACATCTCAATATTCAATCCTTTTCCAAATTATACACAATCCCCTTATTTAGCCACTCTCCCACATCCAAGAGATCATGGTATCATCCAAATACAATCCTAGGTGCCGTGAGGAGGATCTCAAGGGTAAAATTAAAAAGGCATTTTCTCTCTCTTTTCTTTCAAATTTCATTCAAATTTCATTTTTTCATCTCTTATCCTCATATTATATTACATAAATGTCCTAATAATTCTAGTGTGACTGATATACCAGTATTTTATCATGTTGATGGATGATTATTCATTATAATATTCCCTTCACTCTATAACATCCCAGGTAAATAAAGAAATAATACATTTTCATATTTATTAATAGAAGTTAATTTAATATTAATTTTACTTTAAAGGGGTTGTTATGTTCGATGGCGAACCTGATAGGCAACAACAAGTTTTTTTGAAATCTTATGTTGCACACAAACAATATAATATTATTATTTTAAATGGTAGTTAATGCCTAGCCATTGTATTGATGGGAATGAATATAACTAAAGAAAAATATGATAATATGTGTTTTTTTATTGTTTTTATATTTATCCAATAAAATTAGGAGGCTTAAAATGTGAATGAATTTAATTTTAATCATAAATACTCTAATATTCTTTAAAAGGTCGATTTACCGCATTTTGATGGAGAACCCTCTTTATGTATAGTTTTGGTAGCTTTTATATGTTATATTTGACCAAAAAAAATTATTCTTTAGAATTGGGACATCACAAAAAATCTGGTTAAAAGTTAGGTATTTTTCTGATAAAATTTATTTCTCGAAGAATAGTGAAAAATACTATATTTTAATTCAAAACAGCCTTTTAATATAATTTATTTATATGGTTTGATTATATTTTTAAATTGTTTTAAAGTGTAATTAGATTATATTTTTAACATTTATTCCATTTTTAGTCATTGGAAATAATTTCACTTTGAAATTGGACATAAACAAGTGTCAATTTTTTTAAAGATATTATTTCTTAAAAACACACTTTGTTTTGACAATAGAAATTAATTTTAAATAAATTTCTTCCACTCTTATGTTTTGAATTTGGAAAAATGGATTCCATATTTGGAATCAAGAGTTCAAAATTGTGTATATAGGTAACTTTATTTTGTAGAAATTATGAATATTTATTTAATTAAATATTTTATTTACCATGGTTAAAGGGTAAATCTGGTAAAAAGGGTACAAATTTATATTATAATAATCTAAAATTAACCTAAAATGTTTCCTAGTCCAATTGGTTGATACATGTCCGCCAATGTTCATCCTTGTGTCTAATTTGGGACCCCATTGAGCCACGTGGGAGTGATAATGAAACATTATATTAATTTATTTAAAGTAAAGAAAAAATGACATAAACATATATCTTTTAGTATATAAATTTTTACATTGGGTTATATAAGTTATATCTTGGACTATAAATATTAATTTTAAATCTTAATATATTTCCTACATCATGATATTTTTTTATAATTTTTAGACAAAATATAAATAAAATTATTTATGACATAATAATGATGTAGTGATTACCTCATTAATGAATGATTTAAATAAATAAGATTATAGGGATTAAAATAATATATCAAACCTATAAAATTGTTATTGAATGATTTTATTTCTAACATTTTTCATCTTATCTTCCACTTTAATAAAATTTTACCTTTAGAAACCAAAAATGATTGTATAATAAAATAATATTTTCACACTTTCCATAAGAGCCCATCCTCCCCCTTATAAAAGGACACGACTTCTAACCCATTTATCAAACTTCTTGAGCCCCTTGGATCATCCAAACTCTTCCCAATTACACTACCTATATCCATATATTCCTCATAGATTCCTTACATTAGGAATAAGTCACTTCAAGTAAACCTATTGGTTCAAACCTATGGGAGATACACTATTTAAAGGTAATGCCTTCACATAAGTTATTTTGTTTTATTTTACTTCTCCAACCCCATAAACACCTTTTATTACATTATATTATAACAAAAAGTGTATCCTAAATATACTAGTTTATTTATGAGAATTATTTGATCTGAACTAACACACACCTCTATCTAACAGGTAAAGAACATACAGTTTCTCTGGACAGTGTACTAACGCCTCACGAAACGATGATTGTTAAATTATCTCGTACCACCTCTTATAGTGGACATTAATATAGAACTGAATTTGTAGGTGATATATATTATATTAATATTTCTTCTATGATTCATTAATTTTTATTTATATAAATCCTTTATGGTTTCTGTGGTGGGAAAATATGATAATTTTATTTGATAAAGTGTGGACTGCTGCCTCCTCAAAGTGATATGACTCTTTCATGCCATACGTGGAACACATAAATTATAGAATTACATAAATAATATAATATATTATACTTTAATTATTATATACCTATTCATAATTTTGTTTTCATCCCATTAAATGAGAAATTGAAATGAATGTTGTGTTCATGCGTACGTACGGCTTACCGTCTCCATCAACGGTGCAATTCATTTCTTATCTCCAAATGTTATGTAATATTATAAATACAAACCTGTAGTGGATATATATGATATATATGATATCTACATAATTAATATCATTCTGGAGATAATGTACATTCGACCACATGAACAACTTGTAATTATAAGACGTTCATTTTTTACTCATGTTTCGAACATCGGAAAAATATTCGATATGAAATCAAATAATTAACTAATTGTTATATAGAGGTAAGAATTGATATAAAAAGAATAATAAAATTGAAAAAGGTTCTTAATAATGTAGAAATTGACTTTACTTTATTCTTCATGATATTAATGAACAATCGAGTAATGTCAGACATGAGGTAAGGGACTTCGTCTCAATATCCTTTCATTTAGGCATATTTTGTTTTATAAATGACTTTCATTTATAAAGTGTATAAGCACCTTTGAAATTTTATTTCATTCAAAGGGAATCTTTATCTATGAGGTGTTTTACTAAATGACAAAAAATAATGTTTCTTTTTAATGTAAGAGCTGACATAAACCTTTTCCACCGCCACGTGTATTATTTGATCTTTGGCTTCCTTTAAAAGCTGTAATGTTTTTAAAAGGAAAATAAATAATATATACTTATTTAGTTATTTATGTATTTAAAATGGTTTATAATGGATTTTTTATGTCAATATATTTAAATGATATATTGGGAATGAAATGTGGAAATGTTATCTTTCCTTTATATTTGTCTTATGTGTTAGGAATGTGTTCTGGTTCTTGGGAATTGTTTATGTATATGGGTGGTTCTATGATAAATCTAGGTTGGGTGAGCCCGAGATAGCTCCCCAATGCATTGGGTAATGTGACTGATGTAAATGAGAATGTTTCTTTTAAGTGATTTAAGGAATATACCGTGGTGGGTATTCCAAATGTAACTCCCTACGTAGCTGTCATAGCTACAATGTAAGTATGATATAGATGACAAAAATTACCGTCATGTTTTATCATTTCTATCTGTTATTCATAAATCTAATTATTTTATGAGGTATGATAAAGACCTTATGTTATGTATGTATTGATGAAATAATGTTTTCTTTCCTTTTTTTATAACCCTTTCTGAGATTTTTATAATCATCCAATGTTTTGAACTGTTTTTCACAGGACTTAAAGATGAATACAGTCAAGGATGGGTTCAATGAAATTTCATGATTTCAAAAACATGGACTAGACATGACTATTTTTTTCATCTGATTTATTTAGTGAAAAAATAGAAAATGAGTATAAGATTCTACTTTGTAATTTTTGAGATGTAATGTAATAGTTATGGCATAATTCTCTAAAACACTAAACTTGAAAAGATCCTCATTGTGAAATATACATTTAATTCATGATTATGTAATGTTTAAGGACGGGTCCTTATTGTTGGTATCATAGGTCAGTTTAGAAAACATTATGAGTTTGAATATTGGTAAATTAATGTCCCTAAATTAATTTATGTTAATATTGAAATGATATAGCATTTACAGATTACCATGTTTCTTTGACTATGATATTTATGTTTTCATATTGGTTTTCTACCAAGGAAACATGGCATCTATGATGGGACAACATCAGTTGGAAGACAACCTTAAAAATCCGCAATAAGGGATGGTCGGAATCAGAATTGAAAAGTTGATTGCAGTGATGGCACAGTAGACTGAGGCTATAAATGGCGGTGGTATCCATGCACAGGATCATCCAGATCAACCATTGAGGAACATTTCAGTAGTGTAGCATTTCATAACGCAACATCCCCCATCATTCAGAGGTTTATCTGACCTTGTGCTAGCTGAAGGGTGGATTAAAGCATTGGAGAAGATTTTTTATGTCATGGGGTGTTCAGAACATCAAAAGTTTAGTCTCATTGTATACCATTTTGAAGGTGAAGTTGGTCGGTGGTGGTAAATGGTGAAAAATAGCAGGGATAGTGAGGAGATTGATGTTAGACCGGGTTACACTAGATATACACATGAGGGGTGAATTGTGTCTTTTATAATTTATTTTCATAGTATGGATTTGTCCTATTATCATTATATCAATGATTTAGTAGTAGAAAAAAATAATATATGACACATGATGTAAAGTGGTTTGAGGAAGAGAAGGCCCCTGATACACTCTACCAAGGCTGTACTCCACAAGCTTGGTGATTTTCACTATCTAGTCCTCTTATCAACTGACCGTTCCACAACTGTGTACAGGCTGTTCACACCTTTTTAAGATTATGGAGAAACAGATCCTTTCGGTTCAAACACGGATCCTAATACATAGCTTAGAACGAGTAGCTGATCACTCAAGATAAAAGAATATCTGACCGTTGAAAATAATTTCTCAGCTGTTCTTCACAATTGCTACAGAATGAAATTCACAGTTGATAGATCATCATCTTCATAAATAATGGTCTTCAAATAAATGCAGTTCTGAGCCAATCCAATTGCAGTTGACCTTGAAAGGTCGTTGCAACTTCAACATTAGTTGATTCAAAAAAAATATTCGATGTAGATCAGTAAATCATCAATCATGTTTCTTCTTCTACAGAAAAAAGAGCTTTTGCGCTCTTCGAAATAGAAGATATGAAAGTATCGATTATTTGTAAAATAATATTGATCTCTATTTTTCATAAAAAAGTATATATATATATATATAATAAATATGAGTATTCTCCCTTTAAATTTAGTTCCACAAAAGTCACCTTTAGAATCTCGTTATTCAAAATTTTGAATAGCAGAGCTGTCGTAACTCCCTGAAAAATTTGGCATAAAAATTTCCACATAAACTAATCCTTTGAATCACATATAAAAGGATTTTAATCAATCAAAGACTCACATTAAATTAATGATTTTAATCAAGCTTGAAATCATCTTGATAATCCACATAAATATCATTTCATTAATAAAGTCAAAATTTAAACATCAGACGTCAAACGTAGGGTTGAACTACATAGCATACATTCTCTGAATGTAAGATTCACAACGTAAGTTTGATCTAAAGTGTAAGGTTGATATCAAACATATGTTTGTTCTCAAATGTTTCTCTTCAACTCTCAAACGTATGGTTTAATCCATACTTTTCAATCAAACACACAGTTGTTCATAAAAGTAAGGTTGATGAACCATACTTTTAACAAACAGACATATCATTTCACTCTTACGTAATGATCTTCTTCCATACATTGTTGATTTACCAAACATAAGGTTCCATACAAAAGTAGGGTTCCTTACCAATGTTGGTTTGTTTATCCATACTTTTCTTATATCTCCTTGAGTATACACCACGTTCCATCCATACACTAAAATTATCAACATAGGGTATGAAGAGTGTTTCCAGATCACACTTAAGAAATTCACGAATATGTAGAGCATGAACAGTGTTTCTAGAACAAACTAATATGAATACTTTAGCAATTAATTCTCATTATTCCAATACATAAATATGACTTCATGTAATAAAAATATAATGAATATTAAATTCCTGAAATACACTTAAAATAAAATCAGTAGAATAACAAATAAGCGTATTTGTGTGCATCAAAATCATCATAAAGAGATAGAGTGATTTTTTTCAACAACCTCCCCTTTATTAATAATAAAATTATGTAATACTGAAAAAAACACTTGCTCATCAATCTCCCACCTTTTGATGATCACAAAACCCGTGATATAATAAAGGAAATCAACATAAAAAATTAATTGCAATTAATTTAGAATTTTTCAATGATAAAAAAATATTTAATATGATAAAAATTATCTTAATAAAAATAAACATTTTCACCCCTAATAAAATATTATGGTTATCCATATTTTATTAAAAAAAATTAAAAAAATTTAGGTTCAACTTAATTTCTCCACCTTGAAGGATAAAGATAAAACCTGACATTTCTCCACCTTTTTGATTAAAAAGATTAAAATAAAATTTTAATGATATGAAAATATATTTATATTTAAATAAATTTTTTAAAATAAAATGTTTTTTATCCGAATTTATCCCCCATTGTGATATCAAAAATAATGATAAAATAAGTAATATAAAACCTTTTAATGTAGCACTGAACATAAGTAAATTCTTTTATAAACTATTTATCAATATGTGAATCTAGATTACTGGCATTTCTATCAAAGATATTACAGTAAAAAAAATTAAAACACATGATAATTATATGTAAATATATTTCATTGAAAATATAATTAGAAGTACAGTAATTAAAAACAACAGGAATCAATGGTGATTAAATGTGTGAGATAGGTTTCATCTCCTCTGAACTATTTCCTTGATATATGTCAATTGTTCCCTCAATCTTCTCATCAATAAATCTCCAAACTATTTAATTAAATCTCATATTTTCTGAGTCAAATTAATATCTTCAGTCATATTCACTCTGAAAAACTCTAGAAGTCGTTCTTCATTTTCCATAAAAAGAGTTAACTTATCAGTGAACTGATTCCGAATAGTTCTTATTCCTAGTTCAATTGAGGTCAACAGATCAACAAGGAACTTCTAATTATCAAACAACATTGATAAAGGACATTTTTTTCACTCTAAGTCCTATAGTCTCTTATTCATATTCTCCATGACCTCTTTGATAGCTTGAAATATTCTGATTAAATCAAGTGAAGTACTTGATGTACTGGCTTCACTGGCCCGGACAGATTCAAATTGCGTCTCCATAAAATATTTAAATTCCATCAAATAAGACTTCAGAGTCATTTATTATTTCAACGTTGTAACATCATTGATCATGTATTTTTTAAAAATTTCAACTTCTTGTTTGAAAAATTACTAGATTTAAGTTTGTGAAATTTTATATGTTTTTTTTCTTATGTTATCCTTAAAGTATCATTCTAAGATTCAGCTATGTTCAACATCCTGTACAGTTCCTCCATATCTGTATTTACTGAATCAGAGGCACCATTTGCTTGATTATCAGTTGGAGCTTGATGCAACAAAAATAGTGGAATGGAGTCAGCATCTGATTTGTCATCATCCCGTCCCTATACTAGGTTCTCACCAGATATTTCCTCTGCGCCTTTTCCAGACTCATCCATAGAGAAATATTCATTCAATACCTCAGTATGAATTTCAAAAGCATTCTCTTAATGGTTTCTAGGTGCTCGAGGTTTCTCCTCATGAGAATCATCTTTATGATCCTCCTCCGTTACTGGATTCTCCAAACTAATTTGTTCTTGATCAACTTCTACATGACCAATTTGAGTTTTGTCCTCTACTTCTTATTCCCCAGGCACTGTCTCAGCTTCTTATTCTATTACTGGATTTACTAAAATTATAGCTTCTCTTTCAAAATTATTTCTTAAGAGATCACTAGATGTTAAAAAATTAGAAGTGACAGTAGGCTCTTCAACCGTATTAGGATCCCTGGTCCTTTTGAATTTATGACCTTCCTGATGGCATTCTTCAGGTGCATCCATAGTCTCAAACCTTATTCTTCTTCATACATCACTAACTCTTGATTCATCTTGTCATTCTTTTGATTTTTATGGTTGTTCCTGAGCACTTTCTTCATCCTCTTCAGCTCATCCAAGAAGCATCAAGCCTTTTACTGTTCTCCAAAAATATCCAATATATATCAATGTAAAAGCATTGAAGATATTACTATAGTGGAATCTCACCCGAGCATCCACCAGTCTTATCATATCAATCTTAAACAGGATCTTTGAGACAAACCATCCAAAAGGATAAAAATCATTCATGATACTGGTTGGCAAAAGAAACTGAGAAACCTCGCCATTTATCTCTCAATGTTCAATTTGATACCACTTATTAAAAAAATTATATACATATCTGGATAATGAATCTTTTCCATTTCAGACATCCAAGGAGCAATAGAAGTTTGTACAAACAAAACGAATATATTTTATCCCGGTTCCAAGTCATTTACAAACATCCTCCTGATATTTGTTGATCCAAATAAAAATGACATAATATCATCATATTTATGTACAATATCGCTAATATTTTTCAAATCTAAATGAAAAACTCCCTCATGAGGGCAGTTTATAATTTTTTCCGATTTCAACTGATGAGATTGAAAAATATAGATCCTCAATCATAGCTATTATCAAATCCTCATTATTTCCCAGACTGAGACACACAGACTTAAAAAAATTAAGAAGTTTTACCTCATATAGAAACTCCATATAATCTCCATTCAATATTTTTTATATGTTCTAAAAATCATGGGCTTGCCTTATCATCAGGTTCGTCTTATAGAGCCATTCCTAATCTATGAATTTTCCTTGCAAAATTTTTCACCCAGTCGAGTGTTGTCTCTTCCCAATGCTAGTATTTATCTAATAAGTTCTCTTGGTTTTGGCCAATTCTATCATAAATATATGAATGTTCAAAAAAGATTAGGGTTTCAAATGTTCAGGTGTGGGAGAGAAGAGTGGTAAAATTTTTCTTGGTTTCAAAGGGTTTTGAGAAAATGAATTGGTTTGGAAGTCGAAACGGTTTATAGAATCCTTGATTCCATTGTCATTACGTACATTCAAATTAATGCACAAATTTTAAAATGAATTTAAATCACACGCGACAAAGAGGAAATTCAAAAAAAATAAAAACATTTATAATTTGAATAAAAAATAAGTTTACTATTTTGATGAAGAAAACTCAAATGTAAAAAAAATTACATAAAATTAAATAAACCTATCTCCCCTTTTATAAAATCAAACCTTGAAGTGGGAAGCGGTTTAGTAAAAATACCCTCTAACTGAATTTCTGAACTTACAAATTCTAAGAATATATCGTTTTTAATAACACAATATCTTAGATAATTATTTCTGATATCAATATTCTTAGTCCCAGAATTATTAATATGATTTTTTAAAATATTTATAGCACTCTTATTATCACATAAAATCAGTGTATTATTAAAATTCAGTCAAAAATCCAAAAGTGTGTTTTTCATTCACAAAACATGTGCACTGAAACTGCCAGCAGATACATATTCTTCCTTAGCAGTTGACAGGGAAACTGAGTGTTGTTTTCTATTAGTCCATGATACTAATGATTTACCTAAAAATTGACAAGTTCCTGAGGTGATTTTTCTATACAATCTACAACACCCAAAGTCTGCATCTGAATATGAAATTAAATTAAAATCAGATGATTTTAGATAGATTAGAGATTGAAAAACAGTTCCTTTTAAATATCTCAAAAAAATTAATAGAAATTAAATGAAATTCTTTAGGATTTGATTGAAATCTTCCACAAAGACATATTGAATACATTATATCTAGCCTACAAGAAGTAAGATATAATAAACTACCAATCATACCTCTATATAACTTTTTGTTTACTGGTTTCTGAGTTTCATCCAAATCATGTTGTATATTAGTACACATAGGTGTTGTATATGTCTTGCTATTTTTGAATCCAAATTTCAATATTATATCAGTATTGTATTTGGTTTGATTTAAAACATTTCCAAAATATTTTTGATAAATTTGAAGTCCTAAAAATAAAATTTATTTCTCTCATCATACTCATTTCAAATTCATTTTGCATTAAATTTGAAAACACATGAAAAAAGTTATTTATTTGTTGATCTAAAAATTACATCATCAACATAAATTTGAACTAATAAAATATTAGTGTTTACAGTTTTTATAAAAAGTGTTGGATGTACCATTCCATTATTAAAATCATATTTCAAAAGAACAAATCTAAATCTTACTTACCATGCTCTAGCTTCTTGTTTAAGACCATAAAGAGATTTAATAAGATTAAAAATAGAATCTGGTTTTTGTGAATTTTCCAAACCAAGAAGTTGCTCAACCTAAACATTCTAAAATAAATAACGATTTAAAAAGGCATACTTAACATCCATTTGAAATAATTTAATGTTCTTATAAGAATCATAGGCTAAAAGGATTCCACTGGCTATTAATGTAGCTACAAGTGAAAAGGTCTCATCATAATCTATACCTTCTTCCAGATTATATTTTTTAGCTACCAGTCTTGCTTTATTCCTAGTTATTATTCCTTGATCATCTTGTTTATTTATAAAGACCCATTTCATTCCTATAACTTGGTATTTCTGAGGTCTTTCAACTAAATTCTAAACTTCTATTCTATTGAACTTGTTTAGTTGTTCTTTCATTGCTATCATCCAACATTCATCGGCTAAGGATTCTTCTATAGTCTAGGGTTCTAGTCGGGAGAGAAAGGTATAAAATTCAATATGATTTCATATATTCCCTCTACATTATATTCATGTGTCTATGTATCCTATTATAGTTTATAAAGGGTGATTCCATAGGGTTATTGACTATCTAGGTAGTACACTTATAGGTTTTTCAGTATCATGTTTTTTTGGACAGAACCAAATTTCTTTTATATCTTTTTGAAAATCATCTTTCAGGTTCTTATGTCTCATGTTATCATTACAATCAAGTTCATATATTCGATCTATCCTTTTCTCAAAGGGATATGATTCATCAAATTTTACATGAATGGATTCTTAAACAGTCCTTGAAATTTTATTAAAAACTCTATAAGCATTAGAAGTAGCAGAATATCCTAAGAAAATGCCTTCATCAGATTTTGGATCAATCATACTAAGATTGTCCTTTGTTTTCAAGGTATAAACCTTGAATCTAAATACATTAAAGTAATTTACTTTAGGTTTTATATTATTCCATAGTTCATTGGGGTTTTTTCAAAATTGGTCTAATTAAAAAACTATTCATTATATAGAAGGTTTTACTTATAGATTCTACCCAAAAATAGGTAGCAATACTTTATTCATTTAGGATAGTCCAATCCATTTCTTGAATAGTCTTATTTCTTATTTCATCAATTCCATTTTGTTGAGGTGTTCTTGGTGTAGAGAACTTGTGTTTAATACCCATATTAGAGAAAAAGGAATTGAATTATAGATTCTAAAATTCTCCACCATGATCACTTCTTAATATAATAATTTTAAAACCTTTCTTATTTTGAACAGCTTTGCAAAAATATTCAAAAAATGTAAAAGCATCATTTTAGTATTTTAGATTGAAAATCCAAGTAAATCTATAATAGTCATCAACAAACACATATACATATAATTTACCATCCAAGATTACAACCCCTTAAGGTCCAAAAAAATCTATATAGATAAGATATTGAGAATTATATGTAGAAAATTTGTTAATTGATTTGAAAGATGATTGGCGCTTCATGCCAAGTTGACATGCATAACAAAATATATCACTTTCAAACATGAGGATAGGAAAATTTCAAACTTATTGTTTCTTAGATAACTAATATAAATCATATACATTACAATGTACAAGTCTCCTATGCCAGATCCAAGATTCATTTATCTTATCAATTAAGCATATTACTTGTGGTTTACACAATTAATTTAAATCCAAGGTATACACATGATTAGTTCATGGTGCTCTAAATTTAAGCAATTTATCTTTTAAAATAGAAAAGTTGTTTTTAGAAAAATAAACAGTACAACCATCATATTATACTGTTGATTTTAGAAAAACAAAACAAAATTTCATTTAGTGTATTTTCTAGTACATGGAAAAAAATAATTCTTATACAGTTTAGGCTTTTCACCTTTACTGCCTATTCTATATCTTCCCTTTTTAATCACATTCTTTGGAAAAATTTCATTTAGTGTATTTTCTCCTTTTGTAAAAATAATATATTAACTTTTATAAGTTTTTACATTGATTTTTTTAGCTTCATGATCTGTATTGTTTATAATTATCAACTTATATTTTTCAATAATTTATGATGTGGTTTTAGCAGAGTATATGGTTATACTAAAACAACATTATGAATATTCTTTAAAGAATTGTGTTTCTTAAATAATGAATCATATTTTTCGTCAAGCTTGTTGCAGTAGTCTGCAAGTTTATCATTTGTATAGCATGATTCATAATTTGAGTCGGAAGAATAATAGGTTTGTACCTCATCAGTTTCTACCATAGTGCACATATTAGCTTTAAAATTTGATTTATACTTTTCTGAATTAGACTTTGATGAGCTGTTGGAGTATTTAGATACACTCCATGTTGCTTTCATTTCCATCTTCTCTTTCTGATCATAATCATTTCTCTTGAATAATTACTTTTTATTGTATTCTTTTAATTGAGGACAGTCATGTCTGATATGAACCATCTTTTTGCAATCACAACATATAACTTCCTTTTCTACCTTTTTAAAATTCATTTTGATCCCTTTCTTCTTTCTATAAAACTTACTGATTTTTTTTGGCCAACTGAGCTAGTTCCACTCTTGAATTAGAAGAATCAGAACATTATGATTTCACCTTTATTTGTTTTCTTCAGCATTTTTCTTTTACTTTATGATGACACTTTTAAGGTTGTGTCTTCTCTTTTTATCAGAATCTTATGATCATTTTCTTCATCCTTCATTTTAGCTTCATAAATCATGAGAGTTATAATTAACTACCTCATTGTTAAATCATTGACATGTGTTTATTGTCTAATAGTAGCAGAAATCTCATTCCATCGAGTTGGCAGTACTATTAGTACATTCAAGGATTGATCAACTTGTATGACTGGATCTCCCAAAGCAGTAATATTGATGAAAATATCTGTCAATATTCCATTCATTTGGGTGATGCATTCTCATTCAAACATCCTGAATATATCAAATTTCAGTTTAGCAGCAACATACGTCATTTGTTAGACATTGTCAGTTCTTTCATAAGAAACTGCAATTGTTTGACACATTTCATAATACATTGGACATTGGGATACTTTGTTGAACTCATCTGGTCCTAGACAACATATGATTGCATTCATAGACTTTGAATTCATTTCATACACAGCTTCTACAGAAGCACTCCATGTTTCATATTTCTCTGGTATTTTATAAGGAGTCAGTATCTTTGAGTAGAATCTGTATCCAAGGTTTTTTTAAATAAATGATCATTATTGATTTCCAGCTTCCATAATTCTCACCATTGAAGTCTAGAGCTCTGATTATAGACATTCCTTCTCTTATATTATCCATTGTACTCTGTATAAACCAAAAACATTCAGCATGTTATAGCCTTGAAAAATGCACCACCTCTAATACCCATTGTTGGATTGAGTTATACTAGATATACAAAAGAGGGGGTGGATAGGGGAGGGTGAATTGCGTCTTTTACAATTTCTTCACTTTGTTGTGATCTGTCCATTTATCTTTATATCATAGATTTAGCAACAGAAAATAAATAGTACATGATGCATGATGTATTGTGGTTCGGCGAACAGAATGCCCCTAGTCCACTCCACCAATGCTCAACTTCACGAGTATGGTGATTTCCACTATCTAGTCCTCTAATCAATAGACCGTTCCACAACTAAGTACAGGAAGATGAAATCATTACAATATTAAGGCTAAACAAAGCCTTCTGGTTCAAATGTAGAACTGAATACACAAATTAGTATGAGAAGATGATCACTCAAGATGAAAGAGTATTTGATCGTTGAATATACTTTCTCTATTGTTCATCACAATTGAAAATGAATGCAATTGACTGTAGATATATCATCGTATTCAGAAATGATGACCTTTAGATAAAATTACTTCAGATCCAATTCGGGTGTAGTAGATCATGAATGGTCTTCTACAACATCAATAGTAGTTGATTCAGAAAAATATATTCTATGTAGATCAGTAAATATTCAGTCTTGTTTCTTCTTCTACAGAAAATAGAGCTTTTACGCTCTTCAGCACAGCATATCTAAATGTCTTGATTATCTATAAATAAAAATTTATCTCGCATTTTCTTAAAATATATAAATATATAGAATAAATACGAATTTTCTGATTTAAAATTTAGATCCACAAAATTCACCATTAGAATTGCGTTATTCAAAAGTTTAAATATCTAAGCAATCATAACTCCACTAAAAATTAGGCATAAAAAGATCCTCTTAAATTTATCCATTAAATCCCAAATAAAATGACTTGAATCAGTAAAAGATACACTTTAAATTCAGTCTTTTAATCTAGATTGAAATCAGCTAAATAATCCGCATAAATACCGTTGCTTTTATAAAGTCGTAATTTAAACATCCAACGTCAAATGTAGGGTTGAAATGCACATCATTCATTCTCTGAACATAAGGTTCACAATGTAAGGTTGGTCTCAATTGTAAGGTTGATCTCAAACGTTTTTCTTCAACTCTCAAACGTAAAGTATAATCTTTACTTTTCAATCAAACCCATTGTTGTTCATAAATTTAAGGTTGATGAACCATACTTGTAACAAAAAGACTTATCTTTTCATATATATTTAATGATCTTCTTCAATACATTGATGATTTCCCAAACATAAGGTTCCTTACAAACATAGGGATCCTTCTAATCATAGAGATATTAATCCATACTTTTCTGATATCTCATAGAATATACACCACATTCCATATTTACTCTATGCTTCTTAATGTAGGGTATGAATAGTGTGTCCAGAACAGGATAATGCAAATAATATAGAAATTAATTCTCATTGTTCAAGTACATAAATATTTTTTCTAGTAACTTAAATATAACAAATATTAAATTCTCAAAATACACATAAAATAAAATCATTAGAATAACAAATAAGGGTATTTATGAGCATCAGAATCATCATAAAGAGATAGAGTATTGATCTTAAACAACCTCCCATTTATTAATAATATAATTATGTATTGTTGAAAACAAAACATTCTCAACAACTAATTCTCATGATTGGGAGGAATTCAAGGGTATGTTTCTTGAGAAATATTTTCCTATTGTGGTTCGTCTTAGTATGGAAAAACAATTCTTGGAATTTAGGCTAGAGGATGACTTCATGGATCCTTAGGATGAAAAATTCACTCGACTCGCAAGGTATGCTCTAAATTTCATTCAAGATCTTGATATTAAAATAAACATTTTTTACTCATGAATAAAGCCAATGTTTTGAAGGGATTTAGCATCTCATGTGTTCAAAATCAATGAAAGACTTGTTCGATGAGCGAAGAAGGTGGAAATTGAGTTTTCTGATGATCAAGTGTTCTTTGAGAAACAACACAATACGAGGTAGAGGTGGGAGACGAAAGGGAGGAACTCTTAAAAAAGTCTGATGGTAAGAAACATAGGATTACAGTCTGTGAAAATTATGGTAAAAAATCAAGGTGGGGAATATCTTCTGAATTCTACTAAGTGCTACCAATGTGGTAAAATGGTAAATAAGTCTCGTAGTTGCACTAAAAAATATCAGGGTAATGTTACAAAAAAATCAGATTTATATGTAGTAAAAAGTTTTAAGTGAAATGAAATGGGACATTATGAACATATGTTTCCATTGAAGAACTCAACTGAGCGGATGCATCCAGACTAAAAGTACAAAGGGGTGGTGAAATCCTTTGTAACTACTTAAGCAGATGTTAGATCATCAAATGAAGTAGTATCACGTACACTATTTGTTTGTTCAGATTATTCCAATGTGTTTTTTGATTCGGGGTCTACACATTCATTCATTTCTGAGAAGTTTTCCAGTAATTTGAGAACTCCATATCAAGATATGAATCATGATCTTATGGTAAAAACACTGGGGTAAATGTTTAAAGATAATGAAATTATAATAACCATCTTGTCCTTGTGTGTGGGAAGAATCTACCAACAAACATTATTGTTTTGCCTCGAGTTGAGTTTGATGTTATTTTGGGTACATATTGGCTATCTGTTTATCATGCTAAGATTGGCTATAGAGATAAAGAGGTTTCTTTTTAGAAATATTTTCTGTTTGTGTACAAGCATGAACCATATCATTTGATAACATATCAGGAAGTTGAAAAACTAGTAAAATATGGAAATGAATGTTACCTTGAGAATATTGTTGAAAACAAAAGAATTGTTCTTATTAATTATGTTTCAATGGTAAATGATTATCTTGATGTTTTTTCTCATGAGTTTCCTGGTATAATACCTGACTATGAAGTTGAATTTACTATTTACATAGTTCCTGATTCTAGGAAAATTTCAAAAGCCCATTATCGAATGTCTCAGATTGAACTTTTAGAGTTTAAGATTCAATTGTAGAAGTTATTAGATAAAGGATTCATTCAACCAAGAACATCACTGTGGGGTTGTCTTATCTTGTTTCTTCAAATGAAATATGGTTCAATGAGAATTTTCATTGATTATAGATCATTGAATAACATCACTACTAAGAAGAAGTATCATTTTCCTCATAATGATGATTTTATTGATCAACTCCTAGGAGCTCAGTATTTTTCAAACATTGATTTGAGGTTGGGGTACCATCATTTGAAAGTAAAGGAAGCATACATTCCAAATACCGCGTTTCATACTAGATATGGCCATTATGAATTTGTAGTTTTGAATTTTGGTTTATCCAATGCATCTACTGTATTCACGTTTCTTATGAATATAATATTCCTTGAGTTCATGGACATGTTTATGGTTGTGTTCATTGATGATATTTTGGTTTATTGAGGAAGTAATGTATAGAATGAAATTCATTTAAGGGTTGTCTTTCAAAACATAAAAGAAACGAAACTGTATGGGACATTCAGAATGTGTGAGTTTTTGTTACAACAAATTTCTTTTCATGGTGATTTTTTTTTCAAAATATTGCATAACTGTTGATCCGGTTTAAATAAAAGTTTTTGAATAATAGAAAAGACCCACAAATATAACAGAGATTCGTAGTTTTCATGGGTTGAAATGTTATAATCAGATTTTTGTTGAAATTGTTTTATAGATTTTTAGTCCAATGACTAAGATAACTCGAAAAGGTAGAAAGGTCATTTGGACAGAAGAATGTGATGATTTTTTTCAAGAATTGAATAGAAGATTGGTTAATGCTCTAGTTTAGGCACTGCCTTCCAGAAATGGTCAGTTTGTTATCTAATGTGATGCTTCATTGAAAGGACATGGTTGTGTCATTATGAATAATTATTATTTAATTGATTATGCATCGCATTATTTGAAACCTCATGAGTTAAATTACCCTAAACATGAGTTTAAATTAACTTCTTTTTTTTTACTTTAAAAACATAGAGGCATCATTTGTATGGAGTAAAATGATAAATATATAATAACATGAAAAGGTTGAAGTATATATTCACTTATAAATAATTTAACATGAGACAATGGAGATGGTTGGAAATAATAATGGATTATGATTGCACAATCCATTACTATCCGGGAAAAGAAAATATAGTGGCTGATGCTTTGAGTCGAAAAAGTAATGCTTCATTAACCATTCTACGTTAGGAATGAGATCCTTTGATTTTTTATTTGATGAACTTTGGAATAGAAGTTGTTGGTTTATGAAATTACTCTATTTTGTTTCAGTTGTTAGGGAAATCATCTCTATCAGATATAATTTAGAAAGCACAGAAGGAAGACAGTGAGTTGAAAAAAAACATAGAGTTGGGTCAGAAGGGTATGTTGACTTATTTTTACATTGATAATGATTGTTTTTTGAGGTTTGTAAAGAGATTATGTGTGCACTGTGATTCGAAGTTAATGAATTAGTTGTTATGTTATGTCATAGTTCTCTGTTTTCAATTCATTCTGGAAGTACTAAGATGTACATAGATCTTCAAGAGTATTACTGGTGGGATGGAATGGAATAAGATATTGTTGGTTTTACTATGAAGTTTCTGACTTGTCAATATGTTAAAGTAGAGAAGCAGTTACCAAAATGGGTGTTTCATCATTTACTAGTTCCAGAGTGGATAAGGAGAAATATATCCATGGATTTAGTTGTGGGAATACGAAAGACATATCAAGTTAATAATGCAATCTTGTTTATTGTTGATCGATTGACTAAATTTTCTCATTTCCTTCCTATCTAAGATACTTTGTCTCTAGATAAACTTTCATTGTTGTATGTTAAAGAGATAGTCAGGTTTCATAGAGTTCCCTTCTCCATTGTATGTTATCGTGATTCGAGGTTTACTTCTATCTTTTGGAAAGGCCATCAGAAGTTGTCGGGTACTGAATTAAATTTTAGTACAGCTTTTAATCATCAATCCGATGGTCATTCGTAATGAAAAACTTAGAAGTTGGAGTATTTGTTACATGCTTTTTCTATGGATTACAATTGATGTTAGGACCAACATATTTTTTTGTTTGAGTTTTCTTATAATAACAGTTTTCATTCAAGTATATAAATGGCTCTGTTTTTAGGCATTATATGGAATGCATTGTCGAACTTCAGATTTTGGGGATAGAGTAGGTGAATGAAAGTTGATGTGACAATAATTGGAAGTAGAGACTACAAAAAAAGTTTATTTGATTCATATGCACATGAGAACAACTCAGATTAGGCACAAAATTACGCAGATAACTGCAGTAAGGATCTTTCTATTGAGGTAGGTTATCATGTCTTTCTCAAAGTTTCTCCATAGATAAGTCTGGTGCATTTTTGCAAGAAGAGAAAGTTGAGTCTGATGTTCATTAGACCTTATTAAATCCTAGAGAAATTTGGTTTAGTTGCCTACAGAGTGGATTTACCTCCATGTTTATCCTAGGTACACAATGTTTTTCGTGTTTCAATGTTGAGAAAGTATATGCTAGATCCATCTCATGTTTTGATCCCAAAGGTAGTTCAATTGGAAGAGAATTTATCATAAGAGGAACAACCGGTCCAGATTCTTGGCCATAGAGAGAAAGTGTTTCGGAATAAGGTAATTCACCTGGTAAAGGTTTTGTGGAAAAACCATATGGTTGAAGAGTCAACATGGTAGTCTGAAAATGCTATGAGGGATAAGAACCACAAATTATTTGATAAGTGAATAAAATTGTGAGGACACAATTTCTAAAAGGGGCTAAGGATGCAACATCCTAGGTAAATAAAGGAATATTACATTTTAATATTTATTAATATTTGTGAATTAAATATTAATATTACATTAAAGGGGATGCTATATTCGATGGCGTACCTGATTCAAAACAATGAGTTTCTTTGAAATCTTACGTTGCACAAAAACAATATAATATTATTATTTTAAATGGTAGTTAACGCGTAGCCATTATATTGGTAGAATGAATAAATGTACCTAAAATATGATCATATATGTTTGTTAAATGTTTTTTACATTTATCCAATAAATTATAGTGACCTAAAATGTGAAGGAATCTAATTTTATGCCTAAATACTCTACTATTCTTTAAAAGGTCAATTTACCACCTTTTGATGGAGAAACCTCCTTAAATATCATTTTGGTGATTTTTATATGTTATATATGACCAAATAAAATTCTTCATTAGAATCAAGACATCAAAATTTACTTTGGGTAATTTTTTTTCTATTTTTCTGATAAAATTCATTTTTTGATGAACAGCGATTCAAAACTGCATTTTCATCTAATTTTTTATATGGTTACATTATCATTATAAATGGTTTTAAAGTTTAATTATGTTATATTTTTACCATTTAATCTATTTATTTTCATTGAAAATAATTTTACATTTAAATTAGACATAAACAATTGTCAATATTTTGATATTTATTATTTAAAAAAAACACGCTTTTTTGAGAGCGTGAATTAATTTTAAATCAATTTATTCTACTTCTTTGTTTTTAATTTTGAAAAATGGATTAAATACTTGGAATCATGAGGTTAATTTTTTTAAAAAAGGTAACTTTTATTTTTAAAAACTATGAATATTTACTTCAGTAAATATTTTATTTACTATGGATAAAGGGTAAATCTGGTAAATACGGGTAAAAAATAAAATTATAATAATAGTAAATTACCCTAAAATGAATCCTAATAATAATTTTTTATTCATTTCTGAAAATTTTCATCCTCGAGTTCAATTTGGTACAACATGGAGCCATAAGGGAGTGATAATGACACTTTATATTAATTAATTTAATGTAAAGACAAAATTGAAATAATCATATATCTTTCAGAAAATAATTTTTTTTCGTGGGGTTCTATAAGTTATCTCTCCAACTAGAAAAATTCATTTGAAAGATAAATAGTTTTAATAAATCATGGTAATTTTGTTATTTTTTTAGACATCAAATAAATAATATTATTTATGACGCAATAATGAGGCAATGTTTACTTCATTAATGAATGATTTAAATAAATTAGATTATAAATAATAAAATAATATCCAAAACATGTCCAATTATTATTGGATGATTTAATTTATAATATTAGTCATCTTATATTTTTTAATACGTTTTGGACTTCTAGAAAGAGAAAATAATTATATAATAAAATAATATTTTCATAAATTCTTAAAAAGCCCATCCTCCACTTATAAAAGGACACCCATTCTAACCCATTCCCAAACATCGCAAGCAAATTGGCTCATCCAAAATCTACCCAATTAATCTCCTTACATCCCTCTCTTCCATCTAGATTCCTTACCATAGGCATAATGCACTTCAAGTAAACCTATTGGTTCAAACCAAAGGGAGATACCCAATTTAAAGGTAACATCTTTTCTTATGTTCTTTTGTTTTATTTTAATTCTCCAACCCCTTAAACACTTTTTATTACCTTATTTTATAAAAAAACAGTATAATCAACAAACTAGGTTGTTTTTATGAGATGGATTTGAACAACACTTACACAAGACTCCATATAATGGTAAAAGAACATACTGTTTTTGTGGATGGTGAACTAACGCCTCACGAAACGACAATTGTTTACTATCTCCTACCACCTCTTATGGTGGCCATTAAGATGGATATTTATTTATACGTGATATATATTATATTTATATAGTTTATATGATTACTTATTTTATATTTATATAATACCTTTATGGTTTCCATAGTGTGTGAATATGATAGTTTCATTTGAGTAAGTGCGGACTACCACCCCCTCAATGTGATATGACCCGTTTATGCCATACATGGAACATATAAAGGATGGAATTACTGAAATATTATATTATATTATATTTTAATTATAATATACCTATGTATCATTATTTTGTCATTCCATTAAATACAAAATAGAAATGAATGTAGCGTTCTTGCGTACATATGACTTACCATCTCCATAAATGGTGCATTTCATTTCTTCTCTCCAAATTTTATGTACTATTATAAATAAATAAATATACTTGATATATATTAAATATATGATATATAAATCTTGAATATCATTCTGGAGAAAAAGGTCATCTGACCACATGAACAGCTTGTAATTATATGAAGTTTTTTTTAACTCAAGTTCCGAACATCGACAAAATGTTGGATATTAACTCAAATAATTAACTAATTGTTATAGAAAGGTAATAATTGATATAAAAGGAATAATAAGCTTGAGAAATGTTCATAAGAAAGTAGAAATCAACTTTTTTTTATTCAGGAGATTAAAGAATGATAGAGTCAAGTCGGACACCATGTAAGGGAGTTCATCTCAATTTCCATTCATTGTGGAATATTTTGTTTTATACATGACATTCTTTTATAGGGTGTATAAAAAACTTTTAATTTTCATTTCATTAAAATGAAATATTTTTCTATGAGGTGTTTTACTAGAAAATATAATTTTTATTTTCAATGTATACGGTGACAACGACCTTCTCCACCCTCGCAAGTATTATTTGATGTTTGGATTCCTTACTAAGAAATAATGTTTTTAATAGGAAAATAAAGACCACATACACTTTTATGTATTTATGAATTGAAAATGGTTTATAATGGATTTGTTAGGTTAATATATTTAAATTATATATTTTCATTGAAATATGGAAATGTTATCTTTCCTTTATATTTGTTTTTTGTGTTATGAATATGTTATCGTTCTTTTGCATTGTTTATATATGTGGGTTGTTCTGTAATAAACCTTGGGAGGGTGAGCCCACAATATCTCTCTAATGAATTGGGTAATGTGACAGAGCAAAATATGAATGTTTATTCTGAGAGATTTATGGAATATACCGTGATGGGTATTCAAAATGTAACTCCCTACGTAGCTATGATAGCTACAATTTTAGTATGATATGGAGGCCAAAAGATACCTTTATGATTTATGATTTATATCTATTATTAGTAAATATTATGATTTAATGAGGTATAATGAAGAGATTATTTTTTATATGTATTTATGAAAAAATGTTTTCTTTCATTTTTTATAACCCTTACATAGATTTTTATGTGAATCCCATGTTTTGAAATGTTTTTCATAGGACACAAAGATGAATGGGGTCAAGGATAGGATCAAGGAAAAGTCATTAAATCTAAAACATTGAACTAGACATGACTTTTTTTAGAGTTTTTATTTTGTAATAAAAATGGAAACAGAGTAGAAGTGTCTACTTTATAATTTTTCAGATGTAATGTAATAGTCATGTCCTAATTATCTAAAACTCTAAACATAAAAATATTCTCAATGTGAATTATTAATTTAATTCAAGATTATTTAATGTTTAAGGCTGGGACCTTATACACAATTTTTGTTTTTAAAAATTAAATTGTCCTCCAAAATGTGTTTATTTACCTACATTATGGGTGGTGTACTAACATTTAAGTTCAATGCCTTTAAGACAGATAGTAAAAATAATAAATTGTTGAAAAAAGATTTTAATATGGATTTTTTAACACCTTTTATGTTTTGGAAAAAACTTTTATAATTTATTCAAAATGATAAAACAAAACATGTTCGTTTTGATCCAAAAACAACCAAAATTAACATAAAATGGTCATCATAAAATTTTATCTAATAATTCATCCTCAAAGTATATTATAAAATTCATTATAAGATCATTTAGAAACATTAATGTTTATTATTAGCATGAAATATATATTCTTTACAATTATTCATGTTCTACATGAATGTCCATTCATGTGTAAAAATGAACAAATCAAGAAAACTGAGAAAAATAACAGTCCTGAACAATGCATTTAAACTCTATAACTCATCAAAATGACTATAATAGAAGTTAAGAAAACATTAACGAATCAATTAAATTAGTAAAAGGTTTCTTAAGTGTTCATTCATGAATCTAATATTATTACACTAAACATTAATGTGAAGAAAGCATTTAGACACATGTTGATGGGATTTCAAAAAACCTAACTCTCTTTCATTGGTTTCTCCCTCTTTTACCATATTTTAGTTATGGTTATTCCTCAAAAATACATTATTCATCAATATCATAACTTTTATGGGATATAAATGATTTCTACTAGAGTCTGGGACAAACACTATGTTTTCCAAATGAACTCTTCTTTCATAAACCCATTGTTTACTTATCAGTTAGGGTTGATGGTTCCTGTATCTAGTATGACATTCTCTCATTCATTTAGGAACCCAACATTTATGAATGTATGATTAATGATATGAATCCCATTCCATTAAATTGTTTATTTATGTCCAATATTGACATATGTTTTATGTGGAATTCTTGATAATGTTAACATTATGATGTTATAGGAACACCAAGAATTATATTGCACAATTTTTATGGTATGATGTGTTTGGTGAGCCTATAATTATACAACACTCCATTACATTTGGTAATGTTATGAATCACCTTATTAAAAGTGAAATAAGTGTTAACATGATGCTTGATTTTTTCACATGTATATGTGGTAGTTATCCACTAAGACGTAAGGTTTCATTTTTATTCACTGCCACTTCACAATACTCTTATTAATTATTCCTATAATGTGTATGATCCTATTCTTATGTTATGATTACAAAGATTATGATCTTACCATTTTTTATTGGAATGTGTTATTATCCTATTTCTAAGATTTTATCACACCGTTTTTTGATGTATATCCTTAGGTGATTACATGTAATGAGGAGAAGTCAAGGGACAATAAGAATCGAAAGATGATGGAATTAAATAAATGTTAATGTTTTATGTAGTAAAAGTTATTTATGGTCCTAGTTTTTCCAAGATACTAAACCTTTGGATCCTCATGGTGTAATGTTTTTATGTTTTTTGTCATTAAAATTTAGTAAACCTAATGTAAGAAAAACAGGGTCACTATAGTGTGAGGTTCATTAAGTAATCTATTTTCTATGAGTTCTCGACACATGATATTATAATTCTCCCATTTTTCAATAAATGGGAAACATATAGTGTGAATCCCAAGAGGTGTTGGTTTTTTATGTTAAATTAACATAGACCAAATTAACTATTGTATGTTTCAATTACATTCAATTTTTTCATCCCTTGATATTATTTCCAAAAAATACTACATATTAATAGTTTTATTTGGTATTACTCTAACCATGTTATTAGGAATATAATATATTAATTGTTTGGTATATTAGTCAGAGATGATATGGGATTTTTTGACTGAATGTAGATAGAGACTGTTGAGAAACGTTACTATGTCAAATACATTAAGATTATATCCCCCCCCCCCCAAATGAATACTAAGATGTCTTTCAATGTAATAATTTTTTGGATTCAACTATAACTCATTAATACACACATTTTCATAGTGGAGTAAAACATATTAATATGATTTTGAATAAATATAATAGTTGATTGAATTTTTTTCACAATAAGAAAAATCAATTTATGGTTTTTGAATACTTGATTGGAAACCTTATCCACTGGATGGATTAAAGTGATTTGAAATTAATTAAATGTGATGAATTCTAATTTACATGAATTATCTATTTATAGGAATTTGTAAACCACTTCATATATGATATCACACCCCTCAATGTGTGAAGACTACTATTATAGAAATATATATCATATCTATATTAATCAAAACAATCATATTATAACTGGTAAAATTTGTGGCCTATATTATTATGTCTAGTTACAAAATATTTCTATTATATCATGCCTAATATGAGTGATGGTCTAGAAAATATTAATTTAGTGAACTAGGATGATCATCAAAAAATAACCATTCAGTGTTTGGACCAAACTGGAAAACCCATCAATCTTTCTGGGAAAACAAAGGCACCACTAATCACATATCACCGACATCACTCCTGAATTGTATTGTTCATAATCAAAGTGCAACATTACACAATCAAACATCTGTCTGGATGGTATTGTGAACCATGCCCATTTTTACTTTTCCTCCCTACATAATTAATTGGAATAATCCTAAAAGAGTTCAATCTTATAAAGAATACCCTACCCCAAACCACAATCTAATGTTTGACTCTAAAACTTCACCATCATAAAAAATATAAAAAAATCATTTTTTAAATAACTAAAAGACTAGTAATGATTTGTAATGATGGTCTCATTATTATATAATTATTTCATAATTTATTTTCTATGGATGTACTTTTTTGAAAATTAATTATAGAAAATCAAATCTAATTTCATTATAAATATTTCTAAAATAATCGTATTTTCATAATTTATATCTAAATATTAAAATTTATTATTCAATATAAAAAAACCAATAAAAATTCTTTCATTCCTTCTGAGTATATTATTATATCATTATTAAATTACTTATCAAGGATATGTTGGATTGATATCCACCTGAATTAAGGGTCAAGGATCTATTTATATTATAACATAGATCTCTAGTAAATTAGATTATGTATATTATTCATTTTTTTATTCATGTTTGTGATTTATATTTTTAATTCTCTATTCCATCCCTATCCTATAGGTTCCGTCACTGACCTATTTACTCACTAATAAACCAATTATTTTTTATGAATTGGATTAATAACATGCCATTATTCATTATAATATAAAAATGGAATATTTTCTAAGAAGTTCATTTCATCAATTTTCTTATTTGATTAATATATTGATAGTTTATATTGAATGAAGAGATCAATGAATAAGGATCCATATGCATATATATACAAATATTTTATTAGGGGGATTTTTTTCTAGAACACTTGATTATCATGAAGAATGTTCAATTAATATGTTATTTATTAACTTATACATATGAAATGAAACATATGTTGGATGGGTTATCAATAAAAAATAATATTCCATGTCACTTATTGGTCAAAGTGTCATATATCAATGATAATATTGATTAATTTTATATATAAAATATAATATTTATTAGGTATAAAAGTCTTTCAAATTTTATAATTTGATCTAATATTGAATCGTGCACAATGGTTTTCCACCCAATAGGCATATAACAAATGATATTTCTCTTAATAATAATATTATATCTTATAAAAAAATATCCTCCTTTAAATCCTTCTCAAAAATTTCATTCCATTGTTTAAATATATTATATCTCAATGATAAATACTTGTTTATATATGATGATCACATTGGGCTCATTTTTATCCCTTTAATCTGATTTTTTATTCCATGATTCTTATGGGGTATTGTGAGACATTTAACTTTAATAATGTTATAATGATCATCATTTTTATCTATTCATATATTATATTTTTAAGAATAGCTAATAAAGATTATAAAGTTGTTTTAATTTTAATATAAACTAAGAGTATTATTTTTTCTTTCATCAATGGAATTTGGTCACCATTGAATATTTCATCAATAAGTTTTTATTCTGATATAATAAAGTCATTTATTTTTATTTTATTTGAAAATATCATTTTGTTAAATTATCAGACACCATAGGATATTTTATCATTAAGTTTTATTTCAAACAAAAAGAATAAAACAAGTTTGGGTGTAATTATTTGAATACGACTTTATATTCTTATATATCTTCGTCATATTTCTAATTCCATCACAACTATTTTACCTGATTTTATTACCTATTGAATATATATTTCTCACAATTATCATTGAAACTCAATGGATATTCATCAGGTAAAATAGAAAACTCTAGTTATGCAAAACAAACAGTACAATTTTTTAGTTTAATATTAAATTGATTATGTGTAATAAATGGGATAAATTATGCACACTTTACCATTTTTTTGAAAGTTATACGTTTTACATTTTTATTACCAAATTAAAATTATCTTTTATGGGATAAATATATATAGGACGTAGGGTTCCCTCCTTTAAAAACAAGAAAAATCTATTATAAGGTGATAAATGATGGAATATAATTTCCATGAATCAAATATATATATAAATATATATATCACATTGAAAATTTTTCCATGTATAAAATTTTATGGCCCATGGTTTATAAAACCATTATTCAGAAGAATTTGATCTTATATTTCAATTTTCATCACATTCAAATAATTATAATAATATTGAATATTTCGGAATTCTAAATCTTATCCAATATATGTATTTATATGGATGAATTTTTTATTTATTAATATTTATTATTTTATAAAAACAAACCAATGGAATATGTTTACCCTATTAAATTATAAATATTATCAAGGATTATATAAGATTGATTTTAGGTGTATGAATAGTCTATTAATATTTATTATTTATATGAGATGATAATCTGTATTATTCATCAATAATATTTTTTATTATTGTAAGAAACACCTTTGGAGCATAAAATTAATCCTCTCAGTCTAATATGCGACATTAAAAAGTGATTCAAAATTCAAACTCAGTAATTAAGTAATATATATATATATATTTAAGATGATCATGTGATAAATAGTTCTCAAATATAAATTAATTACATTAATTTATAACATATATTACCATGAACCATATGGAATTATTACAATTATAATTCCTTAGGAATCCCCTAATATAATAACTAGGAAACTAATTCCAATGATGAATTAAAAATAATAATTTTAATTCATTTTACAACAATATTATAGATTTGTTGTTGTTTTTTAGATTAAATTTTTGAATAATAAATAAATAGTTTAACACTAATTATTTACTCCTATATATTATGATGTCATTATGGGTCTCAATTATAAAATTATAAAACAAGATAAGATTATTGATTATCATAATGTATGAATTGGTTAAATAGGTATTATGGGATAATTTCATGAATAAGAATTTATTACATTGAAAAATATTCATTATTTTTATTTGAAATTCAAGTGATTAATTTTAGATACCTTAATAGTAACATTTCTTAACAAAAATATAAAAAATACTCATTGTAAAATAATATAAGATAGGAGAAATTATAGACCTAGGTATGTTTGCCAATTATTATAAGAACCCACAACAATATCGTTTCAAGAATGTTCCCATCAGAAAAAATATATGAATGATTGATGAATAATTGAATACATATAAAATAATATTTTCTAAAAAGTACAAAACAATTAACCGAAATTCAAATGAAATAAGAAATAATATCACTTATAATTTGATAAATGTATAATAATTTTCCTAACATGATTACATCATAAAAATTGAAGAGAATATATTTTATAAGAAAAGGAAATATATTAAAATAAAATTAATAATCATAACATAATAAACAAATATTAATCACCTTTAATGGGGTTTTATTAAAAAAATTTAATAAATTATTATGATTTTAGATTCAATATTATAAGGCAAATAATTATAGTAATTCATTGAATGAAAAATTAATCTCAAAGGATATAATTCCTTTGAAAATTTTATTTTCTATATATAAGATTAAATAATATAAAAGCGTTGAAAAAAAGAAAAAAGAATAACAATATATAGAGATCAATATGTTCATTTTTGTAAACAATATGAATATTTCCATGGAAAACATGGCTAATATGGAATAAAATCATTGTGAGAGCAAATAAACATTCATCTTTAAATGATTATTTCATTTATAAATGATCAATAAATCTTTGTTTATGAATAAGTGTCACATTAACGACTTATTTTAAATTTATTTTTCTAGAAATTTCAATTCTTTCCTTGTCTTTGGTGGATTCCCAGTAATTTTGGATGAAAATGGTGGTTATTTCATGATGTCAGACAAAACCATGAGCCCATTTATAGATTTAAAAACAATTTTGTTTTCATTTATAACACATTATTTTTTCATGAAAACACCCATTACACTTCCCACTAGGCCTCCACTGACCAATTAAATCCACCATATCCATTTTAACCCATTGGGAATTCATAATCATGGTTTAGGTGGGTGATTTATTCATGCAATGGGACAAACCCTTATCCCATTTCTAGATTTAAGGATATAATTTATTTCTTTTATTTATCAATAAATTTTTTACATTTTTGTGTCATTACACCTTTCACTCGAGCCCAAAATCCCTTGGCAGACCACTATGTTCCATTTTCCATCTTTGGAGGCCATCTTCATCATCGATTGGGGTCAATTTCTGCAAGGTTTCTCAAAAAATCTATATGTGAAAATGGAATTTATTTCCTTCATAAATAATTCATTTTATACTATTTTTTCACTTTTCTGACCCCACTTGACTCCATGAGCCTTATTAGAACCTAAATTTAAAATTTTCATTCTTGTAGATTCAACTAATAAGGTATTTGGTGCTATTTCTTCCAATATTCACAAGTAAGTGAATTCCTCTCTTGTTTCGTCCATTTCCTTAGGGTTTCTCATACATGTCCACCTCGATTCATTATTTTTTTGTTCTCCCTTGGTTCCCGTTAATTTAAAACGTAGGTATATATTATTACATGATTTTTTATTGGGGTTTTGTTCATTTGGGGTTGGTCTTCATAGGTTTAGGGTTTATAAACCCTCATATCATGATATCGGGTTGAGGTATGTTTTCCACTGCACTTATCCCTTTTTTAAAAGATTTGTCTTTTTCATGGTATTTTCATCCTATAAACATTATTACAATTGTTATATATGCATTAAATAACATTATTTTACGTGTATGGTGGATTTTATGCCTTGTTTTGTGAACAATAGTGTAGTTTTGCTATAATACTGCACCCCAATTGTTTGATTAAATGTTCCGTTATTTTTTTTCACCTGCTTTGTGATTTTTAGAAATTATTTTGGAAATTTAAATAAATTTTTGGAATGGAAAATTTTATTTCATATCCTTTTAGTGCTAAATAGATTTTTCCTCATTAAATGTTTCTTTCCACATTTTCAGAAAAGTGCCATGTTAAATTTTGTGTGCTCAATGTGATATAAATTGATTGGTTTGGCTTATTAAATATATTGGAAGCATGTGAATAATGGTTCATAGGTTTCTAATTAGGGTACCAATCTATTTTTGGGGTTTATAATGAAATGGGTATGGGGTTTATGGGGTTTTGTCTTATGTTCCTGATAAATGGCATATTTTGGAATCTCTATATAAATGGATGGGTTTAAAATGTGTAACCTTAATTTTAAAAGGTTATTTGTAATTTTTTTGTTGCTTCTAATGGTTTAGTTCACCTTTTTGTAAATAATGATTTTTTTCTATTGATAAATATTGTTTTTTTAATAATTTTTAAGGGCACGTTTGGTATTTTTTTTAAAAAAAAATAGGTTTTCCTATATATTCCATGTTGTATCATTGGGATCATTTTATGATTCATGAAATTCATTTATTAAATGGTTTTGGGGATGAAAAATCTATCTTGATATGGTATTGGTTTGTGCTTTTACTTAAATAGTCATTTTAAATGGATTCTACATGGAAGGCCTCATTATTCATCTTGAAATTGTTTTAGGAAAATTTTAATTGGTTTGTTGACTCATTAAGGATATGTGAAACATGGTAGATGGTTTTTTGGTGAATAAATAATTTGGAAATGAAATTTTCATGTCCAAGGTGTATGTGATAACATATAAAACCTGATTGAGAATAAAGAGGGAAACCATATTATCTAGGTGGTCGGACGTGTACAAGTATGGTAGTGATCTAGAGTAATTTCATCCTCATTTCACGTAGCAATATTGACAATGAAGATACTAAATAAACTAATATTAGGATGTTTTGGACCGCAAGGTTATGGGTATTTTTATCTACTAGTAGATTCTGCATGAGTATATATATTTTTTATCGTTACTTTTCACTGAGATAAGAGTTACCTACGTCCCACAGATAGCTACTGCCTAGGGATGTTCTTGTGACATGTGCTCATTAGATATTTTGAACTCACTATAGCACTACGATGTGTTTGTTTCGTAAATTTTGCAGCATGTGTGTTCTATTTAATTTTGTACATTATTAATAGTAGCTTCATGGAGAAAGCAATCATTTTGAAGTTGAATCACTTTGAAATTGAATATAAGTAGTTTGTGGTTATAAAAACGTGCAGGCATTTTATTTTGTAATGTTTGTAGCATAGATCCTTGTTTGGAAAAAATAATTCTATATATTGTATTTCAAACTTGAAATTTATGTTTCTTTTATTTTAATGTAAGTGCATTGACAATATAATATCGAGATAACCTAATTATTTTTAATACTCATGCCTATGGTCATTTTCTATTTTTATCCCTTACGAAGGATTCATCATGAGTTTGATAACTTTGGGATACATATTATTGATGTGTTGGAGAGTGACCTGTATAATTACATAGAGTTAGTTGGTCGTTAAGTTTGGTCGGTTGAGCTTTCTTGTTCATTTTTGTTTTAGTTTCAAGTTCAATTAATGTTTAGTTCATCTTTTATATAAATGTATATTGGGATGTTCATTTCTTTCTACTGCTTATTAATTGCTTATAATAGGTTAAAAATGTTCCCTTTCCACGCTTAATAATTCTCTAGGAACTTTTCTCCATCCTAATAGGATCTAGAATGCCTCTTAGGACATTTCGCAGAGTGGCCAAGGTGTCAAGTTACAAGTTAACCCAGACTCGTTCATGACAAAATGGTATTAGAGCAGCTCGGGTCTTAGAAGACCTTTCTTTTTATATTTCCTTTGTTATTTGTGGTATATCATGGTAGATGGAGTTAGATTTTTGGAACATGAATGGAAGGTTCAGGAAGAGCGTAACGAACTCTTTCTCATTCTAATCTTAATGAGTCCATGTGAGGTCAGGATTTATTAGTTTCTATGGCTCTTAGAGATTGACAGGTGACTGGTATATGACTAGGGGAGTTGGACAAATAGACTATGTGAGCTTGCAGGTCCTGGAAAGACATGTGGGGTTGGGGCATGGTCCTAATAGGGCTATTCATGTTTTAGTTTTGTATGAAATATGGTCTCTAAACATATAGTGAAGTCACCCACTGAAAATAGTTCCCTTCTGTGGGACTCTTAGACAATTCTTGAATTCTAAATTTTGTTTTGAGAATCCTTTTTTGAGAATTGTGGAAATTATTTTTCATAGAATAGTGGGATTTTAAAATGTGGAATGTGGGTTTTCAATTATAAATATAAGAAAGGTTTTGGTAATGTTTTTTTTGTGAAACAAATTTTTGGGAGAAAGTGGAAATAGTTTAACAGGATTGAATTTCCTTAATCTAAACATATGGTTTGTGGAAATAAAATGTTGGGAATACTTGTATTATATTAAATGGATTATAAAAACATGTTTTAAAATGGAAGTTTTGGGATGTTGAAAAGTATTTAAATCTAATTAATTTGTTTTGGGAATTGGTTTGGAATGGTTGGTGTTTTTCTGAAAAAGGGTTTTGGCCTTTGTGGATACCAGATTACGAAAAGATACCAAGATAAATTTTAGGGATGGAAAAGCGTTTTTTGGAATAATATTTTTGATTGTAAGTAGTACTAAATTAAATTGAATGGGTTTAAAAAAATTTATCTTCAAAAGTGTGGTTTGTTCAAATGCTGAAAAAATTGACAAAAGGGAGAGGATTTTGATTGAGACCTATGGGTTTTATTTTTCATGCTTTTTAAAATGGTTTGTTGTTTGGAAGTATGATTTTTTTGACTTGGTGGTTAGTGTTCCTATGGACGGTGAATGATTATTCAAAAGGGTTTAATGTTTTTCATTGTAAAATTTGAATGTTTATTTTCTTCTTTTCATTTTCATGGGTTATCACAAGCATAGTTTTGTATAAATATTTTGACGAGTACCTAGTATGCCATTGTAGTTGGGTGCTTGAGGTGGAATTGGAATGTGCATCCGAGGGAGACGTGATGACACACCATTAGTGAATGCCAAAATCCACAATGTTAGTTTGTTTTTCGATAGTGTTTTAAGCTATAAATTTGCTGTATTTATTTAATCTAGTGATTATGTTTGTTTCATTGTCATGTTTCTAAAGTGTGTTTTTTTGTTTTCAAATTCATGATCTGGAAGTGATACTCTTGGTGTGTCTTGAGATGTGATCTTGTTTGTCACTCGGTTTTGGAACAATGTTTAGTGGGTTTCTACGGATATGTTATATGTTGTGATGTGGCCATGGATAGTTCTCTATTAGAAATATATCATGTTGATCAGCCTAAGGATTCATTTCGAACATTAAATCTGTATCTTAAGATGATGCCACGAATCGTTTTATGAAATAGATAAATATTTGGGATTGATTTAAAGTGTTTCCAAATTATTATAATTCCTTTGGATATATCATTTGTGTTTAGTGATGTTTTTGTTTTTTCAATATTCCACTTCAATTCATATCCTTTTTCAGAGAGAGAGATAATGTTTCTCGGTATTAATGGGAACCTATTTAATTTATTGTTTCTTGTTGAGAAAGTTAGTTTTTTGGTGTGTTGTTATTCTTAGCTTCTGGATGTGGTGCAAGAAATTCTTCAAACATCAGTGCTCTGGCTATAGGCATCAGAGTGAATATTTCCACACGGTTAGGAAATATTTAGATGTGTGTGGAGCTTGACTAACTCCTTCCTTCACTATTGTGGTATGGAAATTTCTACGTTTCATTTTTGGTTTCTCATCACTATGATTTTCCTTTTTCACAAAGATCATGGTGGACATACCCCTCATGCAATATTTATGGTTATGCCTTCTCAAATTTATCTATCCAATCAATATCCCAATGTGGAATGCCAATGTTAATCAGCTGCGGTATGGGTTTAACTTCTTTTTAGGTGTATAGTGTTGTGTAGTTCCTCTATTTCTATTATGGTTTCAATGGTCATATTATTAGGTCCCCTTCCCTACCTGTACTGAGTGGTGGGGGGGGGGTGGGGGTTTGATACATGAAAAAAGTGTTTTCCCAGTTATTGGACCCTCTGTTTGGTAGTGGGTAGCTTAAAGCCTCATGTTGTCACCCTCTTAAAATCGGGTTTTTGGTTTTTGTGGTAGAGTTTTAGTGGGCCTATGCTGGTGAGGCCTGGTTCTAGTCCATGTGAAAATCATGAATGTTCATTTACAATTGGTCCTTATTGGTGGGGAGTCCCACTTAGGCTCTCAATGATCTATACAATATGTGTTTCTTGGATAGTGGTTGTGATATTGTTGTGGGAAGCCCCACCCCCATAAAGTCATTGTCTTTTGTGATTGCACTTTGGTAAGGGTGATTATTGGGTTCATTGGGAGAAGGACCCATAATCTGGTTCTTGGCATGTTGTCGAGGTAGTGGATTTACCTTGCCATTGATTCAAAAGATTTTATAATGATTTATTTCATTGTTTGGGCAATATTATTAAGTTATGTGGATGTTGGATGATAATTCCATAGTTTGAGATGTTGTACTATATTGATAAGGAATCCTTAGGTGTTAATCGTTCTTCTGGAATGTGTTATGGATTTTCATGTATTAATGTATTTATGGTGGAGATAATGTTCACATAAATTTATTATTTTAATGTTATTTTTCAATTACTTTATATTATTTCATTTTTTCAAGGGTTTCCAATGAGTTTTTGAATAAAATGGTGGTTACATCAAGATTTGGGCCAAACCGTGAGACCATTTCCAAATATAAAAATAATTTTTGTCTCTCTTAAAAATCCTTTGTTTTTCTAAAATTTCACCCCTTATACTTTCCTATTGGCCTCCCAAGATCTATCCAAGCCACCATATCCATTTGGACCTCTTAGGACCTCATAATCATGGTGTATTTGGGTGATTTATTCAGGCATTGGGCCAACCCGTCAGCCCATTTCCAGATTTAAGGAATTAATTTTTTTCTTGTATATCTCATTATTTTTTAACAGTTTTTTGAAACTCCACCTCTCACTAAGGAAAAAACCCTAGGGGAACCCCCATGTTCTATTTACCTCTTTTGATCTCATCTCCATTATGAAGCAGAGAAACTTTCCTCATGGTTTCCAAAATGATATAGATTTGGAAAGGGATTTTTTTTCATTCATAAATCATTCATTTGTTACCCTTTTTCCAATATTTTTGTCCCCACTCAACCTTGTAAGACATTATATAACCTAAATTTTAATTTTGGAATCTTGGATATTCAACTATTCGTGTATTTGGGGAGATTTCTTCAGTATTTCTCAAGTAACAGAATTCATCTCTTATTCTTCTATTTCATTTGTGTTTCTACACCTTCCTCGCCCTCCTTCCATTATATCTTGGTTCTATCTTCTCCCCAGGTCATGTAAAACCTAGGGATCTGTTATAAAATGATTTTTATTAGGATTTTGTTTTTTTAGGCTAGTACTCATATGATTATGGTTTATAAACCCAGGGATGGTGATATCAGGTGTGTGTTTCCATTCCGCTAAGGATTTGAGGATGGTTTCCCATTACACATGCAATTTTTATTTAATATTCATCATTTTAATGGTATTTTATCCCTCTAAACATTCAATTTATTGTTTTATATTCCTTAAATTACATTATTTTGTGTGTCATGTGTTGTATATGGCTTGTTTTATAAAAAGTAGTGTTGTTTGGTTATAATAGTGCACACCAATTGTTTGTTTAAATGTTCTATTATTTTTCTTACTTATTTTTTGATGTTTAGAAACTGGTGTATCTATTTTAAAAAAATTGGCTTGAAAATTTGATTTTATAACCTTTTAGTGTTAAATAGAATTGGTTTTATTAAATGTTTCATGCCACATTTTCAAGAAAGTTATTGGTATTCTTTTGTGGGATCAAGGTGATATAAAATGACTAGTTTGGCTTATGAAAAATATTGGAAGCATGTGAGTCAATGTTTTGGGGTTACTTAATTGGGTTCCAAAATGGTTTTTGGTTTTATAATGAAATGAGTATGGGTTTTATGGTGTTTTGGCACGTGTTCCTTATAAATGGCATGTTTGTCGTCTATAAAAAAATATATGTGTTTGGAATGTGTATCCTGATTTTTTATGGGGTTTAGGTATATTTGTTTTTTCTTCCAATGGTTTGTTTACACTACATTATGAATTTTGTAATTTTTTCTTTTGATAAATGTTGTTATTGTGAATAATGATTAAAGGCATGTTTGGAATTTTTCTTGAAAAAAATATGTTTCATGTGTCTTCCATGTTGTATCATTGGGTTCAATTTATGATTCATGAAATTGATTTATTAAATGGTTTTGGGGCTGAAAAATATTCTTTTATATGGTATTTTTGGGAGTTTTTTCTTTGAAAAGGCATTTTTAAAATTATTTTATCTGTAAAGTCTCGATATACATCATGAAATTGTAATATGAAAATATTAAGTGGTTTATTGACCTATAAAAGATATATGAAACATGGATGGGGAATTTTTGGTTTGTGTATTATTTAGAAATTAAATATTCATGTGAAATGTGTATGTGATAACATGTGGAACATGATTGATCATAAAGAGGAAAACCTGAATGTCTAGGTTGGTGGAAGTGTACCAGTATACTAGTGATCTGGAGTGGTTCTTTCCATCTTTCTTGTAGAATGATTGATGATGAAAACACAAACTAAACATTGATAAAGATTTTGGGGATAACCAGGTTATGGTTATTGTCTCCCAATAGCGGTTCATGCAATAGAACAAATATTTTTATGGTTACTTTTCACCGAGATACATGGTACATAAGGCCCAAAGCTTAAAAGTACCTAGGGATGTTCATGTGGCTTGTGGTCATTTGTTATTTTGTACATATCATTGGAATAAATTGTGTTTGGTTGGTAACTTCATAGAAATTTGTGTTCTATTTAAAATTTTACATTCATTAAAGAATGATTCTTGAAAACTGATTTCATTTTGAAGTTGCATACCATTGAAATTAGTAAATAGCATTTCATATTTGTGAAAACTCTCTAGCATTTCATTTTTTTAATGTCTGTAGAATAGAGCCTTATTTGGAAAAAAACATATATATATTGTATTTACAAAATTAAATTGATGTTTCTTTTATTTTAATAAATGGAATTGGGAATAGAATATCGGGCTATCCTAATGAGTTTAAATTCTCACCTCTATAGTATTCTTATTTCTAGACCTTACGTAGGTTTCAGCTTCAGTTCGATCCCATTGGGAGAAATCTAATCTATGTTTTGGTGAGTGTCCAGTGGTGTTAAAAGGTGTTAGTTTGTTTTCAGGTTTGTTCAGTTGCGTTTTATGGTTTATTTTTACTTTCATTTTCATTTATAGTTAATGTTTAGTTCCACTTTTATATAAATTAATATTAGGTTGTTCATTTCTTTCTACATCATAGTTATGGTTTATATTCGGGCAAAAATGTTATCTTTTATCGCTAATTGATTCCCATGGTGCTTGTCTCTCTTTCAGGGTGATCAGGAATGCCTCTCTGGACAAGTCAAAGAGCGGCCTAGGTGATCGGTTCAGGGTCGACTTAGACTAGTTCTTAATAAGAAGCAGTAATAATTATGATGATAAAATAGTAATTTTAACAATAATATGAGCTTGAAGATTATGTTAAAAAGTAAAATATGTTTAACAAAAAAATTAAAAAAATATTTACATGTTTGGGATAAAATTCATCATAATATTATTATTGAGATGGTTTTTTGTGACTTTATACATGAATATTCATTAAATATGTTAACATATGTTGTGAAAAAATATATAAATGAAAATTTAATCATGATAAAATCATTGTATATTTACATGTGGTTGATATTTGGGGAAATTAATTCTTACTCATTAATAATGAATAAAATAGACCATAGGGTGTCTACATAGTATATATACAAAATTCATGTAGAATATTTTGTTGTTAATGTATGTGGATTAAATAACCTCTTTTATGAGACCATCAGTTAAGAAATGAAATGATTTCACAAATCATAATATGGTTAATAATTCATTGAAATAATGAAAGAAAATTTCCACACATTAAAATTAATTAGTATAAAATGATGACTGTGTTCTCATGATATAATACATAGTGGATGTACGATATACTATATATTATTCAATAGTTATTGTACATGGAATAGAAATATTATAACCATGAATCTATAAATGGAATTGATATGATGTGTCATGTGGTAATTTATATTTCCTGAACATCCTCATGAAAGAATGATTAAAATAATTTGATTAGAAAATTCCACAATGCTCAGTTTATTGTAAAATTAAAATAACTTTAATGAATAAAACAAATCACCATTCATCATTAGTAATAACTCTACAACAATTTTTATAAATAGAAATAAAAAAATAATGATAAAATATATAGAATGCAGTGCTCATTAAATAGTGATTATCACGTCACTGTTATAAGGATGTGGTGAATGTTTTATTTTTTAATAAAACAATATCGTTACTTAGTTAAGATGAGAATTTTATATACATGGAAAGTTTATAAAAAATGTGAATACATTTATGTTTTATTATAGTGTTTGGAGGAAAATCATTTTTCTAAAGAATTAAAAATAATGAAAATTATGGTGTTGTAGGGGATAAAAGTATAATTTTGGGTGACTCTTACATGACCAAGATTGAAAGGTTTCTAGAAAATTTATTAAATACTAAATACTATAAAAATTATTTAATTATTAATGAATATTTTTTTTCAATTATAAATTATAGAAACTGAGAATAAGTTATTAAATATAAATCTATATGTTATTGAATAAAAAATTATATATTGAAATTAAAAAAACTGATACTAAGGAAATAGATTTTGAATAATAATATGATGTAAAAGTTGATATAAATGATTTTTTCATTCAATAAAAAAAATATAAAACATCCAATCTATAAAAATGAAATATTATTTTTCACAAAAAATCACCCATGAAATGTTGAAAAATGAAAAATATAATAAGAAATTTTTATATTATCATATAATAAATAAAATATTTTTAGAGGGAATTGAATATGAACTATCATTAAAATTCATGAATTTAAAGTTAAATCCTACTTTTAAATATGGTGTCTTCTAATGTTAATATATGAATATAATGTTATTTGGGTAAATTGGGAATAATACAAAATTTAAAAACTAGCAAACGTTGGGAAACAAATTTGTCGTTATGAATGAAGTAGTTACATAGAAATGGATGTTATTGATATCCATATAATGATTTCACTAATAGATGTACAATTATTATTTTTTTAATTTTATAATTTGAAATAAAAATAATGTTAAAAATATATGAATTGAATTGGAAGAAAATGTTCATGAAGGGGGTTATCAAGCATGAGGTCTACACTGAATTTCCTGATGGATTTTAAAAAATTTATTCTCATAGAATTTTAAGTTTCTGGAAGAGGGCATAAATGTAAAGACTTAAGTTCAACATTTTTGGTATAATTTTTGGATACATACTTGATGAATTTTGAATTATCTAAAATTATAATTTATCGAAGCATATATATGAAAAAAAGGTTAATAAATTAATGACAACCATTTATATTTATTGTATCATTTTCATAAATATATAACATATTCAATAGTGATTTTTATGTTATTTTATGATGTTAATTTAATATTTACAGGAATCAATAATTGATTATCATTATTATGATTCAAGTTAATAAAAATTTAGAGTATAAAATTATATATTGAAGAATGTATCATAAAATATTTGTAAAAATTTTATGGAAATTTTAAAACCCTTTTTTGAACATCTATTTTTACACAAACATTTATAATTATTGATTTTGAAAATTCATGAGATCTAATAATTTACCAATGATTCATTGGATGTATATTTATATTATGGTAAAATTACTACACATAGTTAACTTAAAATTTGGGTTACAATACATATAAGTGATATAATTTTGAAAAGACCCTTTTAAAGAGAATATGAACATATGGTAAGAAAAAAGACTCTTTGTTTTGTATTCATGATTTATGTGAGTTTGAATAGAAAAATTAATTTATTTAGTGATGTTGATATAAATATATATGTAAGGGAAGAAAAATGAAAAATTAATACAGAACGATGCATTACTAATAAATTTTCTAGATGAATAAAATAATTAATGAGATGACTTCTATTAGTATATATGAATATTAATACATTATGGATATGAACTATTATAAAAACATACATAGATGCAGATATTTTTTATATAATTGTGAATAGAAAAATATTTGAAGGATAATATCATATAAAAAAGTTTAATTGATATTATGATGGATATATTACAAAATTCAAACATTAATTATATTGAAATTTATTCTCATTTAATAAAATGGATGTATATATATATCATTTTTCATGGAGGTGGAAATTTTTATCCCTTATAATATGAGGGATATATTCTAAATACCTATAGTAAAATAGATAATTTTTAAGGAAACTATTTAGTTTGAAATATTTATGACTGTATTATCTTTTGATTTTTTATATATCCATTCCCCTAATTTATTTTTTAGTTTAATAAGTGTAATTTATCATTTATATGACTCAAGAGTATCCTACCAAATGTACCCTATGGATATCTTATTATTGGAAGGTAAATAATGTTATACTTGGAGTCTTAGCTAAAATGGAATTAAATGATCTATATGGCAAACATCAATTGTAACATTTAGATGATGGAAGATAAAATAATGGTGTATTTTATTATAATTAACAACTATATTGGATACAATTTGTATTATTTTAAATTTTTGTATTAGAAAAATTTTAATGAAGGATATAAAATTTTAATGGTTCATATTTCCCCTTATTATTATACTTTACATCAGGTAGAACTCATGTAATAATCATTTACATTAACCTGTAATTTTTATCCTTTATATTTTTTGATTGAATTATTTGATGGTGATTGTCAATTAAGAACAATCCCAATAGTGTTGAAAGTTATAACTATTTCATATTTTTTTAGTTTTTAGAGATTAATTATTTATATTATATTTCAATCACTAAAATTATGGATGTATAAAGTTTTTATGAAAAATATAGAAATCAATTAATAATTTTTTTTAGTGAACATGGTATCTTATAGTAAACATTTCAGAGAAAATATAATATAATAACATCAAAATATTATCTCAATAGAACCATTTTGGAATAAACATTATTCACTTCCATCATGAGAATATTTATTATTTGAATCCAAGTACATGAAATGTTTATATATTTCTATGTTAGTGTTTTTTCTACAAGATATGAAATCATAAAATATATTATAATAGATATAATATTTTATACACTATGTAAATGTTTTTTGTTTATATACGACCATAAATTTCAAATAGACATTATTTAGCACAATTAAAACGAATTTTTATGTTAAATTTGTTGGAAATCATACTAATATATATTTGAGGTGTTAGAATCTCATAAAATATTAAGTGTCATAAAATTATCAAGGATAAAAATAATTAAATTTTATTTCAATAAAATTTAAATTTTTTTTTTACAAAAAACATCCAAGCTTATAAATGTGAATTAAATATCTTCAAATAATGTGTGACCATGATAGTATACAATACATTATTTACATTCATGAAAATTGAAGAAAAAACATAATTGTACGGGGAAATTTGATAAAGTGGAATTTATAATTTTTTAGCATTTCATATTTAATAGGAATTATATTAGGATCGATAAAATTGGAAATAAAAATCTTAAATCAAGAAAATCACCATTTTTTTACAATTTAAAAATTATGTTGTCAATTAATTTCAATATTATCATATAATAATAAGGAATTTATGTTCATAACTATTGAATGTAATTTTTCAATTATTAATATATATTTCCATCCTTGTAGAGTGGAATAATAAATGTTAATATTTATTTCGGGAAATATAAAGGTAATTCCAGTTATAATATATGAAAATATGAAAAATCTATGAAATTTAAGATATTCGATCATCATCCAAAATTTTAAGAGAAGAATTAATTTGTTTAATAAAATATAATAATTATTAAATATGAGAAAAATTATTAATGTGATATATTTCATACAGGAACAATCATGAATCTAAATGATAACTGAGTAAATACAATAACATTAAGTAAAATTTAGATTAACTAATCTCTTTTGGATATTTAATTAAAACTAAATATAAATTTAAACATAAGTACATTCATCAATGATATACTTATACGACATGTGAAATTCTCTTATCGATTAAGTGACAAGAATTAACAGTTAATAAAAATATAAATAATTAATGTCATAAAATCTATATATTTAAAAAATGGAGAAGGATAAATGAGGAGGTAGATGATAATAAAAATAAAAATACTGAATTTAGTTATAATCCCAAAAAACATAATTTCTAACTATAAAAATAAATTCTTGTTGGATGGTGTGTGGAAAATCATAATTTAGTATAAACCTGATGTTACAATTATTGGTGAAAATAAAAAAACTAATATATTTGAAAATTCAAATAATCTTGTAAATAAATTCTATAAATATTATAAATGTTTTTAGTTATAATAATAAACTAAATATAAATCATTTTTGTGTCTTTAATAACCTATTTTAGTCCAATTTAAATGTTATAATATAAGAAATTGTACTTCTGTGTGTATCCCCCTTGAGTGTAATCCAAATAGTGGACTTATAATGAATAAATTTATTTCAGGAATGATGGAAAATATTTATTATTTAAAAATAGTTTTTTTTATTTTGTATTGAATAAATCATCAAACATAAATTGGATGACCCGAATCAGATATATGATTAATTTCATAGAATGTTGATATATTTACAATAAACATTATTCTAATTAAATTTAAGAAGGAATATTTTTCATAATCAATAAAAATGGTGACATGGGGCACTGTTGAATGATGTATTCCATTATTATGATTAAACTAGAACCAAATAACATAATTTTTATAAGAGGGCATTAGGATATTAATTAATATTAAATTAATTTCTAAAGTGGATTGGAATTGTATAGATGAAGACAAATTTTTTTGATTAATGTAATCATGAAATATATCGATTAGGTTTAAATTAATTCAACATAGATTAATCTTAAATTGTGAATTAGATGATATTTAGATGATTCTAAGTCATCAAATTAAAATAATTTTAATATCTAGAGTATAATTATATGAAATAAGAAAATACAGAATTTTATGGTATTTTTGAGAATGGAAGGTATTTATAATGAAGAAATTTATCACATTGAATAAACAAAAAAATTCATCATATTTCTTATTTTATCGTTATGGAATTTCATTATTATCCAAATTTCTTTAATATAAATTATTCATAAATGGTATTGAGATGAATAAGTGTATATTGGGAAACTTGTAATTTTATTACTTGGAAATAACGATAGATTTCATGAATATTTTAGATCTACCTTTATAAGTTAAAATTTCCCCCTTATACTTGGTAATAGAATTTGATACATTCTTTATAATAATTTAAATGATTAATGGAAAGTTACGAAAAAATTAAATCAAGGCAATAAAAAAATTCCATTGGTAATGTTCTTTTATGTTGATTGTATTATATTATTTAAATATTATGTATATGTGTTCATTGAAATATCTGTATAAATTTAAAAAATCTAAATGTTAATTATATTAGAAATAATAATCATTTTTCTTATTTTATGTGGGGAATGTCATTTTATTATATATTTATAATAACAGTAAAATTTAGTGTTCCTGAAATGATTCTTCATAGAAAAAAATAAGGTTATATTTGTACGTATAAAAATTTTGAAATAACATAAAAAGGATTATGTTTTAAAGAATTTCTAGAAAATACTGTTTTAAATATTAATAAAAAAATTATAAATTTTTTAACTACATTGATTTTCCATTTTCGTTCCTTTTTTGTATGGTTGAAAATAAATCATATAAAGTATCATGTTATGGAATATAAGATAATACTATTTTAATAGATTGTAATACATTAATATAGTTTTTTATAGTTAATAAATAAATCTTCAGTTTTATGACAATAAATATGAATATCGGGCTTATAATTTTTTTGTAAATAAAAAAAAATTATAAATTTTTTTAGAGTATAATAGTGTAAAAAATTTCATTTATACTCATTATGAATAAATAAATATATATGAATGTGAATTAATAAAACCCAAGGATGATATGGATGGTATAAAATTCAACTACATTATTTATTCAATAATATATTGGGAGTCACAAACAATGTTTTTTAAATATTTACAATAGCACAAGGAACATACATATAAGTAAATATAAAAAACAACCATAAATTTATCAAGGGTATGTTTTTTAATAGTGAAATTAATTTTTTTATAGTAGATACTATGATGTGATCATCTTGAATATTGAAAAATAAAATATCCATGAAATCTTTTCACAATTTTAGAATTGCTTTCTTAGAAATGAATCTCCTAAAATAAAATATTTATGTCGTTATTCTTCCCTCTTCCATCACATTTAATTAATTTTTTTAAAAATGGAATAAATTTCATAAATAATAATATATAATTTTGTTTTATAGGGATATTAAAATCTAGAGAATGAATAGATAATAACACTTATAGAATCCTAATATGACTATATTTTCATTGAAATGGTATGTGTGCTTTTTTATTCATTTTAATATCATGTTATGTGAGTAAATTAATCAAAGAGATTTATTTTATACATCAATGGAATGTTAAATAATAATTTATTTATTAAATTTATTATATTTAATTATTTATGAAAATGATTCTAATAAATAATAATAGGGATATTTATGATACCAATATGATAATTCAATAAAGAATTCAATCATTGTATTAATCTATATCATTTAGATATTGAGTTCTCATAAACATATCTGTATATGTTTTGATAAGGTTTCAATATTATAATATTTTGATAGAAAATTAAAAAATAAATAAATATGAATAGGGATACATTGTATTAAAATCTAAATTGTATTATTCCTGATCATGTTATAATGTTAAGGAATGTTTTCACTGTCAAAATGATAGTTATACTTCTTAAAAGAAATTTTTCAATATCTTCCTCTATATTAAAGATTATTGGAAAACTAATTGGGTGAATTTTTAGAATATATATTAGGTTATGAGAAAATGAAGGGGATATGGAGAAAATTATTTCATCAATGAGGCCATAATTTATGTTATGTTCCTAATTATACACACATGGGGTTGAATCATTAATATATGATCTAATATTCATAAAAATAACATAATTTTTTTTTAAAATATTTAATAAATTCCATATTGAAATTTTAAATGATGTAAAGGTGAATTAGAGTTTTTAATGGTATGGAAGAGGATAAATGTTTATCCAAACAACTGTGAAAAATATACTATCAATGTAGTGAAGTGAGTTCATATCCTCTATAAATTTAATAAAAAATTTCTAATGACCTAATTATATGTATCTATATATGTTACATTCCAAAGTAAATTTAGGAAAATTATTTATATGAATATGAACATTTTCTATTTTATTTTACTGAACCAAATGTTATGAAAACAATTAGGTGGTTAAAATCATGATTCTAGTTGTATCCTTATAGGGAACTAGTATAAGTTTACATATCATAACAAGAATATATAATAAAAATATATTATTTAAATGGTGATAAGTACCAAATAATAATTCCATTTTTATGATGAGATATCCACAAAAAACAAATAATAAAGAGTAATATTTTCTTTCTTTTGTATTTTTGGGTGACATTTTTATTGGTGATAGTTAATTTAGAATAATCTTAGTGGGGTAGAATTTTGTAGTTATTTAATATTTGTATATTTTTTAGGGATTGGTTCTTTATATCATATTTCAATAATTGAAAATATTGATGTTTATAATTCTTATGAAAAATATTTAAATGAAATAATAAAATTTCGATAGTTAAAAGGGTATCATATGTTAAACATTTGAGTGAAACTATGAAATAATATAATAAAACCTTTTCAAAATAAAACCATTTTATAATTAAAAATATACACATCCATCCAAATAATAATTAAATTTTGACTCCATTTCCATAAAGGGTGTCTATTGGTCTGTGTTATTTTTTGTTCCACAAGATATTTAGTCGTAAATAATATCTATTTAGATATAATATTGTATACCCTATATAAATGATAAGTGTATATATTGAACCATAAAACTAAAATAAACATTATTCACAACCATTACAAAAAAAATAATGTTCGGATTCATGTAACACTAATTAATATTAAATAGAGTTGTGAAAAAATCACGCAATGAATAAGTATAAAAAATTAACCAAGATAAAAATTAATAAATTTTTTTCAAAAAAGAACAAAAAATATTGAATTTCATGGAAAAAATTAAATATTATCAATGTGAATTAAATATATTAAAATAATGAGTGACCAAGGTAGTATATAATATATTATTTACATGCATGAAAATTTAAAAAAACAGCTTAATGGTATGGGAAATTTTGATAAAGAATAATTTATTATTTTTAAATATTTCATATTTAAAAGGCTATATATTAGGATAGTTAAAATTTAAAATATATACCTAAAGTCATGAAATCCACCCTTCTATTTCAATTTAAAACCATGGTTGACAATTTTTTCATTCTTATAATATAAATAAAATGAATTAATATTCCTAATTATTGATTATATATTTTCAATTATTATGATATATTAAAATCTATTTAAAAGCTAATAAAAATTTTATAATATCTATCTAGTGAAATATATAATAAATTTCTGTTACATTATCTATAAATATGATAAGTAAATGAACATTAATTATTTTCTACCTCTTTCTAAATAATACAGGAAGAATTAATTTGTAAAAAAATATCAAAATATTAAATATCAGAAAAATTATTCTTGTGATATATTCCCTAAAAGAAAAATATTGAATCTAATTGATCTGGGAGTCAAGACACTAACTCTATGTAAATAATTAGATTAACTAATCTATTTTAGATAGATTAATTAATACAAAAGAAAAATATAAACATAAGTACTTTCATCAAATGAAATTAGTTATATGATATGTGAAATTCTGTTGTCAACTAATTCACAAGAATTAAATAAAACTAAAATGATAAATCATAAATGTTATAAAATCATTATATTCGAATAATTTAGATTAATACATGAGTGGGTATATGATAATCAAAATATAAATAATTTTTTTTATATTCCACAATAAAAACATATAATTTCAAAATAAGAAAATTAAATCATGGTGGATGGTGGGAGGACCATCATAATTTATTATAAAACTCATCAAAATATTAGTGGTAAAAACACAAAACTATTATATGTGAAAATATTGTTTCTCGTATATATACATTCTACAGTTATTCAAAATGTTATGAAGTATAATAATAAAATAAATATAAATCATTTTACAGTATTCAGCCATTCCTATTTTTCAAATTGATATGAAATAACAAAGAACAATTGTAAGGTTGCATGAATGAATGTATCCCCTTGAGTTCTATAAAAAAGGGATTACAATGAAATTAAATATATAAGGAATAACCAGGAATACTTATTATTTAAAAATATTTTGTTATATTTACTATTGAATAAATCAGCAATATAACATGGATGAAATCAATAAGATACATGACAAATGTCGTTGAAAAGTAGATATATTTACAGTAAATATTAATCCGATGAAATGTGGTAATGAATTTTTTTCATTTTTAGTTATAATGGAGAAGAGAGACAATGTTGAATAATTAATTCCATTATCATCATTTTGGTAAAATATGTTAATATTATTTTTATAAGGAAACATGAGGATAAAAAATTATCTAAAAATTATTTTGAAGGTGGATTGGAATTTTATAGAGGAATACATGGTGATTTGATTAATGTGATCAACATAGTCATATTTCATGTTGAAATAAATTCAACATAGAATTATGTAAAATTGTGGAATGGATAAAATTTTGTTGATTCCATGTCAAAAAATCAGAATTATTTTTATGTGTAGAGTGTAATTATATGAAATAAGAAAATACACGATTTTGAGGGATTCTTGAGAATGGATGTTATTCATTTTGAAAAAAGTAACACATGGAATGACTAAAAAATTCAAATTATTCTTGTTGTAACAAAATGTACTTTCACTATATTCCAAGTTTATGTAAAATATACTTTTCATAATTGGTATTGAGTGGAGGAAGTGTATATTGAGAAAAAAATCGTAGTCATACATTTTAATAATGGGAGAGTTAATTACATTTATAGATATCCCTTCATATGTTAAATTATACCCCATATTACTTGGTAATATAATTTTTTACATTCTTTATAATAATTTAAATAAACAATGTGATGTTATGAAAAACATTTGTCAATATATAATTACAATATTTTACATTTCATGATCATATATGTTGATGATATTATATTAATTAAATATGGTGTTGATGTGATCATAGAATTATCTACATAAATTGTAAAAAAACTTCAATCATTAATTATATTTGAAATAATATTCACTTTATGATTTCATGTGGGGGAATTAAATATTCATATATTTTTATAATAATGAAATATATTATGGTGTTCCTGAAATTATTTTTATAATAAAATATGATGATATATTTATAACTATTATAATTTTGTGAGAATATGTAGAGGTATATTTATGAAAAAATTTATACCAAAGATAATTTTAAAGGGTAATCAAAATAATTTTGAATTTTTCAACTTTATTGATTATCACATTTATTTTATTTTTGGTATGTTTACAATGAAATAATATGGATCCTCAAGTTACGGAATCAATGATAATACTATAATATTCGATTGTAATGATCATTATAGTATATAAAGAGATATTTAGTTATATGACTATATATATGCATTTTGAGCTGAAAATTGTTATATATAAAATAAACAATTATTAATGTTTTTATATGAATTTTCATAGAATATAATAGGGTAAAACAATACTTGACATTGATTATGAATAATGAAAAATATGTGAAAATTAATTAATAAACCCTACGAATAATTTAGATGAAAAACAAATTCAATGAATTTATTTGTTCTATAATATATTGTGAGTCACAAACAATTTTTTGTAAATATTGTCCAAGAACTAGAGGACATAATATGATATTGATAAACATAAATACAAATAAACATTTAATCATGTGTACATTTTGTTATAGTGATTTTTATTTTTATATTGTACGTACTATGATTCGAAAATCATGAATATTGAAAAAATAATAATTCCCAAGATATTATACATAATTTGAGAATTATTTTCAAGGAAATAAAACTCTAGAAAATACATTATGTATTTCTTTATTCTATACTCCTTCATCAAATTTAATTAATTTTTATAAAAATTTAGTTAAATTCATATATCATCATTATATTATTTTGTGATATATTTGTATAGAAAAGTGGAGCATGAAAAAAATTATATTACTTAAAGAAAAAAAAATTGGACTATTTTTTGGAAATAAATTACTCATTTGTTATTCCTTTGAATATCATGTGTTTTGAGTAAAATTTACAAGTTGTTTTATATACGTGAAAGTAATGTTAAACAATAATTTATTTCTTAAATTTATTATAGGAGATTAATTATTAAAATGATTCTAATAAGTAAAAATAGTCATATATATGATACCATTTTGATAATTCAATACAGAATTCAACAACAGTATAAGACTATATCATCCATGGATTTATTTCTCTTCAAAATATCTCTTTATGTTTTGATAAGGTGTCGATATTATATTTTTGGGAGTCAAAATTCTTAAAAAACTTATTTGAATAGGGATATTTTATATTTACATATGAATTGTATTATTATGGATAATGTTATCATTATTAAGGATGTATTTAATTTAAAAATGAATATTTTATGTCACGACCCGTCCTCGGGGCCCGTGCCGTGACTACCCCAAGCCCGCCTTCCATAGGCTAGGGGCTGGCGACTAGCACCAAGGCGTAAAATCCCGATAACTGGGAAGGCATTACCTTTAAAAAAGAAAACAAGCACCACAGAGCACAAGCGGAAGCAAAACACTAAGTACAAAGGAAAGTGCTGAAAAGTAAATGGGCTAGAATACAAACCCAAAAGAAAGTACAACTACAACTGAACGAAAGTACAACAGAAAAAGACAAACAACTGGAGGAAGGAAGCAGCTTCTGGGTCGTCCTCCTCGGATCCTACCTGAAGGGTAGGTACAGATAGCGCAGCTCCTGGATCGTCCGCCACAGATCCTACCTGAAGGGTAGGTACAGATAGCCTCCTCAACGCTCTCGTTCGCCAACCTCCTCCGTGTGTCATCTCGTCGTGTAGTCCACCTCCGGTTACTAACTCGTCGTGTAGTCCACCTCCGGGTACTGTCCAGTCCTTGAACACTCGGCCTCCGTCAGCACTGTCTGTCGTCTACAACCAACACAACGAGGTGCAGGCATAGCCCGTACAGGGGTGAGTACAACGATACTCAGTAGGGACCCCGAGACCCCCAAGGTCTCTCTAAAACCAACAAGCATAACCACAAAGAAGATCTCAACAGATAACCTCTACTTAGTTATATGCCCATACATATACTTAAGTTATCAAGTAACCCATCTCAACCATGAGGAAACACAAGGATCCTGAAATCAACGGATAACCACTACCAGGTATATGCCCATACGTATACCTAAGTTGTCAAGTGACCCATCTCAATCATGAGGTATACACAAAGGTCAAAAGTCTAAGCTCAACCAGGATTTTCATTATCGAAACCATAACTGCTGAAGAGCTCCATCTCTGGAGTGTACAGTGGTCCTGTCACGACTCCGAGGTACTGCTCACTAACCTAAGACTGCTGAAGAACTCCACCCATCGAGTACTGCGGGCCAGCTGCTACACCAAGCGCTCCCATGTGCCGCTACAACCAAGTGCACCTCTGTCGTGGGTCTGCCGCTACAACCAAGCACTCCCATGTGCCGCTACAACCAAGCGCACCTCTGTCGTGGGTCTGCCGCTACAACCAAGCGCTCCCATGTGCCGCTACAACCAAATGCATCTCTGTAACACACCGAGTCGTTCGATCAGCAGTCATCGGGTCTCAGCCAGCTACACGGTCTCCGTACTCCGCATGATCGTCACTGGGAGGGTCCGCTCCACGAGCTATAGTTCGATACTCCAAGTGTCTCAAAGTCCCACTAAAAAGTATCTCAAAGGACCGCCTCGTCATAGGGGTCTCAACGCAACAGACGATGCGTCAATCGGACGCCCGGTCTGTGAGTTATTAGCCTTTTCGTCCTAGGGGCCCGGTTGGTTTCGTGTGCGAACCAACCCGGCCGTATCTCAACTGCACCCCAAACTCTCATAGGGTATACTCATAGGGACCCTTTCTCAACGTGATCACCAACGCCGCTGACGGTTCGTCAAACGGACGTCCGGTCTAAAAGATATCAGTTTTTCCGTTCCAGGGGTCCGGTTGGATTTCGGTGCGATCCAACCTGGACACTATCCATCTGCATCCAAATCTCGGGCGGAGGATGCCAAAAGTTCCGTATCGTCAACTAGAACTCAACGCAACAGACGGCGCGTCAATCGGACGCCCGATCTGAGAGTTATTGGCTTTTTCGTTCCAGGGCCCGGTTGGTTTTTAAGGAAAAACCAACCCGAACGTACTCCACCTGCGTCCAAAACTCGGGCGGAGTATGCCAAAAGATCCGTCTCACCAAGAGGAACTCAAAAAATCTGACGGCATGTCATTCGGACGTCCGTACCTCAAGATATGAGCGTTTCCGCTCCGGGGGCCCGGTTGGTTTCGTGTACGAACCAACCTGGCCGAACACAAAGTAATCCGAAACCTTGAGTGCGATATACCGAAACGACCGTCTCGGTCCAAGGATCGCGTTGCCGCTGACGGCGAGTCGTTTGCAGGCCCATAGCCCATGTTATGGGCATTTGACCGAAAGTTGTCCGAAACTGGGGGGACTGGGCCCGGGCCGACCCCCCCCCCCCCCCCACTGGGTCGGCCGAACCGGGTCGACCCGGCCCGGGCGGCGACCCGGCCCGGCTCAGAAAATCCGGCACGGCCGGCGGCGCGGCTTGGGCTACGGGCTGGCGGCGCAGCGGCGCGGCTTGGTCTCGAAAAATCCGGCCCGGGCGGCTTTGCCCCCCCCCCCCCCCGCGCGGCGCCCAGGCCGCGTCGCCGGCCCACGCCGGATTTTCCGAGCCGGGCCGGGTCGCCGCCCGGGCCGGGGCAACCCAGTTCGGCCGACCCGGGGGGGGGGGGTCGGGCCGGGTCGGCCCGGGCCCAGACCCCCCAGTTTCGGACCACTTTCGGTCAAATGCCCGTACCTTGGGCTACGAGCCTCCAAACGACTCACCGTTAGCGGAAACACGATCCTTGGATCGAGACGGTCGTTTCGGTATATCGCACTCAAGATTTCGGATTACTTTGAGTTCGGCCAGGTTGGTTCGTACACGAAACCAACCGGGCCCTCGGAGCGGAAACGCTCATATCTTGAGCTACGGACGTAAGAATGACTTCCCTTCAGCTTTGTTGAGTTCCTCTTGGTGAGACGGATCTTTTGGAATACTCCGCCCGAGGTTTGGACGCAGGTGGAGTACGATTTGGTTGGTTTTGCCTTAAAAACCAACCGGGCCCCTGTAACGAAAAAGCCAATAACTCTCAGACCGGGCGTCCGATTGACGCGTCGTCTGTTGCATTGAGTTCCGGTTGACGATACGGAACTTTTGGCATCCTCAGCCCGATATTTGGATGCAGATGGATAGTGGCCGGGTTGGATCGCACCGAAATCCAACCGGGCCCCTAGAACGGAAAAGCTGATATCTTTTAGACCGGACGTTCGTTTGACGAACCGTCAGTGGCGTTGGTGATCACGTTGAGAAACGATCCCTACGAGTATACCCTATGAGAGTTTGGGGTGCAGTTGAGATACGGCCTGGTTGGTTTCGCACACGAAACCAACCGGGCCCCTGGGTCGAAAAGGCTAATAACTCACAGACCGGGCGTCCGGTTGACGCGCCGTCTGTTGCATTGAGACCCCTATGACGAGGCGGTCCATTGAGATACTTCTTCGTGGGACTTTGAGATACTTGAAGTATCGACCTGTAGCTCGTGGAGCGGACCCTCCCAGTGACGAGCGTGCGGAGTACGGAGACCGTGTAGCTGGCTGAGACTCGACGACTGCTGATCGAACGACTCAGTGTGTTACAGAGGTGCGCTTTGTTGTAGCGGCACATGGGAGCGCTTGGATGTAGCGGCAGACCCACGACAGGGGTGCTCTTGGTTGTAGCGGCACATGGGAGCGCTTGGTTGTAGCGGCAGACCCACGACAGAGGTCCTCTTGGTTGTAGCGGCACATGGGAGCGCTTGGTTGTAGCAGCTGGCCCGCAGTACTCGATGGGTGGAGTTCTTCAGCAGTCTTAGGTTAGTGAGCAGTACCTCGGAGTCGTGACAGGACCACTATACACTCCAGAGACGGAGCTCTTCAGCAGTTACGTTTTCGATAATGAAAATCCTGGTTGAGAAGAGACTTTTGACCTTTGTGTATACCTCATGATTGAGATGGGTCACTTGATAACTTAGGTATATGTATGGTCATATACCTGGGTAGTGGTTATCCGTTGATTTCATGATCCTTGTGTTTCCTCATGGTTGAGATGGGTTACTTGATAACTTAGGTATATGTATGGGCATATACCTAAGTAGAGGTTATCTGTTGAGATCTTCTTTGTGGTTATCCTTGTTGGTTTTAGAGAGACCTTGAGGGTCTCGGGGTCCCTACTTAGTATCGTTATACTCACCCCTGCACGGGCTATGCCCGCACCTCGTTGTGTTGGTTGCAGAGGACAGGCAGTGCTGACGGAGGCCGAGTGTTCAAGGACTAGACTATACCCGGAGGTGGACTACACGACGAGTCAGTACCCGGAGGTGGACTACACGACGAGACGACACACAGAGGTGGTTGGCGGACGAGAGCGTTGAGGAGGCTATCTGTACCTACCCTTCAGGTAGGATCTGTGGCGGACGATCCAGGAGCTCCGCTATTTGTACCTACCCTTCAGGTAGGATCCGAGGAGGATGACCCAGGAGCTGCTTCCTTCCTCCCGTTGTTTGTCTTTTTCTGTTGTACTTTCGTTCTATTGTAGTTGTACTTTCTTTTGGGTTTGTATTCTGGACCATTTACTTTTCAGCACTTTCCTTTGTACTTAGTGTTTAACTTCCGATTGTACTCTGTGGTGCTTGTTTTCTTTTATAAAGGTAATGCCTTCCCAGTTATCGGGATTTTACGCCTTGGTGCTAGTCGCCAGCCCCTGGCCTATGGAAGGCGGGCTTGGGGTAGTCACGCCATGGGCCCCGAGGACGGGTCGTGACAAATTGGTATCCGAGGAGTCGGTTCTACCGTATAACTTATGACTCTGACTTTTTCTTTCTGTGAAGCAATAGTGTTAAGAGTACCGAGTGTGGATTTCAGTTCAGGGAGTCCAGTGTTGGTGCGGGCGGCCAACGTATCCATACACCAGGACGCTGACAACTGATCTCTGACTTTGTGCACAAAAACACTGATTGCGTGTGTGTTTTCAAAGGTTTTCCCTTAAAACAGCTCAAACCAGGTCAGCTCACCAGGTATAAACGTTTGACCGTGTCACGATGTTTCTTTCAGGATGCCTTTTCTCGGACGAACAGATAGAGCCCAGAGGGATGTGCGTGCTGACAGCCTGTCGAGTGATGAGGCTTCGGTACAGGGCCCTCTTGCAGTTGAGGCACCAGCGGAGGCAGCAGCGGTTCTACTACCCGTTGGGCCACCGATGCCACCAGCCCCAGCAGTAGGCGATGCACGACGCTTGAGCGCGCTGCACGAGTTCCAGCGCCAGAGGCCACCCAGGTTCCGGGAAGAGACGGACCCGCAGGCGGTTGAGGTTTGGCTGGAGGTTGTGGTGAGAGTCTTCAGGCTAGTGGGGACGCCGGCAGACGTCATGGTGATCTTTGCTTCCAGCCTCCTTCAGGCAGCAACATGCAGGTGGTGGAGGCACTTGTTTCAGTTTTGCGTTGGGATGACCTTCACATGGGAAGACTTCGAGACCTTCTTCAGGGTGGAGTTTGTGCCAGTAGCTCTACACCCCGAGCGTGTACAAGAGCTTATGCCTTTGCTGTGTGTTTTTCGATCAGTAACCGAGTCATCTGTGGGTAGTAGACAGATGATGCAGAGGTCCAGGAGGACCAGACCAGCAGTTGGACGATCTCGGGTTTTAGGACCGGTGTTGCGGGGCACCCGGGGTGGAAACAGAGCTAGGCGTGCCAGAAGCAGGTTGTGTTACTCATGCGGCATAAAGGGTCACCTGGCACGTGACTATCTGGCTCCTCATACAGTTGATCTACAGGCTTTGGAGGAGCCACCAAGGCAGTAGAGCTCCGAGAGCAGGTGCACAGGAGCGGAACTAGTGGATACGTCCCTTATACTTCTAGTTCCATGATGTTGTTCTATTCGTGTCTTTGTACTATGAGCTGCAATAATAAAAAGACACTTATATTTGTTTGCTTTCCTGTCCTTTTGTTTGGATGATGCTGAGTGGTCCCGGTTAAAACTGTTGACATGACCCTCACATTCGAGATTTCTACTGGAGGAGACCCAGTGACCTCACACTGATGCCGATAATGTGACTCGACCCTTGGAGGCGAGAGTGACATTTGGATCTCTTAGTAGTTATGTCGAGGCCTTACGACGTCATCCATGGCATGAATGCGTCATTCATGTCAGGATTGACTGTATTAGGCAATGGGCGTGGTTCATCCAGGATTTGAGACTGAGTTTCTCTTTTCGGCAAAAGAGAAATTTTAGCAGCTCTTTCAGATCATAGGCAAAGTAGGTGAAGTTCATCCAGGAGCGGATGAAGACTGCACAGTGCAGTAAGAAACAGGAAACCGGTTCCAGTCTTAGAGACTCGGGCATGTTAAATGTTTCAAGAAGAGGAAGCTTTAAATAGAGATGAGTCTGTGAAGAGGCAAACGTGGAGGCAGAGCTAGGAGAGCAGCATGAGGTGGTGTACATATTAACATGCTACAACCACCCGCCTTAGTTATCCCCGCCAAGCCCAGGGAGCTGGAAGGTGGTGGAAGAATGTGGCTGCATGCGGTCAAGGAGTGTGACCCAATGGCTCTAGAAATGATTAAATGGACAGTCAGTGTCCACTGCTTGTTTCTGTAGTAATGGACGTCGATATGAATCATTCCTTTCTTTCACAAATCTTGTTCCAGACCTAGAGTTTCTGTTAAGCCATTGACTTGACCCTCATGTCTGGAGATGCCTTGGGAGGAGCCTCGATAATCACACTTACGCCGACAGTGTGGTTAGACCCTCGAGGTGAGAGTTCCGGTTGGAATCTCTTGGTGGCAGCGTCGAGGCCTTACAACGTTAGTTTGAGTATGGAATGGGCAATAACTGTTCATACTCAAATTGACGGTTTTAGGCAAACGTCAGGATGGGTTTTCCTTGGTCGGTGAAAAGGAAACCCTAGGCAGCACAGGATAAACTCTTTCGCAGGAGGGTGCAACCGATCACTCTTGATTCGGTCAACCTTACCCTCGTAGCGGAAGTCGTTTTGAGTTTCAGTTCTAACAGAAAATGGAGACCTCTGGAGTTTGAGTATGACGATCACGTCCTTATACGGGTCTCACCTCGATGAGGTTTATGGAGAAGTGGCCAAGGCGGAAAGTTATCTCCGAGGTTCAGAAGACCTTCTTAGGTCCTCAGTTGGGTAGGCGGGGTGGTTTACCGCTTGACCATTCACCGCAGTTGCACCAGGTGCACGATGACTTCCACGTATCTCAACTGAAGAGATACGTGCTTGAACCTTCTCATATCATCGACCATGAGGAGATGGACGATGGCGATCGGGTTTCTTTCACAGAGGTTCCAGTGGGGATCGAGGATCGATAGGAGAAGATCCTACGAGGACGATTGATTCCTCGGGTGCACTTTCTTTGGCAGTACGGAACCTCCATGTAAGCACATGGGAGCGGAAGGCTCAGTTGCGTGCTCTGTACCGCTTTTGTGACCCTAGTTTATGTTGAAGCTTTACGGGGACGTAAAGCCCTGAGGTGGGAGTAATGTAAACAACCGGAAATTTCAAGGAAAATTTTTCTTAATTTTCTTTGGAATTTTACAGGAACGCAGTTTCTGACGGCGCCTGATTCCGAGGCCCGGTGTGCCCGGAATTAATTTCCGAAGTTTGGCTCGGGTACGTTCAGTGAACGAGCGAGCGGGAATTTCTATCTTTTGAACCGGTGCTCGGAATTGAAATCTGAATCCACCGATGAACTCGCAACGCCGGTAATCACTTAAGGGAACCTTTACCATAGTTGGGTTTTGTGTGGGTTGAGAGTTAGTTTTGGGGAAATAAAAAGGAAGTTAAATAAAATGTGGAAACACATTTTATTTTTATCCATGTTGGTTATATCCTCCCAAAGGGAGTTAGAGGTGGGACCCACATCCACTTAACCTCCCTTGAGAGGAGTATGTGTGGTGGGGCCCACACGAGCCCTAACTCCTCAACTCCCCTCTAAACACCCCACAACTCCCACTTTAATGTTGACAACTTGTTTACTTAATGAGGTGAGTTAAGTGTGGTTTAATTGAATTTCAAACTTTTGAAATTCTTGCCAACACTTTGCTTTTAATTAATTAAACCAACTTAATTAATTATTTTGGGTGTTTGATTTCTTTTGAAAACTTTTTGCCAACATTAAAATGAGAGATTCTATTCTTCTCTTTGGGGTTGGCATAACTTTGTGGGGAGAACTAAGGAGATGAGAAGAACTTTTGGAAGAGCTTCAACCTCTCGAAGAAGAACATTCCCCATCTCCAAAGAACGTGAAGCAACATCTTCTTCATCGTTCTTCAACCGAGGTAAGGAAAGGGAAGCGACGCTCGCGACATCTCCAACGACCTTCATCCGCGTCAAAGGAGAAACGTCGCCTGCGAAGGACGTCGACAACGACGACGTCACCTCCGAACGCTCGTCCACCAACGATGAGTATCCTTCTTCCTTTCCGATGCATGAGCGTGAGAATTGGGAGTGTGTGACGATCACGACAATTACGAGGTAGGGGATTTTTTGTTATTTATTTAATTATCCCGTTCTTGTTTATAGCATGTCGAACTTGTGGATAATCGAATAAATGCTATCTTTTAACGAGTGGGGGCCGGACCGCACAAACACGGCCAAACCCCCCTCCCTTGTTCATTATTGTTTCTTGCGGATGGAGCGAGATGGTGTGGTGTCGTCGCACCATGCGGGTATCCTACGACAAGTATTGCACGGCGCCGTCGCGCCGCGCCGTGGAAAGAAATCCAAGAACGCGACACCGTCGCGTCGCGTCGAAGGATGTCGAAGGTGCCGCGGCCGGAGCGGGGCTGTGGCGGAGGGGAGCGGTGTCGTCGCATCGCGCTGGACGGCATAGGTCGCGGCCGGTTCCGGGCCGCGGCGGAGCAAGATGACCGGCAGCCGGCACCGGGCCGCCGGTGTCGGCGAAGGAAGGACCGGCTGTCACCGATCCTTGCTGGCGGAACCGGCCGGCCAGTGCGGGCCGGCCGGGATATGGAGACCGGGGGAATTAATTCCCCCGGCTGGGTCTTCAAGCGGCCCCAATAAAGGGGTCACAGTTTCAGAAAGGCGGGGGGGGGGGGGGGGTTTGCCCCCCCCCCCCCCCGCGCGCTGCGCACATGCGGCGCCCAGGCCGCGCCGCCGTTCCGGCCCGCGCCGCCGGCCGGGCCGGGTCGTCCGGCCGGGTCGCCCCCCGGGCCGGTTCGACCCGGTTCGGCCGACCCAGGGGGGGGGGGGGGGTCTGCCCGGGCCCAGACCCCCGAGTTTCGGACCACTTTCGGTCAAATGCCCGTAACATGGGCTACGGGCCTCCAAATGACTCGCCGTTAGCGGCAACGCGATCCTTGGATCGAGACGGTCGTTTCGGTATATTGCACTCAAGGTTTCGGATTACTTTGAGTTCGGCCACGTTGGTTCGTACACGAAACCAACCGGGCCCTCAGAGCGGAAATTCTCTTATCTTGAGCTACGGACGTCTGAATGACGTTCCGTCAGCTTTGTTGAGTTCCTCTTGGTGAGACGAATCTTTTGGAATACTCCGCCCAAGGTTTGGACGCAGGTGGAGTATGGTCGGGTTGGTTTTGCCTTAAAAACCAACCGGGCCCCTGGAACGAAAAAGCCAATAACTCTCAGACCGGGCATCCGATTGACGCGTCGTCTGTTGCGTTGACTTCCGGTTGACGATACGAAACTTTTGGCATCCTCCGCCCGAGATTTGGATGCAGATGGATAGTGGACGGGTTGGATCGCACCGAAATCCAACCGGGCCCCTGGAACGGAAAAGCTGATATCTTTTAGACCGGATGTCCGTTTGACGAACCGTCAGCGGCGTTGGTGATCACGTTGAGAAACGGTCCCTATGAGTATACCCTACGAGAGTTTGGGGTGCAGTTGAGATACGGTCGGGTTGGTTCGCACATGAAACCAACCGGGCCCCTGGGACGAAAAGGCTAATAACTCACAGACCGGGTGTCCGATTGACGCGTCGTCTGTTGCGTTGAGACCCCTATGACCAGGCGGGCATTTGAGATACTTCTTCGTGGGACTTTGAGATACCTGGAGTATCGAACTGTAGCTCGTAGAGCGGACCCTCCCAGTGACGAATGTGCGGAGTATGGAGACCGTGTAGCTGGCTGAGACCCGACGACTGCTGATCGAACGACTCGGTGTGTTACAAAGGTGCACTTGGTTGTAGCGGCACATGGGAGCGCTTGGTTGTAGAGGCAGACCCACGACAGAGGTGCGCTTGGTTGTAGCGGCACATGAGAGGGCTTGGTTGTAGCGTCGGACCCACGACAGAGGTCCGCTTGGTTGTAGCGGCATATGAGAGCGCTTGGTTGTAGCAGCTGGCCCGCAGTACTCGATGGGTGGAGTTCTTCAGCAGTCTTAGGTTAGTGAGTAGTACCTCGGAGTCATGACAGGACCACTGTACACTCCAGAGACGGAGCTCTTCAGCAGTTACAGTTTCGATAATGAAAATCCTGGTTGAGCTGAGACTTTTGACTTTTGTGTATACCTCATGATTGAGATAGGTCACTTGATAACTTAGGTATATGTATGGGCATATACCTGGGTAGTGGTTATCCGTTGATTTCATGATCCTTGTGTTTTATCATGGTTGAGATGGGTTACTTGATAACTTAGGTATATGTATGGGCATATACCTAAGCAGAGGTTATCTATTGAGATCTTCTTTGTGGTTATCCTTGTTGGTTTTAGAGAGACCTTTAGGGTCTCGGGGTCCCTACTGAGTATCGTTATACTCACCTCTGCATGGGCTATGCCCGCACCTCGTTGTGTTGGTTACAGACGACAGACTGTGCTGACGGAGGCCGAGTGTTCAAGGACTGGATGGTACCTGGAGGTGGACTACACGACGAGTTAGTACCCGGAGGTGGACTACATGACGAGACGACACACGGAGGAGGTTGGCGGACGAGAGCATTGAGGAGGATATCTATACCTACCCTTCAGGTAGGATCTGTGGCGGACGATCCAGGAGCTGCGCTATATGTACCTACCCTTCAGGTAGGATTCGAGGAGGAAGACCTAGGAGCTGCTTCCTTCATCCAGTTGTTTGTCTTTTTCTGTTGTACTTTCTTTCAGTTGTAGTTGTACTTTCTTTTGGGTTTGTATTCTGGCCCATTTACTTTTCAGCACTTTCCTTTGTACTTAGTGTTTTGCTTCCACTTGTACTCTGTGGTGATTTTTTTCTTTTATAAAGGTAATGCCTTCCAAGTTATCGGGATTTTACGCCTTGGTGCTAGTCGCCAGCCCCTGGTCTATGGAAGGCGGGCTTGGGGTAGTCACGACATTGGCCCCGAGGACGGGTCGTGACATTTTACTTCTTAAATTAAAAATAACATTATTCTTCTCTATTTATCAGATCGTAGGAAAACTAAGGGAGTGCGTTTTCAGAAGATATATTCTGCCATGAGAAAAGGAAGAGGATATGAAAAATATTATTTTGAAAATTTGGAAATAATCTATGTTATATACATCATCATATATTTGTGGGGTAAAATCTCCAATATTTATATAATAGTCAAAAAATTTACATAATTTCTGTTTAAAAGGTGTCATCAATTCAATATTGATGTTATAAATGATGTGGAGGTCAACTAGAGTTTTAAATGTTATTTAACCTGAGAAATGGTGATCCAAAATGTAGTTAAAAATGAACTATCACTATTGTGATTTGATTTCCTACCCACTATAAATATTAAAAAAATTTACAAATAAATAAAAAAATATCTTTATATAGTGTATATTCCAACAATAAAAGTTAATAAAATCAATTTCATGAACAATAAAATTTTTATTTATATATTATAGAACCTAATGTTATAGAAAAAAATTATATGGTTATAATCATTATTATAGTTCTATCCTTCTATAGACCTGGTATAATTTTACATATGACAAATAAAGATATTATAAAATTATATAAATTTATCGGGGGAAAATTAAATTTATCTCCACATCATTTTTAATTACCAAAAAATAAATACATTTTCATCATGAGATATCCAATAAAACAATAAACTATTTTATTTATGGTCAACCATGACCTAAAAATGACACTGATAAAAATAATTAGGATAAATAATTTATTATTTTACAAAAATTCGGGAATTATTGAAAAATGATATGTCTAATTACACACATACTAGTGTGGGGAAGATAATTTTTTGGATAAATCAGATACATAAAACATTTATTGGGAAGCCAATAAAATTTACATATGATATTGTGTTAAGGTTTCCTAATAATGGCGTGGTCTACATAATGTTCATTAATATATAATAATAGTATGGTATAAATTAATAGAGGACTAAAAACAAAACAATTTATACCAGGGAATCTAATACATCAAGAAAATATATGATTAATAACATATAGATAAGAATAGTGGTTTTAGTATTGAATATCTAGTTATATTATATGCTCAGAGTGGAATGTTTTTTCCATATTGTAATGTAATGTATTCGCTGTTAATGAAAAAATGTGTATATGTATACTATAAAACCATTCCATTTATCTAGGTGCCTTTAACATATTTTTTTCAATTTATATTTAAAAATTATTTTTTCACCTGGCTTAAAAAGGGGGATATAATGATTCTAGGGGAATTAAAACATACATTTTTGTTTCAATGTTGAGAAATATCTAGGACCACATTAGAGGTCATAGTGGTGTTCTACTACTACATTACCTATGTGAAATAGTCAGCATAAAATATACATGAATGGGTGTGACCTTGATAGGGGTATATGGAAGTGTGTATAAGGTTTCCATGTTCCCCATGACGTAGAAGACTCAAAATAATCATTGTGGATCCCATGTATGTTCTGAAATAGGCTTGGAATAAGATCTAGGGAATGAGTTTTTCTTGGGTGTTCTCTATTAAATGGACGTCAAGGGGGAGCAATTTTTATGGTTGAGGGAATATCCAAGAAAAAATAATTGAGACTCCTACATCAAGGTGAATATAATGGTTTTTTACATGTATTTTGAATTTAAAAATTCATAAATGTATAATCTAACCATTTATTCACTTAATGAAAGAATTTAAATTGTCTCTGAACTCATCAACATTATTTTAAGCTATAATTTCTCATTCCATTCACACAATTTAAAAGTTTTATATTTCCTTTTATTATATTGTTCCTCTTGTTTTAGGATGAGGATATATAGTTCCTTATCATAGATTTTACATTTCATCATGGCTTTTGAGAGACATACCTATTTTATTCAAATTTTTTTGATTGATCGTTAGACTTTTGTATGACCCAATCCTTTAGATTTGGGATTTTTGGGTTTCTAGTGATCAAAAATCTAGACAAAAACATTTTCATTATGATTTGATTCATGTAGTCTAAAAAACTCCAAACAGTTTTCCTTGGATTAATAGTTTTTGAAACATATGCATTCATCCTCTTCTAATTAGGATTATCTAGTTTTGATGGAATCTTGTTAGCAGTGACATGGTTAATTTCTTAAAGGATTGTCTTAACTTGTAAGATTATATAATATTGATTATTTTTCTTATAACAATATCATCTTGGTAAAAAAATTGGAATGAATTATCATAGTGATTAAAATTTACATGAACTAGCACATTAACTAATAATAAAAAGATGGGTTATTGATCCTTCATCACGTGAATTGGTGTATGGAAATGCTGACATGTGAGACAGTTATCCTTCACTAATGATTTTTTTTTAATTTTTATGATTTTTATGATAATTTCTAACACAACATTTAATTGGAAAATTATCATGAATTCGGTTAGCAATATATACTCATTTGAAAATATTGAAATTTTTTAATATAAATTAATACATATCATAACGGAACAAATATCATGATAATTAGTAGTTGGATTTAGTTGAAAAATGTTGAATATATTGAAATTTTTTCATTTTTGGTGTTTCGTATATATTCAGCTTACTCCAGCTTTTTTCATGGTAACTTGAGACTTTAGGGGATGATTAATGGTTACATCATATATGTGGGTGAGATTCATCATTACATGAGTCCTAAGGGTGAGATAAAAGGTAACATTATATTTTTATCAGGTGTATCACCATTGGTATTTTTAATTTTCCTTGGTATAACTTAAAAATCACAAGAATTGGAATATAAACATAGTAAATTAACACATAAAATGAGTAATTTTACCTGGGTAGGTATAATGAGACTCGAGAACACTTATAATGCAATTTAGTGGGAATTTTCATTAGATCCATTGATATATGGTATGGGTGATTCGTACTTGAAATGAGAATCCCCTATTAGGAATTGATATCTAGAATTAGGACAATGTAGGTTTGCCCGAATCTGCATGTAAACATAGAGCATAATGATCAGTGAACTAATTTTTAGTTTCTATATAGTATATTATATTCAATTATTATAATATTGAAAAATTCACAATGAAAAATATTTTTTTCTAGATATCATTTTTCATATCCTACAAAATTTTACTCACACCCGATTTGATCTATCATTATGTAAATGGGCAGTCTTCATTGATGAAGGTTTGAACAAGGGAAATGTTTCACCATGATTGATTTTTTGATGTGATTTTGGGGTCATATCATGGATATGGGACTTATAATGGGGATTGTATTGGTATTAGGATACTTATATGAAGTTAATTTTTATGTTATTTATATGTATGAATTCCAATACAACATTTAATATGGCATTTCAAAATTGTTTATATTTTAATTTCTAGAAATTTTACTATTTATTTGATCCATTTATACATTTGATTGATTTTCTATTTTCCTATATGATTTATACACTATAAAATATCTAATATCCTCCATAGAAAATCTATACAAACCACACTACTTGTCAATAGCCATTGTGTTATGGGGATTCGCCGTTGAGGTTTTATGGAAGTTATTCTTAATAAGATAAAGGTGTGATGAGTTGAGGATATTAAAGAGTTATATCAAAAGAAGTATTTTTTTTTAATTTAAAATTTAGATAAAGTTTAACAATAGAATATGACATGTTGGAGCATTGTAATGTTCAAATTTATATGATTATTTAACCCATGTGTGGGGGAACCCCATGTTCAAAGATACGTGCTTGTTATTTTTGTAGTTTTTTTAATAATGTATTCTTGTTATTTCAACTTGGATGATGCACATGCTATGTGATATTGCTATTTTATGATATTTCACTAATGGTATGATACATAATTAGGCGTGTAAACATGTACCAAATTTGGAATATAAGAATTATGTTAACATGTATAACTATTTCTATGAGAAAATATTCAACATATGAAATATCTATTTGAAAAAATAGTACACTAAATTATTTTCATTTATGATAAAATGTTTTTAATATAATTTATTAAAATATAAATAATTAACATATTAATCTATGATTTTATGATATGTTGTATATGTTGTTATTTGTCTCTTATTTTCCCTAAGGGTTTATCACTTTTGTACCCTGTTACATGAATAGAGTATTGAACTATATAGTGGGAGGCATCTCTGCCATATTAATGGAATAAACGTGACCCTCTTATACCTCTAATAAATTTTATCAATAAAGAGAATAGGGATATATTTTTCTTTTCCATGTCACTTATGGAGAAAAATACAAAATGTACTTTTACTTTTATATCTGAGTTGAAAAACGAGTTTTAGTTGTATATCGTGCCCATGTTCCCATGAAGGGGAGGCCCATATGTAGTAGTGGTATTGATAACATCTATTTAGATGATATTTTTTCAACTTCTGGAACTCAATTAGGGGAGGTTTAATCCTAGGCCTTATAATCTATATGGACCAGCTACACACTTGTATGAGATCATATTAAAGGGTCGATAACTTGTAGAAATTACATGTAATGAAATTAAGGGGAAATTAACGAGTTACTTTGGACCAAATATATAGAGGGAAAATGGGATCAATAGTTAAGGAACCTATAATTTTGCAGAATGATTCTAATGGACGACTCTTTATATTTTACAAATCTATAATTTTTTTCTCCTTCATTCTTATCTAATGGAATTGTCACGTTGAAGCTCTTTGAGGATACTCTTCGGTATGTTAACAAGGTATAGGTTAACAAATTTATCCTGATAAAATTCCCCAATGTCATTAAATCCTATCTTATCACTAAAGGGAAGAAAAGGATGACTTTTTTGGTGGTGCTATAGTACTAATTGAATGATCCAGGAGTTCCACTTCTATAAATAAGAAATTCTTTTATTATAATTTCTGTCAAGGGAGCGGTGGAATAAGTATCCAAAGGAATGTGAAACTATATTAGGAACATAGTAGGGTATTATGATACTGTTATATCAATTCTCGACACTATAACAGTAACACCTCAATATTTTTTTTAATAAAATACTATATTTGATAGTGTATTCCACATGAAACTCTAGATCTAAAATGATAAGGAAATGGTTTTATTTAAATATTAACATTGGAACATAGATCTTTAATTTTTGGGTATGAATAACATTATATTTTATTATAAATATTTATAACCATCCTAAAATATATGAATTTATGTATATATTCTCAAAAAATCAATAAATTTTTATAAAATCTATTTTATTTTTTAGAAATACATTTTATTCAAAATTGATTATTATTATTTTTTCATGGAATTTATTAAAATTAGCATTTTCAAAAATTATTCTGTGTATATGATATGTTGGAATTTATATTTAATATCATAATATCAATACGATCTTAGGTTACATTTTAATATTTTCCTATAATGTTTTTTTGTTCAGTGCATGTTACAATTTATTGATTTTTCAAATACTACCCGTTCTTTCCATTAAATAAATAAATTTAGACATCCCATATAATTTAAATTCAATAATAAAATATATATCATCTATTTTATTTATAATAATGTAATTAATTTCATTTTTATAGAAATTTTAATGATTTTTATATATTTAATTTTAAGATAAAAATGTAGTTCTCAGAAAACTGTTATAAAGAAAATAAATTTTTGACATTTTATTTATTTAAAATAATACCTCGTGAAGAATGATTTAAATTATATATATATTTATTATGTATAATTTTTTATGAATTTAATTTCATAAAATTATTTATAATAGTCTATGATTTAAAATAATATCAAACATTACATCAAACACATATTTTTTTCTGAAAAAATGTTCTTCCGTTGTGTTTTTTTTTCAGTTTATTTTAAAATTAAATTGAAAAATATATTTATTTTCAATCATGAAAAATGTATTTAATATTTTCAATCAGGATTTGAAAATATTTATAATACCTTCCTATTATTTTTTGTCATTATGAACAGTAATTGTAGTACATATTTATTAACACAGAAAAGTAAAAATGAAGTAATTAAGTGTATAAATTATTTCATAGGGACAAATTAGCAACACTAACACTATAAATAATGTTATGAGATGATTCAATTTTATACATAATTATAAAATATATGATTATATGATATCTTTTTTCATATGGAAATGATTATGAAATTTATAATGATTTTATTACAGAAAAAAAATTATTTTTTATTTTTTTGTTATATTTTTTTGATATATACCTAAAAAGATGGTATGTTTCATTATAAATATTAAATAGAAGGAAAAATATTTTTTCTTATCTTGTTAATTTTTTTATAATTATTTGTGATGAAATAGTTCATATCTATTCCTATACAAAAATAATGAATTAATTAATAATAAAATAGAAATTTAAAAATTGATTTTAAAAAATATAATATTATTATAACATGTATAAATTATTTTTTTCCCAATTGTTTTGTATAAATATATAATTTTGTGGAGTTTTTAATGGAATAAATTCAAATTTCATATTTTTATTGATTTTATAAATTTAAAATTAAATGAATACTAAAAAAAATATAGATTTGTAATAATAAATTATTTTTTATTAAATAGTATAAAATTACTAAAAATATTTTTCATAAATTTTTAGATAAATGGATGATCAAATAAAATATGGGAAAATTAATGGTCTTATTTTCCTTATATTGTAACATTCTTGACCACCAATCTATAAACACTTTAATATTGAAAATTTTTATAAAAAGGGCTAGCATGGCTTGAAACAAAAACATAAGTGTGAATAAATCGCCTAAATATTTTCAATATATATTAGATATTAGGATGACAACTCATCAATATTTTATAATTATATATTATTATTTTTTATCCATTTTATATTTAAAATAATTTATATTAATTTAATACATGAAGAAATTATAAGAGATCCCACCCCCTCTCTTACCAAGGATCACATCTTCTTGTCTTTTATTAAAACATCATGAACCATTCAGTTTAGAAAATATGTACAAAAATACATTTAATAAAAAACATAAAAATTCCCCAATTCTATTTTTTGATAAAAGGACAAACCTTTCAAATGTTTTCATGTAATCCTAAAGAGATTTTCTAATGTAGTGGTATAGTTCTCAACCAAGGATTTTCATTTTGATTATTATTTTACCTCTATTAAATATTATCCCACCATTTTAAATAAGAACCCCACGATCATCTATTTTATAATATTTCATCCTTTAATGATGAATTCTATATACTTCTCTATTTTCAGTGGATGTGAATCAAATATGTCATTTGTATGCATATAGGACTAATACCACACAAAATATGTAATTAATTTTCTATAATCACCTCTAGTGGAAATTTATGTTCACTCATTTAATTTATATATATGATTCTCATGATATATTTGTCATTATTTAAATATAATATATCATATATTTTATTACCCTACCTTTCATTGAATGATTATAAATGCATTCATACATATGAGCGGATTACAACCTCTTCCAAAATATGTGATTTATTTTCTATTAATAGAACACAATGATTATATATAAGTGGGTATCTGATGAAAACATATGATATTTATGTTATAATAATCTTTATTGACTGATTATATAACAATTACTTTCTTTCGATCATGATTTTTTAAAATTTTAAATGTTACTAAGTGTTTAGGTACAATTTAACATATACATTATAATAAAGTTGTTCATTTTTATAACCATATTTCATGTCTGGTTTTACAATTGTAATGGACATATAAAAATTTTATTTGCTTCATATTTATAATTTTTGAGAGGATGAATTAATATTATCTTTACGTTGGTGAGTATATAAATTTTATTTTTGACATATGTGCTTAATGTCATCAAAAAATTATACAATAACTTAAATTATTATGTAACTTAATATTAAATGAATAATTGAAAGGAAATATATTTTTAATAAAGTAAATATTTAATATATGTTTACTAATAAATAATATAAAAAATGTAGATAATTTCATGTACATGATGTAAGAGATCTCTCAAAAGGACCCTTTTAATAGGAATTGACAATACTATATGAAACCCATATAATCCACAATATGATGTTATTGAATGTATAAAAATATTTTATAAATCATTTTCATTCATATATGTATCTTATCCTCTCTTCCTTTTATTGGGAAATATTTTCCTTTAGTTCTTTTCTCAATTTAAAAAATCGATAGGGAAATTTTTATGTTTATTCCTTAAGATTGATTTCCTTTCATAGAACATATTGGAATATACAAGTTAATATTTTGGTTTCTAGTAGTGATCTAATTCGTTGGGTAAATATTTTTTCTAATGATATGTCATCTATTGGATTTTGGATAATCAGAATCTTCTATGGGACTTTATCCAACATTTTCTTTTTTATTGGAATCAACCCTTAACATATTATTATATCTTGTTATTTATGAAACCATGTTGTATATATTAAAATTTATTATAAAAAACAAGTTTTATATGTTATTTTACAATGTGATTACTCATTATAAAAGTTTAACTTATATAATACACATCCCTAAAATAGTTAGATGTTTAATTTTTTTTGGAAATGTATTCACATGTTTTTTATGATTACAGTGGACCATTATTATTTTCATTTTTTCAATAATAATTCTTATGAAACTTTTATTAAGTACTTTTGGAATAAAATATTATTTCATTAGAATGAAATTTTTTATTCAACGACCAATTTGTAATTTAGAAATAAAAAATATTGTATAAGTATTCATGAACAAACATGTTACTTTCATTATTTTTATATGTTCATTATCATACATTTTTTGTGTAAGAGAACAATGGAATTCCTTTTTAAATACATGATGTTAATTTTTTTAGAAACGTGATTTGTTTTAAAAAATATATATTGTGGTAAAAATGAATACATAGTATGATATTCAACTTTTTAATTTATGGGTTTTTATATAAGAGGTGATCATACTTACGTAACACCCTATACATAATAGATTGGTGGGAATGAAATAATTTTAATTATATACTAATAATAATTATGTATTAATTTTTATGTCTATGTATTTTTATTAGTATTATTAAATATCATAGATAAAATTGGAGATTAATACTTGTTCATTTGAGGTTATATTAAGTATTATGGATACAATCATGGGTTTTTAAACATACAATTTATCATATTTCGAAATTCATAAACACTATTTATAAATTTTTATGTGATGATATTTTAGTTTGATTAATTAATTCTTCGAGGTATTTTTTAATTATTGTATACATTTAAAAATTAATTTTTTCGTTATGTATTTTTTGAGGAACAATTCCTTCAATTTTTTGCAAGAATGAACAAATGTTTTAATAACCTGTTGGTTTTATGTGCTATATAATGATGTGATAATTATGGGTTGGTAAAATTTCAATGCATATTCATTGTTAATAATGGGATTGAAAAGGGATTTGGTGACTATGTCACTAATATTATCATTGAAGATGTAAATAATATTAGTGAACATTATACTATATTTTTATGATTAAATGATGTATTATTTATTTTATTAACATATAGTTTTAATGTTATAGTATTTAATTTAGGTTTATTTATGTATATAATAATCATATCTTATGTATCATATGATTAGGGAATATAAATTTCAATTATGAGACATTAAGACTGATTAATGATATTTGGAGGTAAAAAATATGTGATTAAATAATTTATATATTTGTATATCCATCTTAAACTAAATTGTTTTTAATATTTATTTGTCTAGCTATTTAAAAAATGATCAATGTTGAAATTCATATTTTGTTTCTAAGTCTTTTGTGACTAATTTTGTAACTCATCATATCAAGTATTATTAATTTTTTGAATTATCTAACCCTATACTAATCTTTTATGGGATAACTTATAGTGAAGAGAGAATGAATATATACCCATTTATAGAATTATGTTCTTTGATAAAAATTTATTTTAGTACATGAGGCATTAAAACACATTTCAATAATAATCATTTGGAGTAAAAGATGACATTATGGTGGAAATTTATTAATGGATTAAATAATACTTATCTGGTATGTTTATTTCCCTACATTATTCATCTAAATGGTTGAGGAATTTTTATACTCTAGTTAAAGGATATTGAAATAAAAAAATTATAATATTAACTTTATTTCAATTTATTTTATATCTTTTACCGCCCCATTGGTTAATGTTATTGTTGTTGTTAACTTTTTCATGATCATTCAATTTCTAGTAACCAATTGTCTCTAAAAATCTATATAATTATTAGGGAATGATTATTTTCTTCCATGTCTATATTCTTGACTTCCAATCCATGTTCATATATTTGGAAATTTAGCAATGAGTTATTTCAAATGTCATCTGTATTCCCCATTATATTTTATCAGAATTATGTTTTATATACCCTTTTTATGATGTGGGTTTTCAAGGAAGGTATTTTCAAATTTCAAAAAAAATAACTAATAAGATCATGTTAAAATTTTGAATGAACAATTTATTAATGGGGAGATAATGTAACACCATGTGATTTTAAAAATAAAAATATATTGGATTGTGTATATGAACAGAAACACTGAGCTAAAAGGAACTATGATCTGTTACTACTTAAATATGGTCATTATAAACATGAAGTTAAACAAGTGAGTATGAAAATGAATAAATAATTTGTGAAATATATATAAACGTTACACTATATATAGATTTATCGATTACTTGTTTATAATTAATCCCTTAATTTTTAATAATTTCATTATATTTTTCAAAAACACATTTTTAGGAAAACATTATTTGCTTTTTTGAGAATGTGTTATAATTAACAATTGGAAATTTTAGAAAATTTATTTTATAAAATGAAAGTAATTTTTATAATTTAGAATATAAATATTAACTTAGGGAAATTTTTTTGAATATGTTTTAATGGATTTATTTTTCAGTGAATAATGAAATTAACTTGTTTTCAAAATAATGTATTTTCCATGAAAAAAATAAATAAATTTTATGAGTCTAATTATATTTTAAATTTTGTATTAATGCATTATATGAAAATTTTAATTTATAATAATATAAGTATATTCATTTTAAATATAAATTTGTATTATTTTTCTTTATGATTATTTTGTTGATTTAAAATATAATTTTGTAAAAAATGTTTTTGAGTGCACAATGAATTTACAATTTTACAAATTAATATAATCCCATTAAAGGAAATATTTTAATTATTTTCATATATTATTTATATATTTATATGAATGGATATTCATATAATGATTATTTATTGTAACTCCCTAAAAATCTAAATTAGGCTCATTATGTTCATTGGGGTGTATGACTAGCAGCACCAAGCACATATGGGAACATAATACCCCTATAACTTATAATATATTAACTACTTAAAATAAATTAAATATATTTTATATCTTAAAATGCAAAAAAACACTATTTTAGTTTTCCTTGCACGTAAGAACGTCCACATTCAATAGATTATGTTACACGCAAGATGGAGTTTTACCAATACAAAAATATATTATTAAATTTTATTCTGTAGTATAATAAGTTATAAACATGATGGAAAATTATTTTTTATGAATAAAAATAACAAAATTAAGAAAATTTATTTTTTACAAAAATATAAAATTAATTCATATGATACAAATTAATTAGATATGAATATAGGATTGATTGAATATAAAGGAATATGTTGTTTTTCTCACAATGTTTTTTACCAAAATAAATTATATTAACTGAAAATCGTGAGTGATATTAATTAAATTTATATATTATATATCCAATTAAAAATTTTAGATATTCATAAAATATATTTTATTGTCTTAAGATAAAAACAAACCCAATTTCGAGATCAAAACATATATTTATATTAATGCACTTTTATCACCCTTTAGTGGAGTTCCCATTGTAAATCCAATTTATGAAACATTAATACATATAATATTTCAAAATTAAAATCAATTTTTAAATAAAATTTTAAAATTTAGGTTTGGGGGAATTTTTTTATTTTATTATGAAGGAGCATTTTTCAATGAAGAGTGGAAAATACTGAATTTTAGTTCAATATTTCATTTTATTATAATTTAATAACAATGTTAAATAATGTTTCATTTTGTTTAAAATTTTATTTATATCAAACATTTATCAATTAATCCAATTTAGGTCTTTTTAATAAATTTCACATTAAAATTGATAATAAAAACATATCAATCTTTGGGATTTTTTTTCAATAATAACCAGCATTGTCGTCTCACCAAATGGATAAATTTTAAATTAATTTGTAACACTTATGTGATTGTAACGTTGAAAAAATGATTTCATATTTATAATCATCAACATTTATTATTTCTAATAAAATCATATTATTCTTCGACCAAAAAAATTAGTGAATGTAATTGATATTATTAAAAATAGTTAAGGTCAAATTAAATAGAATAAGAGAATAAACCTTTCCTGTAAGGACCAAAACGATGTTCAAACATGTACAAGAAATATTGGATGGAAATATATAGACCATACCCTATTTTTTTAAGAAATTTTACATTTATTGGATCGACTTTCGATATGAAAAACGTGCTTGGACTTCCTTTGTCAAAATATTAAAAAAGTGCCACTCCTCCCCCCACTATAAAAGGCCCCCACTTTTCTCCATTACTGACACCTCTCAAAAAAATGATGGTCAGAAATGATATTCCCATATAGACTCCCAACATCCCTCCCCTCTAGCTTTAATCCTCATTTTGGGAATAAATTTTTCCATGTAATCATGTTCGTATAAAATATAACGATATACCCAATTTTTAAGGTAACATTTTCCAACAATCTCTTTTCCTTCAATTACACCCCCAACCCTTCAGTTATATTCTATTAATGATTATATGATGAAACAATTAAACTCAATATAAATTCATGTTGATTTATGATGGGTTATACCTATAATCACACACAAATAATTTTTATGGGTAACAAACATATTGTGTATGGGTACAGTGAATTACCAACTCAAAAAATGATGATTATTCAGTTTACCTTTAACACCCCTCATTAATGGAAATTATGATGAAATATATATTTATATAAATTATATGTTTTATTTATTATGAATTTATTCTTATATAATTATTTTATGAGACATACCCTTATACATTTAATTTTGTATAAATACGATAACATCATTTGTGGGAGTGTCAGCTACTGCCTCTTCCGAGTGACAAAATTCATTCATAGTATACATGGAATGTATAAGGATGGTTTTAATTAAAAATATTTATCGTAAAAATATATTTTATTCATGACATCATTACATTTCCGAAAATATAATATATATCATTTTCTTTATTACACTTTCACAACTACCAAAAAGGATTCCCTCACTCGTGGATGAGTGGACTACTGCCTCCTCTTCATGATGTGATTTAATTTAGAACAAAATAATTATATATATAGGTAAATATGATTAAAAAATTTTTATTTAAGATGTAATGATAATTATAGAAGGATATCTTGTTACGTTTCTTCTTTCTATAATGATAGTTGAATAATAGTAATGTTACTCATGCATACATTAGACCTACCATCTCTATTACTGTAATGTTGATTCATTTTTCAATACCATAATTAAATATTGGTCATAAATGTATAATTTATGTATAATTATTGAAAATATTTCTGTATTATTATTAATAATTTATATTTAATGAACCAATTGACCATATTTGACATACCAAAGTTGTTTTCAACACATAAACAAAATTTAGCCAAAACAACTAATGAAAAATTAATTTTTTAATTAGTTGAATACAACATGATAATAAGTGAAATAAATGTAATTACAGACAATAAAATATTTCTCAAGAATATAAATAATTAAAATATTTTTATAATACATGAAGTTAATAGATGTTAACCCATAACAGAAATGAAAGGTACGTTATTTTATATCAATTTACATTCAACTTAGATTTATTTGTTATTACGAACCTAGGTTCATTTACATTGTGTATACACTACTTTATTAGTTTTAATATCATGAATATCCTTACTCTCATACTGTTATAAATTTTATTTAATTTTAATACTTCATGAGGATTATTATTTAAAATGGTTCAATGAGTTCTGGGACACTATGGAATTTTTATAATTTATTTTCCTAAAAATTAATAATTATAATATATTTATGTTATTTAAATTTCGGGAAATTAAATATCCATTTTTCTATAAATACTTGTATTCTCATCTTTTTATGCATAACCATTTTAATACACATCTACCATGTTCCAACTATTTGAATCTCAAAATGTTTTCAAAATATTTTTATGAAAACACAACTTTATTTCTCTTTCTAGTCATAGAACATGTTTTCGTCTAAAAACCATTTTTTATTATAAGGTTTTCAAAAATGTTTTAAAAATATTTTGTTGAGAAATTTTTACACTTGTTTACCAATGATTTCAAAGGAATGTTCTCTTAAATTTCCAAAGAATCCATTTTTATAACCCTTTATACCTTCACAAATAAATTATTATTTTTACCTCATATGACATGCATAAATTTATCCGCCTTCATTTATAGTAGGATTCTATTTTATGATTAAAATATCTATTTTTAATGAAAATTATTTAAAATTGATTTCAAAAATAAATAAATTTTCAATTGGTTTTAAAAATTATTATTCAATTTAATTGACAACAACAACCCTATAATTTTAATCCACTTAAGATATAATGATCTTATTCTATCATTATCCTTCCTCTGGATAGTTTTTTGATAGATTCATCCAAGTGTAGTATTCAAATTGACATTATTGACCCCTTTTTGTTTCCTTAAAACATTTAATTTCCTATGACTATTTGACATTGAATTTCCCCTAGGTATCTATATCATTTTTCAGGGACATGATCATTACCTAAAACATATAACATCCTTAATATTGTTTTTACATTGAAAATTATTTAGTTATTTGAGGAAATATTGGTAAATCTGTATCTTCAATTTCATATGGATATTTGAAAAGGGATATTGTTAAATTTATTATTCGATATATGAGGAATACTTTGGATAGGTATGACATGGGTGGCGCCCAGTTATAGATAGCCCCTTGATGAATCGATTATTTCATGGGACTAGTTAGTTGCATATCCACATTATATGAATTTTTAACCGATATATAAACAGACATTTGAAATGTCTTGATGGTATTTGTTACATGTACCTCAGAAAGAAGCCATCCAATAATTAAGCACACCCCTCATTTAGTTTCAGTTAATATTCATCCATGGGATTTTTCATCTACTTATCTATGGATAAATTTCCATTTATGTTATTTATATGGAATGTGTTTCATTTTATTAATATTCCCTATTTATTTTTACATATATAGTTGTGGAATCCCGCATTTTATTACATAACATTACATGAAATTTTACAAATAGAGGATTTTTTAATGTCTAGTTCCACTGAAACAATGTAAATAACACATAAAAACATTAAAAAAATTTCTAAATACACATAAAAAGGCATCATCATAGGTTAATACTATTTAAATTTATTTAATGAAACAATTTGGTGAGATACTTTAATGGAATGGGTGTGCAGAAGGCCCAATAAGGGGATACAAGTGAAATAATTTACATGGGAACTTGAGCAATATTAGTTAGAGCATGATGAACATCATAAAGGCATGAGAAAGTGGCATATTATTACAATAAGAGCATGAATAATAACTTGAAAATATGTCTACAACATTTAATTTATACATTCATTAGTATATAACTAGGTTCAAAACCAAGGTGTCAGAAACATTACCTTCATTATTCACCAGGGTATTGTAAAACAAGTCATCTCTAGTGATTAATTTATTTACCCAATGAATTGGAGTGATATAAATGAACCCCCTTGATATTTATTTATATTCATATGAGAAAAAATATCTTAAAAATCTTTTCAAAAATAACCTGAATAGAATAAAATAAATTGGATTCACATTAAAATTATGGTTTTGTTAAAAAGAACCTAAAAGCATGATCATTATGTCAATTATAGAGGACAAAAAGGGAATGAGGACTTTATGTATGTCAATTAAAAATAAAATAAATATTTTTTCATTAGTAATAACCCTGGAAATGAAATAGGGTTGGTTATTCATAAAAATAAAATAAAATAATTTCTTGAGAAAAAGATACAGATTTTGAGACAAAAATTCTGCACCATAATGGGTATGAAACATTGTTTTATAAAACATTAAAAAGAGAGTTGATATGGGTCACACATTCATAAAATTACTATAATAAATTATAGGGATATAATAAATTGTAAATTAGAACATGGTTTGGTTATTTGAAACACATACCACATAATGGAGAACTTAAAAGGAAAAGATAAGTTGGGAATTCCCTTACCTTGAAGAGTAACAACTAAAACTCAAATATTGGGACATTATGGATTTAGAGAAATTAGGGAGGGAATCATGGGGGGTGAACTAGAAGAACCACATTGGGGATGTATTTGTAATGATGAAAAAAATGTCATGGGTGGATATTTATAGTAAAAGAGATAATGTTTTTATTAATTTCAAATGACACCTCATTAATGGAATTTACAAAACTAGGGGTTGTCCCATATTATTTTCCCATGTTATTGGCCAAATGGGACACCTATTGAGTTATATGAACACAGTTTATTTAAAAATCATCTTGAATTAATCATTAAATCATTATGACATTGCTATGGTGACATTAAACTTTCTGAAAAACTCAAAAAATATGTTTACTATTAACGAAAAACTACGGTAGTTTATAAAATACTCATAAATTCCCTGTAACCTCATAATGATGTTCTGAATACAAAAATGTCATTTATTTTACCTTAATAAATCTTTACATATGATAAATTTAATTTTAAACTATATAAATAATTGATTATTAAAAATAATATCACACAGAAAATGGATTGTAACATTCATAGTAAAATTTTCACCACAAGAAGGAAATAAAATTATTTTACCATTTATAATTAAAAAGGTGTGTTTTTATTTCACTATTTTATTATAATATAAATTATTAATAAATTAATTCTTTCATATAAAAATTAATGTACAATATTTACCTAAGAATCAATTTATCAAATTCAATCACAAATTTTGAGAAAAAGTATTCTTATAACGGAAAAGTAGATATGAAATTTTTATTTAAATAATGGGGTTACATATAAACTAAATAGGTTCATAAAACATAACAGCTTAAAACACCCAAAAAAGACCTTATGGTAAGGTGTTGTATTATCATGGACTCCGTAGGTGGCTCTGATAACATTTCCAGAGTGGTAAACTCCACTAACATGATCTTCTCCTCTAGGAAATTTCATTTAACATTAACGTGTTAAATCTCATCTTGGGCTTGGTCTAGAATAAAATAGATTGATTCTAACTCCTTCCCAATATAAAACTATGGGATTCGTATGGAATGAGTCTAAGGGGTGAGGCTATTGACTCTTGTATCTACATTAATTATCCAATAACATTTTATTTATAATCATGTATTATAAAGATAGAAAATTATTATGGTTTTCATCAGTCATATTAACCAATGGTCATATAAGGGTAAACAACTAATGGTAAAATTACATTTATACTTATATAATTTTACTGATTCAGACATAGTAAGAAATTAATTTTCAAGAAACATAAGATTATTCAAATGTTCTGGTCGTTACATTCTTCCCCACATAAGAAATTTCATTCTCAAAATTTCAACTCGTACCCTTAGAGGAGAAATGGTGTCGGTACTTCTATCTCCTAGTCTCCTCTAGTTCCCATGTGGATTTTTCTTATTTTTGGTTCCTCTATAACACATTAACATGGTAGGAATTATAATTACATAGAATATTGTCTCTATAGTCTAGGATCTCCATCAGCAGCTCCCCATAAGAGAGGTCTTGTCCCTGTTGGACCACTTCAAGATTCAGTACATATGCGTGATAAGGTATGTATGTAAATTCCCAGATTTTCCATGATTTTTTTAAATAATATTAAATTAATACGAGTCTTCCAAAATTAACGGCGCGTGATTCCTAGGCCCGGAATAAATTTAGGAAGTTTCTTTAAGGTACATTCAGTGAACACATGGGCGGTATTTTCTTAACTTTTGAACTAGTGCTCTGATTAAAAATTTGAGGTCACATTAGAATCCATAGTGCCAGGATTTGATTAATGGGGGATTCAATTCAACCACATTATTTTGGGTGAAAAAGTTAATTTTGATGACTTTTGAAAAAATTTAATAAAATAACATATTATTATATATTTTTTTCCTCTAACCAGCGTGGGGGACCAACAAAGTATCAACCCATTAAATGGATTGAATCCCCTATTCTTTGTAACAACACCATTGGAATTAGGTAGGTTCCTAAATTAATTGAACCCCATTAATTTCACGTGTGTTACTCACCCTCCCCCTTTACTATTTATATGGATCTTAGGGAGGAGTATTGGCACAGCTTCACAAAATGACAAAGCTCTGGAAATGTACCATGACACCAATAATTTAGAGGAAATAACCGGTTCCAACGGGTGGTGATGAGCGCCACTGAATGATGAACCCCATCCCCTACTCAAACATGACGTTCTACAATTATCTTCAGATATGGATTTTTATCTTGTTCTAATTTCAAGAGTTTGTTGAATCCAATTCTACCCTCTTTCTATTAAGATAACACAGAGGGTGCAGGAAAAAAAGCAAGGCTTGAACCCTCTTCTACTAGTTTTTCAATGTGTGCTTCACGGGATTTTGTTCGGATTGGACGAATTTTGGAATGGAGAGACAAGCGGTTAAGAGGGTGTCCTGAGAGGTCCATTGGCACCTTCAGATGGAAAGATGGGACACTAAAGCTAACCCAGTAAAATGCGGAAGACAACCAGTGCGACCATGACATGATAAAATCAGTGACTAATTCCAACGTGTTATAGAGACAGCCAGCACCAGCTGTCCGCAGAGGAGGCTGCAAGCCTTCATGCACCACAGATGTGGAGGCCGCGACTTTACAGTCACAACGGTCATGCAGGGCGGCCGGTACCGGCTAGCTAGGGTTGCAGTGTGGTGTGTAGTCGCACTCCGCCGGAGGGGGTCACGACTCGATGCCACAGTGGTGGACGGACCCGCCCTCTTGTGGGTCCCATGATGACCTAGTAGCGCCACGAGTTGCATCCTCTTCACAAACTAAATGGCTACTGCCATTCGGGAAAACTGGTGGGAGCCGCTCCCCCCACAGCCCAGCTAGGGAGGACACGAGCCAACGAGCTACGGGAGTCCAGCGGACCGCACACTATAGTGGGCCGAGCTGCGTGAGCACAGAGGGTCATACCCTTCATGGGTTGTACCGTGCGAGCCCAGCGGGCTGCACCTCTGCAAGGGCCGGACCACGCCGACCTAATGGGTCACTCCCTCCGCGGGCCAGGCCACAGACCCCCTTACTGTTCGGGTTGCACCCCTACGAGTCGGGCCATACTGAGGCCCAAGGGGCCGATCCCACCATGACCTATCCCTACCAGGCCTGACCAATACTGGGACAGGCCAGGCCGGACCAACTTGGTAGGGCCTGGTCGGTGCCACCAGGACAGACCGGACCCAGACCATACCGGGACCACTTTCGCTTAAAGGGTCGTAACATGTGAACTGGATATCCGTTTGATAAACCGTCTATGGCATTGGGATCCTTTCATCTAGATGAACCTTTTGGTATTCAGAACATGAGTTTTGGAGAATGTTAGATTGTGGCTGGGTTGGATCAATCCTGAATCCAACAGACCCCTCGGTTCTAAAACTCTTATAAGTCACAGACTGGGCGTCTGATTGACGTGTCATCTATCGCATTGGAAACCTTACGACATTGAGGTCCTTTGGGATTCTTATTTGTGGAGCTTCATGGGGGATTAGGTGAAACCAATTTATAGAGGATAGGATCCTCCCAGAATCTACCATACTTAGTGCATAAATCTCGTGGCTGGATGTAACATGATGAAAGAAAAGCAATCCTATGTGGGTCAGCATATATCGATTTTGTGTGGGTCACCACCTAGTTATCTTATGTGGGTAAGCATCTATAGATCATGTGTGGGTCAGCACTCAGTGATCCTTCGTGGGTCAGTGCATTTACCGATCTTGTGTGGGTTAGTAGCAAAGGTTCTCGACAGAATATGTTTATTCTGCTATATGTCAAATCATATGTACTTCTATATTTAAGTTATACCTGGTGTGAGATGAGTATTCTACCATCATGGTGTTGCCTTTTTGGTACTTTTACCTTCATGGGGTTTCCTTCGTGGTGTTACATTTGTTGTACTATTACCTTCGTGGTGTTCCTTCGTGGTGTTCCCTTCGTGGTGTTACGTTTGTGGTACTCTTACCTTTGTAGTGTTTCCTTTGGGGTGTTACCTTTGTGGTAATATTGACTTTGTGGTTTTATGATCGTGGTGTTACCATTGTCGTATTATTCCATTATTGAACAGTTGTGAAAATGGATTAAATGTTTGGGCCTGATGTTTCTTCAGAAGGACATGAGTACCTTTTGATAACATAGGTATATTTATGGGAATATACCTATGTAGAGTTGATGAATGCTTCGTGCTTTGTGATTGAAGTCTTTCTTTGTGGAATTTTCATTTTTTCAACTCTTGGAGACCTATGGGGGTCTCGGGGTCCCTAATGAGTATTGTTATACTCACCCCATCACGAGTTACGCCCACACCATGTTGTGTCTTGTGCTAACGACAAACAGTGTTGAGTAAGGCTGAGGGAGCCAAGACTTGACGGTGCTTAGAGGTGGGACATTTTACCTTACAGGATCCACTAACTAATGATGATTAGATATACCAACTCGTCTGGTAGGATCTTCAGTGGACGATCCAAGAGTTTTTTTCTTCTTTCATTTGTACTAGTTTTTTCAGCCGGGGTTATATTCCAGCCCCTTTACTTTCAGTACATTTTTTACTACATTAGTTTACAATGTGGTTTCTTCTTTTTGTGTTCTTTGATTGTGTGATTTTACTTTACTAATGACAATGTATTCCTATAATAGGGATACACCTTTTAGGGGCTAGTCATTGGCCACTGGCCAATGGATGGCGGTCTTGGGGTAGTCATGGTATAGGCCCCAGGGGATGGGTCGTAACAATGTGGTATCAAAGGAGTCGGTTCTACCGAAGAACTAGGACTCTAATATTTTCTACGTGGAAATTGTGTTAACTATGATGAGTGTGGTTTCAGTTTAGATAATCATGTTTTGGTGCAGCGGTGGATGTATCCATACACCAGGACCCTGAATTTTTATTTCTAACTCAGTGCATGAAGACAATGATTGCTTGTGTTTTGGATGTGTTTTAATTTTGATTTCATTGAGTTAGCTCACCATTTATAACTTAATGATCGTGGTGCAACAATTTTATTTCAAGATTCATACACATAGAAAGCCATCTAGGATTACTGAGAGAGTACACGATGACATCCCACTGAGAGATGAGGCCTTTGTGCAGGGCCCTCTTATGGTGTTAGCACCTTCAGGTGCTGTACAAGTGGTACCACTACCCATTGGGCAGCCATTGCCACGTTCCCCTCCAGCAGAGGGTGCACACCGATTGAGCGTGTTGCACGAGTTTTAACGACAAAGGCCTCTAAGGATCTTGTAACACCCCAAGATTTCATAGTGTGTTATTTCTTCAAATAATTCAATAGCTTGCACTACACGCAACACCGAGTTCAATAACACCTTGACTTACAAAAAAAAGGCCATTAAAATAGGTCATGAAAAGTATTAACTAAATTTTAAACTTTATATAATCCTTATAATTTTAGAATCCATATTATGAGTTTCTTAGTCATAATGCAAGAACAGATTCATTTTTAGTATTGCACTTTTATCAACTTTTAATAGTGAAACCGTTTTAAATACAATATTTTAAACTTTTTGACTAAATGGGGACATCAAAAATTTAAAATGAAACATCCCAAGCTTCCACGGTACGCTAGCGTGTGTTGTACGCAACACCGAGTTCTAACACACCGTAACCAATTAAACTAGCTGTTGTGAATAGTAATACATAATTTTTGAAATCATATATATTTTATATTTCAAAATGGACTTCATTTTTGGATTCGAAATATCGAAATTAGCCTAGGGTGAAATTTTGGTACATTTCGGATAACTTTCATATTTTGATGAATAGTGAAAATTTCTAAATTTTAATTAAAAACAACTTTTTTAATCAAAATAATTAATAGTGATAAATTATGAATTTGAGTGGTTTTAAAGTATATTTAGAATATATTTTTAACATTCAATTTAATGTTTATCATTGGACATAATTTTACAATTAAACCGAACATAAACAAGTGTCAATCTTTTGAAAGTTATTATCTCTTAAAAATACGCTTTTTGTTTTGACAGCGGGAATTAATTTTAAATTAATTTCTGCCACTTCTGTGTTTTGAATTTAGAAAAATGGATTCCATATTTGGAATCAGGATGTTCAAATTGTGTAAATAGGTAACTTTTATTTTTAGACATTTTGAATAATTACTGCGGTAAATATTTTATTTACCATGGTTAAGGGTAAATCCGGTAAATAAGGGTTAAAAAATAATATTATAATAATACTAAATTACCCTAAAACGTGTCTTAACCCTATTGGTTGATACATGGTCGACCATGGGCATCTTTGGGTCGATTTTGGGACCTCATGGATCCACTTGTAAGTGATAATGACACTTTATTTTAATTTAGTTAAAATGAATACAAAAATGACACAAGCATATATCTTTTAGAACAACAATTGTTACATAGGGTTATATATGTTGGATTTTAGATTATAAATATTCATTAGAAAGATAAAAAGATTTCATACATAATGATATTTTATTTTTAATTTTTAGACATCAAATAATTTATTTTATTTATGACACAATGATGATGTAGTAATTACTATAACAGTGAAAAATTAAACTAATTGATATTATAAATACCTAAATAAATATAATATGAAACTTTTAATGAATTAAACTAATTTTCTAGGATAATATGATATATTAGGATTGATTTAATGGACTTTTTTCGAAGTAATCAATCTGTTATGAGTTTCACAAAAATCAACTATTGAATAGTGTCAAAATTGACATAAAATAGTTCTTAAAACAAATATTATATTATTAATTGATATTAAATTCCTAAAAATCTAAGGTTCGGCCAAGAGATTTATATTATGATAGGTTAATCATTAATGGACCACTTGGGGGTCTCTTGGATGTATATAGTAAGTTTATTAACCATATTATATAAAAATACAAAGAGACATTGTAAAAGTGAAACTAATTAACTTAGAGTTAATACTTAAAGATAAGGTTAATATAAGTACCCAAACCTGTCTAAATTCTATTGGATGAGTTGTTTGCGACCCATCCCCACCTCAACCATTGAATAGTCAACTTTGGAGCCATTGGAAACCGAATATGAATTTATTATAAATTAATATTTCTAGCTTTTCCAAAGGTGCCCCTCACCCCTCTTATAAAAGGGCACTCCTCCTTCTCATTTCTTCACACCTTCAAAGCCTTTTGGTTCGGACAAACTCTGCCCAAATACTCTCCCAACATCCCTCACTACAACTTAGAGGCCTTAGTTTGATCAGAAAGCCAACCTAAGGAGTCCTTTTGATCAAATCAAAAGGAAGAACCCGAAGAAGAGGTAATGATTTCACCACCCTTCTCCAAGTTCATTTCTTCTTCCACTTCTTCTTCCTTTGTTCTTACCATTCTAAAATAATAACTCCAGTATCTCACATATACTGTGATGTTATTATAAATATGGTAAAACCATATTCAGTATTCTATCCACCCTTTGAATAACATGTCACCATACGTGTGTACGTACGGACTACCGTCTCCACGTCGTGGTGTAATTGTTATTCAATATAATATTATTTGGATGGGTATAATAATGATGTGTAACTCATGTAAATAATAAATATAACATTTTAATGATTCTGTATATATGATATACCATCCATTTATATATTATTTTAGTATCAAAAGAATGATATTGTCGCTCGTGCGTACGTACGGACTACCGTCTCCACGAACGCGATGAGATTCATTCTCCATCGTATCCATTCAAGTATAATTATCATTTGATGATTTAAAAATGATGTTTAAGGACTAGATATCATTCTGGATATGAATAAGATACAACAACCATGGCTTATGTAACAAAACATATAAAATAAAATGAGTAAGTTAACTCCCGAAACGACGATAATTCTAAGATATTATTAACAAATCAATGTTAAAAGATCATATCATATTAATATATATGATTCTTGTATAATTTAATAACAATTATTTCACCATTATACAGGAGGTTAACCTACCCCAACCAAGGAAAAGTACAAGGTAAGGGTTATTTCACAATCTCTTCATTATCCGGGGTTGTTTATATGTAATAATCTACTGGGATCTCTTTATCATCCACATCCATGTTTCTTAAAAATGTATTTCAAAACATTTTTATTATTTACAAGAATATGGGTTAAAGTAATTTATACCCTTGTTTGACCTTTTATAAGAGGTTTATAAAGGAATCTTTCCGTCGTTTTCAAAACAAGGTCATTTTTAACCTTTTCGACTGAATTAAGGTAAGAACGTTTTTTTAAACTTATACGACGGGTGCGGCTAATTTCCACCGTTATAAAATCTTCAAAACTTCCCTTACAATTTTATAAGAATATTTTCAAAGAAAATGTTTTATTTTATATGGATCTTAAATGATTTCAAAATAAAAAGAGATATTTCTTTAAAAAGAATTTTGATTTCATCTATGTCAACATCATTTGATGGATTTTACGCTTATTTGAAGTTGATTTATTGTAATACAAAGCTTCTATATTGTATTGAAGGTTTTGTGATATGTTTGACTGTGGATGTGCTATTTTTATACCATTCATAGTTTATGGTGAAATTATTGACATTTCGTATGCTAGTTTTAATACGAATGTTTATGTTATGTTTAAACCTTTTCATATGGGAATGCATTGGACTTAGTAAGTGACGAGTGGAGCCCGCTATAGCTCCTCGATGCATCGGTAGGTCTCATGACACAAACTAGTGTCTTGGCACAAGGCCTTGACAAAATCTTATTTGTAGTCTTGGCACGAGGCCTTGACTATGTGGTTATGATAGTCTGGCATTATGCATTCCAACATTATGAAAGTGGTTATTGATTTTTGCATGTGATTATTCGATTAGTAGAATATCCATGTGAATAAGTAAATGGAATTATTTCATTTTATTTATGCCATACCATGTTGAAAGTTCATATTTAAAAGGCTTTTGTTTTAGTTATACATTGCCTTAAATGTTTATTCTTATTTATGAAAGTTTCCGCTATATTGTTATCCTTACTGGGCATTTGAGCTCACCCCTTTTCTATGTTTTATTTTTCCCAGGATGTGAAGAAGTAAGTTATGAATGACCTGCAGGGATTTTATGAGTGGTTAATAGTGTGGATTGTGGAAACATTATGTTGTTGTAGTAGTTTTTCATTTTATAATGTAATGTAAAACTTATGAATATATCTAGTGTTTCCAAGGCTACTAAACCAATCGGTCTTTCAAGATTTGATCTTTCTTGTGATCATGCCAATGTTATGTAATAATGCACCGACTCTAGGCAACTAGGGTCGGGGCATTACAGTTGGTATCAGAGGAAGTTTAGTACAAACCTTGGAAGCTAGATTTAGATAAACTCTGATTAGAGCACGTAGACCTAAGATGAACTTTGAGGATTAGTATAGAAGAACTTCCTAGAATTTTGGTATTGTAGAGATTTTTTGAGTTTTCCGAGCAATAAATCCTTGTCTGGATACGAGCAGGTAGAGGCGGCTCTGGCACAGATGTACCTAGGGGTAAAACCCGAAAACACCGCTTTGAGCTAGACTCGAACGGGAACTGGTGCACGACAACGGGCCTTGCTGCACTCTTGGTTACGACACTCCCGGGGGATATGCTTAGGATAATTCTCATTTTCATTACAAACCATTATGAAGGGTTTATGAGTATATACATCCTCAAAGGAGACATTTTTATGATTATGGATTATATCCATAAATAGTTCAATTTATGTTTAGTGTTTTATAAGTATGGGATTATGTATTTTGATTCATAAACTGATCTAGTGTATGCCATTGTTTAGAAATGGCGACCAGTAGAAGGAATGAGAACTCCAGAAATGCACATGATCCAAAGAGAAGGAAGGATCATATCTTTCATGGTCTTAAGCTAGAATTTATAAGAGAAATAGTCTCCCATGTATTATCATCATATGAAGAAATAATATCATGTGTTGATAAGATAAGTAAAGAGTTTACTGAGTCCTATGGCTTTGAAGGGAAGCAAGAGAAGAAAAGGATAGAAGAGAGAAAGATGGATAAAGGGAAGAGGGAAAAGAAGAATTTTCCCATATGTGGTAACTTTGGAAAGAAACACCCTGGAACTTGCCTGAAAGGAATGAGAGTTTGTTATAAGTGTGGAGGAAAAGGGCACAAAGTACGTGACTGCAAGGGTAAGAAAATGGTTTCAAATGTACAATGCTTCATTTGCAAGGAGTTTGGACACTACGCGAACCTATGTCCCAGTCAAGAGACTATGCCTCAAATGATGTTATTGGATAATAATCATGTTATGATACTACCACAGATGAAGAGGAATGATTAGAGTTCTTATGTTGATTATGTCAATTGAGTGTTGTATCAACAATGTACTTGTTACAATAATCATGGAGTATATAAGGATTGTACTGCAGTACTATTTCATTAAGGACTTGAGATTGTGTGGAACAAAGAAAAGTGACTCAATAGCAGGATAAATTTTTGGAAAATATATGGTTGAGAGAATGATAAATCATAATATAGTTCTGATACTGAGGTAGTGATTTTGGAATAATATGTGATTGTTTTGGATAAATTATATTGGATATTCTTGACTACCTTGGAACTGATTAATGATTTGTATATTCCATCATTGTTGGGGTTTAAAACATTTTTGGATTAATGAAGTATATCCAGCATTCTATATGGAATAAGGGAGCATGAATGTAATCAATACGGAATATGGTAATACATGATGAAGGTATTCATATTCTATTACGGGGTAAAAAGTATCTATATTATGTTTACCTTCCTTATAAATGTTGGACTGTGAGTTTAGACAGAAGTATTTTTGATAGTTCTAGTTTGGATTATTTTGGATTGCCATAAAAGGACAACCCGGAGGTCGGGCGGCAACCCGTCGCGTCCGGCAAGGCTGCGAGACTTGAACCCGCAACCGAAGGGCGACAAGGGTGTATCACCTACCACTGTCCCACGAGATGTCCTGGATTAAATAATGTAGTATTTATTAAAAGATCATGTAGATGAATTATAAATTCATTTATTTTGGAACCTTATACGAATAGTGTAAATAGAATTTTTTTACATTCTATTATCTTTTAGAGTGAAAGATGAGTTTGTCGTAGAAATTTATTAATGGATAAAACTCTAATTATAAAGTAAGTATATCTCCTTATGATCTTAGCCAATCTCATAAATAAATTCCTCAATATTAAGAAAATAAAATTAGAACAAAAATGTTTTCCTAGATGGTACCTTAAATCATCACTAATTTATGGCTTTGGGATTGTTAGCCTTTTCATAGCCATGTTTTCTACCACTCTCCATCAGATAATTGATGGTTAGATTTTTCTTCCATATCCATATTTTACTACATGGAACCCTAGTATGTGTTCTTTTCGGTAATCTTCATACTTTCCACTCTTTATTTTAAATAGAGGCCTCGTTAATTCATTTTTCGATGTGGGATTTCAACTAAGATATTTTGAAATGTCAAAAATGTGTTATCCTAATACCCTATGTTTTGTTGAACCGATGGTATTTTAAATCATCATAGATTGATGAATTTAAGGACCTCAATTTTATACTTGTTTGTGATTGATGACCTCAATCACTACCTATAAATATTTACGTTTTTCCTCCAATTATATGTCTCTAAATGCCACCAATTTTCTCCTAATCGAGATCATAATTTGGTGGTGACCCTTTCATTTCTCTTTTCCTCATATTAAGAATAAATTTTAGTAACCCAATTTCCGATGTGGGTTTTCCCACAATGATATTTTTTATTTTCAACCTTTTATTTTCGAAGAACAATTTCAAATTGCGAGGACGCAATTTATTGAAGGAGGGGAGAATGTAACACCCCAAGATTTCATAGTGTGTTATTTCTTCAAATAATTCAATAGCTTGCACTACACGCAACACCGAGTTCAATAACACCTTGACTGACAAAAAAAGGCCATTAAAATAGGTCATGAAAAGTATTAACTAAATTTTAAACTTTATATAATCCTTATAATTTTAGAATCCATATTATGAGTTTCTTAGTCATAATGCAAGAACAGATTCATTTTCAGTATTGCACTTTTATCAACTTTTAATAGTGAAACCGTTTTAAATACAATATTTTAAACTTTTTGACTAAATGGGGACATCAAAAATTTAAAATGAAACATCCCAAGCTTCCACGGTACGCTAGCGTGTGTTGTACGCAACACCGAGTTCTAACACACCGTAACCAATTAAACTAGCTGTTGTGAATAGTAATACATAATTTTTGAAATCATATATATATTATATTTCAAAATGCACTTCATTTTTGGATTCGGAATATCGAAATTAGCCTAGGGTGAAATTTTGGTACATTTCGGATAACTTTCATATTTTGATGAATAGTGAAAATTTCTAAATTTTAATTAAAAACAACTTTTTTAATCAAAATAATTAATAGTGATAAATTGTGAATTTGAGTGGTTTTAAAGTATATTTAGAATATATTTTTACCATTCAATTTAATGTTTATCATTGGACATAATTTTACAATTAAACCGAACATAAACAAGTGTCAATCTTTTGAAAGTTATTATCTCTTAAAAATACGCTTTTTGTTTTGACAGCGGGAATTAATTTTAAATTAATTTCTGCCACTTCTGTGTTTTGAATTTAGAAAAATGGATTCCATATTTGGAATCAGGATGTTCAAATTGTGTAAATAGGTAACTTTTATTTTTAGACATTTTGAATAATTACCGCGGTAAATATTTTATTTACCATGGTTAAGGGTAAATCCGGTAAATAAGGGTTAAAAAATAATATTATAATAATACTAAATTACCCTAAAACGTGTCTTAACCCTATTGGTTGATACAGGGTCGACCATGGGCATCTTTGGGTCGATTTTGGGACCTCATGGATCCACTTGTAAGTGATAATGACACTTTATTTTAATTTAGTTAAAATAAATACAAAAATGACACAAGCATATATCTTTTAGAACAACAATTGTTACATAGGGTTATATATGTTGGATTTTAGATTATAAATATTCATTAGAAAGATAAAAAGATTTCCTACATAATGATATTTTATTTATAATTTTTAGACATCAGATAATATATTTTATTTATGACACAATGATGATGTAGTAATTACTATAACAGTGAAAAATTAAAATAATTGATATTATAAATACCCAAATAAATATAATATGAAACTTTTAATGAATTAAACTAATTTTCTAGGATAATATGATATATTAGGATTGATTTAATGGACTTTTTTCGAAGTAATAAATCTGTTATGAGTTTCAAAAAAATCAACTATTGAATAGTGTCAAAATTGACATAAAAGAGTTCTTAAAACAAATATTATATTATTAATTGATATTAAATTCCTAAAAATCTAAGGATCGGCCAAGAGATTTATATTATGATAGGTTAATCATTAATGGACCACTTGGGGGTCGCTTGGATGTATATATTATGTTTATTAACCATATTATATAAAAATACAAAGAGACATTGTAAAAGTGAAACTAATTAACTTAGAGTTAATACTTAAAGATAAGGTTAATATAAGTACCCAAACCTGTCTAAATTCTATTGGATGAGTTGTTTTCGACCCATCCCCACCTCAAACTTTGAATAGTCAACTTTGGAGCCATTGGAAACCGAATATGAATTTATTATAAATTAATATTTCTAGCTTTTCCAAAGGTGCCCTTCACCCCTCTTATAAAAGGGCACTCCTCCTTCTCATTTCTTCACACCTTCAAAGCCTTTTGGTTCGGACAAACTCTGCCCAAGTACTCTCCCAACATCCCTCACTACAACCTAGAGGTCTTAGTTTGATCAGAAAGCCAACCTAAGGAGCCCTTTTGATCAAATCAAAAGGAAGAACCCGAAGAAGAGGTAATGATTTCACCACCCTTCTCCAAGTTCATTTCTTCTTCCACTTCTTCTTCCTTTGTTCTTACCATTCTAAAATAATAACTCCAGTATCTCACATATACTATGATGTTATTATAAATATGGTACAACCATATTCAGTATTCTATCCACCCTTTGAATAACATGTCACCATACGTGTGTACGTACGGACTACCGTCTCCACGTCGTGGTGTAATTGTTATTCAATATAATATTATTTGGATGGGTATAATAATGATGTGTAACTCATGTAAATAATAAATATAACATTTTAATGATTCTGTATATATGATATACCATCCATTTATATATTATTTTAGTATCAAAAGAATGATATTGTCGCTCGTGCGTACGTACGGACTACCGTCTCCACAAACGCGACGAGATTCATTCTCCATCGTATCCATTCAAGTATAATTATCATTTGATGATTTAAAAATGATGTTTAAGGACTAGATATCATTCTGGATATGAATAAGATACAACAACCATGGCTTATGTAACAAAACATATAAAAGAAAATGAGTAAGTTAACTCCCGAAACGACGATAATTCTAAGATATTATTAAAAAATCAATGTTAAAAGATCATATCATATTAATATATATGATTCTTGTATAATTTAATAACAATTATTTCACCATTATACAAGAGGTTAACCTACCCCAACCAAGGAAAATTACAAGGTAAGGGTTATTTCACAATCTCTTCATTATCTGGGGTTGTTTATATGTAATAATCTACTGGGATCTCTATATCATCCACATCCATGTTTCTTAAAAATGTATTTCAAAACATTTTTATTATTTACAAGAATATGGGTTAAAGTAATTTATACCCTTGTTTGACCTTTTATAAGAGGTTTATAAAGGAATCTTTCCGTCGTTTTCAAAACAAGGTCATTTTTAACCTTTTCGACTGAATTAAGGTAAGAACGTTTTTTTAAACTTATACGACGGGTGCGGCTAATTTCCACCGTTATAAAATCTTCAAAACTTCCCTTACAATCTTATAAGAATATTTTCAAAGAAAATGTTTTATTTTATATGGATCTTAAATGATTTCAAAATAAAAAGAGATATTTCTTTAAAAAGAATTTTGATTTCATCTATGTCAACATCCTTTGATGGATTTTACGCTTATTTGAAGTTGATTTATTGTAATACAAAGCTTCTATATTGTATTGAAGGTTTTGTGATATGTTTGACTGTGGATGTGCTATTTTTATACCATTCATAGTTTATGGTGAAATTATTGACATTTCGTATGCTAGTTTTAATACGAATGTTTATGTTATGTTTAAACCTTTTCATATGGGAATGCATTGGACTTAGTAAGTGACGGGTGGAGCCCGCTATAGCTCCTCGATGCATCGGTAGGTCTCATGAGACAAACTAGTGTCTTGGCACAAGGCCTTGACAAAATCTTATTTGTAGTCTTGGCACGAGGCCTTGACTATGTGGTTATGATAGTCTGGCATTATGCATTCCAACATTATGAAAGTGGTTATTGATTTTTCCATGTGATTATTCGATTAGTAGAATATCCATGTGAATAAGTAAATGGAATTATTTCATTTTATTTATGCCATACCATGTTGAAAGTTCATATTTAAAAGGCTTTTGTTTTAGTTATACATTGCCTTAAATGTTTATTCTTATTTATGAAAGTTTTCGCTATATTGTTATCCTTACTGGGCATTTGAGCTCACCCCTTTTCTATGTTTTATTTTTCCCAGGATGTGAAGAAGTAAGTTATGAATGACCTGCAGGGATTTTATGAGGGGTTAATAGTGTGGATTGTGGAAACATTATGTTGTTGTAGTAGTTTTTCATTTTATAATGTAATGTAAAACTTATGAATATATCTAGTGTTTCCAAGGCTACTAAACCAATCGGTCTTTCGAGATTTGATCTTTCTTGTGATCATGTCAATGTTATGTAATAATGCACCGACTCTAGGAAACTAGGGTCGGGGAATTACAGATCTAATGTGAGATGGATCCACAGGCAGGTGTGGACCGGATGGAGGTTGTGACTAGGGTTTTTCAATTAGTTGGGACACCAACTGATCTAATGGTGATCCTAGCTGCCAGTGTCTTCTCGGGAGCAGTTGGGAGATGGTGGAGTATGAAACATCAGATACCTCATGAGGCGACCCTCACCCGGGATGATGTTGAAGGAATTTTCAGGGAATAGTTCAACACAGAGACCCTAGGATCAGCGCGTATATAAGATCTACTTCACTTATAGTAGGTCATCAAGACTGTGAACTAGTACTCAACGAGGTTCACTGACCTCTCCCGCTACTCCACTGAAATGGCGTGAGACCCTTTATTCATGGCCCAGACCTTTGTGCAGGGTCTCCTATGGGATATCATAGAATCGATGATATCACTCATTATTTTGACATAGACTGGGGTGTTAGACCGAGCGCTTTTGGTGGAAAACCTCATAGCTGAGCATGCACCGAGATCGAGATCCGCCACCAGAAGTTAGGTAGTAGAGTCATCTACAGCAGGCAGTAGACAGATGACATAGGTTCCCAATAGGGACAGATCCTCAGTTGTACGACTTCAAGATATAGGGTTGGTGGTGCGGGGCTCACAGGACAGAGTATGACGGATGAGGAGCAGGTTATACTACATGTGCGGCGGTCAGGGTCACAAGGTTTGCGATTTCCCGACCTGTCATATGGAAGACTAGAAAATGGTCAAGGGACCACCGAGAAAGAGGCATTGGCTCGAGCGGGGAGGTTTTTAGGGTGCATGACATGGAATAGGAGGTGGTCATTCCTTAGGCAGTTTGTCACGACCTATCCTCGGGGCCCGTGCCGTGACTACCCCAAGCCCGCCTTCCATAGGCCATGGGCTGGCGACTAGCACCAAGGCGTAATTCCCGGTAAAAAGGGAAGGCATTACCTTTGTAAAGTAAACAAGCTCCACAGAGTACGAGCGGAAGAAGTAAACACTAAGTAAAAACTGAGTACAACAGTAAGTACGGAAGGAAAAAGGGGCCGGAAATACAAGCCCAACTGTAAAGTACAACTCGAAAGGGAAAACAGCAACAGTAAAGTAAAGTTGCTACACTGAGCTGTCCACTGGAAATCCCACCTGAAGGGTAGGTACAGATAGCTCCTCTGCTCCTCGGGTCTCGCCGTCCGCTCCGAGCACATCCCGCCCAGTGGTCCACCTCCAAGTACTGTCCTGCTCTGCAAGCCTCAACCACGATCAACGTTGTCCGTCGTCTGCAACCAACACAACGTAGTGCGGGCGCAGCCCGTGCAGGGGTGAGTATAAGATACTCAGTAGGGACCCCAAGACCCCCGAAGGTCTCCCAAAATCCACATAGGAGAAACCACAATGGAAAGATACAATCACGAACTATCAACTGACACTGCTTAGGTATATGCCCATACATATACCTAAGTCATCATTTCAATACGCTCCAACCTCCGAGCCCAAGCACAACTCAGTCCACACAAAAAAGTATACGTATTCCACACAGGAAAGCAAACGTAATCCACACAGGATAGCACAACACAATACACACAGGAAAGAAATAGAATTCAGCTCACATAGGTATACTTCGTCTAAAGGTGAAAGGGATGATTAGATACAAATACTGAATCATCTAAGCTGGGACCCACATAGGATACAAGACCAGCTGTCTTCATTGATTCATCTATACTGGGACCCACATAGGATACAAGACCAGTATTGAATCATCTAAGCTGGGACCCACATAGGATACAAGACCAGCACAGCTAGGACCCACATAGGATACAAGACCAGTTGTCTTCATCGATTCATCTATATTGGGACCCACGTAGGATACAAGACCAGTATTGAATCATCTAAGCTGGGACCCACATAGGATACAAGACCAGCACAGCTAGGACCCACATAGGATACAAGACTAGCTGTCTTCATCGATTCATCTATACGGGACCCACATAGGATACAAGACCAGTATTGAATCATCTAAGATGGGACCCATATAGGATACAAGACCAGCACAGCTAGGACCCACATAGGATACAAGACCAGCTGTCTTCATCGATTCATCTATACTGGGACCCACATAGAATACAAGACCAGTATTGAATCATCGAAGCTGGGACCCACATAGGATACAAGACCAGCACAGCTAGGACCCACATAGGATACAAGACCAGCTGTCTTCATCGATTCATCTATACTGGGACCCACATAGGATAAAAGACCAGTATTGAATCATCTAAGCTGGGACCCAAATAGGATACAAGACCAGTTGTCTTCATTGTCACAGTCCACTGAGGATCTCTGCACAAACGTCGTCACAGTCACAGTAGCAGTCGCAGCCAGCTCTAAGGTTCCTGCACACAGCAAGCTCGTTCGGGAGGGTCCGCTCCACGAGCCGAGAGGCTGATACATCAACTGTCACAATGTCTAGAGTTGATGTAACCAAAAGTTCCGTACCGTCAACAGGAACTCAACGCAACAGACGGCGCGTCAATCGGACGCCCGGTCTGAGAGTTATTGGCCTTTTCGTCCCAGGGGCCCGGTTGGATTTTAAGGCAAAACCAACCCGACCGTACTCCACCTGCATCCAAACCTTGGGCGGAGTATGCCAAAAGATCTGTCTCACTAATAGGAACTCAACAAAGCTGACAACACGTCAATCAGACGTTCGTAGCTCAAGATATGAGTGTTTCCGCTCCGAGGGCCCGGTTGGTTTTGTGTACGAACCAATCTGGCCGAACTCAAAGTAGTCCGAAACCTTGAATGCGGTATACCGAAACGACCGCCTCGATCCAAGTATCACATCGCCGCTGACGGCATGTCGTTTGGTGGTCCGTAGCACGAGTTGTGGGCATTTGAACCCAAACAGTTCGGTATTGGGGGTTTCGGGCCCGGGCCGACCCGGCCCGAGACCCCCCGGCTGGCCCGAACCGGGTCGACCCGTGCCGGATAGGGTCGGCCCGGCCCGGCTGGGCTCGGCCCGGACTGGCAGACCAGCCAGGAGCCGGTCCGGCTCAGCGCAACGCGCTAGGCATGCTGCCAACTCGGCTTCGTCCGAGATGATTGAAAAAAAATGGGGGCGCCTGCCCCCTTTGTGAAACTGCGACCCCCCCTCATTATGGGGGGCCGTTCAACTGGCCGGGGGAATTTAATTCCCCCGGGTTGCTCCCTTCGGGCCAGCCCGACCTGGCTGGCCAACTCCCTCTCAACGGGACCGGAAAAGGCCGGTCCCCTTCCGACTTCCGACACCGGCAGCCCGGCTGGCCGCCGGTCAACTTGATCCACCGCAGCACAGAACCGGCTGCAGCCTTTGCCGTCCGGCGCGGTGCCGTCGCACCGCGCCCCTCCGTCGTGGCCCCGCACTGGCCACGACACCTTCAACTTCCTTCGACGCGACGCGACGATGTCGCGTTCTTGAATTTCTTTCCACAGCGTGGCGTGACGGCGCCGCGCAATACTTGCCGTGTGATACCCGCGTGGTGCGACGGCACCACGCCATCCCGTTCCATCCGCAAGAAACAAATATGAACAAAGGAGGGGGTTAAGCCGTGTTTGTGCTGTTCGGCCCCCTCTCGTTAAACGATACCATTTATTCGATTAACCATGATGTTCAACATGCTAGAATCAAGAACAGAATAATTTAATAAATAAAAAAATTCCCCTACCTCGGTTTCAAGAGAGGAGCACGTCAACAAACCGCGGAAGACAAGCGTCGCGGAGGTCGGGCGTCGCGGTAATTGTACGTCGATTCTGTTGACGTCGAGGTGAGTCCGAAGAGGTACGTCGATGGAGTAGCTTCGTAAGCTGACGGAGAAAGCCCGAGGAGGAAGCGGCGTCTCCTTTCGTTGACACGGGAAGAAGATCGATAGAAGCGGCATCGTCAATCTTCGGAAACACAACGACTGCGAAGAAGAGAAGAGAGGGCACGTCTTTCTCTTCTTATGGTGACGACGTTCTTCGCCGGAGCCTAAGTGTTCTTCGAGTTCTTCGTCGTGGTTGAAGAAGAAGAAGAAAGCTTCCCAAACCTCACAAGGTGGCAAAAGGAACTAAGAAAAATAAAATAAGTCTAAGGCTTATTTTATTTACACAACTAAACCACTTTGAATTTCAAAAGTTTGAAATTAAGTCACTCATCTTATTTAATAACACAAGTTGTCAAATTAATAAGAGAGGAGTTATTGGGAGTTTTAAGGGGAGTTGAAGAGTTAGGGTTCGTGTGGGCCCCACCACACTTAATCCTCTCAAGGGAGGTTAAGTGGATATGGGTCCCACCTCTAACTCCCTTTGGGAGGAAATAACCAACATGGATAAAAATAAATTGTGTTTCCACAATTTATTTAACTTCATTTAATTTCTCCCAAAACTAACTCTCAACCCGCATAAAACAAAACCTCGGAAAAGGTCTCCTTAAGTGAATATCGGTGTTGCGAGTTCATCGATGCCCTCAGAATTCGATTCCGGGCAACGGTTCAAAAGTTAGAAATTCCCGCTCGTTCGTTCACTGAACGTACCCGATCCAAACTTCGGAAATTGATTCTGGGCACACCAGGCCTCGGAATCAGGTGCCGGCAGACACTGCATTCTTGTAAAATCCCAAAGAAAATTAAGAAAAAATTTCCCTTTAATTTTACAGGGTCTTTACATTACTCCCACCATAGGTCTTTACGTCCCCGTAAAGCTTCAACACCAACTAGGGATACAAAGGCGGTAGAGCTAGGCGGTAAGCCACCTCACCAATCCTGCTGAGGACCTGGAAGGTTCCGATGAAGCATGACGACAACTTGCCACCTTGTCCAAATCTCCGTATTCCACATCGAGGTGAGAACCGCATGAAGACGTGGTCGCCATCCTCGAACTCTAGTGGCCTCCGCCTCCTGTCAGCACAAGACTACTGCCGGTTCAGAGCCGTCCCCATCCGCTCATGGATGACTTGGACCTTCCTGGTCCTACAAGAGCTGCTGAGATTTCTCCCTCACCGATAAGAGAAATCTGGTCTCATCCCCTGGATGAACCATGTTCTTTTCCTAATACAGTCAATCCTGACACAGATGATACTAATCCATACAAAGGATGACGTTGTAAGGCCTCGATGCTACTACCAAGAGATCCAACTGTTACTCTCACCTCCAAGGGTTGAGTCACGCTGTCGGAATCAGTGTGTGGTAACTGGGTCTCCTCCAGTCGATGTCTCACAAGTGAGGGTCAAGTCAACAGTCAAAACTGCAACCTTTTAGTAACAACACAAAAGAGGACAAGAATGAAAACATCTCAATGGTATTCATCTTTTATTATTGCAGCTCATAAAACAAAGATGCTACACAATAGAAACAAGGAACTAGAAGTACAAAGGATGTATCCACTAGTTCCTCTCTTGTCAATTTGCTCCCAGAGCTCCATGATTGAAGGCCTCAGCTGCCTGAAGCTGAGCTCTCCCATGTCCACCAACTTCCTGCGGTCGGGGCGGACCTCCTGGTGGTGGTGGTGGCAACACCTCGAAGTGTCGCCCACCATCTGCTACTCGGGCAACTCCTTTGCCTCGTCCGCCTGCACTCTGCGGACCTCCATGGCCGAACCTCTATCTGGGAGGTCCCTCTACCACCTGCTGCTCATCGGTAGGACATGTTGGGCAGTCTCGAGCCATGTGACCTTGCCAGCCGCATGCATAGCAATGCCTGACCCTTTTGTAGCTGGTTCTCCTTCGTGTACCCCGCACAATGGAATCTTCATCCAGAGACTGCCCATCTGATGGTCTAGACTGTTTGGACCTCTGCATCACCTGTCTACTGCAAACTGTGGAAGACCCTGCTACGGGCCATTCTACGGAGGGCCCTGTCACTGGAGCCTGCTCGGCGAGAAAACTCTCCACTAGATGGACTCTCCCCAACACCTCTGCCTACATCGGAATGTTGAGGGAGATCATCGAAGCCCTGATCTCATGCCTCAGTCCCTGATCGAAGGTCCGGGCCCGGAAGAATGGGTCTCTTACCATATCTGCGGAATAGCGCGAGAGATCAGTAAATCTCGTCGAGTATTGGGCTACTGTCATGCTGCCCTGCCGCATCTGTAGTAGCTCATGGATGCGCACCGCTCAGAGGGTGGCTGGGACAAACTCTGAGCGGAAGAGGCTCTCAAAGTCTATCCAGAGTAGATATGCCTCATCGTGCACCTGGAGCATCAAGATCCACCATCGTCTTGCTGCTGCGTGCAGTAGGCTCGCCGTGAGGATCACCGTGAGGTCTGTTGGTGTCCCCACTAGCCTGAAACCTCGCACGACTGCGTCCAGCCAGTCCTCGGCTGCCTGGGGGTCCGTCTCCCCACGGAACCTGGGTGGTCGCTGGCACTGGAACTCGTGCAGCGCACTAAGGTGACGTGCATCGTCAGCGGCTGGGGCTGGTAGCATTGGTGGCTCGGTGGGTAAAGGTACCACCGGTGCCTCTGTTGACAAGAACCCCTGAACCGAGGCCTCATCGCTCGGTGGGCTGTCATCATGCACGACTCTCGGAACCCTAGCTGACTGCCATCATGGGGCCATCCTGAAAAGGAATCAGGTGCGCCACGGTCAAACAGTATACCTGGTGAGCTGACACAAGTAATCACAATGAAAACATGAAACACACATGCAATCAATGTTTTCGTGCATTAATTCGGAAATAAGAAGTCAGGGTCCTGGTGTACGGATATGTCGGCCGCCGCACCAACACTGGACTCCCTAGACTGATAACCACACTCAATACGCAAAACATTATTGCTTCACATAGAAAAGATCAGAGTTCGCGGTATAACCGAACTCCTCTGATACCAATTTGTCATGACCCGTCCTCGGGGCCCGTGCCGTGACTACCCCAAGCCCGCCTTCCATACGGCAGAGGCTGGTGACTAGCACCAAGACGTAAATCCCGGTAAAAAGGGAAGGTATTTCCTTTGTAATGTAAACAATTTCTACAGAGTACAAGCGGAAGAAGTAAACACTAAGTAAAAACTGAGTACAACAGTAAGTACAGAAGGAAAAAGGGGCCAGAAATACAAGCCCAACTGTAAAGTACAACTCGAAAGGGAAAACAACAACAATAAAGTAAAGCCGCTACACCGAACTGTCCACTATAAATCCCACCTGAAGGGTAGGTACAAATATCTCCTCGGCTCCTCGGGTCCTGCCGTCCGCTCCGAGCACGTCCCGCCCAGTGGTCCACCTCCAGGTATAGTCCTGCTCTGCAAGCCTCAACCACGATCAACGCTGTCCGTCGTCTGCAACCAACACAACATAGTGCGGGCATAGCCCATGTAGGGGTGAGTATAAGCTACTCAGTAGGGACCCCGAGACCCCCGGAGGTCTCCCAAAAACCATATAGGATAAACCACAAAGGATTGATAAAATCACGAAGTAACAACCGACATTTCTTAGATATATGCCCATACATATACCTAAGTCATCATTTCAATATGCTCCAACCTCCGAGCCCAAGCACAACTCAATCCACACAGGAAAGTATATGTATTCCACACAGGAAATCAAATGTAATCCACACAGGATAACACAACACAATCCACACAGGAAAGCAACAGGATTCAGCTCACACAGGTATACTTCGTCTAAAGGTGAAAGGGATGATCAGATACAGATACTGAATCATCTAAGTTGGGACCCACATAGAATACAAGACCAGCTGTCTTCATTGATTCATCTATACTGGGACCCACATAGGATACAAGACCAGTATTGAATCATCTAAGCTGGGACCCACATAGGATACAAGACCAACACAGCTAGGACCCACATAGGATACAGGACCAGCTGTCTTCATCGATTCATCTATACTAGGACCCACATAGGATACAAGACCAGTATTGAATCATCTAAGCTGGGACCCACATGGGATACAGGACCAGCACAGCTAGGACCCACATAGGATACAAGACCAGCTGCCTTCATCGATTCATCTATATTGGGACCCACATAGGATACAAGACCAGTATTGAATCATCTAAGCTGGGACCCGCATAGGATACAAGACCAGCACAACTAGGACTCACATAGGATACAAGACCAGCTGTCTTCATCGATTCATCAATACTGGGACCCACGTAGGATAGAAGACCGGTATTGAATCATCTAAGCTGGGACCCACATAGGATACAAGACCAGCACAACTATGACCCACATAGGATACAAGACCAGTTGTCTTCATCGGTTCATCTATACTGGGACCCACATAGGATACAAGACTAGTATTGAATCATCTAAGCTGGGACCCATATAGGATACAAGACAAGATGTCTTCATTGTCGCAGTCCACTAAGGATCTCTGCACAAACGTCGTCGCAGTCCACTAAGGATCTCTGCACAAACGTCGTCGCAGTCATAGTAGCAGTCGCAACCAGCTCTAGGGTTCCCGCACACAACAAGCTCGTTCGGGAGGGTCCGCTCCACGAGCAGAGAGGCTGATACATCAACTGTCACAAAGTCTAGAGTTGATGTATCCAAAAGTTCCATTCCGTCAACAGGAACTCAACGCAACAGACGGTGCGTTAATCGGACGCCCAGTCTGAGAGTTATTGGCTTTTTCGTCCCAGGGGCCCGGTTGGGTTTTAAGGCAAAACCAACCCGACCGTACTCCACCTGCTTCCAAACCTCGGGTGGAGTTTTCCAAAAGATCCATCTCACTAAGAGGAACTCAACAAAGGTGATGACATGTCAGTCGGACGTCCGTAACTCAAGATATGAGCGTTTCCGCTCCGAGGGCCCGGTTGGTTTCGTGTACTATCCAACACGGCTGAACTCAAAGTATTCCGAAACCTTGAGTGCGAAATACCAAGACGACCGTCTCGATCCAAGGATCGCATCGCCACTGACGGCGCGTCGTTTGGAGGTCTGTAGCCTGAGTTATTGGCATTTGAACCCAAACAGTTCGGTATCGGGGGTTTCGGGCCCGGGCCGACCCGACCCGAGACCCCCCGGCTGGCCTGAACCGGGTCGACCCGCCACGGAAAGGGTCGGCCCGGCCCAGCTGGGCTCGGCCCGGCCTGGCAGACCGGCCAGGCGCTGGTCCAGCCCAGCGCAGCGCGCTGGGCGGTCTGCCAGCTCGGCTTCGGCTAAGCTGATTGAAAAACAACGGGGGGCGCCTGCCCCCCTTTGTGAAACCGCGACCCCCCTTATTATGGGGGACGTTCAACTGGCCATGGGAATTTAATTCCCCCGGGTTTATCCCTTCTGGCCGGCCCGACCTAGCCAGTCGGCTCCCTCTCAATGGGACCGGCAAAGGCCGGTCCCCTTCCAGCTTCCGACACCGGTGGCCCGGCTGGCCGCCGGTCAACTTGATCCGCCGCAGCCCAGAACCGGCCGCGGCCTTTGCCGTCCGGCATGGTGCGACGACACCGTGCCCCTCCACCGCGGCCCCACTCCGGCTGCAGTGCCTTCGACTTCCTTCGATGCGAAGTGACGGCGTCGTGTTCTTGAATTTCTTTCCACGGCGCGGCGCGACGGCGCCGCACAATACATGCCGTGTGATACCCGCGTGGTGCGACGACACCATGCATTCCCGTTCCATCCGCAAGAAACAAATATGAACAAAGGAGGGGGTTAAGCCGTGTTTGTGCGGTCTGGCCCCCTCTCGTTAAACGATATCATTTATTCGATTAACCACGAAGTTCAACATGCTAGAATCAAGAACGGAATAATTTAATAAATAACAAAATTCCCCTACCTCGGTTTCAAGAGTGGAGCACGTCAACAAACGGCGGAAGACAAGCGTCGCGGAGGTCGGGCGTCGCGGTAATCGTACTTCGATTCCGTTGACGTCGAGGTGCGTCCGAAGAGGTACGTTGATGGAGTAGCTTTGTAAGCTGATGGAGAAATCCCGAGGAGGAAGCGGTGTCTCCTTTCGTTGACACGGGAAGAAGATCGATAGAAGCAGCGTTGTCGATCTTCAGAAACACACTAGTTGCGAAGAAGTGAAGAGACGACACGTCTTTCTCTTCTTATGGTGACGACGTTCTTCGTCGGAGCCTAAGTGTTCTTTGAGTTCTTCGTCGTGGTTGAAGAAGAAGAAGAAAGCTTCCCAAACTTCACAAGGTGGATAAAGGAACTAACCAAAATAAAATAAGTCTAAGGATTATTTTATTTACACAACTAAACCACTTTGAATTTCAAAAGTTTGAAATTAAGTCACTCATCATATTTAATAACACAACTTTTCAAATTAATAAGAGAGGAGTTATTGGGAGTTTTAAGGGGAGTTGAAGAGTTAGGGTTCGTGTGGGCCCCACCACACTTAATCCTCTCAAGGGAGGTTAAGTGGATGTGGGTCTCACCTCTAACTCCCTTTGGGAGGAAATAACCAACATGGATAAAAATAAATTGTGTTTCCACAATTTATTTAACATCATTTAATTTCCCCCAAAACTAACTCTCAACCCGCATAAAACGCAACCTCGGAAAAGGTCTCCTTAAGAGAATATCGGTGCTGCGAGTTCATCAGTGCCCTCGGAATTCGATTCCGGGCACCGGTTCAAAAGTTAGAAATTCCCGCTCGTTCGTTCACTGAACGTAACCGAGCCAAACTTCAGAAATTGATTCCGGGCACACCGGGCCTCAGAATCAGGTGCCGTCAAAAACTTAGTTTTTGTAATATCCCAAAGAAAATTAAGAAAAAATTTCCCTTGAATTTTATGGGTCTTTACACAGTTGGCGGCGTTTCGAGGTTCTGTCATGCCCACCTCTAGGTGGTCCACACCGACCACAGAGAGCAGGTGGAATGGGACGAGCTCAACTCCATCCAGCTGAGGCCTATGACCATGGTGCATCAGAGATGATTAGTGGTAAAATCTTTGTCTACTACATCATAGGTGCAGTACATATAGACACAGGTTCTAGTCACTCTTTTATTGCCACAACCCTCATTCTGAGCTCAGAAATTCCGACAGAGCTACTGGCTCGATCCTTATGGCAAGAGACTCCAATAGGATGGGATTCGACGATTACACACTGATGTCGACAGTTTGTGCTTACTCAAGGAGGTGTGATCTTTGACTGAGATCTTCTCATAGTGGCATCAAGGCTTTACGACATCATCTTGAGTATGGATTGGTTATCCATAGTCCATGCTCATATCGACTATATTAGGTGTAATGTGTGGTGTGTCCGTGAGTATGTGATCAGTTTTTTGTTCACCGGTGAGAAGGGAACCTTTATAGAATTGGATGGATATTACAAGATGAGGGTTTAGTCAATCACTCATTAGTTAGATCATAATAAGATATGATAAAATGAGGAACTCCATGATACCTTACCACATCCTTCACAAAAATCCTGGAATGTTGATAAAAAGATAAATCTTCCGGAATATAAATAAAATGGGAAGTCTTAGTGAGATGGTCCACTATAACACATATCACATCGTCTTCTTTTGAATTTATCAGAAGAATAGTGAAAATGTCCATGGTGATATTGTCCAACTTCTATGCTAGTATGGGTAGTGGTTGAAATACCTCTTTAGAAAGTATTCACTATTCCTTCACTTGTTGACACACCAGGAACCCAATATTGTATTCAGCAATATCCATTTTCATATTATCCCACCAATAATAATCGTGAAATCCTTATACATTTTTGTGCTTCCAGGATTGATAGAGAATGTAGATCTATGAGATTCATCCACCAACTCCTTCTATATTTCCACAATAGATCAGACACATTGTCTTGTATGAAATTTCATTACCCCTTCTTGATCAATATTGATCTCAGAAACATCAAATACTTTACATCCTTGTTCGTATTCTATAACAAATGATCTTATTTTTTATAGTTATTTATCATATCTTGTTACAATATTTGACAGATTATTTTGGATAAGGTTGATGATATCCCTTCCCATACAGTTACCATATCCATTTTTATTATTTCATTGATCAAGGTATCTCATTTATTCCATATCATTTATAGAACAACATGGTTTTGTTACATATAGAATTAAAAACGATTATTGATCTTTTGGGTTGATAATAAATATAACCATCATTGTAATTAAGATGTTCCAACCATATCTTTAGTCTCATGTTCAAATCCTTTAGTGTAAAAAAATACATCAATCATTGATGGTCAATGTATACACCACCACTTCCCATAAAGGGATAGTTCCACCATATGTTCATAGAAAAAATAACCACAGTCATCTCACGACTATGAGTAGGGTAATTGAACTAATGACACTCTAGATATAAAGATGCATTTGAAATTACCTTTTCATTTTGAATGTGTAATCATCCATGAAAGATAAGAATTAAAATATGTTTATTATACATGATGTTAAAGGAAGTTCACCTGAAAAGGAAATTTAAGGTAATGTATTCTATCTCTATTTGCATTCCATGGAGGCAAATTTGTTGTTATGCACCTAGAATCTTTTACATGGTGTATATACTACACTATTACATAATATATCATTAATATAAATACACCCATTATTGTATAAATTTCATTTAATTTTATTCCTTCATGAGGATTGTAATTTAAAATGTTTCAATGTTGTATAGGACACATATCAATTTTGATAGATTATTTTCTTTAATGATAATACAAATAATAATTCCATGACATTTACTTTTGAGGAAACTAAATAACCATTAATAAATAAATAATATTATATCCTCTATTTATTAATCAACATTTTCATGTATTTTTAACATTTTTTCACTCTTTGGTAATCAAAATGTTTTTTAAATGTTTTTATGAATACCCAACTTCATTTCTCTCTTTAGTAAAAAAACATGTTTTCTTATAAAAATAATGTTCTTATGAAAAATTAGAAAATTTATATTAAATGATGTGGTAAATACATTATTACCATTTTTTATTTTAGGAATGTTTTCTATGGAATCTCTTTGTCTCTTTCCGAACATGGAATATTTTTAACCCTTTTTTACATTGAAAAATGATATATTGTTTTAACATCGTATGAAATTTATGGATTTATCCACCATTATTTCATTTAATAATTGATTTCATCATTAGAATGATATTTTTTAAAAATTTACATTTTGAAAAAAATTTAAAAGGTAATTTAAAATTAATTAATTATTCAAATGGTTTTTCAAATCAAATGGTAATTTTCTCTATTAATATTTTAAAAGGTGTACTTTATTTTATCTGAGACAGAAAGCATATACTTGTAATCCACATGGGATTTGTTGGCTGATACCAACCTTATCCTTCCTATGGATGGTTTTTTTAATTAAGCCATGTAGTGTATTCACATTCACCCTTGATCCCCTTTAGTCCCCTAAAAATATTCAATTTCCTCTATTAATTTGATATTGAATTTACCCTAAGAATCAGTATCATTTTTTGTGGATATGATCATTTCCTAAATAATATACCAATCATCATACGGTGTTTACATTGAATATTATTTGATTATTTGGGGAAATATTGAAAAATTTGTATCATCTATTTCAAATATATTTTTGATGAGGCACATTGTTAAATTGATTATTCGATAAATGATGAATGATTTTTGACATGTATGACATGGGTGGGGCCCTATTATAGGTATAACATTGATGCATTGGTAGTCTCATGGAACGTGTCAATTGGATATCCACTTTAGATGGGTTTTTTTTATAACTAAACTAGCTTGTGAATGGACGGTATAGTATTGGTTCCATGTACCTCAGATACATGGCGTCCAATAATTAAGAATCTTACACATTTATTTCATTTTATTATTCATCTGTGTGATTTTTCATCGATATTTCTATGGATGCATTTCATTTTTATCTATTTATATTTCATGTGTTTTAGTCTCTTACCTTTCCATATTAATTTTTCCTTATCTATTTAGAATGAAATTTGTTTCCAGAAATTACCTTTCCATAGTATTTACACTCATCCATTCAGGTTTTTGATTATATAGAATGTTTGGTATATTATATACCTTTTCATATTTATTATTCTCACAACTTAATTATTTATTACAATATATTTTTTCTTTAAAAATGTTTTGATAACAAAATTTTTATGTTTCTTTCTCGAAAAATCCAAGAAGAATACTATGAATGAGATGTAGAGATTTACTAGATAAATTCGAGTTGTCATTGAATTTATTTATTAAGAAATAAGTCTAATATTATATTTCTATTAGTGTAGTCACTTGTAACACATGACTCCTTTATGCTTCTTATTTACAAAGAACACAAAAACTTTGATGCTTTTGGATTTTCCTCCTTATACTCATGCTAATGTAATTAATAGTAGACACCATCTTAGGGAAAATTGGGATTAGGTCACTATAATTATAGTAATAAATTAAATATATGTTTATCTATTTCTCAAAAAAAAATTATTCTAAAAGAATATTTTCCAATTCTTATAGCCAATTTCATATTAAATTAAATTATTCCATTTGTTTGTTTTGAATCATGAAATGTAAAAAATTAGTAAAAATGAACCTTTTATTTTACATCATTGTTAATAATAGCTATTGTGTATATTTGATACTACATTAAAGGATCAATTGTATTAGTTAAGGATAAAAATATTTTCATAAGGATTAAAATATTACAAAAAAGTTGAATTAAATTTCATGGAAGAGTAATGTTTCATACATAACCATTCATGATTATATTATAAGACATTACATTATTTTATGTATATGGTTATGAATGTTATAATATTTTATTTAATAAAATGAAAAAAAATTAAATTCCCTTTGTTTTATTATATTAATTTTTTTTATGTTGGGATAAAAAGAATTTATTTTTGGTTTTAATATTTTTTTAAGGATAAAAATTATTTATTAATAAAGGTAATTTATATCTAATTTTTAGTGATGAAATAGTTACCTTAAATTCTCATGAAATGATGATGTATGAAAGTTTTATATTTTCACTCCATCATTTCCTATATATTTTCAATATAAAAATATATGAAGAGTGTCAGTAATTTCATTAATGATATTTTATCATAAATAATGATTTATTAAGAGATTAAAATTTTCTAAAAATAATATTTTAATCCAAATTAATTTTAAATGTTTTAAAATAATATCGATTTTATATTTATAGTTTTTTCACCTTTTTGGGTAACTTTGATTTTCCCTAAATAGTAAAAGCCTTAATATAGAAGTAATTATAAAAAGGGTTAAAACAAGTTTGAAACAGGGTGAAAACATGACATAACAATGTCCAACATTTATTTTATAATATCATTTTGACTCATACTTATAATAAAATTAAATATTATTAGTTTGGGTAATTTTGAATATGAATGATAATTAAAATTAAATTTTTTTACTTTCAGATATTCATAGGTTTCCCCAACCATCTATAAAAAAACGAGACCTAGACTTCTATTTACTTACCACATCAAGAACCCTTTGATTTATCAAGTCAATTAAAATGAATTAATTTATATCCATAATCATTTCATAGACTCCTTTTTTCATAAAACCATAAATTAATGTCTTTATCAAAAACCTGTAGATGTTATTTGAATATGTGGAATAGTTTATTACAATGAATTTTCATTTAGTTTGTTTTTCTACCTCATTAAAATATTCATAAGCCATTATTATATATTAACAATATTATATTAAATATTCTTAGGTATTGTTATTATAATGTATTAGTCTATATCCATCTTCTATCGAACTGAATGTGAAACAAAACTATCACTCATGAGTATAGTGTACTACAAGCTCATGAACAAATGTAATTGGGTTTCCATAACTGTGTCTCACATGTATTTATAAATTTATATTTAATATATATCTCTGATATTCAAGAAATATTTATCATCCTAAAATTAATATATTATATATTTTCTTTCTTTTACATTCATTGAAATATGATAAAATCATTCATGTGTACATGTAAATTACAACATCAACAAAGCGATGCATTATGTTTTTCGTTACCTTATCACATAGATGATATATATAATAGTATATAAATAAAAATTACGATATTTGGAAAAACATGTTATGTCTAATAATATAAAATTATTCTTAACAACATTCCATCATGATCATTGAATAATAAAGATATTACTAATGAGTATGTACCACTTGTAGTCTTCATCATTGTGACATAGTTAGTTTTTAATAAAAATATATCATGGTTGGTTTAAATAGTAAAATTGATGTATACTAATTTTATTTAATTTTTTTTATTTTTGTTGATTATATAAATGAATTGTTTCTTTAACCATAGTTAACATACCAATGTGATTTTTTCCTTTTATGCTGAATATCATCCAAGTTTTTGATAAGAATATAAATGTTTTAAATGATGAATATTAGTTGAATAAAAAAATAAAAATTGTTTTTAAAAAATTAAATAAATAGAAAAATATTATTTTTTATGAAAAAAAACATATGTGGTGATCCAAACTCAAGGTAAGTGATCTCTATGAACTACACTTTTCTATGGCTTTTGAATATTTTCTCTCTAAATCACATTCTCTCACATTAATATTGTGGAATACTTAGAAATTTAATATATATATATATATATATATATATATATATATATATATCTCACACACACACACACACACATATATATATTATTCATCCTTCCATTGATCGGGTAATAAATTCCTTATGTAATTTTCTCAAATTAAATTCATTAATTTATATGGGTAATTTACATGTTAATGTATTTAGATTGATTTCTTTTTATGGAAGACATATGCTTCTACAAGAGAAAATTTTTCCACCAATTTGTACTCCAATTAATGGGGTAATTATGTTCTCTCATGACACCATATGTATGGCATTATTTAGAAATCATAATCAACTACTAACCCGATCAACCATGTGAAATGTTCATGGAATTTAGCCCCGACATAATCTTATGAAATGTTTTCTTAATCCCACACATCCTTTATTTACATGATCTTATAATACCGTGTTTATTATATTATTCTCTCATGTGATTAATCATGATATTTTAAATAAAATATTTTATATTATAATTCATAAGAGTATTGTATAAATTTCTTGAAAATTTATTAATTATTTTTTCTTTATTTCTGTATAAAAATTCTGATTTATCCTTTTTCATTGAATATTTATGAATAAATGTTTGTAGGAAAATCATTTGGATGAAAACATGATTTTATAATGGAATAAAATTTTAATTTTGATCCTAAATATTAATTTTTAATGGTAAAATATTTTATAAATATCCATGAACTAATTGGTTTATTTCATTCATTTTATATTTTCATTGTTAAGGTTTTGTTCTCATCCAATGTTTTTAAAAAAACCGCAAGGATTTAGGATTGTTAAAAACAAAATAATTCATGTTTAAATTCATGAATATTAGTCAGGACAAGAAAAATTGATTCATTTTAAATGTTTTTTATTGTGAGAAAAATGGATACTGTGTATAATGGGCCACTTTGTAATTAATGATTTTTTATGTTAGAGAGATTTTAAATTATATAGAACTATAAAAATAAAAGATCATTTAGAATTTAATGAAGATAATTCAATTCTAAATAAATTATATTATTTATTGTTTAACATTGTGTACTTATCAACACATTTATTTTCATTTCCATATTCCGAATTATTGATCTTGTGGAATGATTGTCAACTTGAAGAAATTTTACTGGATCCCTCAACAACCTAACAATGGAATAAGATTTTAGAAAAAAAATATGTCTGGAAATAACATAGTTATATATTAGTAGATGCTTAGCTCGTCATCCCTTAGACGTACTGGTTTGCGTGGTGGGGGTGGTATCCTAGGATAAGAGTAATTATAAAAAATATTGTTTCATATTAGGGGTGTAATGTCTCGGAATTTCTACGTAATTTTATTTATTTATATATAATTATTTTAATACCTTGAAATCGTACAACACATAATTCTAACCCCTGATGTGCCTAGAGTGATCCATCAAAAAAACGTTTAGGCATTAAATATCGTGTGTGAGCAGTTTTCTTGAAAAAGTGGAATAACTATTAAAAGGTTTCCCAAATAAGAAATATGAGGGTAATTTTGCATTCATGATGGTGGGTTTACCTTAGCACGTCTTAGATTTAGTCAGCGCATGCCCCCAGTGAGAAAACCCAAAAACCGGATAACCATAAATAAAATAATAAAATAAAATTATTTTTTATTTCAAATGATTATAACTCAATAAACATGACTTGGATTAGAAATTCAAGACCCCCACTGATCTCGTGAGTGTATTATTTCATTAGGCAGAAACTAACTTTGGCAGGCGCGGGCCGCCAATGGATGCTAGTTTTTGGTTGTATGTAAAATAATTAAGTATCAATTATTTAATTGTAAAATCCATAACTTCAAAACAGAAACTCTGATTTAAAATCTGAGACTACAGTAGAGATCGTGAGGTTGTGTTCCCCTTAAGTGGAGCCTAACATAAACCACCACGGGTCGAGGATGAATATTAATAATTCTTTGATCTTTTTTAATGTACGTTCAATAAATGTGCTAGTGGCGAATTCTATTTTTGAACTGGTGCTCATATTAAAAATATAAGGTCACCTTTGAATCTGTATCACTAGGATTCTCATAAGGGATGATTAACTTCGACCGACATGGGTCAGATGAAAAAGTTAATGTTTGGTCTTTACAAAAAAATTAAAATTGGTTATTTTATTTTTTCTATGTGCTATCATTGGAAAAATAGTGTTGGGACTGAAATGAAATGTCAAAAATATTTAATGTCATTACCCACTTTACTTTCTGTAACCACACCATTGGGAGATTTTAATAAACATGTAACCAATATAATGAGATAATTAAAGAGTTTATTTAATTATATTCATTAATGAACCTCATGAATTTTGTGGTGCATTGATCCTTTCCTCCCATCTATTTAAACGAAGCTTGAACATGGGTTTTTGGACTAAAGTGAGGATCCTCTGGCGAAGTTCTATGACAAATTCCAGCAACCAAGAACAATGTTTCGAGTGACTGATGTTGGAGGAATCTACCAGTGACAGCAAGATCCTACGAACACCTTCAAACGTTGACACTTCTTCCTCATCCATTGCGGCTTCCAATAAACTCGATGTAAGGGCTATATAATTGATTCGTCACTTTTTTACCCCATTATTGAATATTATGAATAACACGGGTCAACTATCCAACGGGTTAACCCACGTTTCACACTTTAACATGGGATGAAAATGATGGGGTTCATTATGGGAGTTTTTAAAACTTAATAATCCCTACCATGTTATAATGCTAACACAGAGGGCGCAGCCCAAACAAAAAAGGCCCAGAACCTCCGCCAAACCCATTATTTTTTTATTCTACATGGGTGTCCATAAGAAGCAGCGACGTGTTGGAAACACGTGGTGGTACCGGCAACCAAGGGAAGTAGTGACTGGAGGCCGCCAGTCACAAAGGGACGGCGGTTCCCAAAGGCACTACCACAGACAAGGGGCGGCCGGCCAACACGAACCACATTTATGTGGGGTGGTGCGCCACAATGGAAGGTTGTGGCATCGACCTGTGGTAGAGGCAAGACCTGCACCCTCGGGTCTGTAATGTTTCGGTCTATACAAACCATCCAGGAGGTGCGGCACCATCCCGTGCCACTATTGACACAGGCGGCCTACTGCGACAACATGCCACAGATGAAGGATACGACATGGAGCTGTGACGAATTGCATACCAGCACCTTCAGGTCCATAGCAGTCCAAGAGATGAATTTCCACTTGGAATCATGGATTTGAACACCCTAACGGCTCCATTTGTTCAGGAGGGGAGCGGTCCCCCGCACTCGGCCAATGGACCATTAGATTCTACATCCAAGTAGGCCACGTCGCGCCGGGTGGGCCAGGCCGTACCCACGGTCTCACATTCAAGACTAGGCACAGACAAACCGGGCTGAGACTAGCCTCTTCCATTTGATTTAGGTCGGTCTGACTGTGTCAGACCGTACCACTTCCCACTTACGGCCCATATCGCATAAACAAGAGTGTCTCCTAAACCAGAAGTATGTTTGATGAACCATCTATGGTGCTAGAACCCTTAGGATAATGCAGTATATTTTAGATACACAACATGAATTTTAAAGAAATTTGGAGTTAGGATGGTTTGGATCATACCTGAATCCAAGCATGCCCTCAACACTAAATTGCCTATAACTTTCAGACCAGTTGTCTGGTTAGCAAAACTTTTGTTTCGTTGGAACCCTAATGAAATGAAAAATTATAGGGTTACATCATTTTGGTACTTCATGGTGGTTGAGGTATGACTGATAACCTGATGAGAAGATCCATGGTTTTTCTTGTAGTGAGAGTTAGGATGGTTATTCCCATGAAGTCCCAAGGCACGAGTATTCCTTACTCCTCTTCTATGGTAGAGACGAGTCTCACCACATCCTGAGTATGGGTTTTTTTTTCCTCTATCATGATTTTCTTATATTGGGAGTCGATACTCCCCTATTGGACTAGGGCATGAGTCCTCCATACATGACTAACATAGTGTCAGGTACTCCCCTACTTGGTAGGGTGTGGGTCCTCTATGTTAGGAGTAGGTACTCTCCTATCAACCTAGCGTGAGGGCCCTCCATATGTAGTGCTACATCATATTTGATAATCCCCTACCATGCCAGGGTGTGGGTCCTCTAGCCTAGGGTCAGTACTCCCTTGATGTACTAGGGAGCGTGTCCCACACAGTGACCAAACTACCAGAGTTTCACTCCCCTACAAGGTAAGGTGCGGGTCCTCACATATGGTGTAGTACTCCCTCATCTCCATTTAGTGATGTGGAGTGGGTCCTTCAGGGGAGTTTGTACTCCCTCGACTTCAAGACATAGATACGAGTAGTTGTCCCCTTCACTTGATGCAATCGATACCAGGGTAGATGTTAGAAATCCCACGACCAACTGAGGTGCAGGCCGCTTCATCCTGGGGAGATTGAGATATAATGCGTTCGACTAGAGCAGTGGTCCCCCAACTAAATGATGTGTCGAGGAGTGGGCCTCTTCAATTGGTTTCCATTGGTCTTTCCTTGGTCGCAATATTGTGACTTTGAAACCTCTAGTGTCAGGCACTAGAGGCAGTTCTGGAAAAATGTTCTAGATGGATCATGTCCTTTCAGATGTTCTATTAGGAATGGTTCACTTGTACATGATGTAGTACATCTCCCAAATGGGTGCCATTGGGGATGGCTAGTTCTTGGAACGTTTTCTCCTGATCCTTGATATATGCTTTTACCCTTGTTTGGAAATCATGGAAATGGATTAAGGCTGGGGCCTTATGCTTATTTTTGGTTGAGACGAGTATATCTGGATGACCTAGGTATATTCAATGGCATATTCCAGAGCAGGGTTGACTATGCATAATCTTTTTGGATTACATTGTGGTAATTTTGTGGCTTTTTTCCTTTGTGTTATTCTGAGAGTCCATCATGGGTCTCAGGGTCCCCTACTGATTACTATGTTACTCACCCCTGCATGGTTGTCACCTGCATGTGTTGTATTTGGTGAATAATTTTGACGTCTCAATAGGGGCACTCAGAAAGATTGGATTGACGAGCCTTAAAAATGTGGACTTTGTGGCCTAGGACCGGGAGGGGTCCAGTGGGATCAGGAAGACAGGTCATACTAGTTCGTCTTCCAGTAGCATAACTACTCTATCGATCAAGTGAGATCTTCTATAGACAGTCGTTGGTGCTCCCTTTGTGCTTTTTTGTTTTCAGATCATTTGTTGGGATTGTATACTTTCATAGTTACACCACTCAGTGCTTTACATGATGTTTTACTCTGGTTTACTATTACTTAGTGTTTACCATTTAGAATTGTGATTCTTGTTTGTGAGTTCTTGTTTGTACAGGTATCCAGGAAAATGCATCCTACTTGTAGTTTGACGCATTCGACTCTAGCCACCAACCCCTGCACTTCAGGAGGCGGGCTTTGAGTTTTTCATGATATGGGCCCCGACGTACGGTTCATGACAAAGTGGTATCAAAAGAGGTTGGTTCTACATCAATGACGAATGGTCTATTTTTTTGTTGTTGTGAGCAACAGTGTTATGTTTTTGGAGTTCAGATTTCAGGCCCGGGACTCCAGTGTTAGTGTGGCGGTCGACGTATCCGTACACCAGGATTCTGGAAACCTATTAACTGAGTCGGTAAAAGGAAACACTAGTTTTAGGGAAAATAAGGGAATATGCATCTTTTATTTATGGTTGTAATTTCCATATTCCTTCTTGAGATAGATCTCCAGATATAACCTTGTAATTGTGGTACATTGTGTTCTATCTCAGAATGCCTCTATGTGGATTACCATCCAAGATCCTGATATGAGGTCTTGAGGGGAGCATGCCTAGTGATGATACGTCTGTTCAGGAACTAGTGATTGAGATGGCTCCACTGAGTGTTTCCCTAGTGCAACCACCACCCGATGGTGAGCATATACTACCGGAAGTTCGGGCAAAGGATGTTCATAGGATCAGTGCCCTATATGAGTTCCAAAGGCAGGGACCTCCCAGGTTCCGTGGTGAGATAGATCATTAGGTAGATGAGGATTGGACTGAGACTATTATGCAATTTTTCCTCTTAGTGATGACACAACCCCACCAGATGGCAGTTCTAGCTGCAAGCCTTCTTCAGGGATCAGCAGGAAGATGGTGGAGTGTGACGATTCAGACTCACTATGAGGTGACCCTCACATAGATATATTTTATGTGCCTCATTAGAGGGGAGTTATTTCTTGAAACTTTCTAATCTGTACGCATAAGGGAGTTGCTACAGCTATGGCAGGGTAGCATGATGGTAGGAGAGTACTCAACAAAATTAAATGATCTTTCTCGCTACTACCAAGATATTATGCGGGACACTTACATCAGGTCCCAGAACATCGATAAGGGACTCTGTTGGGAAATCAGGGCATCAGTGATAAATCTCAGCATTCCGATTAATTATGGGGTACTGGAGCGGGCCCTGGTGGTTGAGAGCTTCCTAAAGGTGGATCAGTTGGATGTGACCTATGAAAGTGGTCACAAAGTTGAAGTGTCTAATGGATCTAGTAAACGAATGGAGTTGAGATTGAGGAATAGGAGGCATGACCATGCCTGGACACAGACACATGGGTTTGTGGCACAGTAGTAGCACCAAGGAGAAGATCTACCGCAGGAGTGGAAGTGTTACACTTGTAATGGTTGGGGGAATCTCTATAGAGATTTTCCAACACATCGTACTGCTGATAGGGATTGACATACGAAACTCCTTGGCAGAGGCATTACATGGAGCATGGAGTTCCACAGGGTTTTTGGTGGGGTAAAGGAGCTGGATGGGCTGTAGGGGTGGTCACAGCTAGGCTTAGGGAGATAGAGGATGTGGGAAAGGGCAGCATTATGCAACTGTGGCTAATGAACAAGAAACTCTAGGAGAATTTCATGGTATGACCTGTGTCTTTTCTTTTCCTACCTTCCAAAATAGATACAAGTTCCAGACATTAACTTTATACAAGTACTATTCAGGACATTTAGGTTCTGATTTCACCATGGACTTGACCCTTGAGCTTAGATAGTCTTGATGGAGGAGACCTGCTGATAGTGTTCCTTGGCACTTCGAGGCGAGAGTTGTGGTTGGGATCTCTTGGTCACGGCATTAAGACCTTACGACGTCAATCTGCATATGGACTACTTCCATTCATGACCAAAACGATGATATTAGGAAAGAAATGTGGTATATTCTCATGTTGGATAATATATTTCTTTTTCAAAATGGGGAAATCCCAGATGACATGGTCTGGATTCTTGTAAAGAGTCCCTCTTGAGTCGTTCTATGGTTGTGGAGTTAGACCAAAATATGTTTTCGTAGGGATGAATGGTTCCTAGCCACCCAGAATAAGTGGATATTCCTCATGTGGGAGTCTTCGTGTCTTGTTTTGGCTTTTGGTGAGGTTGCTAGTGGTTCTAGGAAGTGGGCCGCAAGACCTCATGATTGTAGATATATCGTGATGCGTAGGGTTTTCCCCTATTGTCTAACTAGAGAAACATGTTCCTATTGTAGTATGTTGTTATCCTAGCAAGAGCTGGATAGAAGAGTGGTTGATATCGGTATTTCCATACTAACGCATGCTTGGAAGCAGCGTAGGAACCTTTTGTGGCCCCTGTTTCATCCCAAGAGTTTGGGCCTTGGAATTTTGGGGACAAAAATTCTAAAGGTGGGGAGAATATAACGTCTCAAAATTTCCATGTAATTTTTTATTTATATGGAATTACTTCGAGAATGAGAAATCTAAAAACACATGATTTGGATTCCTTGAATTCCCAAAATGATCCGTCGAAAAAATGTTAGGCTTTAAATAGCAAGTGCGAGCAGTTTTCCTGAAAATGTGTACTAACTCTTTAACGGGTGCCCAGATTAGAAATCCGAGGGCATCGTTGCATTCAAGATGAGAGGCTTATACTAGGCGCAACATAAATTTTGTCAGTACATGCTCCCAGTGTGAAAACCCAAAAATTTAAAAACCATAAATAAAATAACTAAATAAAATTATTTTATTTTTCAAATGTTTATAACTCACAAATAGTGAATTGGATTAGAAATCTAAGACCATCGTTGAACTCTTGAGTGTATTCTATAATTAGGAATATACTAACATTGTCCAGTTCAAGCCACCAGTGGAAGTTAGTTTGTGGCCATAAATAAAATAACTAAGTAATAATTATTTTATTGTAAAATTATTAACTTTTAAAAAGAAACTCAGTTTGAAAATCTGAGAGTACCGTTGAGCATGAAATGTTATGTTACCTTGAGGTGGAGATTATCCTCCACCGCTGTAGGTTGAGGGTTACAGTTAAAAAAAAGTTAATTTTTTTTAAGGTACGTTCAGTAAACGTGCAAGTGGTGAATTCTATCTTTTGAATCGGTGTTCAGATTACAAAACTAAGGTCACTGTTGAATCCAAGGTGATGAGATTCGCATAAGGGAATATAAAATTTGACAGGAAAGAGTCAGACAAAAAAAATTAAATTTTTTGTCTTAAAAAACAATTATAAATCAACTTTTGGTTATTTTATTTTTTTTCTTTGTGGAACCATTGGACTAACGGTGTTGGGACAACAATGCAATGCCAAAACCGTTAAATATCATGGCTCATTTTTTTTGTAACCACATCGTTAAGAGATTTAAATGAACGTGTAAATACACCATTGAGAAAATTAAATAGCTTGATTAATTATACTCATTAATGAACCTCATTAATTTTGGGGTGTGTTGATACTTTCCTCTCCATTATTTAAACGATTCTCAGGCATGGGTTTTTGGACTGAAGAGTGTAACCTATTTCGAAGTTTCATGACGACTTCTACAAACCTAGAATGAATCATCCAGTGACAGAAATTGGAGGAATCGACTAGCAACATAAAGCACCGAAGAACACTTTCGGACATGGAAAGTTCTTCTTCATCTACAGAGGCTTTCAATGAAATCAAGGTAGGGGTTATAGGTTTGATTCTTCCTTTTTTACCATGTTCATTAATATTATGAAGAACACGAGTCAACCATCCCTGGGGTTGACCCTCATATCACTCTTTAACACAGGAGGATAATGCAGGGTTTCATTATGGGAGACTTTATAACCTCATAATCCATCCCAAGTTATAATTCTAGCATGAAGGGTGAGGGATGAACAAACAGTACACGGACCCTCTGCTGAAGCTGTTATGGTTGTGTTCTATTTGGGTGACCAGAAGAAGCGGCTACGTGATGGTGGCATGATGTTGGACCGGCGACCGAGGAAGGCTGTGACTGGCACTCGCCAGCCGCAAAGGAACAGCGGTGCCCGAAGTCACTACAATATACATGGGGAGACCGGACAATTTCGGTCATGTTGAAGCGGGGTAGCACATCATAGTGGAAGGCCACGACATTGAGCTACCGTAGAGGGAGGACCTACGCCCGTGAGTCCGTAGTGGGTTGGTCCACGTAGACTGTCCAAGACGTGTGGCACCATCTGGAATCACTGTTGATCTAGGTGGCACATTGTGGCGGCGCGCTATGGAGGACGGCCAGAGCATCGATCCATGGAAGAGAGAAGACACATGCTCATGGGTCCGTAGCAGGCCAAAAGATGTGGAATCACTGGGCACCACGACATTGAAGTCATGAACATCTTTGGCCATTCTGTAAAGGAGTGGTCCCCTGCGCTTGGCCACTGGGTAGAGCTATTCCACAGACTGGCTGGCCATGCCCAACAGGGTGGGGTGGCTTGAACCTGCATCCCAGTTGGACGAACCTGTGGGCTAGCATGTTGAACCATGCATAGATATATCGGGTCGAGCCCTTCCCCTTTGGGTTGGGTTGGGTCTGTCCGACCGTGTCAGACCAGACCCGGTCCCACTTACGGCCTAATTCGCTTAAATGGGAGTATCTCTTAAACTAGACGACTGTTTGATGAACATTATGCGGTGTCGAAACCCTATGAACATGGAGGTCCTTTTGAGATACTCCATGTGATATTAAGATAATGTTGGAGTTTTTCTTGGTTTGATCATAGTTAAACCAAACCGGGCTCTCAGCATTAAAATGCCTATAAATTTCAGACCCGGTATCTGGTTGATGCACCGTCTTTTGTGTTGGAAACCTTATGACATGACGGATCATTGGGTTACATCCTTGTGGAACATCATAGTGGTTGAGGTATGACTGATTACCTGAGGGGTTGAACTAGGTTGTTTCATGTAGTGATAGTTTGGATGGTTATTTTCTTGATGACTCAAGGCACAGTTATTCCTTACTCAACTACTATAGTTGAGACGGGACTCCCCACATCATGAGTGTGGTTTACTTTTCCTCTAATATGGTTTTATTATATTTGTAGTTGGTACTCTCCTATTTAACTAGGGAGAGGGTCCTCCATAAATAACTCACATAGACTAATGTATGCCCCTAACAGGTTTGGTGCGGGTCCTATATGTTAAGAGTATGTGCTCTCATGTCAACCCAGGGTGCGGGTCCTACTTATGGAGTGCTATAGAAGAGTCTGTACTCCCCTTCCATGCCAGGGTGCAAGTCATCTAGCCCGGGGTAGACACTCCCCTAATGTACTAGGGTGCGGGACCACCACAGTGAACACACTACAAGATTTTTACTCCCCTACCGGTATGGGTGTAGGTCCTCTCATATGTATTAGTAATCCCACGTCTCTTAGTAGCGATGGTCAGTGGGTCCTTCGGTGGAGTTGGAGCTCCCTCGACTACATGACACAATTACGAGGAGCGAGCCCCTCTACATGATGTAATCGATACACATGGTAGAAGTTAGTACTCCCTCTATGGACTGAGGTGCGGTCCACATCTTACTGGGGAGACTAAGATATCATGGGTTAGACTAGAGTAGTGTTCCCCCAAATAAATATTGTGTCGAGGTGTGGGGCTCTTCACTTGGTTTCCCTTGTTCTTTCATCGGGTGCAAGACATTGACTGCAAGACCTCTAGTGTTAGGCACTAGAAGAATTTCTAGCAGAATGTTCATACTGGAGGACATCCTTTCAGACTTTCAATTATGTATAGTTGAGTTTTACCTGATGGAGTACATCTCTCAGACAAGTGCCATCAGGGATGGGCAGTTCATGGAGCTTGTACTCTTGATCCTTGAGACAATCTTTGAGCCTTCTTTGGAAATCATGGAAATACCTTGAGGTTTGGGCATTATGTTTCTTTGTGGCTGAGATGAGTATATGTGGATGTCCTAGGTATATGCAATGGCATATGACTGAGAAGAGATGACTATGAATAATCTTTGTAGTTTATATCATAGTTTTTTGTGGTATTTTTCCTTAGTTGTTTTTTGAGAGACCATCGAGCGTCTCGTGGTCCCCTACTGAGTACTGAATTACTCACCCCAGCACGGGCTTCGCCTCCACGTGTTTTGTCTAGTAGAGTTTTTGGACGTTTCGATAGGGGTGCTCAAAAAGATGGGACCAACGGATTTTATGATAGTGTACATGGTGGCCTATGACCAGGAGGCTTCCACTGGGACTAGGAAGGCAGTTCATAGTACTTAGGCTTCCAGTATCATCACCACTCCATTGATCAGGTGATATCTTCCACAGACAGTCATCAGTTCTCCCTTTGTGCCTTTTTGTTTCTGGTTCTTTTGCGGGATGGTATACATGCCAGGTTACAAGACTTTGAGATTTACTTGTTGTTTTACTCTATTTTCTGATTACTTAGTGTTCAAATTTCAGCTTTGTGGTTTTTGTTTTTGAGTGCATGTGTGTACATGTATCCAAGAAAATGCATCCCACTTTTAGGCTGATGCCTTCAGTGCTAGTGACCAACTTATGGCCTTTTTTAGGTGGTCATGGGTATGTCACGAAATGGGCCTTGGGGGATGGGTCATGATAAGGGGAGTTAGAATTCGGCACTAGGAAGTGGGACCTATATGTTATATCTGATACAATCTACTCATACTCCTAACAATGCATTCCCTTAAAAAATTATTGACACAATTCAAGTTTCATTTATCCTTTCTTAGATTTTAATTTATATTGTGGAATAAAATTCTATTATATTTTATCATTCCATCATTTTAATGGGAATGGTTATGAAATACTTATATAGGGATATGACAATCATTACTCTGTTGGGAGTACAATCAGATGGTATCTGATGCTATAATGACTGAACCATTTAAATTGTTAACTACCATTTCCTCGAGTATAAGATTAAATTGAATAGTTTTCCATATAATATTATTATATGTAAGTATAATATAGTTTTTACTAGTATCCTATCAATGAGTGGCCTTATTTTCCCCAAAAGGGGGAAGTTACCTCGAATGAGTTGTATGAGATCTGCAAGAAGGTTGTGCAAGACCAATTTTAGGTATAGTGGATTGTGTCATTGTATAACTATGAAACCATATTATATATTATTGTGAATCTTATAATAATAATCTTTAATCATTTTTGGATTTTTTCAGGATTTTATTCAAAAACAGTTCTTGAACTTAACACACACATGGGAGAAATGGTTCACTATCGAGTTATGTACGGGTGTCGAAACATTATTAATTATTCATTATATTATAAAAATACTATAGAGTCAGGATTTCATTGTGTTTTTATAGGATATGGAAGAAAATGTGATAATATTCTAATGTTAATCACCATGGGGTTGTGCCCTTCTTTTCATAAAGAATGCATATTGAAACTTGCGTTTATGAGTTGATAAATAATGGATGAAATAGATGATACAAAAGAACCAATGTACTCATTCCCACATCCATGACCTATTTGATCAGTAAATACATGAAAAAATATTTATGATGATTGAATTTAGCTTAGGGTACCATCAATTGAGAAAGAAATCATATGAAATACCTTGAACTTCATTTTGGAGTCGGTGTGTAGTATATGAGTTAATGGTGATTCCATTTTTTGATACATAAATTCTATAGCTATTCATGGCCTAGATAAATTATATCTTTTATTGTCATCATGATCTATTTTTGATCATCTTCAATGAAAATATCTTGGTCTACTCTTAGCCTAGAGGCAATCATTCCTAACATCATGATATTATCATATGTATGGAAAGTGACCTTGAAATATACATGAATATTTCAAAAAAAAATTGGATTTAAATGGCGAAATTCTTATGCTATGTCATATCAGATGCTAGAGTTTCAGTTCACTCAATGAATGGGGGTCGCATGATCTCCTCAAAATGAAACAAAAATGATTTTTAGTTTTGGTTTTTAATGGGTATGGTGGATATTATCCAGTATTTATCCTGGAAATATCTTATCTAACATAACTAATGTATGGACTGACTGAAAAAAGGGAGATTTTTAATTTCTCTATTCATATGGGAATTATATTCTAGAATTGAATACCATGTTGTCATCATAAGTAATCCTAATCATTCTTGATGATGATACTGAATTAAAAATTTGAAATGAATTATGTTTGAGTTTCGGAGAAGATATGATGTTTGATGATCGATTAGTTGAATATGGCTCTAGATAACTGACGTCAAATGAAAAATTATCCTACAAAGGTTGAAGAGTGCGACATTTTGGTAGATTCCCTAGGATACTGGTGAAATTATCTCATAAGAGAGAGATTCATGGCCATACGTTTCAAAATATCATGATGTACGTCATTTTGGAGTCATATGGAAACAATTATTGGATAAGATGGGTCAACTAATTACATTCCATTAACTTTGATACGCCTTGTACTTCTGGATGGGAAACCATTATCCCTGACACATTGTCCAAAAACACAAAATCCAAGGTATTATAGGAATATTTTGATGGGAGATGGGTGATGGAACTTTTTGATGATATACATCTAAATATTTAGGACAATAAAGGTAATGAAACGATAACTTCAAACTCTATTGTTCCCTCACTTTCCCATTTAGTGAATGAAAGTCAGTCATCTGACCACAATGGTTTTTCTCAAAGGTAAATAATATATGGTATGGGTTGTGAGTGGGTTCCACATAACAACTCCTTTTTTTAGTATTATTAACATTTCCTGTGTAAATTTTTATATATAACTATGTTTATTCTGACCATAATAGTGTTCATATTTTTTCATTGACTATTTTTATAGTAATTCCCATAGATTAAATATTGTAACATTGTTTTTTAGAAGTAACTATATATACTGAAATCCTTAATATACAGTGAAATTAATCTTTAATATATGTCATACGGTCTAGACACATCATAATGAGAGGACACAAATGATGTGTGTGTTGATTCAAAATTAATTTTCATGACTTTTCCATTCATTTTTTATTGGAAATAAAAAACTATTTATTAAATTATTAATTAACTAATTATTTCATCTCCCATGTGTTTTTTTTAAAATTTATTTTCAACTATACTTAGAACCCATATTTAAATATTCATGAATTAAAATTTATTTTATTCATTACAATTATTATAATGGGAAGAGATCATATAATAATCAGATACTCCTTATCAAATTAGAGAAAATTTTTTTTTTTCCTATTTGTACTGAAAACGTTTTAATCTCATTTTACATCATAAATAGTATCATCATGTTCATACTCAAAGAAATAATCACAGTGAGATACTGCATTAAAATCCATTGGATTGAGAAAGTGTGAAGTTATGAATACAAAAATCATATTCTATCTCAATGGAATAAATTTCACACTATGAATGATATAAATACAAAAAATGGCATGAATTCTATTACAGTATCTTTAAAAAAATATCCTTTGTTTAATTATAATATTATCGTTAGAGTGCTAGGTGTCCATGTCCTTGAAATAAATTCAGATAAAATATGACTGCTAGAGGATCAAGATGATTATTGGATGGTTAAATATAAATACCCCATCATTTAAATATTTCCTAAAAAATTTAGAAACACATATGTAAAGTCACTAGGTTGATTTTTATACACTACGAGATCTGTGAAGCGTACAAGAGTGAACAACATTTAATTTTTACTCATATCCTTATTGGGATCGTAATGTTTATGTTAAAGACTATGTGATTATGATATAGGTATTATAAGGATAAGATGACAGATATACTAATAATCATATTGTTTAATGTCTTCTGGGGATAGTAAGATAGAGCAAATTGTCATATTGAGGGATTATGTGGATAGCAAGGTAGAGAAGTTGGTCATCATACCATGGTCTAAGGGGAAAAGTGAGAAAAAACCAAACATCATATCAAGGTATTTCCCAGGTTTGGGAAAGACATACATTCTAATAATTTTAAAACAACATAACTCTATCCTAGGTTATGGTATACCCTCTATTTATGTAATAATAATTAGATTAAATTGTATTACATTATTTATTTAATGAATTTTATTTACACTTCATATAATAGAAAGTTTTTCCATTTATTCATCTCTATATTTCTATTTTGTTTATCGAAATAGCATGAATTATGTTACAATTTTTTATCTATATTTCAATAAAAATACAATTGAATCCAATTATGATTCTTTGGAAATTTTCATTTAATCTCTAATTTTGTAATACAATGTTTTTTGTAACCCCTTGACCCCAGAAGCTCAGAGTCAGTGAATTAGTATGTATCATTGGCATGATTACAAAATATCAACTCTCAAAATACCGATTAGTTTAGTAGCCTTGGAAGTACTAGATATATTCATAAGGCTTACATTACAATATAAAATGAAAAACTACAACAACATAGTTTCCATAGACCCCACTGTGAACCATAGACTATTCCTTGAGGTTAGTCATAATTTACTTTTTCACATCCTTAGATAAATAAAACATATAAATGGGTTAGCTCAGATGCTCAGTAAAGAAAACAATATAGCGGAAACTTTCATAAATAAGCATCAACATTTAAGGCAATGTAGAAGACTAAAAGAAAAGACTTTTAAACTTGACCATCAGCATAATATGGTAATGATAAAATAAAATAATTCCATTTACATATTTAAAAGGATATTCTACTATTCGAATAATCACATGAAATATGAATAGCCACTTTCATAATAATGGAATCCATAATGCCAGACTTTTATAACCACATAGTTAAGGCTTTGTGCCAAGATACTAGTTTGTCTCATGAGACCTACCGATGCATCTAGGAACTATATAGGGCTCCACCCATAGCTTATTATGTCCAATTCATTCCTCGTATGAAATGTTTAAACATAATCTGGACATTCATTTTATAACTAGCATACGAAATGTAAATATTTTAACCACAAACCATGAATTGTATAAAAATAGCACATCCACATTCAAAATTAACTCATTAAATATAATATGGAAGATTGTATTATAATATATCAACCTCAATAGAGAATAATGAATAATATTGATATAGATGAAAATAATCATCAAAACTATTTGAGAGAAATATCCCCCTTTTTCTTGAAAACATTTAAAAGTATCACTATTTATCAAAAATCTGTTTAAAATAGATTTGTTAATCAAAGTGTCCCATATCACATTGAAACATTTAAAAGGAATTTTAATTTTAAAAAATTAATTTCCATATACATAAATACTTAAAAAAAATTAAAACATGGACATTAATGAGAAATATTTATAATAATAAATCTTTAAAACGTTTTAAAATGATATTTTAGTTAGTGTACCTAACCAAAAAAGAGACAATTGAATACAAATAATTAAGGTAATAAAAACTTTATAATATCATGGGAATAAAGGGATTCATGATATACTATGTCTAATTACATTATATACATCAAATAAAAGTGAATTGGTTTATAACAACGATGAAGCCTCAATGGAATGTAAATTGAGATGAAATCTCTTATAAAGACCATATCCTTAGCTTAAGGATAAATCAAAGACATAATTATGTGTGAAAAATTTAAATACACTCAGTATTATTGGATATTCAGTGTAAATCAATAAGAGGACATTCACACATATTCTGGTAAAAACAACACCAGTAAATTGGATTTTTAACTCAATAAATGGTGATTGAGTTAAAATTACTCTTATCAAGGTCATATCGATGAATTGAGAATTTTAAAAGGAGTGATTATGTGTATTAAATTTTTATATAGAGGAAGGGGAGTGGAAATTACTACAAAACTAATATATAGTGATTCCACACATAATCATGGAGAAAAATAATCAATGAAGTATGCGTAGAGCCGAATGAGTGGAAATTGAAATTTGAAATTTTCTTAATAATTTGGTAACTTATAAAACATACATTCCATGAAAGATGGATCATGAAATTAAAATGTGATTACTCATAAATTAAAGTATATTAAACAATGAATACAATAATTGGGAACCATATACACCACACAAAAGGAAATAGTGGTCGTATGGCATGAATCTCACAGAAATAAGAAGTGAGATGAATACCTTTACTTCATTGTAATAAATCATGTCGTATGGAAAAAACTTAATAACAACCAAATAAATCATAGAAATACCATGAATATAAATAGAATCATGATAATATATATATCAAATGATAGTACACAATAAACCACATTTAATAAATAAGTGGCGAACAGTGGAAATCTCACGGAATTAAAAGTGAGATAAGAAACCATTACATTGTACGTTTCCTTGGTCAAGGGTAGGTTAACCTCCTGTATAATGGTGAAATAAATGATATTAAATTATACAAAAATAATATACATTAATATGATATCATATATGATCTTTTAATATTACTTCGTTAATAATATTTTAGTATTATCGTCGTTTTGGATGTTAACTGATTTGTTTTCCTTTATATGCTTTGTTTCGTAAGTAGTGTTTGTAATGAATAGGATGTATCTTATTCATATTAATAATTATATTATGTCTTTAAAATTTATTTTTAATAATATAATGATAATTATTCTTGAATGGATTATGATGTGGAATTAATCTCATCACGTTCGCAGAGACGGTAATCCGTAAGTACGCACGAGCGACAATATCATCCTTTTGATATTAAAATAACATATAATTGGATGTTATATAATATATAAAGAATAATTATCATGTTATATTTATTATTTATATAAATTAAACATCATTATTATACCCATCCAAATAATAATTTATTGAATAATAATTACACCACGACGTGGAGACGGTAAGCAGTACGTACACACGTATGTTAACATGCCATTAAAAGGATGGATAGAATAATGGATATGGTTGTAAAATATTTATAATAACATAACATTATATAGAAGATACTGGAGTAGTTATTTTATAATGGAAAGAACAAAGAAATAGGAAGTGGAAGAAGAAAGGAACTTGAAAGTGGTGATGAAATATTATCTCTTCTTCAGGTTCTTCCTTTTGATTTGATCAAAAGGGCTCCATAAGTTGGATTTATAACAAAATGAACGCCTATTGGATGAAGGTATGATAGTTTAGAGGGTATTTTGGAAGTGTTTGGCTTAGAAAAAAGGCTTTGAAGGTGTAAATTTGAGGTAAGGGGGAGTGTGCCCTTATAAGAGGGGTGAGGGGAACCTTAGGAAAAGCTAGAAATATTATTTTATAATAAGATAATTTTTGGTTTCTAAGAGATCCTAAATGAATAATTTAACGAATAAGGTGGGTATGGGTCTATAACCACTCAAAAAAGTTTTTTACACCGATTTGGGTCACTATATTAACAAAATCTTTTATATTTAACTTTTAGTTAAATACTTTGACGTTTACCATATCAATTTTTATTTTTATATTATATTGTTAATAAACTGACTATATACTTCCAAGAGAACCCGAAGATGTTCATTAATGATACTAATATAGATATAAATGACTTTTGGGAAAACCTTAATTTTTTAGAAATATAATATCAATTAATAATGTAATATTTGTTTTAAAAACTCTTATATGTCAATTTTGACACTATTTGGAATTTTGTTTTTTCTAAAATCATTACAACATTATTACTTCGATGAAAATTAATCTAACCAACCCTAACATGTCATAGTATCCTATAAAATTAGCGGAATTCATAAAAAGTCTCAAATTACACTTATTAGGATATTTATAACCTCAAATATTTTAATATTTCATTAATTATGTAATTACTGCATCATCTTTGTGTCACAAATAAATTAAATTAGCTAATGTCTAAAAAATATAAATAAAATTATATTATGTAATAAATATTTTTATCTTTCTAATTAATATTTATAAATGAATTTATCTTATGTATAACCCTATATTAAAAATGGTTTAGTTATTAATCATTGAATTTAACTCTTTTAACTCTTCTTTGAATTAAATAATAATAAATGTCCTAATATAATCCAAGTGGACCTAAAATATCATATTTTATTAATGAGGTTGTTTTTTGTTGAATTAAAATTATCCAAAAGAATTAGGACATTTGTTAGGGTAATAATAATATCATTTTTAGCCTTAATTACCCTAATAACTTTTAACCGTGGTAAATAAAAGTCAAGAGTTACTATTCACCTAAAAATATTTTTATCATATTGAACCACATTTTACATACTGATATCAACCTTTTCTCTCAGATTTTTGAAATTAATTTCACATAAGTAGTAAAATTAAGTATTATTCGAATTTTCAAAAGCTCCTAGGAGGTGGGTAAAAGAAGGTTAAAAAGTTCAATAAAATTTTTATATATATAAAATTATTTGAAATTAACACCAATGAATTACATTGAAATAATACCAGTATAATGTATCTATGTTGACATAAAATAAATTTAAATAAAGTAAATAATTATTTAAATAATTTTTCTTAAACAATAACTCAGTGTTTTTCACTAATCATAAAATATTGAAAGTTTTCATAAAAATACAAAAAAATCACACAAAGCTAATTTCAATATTCCAAATCCAAAAATGAAGTCCATTTTGAAATATAAATTCTATTAAATTTCAAAAATCGGGTTTTACTATTAATAACTGCTAGTTTGATTGGTCGTAGTGCGTTAAAATCTCGAAGTTGCGTACAATGCAAGCTATTACATTATTCTAAGGGAAATGTACCATGGAAGCATGGGGTGTTAAATTCTTCCCCCCTTTTGTAAATTGTTTCCTCAAAATTTTTAAAAATGGGCTTGGGAACATAATTTAAAGTCCCACATTAGGAATAGAGTAAATAAAACTATAACATTAAAAGAAATAAAGAGAAGTACAAAGGTCACCCGAGGTAACCCATACTAGGATTCGATGTAGAAGAACATGGATTTGGATGATAAACTAAGTGTCAAGTTCTGATGGAGAGGGATAGATAACATGATCAGGAGAAAGTTAACAACAAGAAAACCACTAACTTGTGATGGGACAAACATTCATTATTTTCCCCGTAGGAAAAGTAAATGGGCAAATTTTTTCTGTTTTATGTTTCATTTCATAAATATGAGGGATATATTTATGATATTGACTAAGAACATAAAGATATAAAAATAATTTTTAAGTAGAGTTTCATTCTTTAAAAAATTTCTACCACTAACTCATTTTTTAAACGATTTGTATTCAAGATTACAGGATCACACCGAAAGAGCTAGAATCAACATCAAGAGAATCACATTATCCAAAAAGGATAAACTATATATTTACCTTATATTTAGAGATTAATAAAAACCAAAATGGTTAGAACAAGATCAGATGATCCCACAAAAGGATATTCCTTTAGAGAAAGAAATAGTGTTCTTAATTTCTAAAATTTAACCAACAATACCCCAAAGTTAAATACATACCATTCAATAAAGAATTGACTTTAAAATCCTTCAATATAATCCAAACAAATATTGAAACCCAAAACATAGAAGAATTTGGTTATGTAGTTTTTCACATTAAATTGTATCTCCAATTGACATCGACTAGTCTTAAAGTCACATACAAAAAAATAATAAAACTAATCACATATTCTCTATTATAGGTTAATCATTTACATAAATAAGAAAAATCACTATAAATAAACAATAAAAACATAAATAAAAATCCACCATTACTCCTCAAATGAAATCCCATAGTATTCTATTTTCCTTAGTCATATAGTGTTCCCAACAGAGCGAATTACTTACAAAATACCATGTATCACTTAATCACCAAATAATTTTCCTATAATAAGGCTATTCATTTGATAAGACTTAAGACCCCAAATAAACTTATTATTTATCAATAAAATCATTTAACAAAAAATAATTAGTCACACTAACCAGGGACTTCACGTTGTCCAGTGGTAGGCAATAAATCCCAATCGCACACTAGTTGTGGGATTAATTTCTACAGCTTTGTTAGACGCGATGGGTTTTCACAGGGTCAACATGTTGTCCTTTTTTAGAAACAATATTTTATATAATTAACAAAATGAGATAAATTACTCAAAAAAACCATAACATAATTTAACCACAAATGTTATAGCATACCTTGAATTTTCATCCCAAAATATAATAACTTGCAATTGCCTCAAACACAATGTTCATATAAAAAAATGTTTATTTATAACTATATCCACAAAGGAATAGATAATTCTTCCCCAAATATAATTTTCACATGAAAAAATGCAGGCTTAAAAATAAAAGTGAAAATTATTCCAAAGTAATCTCATTAAAAAAGAGTAGTAATACTTCAAACATTTATCCAACCATTTATTTCGACATAGCTTCTCCTTTCACCAAGAAAATATACTATAGAATAGGAAATTCACTCGGGTAATGTCCAGGTCCCCTATATTTACGACAAATGAATGTAAATGTATTCTTGGGACCATTTTTATTTTCTTCCATATTACTCTTCATTTTCCCATGACAATTCTTTATTTTATGTCCTTATTTTCTACATGTAAAGCAATTATTTGTTCCATTGGGGAAATTTACTGGGTGTCTCCTTCCACAATTCTTGCATGATGAAAATTGAGGATTGTGTTCACCATGGTGTCCACTAGTGGAGCTCTTATCATTCATTCATCACCTTTCTCTTCTTTGTTGAGTCCAGTAGTTCATTAATATATATGTTGATAATCATATTTTTGGAAAACTGATTTGGCATGAACAAGATAACTTTTACACATATTAACATTCCATTTTGTTGCTCATTTCCACCACCATTCCAGCCTTTTACATTATTCTCAAAGTTACTATGAATTCCTTGGAATTCATCCATTGACTAAAACCAAAAAGCATTGTGTGAGTAACAGTTGTCATAAAATCATTTAGAGAATATCATGGCACCGTATTTTCAATTTGAAACACCATCAGATTAAACAAGGTCATTTATTATCATCCTATATTAAAATCCTTCAAATCGGTTTATAATGTAAATGTAAATTATCCTAAGCATGTCACCCGAGAGTTTCGTAACCAAGAGTGAAATAAGGCCCACTGTTGTGCACCAGTTCCCGTTTGAGTCTAGCTCAAAGTGGTGTTCTCAGGTTTTACCCCAAGGTACATCTGTGCTAGAGCTGAATCTACCTGCTCATATCCAGACAAGGATGTATTGCTTGAAAAAATCACATAATCTCAACAATACCAAAATTTTAGGATGTTCTTCTATACTAATATTCAAAGTCTATTTTTGGGCTATTTGTTTTAATCAAAGTTTATCTAAATCTTGTTTTCAAGGATTGTACTAATCTTCATCTGATACCAAATGTAATGCCCCAACCCTAGAAGCCTAGAGTAGGTGCATTGGTACGTATCATTGGCTTGATAACAAAATATCAAGTCTCGAACGATCAATTATTTTAGTATCCTTGGAAGTACTAGATACATTCATAAGGTTTACATTTCATCAAAAAATGGAAAACTACAACAACATAGGAAAATGGCTATCCCTAAGGGTGAGTAATAATATACTTCTTTTCATCCTAGGAAAAATAATTCATTGGAAGGGGCGACCTCAGATGCTCAATAAGGATAAAAATATTGCAGAATCTTACATAAATAAGCATAAACATTTAAGGCAATGTATAAGACTAATCCAAATTCCTTTTAAAATTGAAATTCAGCATAATATGGAAAAGATAAAATCAAATAATACCACTTACTTATTCACTTGGATATTCTACTAGTCGAATAATCACATTCAATATCAATAGACACTTTCATAATGATGGAATGCATAATGCCAGACCTTCATAACCACATATTCCAGGCCTTGTGCCAAGACTACAAATAAGATTTTGTCAAGGCCTTGTTCCAAGACCTTAGTTTTAATCATGATGCATATTGTTGCATCGAGAAGCTATAATAGGCTCCACCCGTCACTTACAAAGCCTAATGGATTCCTCATATGAATAGGTTAAAACATAATCTAATCATTCGTTTTAAAACAAGCATAATAAATGTCAATATTTTAACCAAAGACCATGAATGGTATAAAAAGATAAATCCAAAGTCAAACATAACTCATTCAATACAATATGGAAGATTTTATTATAATTAATCATCCTTAACAAAGAATAATGAATGATATTGACATATATGAAAATAATCATCAAAACTATTTGAGAGAAATATCCCCCTTTTCCTTGAAAGCATTTAAAAGTATAACTATTTATCAAGAAGTCATTTAAAATATATTTTTTTGAATCAAAGTGTCCCATGCCAATTTGAAACTTTAAAAAGGAATTTTAATTTTAGAACATTAATATCCATAAAAATAAATCCATAATACCATTTTTAAAACATGGACATTAATGAGAAAGATTTAGAATAATAAATCTTTAAAACATTTTGAAATGATATTTTAGTTAGAGTTCCTAACCAAAAAAGAGACACTTGAATACAAATAATTGAGGTAATAAAAACTATATAATAATATGGGAATAATGTTATTCATAATATACTAGGTCAAAGTACATTATATACACCATATAAAAGTGAATCGGTGTATAACAACAAAGAAGTCTCAGTGGAATTAAATTGAGATAAAATATCTTATAAAGACGGTATCCTTTTGTTAAAGATAAATCATGGAAATAATTATGTGTGAAAAATATAAATACACTCAATATTATTTGGTATTCAGTGTAAATAAAGCAGAGTACATTCACACGTATTCTTGTAAAAACAACACCACTGAATTGGATGTTCAACTCAATAAATTTAGATTGAGTTAAAATTACTCTTATCAAGTTCATATCGATGACAGGAGAATTTATTAATGGAGTGATTATGTGTATCAAAAGTATATCCACATAACATGGAGTGGAAATTACTACAAAAATAACAAATAGTGATTCCACACATAATCATGGAGTAAAATAATCAATGAAGTATGCGTATAGAAAAAGGAGTAGAAATTGAAAATTGAAATTCCCTTACCAATTTAGTAACTTACGAAACATACATCCCATGAAAGTTGAATAATAAAATGAAGATGTAATTTCTCATAAATTAATTTATATTACACAAATAATACAATCATTGGGAAGTACATGCAGCACATAAAAAGAAATAGTGGTGCTATGGCATGAATCTCACGGAAATAGGAAGTGTGATGAAAACCCTTACATCGTTGTGATCAATTGAGTCATATGGCCAGAAGTTAATAACAACCAAATTAATCACAAAATTTAATGAATATAAAGGGAACCATAATAATATATATATCAAATGATAGTACACAATACACCGTATTTAATAAATAAGTGGCGAACAATGGAAACCTCACGGAATTAAAAGTGAGATAAGAACCCCCTTACTATGAACTTCTCCTTAGTCAAGGGTAGGTTAACCTTCTGTATAATGGTGAAATAATTGTTATTAAATTATATAAGAATAATATCCATTCATATGATGTCATATATGATCTTTTAATACTTCTTTGTTAATAATATTTTAGTATTATCATCGTTTCGGGTGTTAATAGATTCGTTTTCCTTTATTTTCCATGTTTCATAAGTAGTGTTTGTTATGAATAGGATGTATATTATTCATATTAATAATTATATTAAGTCTTTAGTCATTATTTTTAATCATTTAATGAAAATTATTTTTGAAAGGATTGCGATGGGGAATGAATCTCATCGCCTTCGTGGAGACGGTAATCTGTACGTACACACGAGCGAGAATATCATTATTTTGATATTAAAATAATAAATAATTGGATGTAATAACATATATACAGAATCATTATCTTGTTATATTAATTATTTACATCAATTACACATCATTATTATACCCATCCAAATAATAATGTATAGAATAACAATTACACCACGACGTGGAGATGGTAAGTCGTACGTACGCACGTATAGTGACATGTAATTCAATGGATGGATATAATAATGAATATGGTTGTACCATATTTATAATAACATCACAATATATAGAAGATACTGGATTTATTATTTTAGAATGGAATCAACAATCAAAGAGGTAGTGGAAGAATAATGGAACTTGAATGAGGTGATGAAATATTTACCTCTTCTTCGGGTTCTTCCTTTTGATTTGATCAAAAGGGATCTATAGGTTGGATTTATGACTAAAGGAAGGACTCTAGGATTATGGTAGGAGAGTTGAGAGGGTATTTTTTCAGAGTTTTGACAAAGGCAAAAAGGTTTTTAAGGTTTTAATTTGAGGTAGGGGGAGTGACCGTTTATAAGAGGGGTGAGGGGCACCTTTTGAACAGATAGAAATATTATTTTATAATAAAATAATTTTCGGTTTCTAATTGATATAAAATGAATTATTTAAATTATAAGGTGGATATGGGTCTAAAACCACTCAACAAATAGGTTATAGATAGGTTTTTTTCACTATATTAACCTTATCGTTTAGATTTTACTCTTAGTTAAATAGTTTGACATTTACCACGTCTCTTTGTATTTTTATACGATATGATTAATAAAAATACTATATACTTCCAAGAGAACCCCAAGTGGTTCATTAATGATACTCATTTCATTATATTAGTCTTTTTTCTAAACCATATATTTTTATGAATAGAATATCAATTAATAATATAGTATTTGTTTTAAAAACTCCTTTAGGTCAATTTTGACACTATTTGTTATTTTGTTTTTGTTTAATTCATAAAAGCATTATTACTTCAAAAACAAATTCATATAACCAACCCTAAAATGTCATATTAACCTAGAAAATTAGTGTATTTCATAAAATGCCTCATATTATATTTATTTGGATAATTATAATATCAAATATTTTAATATTTCATTAATTAGGTAATTACTACATCATCATTGTATCACAAATAAATTAAATTATTTAATTTCAAAAAAAATATAAATAAAATACAATTATGTAGGAAATATTTTTATCTTTCTAATTAATATTTATAATTTAAATTATCTTATGTATAACCTTATATTAAAAATGGTTTAGTTATTAAGCTTTGAATTTAACACTTCTAACTCTTCTTTGAATTAAATAATAATAAATGTCCTGATCTAATCCAAGTGGACCTAAAGGATCATATTTTATTCCTAAGGTTGTTTTTGTCCGAATTACACTTACCCAATAGAATTAAGACATGTTTCAGGGTAATAATATTATAATTTTTACCCTTAATTACCCTATTTACTTTAAACCATGGTAAATAAAAGTCAAATGTTACTATTTTCCAAAAAATATTTTTATCTTATTAAACCACATTTTACTTACTGATATCAACAATTTCTCTCATATTTTTGAAATTAAATTCAATGAATCGGTAAAATTAGGTTTTATTCCAAATTGCAAATGCTCTTAGGTGGTGGGTAAAAGACGGTTAAAAAGTTCAATAATGTTATTATATATCTGAAATTTTTATAAACTAACTCTAATGAATTACATTGAACTTATATAGGTACTATGTATCTACTTTGACCTAAAATAAATTTAAATAAAATAAATAATTATTTAAATAAAAATTCGGTTTTAAACTATAACTTAGTGTTTTTAACTATTCATCAAAAATTGAAAGATTTTAGAAAAATACAATAAATTCTCCCAATGCTAATTTTGATATTCCGAATCAAAAAATGAAGTCCGTTTTGAAAGATAAAATTTATAAAATATGAAAAAGTTGGTCTTACTATTCATAACGGCTAGTTTGATTGGTTGCGGTGTGTTAGATTCTTGAAGTTTCGTACAATGCAAACAATAACATTATTCCAAGGGAAACATACCATGGAAGCTTGGGGTGTTATAATTTTTCGTAACCATTATGATTATGATTCATTTTAGGATTAATATAATTGAATTTTTCAAGACGCAATACGATTATAAATTGATTAAATTACCAATATTTAATACATATGATTCTATACATAGTATATATATATTCATTTTATCATTATGAACAGTGGAATTACAATTCTGGATCTACCTGATTAGGATATTTCTTATATAGTACCACATGTCCATGTCAGATTATCATTATATACTATATAGTTATTGTGAATATTAATAGTTTAACCTAGTCAAAAATACTTTATTTTATTGTTTAAAATAGATTTTTTTAACATACGATTCATCCCCTTCATGTATTTTTTGTAAAACAAATAAAAACATTCACCCCAAAATTGGTATGAGAGTTAATTTTTTATATTGACACATAAATTTGGTATCAGAGGAGTATTCCTTTTCTAAATACTTTCAACCTTTTTTTTCATTACTTTTACTAATTTAAAAAAAATTATAAATATTCTCCTTATAAATACCTACTACAATAACATGTATTTTGGAATTGAATTTTTGTATCTATTTTGTTGATTCATGGAATTAATGTTTGTTAAATATATTACCTCAATCTAATTAGACGATCTATTATTATGTAAATGATTATGAGTATTGGAGAGATAGAATGAAGACATTCATTATAAACAAAAGATTTGAAAATTTCATCATTTTAACCAGATATTTTATGATCCCTACCAAGGAAGTGGATGATTTAACAAATCAATATATTCAACAGTATTAATTAAATTATAGAGAGAGAAACACCATATTATGTTTTACGAACAACACAATTTATAGTTAAATTTTTTTTTGATACAGTAAATTCTATTAAAAAAAGATAGAGATTACTCATTTTGGATCATGAACAACATTTAAAACTAAAAGGGAAATTCATAGAGATGAATACCAAAAATTTTAATTACTTTATGGTGAACTTGTTGAAATGGTTCAAAAAATATTTTGGAAAATAGTCAATAGATTATGATATATGGGAGATAAATTATCAAGTGATAAAATCCTTTTTGAAAATATAATTAATATCATGCCAAATAAGTGGGAATAAAAGAGAACAAATTTTGATGAATCAAGTAAGACTACAAATTTTACTCTTGATGATTTATTTAAAAATATTTGACAATATAAGTTTATAATGAAAAGATATGCACAGAAAGAAAAAAGGAAGAATGATGGAGTTTCTTTTTATTCTATTTCAAATAAAATTAAATCTCAAACCCTTGAAAATTTTGTTATGTCGAAAAAGAAAGGGAATGTTTTCGTTAAATCCAATTCAAGTATTTATAAACATTATGAGATTGAATTGGAAAATTTTTCTTGAAGAATGAAAATAATTATTGGGGAAAAAGTTTATTCAATATCATTATAATAAAAAAAGAAATGAATGAAAATAACTATTTTGATGTCATTTTATATGAATGTAAAATAACTAGATATATTTTTCTTGATTTTACAAATCTAAAAAAATACAGAAATAATAAATAGTTTGATAAGAATTTGAATAAGTATTATAAGTCAAAAATTAATAATATTTATTAAAATTCTGAAACATGGAGTGCAAGTGGAGTTTTTTCTTTAGAAAATTGAATAGATAATAAATCTGCAGATCAGAGGAATCTTTGTCTTCTTGTTATAATTTCTTATATAAATCAATGTTATATTTCCAAGGATCTCACTCACAATTCATTAACTAATATGTTTTTATATGAAAATTATCTTCTAGATAATAATTATATATCATTGTGTGAAGAATTCACCTCATCTATTGATGATAATAATTTATCATCTTATAATTATGTTTCTCGTTTTTCAAAACTTTTAGAAATTGAAAATTTTAAAGTATATAAAAATCCTTATAATGATAATGTAAAATATGAAATATATTAATGATGAATTGATATTTCAAAAAATGAAATATACATTTAATCAAAAAATCATTATAAATTTAATTATGAAAACATACTATTTTTAAAGATTTCGAAAAAGTAATTTCTGAAAAAAAATAGTTTATAAAAATGTTTTGAGAAACTAAATTCCTAAACTAATGTATGTGTGGACAAGAATATAGTTATAAAAATAAAGTCTAATTTTTTCACTTAAGTAACATTTACCAATATTTAATACAAGTAAGTATGTTTTTTATAAATTGTATAATCAACTCTTCCAACATTGTACTACTTTTGGAATGCGATCTGCTCATGAAAAACCAGTTTTTTATAGAAACATAATTATTCCTAAAATTTCCCCAGTATATACTAAATTTAAAGGTGTGTGGTATTGGAAAAATAATTGATCATTAAATAAAACTCAATCTCTAGGGTTTCAAATAGCCCATTTTTTATTAAAAATGTGGATTCCTAAAATATTCATTTCTAACAATTCTAGACAAAAGAATGTTTGGGTTCTAAAAATCTAGTTGTTTTGATTTTAGGAAAATAGTTAATGTACCAACATCCAGAGTACAAGGTATGTGGATAGAGGGTGTCCATACATATGATTTTATACAGTGACCTCTTTGAAACTATGATCAAGATAAAAGGTCGAAAGGTTTCCTTTGGAGATAATGCTCAAGGAAAATTATCAGTATAGGATATATTTTTCTACAAGTAAAAATTTTAATTTAAAATGCTATATTTGTTAATTATTTTATTAATAATTATATAAGAATAAGTCAATGATATGATAAAGAATACCTCATGAATTTAATGAGTGAAAAATCTATACTACATAATTCCATAGGATGAATTAATTCTTTCCACTCATCTACATGATAATATATATATAGTAAACATATAATACCTTAAGAGGCAAGACATAACCTTCCATAATGAAGTAGAAGATCAATCATTATTATGGAATAGGATGTTAGGAAACTATAACCTTTGGAAATTACGTAAGATGACTATTAAAATAATTGTTAAGTACTTAACTAAGATTATATTTGAATCATAATTTTTTTGACCCTATTCAATATAGTAAGCAAGATAAGTGTATTTTTAAATCTATTAGTTAAGTCTCAACTATATATTCATTACAGTGAGTGCACATGGATCTTTTAATCCATAAACAAACAAGATTTATGGGTGACAAGTACTATGTATTTTTTAGTTGATGATTGTAATATATATACATTGTTCTATTTTCTACCAATGAAATATGAATAATTATTTATTTTAAAAATATTGGGTAGTTTGTTAAAAACAATAAAACCATTCCCTAGAAAATAATTCATAGTGATCATGGCGGAGAATTGTTAAATTCATATTTTGAAACTTATTTAAGTAGGAAAGTCATTAAACATGAATTTCCATCCCCTATAACACCTTATAAAAACTGTTTTGTTGAAATAGGAAATAGTATTCTTCCAGAAATAAGAAGAATCATATTGATTGAATACTAAATTTATAAACATCTTTGGGTTAAAGTGTTTATTATAACTTTTTATAATATAATTCTAGTTTTAATTAGTCATTTTATTAAAAAATCACCATATGAATTGTGGATAGTCTGAAGAACAAAATTTTCTTACATAAATGTATTTGGATGAAATGTTTTCATATTGAATACAAATAAAAACTTATAAAAATTTTCACCTAAATCCGATGAAGTTATATTTTAAGGTTATTTAACTTCTTATAAGCCATGTATAAATATTAATAAAAATTATTCTATTGTTTAAGAAACAACATATGTTCAATTTAATGAAACATATCCTTTTTTAAACAAACCCAACCAACATCCCCATATCTATTTTCCAAGATAGATTTTCAACCACTGATGGATGGTATCATTAATAAGGAAAATAATCATGAAATATTTTCTTAATTATTTACTAAATAAGATTTAAACCTTTTTTGTTGAATAGGTTTTAAAAATACAATGTTAGTTTTTTATAAGAATCATCCTATTTTTAGTATCATTGGTGATGTTAATCATCTAATTAGGTCTAGACAATTTTTAAGATATTTCATACATCATATTTATATTATTTCACAATGTGAACCTAAAAATCCCGATGAAGATTTAGGTGAAGAGGATAATATAAAATAAAATAATGATAAACTAAATGAATTTTAAAGGAACAAATTCAGAACCTTAGTATAATGACATTAAGAAACATCAGTAATTGGTGTAAATTGGGTTTTCATAAACAAATGTGATGAAAATGGAATAATTTTTATAAATTAAGAAAGACATGTTTCTAAAGGATATAATCAAGGAGAGGTAACAAATTACGAAGAAACATATAACATGGTATTTATACATGAATCTATTTTTATTCTATTATCCATTGAATCCTTCTTTAATTTTATACTTTTTCTAATTGATGTGAAGGGTGCTTTCCTAAATGGATACGTACTGGAGGATGTATTTATTGAACATCCGCATAATTTTGAAGATAAAAAAACATCCTTAATAATCTTAAAAACATAAAAATATTTTATATGGACTTAAACAATCCCCTAGAGCATGTTATGGCAGATAACCATGATATTTATGAAAAAAATTATGTAAATGGAACCGTATACCCAATTCATTTTATAAATAAATTGAACCAAAATAATATGATTGTAAAAATTTATGTAAATGAAATTAGATTCATATAAACTCAATAACATTAAAAGGATTCATTTGTGATTATTATTAAATTTGAGTTTGAGATGAGTATTATGGGTGATTTTACCTTCTTATTGGTTTCCAAATTTCACAAATAACCATATGGTACTTATATATATATATATATATCAAAATTTGCGTATAAAATAACTTCATAAAATCTTTGGATGTGATAATACACAAAGTATTAACAATAAAATTGGAACCTAAAATACAGTTGATATTGATCAGTATGGCTAACATGTTGGCCAAAAACATATATAGGTGTGATAGGACTTTTACTATACTTATAGTCAACCCAACATTATTATTTCGGTATTCTCTTATTAATAGTATAAATATAATAAAATGTAATAATATTAAAAATAATTTATGAAAATATTTATTTATCATAATGGAACTGTGGATTTAAAAGTTTTCTATTATTTTGGATATGATTTTTAATTAAAATGACATTCATATGCTGAAATTGGTGGTTGTATAACGAATAAGTAATGTTCATTTAGAATGTGTAGTTTCATAGGTGATTCATTATTCTATTGGTCTATAATGGGAAACACTCAATATCACTTTCTACTAATGAATCTGAATATTTTTCAGTTAGATGTTTTTGTGCTCAAGTGTTATGGATGCAACACACACTCACTGATTATTCATGAGTTTTATAAAAACTCAAATGCTTCGTGATAACAACAATTCCATATCCGTAAGTAAAAATCATGAATATCACTCTCATGAAAAACACATAGAAATTAGGAATCACATTCTTAGGGATCATACAATGAAAATTGATATCACATTACAATTCAACAAAATCAAGAACAACTTGGTCATATTTTTACAAAACCATTTAATTTCGATAAATTTTAATAAATAAATAAAAATCTAGATATTATCACTATAATGTAATCAACTATATCTATTTTTAACGCCATATTATTATTGTATGTTACTCATTTTAAATGGGAGGTAAATAGGATTTTTTTATACAATATTTCATAATTCACGTATTCATATAAATTTTTCATATAAATTTTTCGTATTCAAGTTCATCATATAATATTTTCATATCCATGTTCCTAAGATATTTTTTTATTCATGATCTTTATAATTTTTTTCATAATTATGTTCTTCATATCAGTATTTCATATACATTTTTTTCATATAAATATAACATCTTCACATTTTTCATATAAATTTATGATATTTTATTTTTTTCATATAAATTTTTGATATTCGTGTTTTTATTATAAATTCATCATTTTCATGTTTTTCATATAAATTAACAGTAATAATGTTTTCGAATAAAATTATAATATTTATGTGTTTAAATAAAACTAATGTATAATTTTTTTCTTTAATAATCTGTTATGAAACAAAAAAGAACTAATTATAATTCTAATCATTTCTCTCTAAAAGGTATTCTTATGTTAACTTTATACATGACAAATATTCTATTATGATTTGTTATATCCTTTTTTTTATTCAAATGTTTTTTTTCAATTAGTGTGTTTTATTCACCTAATAAGATAAAAAATTCATAAAACAACAAGTGTATTTTGTAAAGAACATTTATTTCTTAAAAAAATTATCAACCACCATACGAGTTATATCAATTCTAAACCATAAATTTGGTATTGGTAGAAAATATTTCGCATCAATAGCATATATAATTAGGACCCCCTTGTTTGTCTCACATGAGTTTTCATATTATTCTTTTTTTCAAGCACTACCTCATTTATGATGCCCAATCCCATTCTATTTTCTTATATGAACCCTCAGTTTTGTATCCAAATACGACTGATTCTGTGAAAGATTAAAAAAATGGGTTATATTTTGAGAAAGGATATATTAAATATCCTTTTATAATATGTATGATCCATCTTTGAGAAGGATGATAAAGATTCAAGGTTTGGAATCCTTATGTGAGCAATAGTCTGAAAAAATTATAATTTTTTCTATCTATATATGGTTGAAACATTTATGATTATGTAATGTTTCTCAATGAAATTCGATAATAAATATTTTCTTTTCTCTTTTATGAGATTAATTATATGTCGACACTGAGAGAAACATCAAAATTTTCTATTATCTCTGAAGAAGTAAATTCATTTTTCCTGTCTCACAAACTTCTAGACGCTATGTTTATGTTTATAAGAGATAGAGTTGAAAAGTATTTATTCAATTATGTATCTAATGATGAGACAAGGAAAGATAATCATTTAATACTAAATAATAATTTTTAGATATTTTACTGTACTTATTTCTCAACCTGAGAAAGGGGGAATGAGATACTATCAAGGTATCTGACATTTTTATTTTGGATTACCTTGTCAACAAGAAAAAAATAAACCTTTCTATATTTATTATTTTGAAATACAAAAAATTAATGTCCATCCTAATTATGTCTCATATGATAATATTTCCTATATTGATAAGTAAGATGATATAATCAAGAATGAAACCTTTCAAAATTTTAATTAATTCTGAACCTCTCTGAGAAACTATTTTTTATTAATGATAAAACAATAATGAATATGAAGTATGTATTTGATTCAATATAAAATAATTTGTTAAGAGTTCTATATTTATAAATAGGAAGAATAATTAACATTAAATAAAAATAAAATTGAGAAGGATGAGGAAAAGATAATGGGTAACTCCATTAATTCGAAAAAATAGAAGAAACAAAACAAAACACATAAACGATGTTGTTGAGGAATGGAGAAGGATTAAGGATCCAAGTAAAGAAAGAGTGTCTTAGTACATAATTAACCCTCCTAAAGCTATATCCTCATGAGTTCATGGTAAAGAATCCTTGGAAAAAGAGAAAGGGAAAATAAGTTGATGAAGAAACATAAAAGTGAATCTTTAATTAATAGATTTATGAAATTAGATGAGGATGCTTCTAAAAAAATTGTTTTACCTCCTAGTGCCAATTTTAAATATTTGGAATTAGTAATTTCTAATACTGAAATTCTACTTACTATTGATAAGGGAAATATTTTTTTTCTAAAAATGAAATTTTTATTATTAGAAAAGAAGATTCATGGTATGATTTATACCTTAATAATATATTTAAATAATGTGCTGAATGAATTCCATAATAAGATAATGTGTTAAAAACCCCTACGAGTATGAAGCAAACAAATGTGAAAAATAAGGAAAAAAGTAGAAGATGAAGAATAATGTGATTAACATCAACCAAAAGTAGATTCAAATGAAAATAAGAAGAGACACAATATGATAAGGTCTCTATAAGAACTTTACAAGCCTCATCAAACAATTTTCCTCTTGGGTAAATTTTAAGAATAAATTAGTCATCCAGGAGAATCAAATAAATACATATTTTTAAAAATTATATATTTATCCAATAGGGATAAAAAAATTATAACATATAAATAAAGAAATAAAAAAGGTGGTTTTTTAGAAAATTAAAATTTCAAATGGTTAATATAAATTAATGTCAAAATGGGAAAAGGTAAAGAGTCCAAGAAGAGATCGAAACTAGAAAAATTCACAATCAGTCAAAATTAGAATCCCTGAATATGATTACATCCTAGGTCTTGTTTATATTAATCATACATTGAATAGATTATATAAACAATTCTTTTCTTCCATGTTTCTAAACAAATTTTGATTTTGCTTTTGAGAATCAATATAGACAGTCAGATTCAATGAATATATTGAAAAATAGGTTGATATAATTGAAGGATGATTTCATTGTTTTTTTAGAATTTTCTGAATGTCACATGAAATTTTTTAATAATATTTTCAAATACTATCATAATTTTCATAATTATGTAAAACATCATGAGGAAAATTTTGAGAATTTCATGAAATAATTTCATGAAAACTATCAAGAATTTAGTGGTCTTTTAAATGAAATGGTCACCAGAATTAAATACTATGAATAGTATAGATGTAACTCAGAGAAGAAAACTGAATATATATCATATTTACAGACAATAATATTTTTTTATTCATAATTATATTTCATGATTCATGTCCTATAAAGATGATATTGTTTATTTAATGAATTATATTGATGTTTTCCAAGAATGTATCAATTATCATGAAGATCAGAATAAACAATAGAGAAAAATTTTCAATCTCAAGAAGAAAAGATGAATGGACAGGATGAAAGAATTCATATCCATGTGGAATGGATACAAAATCGTGGTATAAAGAAGAAGACACAAGAATAATTGATTTCAATGTTTAAAGAAGACATGAAATAGTTTACGAAGATGAAAACAATCGTTAGATCATTGATGCTGATAAAAGATTTATTTCAAAAAAGAACTAGTTGATATTTTCTAAATTAGAAATTCATTAAAATACATCTTCATTTACATAAAACTAGTTTGAATTTCTCCCAAACCCTCTTTGGTTGAATTTTAATTATTATTTTTAGATTATCAAGTACTTTATTATTGTGTTTTGTGTAGTTATTTCTTTGAATTTTCAGGAATAAAAAACACTTCTTCATTCCATTTTGGAAATAAAAAAGGGGGATAAATTTACATAAATGGATATAATCTTATGTAAAGGGGAAATGTATTGTGAAATTAGAAAAAACACTTCTAAAGAATACAATAAGATCCTTAGGGTATGCTCTTAGCTTAAGGGGAGTTAGTAATATTCAATATTGTATTTAAAAGAGTTATAAAATTAGGGGGAGATATGTTTTATTGCTTAGTTCTTAATATAATGTGACTAAATGGTAATAGAATTAATTTTTTTGAAGTTATTTTATATTTATATCTTGTGGTTTGTGTTTTTCAAAAAATGTAGATATTTTTGAGTCAAAAGTATCTTTTTATACTTTTCCATTCCTTTTTTGGAAATCAAAAACTCTTTTTTAAATACATAATTAACTAAATATTTTTTATTGAAATTTTTTTAATTAATTTTGAATAATGAATAATTTTATACTATAGATATAATTCATTTAAAATAATTCAGAAATTCAAATTTTTTCTCTTCCTAACAATCATTATAATGGGTATAGATATGATAATTATTATATTCATCTTATCAATCCATATTGATTTTTTTTTAATTATACAGAAATTGTTTTAGTCATATTTTTCATTAGACCTAGTATCATCTGAGTCAAAGTCATAATAATAATTTTAGTAAATTACAATACGGAATCCATCTGGTTTATTAAAGGATATGTAATTAATATGAAGAAATATTCTATAAAAATGGAATATATTTCACACTATAAAAGATGTAAATAAAAATGATGTCATGAATTCTATTACAATATGTGTAAAACAAAATGATTTGGTGTATTATGTTACAATAAGACAATGGGAGTTGCATATTTCAATGTCCATGAGAAAATCCCAGAGAAAATATGTGTTTTGGAGGATCAAGGTGATCATTTGAGGCTTACCTATGAATAGCCGATCTTTTCAATATTTCAAAACAATTAAGGAAACACACATGTATAGACACTCTATTGATTTTTCTAGTGTGAGAGATCCGAATCCTACAATAGTGAACAACTAGTTCTTTGTAATTGTTACCTTCTTTAGTTCATAATAGCTTTGTGTAACCGATTGTGTGAATATGATGGAGGGATTTTGAGGATATGAACAGGAAGATACCGATTATCGTATTGATCAAGGGTATATGGGGATATCAATATTGAACTATTCATCATATTCAGGGCTCACTATGAAAGCTATGCAGTGTATTTGATCATTGTATCTAGGGCTAATGGGAATAACAAGACAGAACTGATATTTTTCTTGAGGAATTTCCCTAGTAAGGAGAAGATTTAAATTCTTGTAATTATAATACAACTGACCGTTATCCTATGTTATTAGATACCCTTCTCTTTGGGATAAAAGAATTATATTCATTTTTATTACATGAATTATTTCAAGAATTTTATTTTTGATGCATATAATAGAATGTAATTCTTTTTATTCACATTTATTTTCTTTGTTTCATTATCATAATATCCTTAATTTGCATTCAATTATTTTAATACGTGTTTTAATGTAAATAAAATTTACTCTGATTATAATTCTATACACACTAAGATTGAATCATTAATTTTGTTATACATTAATTTATCGAAACTATTGTGATTACGATTCATTTTATGATTACTCAGATTAAATCGTTTCTACTGTGAATACAATTAAACATTGTTTAAATTACAACTGATTATTAAATATTATTCAACAAACTATTTAGCTATAATAATTTTATCATTACAAATTATGGATATTCAAATTATAATTTAATTGATTACGATTTTTCATTCACAGAAACCCTGGTCCGTGGTCAATTATCATTTAAATACTAAATAGGTATTATGAATATGACTAGTTTAACCAAGTCAAAAAATATTCCTTTAGGGGTAAAATGAGTTTTTTTTAAACACACAATTAACCCAATGCTTGTATTTATCTGTCTCTATATTCATTTCGGTCTAATATATTTACTATTAGGTGTTGAGTGATTATTTTTATTGAGAAATATTCTCATGATTTCTAAAATTAGCGATCTTAGGAAGATGTGATCATAAGGATTGAAATTATAATAGAAAAAAAAAATATTTTAGTTGTAATTGGTTGTTCTTCTCTATTAAAATTTGTGTTAGTCTACGAAAATGTGGTAATTAACAATTTATAATATTTGGTAACATACATTGGTTCAAGGGAAAAATAATTACATTTAATTCATGGAAATGTTGCATTTGTTGGGTGCATATTTGGTGGTATTGAATTTTTTGAATGATCTAGGTAAAAATATTTAGTTTTTTATTAAGGAACATATATTTCCTTGGACCATGCTGACCATGATTCTAGTAACTTAATTAAATACATGGAAATGGTGGAAGAAAGTATGTTTATCCATTATTTTCATGAAATATATGAACCATCGAATGGGTGATGAAAAAAGAGTTCATCTTGGATTATGAGATGTTGTGTGAAAATGAAATTATACTGCACTAAAAATGTTCGTAGGAGGTTTTCCTTTCTATATCATTATGTATACCCAATGAGGACATGATGGGTTGTCAAATCAAATCATGGTTTATGGGATAAATAAAATATTATCATTATAATGTCCTAGTGTATCACACACTATGTGTATCCACAACATCCTAATATTCAGATGAATATAATTTTTGGACCAATCGGTCTAACTTGTAGGGTTCATAGAACATCCTTGTGGGATCAAACACAAGTGAAAAAAATCAATTCTATTATCAATTTCTTAATAATGATAATTGATGTAGTTTTTGATGGTATTCACAATTTTGTATTGAAAAATTTAGTATGATAAAATATAATTATATGAATGAAAATAACATGTTATTGGTTTATTAAATTCATTATGGGGCATACTTGCTTAGTAAACTAGATATTTTTTTCCCAAATTGTGTTACAATTTTACTACAGAGTTTTAAAATATTATTCATGTTTATGAAAAAAATTTGTTATAAGAGTGAACTAGTGTCTTTAATTAATGTTGTTACATTCTAGGCATCAATGTGAAATCTGGAAAACCATAAACTTGGTATAATTTCTCATTTTGGCCATATGAATAGTGATATCCATCATTTTGATGATTTTAGAGATAGAAGATCTACCATATAATTCTATAAATATTTATGAGTGAGATTACAAAGAAATAATAGTTCGTGATTGATCCCATATTCTTAATCGAGTTGTCTTTTTACATGTGATCAATGGGACATCATATAACTCTTCTACTTCCCTTTCATGCAACCAACATTCATATATCAATGATTTTAGACAAGTCCTGAAACTGTGGATGATCTATATGATTCAAATATTGTAATCTTTGATCCACGATGAAACGATGTTGAGAAAACCAAATCATCGATTTCAAATGATGATGGTACCATTTTAGCATTAGCTTTATTTTATAACACATTCGTATGTCGAATTTCAAACAATAATTTTAGAAATCAACAAAATTTGTTTTTGGATTCAATTTTTTTTAAATGAATCTGATCCCAAAATTTTAAGTTACACATTTTTTTAGATTTCTATTTTTCCTAATGTTATATATTCCATTAAATGGATACCTAGATGATTCATAATCTAGACATGGTCACTCTAGTTGATTTTTTCTCAACCCATAAACTGTGTCACAATCACTAAATTATTTTTTTGTGGAAAAGAATTTTCTATAATTAGACAATAAAATTTTGAAAAACCATTTTAAATCTTATTTAGTTTTGGTGGATTTAATAAAAAAATTGTAATATTTGGTATGTATAAATCGTAATTAAAATCATTTTCATGCATGTTAAATACAAAAAAATGTAATCATATGGACATTTAGAAAATTTAATTTTTCATATCAAATAAAATTTCATGTAGATTGATTGTGAGTTGATACTAACACATTAATTTTTTTATAATATAACTTAATTAATAAAATTAATTGATTTAGGATTTTTAATATTATATATATTTTATTTTGATGATCTATAAACTGTTCATCCAACAGTTTTTGTATAATGGTATTTGTATCAACATTGTTATGATAAACTGCTTTTTTTCCCCTATGTGTCCCCAACTTTTGTGTGAGTATACAATTTAATGATCAAAATAATTCAAGTAAAAGTGGTTTAAGATGAGATTTGGTGGATACTATACTTGATAAGTGAAAGGGAGTTTCAAGAACAACATTTTCAGTGAGATATTGTCAGAAATAATTAACCTATTTTCTCAGTTAACCCATATTTATCTCAATAGATTTTATGATAGATAATGTCATAAGATCAAATTAATATTTACTTATTTTATGTTATAGATGGTTTATTAGATTTTAAATGTGTACATATTATGGGTGAACACATGGTATAATAAAAAATTATCAGTTATATCTAATATTATTATGTTCATTGAATGTGTTTTATTTTATTTAGCGTAATTTTATTATTACGAACACTTAAAACTATAATGTTAAATATAAAATTATTACATTCCTTAATATAACATAACAATTATATTAAATAAAATATTATGTCATTCAATTCCATCAATCACATGAATTTAGACATAATATATTGTACCAGGTTCTTATTGACCCTTGGTGATGGATCATAGTACTATTTAAGAGTTCATATAAGAGTACTGGGTAAAAATAATTATAGTTGGAAGAAAATGAATATCCAGAGAATTATTGTTTTGTATTTAAATTTAAATCATTGATCAATGAAAGGTAGTTATCTATAGTATTTTAGAATCCACTAATTAGATCAAGGATAAATGAGTTAATGTATTTTTCCATTCAAAATCCTACCATATACATATTATGTAGTGGTGGGTCCATAGATTAGTCTATCAAGAGAGTTCTTAGGATCGTTGTCACTATAATACTCAAGAGACTGAGTGTTATGTATCAAATAGTTGAGGGATTCTAGGATTTTATAAAATTGTGGAAGGTATTAGAAATTAATAATTTTAAAATGTCTAATAGTAATCATGATAAATTATTATTCTTATAAATTAACTTGTTCTAGATATAATAGAAACCACCACTAATTCAATTTCACTGCAATCAATTTTAGATAAAGATAATATCCTTATTTATCCTAAATTCATGGAGTTGTATAGGTGATTATCCATAATAATATATAAGGAAATGATGTTTTATGTGCTAGAGTCCCCACTTCATGTAGAGAAAACATGTGGAGTGAGAAAGGAGGATGACCATAAAATTGAGAAGCATATGGGGGATGCATAAAATATATAGTGTTTCAAGTTTTCATCTATTTCTGGTGAGCTACATAAAATGCAATAATTCCAATATGCTTTATTGAAAAATTAAAACCACCATGATTTATACAATGAATGATCTTATTATTAATGGTCATTGATATTAGGTTCTCTTTATTGATTAAAGATAGAAGAAGAGAATTAGAGAGGATCACATGTAACCAAGATCATTGAGTACATTGAGAGACTAGATACCATTAGGTTAAAACAGAACTATATCCCAGAATCTAATCTCATTATTACCTCTTTACCACATAGCATGTAGAAATTAATTGGTAAATATAATATGGATTACATGAATAAGTCACTCCATGATTTTGTGGATTAGCTTCACCAATATGATATAGATATTAAGAATTCCAAATCATCAGTCCTTCTAGTGAACAACAAAACAAATTCAGGGAAGATGTTTCAACCACTATATCTGAGTTAAAGACATTGATTCATTATCCGATCAATATTCCACTAATACAATGTGTGTTCATTGAGCAGGAGACAATCTACTTTTCAAGTTTCATGAATGGATACAAAAAGAATAATTCCACAGTTTGTAAGAAGTATCACGTCTGTACATACCCATTAGGTATATTTTAATTAATTAATGTTTTCATTTTCTAGAATTTCGGTGGTTGGAACTTCATATGGATCACACCTTTATGTTGAAATATTAGAAAAATTTTGATACCTGAAAATTTAAATAGACAAATTAGGTCTCTTAGTAGATAATGGTTTTATCCTAGTAACATTAGTAATGAGATTTTATTATATTTCATTTCATAGTATGTTTATTCTTAAACTAAATAGTAATTATTATGAAACATATGTTAAAAGTAACATAATCATAATATTGAGGTTTGATATAGTGGGAATTTATTTCAATTTGGGAATTAATAATGTCTTGTGTATAAGGTAATCATCTATTATGGTATTTCACATCATAATAATGGGTTATATTTTATAAACTGTAAAATCCAATTTTGGAAAATATTTAAAATTTTAGTTAGGATATATTTTAGCCTATTTGATTATAGAAATTTTTGATATGAAATGTAAATTATTATATTTTAAGTGAATTACATCAAGAAGGGTATTTATAATCCATTGAAAAAAACCCTTGGATGTGTTCTCCACTAGTTTAAATGGTAAAATTTTAAAGAACCTTTTAGTGTGAATGGATAAATAGACAAAAATTAATTGTATGTGGTTCATAATAATTTTTGTTCTTCATTTTTAGTATATGTATGTTTTTTTCATCCATCATTAATTTTACCAATAAATATAGTATGTATGGATCTGTTAATATAATTAGTTATAAGTAAAATTCCATTAGCTTGTTCAAGGATTAACAAAATAAAGTATATAATAATCATAGAATGAAGATTAAGAAATTTTTTATACCTTAATGGATAATATCATAACCAATGTTCATTGGTCATTTAATGGATCATTGTATAGTTTCCTATGTATCCCATCCTAGTACACCTTATTGGGATACTGTTTGTGAATGGAGGAACCTGGCACTTCCTGACATGGGTAGATCAATGATGAGACATATAATTCAATGATTATCCTTTTGGGGAGATGCATTTTAGACCAAAAATTATATACTAAATCAAGTACAAAATAAAATATGATATTGTATTCTATATGTCATATGGTAAAGGAAGATTCTAATTCATTGATACATAAATTTATGGGGATTTTAGAATTTTTTAGATTATATTCCTTATGGAAAATTTTCATTGGATAGAATGCAATGAATATTTATAGGATATAACAAAATAATAATGTATATTAACTTAATAAACCATTGAATATAAGGATGATTATAGAAATGAAGGTAAAATCTTTATAAACGGAACACATTTTGAATGTAAATAGTAGTGTAATGTTATACCTTGATGAAATTGACGCTCTAAATACATAGGAGTTTATATGATAACAATATCTATGAAGAATAGTGTGAGGGGAAGATATTCCTAAGACATAGGTACTATGTGTATTAAATATATAAACTACAGAATGAGGGATACGTATTTTTATTGATAATGAGTCATCTGAATCATTACATAAAAAATATGATAAACCTCTAACCGAAAATGAAGAAAAAAATGGGAATGATTATACTAAAAAGAAAAATGTTTTTTATTAACAAATAGATTTCATATAACAAGAATGGTTTGTATTTATAGAAATTCACCATCCATTTAAAATCATATTTGTTGTAAATAGGTATTCATGAATAATGCGAACATGGATAGTCTTCTAATAACCTATGAGGAAAGATTACTATTGAAGGGTTTCAGGCAGTGTTAAGGCATTGACTACAGGGAAACATTATTCCTAATTGAAATACTACGATACATTAGAATATTACGTGAAACTGAAGAAACATATGATAATAAAAATTAAAAAATGGATTTTAAAACAACTCTTTAATATGGGAAGATAGTTCACGAACTATACATGAAAAAACAGAAAGGGTTTATTATTTAAAATATTGTGAATACAATATACATTATATATAGATATATTTTTTGGATTAATGAAATCATAATGACAATAGAATATTCATTTTGATGAATCCATGACAGAATATTGATTCATTATTATTACAATATAGTCATGTGTCCATACGAATGTTAGTGGTAGTGACATTTTTTTCCAAGTGTTATATATCAAGGGAACATTATTAATTGGTAATGTAGTGAAATAGTTATAGTTATTCGAGAATTGCCTAAATTAATATCTCACCAAGAATGAATTTGTTTAATTAACATATTATCTAGTGAAGATGATAAATCAAGATATATCTCAGAAGCTACCTGACTGAAGTCGATGTACATATATTGACAAGGTTATTAAAAGGTATAAGATGGAACAATCCAATAGATGATTTTTACCATTTCTCATGGAATTAATATATATAAGAAGGGTTTTTCATATACATATGAGGATATTAAAATAATGAGAAGAGTCCATTCTATATCCGGAGAGGGACTTAACATGTATTCAATACTATGTACAATGTTTTATGTCTCCTATTCATTAATTATGGCCAGAAAATAGGAAGAGAACATGGGAGAACTATATTTGACACATTTAAATAAAGTACTATATTACATGAAATACATAAATTATATTATCCACCTTTTTAGAGGATATAGTGAGTTATTCATTAGGTTATACACATATTCTAACTTCCAAAAAAATCAACATGATCAAAATTTCTTGTTAGCCTTTTTTTCATGAGTGTTGTGGTCAAGTGTATTAGCTTTAACAAGACTGCGGTTACCAATTATATTTCATAATGTGATTATATAGCTGTTTCAAAATATTTTAAGGAATTAGGTTAGAAAAACAAATTTTTTTAGTAGGCATGGTGATATAACTTGCTTTTTTGACCATGTTACAATATTTTACGATAATATTATGGACATGGTGCATTACAGGGATCCTATGTAACAGAAGTGGACAAATAATATGCATCATATGTTTCAACTCTTGAAGAATTTTCTAAGATGGGTGAAATCATGACTAGAAGAGTATCCATAGAGGATAACATGGAAGATACCCTAAATAAATCCATATATCATCAAATGCATGACACTTGTGTGAGAGATAATCATCTAAAAAGTGTTAGCAGTTTTACCTTGTTTAAGTGGGAGGTGGTGATTGTGTTCCCTATAACCAACTAATTTATGTATATTGATTATAATTACATGTATAATATTTTTAATATTCTTGTGCTTAGCCATACCATAACAATGTTTGTGATTCTATAAGCACTATTTATATGGAAATTGCTACATATTACATGTCTTATAAAGATTTTATAATTTTTTTAAACTATAATGAGATCCATCAGATATTGTGATATTAATCATAAATGTATTTTATGTCGTCTATATACATCATACTTACATAACACATATGATTTCAGAATATCAGGTGTTCGGGCCAAATAATAATTCCAACATCTACCCATTAATTTTTCACTAGGTGATGTTCGGTAGATGAGATCATGGGAACTGACCATCCTATAAGAATCCCACATGTTTCAGGATTCATCAATTGATCCTATATATGAAAATATGTATGTTCAATGAATTATAGATCATTATTAATGTCTTCCAATTTATCATCTATGATTATTAAAGGAAAGAAACATGTCACTAACATTGTGGCGAGGTATCTTGTATTGGGTGTGCCTTTGGTTGTGTGGAATTGGTAGAATGATCAAGATATATCTTGTCGCATCTATGTTTTGGAATAGATATCCCATGGTCCATTCTTACCAATATGGATGTACCTTCATTAAATTCATTGACATGGTTCAAGAAGGTATTTCCCTCTAGTATGTTCCAGAAAATTATAATGCATAAAAATTATAATGTTACAAGTGTGCATCCTAATTAAAGAGGAATAATGAGAGAAAGTGATTATGTTGTACAGAACATGTTTAGAAGATGTTATCATAGGTATGTAATTCCATATCTTCTTAAGGTCCATAAATTCTGTCTATACTTTGCATTTCATCTCTCGGTTAGAGTCAATGATATATAGGTAAGATCAAAGATAGTAAAACATTATGTGTATCCAAAAGTTCCAACTATTTTGATGAATGGGTTTTTAGGAAAATTTTGTCCCTTTATATAGGGAATGGTTAACAACAAAGTTTTATCAATCAGAAGTATAAATAATTCAATTATATTATACATGATTTTAATAATGACGATCAAATTTATTTCCTGACTTATTATCAATTTTTTTCACAGTAGTGAATATGAGGAAATGTAGTATTTAATGAAGTTAAAATGTTTATGGGTTGTTAAATTATATTGAATCCTTATGGAATTAGTTATTAGTTCTAATTATATCATGTAGCATTCTAAAGAGATACATATGAGTTAAAAAATTATTTTATTTAAGGTTTATTAAGTCATATGTGTGCTAAAATTTCAAAAATGAATGCTATTTCTTTATAGGGATGAATGTTATAATTTGGAATATATATCCTTTTTTTAAAATATCATTTTAGCTCCATGAATAGTGATAATAATCAATTTCACAAATTTAGATAGTATATAATTCTTATCCACTTATATCAGTATCTTTGGGATAGATTGTAAAGAAAGAAAAATGTCAGATCCATCTCATCTTCTTGATCAATTATGTGTTCTTCTGGTGATCGAATTGAAGCAATAATTCTATTTAGTATAATATTATATCAACTATAAATTGTTTATAGATGATTAAGGATATATGGAGGATGTGTGTATGATCATGTGGATGACTATCTTGTTTCAATTGAGGCACAACCTAATGAAATGAGGGTATTAAAACAGTGGTTTAAAATAAAAAATAAAAAATTTATTCTTTCATTAGATTTTATTTTTCATGATTAAATTTGATTTTATTCCGTTTTAATCAAAATTCATCAAATAGTTTTTATGGATTCATTATTTTTAACAATAATCAAACCCTAAATATTAAATTTTACATTTTTTATGGATCCACTATTCCTCAGTTTCCCTCTACAAGGAGACACCATCGAGATGGTTTTTGATGATGATGAGGTTCTTCATGATTGTTGTCAGCTATTAATTCCTTCAAGTATTCATGAAGATATAATGAGGTAATTACATATTACTACATGGGATTTATATCCATGGTCTTAAAATAAACATTTCTATCTCTGTAGGAAGAGAAGGTTTCTTGGAATGAATAAATGGAAATCTATTTGGGGGTTGATGTTTCACTTGTCAGCATATAAAAGATGAGTATCAATGTCTAGTTTTATTTCTATAGCATTTTATCTTTTTCAAATGGAATTTGGATGATATAAAATTTTTATTCATTATTGGTTTATCTAGGATTCAAAAAAGTATAGATTTTCTGTGGGTGTTGATGTGTCGACTAAATAAGGGATCCCATTTTATGCATATTATAGATATTGTCACCATTGATGACATCATAACATATATGTGTGGGAGATAGTTTAGTTACATGGTTTTATGTGGAGTATCATTTTTGGTCAAAACCCACTGTTTATGTCAATGATCTTGAAGATACATTAGAAGGGTCAAGGATCACCAGATACTATGGTCTTCGAATACCATCCTAAAACTGACATCCAATCTGTGCATACGATCCATATTCATGAGGAAATGTTTATATTCTTTATATTTGACTACAATAGTTATTCAGAGAAACATCTCGATAACTTAGAGTTTTAAAATAATATTACATTCTATATATTGATCTAAATGGATCCTTTTATATATTTTTATATATTATCATATCATTCAGTAGAGGTAACTAAGTATGTCATTATTGGACCTAGTATCTTAAAAAAGACATCAGAGTAGATCTGATATATTATAAATTACATGGTATCCATGTTAAGAATTTATAAATTATTTTTACATATTCCAATATTACCTACAGACTTTTAGGTTTATAATCAGGATTTTGTGGGTGTCTCCTATGACTGGGAAAGACTGTATTCATATATTGGTAAATCTAACAACCATGTTTATTTGATCATTTGAGAGAGCTGAGATGACATGACTACAATCATTTTAAATATCTATTATATTGTCATACAGTCATAATCACAACATTTTTAATTTATATTAATAATATGGATATCACCTTAAAACCTCTCACATAATTGAGGTTGAATATGTGATCAATTGAGGGGTATTTTTTCTGTTTCATAGATAATACTATAAAGAATATATGAGTAATAATCATGAGTTATTTGTAACTATAGTGGAACATGGGCATAATCATGATTAGTCCTTGGATATGGATTCATATATGTGGGTGTAGTTGCTCGATATGATACCTTATATCTCACAGTAATTCATGCATATACAACTTGGTGAGAATTTTTTAAATTGTAGGGTGGATTTAAGGAACCACCTGTCATGACCCCCTCCACCAAAGGTGTAACCCTAATGGGCCAACAATGTGATAAGAGATATAGTGACCCCCCATGTTCTGCCTCTAGTAGGCACCAGGTTGGAGACCAGCACCAGGGGTATAATAAACACACAAATGGGAGGAATTACCATCTAAGAGAATAGATGCAAAAGAGAGAGATAAGAAAAACTCTATCCAACTTCAACTTAGGATATAATATAATAGAAAAGCCAATTAAACATTTTTAATTTCATGCAATAACTAGTACAACTAGAAGGGGACTCAACATTTACCAAAATAAAGTAAAAACAACAATGTCCACGAAGCCCAAATAGATATAGAAATCGCAACATATTAGTAATCATCCTAATCTCTGACCGTCTCCAAGTGACCTAAAAAATAGTTTATATATACGTATGATGAGTATAAAATTATACTCAGTAGGATCCTTCCAAGATTCTCTCATGAAAATGTAATGTTAGAATGCTAAAGCATAGTGAAGAACAAGTGAAACTAACTCGTCACCGAAACTTGTATAGTAAGTTCCCAGCCTCACTGTGGTTACACTCACCATGTATTGCAGACAAGAGTATATAATTTAATAAAGAATATCAAAGTTACCCCTCTAATAATTCCCCACTAGTTTTACGCTATACCCCAACCTCGCACATCCTATACAAATCTCTCCAAAAAGGCTATCTCGCAGACACTAGGGCGAAGCACCACAACATTCTCCTCATGCAGTACAACCACCACGTCCAAATAATCAAGTAACCAAGTAGTTTATGGGTCCCATCACAACTCATATGATGTGTATAATACATTTGGAATTAAACCCCAAGCCATTATAGCTCATACACCGAGTAAGGATCCTCAATCCATTACAACATATACACATTACCCCAATAGTAGTCCATATGAAATTTTATCAAGACTATATGTGTGTGAATAACAATAAGCCATTATAGCCATCTATAGACATATAAGAGGAATGTTAACCATTGTTCCTACCATAACTATTAATTACCAAGAGAAGAGAGTCGGGCTAAAGGGGGTAGCCATTCATCCATCCTCCAACCAGAATGTTGGGGAAAACACACCAAGGGATTAGAATCCCCTGGGTGTTAGTTTTCCTAACTGACAGGGTGGAGTAGTGTATAGAGACACAAAATTTATATAATATACTATAGCTCAGAACCACACTATGGGAATTACATAGTCTTAGACTCTACTAGAGCTAACATCTCTTGGACTGCCAACTGCCACTACTAATACTTGGTATCCTATAAGAACACAACCATTTAAAGATATTTATTATATTATTTCATTAGCTTTTTATCAGTTTCAATTTTCATTAATTAGTTCCACAAAAATTAATTACCAATTATGAATTCCACATTACATTTAATTATCATCATACCCAAATTCCATTATTCCGGTAAATTGTGTCCCTGCATTTGCGTCCAAGAATGCTCCAATGCCATGGGTTAATCATCACTCATTCAATTATTTATTAACAAAATTATCACTTTCAGATATTCCAAGGAATTCTAGAAAACATTCTTACCTACCAAAAACAAGGGGATCAACAAGATAAATATGAAAATATATTATTTTCCACTAATAGAAATAGTATAGTCCCATCCTCCCTTGAGAAGCTAAATACTGAAAGAATGTGGCATATCCTGTTCTTCTTCACCCCTTTTAGAATGTGGGTAAAAAATAATAGCTACCTTGATGTCTCACCATTCAGGACACAATATAGACCTTCCATTCTGGAAACAATATATACTTACCATTAGATGTCTCACTGTTCTGGAAACACTATAGTCCTACAGTTATGAAAACACAATAGATATACCATTAGATGTCTCACCTTTCTGGAAACACTGTAAACCTACCGTTATAGAAGCAGTGTAGATATAATGTTATAGAAACACTATTGAACTATAGTTGTTGAAAAACTGTAGACCCACAATTAGATGTCTCACTATTCTGGAAACACATTAGACCCACTATTCGGGAAACAATGTAGATCTATCATTCTAGAAACAATATAGTCCTACTATTAGATGTCTCACCATTCTGGAAACACTATGGACCTACCGTTCTGGAAACACTATAGATCTTGTATTCTAGAAACAATGCAGACCTACTATTCTAGAAACACTATTCACAGAACTAACAATTTGGAAAAGTGTTGGGAATGAGTCACCATAACCACCCAGAACACCTCAAACACCAGATTTCAGCAAGGTAATGGTCCATATAGGTATGAACCATTACATTAAAAACCTCTCAAAACATTCTCATGCTCAAGAATACAAAACAAACCCACATAGGAAATAAGAAAAGATGTCCAAAAAACAACTCTTCTAGATACATGTCCTGGATCTTGCAACCAATGGATCTCAACTTCTTCAAAACATAACACATGAAACCCCAAGAAAACAACAACCAACTTCTAAAAATTATTAGGGGGGATCTATCTCACAAAATAGGGAAATCTAAAACAATAGAAAAATGAAAGACATCTCATAACAAGAAAATGTCTAAAGCCAGAAAACGAACATTGTTACATGAAAAGAGAAAAAAACTAACATCTCAGGCTATAGAGAGTGTATCTGGGTCTCACATTCCATGGAAATATCCTCCATGCCACCATGCCGCAATAGGACATGAAACAAGGAATATAATAATTGTGAAACACCTTCTACTTGCGATCCTAGATCTCTACAGGTCTCTCCTCGAAACACTTATCATCATCAATGTCGATCTCTACCCAATCAATGGAGTGGGATTCATCATGAAGATAATGACAGTGATACAAAACATGAAAAACGTCATATATCTATATCATATACATGGGAAGTGCTACTCGATACGCTGCAGCTCCAACATGAGCCAACACCTTGAATAACCCAAAAAACCAGAGAGAGTGCAAACTACCATGACCAAATCATTGTTACACACAATAGGGAGTCACCTTCAAAAACACTTGATCCACAACATCTAACACTAGAGGTCTCCTACATTGATCAGCATATGATTTCAGATGATCTTGTGATGCCATAATCCTATTATAAATCACTTGAACCATCTTTGATGTGTTCTGTACCAGTTCAGGCCTATGAATTGCCGACTCTACAACCCTAGTCTAGCACAATAGAGAACCAAACTGTTGGCTATAACATGACTCAAAAGGTGTCATACCAATGGTGTAGTGAAAACTATTAATATAAGCTAACTACACTAGTGGTAAGTGCCTCATAAAAAAGCATCCAAAATCTCAGACACAAGAGCATAATATGTCATTATGATTCTGGATGGTCCACTTTATCTGACCATCCATTTTGAGATGTAAAGTTGTGGTACAACATAGATGATAAGAAAAATCTTGATTGTGACCTCTCCACACAATGGTGGTGAAATAAGGATCTCATTCATAAATGATCATCCTCAAGACTCCATGGAGTCTGGCCACCTCTTCAAGATACATCGTTGACAAAACCTCCACTGACCTCGACTCCATGATCATTATGAAGTTGGATGAATTTTTTAAATGATCAACTACCACCCATATGACATCATAGACTATTTTTTCTTGAGGTAAACCAGTATCAAATATGATCAATATTTCCTCCCAATTCCACTGAGGAACATCTAATGGCTGGTGAAAACCACTGGGTACACGGTACTCATCCATCACCTTTTTGAAGACCAATCATTGAGAAACAAACTCCACAACTACAAGTTTCAACCCATGCCACCAAAACTGATTCCTCAAAGCTCAGTACATATTTGTCACTTTAGGATGCAATGATAAAGAATAACAATGGAACTCTATTATCACCATCTAACGCATCACCAAATGAATGGAAATACATCCCTGATACAACATTTGATGTTGTTCATCCTCAAACCAACCATCAGGGGCCTCACCACAAACAAATTGGTCTCTCCAGACCTCCACCTCTTGATCTCCCAACCAGGACTCTTCCATGGGTTTCACTAGAGTGGATTTATCCATCATATGAAAAGAGAACCTCTTCCCCCCAACTTCTCCAATATCAAGATGTAATTATGAAAGTCCTTACATTAATCTATAGGAATCTCCAGATTCGTGCACTAAATTATTACGTGACTTCCTGCTCAGCAAGTCAGCTACAATATTCAATTTTCAAGGTGTATATGATATTTCAAATTTGTATTCCTATAATAACTCCATCCACCGATGTTGTTGCATGTTCATGTCACATTGGGTGACAACATACCTCAGGATCTTATGATCGGTGAAAACCACAATGTACTAACTAATGATGTAATGTCTCCACAATTGAAGGGAAAAGACCACAGATGAAAACTCGATATCATGGGGGGAATAGTTACATTCCTGGGGATGTAGCTACCGAGACCCAAAAAAATTTCTAATCTCACCTACATCAGATCACAGTCTAACCCTAGATACTAATAATCTCATAAAACATTAATCTGAACTCCTTCTATTGGCATAAAAAGAATCAGAGAACTGACCCACATCTCCTTCAGTTACTCAATAGCTTCCTATCTTTGATCAGTCCAAACAAAGGCATGATCCTTCCTAGTAAATGCTATCAGAGGAGTCACATGCTGAGAGAAATAGGTTACGAATCTGTTGTAATTGCACCTATTCCATGGTCTTGGGAGATTCCAAAGACACAACTCCATCTCTCTTCGATGGAATCATAGTTACTCCGTGCTGGGATACAACCTACCCCAAGAAACAGACTTCTATATCCCTAAACTCACACTTTGAAAACATCCCAAAATACTGTTGTTGATGAAGCACTTCCAAAAATGGCGTGCAGTTTCTCTAAATTTTCCTCCTCAGATGTTGACAACACTATTATGTCATCGATGAAAACCACAACGAACTTATCCAGGAACTCATGGAATACAATGTTCATCATTACCAGGAACACAACTAGAGAATTCATCACTCTAAATGGCATTAAAATGAATTCATAATTCCAATGAAAACAACAAACATTAGTATTCGGGATATCTTCATCCTTCGCATGAATCTGATGATATCTTAACAGCAAGGCGATCTTCTAGAACCAACATTCACCCTTCAGTTTATCGAAAAAATCATCAATCCCTGATATAGTATAGTGACTCTTCATTATCATATTGTTTATGCAACGATAATAGGTGCACATCTGCAAACTTCAATTATCCTTCTTTACCAACCAAACCGGTGCACCCCACAGTGACACACTCATCTGAAAAAAATTGCACTATAACAAACTATCAAGATGTAAACGTAGATCCTATAACTCATAAGGGTTTATCCTATATAAAGACATAGAGATTAGGAGACACTCCAGGATGTAGCTTGATCCAAAACTCAATATCTCGTCTAGGGGGTAATTCTACAACATTTTATGGAGAAACAATAGGGTACTCTTCTATGGCCCTAGGAAAAACCAACCACTGAACCTCTGAATATCATAGCATCATCTCAGCCATCAAGGATGACCAGAACTGAACACACCTATGACCCATACGAGGGTCTCTCTCACCAACGAACATTACTAGATCTCCATCAGTATCAAGGAACACCACATGAATCCTAAAGAAATCCACACCACCCTTTACTGAATACAACCAATCCATTACAAGTATGACATTGTATGGTTTTATCAATAAACATAAGAAATCTCCCAAATATTTGTGCTACCCTAGCACTTGCTCATCATCTCTGTATACTTCAAATAAATTCGATCAACCTCAAACTGGCATAGTCAACTCCAAGTGAACTGTATGTCTCTCTACCTCGAGTCCCAAATCATAGATAAGGGAAGGAGATATGAAGGAGTGTGTGGCTCCTATGTCAAACAAGGAATACACTCCTATAGAAAAAAAAGAAAAGGGTTCCTCGAACGATGTCCGGATCACCCGGAACTGGAAATGCTAAATCATTAAGGTAACCACGACCTTCTCCAAGGCCTCTCAAACCATAATGATGACCTGAAAATCCCCGATCTTTTCTTTGAGGATGGGGATCATCCCAATTCTATCCATCACATGCCTCATATGCTCTCTAATGATCCACAGATAGTGTAACCCCCTAATTATGCCACTGCTGGAAATGCCTCAATGGAGGAACCTAGAGCGGTACACCAGGTGCACAGTGACCACTCTAAAAGGTCAGTAACTCTCGCTTCTTATGGCCTTGACCTCCCAAGAAACCATGCACAAGATCCCTTGGCATTGCCATGAGAGCCTCCCCCTCCCTCTAGAGAAACAAGATGATGAGGTCTAGGAACTACCCTGGAAAAATAGAAACTCTTATGCCCTGAAAACCAAGAACCCCAGACCACAAGTATATTTCTTGAGGAATCCAATCCACTCCCCTATCAGGGAGATTCAATTATATCAAACTTCATTTCGATGACCTCTACCCTCACCAACTCCTCAATATCTGAATTTAGCATAAGTAGGGTTACCTTACACTAGATAGTTGGACACAAAGCCTCCTCGAAATTCATCTCTCTAGCATCCTCATCTTGAAACAGGTCCAAATCATATCGTTAAAGGTTTCTGAAATGGAATCCAAACTCTCACACACGAGAGATCCCCTTTCGAATGGTAACCAACTCCTGGCGATAGGACGCCATCATGGTCTAAGAAAGAAAATAGACTCTAAACATGTCTCAGAACTCCTCCCACATGATCTCTGACTCCTCGCAATCCCCAAGCAACATGAACCACCATATCCTCACTACTACAAGAATCATCATCATAACCAAATATACCAAGTTCTCATTCCGATCATGGATCCACATGAAGGTTATCTGAACCTCCACCAACAAGTCTTCTGTGAGTGCTTCTGAAATGGATCTCTCATACTTCTTGCAGCCTCTGGTGCTAAAACTCTTGGTGTTTCATCCTCCTTGTTCTGTCATCGTCAACCTCTACCCTACAGTAATCTTCTCGTGCAGCCTGTTGCACATCATCATCGCGAAAATCGTGGGGACACCGATCATGAACCACACTTTCTATATAAAAAATCATTAGAGCTCTTAATCCTGGAATATGGAAGACTTGAAATTAATTAATTAATTGTTTTAGTTTATTCATTTAATGTTAATATATTCCAAGGTCTACCCATTCAAACACAAGAACAAAGAATAATGATGAATGATCCATTCCTATGACTCTACCCTACACCCAACATCACATTGTTTATTATACACTATAAACTTAAAGGTCAATGAATTAGATCACAGTGGGACCAAAATACCTATGTCCCAGCTAGTCTCAAGTGTTTATATCACTTTCTAAACATTACTGACACTATTTCCCTACCAACCCATGCAACCTCACCTATGCCTAACACAAAACTCTATCTTATCCATCAACTAAACCTCTGATACCACTTTGTCATGACCCCTATCCCATAAGGTGTACCCCTCCTATGATGGAGATGTGAGAAGGTAGATAGTGACCCCCTCATGTTTTTCCTCCAGTAGGCCCCGGGTTTAATACTAGCACCGAGGGTATAGTAACCACACAAACGAGAGCAATTTACCTCTAAGAGAAAACATGCAAAAGAGAGAGACAAGAAAGGAAACAACCAACTCAAACTGAGACTACAATATAATAGAAAATCCAAGTAAACATATGCAATGGCATGCAAGAACTAGAACTACTAGAAGGGGAAACTAAAAGTACCAAAAGAATGTAAAAATAGTAGTGACCACGAAGAAAGAATAGATCTGACAACTCCAAGTTATTAGTAACCAGCCTGATCTCAGACCTCCTCCATGTGACCTAAAAAATAATTTATACATACGTAGATTGAGTATAAAAGTATACTCAGTAGGATCCTCCCTGGATCCTCTTGAAAATGTAAATCATGATAAAGCACATTGAAAAACAGGTAAGACTAACTCTCCACCTAAACTTGTATACTAAGTTCTTATCCCCACCATGGCTACTCTCACCAAGTATCACATACAAGAGTATCTAATACAATAATGAATATCGTGGGTACCCTGCTATTACTTCCCCATTGGTTTGCCTCTTTTCCCCAACATTGCATTTCCTAAGCATCCCTCTCTAAAATGGATTGTCCATAGAAACTTGGGTGAAGCACCCCCACATGCACCTTGTGTAACACAACCACCTTGTACATGTATCCAAAGTAACAAGGTAGTTTTCGAGAGCCACCATATCTTGTATAATGTGTATCATATGTCGGGCATTAAATCTCAAGCCATTATAGCCTATACACCGAGTAAAGATCCTCAAGACATCACAGCCTATACACATTACATCAATAGGTTTCCATAGGAATCTATATCCTGAATATATGTGTCTGAATAACAACAATCCATTACACACCTCTACACACAAATATGGGGAAAACTAACCATGGTGCCTACCTTCGCTAGTATCTACCCAGAAAAGAGAGTGGGCTAATGGGGGTAGTCATCCAACCATCCCCCACAGGATGGTTGGGGAAAACAACCCGTAGGGTTTAGAATCCTAAGGGAGTCGATTTCCCTAACTAACGGGGTGGAGTAGCCAATAGAAACACAATAGTATATAATTTACTATAACTCAAAACCACACTTTGGGCATAACCTTGTCATATACTCAATTGTAGCTAACATCTCTTAGACTCCCAACTTCCACTTCTATGACTAGGTATACAATTATTTAAAGAGATTTATTATATTACATCATTCCCTTTTTAACAGTTGCGCTTTACATTAAATAGATGATTAAAAATTAATCAACCATTATCAATTCCACATTACATTTCATTACAATCACCCCCAAAGTCCATTGTTCCCTGAACTTGCAACCTCATCATTTCTTCGCTAGAAACTCCATCCTTGTTGGTTAATCATCATTAATTCATTCATTTATTAACAATAATATAACTTTCACATATTCCCATGAATTTGTGAAATAATTTTATAATACAAAACACAAGGGGATCAACAAAATGAGTAGATTACCTAATCATCATGTCTTTTCCACCTATAGTAATCACATAGACCCATTCCCACTCGAGATGATAAACATGGAAACCATGTGGAATACGCCGTGTTTCTTCATCGCTTTTGGAAAAAGGCACTACAGGAAAAGTGGTTTTTTTGCGACGTGGCAATTGCGATGGGAATATATATCATCGCAAAAGGTCCGACGAACTACGTATTTGCGACGAGAGTCTTTTCCCGTCGCAAATAGTAGGTTAATTGCGACGGGAATAGGCTACCCGTCGCAATAGGATTGGCGTGGTATGTGCGCCAAAACACGGGATTGGTATTTGCGACGAGGACGCATCTATGTCGCAAATACCCTTTTAATCGCCGACTGTAATTAATGCGGATGAGGGTATTTGCGACGGGCCCCGTCGCAAAAGCCCGGTGGTGGTAAATACAATTTGCTGTGCACAAAGCCGCCCGTCACAAATAGTATGTCGACATGTGGTATTAGCAACGAGACTCATCTCAAATACCCTTTTAACTGTCTACTGTAATTAATGTGGGCGAGGGAATCTGTAACGGGGCCCGTCGCAAATAGCACCATTTGCGACGGGTATCCCGTCGCAACTAACCCTGTCGGAACTAATCTAACCTATATATAACCCCATTCGTTTTTTTCAATTCACTCAGATCTTGCTCTCCCTCTCTTAATTCTCTAGTTTTAAGGAAAAAATTTCTGTTAGTTAAAATATTTTATACGAGAGCAATTGGAAGGCGCCAACACCATCAGCATATCAATGTTTAAGGTTTTTATTTTTTATTTTTTAATATTTTTTAATATTTTTTTATTATTTTTAATTCTTGTTTATTAGTTGTAATTAAATTAGATTTAAATTAATTTTTATTTATATTTATTTTTAGTACGAAATTGATATTGTTTGTGATAATTATAAATAATTGGTCTTAATTTTCAATAATTATAGATTATTATAGATAATTAACGGAATTTATTCATAATTAGATATAATAAGGGGTAATTAGTAATAATTAGATATAATTCGTAATAATTAGATATAATTAGCTATAATTAGTAATAATTAGGTATAATTAGTAATAATTAGGCATAATTAGTAATAATTAGGTATAATTAGCAATAATTAGGTATAATTAGAAATAATTAGGTATAATTAGCAATAATTTGGTATAATTTGCAATAATTATGAATAATTAGCAATAATTTTGTATAATTAGCAATAATTAGTTATAATTAGCAGTAATTTGCTATAATTAGCAATAATTTAGTATAATTAGCAATAATTAGTTATAATTAGTAATAATTAGGTATAATTAGCAATAATTAGGTATAATTAGCAATAAATAGGAATAATTAGCATTAATTAAGAATAATTAGCAATAATTAGGAATAATTAACAATAATTACGAATAATTAGGAATAATCACAATAATTAGTAATAATTAGCTATAATTAGGAATAATTAGGAATATTTAGCAATAATTAGAAATAATTAGGAATAATAAGCAATAATTAGGAATAATTAGAAATAATATAGAATAATTATCTATAATTATGAATAATTAGCTATAATTAGGAATAATTAGTAATAATTAGGAATAATTAGCAATAATTATAAATACTTAGCAATAATTAGGAATAATTAGGAAAAATTAGTAATAAATATGACTAATTAGAAATAATTACGAATAAATTGTAATAATTTGGAATAATTAAGAATAAATAGGAATAAATCGAAATAATTAGCCATAATTAGAAATAATTAGGAATAATTACTAATAATTTAGAATAATTACTAATAATTAGGAATAATTACTAATAATTTGTAATAATTAGAAATAATTAGTAATAATTAGAAATAATTTGGAATAAATACTAATAATTACGAATAATTAGCAATAATTACGAATAATTAGAAATAATTAGTAATAATTAGTAATAATTACTAATAAATACTAATAATTAAGAATAATTAGCAATAATAGTAATAATTAGTTATAATTAGTTATAATTAGTAATAAATACTAATAATTTGGAATAATTAGCAATAACTATGAATAATTAGGAATAATTCTCAATAATTAGCAATAATTAGAAATAAATAGGACTAAATAACAATAATTTCTAAAAATTATGAATAATTAGAACTAATTAGAAATAATTAGAAATAAATAGCAATAATTATGAATAATTAGAAATAATTAGGAATAATTAGGAATAAACTGTAATAATTAGTAATAAATTGTAATAATTAATAATAAAATGTAATAATTAATAATAAATTGTAATAAATATTAAGAAATTGTAATAAATAGTAATAAATTGTAATAATAAGCAATAATTAGCAATAATTAGGAATAAATACTAATAATTAGGAATAATTACTAATAATTAGGAATAATTAATAATAATTAGTATTAATTAGAAATAATTAGGAATAAATACTAATAAATACGAATAATTACAAATAATTACAAATAATTAGAAATAATTAGTAATAATTAGCAACAATTACTAATAAATACCAATAATTAGGAATAATTAGGAATAATTAGCAATAATAGTAATAATTACTAATAATTACTAATAAATACTAATAATTGGGAATAATTAGTAATAATTAGTAATAATTAGGAATAATTCTCAATATTTAGCAATAATTAGCAATAAATAGAAATAAATAACAATAACTTGTAATAATTATGAATAATTAGAACTAATTACCAATAATTATAAATAAATAGAAATAATTAGGAATATTTGGAAATAATCAAGAATAATTAAGAATAATTAGGAATAAATTGTAATAATAATAAATTGTATTAATTAGAAAAAAATTGTAATTAATTGTAATAAATTGTAATAATTAGTAATAAATTGTAATAAATTTTAATAATTAGTAATAAATATTAATAAATACTAATAATGAGGAATAATTAGCAATAATTAGCAATAATTACAAATAATTATGAATAATTAGTAATAATTATCAATAATTAGTAATAATTAGCTATAATTAGTAATAATTAGTAATAGATACTAATAATTAGCAATAATTACTTATAAATAATCATAATTAGGAATAATTAGCAATTATTAGTTATAATAATCAATAATTAGCAATAAATAGGAATAAATTTTAATAAATAGTAATAATTAACAATATATATGAATAATTAGAACTAATTAGAAATAATTAATATTAAATAGTAATAATTAGGAATAATTAGAAATAATTAGGAATAATTAGGAATAAATTGTAATAATTAGTAATAAATTGTAATAATTAGCAATAAATTGTAATAATTTGTAATAAATTGTAATAATTAGCAATAAATTGTAATAATGAGTAATAATTGGTAATAATTATTAATAAATAGTAAATATAATTATATCTAATTATTACTAATGAAAAATTATATTATCAATATTTATGAAAAAAATATCTTAATATTATTTAAATAATAAAAAAAATATAAAATATTAAAATTATCAATATTCGCAAAAAGATTTTCTCTATTCTTAACATGTTCAAATCTCAAAGGGTCTCCAATTGTCAGTTCATGGGAAATAAAATGTTTGTGTCGACCATGTCCAATGTAAACTCTATAATTGTCCTTGCTTGGTTGATCACCTTGCAAGTAGCATTACAATAGGACGACCCAAGTCATGTTCTTCTCATCTATAATAATTATCTCACCTGACCCTTTACATAGACCATTCTTCCTTGAAAATTTAAGGGAAAGATACTGAAGTCCCATCAAATTTTTTAAGAGGAATGATCTATGTAATGAGAGAAAGACGATTCTTAGAGACGAGAATGACATTACTTTGGTCGTCCAATTGCAACAATATTTGCAAGGAAATGTGTTGCCTGTAAATTACTATAAGAGCAAGAGTCTGGTTTGTAATCTGGACCTTAGTTATCAGAAGATTCATGCATGTCCAAATGATTGCATCTTAAATTCCGGTGAAAATGTGTCATTGGATAGTTGTACCCCATGTGGAAAATCGAGGTATAAAAAAGATCAACCAGGGACATCTAGATCGATTCCAGTAAAACAGTTGAGATATTTCCCCCTTACACCCAGGTTGCAGTGTTTATTTTTGTCTCAGAATACAGCGACAATGATGTCAGGGCACAAAAACAAGATTCCAACTAGTAGAATCTTGAATCATCAATGTGATGGTGATTCATGGAAACATTTTAACCGTCTGCATCCGTGTTTTTCTTTAGAAGCCCAAAACGTGCGATTGGGTCTTTCTAAGAAATGGTTTCTATCTAATTGGTTCTTATAGTAGTCAATATTCATGTTGTCCTATCTTTATAACTCCGTACAATTTTTCTCTATGGATGTTGATGAAGGAGCCTTATATCTTTTTCATTCTACTAATCCTAGGACATTCAAAAAAGAATATTGATGTTTATTTGTAACCATTGATTGACAAGTTAAATTCATTATGGAGTGATGGTGTTAATACATGTGATGTTGCTGCGGAACAAAATTTAATATTAAAAGCTTCATTGATGTGGACGATTAGTGACTTTCTGGAAAATGGAATGTTATATGGTTGGAGTACACATGGTCCGGAATCATTTCCTTAATGTATGAAATACAATAAAGCATTTATGCTCATTAATGGAAAAAACCTTGGTATTTTGATTGTCACCGTAGATTTCTTCCAACCGATCATCCTTTTCGGAGGAACAAATCTCATTTCAGAAAAAGTAAAACTAAAAGGGATGAACCTCCAAATATGTTCTCAGGTACAGAGTTAAGATCAGTTGTATTTTCATTACCTCCGGTCACATTTTCACTAATAGTAAACCTAAAGAAAATTCATGGCTTTGGGAAAGAACATAATTGAATTAAACGGAGCAGTTTTTGGGCTCTTTCATATTGGTCTGATTTGATGTTCTGCCACATGTTGGATGTTATGCATATTGAGAAGAACTATTTTGATAATTAATTTCATACAGTTTTAGATACACTATGTAAGACCAAAGATATTGTAAAGGCAGGATTAGATCTTACCCAAATTTGTATTCGATTAGAACTTGAACTATTTGAAAATGTCAGATCACAGAGGTTAATGAATCCAAAAGCAGCTTATACACTCTCCAAAGAGTGTCGCTTATTATTTTTCTAGTGGATTGAAGATTTGAGACTTCTAGATAGCTATGCTTCCAATTTGGGAAGATGTGTTAACAATTGTTATATTACTGGATTAAAAAGTCATGATTGTCATGTTATAACGGAAAGACTAATGCTAATTGGATTCAGAGGTTTGTTGAATTCTATGACTAGGGATTCGATAATAGACATATCATATTTTTTTCAAGACATTTGTGTAGCGACAACAGACTATGATGTGTTAAGAAAACTAGAAGAAGATTTTACTGTATTTATATTTAAACTGGATAAAATCATTCTGTCGGCTTTCACTGACTCAATGGAACATCTGATATTACATTTGCCACATGAAGCTAAATGTGGAGGTCCAGTACAGTTTCAATGGATGTACCCATTCGATAGATTCATGCAGAAATTGAAGGAAAAAGTACGTAACAAATCATTAGTTGAAGGCTCAATTTCTAAAGCTTACTTGCAAAAGGAAATTGCTTTTTTCTGCTCTCATTAGTTTGAATCTCAATATCCCTCAAAACACAATAGCATGAGATGAAATGAGGGGAAAATTAATGACGAAACGAACAATCAATTAACAGTTTTTAATCAGCCAAATCTTGGTTTCAGTAGAGTTCATGAACGATGGATTTCAGATGATTAACATCAAAGAGATCATACATATGTTCTGCTCAACTGTGAAGAAATTACAACATTTTTCCTGCGAGTGCTTGCAACACTTATTCTATAAATTATGTTATAGTATTTAAAATTATTTTATTTATTGGTTATATGATAATCATATCATGAAACAACTTCCACAAATTACAACAGCTATTCTTCAAGAACGCAAATAAAAAAAATTATCAATGGTTTCAAAAATAGGTAAAATAAATTATTTATGGTTTAATATCAATTCTGTTTATTATTTATTATATTGATAATTGTTTTATAAATTTTCTTGTATCTCACTATGCTGATAAAATTGATAAGTGGCTGTGTATATTAAGTAACCCACAATCCAAAATGGTTAAATATTAAAATTCATATGTGGTGAATGGTTTTCCATTTCACACGCATGCATACATGGAATAAAAAAAACAATAAACAATGGAGTTTTCTAGAGAGGATCACATCACATAGAAACTAAAGTTGACTTTTATTTCATTTTGGATGAAATTATACAGCTGTGTTATCTAGGATATAATTACATAACAATGATTAAATGTCGGTGGTTTGATACTGAGAGAGGATTTCATGTTCATCCGACTCATGGAATCATCGATATTAAATATAAAAGTATTATTGTAGTAAATGAACCATATTTATTGCATCAACATGCACATCAAATTAATTACGCAAAGTACTGTGCTACTTCAAGATAATTGAGAGATTGGTGGAGCATAATAAAAATGAAATATCAGGAAAATCAGTCTACTGAAACTGAATGTGGTTCCGCTGAAGTGGAAGGAATTGAAATTTTTCAAGAGACTTCTCAAAATCCATCTGATTCACAATGATACATGAATATCGATGATGACACCCCACAATTAAGGATCGATGGTGATGAAGATGTTAATGATGTTACAAATGAATTTGAAATGAAAAGAGATGGTGAAACTGAAACTCATATGGATATTGATGATGCTAAGGAGGAAGATGAAGACATTGACATTGAAATCTATAAGGAAGAGGATAAAGATGAACATTGACATAGTAAAATACTAGTTATACTCATTACTAATGTATATCTATATTAAATAGTTATTTTCAACTATCTGCTAACAACAATCATTTTGTGTTTCAGATGGACTCTGATATATTTCGTGAGTTTCAGGAGGCCGAACTACCATTGGATGAGGGAGATTTTGGATCATCTGACCCTCGACCTACTGGCAGTTCAGGGGGTTCATAGAGGGGGCGCTGTCTTGCTTGACTGATGATTCTTGACCCTATCCCCAAGTGATGTCCATATCATGGTTTTGATCCACGCACATGGAGGTATGGTAACCTGTATATTTTAGTTATATTTAATTTATTTATTTATTTATATATACTAATTGTATGATTATTTATTCCTTTTTCATAGTTTTGCGCATGTAGCTATTGTACAGGGGAGCGCTATATTGCGCAATTATTTTTCTCAACAATGGATCACATGGGAACGGATTCCCGTTGATGTGTGACGTGACATGTTCCATCATTGGCTAGTACCTAAATAAATAATATTTATTTTAAAATTTATTTTATTAATAACTTGATATTATAAATTATTTATAGGGATTATAGTATCCTATAGATGAAAGCATGCACAATGCTATCCACAAGGCATGGAAGGTTTCTATGCACGACCATTTCCATCAGGTTTTGCACAATTTGAGAAGGACAACCATTAAGAATGCAGGAGTTGCAGAATTTGATGAGTCGTGTAGAGATCACTGACCAGAGTACATTTCATCTCACGTTTGGGATGGATTATGTTTAAACTGGTTGGGTGGTGGATTTCAGAGGAGATCTTCAGTGGGATGGAAGAACCGGGAGAGACAGGAGGTGACACATCGAGCTGGTAGCTGTACATTTAGTTCTCATAGAGAGCATCTGGTAAGTATATTTTTTATATTTTTTATATAACTTTTTATATAAATATTTTATTTTATATTTTTATAGGCAGTTGACCATCCCGATATTATGGAGTTTGACATTTATCGGAGTATGTACAGTGATCCAGCCACTGGAGAGATTAGAGGTGATTTCCAACGTCAGATTGTGGTTAGTATTATTTTTTCATTTTGAAAATTAAATGCATATAATATTTTCACAACTTAAATTTTAAATTGTAATAGAAGGAGTCATATGAGGCAGTGACCTCTCAGACATAGGCTGAGGGTCAGGACGAGACGACTGAGCATACCGGTGCTCACCATTTTGATGAGGCGACATGGATGCAGGTGACTCAGTATGGCTTTGAGAAGGGCCGAGTAGTTAGTATAGGCTCGCATTTGACTCCTTGTACTTATTATGGTACTGCTGCGATGTTGGCGACCAGATCGAGAGGAGCTCATGGAGAGACATCATCTTCTGGCTCCCAGTATCCATAGCAGTTACGAACTCAGGCTGAGCTTATAGAGACTTTGCAGAAGTAGCATGAAGAGATCTATCGGCGGCAGTAGTAGTAGGAGCAACATCATGAGGATGAGCCGCGTCAATTGGATCAGCAGTGACAACAGGAGTATCTCGAGCAGATGGAGTACATGCGTCGTCTGACTCATAGTTTAGGGATGGAGTTTCCTCCACCACATCGACACGACCCCCCAGTGATTTGTTTTTTATATTAAAAAAATTTGAATTCATGTTTTGAAATAATATGTACTATTTATAAGTTGTGTCTTTTTTGTTGGTGGAAATATTGAATAATTTAATTTTTTTAGTATTTTAGTATTTATTATTAGTATTATATTTTTTAATATTTATTTATTTTACTAATAATAATTATAATAATATTTTATGATTTTTTTATATTTCTATGAAAATATTAAAACTTTTAATAATTATTTATTATTTTATTATTTAATAATATTAATATTAATTTTTTATTAATTAATATTTTTATTAAATATATTTTCTTAATATTTTTTTAATGTTTGTTTATTTTACTAATAATAATAATATTTTATATTTTATTACTATTTTTATAGTAATAATATAATTTTTTCATTAATCATAATTTAATTATTATTTTCTAATTAATTTTAGTTTTTGCGATGGGGTCTTTTGCGGTGGGGCCCCATTGAAAATAAGTGAAATATAATTTTTTAAGATTAGTATTTGCGATGGGACAGCGGGTCCATCCCAAAAACTAATTGTGATGGGCCCGTTGCAATGTTTAATGGGTATATAATGTATCTAATCAGAATGCTATTTGCGACGGGTAAGTTCCCCATTGAAAAAACTAATTGCGAAGGGTCCGCCGCAAAAGGTTTTTTGGGTATATAATGTATATAATCGAGAGATTTTTTGCAACAGGTAAGGGTCCCTTCGCAACCAATATATTTTTTCACGGACCCATCACAAATAATAACTGTTGTGATGCCGTTTTCTACAATGGGCTATTTGAAACGGGGGCCGATCAGAAAAGGCTATTTGCGACGGGATCCTGTTGCAAATAGCCCGTTGCAAAAAATGGGAATTCCAGTTGTGTGGGTATGCATGACGTGTTTCCCTGAGAAGTGTGGAATGTAAAGAATATAATAATGAACAAGATTAAACATGCATCCAATCATTCAAATCTAACCCATTTTATTGTCTCTGGTGTCCTCCCCAACAACCCCATGAATAAACAGATGAATCTCGCTACTCTGGGCGTCAACTACTGCCACGACCAAGGGGACTCCCTTCCCCCACATATCAGAACATCCATCCAGGATCACATCACAACACAAGAAGAAGGAAAAAAATCATATCCACTGGGCTCTTGGACCTTGAACAAGGCATCCATCCTTCAAACATAATGAGAACTCATGTATCCAAAGAAAAAGGCACTAGGCCTTACAAAAAATGTGTATCTCTGAACCCAACTAGGAATTATCATTTTATCAACTACCTGGTTATTTAATCAATCTTGATTTAACCAATTTTATAATTATATATTCCAAATATGGGCATCCTAAATAGTGATCTATCAAAAATTAACTAAACAGTTAATTGGCATGACTTTAATTCAATATCAACAAGCATTAACATGCCCCTGGATCATCAATTAATTCAATTAAACATGCTTGCTACAACAACAACTAGATTCATTAAAATTCTTCTTTATCATTTAAAAATATAATTACAATTAAACTCTGTTTACATTATTTAGAAATTTCCATGAATAATAACATGCTAAAAAACGAAATCATAGATATCACACTACCTAGAAAAACTTGTGGAAATAACATAATATAGAAACTAATTTATTAATCTGGTTCAATAAATATAATTTCAATTCCATTTTGATCCAATGGTCTAATACATGGCAACTCTACAGTTTCATGTAAATGAATAGAGAGACCATGAATCCCCTACCTCAAAAGTTTTTTTGATCCTCTTCGCATGAGAATAGTCCAACAAAATAGATCATGATCACCTGTCATGGAGGACTACATCAACCCTATGATGTAGAGGCACCACCACACCAACCCACACCCAAAAAAAAACCATTAGAAACATGGAGATAACATTACATAACATGTCAAAAAGAAACATAATGAGAGGAACCCATAAGAACAATGATAGATCATACCTTATATCAATTATTGATCGATACTGCTTGGTTGCACGAAAATAGGGGTGTGCATGCAGCTGGAAAAAACATCGTGGGGAAACAATCCAAGAATTAAGGATCAATCACCCACTCTTATGGGAAGGAATAAAGTTTCAATCATATCTCACTAATGAACAAGATGGTAGAATAAGATAGTAAGATATCTCATCCCTTTAGAAAATATAACAGACTAGTAGTTTAAGATATCCTGGATTTCCCATTAAATGTTGATTGCATTAAACCATGTGGTTTGACAATGTAAAGGCATCCTAAGCCTTGTGAAAATTAATATAAGTGTTATGGGATTTCAATCACCCTTAAATCCCATAAAAAGGCCTTGAATAAATATTTTTTCAAAGAAAACATTAAACATTTGAAACTAGGAAATCTAAAAATTGAAAAACGAAATGAAACAGTTCTGGGTATATAGTTCATGACACCATTAGATGTCTCACTGTTCTGGATACACTGTAGACCTATTGTAAGATGTCTCCCCATTTTGGAAACTCTATAGACCTACCTTTTGTTAATAAATGTACACCTACCGTTAGATGTATCACCATTCTAGAAACATTGTAGACCAAATGGTCTAGAAACATTGTATACCTGCTATTAGATATATAACAATTTGTGAAACAATGTATACATACCATTATAAAAAAACTATAGACCTACCATTAGATGTCTCACTATTTTGGAATCATTATATACCTACTATTCAGGAATAACTATATACCCACTGATAGATGACTCACTATTCTGGAAACACTATAAACCTATCATTTTGAAAGAACTATAGTTCTATCATTTTGGGAACACTGTAGATCGACGTTCTTGAGACATTCTACACCAGCAATTAGATGTCTCACAATTCTGGAAACACTTTAGACCTACCGTTCATGGAAAAAATTTAGATATACCGTTCTGGAAACACTGTAGACCTACCATTTTAGAAAAAATGTTCATAGAACAGGAAATTTGGAAAAGTGTTGGGGATGGGCCACCTTGACCTCCCAAAACACCTCAAACACAAGATTTTAGTAAGGGAATAGTCCCGATAGGTCGGGCCCATTACTCCACCCATTTTCGAAGGACATGCTTCGTTATTATTTTTGAATCATTCTATTTATATGAATTAGATTTTCACATAATCTAAAAAGGGGATATCTAGGTTCTTAGTGACATAATGTTGTTTTTCATTTCCGTGATGAAAACCAAATAGTACCATATCCATTGTGGTTTCCATGGTATAATCCCATGTTCTGTTTATGAAATATCTATGATTAAATAACTATAATTGGGTGTGATCAATGGTTGACTGTGCATGGAGTAAGAAAGAGTTATTCATAAGTTTGATGAACAACTATGTCTCAAAATGGGCATCGTGGAACCTTGGGTTGAGGCAAAATTGATTTTGTATTGTGGATTGGAAGTGGTAGAGTTTATGGTCTTTGATGTGTCTTTTTGTGTTAGTCATAAATCAAGGAATCATAATAGGTGTGGTTTGGGGAATGTGTAATTAAAATTACATAGAATTTTTAATAAGCACATGGTCAAAGAAATTTTTTGGGGGTTTAAATTTTGAAATATAAGAATAGTTTGGGCATCTATTTGTACACATATTGAAATAATTTAATGGGTTCCATTAGTCATTCTTATTAATTTTAAAACAATATTTTCCAATTTTTTTTTATTTTAGACATGATATTTCTTTTAATAATGTTGTCTCTATTATATATGATGTTGGAGGAAATCTAGTTCTATGGATTTCATTTCAGATATGATCAAGGTTTGACGAAAATTTATTTATTATTTTAAAATTTTTCTTTCAATACATGGCCTAATATTTATCTCCGACATCTAGATTTCTTATTCACAGTTTTACTATTAACAATACATGAGAATATTATTTCCTATTCAATATTTTTCATTAAGTTCTCTGTGAAAATCCATATAGGTTTTTTTGATTCATAGTGTTTGTAAAATGTTCGTGAAAACAATTATAATATATAGCCTATTGTTTTAATTGGAACCTCCTAGCCCTAAATTGGGTTTTAGGTTATTTAATGTCATAAAATGTGAAATAGTATAATGTTGAATTTTGGAATAAAATTATATTTCATTTATAATAACTATTTACCTGATTAAACTTAATGATTTTAATTACCATGAACAAAAAAATTGAATAATAATGACAATATTGAAAATGGATGCCTCAGAATGTGAATTTTAAATGGACATATTTGTATATGAGATAATAAAAGGGAAATAATGAAACATGAATTAGAATTTACACAATTATTATTATAATTATTATCATAAAATTTCATTAGAAATTTTGAATGAATTTGGTATGGGCCATGTTGTAATATTTTCATAATGTCATTTTTGTATAGAAATTAAAAGTTTTCATAATATAATATATATCCAAATAATTGGAAATTGTATTGAGTAAACAATTGTAGTATATATTAACATGTTTGTCCTTTATGACACAATATATTGTTTTTCATACATGTAATTATTTCATTGATACCTAAGGCATTATGGAATGATGCATGGTCACACGAAGAGTGAGAGATAGACAAATGGTTACGTGATGTATGAGGGTCATGTAGATGGTTACGTTATATCGGTATTGGTTACTTCTCCCTTGAAATGGATAATGTTCTCTGGGAACAATTATGAGGCTATGGCATAATAATTCTAATATATTCCATTTTCACAATGAATTATTTATTCTCTATTGGCATGGTTAATGTTACATTAGATCATATACGTGGTCCATGAATGGTAATTCAAACTATATACAATGATACAAAGTATGTGTGATTAATCCTTAGAATGATAATCCACTCAAGGGTAGGTATATATGATATCATGTTGAAGTGGTTTTGGAAGACCCTTACTGTCGTCCTGGAACTCAAGGGTTAGTGAGTTATTTAATAGTTTGTTTTGATTTATGTAATATTGTATCTTTATCATACTATTTTACGTGTAATTAAAATTATATAATTTTATTAGAACCCATCAATGGGGGCCTATTTTATTTTACTCACACCCTGTTTAGGCACTTATTTCGTATCAAGGAAGGAATTATGGATTTAGATTTTTATAAGGGAATGGTTACCCATCCTTGATTCGTTAATGTCAAAGTTGGATCTTTGATATTGGAAAATTCATGAGGTTTGATCGATATTTGGATTGATAATTTGAATAATCTTTGTTGATGTTTTATTTAATGAATTTCTGAAAACATTTTATATTATATTTCATACATTATTACATTTGTAATGTTTTGTATTTTCACATTATTGTTCTTTTTTATATGTTCAATTTATTTATCATAATTTTTTTATGATTCTCACTCTATACTAGAGATTATATCCCCCACTATATCAGTCAGATTATTGTCATTAATTGTAATCATCTATCATATAAAGATCTGATCTTTATGTTTTAGAGAAACCTATCTCATTCACGTGATGGAGTACTATGTGGGGGAAATTAAATAAACCCCATGATACCGTGATAAAAAATTTAAATATAATAATAAATTTAATTTTTAATATACGATGATGAAGGAAATGTGGTAGTAGACACATTTATTAGCGTTTTAAAATAATATATAAAAATGATATATTTAAATAGTCTAATTTTTGAAGCTTTTTTTTGATGTTGTAAGATATGGTGGATCTGTATTATTCTTATAACCGTACCAAAATGATAAGGAATCAAGCACTTCTTGTACATGTATTGTAATATATTGTATGGAACATACCTTAGAAATTACATAATCTTGTAACATTATACTAGATATAACATTATAAAATTCACAAATATTATTTAGGTCTAGATCATTTGAGTGTTAGGTAATGAATATTACATAAAAGACACATAAACTAAAAGGTGTACACTCTTAATCTACATCAAATTTTTCCACGAAAACAAGATATAAGATGTTATCATTTTTTCAAACTTATTCAACAATTTGTTCTTAACTGAATCCATTTACCTACACAAACATACAACATATAATTTTTTTAAACATTTAATGAGAATAAAAATCTTAGTTATGGACATAAAAGGAAAGAATACATTTTTTTTCTTCAATGAAGCGTTATAAAAAATAACATTAATCAAAATTAATAACAAGATCAAAACAAAATTTACCTACCAACGAAATCACCTTCTAATACAATATATTTTTCTAAAAAATTCATAATAAATATTAATGGGAAACAAAACATAATTTTTTCATAATTATCATGAAAATATCGTAATAACCATATTGAATTTTATACTTTTGACCCCATAAAAAGTAGCATATTATTTTATTTAAACATAAGATCATTTTCATTCCCTGATAAATCTTATGATTCTAATTAAAATTGATTCGATAAATAATAAAAATATATAGGTTACATGAGACATATAACTCTTACAAAATGAGTATCCATATGGTCTACTTTCATAAAAATATTAATGGAGGGATATCTCAGACCCACCCATACTTAGTCTATCACAAAACTACCTTTTATTGGTTAATTATGTAATCAAAATATTTGGTTTATAATAAAACCTCCTATATTCATAAGATTTACATAGAACCATAAAATATGGAATCTTGATTTTTTATTATTACATTGGTAAAATATTGTTGAGGATAATTATATTTCCATTTTGAAATTACATAATTAAAAAACTCCCCAATTATAAAAATACAAAATTGACTTCATAGAGAACCTTCATAAAATTAAAATGAATATTAATATAGATGATTAATCCCGATGCATAGAATATTTTTCTAGCAGTATATGTTTAGAAAAAAAGATTCATTCATTCTTTTATAAAAATAGTAACAAAGTTATTCATTTAGAAAATGAAAAATAAAGACTAATTTGAAAAAAAAAATAAAAAATTAAAACATGGGTAAAATGAAATTTAAATATTATATCATAAGAAAAATTAAAATATTTTTCAAAAATATGGGTGTGGAATAAAAATAGAGTCTTATGGGAAATTTTAATAGAATATTTTTAAAATAAAATACCATTCAATAAGATTGAACCTTAACAAAAAATATTAATTTAATTGAATAAAAAAATTATATTATTTTTATAATTTCTTATGAACATTTTAAAAGTTCATTATTTAGTAGACTCATTTTAGAAAATTTTATATACAATTAGATAACCAATAAATTCTTTCATGAGTATTTTGATGGTATTTGGATCATCTGTCCAAAATGACACCTATAACGTGTATAAGGTCAAATCTATCACTATTCTTTCATCCATAGAAAATAATAATAACATTATTTTCATTTTTCAAAAATAATTATAATTTGAGAAATAATCATGAAATATGTTTACAAAAAATTAACAATGTTACAATCATGGAGACAGTATATCGTATGTACGGGTGAGTAACAATACCATTTTTCACGGATCATTGGGAAAATAAGATAAGTATAATTTTATAATTATATAATGAAAATAAAATAAAAAAATCCTATTATTTAATTAAATATACAAGTATATAATCTATGTTATGTGATGAATAAATACTAATCACATTATTGCATAGAGGTGGTAGTTCACACATACCCGCAAATGACATTATCATTTTTTATTGAATGTAAATGTGAGAAAGTAAATGATGTATTATATTTACAAGATTGTAAATATTTTATTAATATGATATATATATATATATATATATATATATTAAATAAACAATTATCAGATTATGAGAGAAAGAAATGAATACAAATTGAATATATTCGTAAGGTGATAGTTCATCACACCATGAAATGATGCATTCATTTCCCATTTGATGGAAGAGGATATGGATATAGGTTTTACATTAACATGAAAAAACCTAATTATATTTTATATTCATTTAATATTATAGATGAACGAGTATTTAATGTTAGAAGTTGGTAGAAGATGAAATAAAATAGAAATGTGCGGTTAAAAAAATTACAACTTTTTTGGATAGACTCATTTGATTAACACCTAAAGCACACTATGGTTTGTATTCTGCATAATAAAATTCCTCTATAACGATGGTCTAGATTATATTAATGTATTGGGGATAGTAATATAAAAATAAATCAGGTTTTATGAGTCACTAAATAAGAAGACGTGGTTCTATTTTATAAGAGAGTGGAGGGGAACTCTATGAATTTAGAAAAATATTAAATTCTTATAATTTAATTTTAAATTATAAATGGGACCAAACTAATTTAATTATAATATAGTATTATAAATGACATAAATAAACTTTTATAATAAAAATTAATCAATTTTTATTACATTTTTCCCTTATCATTTGTTTTCACCTCGATAGGCCATTTCACACTACCTAAGAAAATAACTCTTTTTACACATTAAGTGTCAATATTGTTATTATAAATGGTGAAAATTATAATTATTGTACCATGGATGAAAATATAAATATATCAAAATTCTATTTTCCATATATAATATTTTTAGTAATTTTTATTATTTAATAAAATAATACTTATTATAACATATCATTGAGGTCAATATTTAGAACAATTATTTATGTTGATTTTGATAATATCCATAGAAGAATTAGAAAATTTAAAAAATTATTATATCCGTAACATGTAATTATAATCTAGAAAATTTTTAGATCATGTTAATTTTCCCAAATTATATTTCTTTTAATATTTTTCATATAATTTATTTTATTTTTCCTTAACCAAATAAATACAATGTAGGTGTCATGTATGAATTTAAGGTGATTATTTTTTCACTAAAATTGAAGAGAAATTACCATGTTGATCATAAAACATCTCAATTTCAAAATAATATTATTAAGAAATAATATTAGATGGTTATAATCATTTTCCAAATATTATAGTTATAAAAAAAAATTTAAATTTTTTTATTTTATTTAAATAAAATATTTTAAAATTTCTATTCACATCCAAATGGATAAAAAATGAATTAAAACTGAATAATGGATGGGTATGGAAGAAATTGATTCCTCCAAAAAAATTATAGAAATTTTTGTTGTTATTTTCTAGTACATATCAATTTATTTTTAGCGTTTTAACCCAATTTAACCTTAATAAATGTAACAAATGTTTTTAATGCTACTATTTATATATGCCACAAAATTTCCTGACTACCAAATTGTTATCCACTCATTCCAAATATGGAATATTTTTTTCAAAATTAAAAACAATTTAGTGTTAGAATAAGATTCATAATTAATACCATAAAAGTACAAGAAGAAAACATTTTATTGAAGAAACAAAATTCAGTATTAATTTTTTATCTTAAATGAAGTATAAATATTAATTTTTAAAAAAAGTAGGATTATTTTAAATAAATCCAATATAATGAAATATAAAAAATATTCCAAAACATAATTTTAATTTATAAATACATGATATGAATATAAAATTTTCAATATAAATATATATTTTTTACTATTAATTAAAAAGTCAACATTCTCAATAAATACCAAAAACACCATCCAATTATAATTTTTAACAAACTAATAAATTCAATATAATTTTTCAAATTAACTATCTACAAATTAACAATACTACTAATAGTATTCTATCGTAAGAATAATTAAAACATATTTTTTATGAATAAAATGACTTTACTAAAATGAGGATATTATTTAAAAATTACTTATTAATAAATTATAAATGAGAGAGGCCATTACATATTTCATGATATAATTAATACCAATCATTTATGCCAATTTAATATCTAAGATATAAGGGACCCATTTTCATAATAACAAATCATTGTTCTTTTAAGATTTGTCTTTCTTATCTTGTACACTATCCAAAATGTCATTATTTTCAATTAAATCATACTATTTTATATTATATCCCCATTATGAATATTTTTCCTTATAATTTGGACACTTGATCGAAAACCTATGTTTTTATTTTTGAATATAACTTTGATGACAGTATAATATAATAAAAGGTGTTAAACAAACTTCCATGTGATAAGAGATAAAATTGATGTATGGACATTATATATTATAAAGTGTAACTTGGATTCCATGTTGGAAATATTTATTTAGAAGTTAAAAATGGATATTTAAAGAAAAAATGTACAGTTAGTGATATAGGATGATATAGAACATGATAATGAGAATGTTCACTACATGAAAACTATAAATCTATGGTGGGATAAAATTCATTGTCTTCGTGGTAGGAATTGTAAACAAATAACTGTTTTTATTTAAATATTATTTTTTTAGATTTTAGGAATTTCCTAGCCATTTATACTTGATTACAGAGAAATATATTTAAATTTCATGATTTATTTTATCTTAGAATAAATTCCCTCCATAAACTCATCATTTTTCTCTAGAATATAGGTTTTTAAAAATTATTTTTTATACATAATATATAATAATAATCATTTAATGTATCAAATATTAAAAACAATGGTCAAAATATACTCCTCATCCATTTACAAGATAAAATAAACCGAAATGGTTTGGATAACATGAGCTAATTACCAAAATGAATAAACCTTCTTAGGAAGCAATTAATCATTCATTTTCAAAATAAAATAGTAAGATCCAAAATTCAACATATATTATACAATAAAAACTATCCTTATTATTCTAAAAAATATTACCAACTAAGAATGGAACCCAAAAATAATTATAATTTTAACACATATTCATAAATGAATTAATTAAAATTTATCTACAAATAACATCAATAACTGTTAATATATCATAATTTGAATTTAATTTACCTCATAACTAATCATATAATATAAGGAAATAATTTTTATAATTAACTTGAACCACTATAAAGCCACTTATAAATCATATATTCTTTAAATATATAATTCAACCATTATTCTTCAAATTTAATATAATAATATTCCATTTACCTTCAACATATGGTGGCCCCAAAATAGTGAACATCATGTGAAATAAAAATAATAAAATAATAACCAAAAAACATTTGAATCCCATGGATATTTACATGAAAAAATGTGCTCCATAAATGAACATAACACTAATTTTAAAATAAATTTAATAAATAAATATAATGTAACACTAGTTAGACCATCACGTAGGTGAGTGGTAGGAGATGCACCCTTTCCTCCATTCGGTTATGGGTTTAAGCTTCACTAAATTACTAGAAATAAAGGGTTGTTTCCTAGCTTGTAGGTTTTCCGTAATATATATATATATATTAATATAATGAGAATATAATTTCAACAAATTTGATAAACAACCTCAAAATTAATCATAATATGTTAAATATTACAAAATTATTGAACATTGAAAGGTAATCTCATACCTTCAATATTACATCATAAAATAATTTTTAACATATAATTACCTTAATCTAAAATATCATATAAAAAAGGGTAATCTATAACATCAATATCATGCCGAAAAAATTAAAAAGACAAGTCCTCCAAAAATTACGTTGTTACCTGAAAGAACATAAAGGATACATATACCTCAAAAAAGATGTCTCACAAATTACTTCCATAACATAAAATTTCAAAAGAGTAATAATTCATATGAACATCCTTAAATGATAATTGTTGATTCCATATATTTATATACCTCACTCATTTAGTGTTACATATAGTCCTTTTATAATGATTTCTTATCTTATTCTTTAATACATACATCATTTAAAAAATATGAATCATTCCCATTGATTCATCAATATCACAACATATTCCACGTTATAATCTATACATTTCATAAGTCCTCTGAAGATTCCTCTTCTTCAATGATACAGGTATTATTCATTGTAAAAAATCCATTTATATGGTATTGGTAATCTCATTCTTAACTTTTCCGGTTGGGACATTGATTCTCATAATCACCATTCTACCAATATATAAAATGTTTAATTTATACCTTAAGAATAATATCATTACCCTTCATAGAGTTAAATTAATGTTTTATTTTTTGTCCTTATAAAATTGTTTTTTTATGTCTCCATTCACCACATATAAATAATCTTTCAATTATTTTAATACTTTTTATAGGGTGATTATTTCCAAATTTATAAAAAATATGACATTGAATATTTTTATATTTATGATCATTATAACATGAACTCTCTAATAAAATGAATTATCTATTATTTAATTAGTTGGTAAATTGAAGTAGATTCATCTTATAAGTCATTATTCTTGGTATCTAGTTAAAAATAGAAACAATTTTTTTACTAAATCTATCATTCTCTTCTATCACTCAATCAAAAAACAATATCTTTTTCCATAATCCATTTTTTCCTATGTTGGATCCACCCATACAATAATAAAAGTAGTCAGTGTGTCCATATCAATACAATAAAAAAACCCATCATATAATAATGATAAAAAATATGATATCCTAAATCATGGTATCATAAACTCTGTTGATTTATCAAAGATAATAATAAATATCTCTATCATACTATACATTGTGTTTGTAGAGTACTTTTAAAATTTGTTAAAATTATATCGTAACATCTAAGGGCATCTAAACCATGCTCTAAGACCAACTGTAATGAACACACCATAATCATTACATAATATAGTGACATTAAACAAGAATCCACTTTTATACAAAAACAATGATCTTTTATGATTATTTCTTTAGATTGTTATGTAATAACTCCTAAATAAAAAACACATATATTAAATTTTCAACACAAATATTCATTATAATTTATTTTTAGATAAAAAACATTTATGATATAAAAGGAATTTATTTTTATGAACCATATTTAGAATATTTATATTGACCTTGCCTGTGTCCATAATAATTCTTAAACCTAAAGAAAAACATTTTTAAATGTGGTACGAGAGAAAAAATATTAGTAAGGGACATAAAAGAAATAACAAATATATTAGTCAATGAATATATATAAAAATTTCCTTTTTTATAATATACCTTTCACTCATATTAAACATTTTCACACTCAAGAAATCACCATATCTTCCCATTTAATTTCTCAAAAAAATACATATAAATATCAGTGGAGAAATAAAACTCATAAAGGATTCCTTGAGAACATTATTAATTCATAATAAGTTCTGAAAAATGTTTTAATTTTCTTCTTTTAAAAGTAACATGTTCATTTCTTTAAGTATAAATTTAATATCATAACATGAGAAATAATTAGATTATAAAAAACAATGATACTAATAATAGATAAAAACATGTATGAGTCATTGTTCATAATTTAAATTTCACTCATACAATCACTCTTACAAAATGAATAACCATATGGTCGATTTATATACCAAATCCATTGGAGAACTATCAATGACCAACACTTCCTTGGTTTTTCAAGGAACCACTTATCATTATATTATAATGTAACCAATTTCTTAGGTTTATAATGGAATCAACCTTTATCAGATATATTAAAAAGATCCATAAATCATGAAAAACATGAATTTTCAACATTATAGTCATGGAATATTCTTCACCAAAATAACCCTTATATTAGAAATAAAATATATAGAAAAATAAGCAATTTAAATTCAAAATTAATCATTGGGAAGAACCTTGTAAAAATTTAATAGAATAGGTAAATATTTTATATCTCATGATGGTGGGAAAACAAATTTTTGTAGTATATGTTAAAAACATTCATCTCAAACATTTGTGGAAAAATTTACAATGTCCCTCATTTAGAAAATTGAGACTTGATTCCTTCAAACCATTTTGCAAAAAACCAAACATTGTTAAAAATGACTTTAAAATATTATTGGAGAGTTTTATAAGAAATTTTCTAAAAAAATTATTTTAAAATGGTTATTAAAGAAAAATAATGTTTTAATGGAAGTTATAAAATATGATTTTTAAAATAAAATCCCCAAATGTGAGTCTGAATAATGACGTACATTGTTTTTCTTCAAGAATAAAAAACGTGCAATAATTTTATGATTTATTTAAAACCTTTTTTATTTTCATTATTCCATCTTTTCAATTGATACGATGATATATTTAATTATATATGTCGCGACCCATCCCCCAAGTCCTATGTCATGACTACACTAAGACCGCCTTCCATAGGCCAGTAGCTAGCGACTAGCATCGAAAGGCATATTCCCTAAAATGGGAAGGCATTGCCTTTAACCGGTACAGGCACACAGTCTGAGAACACAACAAGAAGCAACTGTGAAGTAAACTGCTATAGTAAGAGAGTGATGAATGTTAACGGGGCTAAAATACAAGCCCAACTGTAAGAGTACGAGTACAACTGAAATAAAAAACAACTAATAAAGGGAAAACATCGACTGGGATATCCTCTGATGATCCTACCGAAATGGAAGGTACAGATAACCTCTTCAGCAATCCTCGTTCGTCTGTCTCCTCCATGTCACACCATGACAAATGGTCCCCCTCTAAGAACCGTCTAGTCCTGGATCTGATAGCCTTGATCAATGTTGTCTGTCGTCTGCACAAGACACAACATGGTGAGGGCGAAGCCTATGTAGGGGTGCATATAAAAATACTATGTAGGGACCTCGAGACCCACAAAGATCTCCTAGAGTTTTATAATGGATATACAAAAGGGAAGACCTCAATATCAATGCACGAAGAAATAGACATCAAATATACTTAGGTATATTCCCATACATATTCTTACGTTATCAAGACATATTCATCTCATAAATGAGAGATGAATACCAAAATGGTAACACCACGAAGGAAGAAGTAACACACAAGTAAAACCACGGAGACAACACCTCAACGGTAGAAGTACCACACAGGTAGCACCACAAAGATAAATGTTCCACAAAAGTAACACCACGAAGGTAGAAGTACCAAACAGGTAACACCACGAAGATAAGAGTACCATACAGGTGACACCACGAAGAGAAAAGTTCCACTCTAGTCACATCACAAAGATAGATGTACCACAGAGGAAACCCCACGATGATAGAAGTATAAATCAGGTAACACAATGAAGGTAGAAGTACCAAACATGTAACACCATGAAGCTAGAAGTACCACACAGGTAACACAAAGAAGACAGAAGTATCACATAGGTAACACCATGAAGATAGAAGTGACTTAGCTAACAATTAGGTATAACATAAGTTCATAAGTACATATCATTAATAGTAATCTAGATCATCTTATTCTATTAAAAAGCACTCATTTTTACCCACACTGGATTGATATTTAATAACCCCCGCTGAACCACACAGGATCTGAACTACATAAGATCGGTGTGCACTGACCAAAAAAGGATCCTTGAGTGCTGAACCACACAAGATATGATAGATGCTAACCCAAAAAAGATCAAAAGATGCTGAACCACTTAGAATCGATGTACATTCTTCACGTTACAGCCTCTCAGAGGATTCCTCACAACTAGGCACTCGAGTTCCATAGAATCTGCCTCTCGAGATATGTCTTGAACCTCGACATACACTATGTTCCACAAAGGAGTAATCCAAAGGATGACCATGTCATAAGGGTTCCAACGCAATAGATGGTGCATCAATCAGACGCCCGGTCTATGAGTTATAAGTATTTTAGTTCCAAGGGCCCGATGGGATTCGAGTTCAATCCAACCCTGTCATTCTCCAACTATTTCCAAAACTCAAGTGAACTATACCAAAAGCAGAGTCTCGATTTATGTATTTTGGCGCCATAGAAGGTTCGTCAAATGGATGCCCGGTTCTCAAGATAATGTATTTTGAGTGTTTTTGGGCGCGGTCGGGCCCGGGTCCGGTCTGACCCGATCAGACCGACCTCTCCTGACCCGTTCTGGGTTGGGCCGAGGTGGACTTGAACAAATAGGCCAAAGTTCGGTCCGACTCGTAAGAGTGGAAGACCGCAAGGGTGGCCCAACCAGAAAAGTGCGACTCTCCAAAGGGTCGCCCCAGCCAGCGTGGGGTGGCGGCCAGCTAAGGTGGTCGCCCAGTCTGGGGGCAGCGGCCCGCTCTTAGGGAGATGGGCCACTCTGAGGGCAGCGGCCCTATACGAGGGTGGCAGCCTAGTCCGAGGGCGGAAGCACGGTTCGATGGTGGTGGAGCTCTCTGAGGGCAGCGTCCCAGTCCGAGGGCGGTAGCCCGGTCCAAGGGCGGCAGCCCGGTCCGTGGGCGTTGGCCCGGTCGGAGGGTGGCGACCTGGTCTGAGGGTGGTGGCCTGATGAGTGGGAGACAACCCAGCTTGTGGGCGGTGGACTGAATGTGGGTGGTGGCCTGGCTCTGATGGTGGCATCATTGTCCAGTCTGACGGGGGGGGGGGGGGGAGGTGTAACCACACCCGGTCTCTTAGATTCCTGAATGGCCTGAAGGTCATTTGGTTGGTGAGGCGGTGACACCACTCAGTCATCGCAGAACCCATTAGAGGTGGTTTCAGCCTCAGTCGCGACTTCAGCCATGGAATCCTTTGACCGGCGTTGCGGCGGTCACACCTCCTTCCTTCCCATGGTCGAATATCATGTTGGTCTCCTTCTCCGTTCTCCACGACTGACGAGCCGCTGCCTTCCTCTTGCGGCATGAGTCAATATGCTGACGATCTTCTAAGGTGGTGCAAGGAATGAAAGGTATCATAGGGTTTGGGTCAGATTTATTGGGCATGGGCCCTTTGCGTTATCTCATAACACGAGGGGGGATAGGAGTTTAACAAAAATGAATTACACAACAAGATAAACCCCACATGATTCCCCGAAACAACCTCCCAAAATTACGAATGAATTGCGGGTCAACCCATTAGTCGGTTGACCCGCATCCTTCAAATAATTTAAAGAATAGGGAAGAGGGATTAAAAAATGAACAAATGAAAATAACCCACTGGTTGGAAGAGACGTCCGCTGACAACTGTCGATGGAACCTCCTTCGTCATTGTCGTCAGTTTGTGGCTCGGTGACACTCGTCACCGCTCACTGAAACCAGTCTAGTCATCCAGGTTTTTGGCATCGTGGTACTCATCCAGGGCTTCGTTGCTTGGTGAATTTATCCCAACACCCCTCCCCGAGCTCCATATAAATAAGAGAAGATAAGGAGTGTGCAACACTCAGGGAATTAATGAGGTTCATATAATTAAGAAACCTCTATAATTCCAAGCGGTGTGGTTAAATGAAAAAATACTGAAGAAATTTATTGGCTTGATGCGTCACTAGTCCTGCCAGCATCATTCATCCGTTGGATGAAAGAATGAAAATTAAATAATAAACATTTTATTTTATTAATCTTTCAAAAGTCCACAAAAATAATTTTTTCACCCGACCAACTGCAGTTGAAGTGAAGACACCCTTAAGCGAATCCTGGTGATTTAAATTCAATGTTTCCCTCTAATTTATAATTTGAGAAACGGTTCAAAAGTTATAAAATTCCTCTCATAGGTTTATTGAACGTACCCAAAAAATGGTTAGAAAATTATTAACAGCCACCCTCAACCCGCACCCGTCGAGGTTATGCTCTGCCTAAGTGAAAAGAGCCACAAAGAACCCAATGGTACTATTGTATTTTAAATACGAGTTACCGTTTAGATGTTAAGGATATTACAATAAAATAATTTTCACTTAATTTTTTTATTTACGGCCAAAAACTAACATTCACTGGTGGCCCGCGCCGGCCAATGTTATTATTTTTCTAAAGAAATAATACCCTCATGATTTCAGCGGCGGTGTCAGATTTTTAATCCGAGTTACCTTTTTTGAGTTATAAGCATTTGAAAAATAAAATAACATTATTTAATTATTTTATTCACAGTTATTCCATTTTTGGGTTTTCTCATCGTAGGCTTGTGCCGAATAAACTTAAGTCACGTCTAGGGTAAAATCGTCATCCTGGGCACAATGGTGCCCTTAGATTTCTGATCTGATCAACCATTTATGAGTTATTATACTTTTTCTTGAAAACAACTGATTCACATTAATTAAAGTTTAACAAAACATCAACGGTTCATTCTAGGCACTCCAGGGGTCAGAATCGCACATCATCTGATTTAGCGGTCCCAAAATAATTCCAAATTAATAAAAAAATTATATAGAAATTTTGGGACATTACATTCTCCCCACCTGAGGGATTTATATCCCTGAAGGACACAATATAAACTACGGAAACAAATGGGGGGTATTGAACACGAAACAGAGTCTCCCACACCCATGTACTCTCGTGGAGGTTCTCGTACTACCAGAAAATGTGTAACAAAGGTATCGACCACCCATGGATGACCCGCTCATGTCAATTATCAATCTCGACTGGAACCTTCGTAAACGTCGCCCCATCGTTTATGTCCATATCGCCCTAATGGATAACGTGCGATGGATCATGCAGGCATCTCCTCAGCTGTGACACAAGTAAAACATTATGTAACCAGTGCATCTATGGGGAAAGAGAAAGATGATATGCCACCTCTCCCACTCTACTAAAAATCTAGAGAGGTCCGATGAACCTTAGAGATAACATGTCCCCCTGGGCAAAACTCTACAAACCTCATCAAGGCGAGACCCGTAGGAAGACATGGTCTCCCTCCTCCTGTCGACCTAATCTTTTGTCGGATCTGAGCAGTTTTCATTTGCTAACAAGTGATGAAACGTGATACAAATTCATCCAATGCTTCCTTTAACCTTTTTCAACTATAGTGACATTGGAGATCATGGTACATCTTCACCACTCCAGGATTTAATGTTGAAAGAGATATATGGATCTCCTTCAATACATCCTCTCGAAGCATCACTGGTACCATGGTGCATCCTCTGAAAAGTATGATGTTCTCCCCACCTTCAGAAAATCATTCCGGAGACCATCTTGAGGATATATGTGGACATTGCGCCTCACAGTTAACGTCTCATGTTGTGCCTCCCAAATTTGCTGATGAATTGGGGGAGTGACAGTCATAGACTAGAGGTAAGCTTCTCAATCTCTATCCAGGAAGTATATTTGTAGAATGACTAGATGCTCTGAAACATCACTCAATAGCTGCTAACCAAACCTCCTGCTGAGTGTGTCTGATATCACATTCCCCTTCACAGGAGTAAATGCTATTTCACGGTCATATTCCAAGATAAAAACTGGCCATTTTCACTGTCCCAGCTCCTAAAAGCTCTGCTGACACTTCTCCGTCCACCGGAAAGGCTCCCCCTTCTTTGTCAAAGCTAACAAGGGTGTCACTAGCCTGGAGAAGTCAAGAAAAAATATTAGGTAGTACCCATCCAAAGAAGAATTACCTCTCCTTTCGGGGAGGTAATCCAGGAAACATCCATTGAAATGATGTCCCCACACTCTTCCACTCCCATTGGGAACTAAAAACTAAAAACTCATATAGCCTCAAGGGCATGGTTGGCTGACTTAAGAGTGATTGGTTGGACCCTCCTATGTATGAGTTGAACCTGTGATGCCTTGGTTTTCTTTTTGCTGACCATGGAAAACTCCATTGCAATATTTTATAGAAACTACAACCTTTCTTCCTAATACTGTCAATTTAGTTTAAACTATGGATATTCATCCCATACCCAAAATAATATTGTAAGGCCTCGGTGCTTCCACCAAGAGGTTCCAACTAAAACTCTCACCTCAAGGGTCAGATCACACTGTCAGTGTAAGTGTGATTATCAAGTCTCCTCATGAAGGTATCTCAAGACGTTAGGGTTAAGTAAATGTATTAATTGGAAACTCTAGGTCTTCAACTCAATTCGTGAAAAGAAGGGATGATTGGTATATATGTCTATTAGTACAGTAGCTAGTATTAGACACATACCATATCTCATATCATTACTGGAGACCCTGGTCCACACTCCTTGACCACATGCAGCTACTCCCTTTCCCTGTCCTCTAGCTCCCTTAGCATGGTGGGGACCACATTTAGGTGGTGGTTGTAACATATCAAAATGTGTACCACCTCTTGCTGCTCTCCCATCTCCTCTTCTAAATCTACTGCCCTGCAGATTTATCTATCCTTATTACTTCCTTTTCCTGAGACAATTTACAAGACGAAGTCTCTGAGACTGGCATCACTTTCCTGCTTCCCCATTGTTAACATTCATTGGCTGCATCCGCTCAGCCAACAAACATTCAACCAAAAAGGTAATCTATAGTATCCTAACATAGGTAGGAAAGCATATAGGAAAAGTGTTGGCTCAGTCATCCCTAAACACACCTCGCTCGGAGGTCCAATCCCTAAAGCATAGCCCGTACTATATTCATCGAGTACATAGTATGGTCGGTACACATTGATGAATACTCGGCACCTATCATTTTGTCCTACCAAAGATGTAGAATCTCTATGGCACTCTCATCCCATAGCTCTTTAGGGAAATAGAACCCCTTCTCTAAGGATGGTTCTCATGCTTGTCCCCAGAATGGTAACCCCATCACAAGATCAGGGTTACCTAAACCATGTAATCGTCATGCTGAGACATGTAGAAGGCTCTCTACCAGGACCGCCGTATGATCGAATGGTTCCCTGGCTAGGTGACAACTTGACCACCTCTTAAAGACAGTCCTTAGATTCTTGTGAGTCAGGATAGCCTTAGAACCTGTGGGGTATCTGATGCTCAAACAAATATAAGGAACTAAGCCTACCAGTGTACTCTATGGGTATTGTTGATCGTAACAACTGACCAAAAGGTAGTGATATAGCTGGGACACTACCCATAGGTACCATCTCAAGAAACGATCCACATAATGATGCCTCTTCACTATGCATACCATCCTCATGGTTACTCACTGTAAAAGACTAATAGATAAAATCACCATCTTCCCTTCTGGTGTCTCAACTTGGTGAAAAACTCTAGCCACAACCTTCAGCCAGTCCTCAGCTGCTTAGGAATCTGTCTCACCTCAAAACCTTGGATGCCTCTAATGGTGAAACTCCTAAAATGAGCCCATTCGGTGTGTACCATCTGCCAGTGTGGCTAGTGGAAACTACTTCCCAACGAGTGGTGGTGCTGCTGGTACACCACCCGATGGTGCCAACATAGTAAGAGGGCCCTACGCTGGATCGTCATTGCTCAGCGGGCCGTCATCATGTACTCTCTCAGGAATATAATATGGATGTCTATGTGGCGGAATCCTGATAAAGAATAGGTGCACCATGGTCATTAAGTTATACATGCTATGATGACTCCAAAGAAATCAAAAGAAAAACTTTTCAAAAACACATGCGATCAGTGTTTTCATGCACGAAGTCGGAAATCAGGATTCATGGTCCTGATGTATGGATACGTTGGCCACTACCCCAACACAGGACTCCCCGAAATGAAAACCACACTCATTACACTTAACACTATTGCCACAGATAAAAAATCAGATTCCATGTTATTCAGTAGAACTAAACTCTTCTAATACAACTTTTTCACGACCCGTCCCCCGAGCCACGTGTTGTGACTACCCCAAGCCTGCCTTCCATAGGCAAGGGACTAGTGACTAGAACCCAAAGGTGTATTTCATAAAACAAGAAAGAATTGCCTTTAACCTGTACAAACACATGGTCTGAGAACACAACATGAAACAACTGTGAATTAAACAGTTGAAGTAAAAAGTGTGATAAAAGTAAATGGGGCTCGAATAAATACCAACTATAACAGTATGAGTATAGCTGAAAGAACCATACAACATAAAAATGAAAAACTGCTACTGGGAAATCCTCTATGGATCCTACCAGAAGGGTAGGTACATATCACCTTCTCACCGCTCCTTGTTCGTCCGTCTCCTCTGCATCACGTCAACACAAATGGTCCACCTCTGAGCACCATCCATTCCTGGCTCCCTCATACACGATCAATGTTTTTCATCATCATCACATTACACAACAAGGTATGGGTGAAGACCCTGTAGGGGTGAGTATAAAAATACTCAGTAGGGAACTCGAGACCCCCGTAGATCTTCTAGAGTTCAACAATGGAAATACCACAAAGAAAGACCTCAATCTCAAAGTACGATGCAATGGACATCAACTCTACGTAGGTATATGCCCATACATATACATAAGTTATCAAGACATACTCATCTCATACATGAGGGAAGAATACCAAAAAGGTAACACCACAAAGGTTAATGTACCACACATGTAACACCACGAAGACAACACCTCCATGGTAGAAGAACCACATATGTAACACCACAAAGTTATAAGTACCACACAGGTAACACCACGAAGGTAGAAGTACCACACATGTAACACCATAAAGATAAGAGTACCACACAGGTGACACCACAAAGATAGAAGTACCACACATTTCACACCACGAAGATAGAAGTACCACACATGTAACATGACAAAGATAGAAGTACTACACCGGTAACACAACGAAGGTAGAAGTACCACACAAGTAACACCATGAAGCTAGAAGTACCACCCATGTAAATACATGAAGATAAAAGTACCACATAGGTGACACTATGAAGGAATGATTGAATGAGCCCACAGTCAGGTAAAACTTAAGTACATATGTACAGATGATTAGTCGTAAGCTATATCATCTTATTCGGTTAAGAAGCACTACTTCTGACCCACACGGGATTGATTGGTAAAAACCTCTGCTGACCCACACAGGATCTGACCAAAATAGAATCAGAGTCCACTGACCCACACATGATCACTGATCGCTAACCCACATAGGATCTGATAGATTCAGACCCACACAGGACAGATAGAAGCTGACCCACTTAGGGTCAATATACTTTCTTCATGTTACAGCCACTCACAGGATTCCTCGCACCAGGTGCGCTCGAGATCTGTAAAATATACCCCTCAAGATATCAGTCGTACCTCAAACTCCACTAATCTCCACAAAGTAGTACCTCCAAGGACTTCCTTGTCGTATGGGTTCCAAAGCGATAGTCGATGCATCAATCGGGCACCCAGTCTGTGAGTTATAATCATTTTAGTTCTAAGGGCCCCGTTGTATTCGGGTTCTTCAAACCCTGAAAAACTACATCTATTACCAAAAATAATGTGGATTATACCAAATAGACCATCTCAATTTAAGGATTCCTGTTCCATATATAGGTTTTCAAATGGATGTCTGGATCTCATGATAAGGTCCTTTGAGTGTTTCTGGGCCCGGTAAGACCTATCCGACCCGGTCAGACTGACCCAGCCCAACCCTATTTGGGCTAGGCCTAGGGGAACCCGGCCTGCTTGGATGAGGTGGACTCATACCAATGGGATGATGTTTGATCCAGCCCGTAAGAGGGGTTGCCTTTCTAGTACAGTGTGACCCGCCAAGTGAAGACCCGACCCGTGCGGGGTTGTGACTCGGTCTGGGGGTGGCGGCCAGGTCCGAGGGCGGTGGGCCGGTCAGAGAGTGGCGGACCGCTCTATGGGCGGAGGATCGGTCTGATGGAGGCCGCGTGGTATGAGGACGACAGCCTAGTCCTAGGGTGGAATCCCTGTCCGAGGGCGACAACCCGCTCCGAGGGCAGCGGCCCGTCGAGAGGGCGGCAGCCTGGTTCAGTCTGATGCGGGGGGGGGGGGGGGGGGGGGGTTAGCCACACCCAGTATCCCGGATTCCCGAACGGCATGAAGTCTATTTGGTTGTCAAGGCTGGGAAACCATGTGGGCACCACTCGGTTTCCTTGGAACACGTTCGGGGGGGAGGGGGGGTTAGGCCTTTGTCGTGGATTCGACCATGACATCCATTCGCCGGTGGGGCAGTGGTCGCGCCACCTACCTTCCTATGGTTGACCGTCGTGATGGCTGCCTCCTCCATTTTCCACAGATAATGATCCACAACCTTCCTCTTGTAGTGTGTGTCGGCATGCTTATGGTCTTCCAAGATGTCACAAGGAAAGCAACATTGTAGATGGTTCGGGTCAGGTTCGTTAGTCCCGCGCCCTTCGATTTTGATCGTAACAGGAGGATGGTTAAGAGTTAAATAAAAATTGAATTAAACAACATGATGAACCCCATAATATTCCTTAGAACAACCTCTCGCAAATTCTAATGAATCGCGGGTAAACCCGTTAGTCGGTTGACCAACGTTCTTCGTATAATTTCAAGAACAAGGAAGAGGGAATCAAAAATGCAAAAACAAAAATAACCCCCAACCTAGAAATAGTGTTCAATACTCATAGAAATAATGAGGTTCATTTAATTCATGAACCTCCCAAATTCCCAATGACGCGGTTGCAGTAAAAGAATATTCAAGACGTTTATTGGCTTGACACGTCACCGGTCCTACCTGCACCATTTGTCCATTGGAAGAAAGAAAGAAAATAAAATAACAAACATGTTATTTCATTAATCATTCAAAATTCTGAAAAAAATACTATTTTCTCCCGACCTACTATGATCAATGTTAAGCCTACATTACGTGAATCCCGATGCTGCAGATTCAATGGTGCCCTCAGAATTTATTCCGAGCAACGGTTCAAAAGTTAGAAAAAACCGCCCAAGCATTTCCTGAGTGTAGCCGAAAAAAAGTTCATTAAATTATTAACAGTCACCCTTGACCTTCACCGGTTGAGGATAGGCTCTGCTTATGTGATGCACGCCCCAATGAACCCAACGACAATTTCTGATTCCAAATCCAAGTTACCGTTTAGAATTTGTGAGTTTTAAAATAAAATAGTTGTCACTTAATTATATTCTAAATAGTCAAAAAATAACATTCATTGGTGGCCCGTTCCGGAAAATGTTAGTATTTTCCTAAATAAATCATACCCCCATGAGTTCAACGGTGGTCTCTGATTTTTAATCTGAATTAACATTCATGAGTTATAAGCATTTGAAACATAAAATAAATTTATTAATTATTTTATTTACAGCTATATCATTGTCAGTTTTTCTCACCGTAGGCTTGGGCTGAATAAACATCAGTAGCACCTGAAGTAAACCCTCCATATTGAGCATAACGGTGCCCTTGGATTTTTGATCTGGGAAGCTGTTTAGGAATTATTCCACTCTTTCAGGAAAATTGATTACACACGTCTATTAAAGCTTAACAAAACTTTGATAGTTCATTCCGGGCAATCCAGGGCTCGGAATCGCGCGCCATCATATTTTGCGGCCTCGAAATATTTCCATATAATAATAAAAATTATATTGACATTCTGGGAAACTAAAATATAGTTTTTAAAAATTCCATCAGGAGTTTGGATGAAATTTAGTCACAGGCTTAAAATGAATTCAGTAGGTTGAATACAGCTAAAGAGTTCACGATTCCATCATCTCCAAAATAATAATAATAATAATAATAAATTTATCAATTTTACATGTCAATTATAATTTTAAAACCAAACCAGAAAGATAGTTCTAAAAAAGTAACATTTTTATAATTATGGAGATAGTAGGTTATAAAAACTGATGAGTAACTATTCAATTTTTCAATGATTGTTATATAAAGAATTAAAAATTATTTTATCTTTATATAATGATCATAAAATCATAAATATCATTAAATTTATTTTTTTATACCCATGTATATTTACCATCTATACGTTGTGGTGATTAAAATGATTCACATTTCTTCATAGAGGTAATAGTACACATGTACTAATAAACAACGTTATCATTCTCCAGTTGTTGGAATTGTACTAAAGTATATGTTATATTATATATTCCTAATGAATAATTTTTCATTCATATAATATGTATACAAATTACATATATCATTAAAATTATTCTTAATATATGTTTTTTGAAAACTAATTTCATCACTAAGAGAAGCAGTAATTTTTTGTATACCTGAAAATGGTTTTAATTTCCCATTTCATGTAATTGGAAATGAATATTGGTTGTCCAATTAAAAAACTACACCTTATTTTACATATTAAATTTGTGTTATTATATGATTATTCATAATTAATAATTTATTAGCATGGGATAATAAAAAAAACTAAAATATATATTTAAAAACTTTACATCTTCTTTGGATGTCTTTGATGATTAACTCCTTATACACTCCAATGTGGGTATTCTACCAAGATAAAGACCTGTATATTGAGTAAGGGGGTACATTTAAGGGATTTGGGTATAGTTATTTTAAACCAAATTGACTTTAAAGCATGACTAATTTGGAATAAAAAGATAACTTTTTTATATGGGTGGGGAACTCTTGGAATTTATTAAAATATTAATTTAATATAATTTTATTTTCAATATACAACTTCTCCATATATATATATATATATAATATGAGTAATTTGGATCAATTAACTATCATAAAATAAAAAAATTAGAAATAAATTAGTCCCAATTTCATCCGAATATATATTTTTTACCCTTATTTAACCTATTTAATGATGAATTCAAAATAAAGAATATTATAGTTTTAGGACAACATAGTTAAAATAAAATGAAAAAGGATCCTAAATGGAAAATGTATAATAGTATAAACCATATAATAATCAATTTTAATTAACTAATATTGTTAAAAATTTCATATTATTTTACAAACTTTTATTCATTATAATAATCATTAATGTTAATATTTGGAACTATTAATTGATTGTTTTTTATTTCATCAAGCTAATAATTAAAATTCAATAAAAATATTTAATTACATTAATTACTTGTAATTTACATTTCTAATATTCATGGAACATAATCAATATAAAAAATTTTAATTCTTTTATTATTTTTAATATAATTTATTTTATTTTTCTATTAATTGAATAAATTATTTGTCATCATTTTGTTAGCATTTATGTAAATTATTTATTTAGTAAAAATTATTACTAAATTATCATAATGAACATAAATAATTATTAATAAAATATATTATATATAACATAACGTATCCTTTAGTTATCCCCATTTTAAAATTATTATAATTATCAAAAACAATTGTTTTACATCAAATTATTTTTTATAAATAAAATATTATAGTTTCTATATTCAAATTAAAAAGGCTATAAATTGAACATAATATAATCTATGATGACGATTCATCAAAATAAATAATAATGTAAAATTAAGGAACCTATTAGTGTAATTTTATAGTCATTATCATTTTTTTAACCACAATTACAAAATTTACCATTAAATGTTTTAAAAAAAATTACTACGTATACAATTCATATTGATAAAAATTGAACGTGACCTAATTATTGAATTCGGAACCAGTGATGAAAAATATTTATTCCATTATTCATAAATCATAATATATAAGTGGGTGAATTTAATTTAAAATTAATCATGCTAAACACAATGAGAACCGTATTTCATAAAAATTCCTATTTTATGTTCAATATGTTTTTGTAATATATTATTGTATAAATATTCATTTGAAAACATCATTCAATTAATTTTAATCTAAATTATCCCATTAACTTTAAAAACCTATCCAATATCTACTTTTAATTTTTAAATAATTGATAATATATTATATTATTCCATAATTAACTATATTTTCACTATTCATTGAAATATCAGTATTTTTAGGACAATGAAATCCTTAATATATTTTGAATTTTTTAATTAAAAATTGATTTTCTGAGTGAATCTTAAATTTTTTTGAATAATTCATAATATTCAATAATACAATGAATGAAGTTCTTTTTTTGGAAAATATTTTATAAAGAATATAATTACTTTAATAAAAACATGTTCCTATTTAAAAAATATTAAAAATAAACTATAAATTACTAAGATCATTATATTTTTCAAATTGTCATTTATAATATTCATTCACATTAAGTTAATGTCTATGTTATAATGTTCATATTTGAATAATAATAATTCATTATTCGTTTATGATCGGTGTTGTGTATAGTTTATTCAATTGAATATAGTGTTTAATATTTTTTAAAAATGATTTTATTATTATTATTGAAGTGGTATTGATAAATTTGTCCTGAAATATCAAATATTCAATGCTGAGATTTTTGATAAATTCTTTATTTAATCAAAACACAACTATCAAATTTAATATTGAGAGGTATACGCCAAAAATATTATAGAGTTTGTGTTGATTAAGGCTCCAAATTATTTTTTAGCATTCTATCCAGTTATCATAATGATATAATAAGGATTTTATATATTATTACTAGTCATCATTTATAATGAGGTTTGTAACAATGCAAATAACTAAATATCTAACATAGTAATAGGTAAATTTATATAATAGGTACTGGGAAATTTTATTGAAACATAATGACTAATGTATACTAGTAACGACCCAACCGTACCTGGGCTCGAGCCACAACTTCCCCAAGCCCACCTCCATAGGCAAGAGGCTAGAGACAAGCGCCAAAGGCTAAACAACTCAGGGAGGCCTTTTCTGGAGTACCTATACACACACACGCAACACACTCAATGAAAAAGTGAATATTAAAAGGGAAAGTAACATACCAACTATATAAATAAACAAAAAATGTGCATCGATGGTGTTTACTTCTGGGACTATTGGCTACTCACTTTCATAGGCTGAGCTACGGGACGATGATCCCCTTATGATCTAGTTTGGGTTTCTTGACAGAGCATATATATATGTATACCTTCTTCTAGTACCCACTTCTTGGGGTTTGGTTACTCTACTTCCTGGAGAGGCGAAGACGCGTGGGGTATGCCACGTGCGTCTCGCTTCTCGTGGTTGGATGAGTCGACTCTCCTACTATTGGTAGCGAAGACTCGACGAGAAGTTCATCTTCTCACCATTTCTATCTCCTTGCGTTTGTATGAGTCTACTTCCTTACTCTGGTTGGGTGGAGCTGTACTCTTTACAGCACTCTCAGTTGTGCCCCTTTACTTTTCCTGTTCGATCTACTGCTCACCTCTTCAGTACATCCTTTGTTGCTCCCTCGAGCCTTCAGTGCATTCTAATGAGTATTTTTATACTCACCCCTGCTTGGGCTTTGCCCGCACTCAGTGTGCCCTTGTAGACGATAGACTGGTTGGTCGTGATTTCATTGTATATTAGGAGTTTTGGAGCTTGGACCAAATGAGGTGGTCATATTTGGGTTCCAGGTGTGGTACTCTCCCAGCTGTTTACTTTTTTTACCTATTGCCGGGTTGTGACACTTTTCTAGTTGGGCGCGTGTTTTGCGCTTTTCTTTTCTGTTTACCTTTATCACTTTCATTATACTATTTAGAGGTTGATGCACATTTGTGGTTTATTTATATAGTTGGTACTTTACTTTTCCTTTTGCTCTGCACTTTTTCATTGAGTGTGTTGCGTGTGTGTGTGTACAGGTACTCAGGAAAAGGCGTCCCTGAGTTGTTTATCCTTCAGCTCTTATCACCATCCCCTGGCCTATGGAGGCGGGCTTGGGGTATTTGCGGCTCGATCCCGGGTAGGGACAGGTCGTGACAATACTAAGTGGGAAAATATATCAATATACCATACTGATGAATTCCATGTTTTATAAATAACCATGACTATTTATATATGATTATATAAAATTTGATGAATTCGTATAAAAAATTGTATAATATCATTATAGATTCAATTATAGATAGTGTGATGCATGTATGTTGCTAATATCATTTTTTTGATATATTAACATTGAAGATATTTATTTATTAGGTTAGTCATTAAAAAATATAGTTTACTTGTATCTAATATTTTGTATTATTTCAATACTTAAACATGAAATTACACCATTAGAAAAATTAGAAGTTGGTTTAGATAGTTTAGCGAGAGGAGGATATTTTTTGGAATTTTTCTTTCATTTCATTGTATAGTGATCATGATTTAAATTTTTTGATGTTTCTATAAAATAATTTTTTTACTATATTATAGATACGAATCATAATAAAGATTTTTTTAGAAACAAAAAAATGATCAAAATCTTACTATATAAATTAGTGAAAACTACAATTATTACATGAAATATTGTTTTGAAAACTACATAACATGAATAGATTATATTGGTGCCTATAAATTCGAATTATAAATATAAAAAATTACCTTTGGATGAATGGACATTAAATTCAATGCATTTTATTGAGGGAATTGTGTTTTATAAGTTTTTAGTTAATTTTTCTGAGAAGGATATTTGGTTAGGGAACAAAAATTTCCATACGGTTCAATGGGATATTCTCTATCTTGAGAAGCGTGTTTTGAGGTGATTTTTATTTTAGAAATGTCACATTAGAAGGATGGAATGAAAATTGTGGTCCATTTATCTCGACTACATGTTTTTTTGTACGAAATAACTCAAATCATAGATTGGGTGTAGTTAAACATTTAAGATAGTCTAACTTTATGTCAGTACATAATGTTAATTTAGTTCAAAAAGGATAGGTTTATTTTGGGAGGGAATTATTTATATACAAGTCTATTTTCATCAAACTATCCTTTAGTGGTACAAAATTGTAGAATAAGACATATATGAAATAAATGTTCCCAAAAATATTTGATTTATTATTCTATTTGTGTGTTATGTATATATATGATGAGTGTATTGATGTGACAATGTGAGATATGAATTATAGTGTCTTAAGTAGTCCTCAAAAACTATAACCCAATTACAATTAATTTTTCTCTCATTAACTATTATTTTGTGCAATCCTCTTTAAATTATTAAATCATCATAAATGATACAAAAAATAACCACAACCACATGAATGTAAATATTTCTAAAGGGACTTCTAGTACATTTTACTATGTATTCATTAGTTATTTATGTGTGATATAAAATCATAGTAATTTTATCATCAATTAATATTATGTACTAGGATATAGAATTGAAGACATTATGATTTATGCCACATAAAACATTACCCATACCTATAAGATATTATAAAAAATATATGTAGAAAACAAATCATCATAATGAAAAATTATAGATGTATGAGGAAGAAAAGGATTTCTTCTTCTATGAAAGTAATAATAATCCACCAATGAAATGTTTAGATACATTGAACATAGAAAATATCTCCCTTCTATCTCTAATTATCTGCCTAATGTTTCATTTTCTCTCACATATTTTAACTTTTAAAATACAAATTTTTATATTGAACTAAAAAACATATATGTTTGATAGTTCACAATGTATTTTTGTGTATGACAATAAAAAATATGAAAACTAGCATTTTTATCATTTATTATCTATTAAAACATTTTTTTATTAAATAATTTATATATATTAAAATTACCATTATGCATTTTCGACAGCTATGATAGTTTATTCCATATTTATATCAATAATTTTGTAAATTTATAATGTGTTTTCCTTATTTTGGATAGTGTAAACCACTTATAGATTTGACCTGTAAAATGATATCACCCTGACATATTCGTCACTAACCATTCCATGTATTTTCTTCTCCATGATTCTAGTAGATTCAATGAATGTGTGTTTAAACCATGAATCATGACTAAATCACCTTCATTTGTACCATGACATGTTTCACATTTTCACAATATATTTTATGAATTTCGTTTTCCAGTATATAAATCAAGGATCTTTTTCTATAAATTTTTCATTCATATTATTTACTATATAAATGATGGAATCAATTGTGACATGTTTTATCTCAATTTTTTAGAAAATATATTTAGAACGAATATTCACCTCTTCCTATTCCTTTTATTATGGTTTCAAATATGGATGTTTTCTAAAAAATGGTATTGGTGTATTGAATATGACATCATATAATGGGTTTTCACATCCCTTGATTTATATCTTATTAATTATATTTACATCAAGAAATAAATAGATTATTTTCTTATAATATGACAATATTTCATCTCTACACTACTAGATAGTGTAATATTTTTTAGATAATACTTTTTCTACTTAATTAAATATAAATCATTTACAATGCGTCATTATTATCTTGTTCATTTAATTTATCACCAAAGTTAAACTTCAACCATATTTTAAGAGTATACTCAAAAAAATCATAAGACTTAAATGGATATTGTACCCACTCATGATTTATTGTGAGTAATTTTTTTAGCAAAAATGAAATCATGTTGTTTATCATATTAATGCTATGGATTCAAAATGATACAATATAGATATTTCAAAATTCTATGATTAAATTCAGACACTGAACCATTATCCCCTCCACTATAAGTCCATAATTGTTGAAACATTTCTATCCCAGTACATTGGTATCTATATGAACTCTTAGTAATAGTCAATGAAAGGTCTTAACCAAGAAATCATCAGGCACATATTTTTTCATTATTAGTGTTACAAACTGAATAAATAATTGGATAATTTTTTATAATTAAGAGACTAACCCTAGTAACCCATATTCATCCATTGACATAGATATAAATATATAGGGATTTCCCAATACTGGTGAACCGTGATAATGCATCTCCCCCAAATAATTTAAAATATAAGACATTAAAGGAAAACTATATCAATATCATGCATTAAATAGATCCACATGATCTACTTTTAGTAGATTTATTATTTTAATTAAATGATCATATATTTTAATGATCCAAGTAAAAAATAGTGTAACAGTTGTAGTACAACAAATTTTACTACCCAAAATAACAAATTTGAAATGATCCAAGGTCATTATATAGATTGGGATATCAACCCCATTTTTTTAATTTTAATACAAGTATTGATATATTAATTAAAATAATTCTCATATAATATACACTTTTACATTTTGATCATCCAATATAATTTGTTCCCTATAGTCCATGGTCAATAAGTTCGATGTGGTCCTGATATATTATAATGAACAACACAATTTGATCCTGAATATACATATATCAAAAAATTATAGTATATTAACCAAAACCCATTCATAATAATCATAAAAAGTATTCACTAATACTATATAGAAAGTTCTATTTGAATCGTGGCATTGTGTAATTGAATAAGACACATCCCCATTAAAATTTTTTCCCGAGGAACCTCTAGAATTTAAAAGATGAATGATAACTCATATGAGAACATATGGCCCTGTGGAATCGCCTAAAAAATTATTTTTTTATTTACATTATATATTTGATGGGAACAAAAAATATATACTTTATATAATTTTAAATTAAATAATTTAATAAATTATTAAATTGGATGGGTAAATGACCATGTATGAATGGATACATCAATAATGATGGAGGGTGATGAATGGGGAATCCTTAAAGTTCCATTATTTTTTAAGATAATGGGTCATCGTGTTTACAAGTTTATTGAATATATATTTAACATGAATTTATTTCTTTCTCTATGATAAGGTGATGATTATGATTTTTTTATGTGTTATATATCGTATTATTTTTGTTTTTAGTGTTGATACTATTGTTTAGAAGAATCATGACCATTTTTTCATGAGGACCTAAAACTTGGATGTCAATTTTAGTAACTATTATTGGATTCAATATTTAAAATGAGTTTGAGTATTCCTTTTTATAAAACCTATTATAATAAATGTGTGGCGATTTATAGACTGTATTGTTTTATTTTTTTGTACATAAAAATAAAAAAAATCACTATAACATTTTATCCAATATTATATGGTTAGTTTAATTATTTGTAAAATTTCACATAAAGAACCAACATGTGGGGGATGTGATATCATAACCTCTACACAAATAAAAACCAATAAATTTCATTATAATTCCTTGAAAAATAATTTTATGTTTGTCATTAAATTATAATTATATCTTTTTTATAATGATGATAGTTTCTAGGTTTAAATTCTTATGGATAATTTTTTTGTAACATAAAAATTATTTAAGTGGACTTCATATAAAAAATTCAATAAAAAGGGTTTAATAATTGTGAGTCACCCACATCAGTGTTCATTAACCCCAATGGGTTCATCGAGGGGATAATCATGGTATTAAATATCAAATACATTTTTCACCAATTTTGGATTTACAAAATTATTACATAAATAAATATTGTATCATTTTTTTAATATTCAATAAACTTCAAAATAATAAATTCCCCTAAACTATAATGATTTAGTTTCACTGAAGACTAGATACATGGCCAACATATTTTTGATAAGATATTCATCTTACCCAATAAAATTCTACTTTAAAATAACTCCTTTTATAAATCTATAGTTAGTACACATATTTTTAACCATTGAAATTGATTCATAAGAAAGGGTGATCTCAGATTCTCAGTAATTGAAAACAATAGAGATATCCATCAATATTAATATTTAATAATATGATAAGAATAATGATATTAAAAATTGATCACAAAATAATAATATCACACAAAATTAGTCATAGTTAATATATATTGAGTAATTAAAAACATATTTAACATCTCAAATGGCATGCATTATAAGTTTTAGGAGACATCAACAATCAATTATGGTCCATGATAGCATATCATACGTGTAAGAAATTGTAATATGGAATTTTGAAAATTCATATGAAAATAAAATAAGTTTATTAACCATTATTCACTTCCTATACTATCATAAGAAAAGAAATTACATAGTGAAATCAATTCACACCTTATTCAATAATATCCTTAGTTATGGTTCACTCCCAAGACAATCATAGTATACAGAGATCCTTATTGTATATGGTTTGCAACCCATTCCATTTCATATTATGTCATGATATATCAATGATTACCTAATAAATTTTAAGGATTTAATGGTCCCACAAATCAAAAAATGAAGATTCTAAAAATGTGTTCCATTATACTATATAAATGGTCATTAATTCATCACAACGTAAAATCAGAAAAACAAAATATGTGTCATAAAAGTTCAACAATCAAATAATAATAATACATAAATATAAATTAAGTGGATGGTTTCATTTTATCATATAACAGGTCAATAAATAGAAATTTGAAAGGTTATTGACATTAATAAAAATACCATTAAAATAACATTTTTACATTTTTTTGAAAATATGAGATCATATCAATTAACCTTGCGTATCATTAAAAATAAAAAAATTTAAAAAAATTTATGAAGATATAAAATTTCAAAATATCTATGTAAAATTTTAAAGGACTCTTAATGGTATATAAGGTTTATGGTGTCTTGAAAATATATTAATGTGTTAAGAATTTAATTGATGATTTCTTTTATAATTTTGGTAAAAATCCAAACTAATATTCATGGAATTATTTCGAATGACCTACATATGGAATAATTTCATTTTGGTATAATTGGAATTAATGTCATCATTTTATAAATATATTTTACAATTATTTAAAGTACTAAAGAGAAAAATTGTAATAATAATTACTAATTATAAAAATTTCTAGAGGCTGAGAAAATAAATGGGTTTTAATGGCTGTAGACCATAAAATTTCATCCAATTTAAAATTTAACAAAAAAATTCCCAAATGAAAAGAGATTTTAACAGAAATACCTTATATGAAGTCACATCATTCTTTATTAAATTCATTAATCTCATGTATGATCATTTTGTAGTTATTATACATAGAAAAACCTTATAAACATTTTTATATTGTATATTATTTTGTTATAATTTCCATTTACCAAATAATTAAAAAATTCATCAAAATAAATATTTATGTCAAAATGCTTCTATTTTTCTTGCATGTTTTGGTTCAATGCTTCCATTCATTTTTCCATGTCTATAGTTTCATCATATCTAAAATCATAATATTTTTGATGGATGATACTTTTTAATTATATACACTTATATAAATATTCATATTAGGCCTGGAGAATAAATAAGTCACATTACTTCATAGACACAGTAGATCATATGTACACACGAGAAATGAATTAATTTCTCATTGAATGGAAAGAAATAAATATAAAAAAATTAATCGAAAAAATATAATATTTATTATACGTTTTCAATAATTCTATCAAAATTACCTTCCAATTATGGTTGATTTAAAAAATTAATCACATTGCTTAAGGTGGGGTGGTCCACACCCAAGCATGATGGATTTAATCATTTTCATGGTATGGAAAATAGGTTGAAATTTGTTCAAACATTAATTTATAAACATTTAGTAATATAAAAATATTTATATGATCATCTTCGTATGGTGATATAATCGTTGGAGATGGTTAAAGAATAATCAAACATAAAATAGATTACTAATAAAAAAACTCATGTTTAGTAAACCTATATGGGATTAACCCTGTAGATTTCAATGGATGGTCTTCATAGAATAAAAATACTATTTATTATAGAATTAATTTATTGTGAATTTTTTTATTATTATTGGATAAGAACATGGCTCAAATGGTTTGAACTTTTATTTGGTAGACGACCTCCTTTTATAATTGAGATAGGTGGAAAACCTTCCAAAATAAAAACAAAATGGAAAAAGGATAAATGATAAGATATTTTAAAGTTGAAATATATTAATTCAATCAAATTTAAATAAGTTTATTTGATATTTTAAATCTTATAATTTTTATCCCTGTGATTAACCATTTTGAATCTTAACTATAATTAATTTTTTTCCATGCTCACTATTCATTCGACCCTAAAATTAATGTGTCTTGATTAACAAATATATAAATTATCATTCTATATATTTAAAAAAAATTAAAATTAAAATTAATATAAGTATATGATGTTCCTTTTATTATAAGAATAAATATTTAATGAAAATTAAATTATGAAAAATGTTTTATTAATCATAACAGATAATTTATTGCAATTACACTCCATGTAAAAATTATTGAATGATTGATAACTTATTACATTGATTATTTATCTAAAAATTTAACTATAATCATTTAACTATATTAATTATAATATTATATTTGGATAAAAACGCATTGTGATCATAATATAAATTTTTACTGAAAAATATCATTATAATTAAAAATGATTTTTTTAATTTTATAACCAATTTATATACAATGAAATGACTTTTTAAATTTTTTCATAAGTAAATATTCAATTATTTAGTACTCTGAATTAGTTATTATATAAAACATAGTTGGAAAAAAACATTTTACCTAAATAAATACTTCAAAATAGTTCTTCTGGATCAATAAAATTTTCCAAATAAATTATAAATTAATTTGAATAATTACATTTAATTTAAATATAATATAATGTGAATTATTGTATAATATTCAAAAAAATTAGGTTATATTATTTATAGAATATTGAATGCATTTATATGTTATAGTAAAATATATTCAAAAATATTTTAGTATAACATGTAACCCCCTTATAAGAATTTTCTCTAATTTTTTTTACTTATAAGAAAAAAACTCATCACACCACTACGACATCACATCTTCAGGTTCCTACTTATCATCCTAAAATTTATGATTCTTCTCGAGAACCTTATCTAAGTAAGTGTTCCTGTTCTCTTTCACTTTATCTCCATGATAATTAGATTCTACCAGTTCTTCTTCAAATAAAATATCATGCTCTTGTAGAATTACATGTCAGTTTATTACATATTTATGATCTAATATCAATTTTCTCATTAGAGATGCATGGAAAAAATCTTGAATTTTTGATATGATCTATGGAAGCCCGTGAGATTAGATATCCACCTGATGTGCCCATGAATCCTCATATGGATCAATATATTTGAGGTCAAACATTTTCCTTATTTATATATCATATAACATTATTTCATGATGATACTCATTGAATTACCTAATCACTAACATTGAATTATCGATCACATCATTGATTATAAACATAATTTTACTTTTAACATCGAACATATTGAATGTTTAGTTAAATGGTCTTAATTTTCCATGCCATTTACTCATGTATATCAAGTCCACATATCATTAATTCCATACCGTTGAACCTACCTATTGGAGTAATGCACTTATTTTCATAGGGGAATAATGAATCCTATTAATACATAAGTTAATCTTATTTTTTTAAAACATAATGAACCAAGGAATGTCTGGATCCTAAAATCCAATTAAATCCTTAATTAGTGTTTTCATAATCATCAAGGTTATGAATGGTCCCATATAAATGACCATATATATTATTATGATATATAATAATAAAGGTAAACTCTATATTCAATCCTTGTTGAATAAATTTATTGATCATTAATGTAAACATCAGAACTCAATCAAATACGACTGACATTGGCCCTCTATAGAACCTTAACTCTTCTATGATATATATGTATGATATTTTATGAAGACCCTAATATTTTATGATAGAAATGAAATATTTTTATTTAAAATGTTGTTCAACTACCACCCAACTATAATTGTTCTCATTAAGTATCATGGGAAGTCTAGTTAAAACAGCTATAGGGAATTTTCCCATTTTCACTCAGGAATAGTTATTTTTTGTAATAACCCCTTATAATTGGGTCTCTCAATGTAAACTGATTATAATACCTACCAAAAAGAAACTTACACTGTAATATCTCTCATTATTGTATCCCATAATAAATTATATTAATGATTTCATTACATATATATAATTCCATATTGATTTGAGAATGATAAATTATGGTATTTGAGATTCAAATTTTATTACATTCTATTATTTTTGTATTTAAGGGAAACCTACTTTATTATATTTCATGATAAATTATTCACTATCCAAGAGTGACTTATGAATTTCCAATACCTTTTTGGTAGCTTTGGGTCTTCTTTTTCATCCTCTTTAATACTCAAATGAAAATATGTTTGGAAATTATTTTGGGAATAATTGAATTATTATCAATTAATTAATCATTCTAGAACCATTCTCCTAAAATACTAAATTATTAGATATTTTTCCTTGATTATCATCAATAAACAATACTGGTCCTTAGAACATAGATAATTAGATACATTTGTCACCTTTTAGGGTAAGTAATGCATCAGGAAGTGGTTATATTTAAAAATCATTAACTATCTAGTTTAAATCATATTAATCTCTTTTTCAGGTTAATATATTATTATATATTTTATATTCGTTATATATGTCACTCATTTCAACATAAATATAATGAATCCTTGTATTCAAAGAAAAATTACCATTAGCAGTTCAAAATCATGAGTCATTAAAATTTTCTCTTGAACCTTCAATTAAAAAGAGGCCTTACCTATCAACATGAAGTTATGATAAAGTACACCATCTCTGTGCCATTTTGATGCTTTATTATTGATCCAAACCCCTTGTCCACTAAAGGGTACTGTGATCATATGTTTACTGATTAACCATATCATCATTTTCCTTTAAATATATCGACATTAATATTTATAATGGAACATGGATCCATTTTGGGTCATCTTTGTTAATGGATTTGATAGCCATGATGTATTTCCCACAAATACATGTTAGTATCTAACTAAAAACATATTATGTATTTTAGTAAATGTTGTTGGACTTGGATAACCATTCATAGATTTATCATCAGTATATAGTTGAATAGAATATTTCCCTCCTTATTATGACTTATCATTAAATATATAGATGTAGAAACAATGTGTTTTCAACCTATCTCTGAGTAAACATCCCTGAATCCTTATTAAAAGAAAATCATTTTAACTGATGGTATATATCTAAATATAATATTAACATCACCTACAAGAAATTATACAAAAATTCAGAGGAAAATAAAATTATAATGCGATCTATGGAATAATAAAAAATGGTTATAGAGGAAATATAATATGAATGGTACCACGGGGATGGGTATGTATTATAAAATAGTAATACATATTCATGGATGGGGATTGGAATATTAATGATTAATTTGTAATATTTAATGACATTTTGACCAATATATAATTGTTTTTGGAGAATATTGATGATTCATCAATTGACAAAAATAGATAAGGAAAATTCTAGACCATTTTGAAAATAAATTTACCTACATTGAAGAAATTGATATCTAAATAGTGATTAGAAACACAATATACATATTATATATATGATATTGTAAAATAATCGACTTTTATGAACAATGAAAATGATGATATAGATTTGAGGATATGATAAAAAAGAATATTTGAACATGAAGATATTTTAGAATCTAGTGATTTTGTTACAGAATACAATAATGAAGACATCAAAAAAAATTATATATATTTTTTAAAATATTTAAAAATGGTAATTTTGAACTATAATGTAAATAAATAACAAGAAATTATAGAAAAATTGTTATTGAACCATTTTACTTTGATTTCTCAAAGAATAAGGTCTCTTCATTTTAATGAGAATATGATGATGAGAAATTACAAAATAAAAAAAGTGTAAAATTAGGAAAAATTATTCTTTTACAAAATAGATAATTCTCATGACCAAGAAATTAAAATACGAATCATCATATAGTTCATGATATGATGAGGTCACCTTCTTTTCTAATGTTGATAATGGTTTTGATTCATCATGTAGTAATGATGATGGATAAAAATAACTAATAAAGAATATAATAAGAAAGGTGTTTTTTAGATCTCTTGATAATAACTCAAAAAAAAGAGTCGAAGAATATTTAAAAATATAATAAGAATATGGATACTAAAAACTAAGATTATTTCAAATGTTATTTTATGTATATTGATGATATTATGAATCGGGAAACAATTATTGAGAAGTAGATGGTAATAGAAAAGGCATTAATGTGAAGATAGATATAAGTGAAGAAGAATTCATTTAGAGATAATACATGTTTCATTTAGTTTAAAATATTTTTAATATGTTATTAGAAGACATAAAAATTTTAGATGATGTTTAAGGTTAATCTTCTCATGCTAGTGAAATTCAGAGCCCTAATTTTCTAGGTTATTTAACAAAAAATTATGTCTCAATAGAGATGATTTATTTCTAGAAAATCAAGTATCAAAATTTATAGTCAATATTTTTCATATAAAAATTCATTTGAGAGAAATTATTTAACAAAAATTTATGTGAAAAAAATTAAAATAATGCTTCAAAAAAATTATATGAGGATAATTATACTGGAGGGTTGAAAGAAAAAAATTCAAACATTTTTATCAATGAATAAGTATTCAATTATTTAATTTTTGTGGTTGAAGGTATAGACATAAATACTACTCTTGAGGGATTAATATTTTTATCCATGAAATATCAATAATCAATAGGGTCTATACTAAGAAAAATAAGTCACAATCCAAAAGAAATAATATTTTTACTAATAGTTTTTTAAAAATGTCCTTTAAAAATCGATTTAGTTTTTTAGAATAAGAATGTGGTAGATATAAACATGATGATCAAATAGAAATGATATTTAACAATAAATTGAAAATATATATTCTATATGATATTTAGTAGATCAAATCACATATTTGATAATAATATAAGCTATGTAATGAGAAAATAAAAAAACCATGTACGTCATGAATGTGTGCCAATAAATTTTCTCAAAAGAAATGAAGAATGTTAGGGAAATGGAAATATCATAACAATATTATACTACCAAGGGTAAATGTGGTTACCCATGAGGAGTACTGAATTCATGAGAATTAATCCATATGTTGTGATTTCAGTGGACATGAGATGTTTTCGACCAGAGGATCTATAAAAATTTAACAAAATAATTGATGAATGTTAAGATACAGTATGAATAGAGTAATGTATTGAAAGGAAATATTAAATATAGTGACCCAAGAATATCATACATATTTATTAGAATATTTTTTATGAATATTCATAAAATTACACAAACACGTGCCTGAGGACTATAATAGTCTAGTGTGTATAGATCTTGGAAACATAAAAAATAGATCTATATTTATAGGACATTATCCCCCACAGGAGAGTTACATACGAATTTAATGAAAATAGGGGAATGAGAATGAAATAATAACATTTAAAAACCATATCTCATATATCAAATATCAAAATTTTATTTCATGGAATAAATTTTAAATAATACATATGACATGAATAATAATTGAATAAAACAACATGATATTTGATAGTTTAACATTATCATGAGACATATATTGGGGGTATTCACATTTGAGTATAAAATATTATTTCAACTCTACCCAACAAGAAATCCATAACATTAATTATTGGAATAACATCACCTGTACCAAAAATGGATTGCGATGAACACCCATGCACCCTCTTTTAATTTTTTTAAACCGACATGTACCTCAATTTTAGTCTTGGGCTAACCACCAGTGTATCCACTTTCTTGGGTGTGGGATAAAAACCCGTGTAACCTCTGATCTCATTAAACATATATCATTACCCATTACATCCGAGTGATATATATGTCCCACCCATCACATAATGAAAATCATAAATATTTAGGCCACATGATCCTAAAACATTAATCATGTCATAACCCATTAATGAAATGGGTTTTATTAAATATTGTATCAAATCATTCATCCAAGATAAATTTTTTATCATAACATAACCCATGGAAAGGATACTAAATTCCAAATAATTTTATCATGGTATAAACCTAGGAATATAAATTGGGATCATAACACAATTTTTATAATAAATCATTTATATAAATAATTTGAATGGTATCCATGGATCATAACCCAATTAAGAAATAGGCAACATCAATAGATGTCATCTTTGATGGAAAATAATTTTGGATGGTCTTTTAAAACATTTCCTACAGAAAATATCCTTTCATAACTAATAACCATTTTTTCAACAATAAATTATTTTGAAAATATATTTCATTTAAAATAAATTGTAAATATTAAGAATGAATCTTCAATGAAGATAATTTTAATTATTATACAATGTTTTATTCATGTCATACATGTTAAAACAAAGGTTCATTAAACATTTTTTAAAAGATAAAAATTTACTGTTTATAGAATGAAATGAGTATTCATTTCAAATAAATTAAACAAAATTAAAAAAATGGGTATACATTTCTCTTAAAATCATGACATATTGACAATTTTTTTAGAAATCATCGTTAATGAAGAAAACATATTTCCAACTATACATATAATTAATTTCCAATTTCACAAGAAACATTAACCTAATTCTATTACGTAAAAATGATTGAAAATGGTTCTATTACCTGAAAAAAATACTAAATTAATACCAGATAATAATATTTATGAGTCTCTTGAGAGATGGATAAAAATATTTTATCATTGAAAACATAATCCTTATTTATCCTTGTAAACGATGAGATTGAAACATAAATTCATTACCACATTGAAAACATTAAATCATTACCCATTAAATATATAAAAAAATTTGGATTTTATAATATCATTAGGTTATATTATTTCATCATATTAAATATTATATGGGATATATATACGGTTCAGGATGTCATATAGGTAAAAATCATACAAGATTAAGAAGGAAAATTGACACCAAAATACCTACAATTTTCATAATATTTTGAATAATACTCCACAAAATATAATTAAATAAATTTAAACAATATATATCATTAAAATAATGGAATTTGGGATATAACACATCAAATGGGAATTATATACACCACAAAAAGTAAAATAGTGGTGATTTTCCATATGTGTCCTAGAAAAAAATGTATATACTTTAAATTCCTTCAAGTAAGGCCCGGAATCGAAATCACTCATTCAAATCAAATTTATAATTAATATAAGTTTACTATAAATATATTAGAAAACATTTTTTATAAATATCATACTAGATATGATTTACACATGTCATTTTTATTATCCATTTGTTATCACTTCCATGATAATGTCACATTTTTCGTAATAACTTCAATGTTCATCATATATATTATTATTGATTATTTCTGGACCTATTATGTTGATCATGCCTCTAAAATATACATAATTTTATCCATTTTATAATTATTATATATATTTAGAATGTAATTATTTATTTTAATGTATATAATTATGTGATAGAAATGAAATACAAAATTTATGGGGACGGTAAGATATACATTTTTTCGAATGTGGATTCCATTTTATCATTGGATTATAAGAAGGAAAAATAAATGATATATTATAGTTCCATAATAATTTTTAATTCATATATATAACATATGACCATTAAACTTATCCAAATTAACTTCTTGAGTGGTTTGAATGAATCCCACCACTTTATGAGGCGATGCCTACAATAACGAAGAGCAACCATATCGTATTATTATAAATGGAAATAAAGATTGTATGTGTGATATAATAATTTTAGAAGCATAATAATATCATTTATATCATATATAAATAATAAAATAATCCTTATAACCATACTTAAGATTTAGTAGTTCAAAAATGAATTACATTGGTTTGTGAGGCTGTTGTCCATCGTACAATGGATGATAGATTAATATTCTCTTTTATTGTAGTGGAGATAGTTGTCAGTCATTAAATTAATATAATAACATATATTTATATTTTAGAAACAAATGATATTATATCAGTATGGTATTATAATAATTTAATCAGTTGGAGGAATAAAATAAAACAAAAAATGCTTATTGTTGAACATTACATCTTCTTTGGGTATCCCCTAGAGGTGTGCCCCAAAATACATGACTGGATATAATTCTGTCAACAATAAAAATCCTAGGATGAGATGATGGATGATTGGAAATGATTTGGGTAGGTCATTAATAATCCAATGGAGTTTTATGGTGTAAAAGAGAGTGGAAGGGGAGGCCTTTTTAAATTGACCATGACTAGTATTTTGTTAAATACCCAAATGTATTCAATAATAAGATGTCACAATCACCTAATCTGAAACCATAATTGAAAAATAATGTAAGGAATGGATTATATTAGCTATAAATACATCCAAAATAAAATGGAAACAGTTTTTCTATATCATCTTATTCTATAGCCTTTAAGATTACTCAATTTTAATATATTAGTGTTTACCATGATTACATGTATAATTCTATTTACCTTGGTAATATATCAAATAATAATAAATTTAAAATAATATTAAATAGATAAATTTTTACATGAATTTCTAAACTGTATATTCAATATATTAAATAAATATAATATTTTTTGAAAAAATATATTTAATCATGAACACATAATAGGAAAAAGCACATTTTAATCTTTACCCAAGTTATTAACTTTTTATTATTTTCCAAGTAGTTATGGAAAAAAATTATTCTGAACATATTATATAGTATAATATATTATTATTTTTAATATTAAATTCATTTTTCAAAAATTAATACAGAATATCAGAAAATGATAATTTAAAATTATCCTCACAGAAAGAGAGTTTTAATGGGAAATAGATCAAAATAAAACTATGTGTTTTATATCAAAATTTAAATATAAATTGTTGCTAATAAGAAAAATTAGATTAAGGTATGTATTATTTAATGGATGATAATTAAAGAAAACTTTAAAATATAATTTATCTGTATAAATAAATTAAATGAAAATTCATTTTTCAAATAAAATTTAATATTTTTCATAATTCATCCAAAAATCAAGCATTTTATAAAAATAAAAAAAACATCCTAATCTAGTTATGAAATTATTATTTCAAAAATTATCATTATAATATAATATATTTTTTCAAAAATTGTGACAAAATAATATTATTAATTTTAAAAAAAAGAAAAAAAAAATCAATCATTGAAAAAATATTATTTTCAAAAAAATAAAGACTATATTGTAAAATAAGTAATTTTCGATACATATCATTCCATTAAGTATAACCATTAAAATTAATTTTTTATATTTTTCATTACTATTCATATATATATATGTTTAACATATTGGTTATAATAATAATGTATCAATAATTATATTTATAATATATCGTGGTCTTGTTAAAACCCAATATTGCATGTAACGAAATAAAACCCAGTGCTACATATAGCACAATATTAAAATAGTGGAAAATGTAAAAAAGTATTAAATTGTTTTATGTGTACTTAATGATATCAAATAAATTTAATTTATTCCCTAAAAAATTTAAAAAAAAACTCACGGAGTTACATTATACCCCCTTAAAATGAATTTCTCCTTTGAAATTCATTACTCCAATAAAAAAATTTCTGATACTTAATGCTCATTATATCCTAATTGTCCCATATATCTTCCTCACAACGAAATTTCCACCACAAATACCTGACTAGGGGAGTGGTTTTTTTAAAAGTACATTCTCGGTATGATCTAGAGTATCCATGGGTTATTCCTCGTAATAAATATCATTCCTTAGTGGGATTACCTATAATTTTATAAAATGTGAGGGGTCGGGTATGAACTTCCTTTAAAGAGTTATATGGAATATATCATGAACAATATATTTTTTTTGTGGATGTCTATTCTAATAGGCTACTATCCCAATATGATCAAAAATTTCAAAATGATTGAGATTCCTTGTGATCATTTTCCATTTCATCCAGAATCACAAAACCTTATTTCATGTTAAATTCATTCATGCACCTCATCCACAACATAATTTTATTATTCACATAGGTGATTCTAAACACAAATTTTCAGCTGACCTTAAGCTACCTTAATTTATTGCTAAATTCTTTTAACATTAACTACCACTTTTCATCTATCTAATGTCTTAGTATATTTCCTTATCCAACTTCATTATAGAAAAATGGATCTCCACATTTCATTCCATATAAGGAATCATAAAGAGAAATTTATGTTCATGAATGAAATATATTATTATAAGAAAACTAAACTAGATTTAGTTGATGATCAAAACAACCTTCGATATCAAATGAATTGAATCTCAAGACATCCTCATGGGTTTGAATTATAATTTCAAATTTACTATCTGTCTGAGGAAGATATGCGGTTTTGATAATCATCTATGTATCTATGGTGTTCTACAGATTTATCAAAAAAATTTATTCAAACATTAAATCATGATCATAAAAAATAAAACATAGTAATCCATTAATCCATACCACTTCTCTAATGTATATCCTAGAAAAATGATCATGATAAAAGACCTATCTGACAGTGATAAAGTGTGATAACATATTAGGGTGATTGACCACAACTGGTCTAGAAATATTCCATTTAGTCATTTTTGGAAGTCTAATGATGGAATCCATTTTTATTTTCATCCATTCCAATTATGTTATGTATACTGAATTTATAATAACATTAGAATTTTTTATTTGAACCATAACATAATTCCATTCAATGAACTATGATGAAAACTCTATGATACTCTTATTCATTCCAAACCACTATAAATATGCATTAAAATCATTACTCATCATCATAGATTTTGGATGAATAGAAAATTAAGAACTATGAGAATATTATGAAAACTATTTCAATAAAAAAATTATGAAAAGAATGAATACATAGTTTCCAAACCTAGTCATTCCATTATTATCAAGATTAAACTCGGGAACATTTATTACCTTATTTTTTATCTATATTATCTATTTATTCTTCTTTAATCATAACATGTATATATGGTTGATCATTAAATTGGGAAAGATAATACTCCTAACCTTCCATTAGGATTTCAAGATCTATCACTTAAAATCTATAAATATTGGATATTTTCTAAACCTCCATATGGATAAGCTAAGATGATCATTTAAACACAAAGCATCAGTGGCCATGTTCACCATCCTAGGGATATAATTTATTGTGAAGCCATAATCATTGATAACCTCTAACCGTATTCTTCTAATAAATCTTCAAATTCTTATGTGTGAATAAATAAATTAAACTATAATTGTTGGTATATATATATCACACTTCTCTGTATAAAGATAATGACTATGTATCATTAATTCCAAAATTAATGTTGCTAACTCCAAATATTGAGTTACATAATTTCTCTCATGAATCATCAATTATCTTGATTAAAAAGCTACAACCATGTCAGTATACAAAATAAAACCTACATATCCCTTCCCTAATGAATCTATTTTGATAAAAAAACTATTTTTTATTATAAGGTAACATAAGAATAGGTGTTCAGACTAATAATCTCTTCGATTCCATGAAATTTACTCCACATTCAAATGTCTAGAAGAACATTGATCCCTTATGAGTTAACATGGTCAATGGTTTAGATAGTCATGATAAACGCTTCATAATCTATTAATATTATCTAGTTAATCTTTGAAAACTATTATTCTCAATCATTTTTGTTCGTCTACACCAAAATTCAATAGCCTCTAAATTTGATGGAATATAGATATAACCTTTCCTAAGAGTATATTATCAAAAAATGAATCCTTTTACATCCAAAATTTACCTTTTGTAAATTTTTCATATAGTTTCTCTTTCTTTAGTTTATTTAGTAAAATTATACCATAATACACTTTTTAGTCATTTCCCTCTGTAGAAATATGAATATCATCTACCGATACTTCCACAAACTAATTAAGGTGATATAAAACACTCAATTTTTTATATCCATAATGATAATGGTGGAATTAGTATTCATGAATGCAATAACTATCTAATAATTGTGTCCATACCTTATATTGAATGATTTCTGGGCTAAATCCTCCTTATTGACCCTTTATTTATGGCATCTATAGTGGAGGAATTTCATTGAAATTCATTAAGGTTTCCAAATTGGATCATGAAAGTCATCAATATGAGGAATATGATACATGTTCTTGATATCGATCAGGTTCATTTCACAATATTTAATGACGAGTTTCATTAATCAATATGTATTTTTAACAAAAATAAATAGGTAAACCCCAAGGTGACACATATGGTCAATGAAATCCATTTTCAAGGTTTTCATATAGTTTCTTTTTCAATTGCTTATAACTCAATAATGGATATTATATAGGGTGTCTATGAATTTTTTTTTGAATCATGTATGAGTTCTATTTATAACTCATCATCACGTTTTGGTGGAAGACATGGAAACACCCATACAAAGATATCATTAAATTAATGCACAATATTCATATCATGGATGTCGATAATCTCTCCAAAAATTTGAGATATAAACCCATTCGAAGTGGGTATTAAGACAAAAAATGTTTATTTAATATTCATTAAATGTTCATACTTATTTTCACATTGATTGATGATCATTGGTTGGTTTCTAATATAAAACCTAAAATCCATCCTTGGAAAATTAATTGAGATTTTATGTAGATAAATCCAATCCACATGTTGTTATCACACCCATGGTCATAAATAGTGATCGAAAATGATTTCCCTTCATATCTGAGGTTAAGGGGATGATAATTTAAATCATCATTTTTAACCTTATGGTTTGTGAATTTTTAGCATAGTGCCTATACTCCTTGTATTTGGAAAACTAGAGTGTGAATAATTTATTCTGCATATCATTCTCTCTTTTTAAATACTTTTAAAACGTCTTCCAATCAATTTTGGAATTATTTTTTTGATGACCTTCATTTCACACACAAAAAAATTACTAGTCCATAAATTTAGAATCCTAAAGCATTTATCCCACAGAATGAAAATAATGGAGATCTTATATTCTTTTATCCATGGTTCCTAAATTATCATTCAAAATATATCTTTATGTTCTTATCAAAGAAAGGATACTGATATGTAACTCCAACCTCTATGTCCACCATGGTCTCACATAAGACAAAATATATATATAGGCACTAGTTTCTCTTATGGATAACTCCATTTGTAGAAATTTTAATCCACTGAAGAATAAATCAACCATACATTTATGTAGGATGAAAATACAAGTATCATTCCATGAATGTATTGTATATTTTTCATCATAGATACCGACATATCCATTATCCATTTTATTCATCTAAAGGAACTCCTCCATTTTAATATGATGAATATGATAAAATTAGTTATTATAAAAATAACTTCATGATCATTTCATAGTACATGTAGTTAATTTACAACTCTTTCCTCTTATTATTTATAAGGGTCCACCATTTATCAATTTGACTTACCAAATTGTAGGTATCCAAAATGAATTTTTCATATTCTAAACATTACAGATCTAAAAATAACTTTTAAATGGTTTTAATCCATTTCTCAACAACAAGTTTCCTAGATTTTCTACATAATGAATATGGATGTTTCCTCATTTAGTACTCAATAGAATATTGATAATTTCCTTGTTTGTTTGTAATCATGGAATGATTAATTTCATGAAAATGTTATGCTAGCATTGAAATTTGATTTCCCATTATATTTCCCATTAAATTTATATTTTCAAGAGGAAAATCATTTTATTTTCAATCATACTCTACATTAACATGGTTCCTTTAGGTTGTAACCATTTTCAAAACCAAAATTCACAGTTTAAGAAACAAAAATCATTATGGGGAAGAACATAATAATGATAAAATACTTTTCATAGTTAAAATCCAAACATATTCGTTAAAATATGACATTTTTTGTTTATCTTAGTTCATTATATTCATATTTTATTCAAATGAATTATAATGGTTCATAAAGTATTTTGGAATTTACAATCCATATCCCCTTGTCATATCAAACTAGGTGTGCACAAGCTCATTGTTTTTTCTCATGTGATGATTAATTATACCTCAATGTTCCATTTTAGAAGTAATTAACACTAGGAAAATATATTATTGAGCCATATCCACTATTAGTATCTGTAAAGGGATTCATTTTCATGGAATCCACTAGATCTATCCAACATATTTTCCTATACTCTGACTCGTCCTTATCATTATCCTCAGACATTTACTTAGGGACCTCACTATGATTTTATTATCTTAGTTTCTAAATGTTACAAAACCTATCCTGTGATACCAACTCAAGTAAACTAGTCTTATGATACAAATATATTAAATTAATTGTTTTGAATATTCTTTACATTACACAAACATAAGCTTCATTACCATTATAGTTTAGAGTATTCAGAAACATGAAAATGAAAGAATCTAGCCCATAGTTAAATTACATCATTTACCACTATGGTCAATAGAAATAGAACCCTTCATTGACATATCATAAACATTACATTTCTTCATAACACATGGAATGGATACATAATAAGGGGTTAGCTTAGATGCTTAGTAAGGGTGAACAAGGGATACATGTAAGTGTAAAATGAATATAAGGCTATTGGAACCTGATCATAACATTTGAAAATAATAAAGTTAATGTCATAGATCATAATACTATGGCATAGAATTAATTTTGGAATTTAGTAAGACTTGACCTATAGTTTTTTAAATGAACATGTTCTATGGGGCCATAACATTGAAATGATTATAGATTTGTGGCCTACACATATGAATATGAGAGAATTTTTCAATCCTACACACCATGACATTAATTAAATGTTGGTATTTGACAAAACATCCATTTAACTTTACTGGGATTTGGATGATCTCTTACGTACACTTTTTTGTGATTGGGCTAACCACATGTGTACCTTCTTTTAAAGTCATTTTTATCCACCTTGCACACTCATTTTTATGCAAGGTAAAACCACTCATATAACCTCTATTATCATATAAAATTCATCATTATTCAATGAAATGGATGGAGATATAGGTCTATACCATCAAATAATTAAATTCATATATTTTTTCCATAATGTCATAAAAAATTCATCATGTCATAACTCATGAAAATAAATGGATTTATAAAATTATTTTATCATACTATATACTCTAGAAAGATATGGGTTCTATAATAATTTCATCGGGTACATAACCCTTAGAATAGAAATGAGTTTCATAAAATAAAATACATTAATTTATTCTAATAAAGGATAATAATTTTATCATTGGATCATATCCCATGTAAGTCATATGTGACATCAATAGATTTCACCATAGATGGGAGATTATTTTTCTTCTCCATTTAAAACATTTCCTGAGGAAAATATATTTTCCACTTTGAAAAAAAATTAAGTCATATTTTTTTGAATTTTTTAAATAATATTGAAAAAATTTGATGGAAGTTTCATATAAAATAATTATCCGAACAATGTGAATTTTAATTAATTTTGTACACATTAAAAAAAAGTATATATTAACATTTTTGGGAAAAGTAAAATAGAAATTGTTTAGAAAACAACATGAAGATTCCATTTGAAACAAATTATAAAAAAGTTGTAAAAATTTTATTTAAAAATGTAACAAATTATTTCTTAAAAAATCATAGAAAACATTGTTTTGGATGAATGTTTATTTTCAATCGATGAGAGAAATAAATTCAGATTTTCATTAAAAAAATTCAAAATATTTTTTAATGACGAATAGTTAGAAAATGGTTCTACTATATAGAAATATATGGAAAACCCATATAAAATGTTTTGACATGAGTTTTGTTGGAGATCGATAAAATTATGTTATCATCAAAAACCAAATCATAGACAATCCCAAAAAACGATGACATTTTAAGATAAAATGAGTTCCACATTTATATCATTGAATCATTATCCCAATGAAGGAATGTCTTAAAATGTAATAAAATATAATTAGAATAAATAAATTAATTATATTACATCATATATGGGCTATATATACACCTCATCAAATAATATAGGTTCATAACATACGTCTTATTAAATGAAAATGGAGACAAAAATCCTTTAATGATTTAGAAATTACTTGAATCATCCTCTCATATAAATAATAACTTAAAATAAAAATTTTAATATCATTAAAATAATAGGACTGATAATATAATATTTCAAATTATTTTGTATCCCCCACACAAAGAAAACACATGGTGAATTTTCATATATCTCCCATAAATAAATGAGTGAATATAAATCCTTTATTATAAGTCTCTAATTACTTTACAATATTTAAAATTACCTTTTTAATAAAAATAATTTTGTCATACATATATTATTGAACAATAATTATATATATTTTACCATATATTATTTTCTTTTGACTGTTTCTTACACGATTATTAACAATACCATGTTAAATTCACATTACTAGTAATAACCTATTTGTTCTTAATGTATGTTTTGGTTGGATTATTTTTGCATCAAATTTGACCATAACTTTATATTATAATGATCTTCAACCATTATATAAATATAATATATATTAAATATATATTTTTTATATTTATCGACAAAATTTACTGATATAAATTGATATACAATAATTTTGAAGATGGTAGGTCGTAAATAAGCATGAACATTATTTTAATTTTATTATTTAATAGAATGAATGAAAAGTGAAGGATATATTATCATTATAGAATAATTTTTATTTCATATATATAATATATTTTCCTTAAAACAATACTTATTACTATTTATATACTATGTTGAGGAATTACACCACTTCGTGAGATAGTAGTCCAACAAAGGCACGATCGACATTGTTGTATTCACAAAAAATTAAAGGATTGATAATATGTATGATATAATATATCCATAATAATAATAATAATATCATTATAATAATATATAAATAATAATTACATCATTATTTATAATCATGATAGGTGGTAATGTAAAAAATGAATGATATTATTTGAGTGGCGGTTGTTCGCCCTACAGAAAAATGATGATTTTACAACCCATTTGAAGGAAATTGAGATAGATGTAGGTTGGAAAATGAACATAAAAACATCAATGTTTATGGAAGAAAATTATATTATTATTTCATCATGTTATATTTATAATTGACTAAGGTGGCATAAAATATAAAATAGTAACACTCGTTGCTAAATGTTAACAAATCTTCGAGAATCCTCCTTAGTTTTGCACCAAAATCATACCTTAGAGATAGATTAAAAAAAAAAGATATACTAAGATGTGATAAGAGAAGTTTTTCTTTTTATTAATTTAGGTATTGGTATAATTTTTTTTGAAAGTGTGAAGAATAGATAATCGGTGGTGACCATACATAATAAAGGGGGAGGGACATTTTTTAAATACCCAAAAACATTCAATAATGGGAGGTCAATCTCAAAACATGTGGAACCAGAATTGTAAAATAATGTATTCTACGGATTATAAGCTCAATAGACACTTTAATTTAAAAAATAAACATATTTTTTATCATGTTATTTATTTTTCATTACAAATACACTATTTTACCCATTTAGTTTTTACCATAGTAATGTGTAACATTGTATTTACATAGTTAGTTTATCCTTAAAGAATAAAATTAAAATATTAACTAATATATGTACTAAACCTAATTATTTTAAATTAAAAATCCAATTTATTAAACAGAAGTTATATGTTTTGGAAATTAATTTTAACTCAATACCATGTTGCACGCAAACCCTTGTTTTAACCATAATCACGATAATTAATTTTTTAATTATTTCCAAAATAATTTACGTAAAAAATAAATTAACCATATAATTAAATAAAATATATTATTATTATAAATATGGGATCCAATTTTACAAATTTAATTCACTTAAAGGTAACATTTGGAATTAAAATTAATCCCAAAAATGTGATCAGAAAACCGGGTATTTGTTGTGAAAATGTTCAAAGGTTTATAGTATTTTTTTTAACAAAAATCAAAATGAAATTTATATAAATGAAATAAATTATATTAATGGACTTATAATTTTATTAATTTAACTTTTATATATTTTAGAAATAAAATTTAACTTTGTAAGTAATTATAAAAAAATACATTTTCTATTAAAATTCTCTTTTTTTCACAATTCATAAAAGAATGAAACACTTCTGAAAAATCTCAAAAATTATCTGAAAGATAATTTTGACATGAATATTTTAAAAAAGATATTTATTCTATAATATTAATTTTATAAAATATAAAAATTTTATTTTATTAATTTTCCAAAAATAAGAGTCATTTAATTTGGAAAATAGTAATTTCAAGACATATGATTACTCTAATATAAATTAATTAAATTGTTTTGAATAAATTTACTTTTGTTAAGAACATTATAATTAGTATTTAAAAATTATTTATTACAATTTTATATCTATGATAAATGTATCTGTTATAATGGTCACATTTAAATTTTTATATTAATCATACATCACGATCTTGTTAAAACTCAGCATTCCCTATGACATAATATATCTAAGTTTTGCATGTATCGCAAGATTAACATTGTGTTTACTATTAAAATATTCACATGGGTTTTAATCTAATTCATCCTTTCATTGAAACTGAATTTATTTGAAAATACTAAATTAAAATTCAGCGTTTAAACTTACCATGGAAAGAAGTTTTTCAAGGACATAGACTCACTTAAAGATAATGAATATTTTGGAAATAAATTTTGATGAACATTACCTACATAAGGAATATTTTCAGGTAAAAAAATATTAAAATGAATCTCATAAAAAACCAAATGTATAAGTAAATATGAAATGTACTGACCAGGCTCACTTTAGAAGGATAGAGAGACTTAGTTAGCGTGGGAACCCTCAACCTCAGTTCTACATATAAAAAAATTATTCCTAATTATTTTATATTAGTAATATTTATTCTTTACAATATTTATAGTATTGAATGTGAATTTGGAAGTTTTCTCCTATTAATATAAAACATGTTTATTTTATAGTATTCTATCTTTCGTTAATTAGATAAAACAAGTGAAACACTTAGGGCATAAAAAATGGGTGTTCTATAAAATATATCACAAGGTCTATGAATCTTAAAAATTGTTTTTCTCTATAGAGATTCATTCAATCAAATATTAAGTTATTTTAACATTTCAAATTGACATAATTTTCTTTTTTTAATAAATATTACAAAATTGAGTGAGTTGGTTGATGAAATACCTTCAAAATGGGATGTAAGACACTTTCACCAAGAATTTGTTTTTATAGATGTTTGAGTTATTCATATGAAATAATGTATTTTTTGATGATTTTGGTTGGTCATAGCATATAAAGTGTTCATTTATTGGTATCACTGGTATGTCTATATTGTGACAACCTTGAGAACATTGGTTTTGCATAATTTTTTATAAAATGGTTTTTATATTTTAGAATATTGATTCCCAACAACTGTTAAATTTCAATTGTATATCATGTAATTTTAACATTGTCACATAATTTTAAAAAGATTATTTTTAGGCGAATGATTGAGAAGAAGAATCCATTAATGTACATAAATATGGTACTCATCTATGATCTCATTTGTAGTACCTTTTAATTTATTTTAAATAAGGGCTATATAATGTTTTTTTATCCTTACTGAAAATGAATTGGGTATTGTTCAAAAATTATAAAGCGGGAGTCTGAGTTTTAAAAAATAAGATATTTTTGTGTATAAAATAAGGATTTATATGTTAATTCAATTTTTTGGGATAATAAGTCTTACACCATGAAAATTAGAATACGAAATATTTAGATAAATCACAGACATCATGGGTTAATACATTCAAGATAAAGGTTTTGATTCATGGAAAATAATCATGCAATTTTGATGATTGAGGTGTTTATATTTATAGAGATATAACAAGTGTTGATGGAGATAATATAACTATATAAAATTAGTGTGGATAATTGTGGGCTACTAAGAATAATTTTTCCGACCTATTTTTTAAAATGATACAAAGTGGGATGGATTGAATATGTGACTGTTATATAAATATTGAATAAAAATAGGAAATATTGAGTTTTAATTATACAAAATCTGTAATGAAGATAGCTTGGATGATGTTTTGATGAGCTTGACAAGGATTGGATATTGTTTGAAAATATTCTTAAATCATTTAGATGAATTTTTTATCTTGTATATATAGTTTATAGAGAAATGTCATTTATCATTATATATTAAGTCATATCTTATGTCTTTACATCATATTAATTCATTGTAGGAATTTTGTGCACATCATTTAAAATTGATCCAATTCATAAGACCTCATTGTATAACTATTGTATATTGTATAAATATACTATATTATTTTAAATAGACAGTAATAATTTGAGTTCCTTCATCATACATCATTATTTGAATTTGGTTGATTGATAGAATTATTCTGATGAAATTGTTTCATCATATGAATTCAACTTATATTGAGACATCATCATATGATTTGATAATATCAAATGGACTTCATCATAAAAAATTTAGTATATTTCATTGAGTCATAGTGTTAAACGTCATGAGGCATTGTATGAAATTTCATTATAAATTTTTTTGATCACTTCACTTATTATATGAAATCTAAAATCTTATAATAAAATAAAATTTAAGAGTTCATGAATTTGGACATTAATGTATAGTGGAATTAAATCACTTGATGATCATGTGTTTTTATTCATATTTCCATCATCATGATCACTCGCATATATCATTGTCAAATATTATATTGAAGGGAATCCATCCAAGTAGGAAATTGGTGGTTGATATGTGTTCCATTCCATTGATGTATGGATCTGCATCATGGTCACATACACATGGGGATAATTAGAATGATGTAAAATTTTGGTTTTTGTTTGAATTCAATTAATTATGTACCAGATTCATTATGATTATTTTAATGTGATTTCTCAATGAGATATTTTTAATACCATAGAACACCCTAAGAGGTGAGTGTCGAATCAAGGTGTCAAATTTTTCAATTAAATTAATGGATCCTATTACCTCATTGGTAGGAACATGTAAAACCTCTCTGATAGAGATGTGTAGTTATTAAATAATCACATAAAGAGATACTACACCACTATTATACAAGGTTCACCACTAATTACTATTCTAAGGAAAATATTCTGACAGTGTCTCAGTTTAACCAAAATCAAATAATCATTACTAGTTAATGTGAAATATAGATGTTCAAAAACTTTAAATATGTTACAAATATTATACCATTACACAAATTTTAGGGACCAAAAACTTCCCCCCTCAAAACACATCCATCATCTCCCCCTTTCTCACTTAATCAGGTGAAATTTAACTTATTTTTTACAACATATATACTACTTTAATTGATTTGGAATCAAATGTTTTCTCCTGGACTGGCATGAAATTATTATTATACCGTGGGTCTATGATGAATAACTCTAAAACACTATTAACCTAAATTAAAAGTTCAACAAACCTTCCATGAAACTCCCAAACATTACAGAACCCCCTTTATGTTTCTATAAAAAACATTACTTCATAAATACACACACATTCAGGTAGATCACTACCTTCATAAATCTCATTGGTTCTATGGATCTAATTTCCCTCGTGATGACCACTGACTTCGTAGAATTAATCCCCTTCATGGAACATTATGTCATCGTAAAAATCATAGACTTCATGAAACTCCCATTAAGCAAAATCGTTTTCATTAGTTATGAAATAAATAGTATTTCTACAATCCTTATGCTTGAAAATAATAATTATTCTTGAAGCTACATTCCTTAATGAATTATTTTCAATCAAGAATCTTCGCAAAAACACTTTATATTTGAATATGAGATGTGGCCTTCTATGTATAGAAATTTATTTTTTCAATGACTTGGTTATCTTAGAAGCCGCTCCATGAAACTCAACATTCATGCATGTTTTTCTCATTCATTCATGAATGTCTACTAAAATTTTGACCTCTCACGAACCATATCATTGTCAAAAAGATATACCATCATTTAATGACACATTTATGAAGCTTCTCAGAGTCATGGGAAAACTAAATTTCCATTGTTTTTCATGTTTCATCATACCTAATCAAAATCCATACCATTGAAAAACATGACCTTCATGAAACTCATTCAATAAGAACTGTTGTCTAGGAAATATTATGGTTAACCCTATAATGTATTGAAAAAATCCAAAAATCCACACCATTTTCAGCCGTGGAAATCCTTTGTTTCAACAATCACCCACATTGGGATTGTTTTAATTTTATAGATAAATTCAAAAAAGCACTAGACATAAAAAATGATTGATGTTAATGACTCATCTATCACAACAAGACTATATGAAGAGATATGACTCTAGAAAAAAAATATTTGTAAAAAATATCATGCCTTGATAGACCAATGCGATAATCTGTAACCATTGAATTCAACATAACTCCTCTTTTGGAAATAAAACCAAATAATATTATAGTAGAACTTTTAGTGATAAAAAAAACTCTCCATGGAACATATCTCCCCTATAATGCTATATCACATTCAAAAATATAATATAATAGATAACAAAAATATGGATATGGGAATGAATATAACGTCTGCATTCCCCAATAGGTGATTTTACGTCGAGATTCAACCATTTTTCATGAATATATGTTCTTCCAATGGATTATAAAAAATTTCAATGACATGATCATTAATTCAAAACCGATCCATTTTAATCACTCCCTGATTGTCTTTTTCTATGTTGAAGTGCGATCTGATATCAATATGTTTTGTATGGGAGTACTATGATGGATTCTTTATTAGATAAATCATGTTATTATTTTCATAGAGAATCATCATCGGTTTTTTCACATCATCACCAATTGAAGTCTGTTTTTTGGTGCATCTATGATTGTTGTGCATAATCCATTATAGAAGTGATATACTCAACATAAATCAGAATAATTTAATTTTCTTCTCCATTCATTCTCAAATAGCCCACAAATTGTTTTTCCAAAGAAAAACACACCACCACTAGTAGAATTTCTACCAATCAGGTCTCTATCGTAGTTATAATAAGAAAATTATGATAATTCATTATCGATTCCTACTGTATGTTCATTGTTTTTTTAATAGCTTAAAAATTTTCTTCCTTTGGATTATATTGACAGAGAGCTACTAAGAATGTTTCAAACACAACATATGGCCATTTCACAGTAATGAATTATAAGATTCCAATGATTCTATTTCATAAGGTGGGAACCACATATATCCCAATATGATGCTTTATATGTTTATCCAAACCGAAATATTAGTTGAAATTGGATTGGAGTCATGAATATTTAATTTCATTAGTATATCTATTGCATTTTTTTTGAGAAATGAAGGTATAGTTTTTTTAACCACATGTAATTCCAAATATATGTGATTGAACTAATAATATACATTTCAAATTAAGATTTCACATAATAAATAATTATCCAACTGATCCCTACCAACTTCCTCCATAAATAATTCTAGCCACCTCTGAAAGGGCCATAAATTGATACATTTAGGGATTATTCAAAAATATATTATGATTTATTACTCCTCTTTAAAATTAAATATTCCCAAGGTAATAATCCTTTCTAGAATACAACTATCATGGTGTCTGATTCAAACCCTAGAGAGCCTTAACTAATATAAAAACATTAGTCTCATCATTTACAATCTGAAATCCCATAGTTTGACCTATATAAACTTCTTCTTCGTAAATTCTATTAAAAATCTATTTTGAGAACCATATGATATACTTTGTACTCTCTTTTAATTACAATGGTAGGGAAAATTCCTGATTAACGCATGTATTACTACTAGAGAAAATATTCATCGAAAATAAATGACTTAAATATATTCATAGCCTTTACACAGCAAGCATGACATGTTTCTGATCGTATTTTAATACTCGTCTATTTTCTTAAAAGTACACCTTGTTTTAAAAACGTTGTAATTTTGGGGGCTATTATGAAGTTTTATTGTCTTGTTCTTTTCAATATTATCTAGATAATCATTCATATCCTTAACTCAGGATTCACCATTCACTACTTCTTCATATTAGTATAATTTTACAATTGATAGGAAGGTATATTCTACTTTATTTTTAATTCTCTTTGTTTTTTTGTAGTTGTGGTCCAATTGCTTATGATGTTGGATTGCTCAATTTATACCATTCCATTTCACCAGTGAGGTTTTAATGATGTATATTTAAAAATGGTTTCCTCATCTAATTATTCTTCTAAATAATCTCCATTCTGGGAGCTTTGAATGTTTTGTATGTCTTCCATTATTTAATCAAGTGAATCAGTCCCTTTTCCACTTTCTTCTTCATCATCTATATTATCATTACATGGTATCCAAAAAGGTATTTATTGGTATATAATCAATGACTTATACAAAATTTCTTTACAAAATATTTCTAATATTATTATTTTAATATTGATATACTTAATTATTTATTTATTATCAATAAAATATTTCCTCATGTACAACATCTCCATACATTCTATGATTTCTCTATGTGTTTTGAATGAATATTTAACATAAACATACATCAAAATACATTAGAGATGACTAATTTCCATACCATATCTCATATGGTGTCATGGTTTATCCCATAATATCCATGTACGGTTCAATGTGTATAGTGCTACTTTAATTTCCTCGTTCTAGTAATGAGTAGAAAAAATCATTGTATCAATATATTTTTATCCATATTACTCACTTGTAGATTTTAGTATTCAATAATCGTATTTCTAGGGGATATTATTGAAGACAACACATACATTATCCCATGATTTATCATATAATTTTCTAATTCAATGGATGTGTATTATCCTCCAATTTCTAGTAAAAAAATCTTGATTGTCTAGCCAGGTTCATTCTCATCTCTTTAGCTATAACTCTTCATACAATATAGAAAATTCTTTTTACAAAATATATATATTCATGAAACTATTGGAATGTATTAATAAAAAAATAATTATATTACTCCCTCTATTTGTGCTAGGAATATTCATTGGACCACATATATCTATTTAGTTAAGATCCAGCTAATATAATGCACTTTTTCTATTGGTCGATATAAATTCACATCTACCCTTCCTCGAATGAATGTATAAAATATTTTTCCATGGTCAAAAATTATATTGGGAATTTCAAGAACTATATTATGCTCAAATACTTTTTCCCATGCTTCGTTTGTTAATGTGAACCAATATCTGGTCATCATGATAATTTATTCTCAAACTGTGAAGTTATAAGTGTTTTTTTGCTATCAATATGATATAAAGTTCCTTCTTCTATATGTCATTTCATGATATACATACATGAATTTTCTTTTGACAGTGAACCCCTTCTTGTCAAATTTCATAGTTACTCCTAAGTCATAGAGACACTAAGGATATTACAATGCAATCAATCAATGTAGATAACCTTGTTTTTTTATCTCTCCATTTACCAGTTATATATACCCATTGGATTTGATCACTAAAGCATTGTTGTTACGAAATCCGAATAATCTGTCAATAGTTTTCTTACCATTATTCAATGAAAATTATATCCTATCATGTGGGTTGAGAGTTACAAATCAATAGTCTAGGATCTATAGTTATTTATTTCTTTGATAGCTATTTATGCAAGGTTGGATTTCTCAATTTTCTTTTTCATTCAATGAGACACATGATTAAGTAGAACGTAAAGAGGGAATTTCCAATATATTTTATATATTTCGGGTTTTATAACAAGAAAATATTCTTCTAGAGAACAATACCTATTTCTAATAGTTGCTTCTATCCCACAGTAGGTATTGAAATTTCTCTGAGTTTTGTAGGTATTATACCCCCCGTTCCTCTGTCTGTAATGAATGGAATTGTGGCAATAGTTATACCAATCAAAATAATCTACATAAAATATTTCTTCTATATGATGGAGGATATGATATTATTCTTAAATGTTTACTTATATAAACTTACCCAATCAGATAAATACATTACTCTTCATAGCAATCCATGTTATAACCTAAACAGGGACATACTTGATATTTCATAAGAAAAAATGACTATTGACATCCCTTTATCCTTACGTATGCTTATTTTTAATTGAATTTTACCGGGTTTCCCTTATGAAAATATGAGGATAATATTCATCCCTCTTTTATATTTGATTTAATAAGTACTTTTTTAGGACATCAGATCCCATTTTGATATGTCTTCCTTTTTACAACCCTTAATTTTTTATCATCTCATTTCTAGACATTGACGTTTCATCATCAAATCAAATTCATCTTGTTCCTATAAATTTTGATCTCTAATTAATCAAAGAAATATATAATAATTCATAACCATGTTTACAATATCTATCAGCTCTAACTCTAAGAATTTTACAAACTACTATTTCTTTTTTTTCCAACTTAATTTTTATTAAATTTTTATTTACTCTTTAGAGTTTCAACTAATACTTAAATTCCATCAAATGGTGCATAATTTCTATTCATTGTTGATTTATGTTCATTGATGAATTTCACTTATTCTTGTATCATGAGATTAAATTACACAACCTCTTCTTGTATTTTAGAATATGTTACGTAATCTTTATCCACTCCTTTTAGTTGATCATATTGTTCTTCAAGATAATCAACGTACTCTGATTAGGTTTTCATCACATATCATAGATATATATTCTACATTATTTGATTGTAAGAATCAAAAATTAAACCCTAATGTTCCACATTGATATAAAAACATCAAGAAAATTATTATAATAAACTTTTGTAGAATATTCCTTTTCAACTTTGTCCATAATGGATGCTTCAGGTTTAGATTTAAACTTTGATTTTATATCCTCCAAAAACTGATTATCATCTGGTTCTTTTTGGAAAACATTTCGCTTTTAGTGAAATCCCTTCCCTGATTTGAAGTCACCATTATTAGAGAAAAAATTGAGATACTTATTCATGTTTTTATCTCCCCTGTCTAAATCTATAATTTTTTGTGCATTGATATATGTTATGACATACTTTACCAAAATAGAAATAAGGTAACAAAATATTTAATTAAAATATCTCTTCCCATCAATTATATTTCTTTTTCAAAAGAGATAAAAGTTATTCATCAACATAATCACATATTCTGGATACGTCAAGTTTTCTTATGGATCTCAATCCCATTTACTTTCTTACTTAAGTGGAAGAATAATCTTTTTTAACTATCATTTCATAAACCACCAAACTGGTTAGCAGACCATCATGAGAGAGAATAGACAAATATATTTCTTAAAGAGCAAAAAAATGGATTATTAAGAGATGGGTGACTTGTCAAGGTATTCTTCAGAGTTTAAATATCCAAAAAAATTTAATAATATACACAGATAGCTCCAACAACACAAGTTATGATAAAATAAATATATATTGGTTTTCGTCTAGATTTATTTTCTTATCATACACCATATTGTGTAGGACTTTGAGTTTCGACTCTGTTAAATTTTTAACACATTTGTAATTAATTTACAGCTTCTCCCAAATAGACATGGATGTAGTGAAACACATCATCTTCTAATAGACCTGATCAAATGGTGTTGTAGTAATAGATTTTTGTGCTTTAGTATATACATCATGAATTCTCTTATTTATTTCTTACACAGACATCCATGTCCTATTAGTGACATAAATCCACTAAAAATTGAAAAAAGATGATTCATCCCAACGTTTCTCATGTGATATATTATCTTATTCTTCCAAATTGTTTTGTTTCATTCATAAATGAGGGGTCACCAATAAAATTAACTGAGATTAATATGAAAGTAATCGATGAAAAAATTACTTCTAGAAACATGTATACTCGGATACCAATTGCAGGACCATAAAACACATTTAGAGGGGAGAGATGAATTATGGTTTCAATATTTTCTTCTAAAACAACCAATATTGTCCACATGTTGATTAGAAATTTTAAACCCTATATATTGGAATCATGTAGTGATTAAACAATCCCATGGAGAGAGACAACACAATAGTTTTACATGTTTCAACACTAATGGATAGATCAAGGTGAATACAAAAATATTTTGTTGGTTATACCATAATCCACTAATCATTGATATTTATTTTCAAATATATATGATTAAACACAATCAATTTATCTAAAAAAATAGTCTTTATATTAATTTTAGTGGTATTACACTACCTCCCTTAGAACATTTCCATCAACTCTTCCTTGATCACTACCTCAGGTGATGTTTTAATTAGTTTAATAACATAAATTTATCTTTAGTATAAATGGAATTTTATTCTTTTTCTCTAACTAGAATGATACATTACTTTATCTATAGTCCTAAGTCGACATATTATAAAAAACTATTCACATAAAAAATATTTCAAACAAAACCATTCATGAATATATTATCCTTCACGATATCCCCTTTATATTTCAAATAAAATTTAGCATTCACAAACTCAAAAAATTTCATAAGTCTACTTTCCTTCTTGAAGCTCATAGCCTTTGTGGAAAAACTTTCATTCATGAAGTTCATTACCTTCATGGGAGATGATACCTTTGTGGAATACTATGTATTGATAATACCCATAGTCTCTATAATACTCCGTCAGTCAAAATGATTGGAATATTCTAATACATAAAAAATATTTTCTGATGCTCAATATTACAAAGATTTTATGACATTCAAGGCTACATGAATTAACAAATTTTAATAGATTCAAACTTTTATCCGAAACACATCGTATATCAAAAAAAATGGTGGCCACCACATTATTATATTTTAAATTCATGAAGAATTGAGAACCTACAATCACAAACTGTATAGATATTTTGGTATGTAGATTAATAACTGAATAGAAGGAGGATGAAATATTAGGATATGGAATGGTCTTCTAAAAATAAATATTAATTGGTGTCCATGTATTAAGAGGGAGGAGAAATACTAAGATCATTCCGGGTTTGCAATGATTGCAATGCCATCATTGTTGATAAAACTTATTAGATACTAATTTTCATGATGTATTAATTAATTTTTGGAACCATTGATCAAATTCATTCACAAATGAGGATCGTCTCTAGTTGGTCAGAAGTGAACTATTGTTTAAAAATGAGGCATTTTATTTTTGGATCATAACCATATAGTGAGTTGTGTGATGCTTCATACTCCAATTTCTATCTCATGGGCTGCATCAAATTGTTCCATTATGTGGATAGTTCTGTTAAAATCCATTTATCTGTAAAAACGTATTCATATAATACATAATTCATGATTTGTGAGTCCAACCAACCATAATAGGGTGTAGTTTTTACATTAATCCTTATGAACCCATTTATGAAACATTCTACTTATATATGCTATAGAAATTGTGTGGGTGAGATAATATATTCACATTATCACATAATTATGATGTTATAATGGTTGAGTTAAAGTGAATAATTCATAAATGGTGACCATTGAGTCACTACCTGACCCCACCCCCTTCTCAATTTCCAACATGACTATGTAATAAAAAAAAATTTCCAACATTTACAAAATATTGGATTTGATAATAATTTGGTAGTTATTATGAATGTTATATAAGTTAAAGTGATATATATGATCATTAATTAGTGACTATTTTATGGATATTATATTCCAGGGTGTGCTTAGCATTTCAGGTTTTTATAGGTTACATTCTATCAGAATGAGAGATTTTCCATGGGTATTTTGGAAAAATATATGGTTGTTTTGATTTACTTGATATACCGTGTTTTTATTTATTACAGGGGTTATCTTAGAGGCTTCATTTACTAGATTAATGATTGGTTGGTGGTATTTGGATTGGATAGGGACAAAATATTCAATGGGAGATAGTACGGATTATAAATTTCTCGATGAGGGCACATGGGGGACAAGGGTCTTTTCAAAAAATTGCATATTGAATTTTGGGTTAATGAGGTAGAATATATATATTTCATTTTATATTTATAATTGATTTGTGAGAAAAGAAAAATTACAATCTTATTAGTCTGGGTGATTCAATGTAGGAGTTTTATAAAAGCATTGTAAGATTTTGAGATCATTAAATATTATCTTTTCATAGTCAAAGTTATTGGGAATAATTTTTGAAATTATTTGTTTTTAAAATTATTTCCTCATATAAAAACACTGTTAATTTTTTCATAAACTAATGACTTCATTTTTTTATGATTGTTGGGAAACAAAAAATTTAAGCAAATGAACTTTTGACTGGTTTAAAAAAAGTAGTGCTGATTTTTTATATAATGACTGTGAATAATGTTTAATATTTATGGTAATCTAATTTTATTTATTTGATTTTAAAATTGTCTTATGTTTTCGGGTAACCTAATCACATTATATTAAATTATAGATGAACTATATATTAATATTATTTTTATAAGTATTAAAGTGTTAGGAAAATTTGAATCATTTTTAAAATGGTATGAAATTGATAATTTGGTTTATTGTATGTGATTTATAAATTTTGGATTTTCTATTTAACTATTTAATCGAATAGGGGATTTGTCAATATAGTTATTGAATGTTCATTTTTGGATATAGGGGTACTCCTTATTCTATGGATGGTTTGTTAAATCTAATAACATGTCTTCTCAATTCTATTGTAACGAGAGTGGGTTAGATTTAAAAGTAATAGGTCTGATTTTTATTGAAGATACCACAACTAAGAGTGATTTTGATTATGTTACTACTGATCCATCATCCTATTTTTTAGGAAGATTTTAATGTTTTTCTTAGATACCATTATGTAGAGGGAGTATCTTAAATTCCACATACATATATTTATATAATAAGTTAATTTATGTTTATTTTTAATACACTATACACACATACAAATATTTGATATGAGTCATGAAATATATGGTGATTGATTATAGGAAATTTACACCAGTAACAGTGGTCAACAATCCAAGGATAACATTTTTAATATTTCGTTTTTTTATGATTTATGAATGGGGATAGAGAATTAATGTCCATATCTATAGAGGTGTTTATTATTTATTATTTGGAAAGATATCCCACTATAAATATTTAAAATTACTTATTTTTATAAAGGAAATGAGACTAAAAAAATATGGTCTATGGGGGTATGAGATGATGTGACCAAATATAAGTCCACGTTTCTTTAGAAATTAACCTTGAAGGAGATATCCAGTATAAGAATGTATGATGAAATTAGTGTACATTCAACCTTCTATTGTCAGGATGTTCTCAAGCATGTTTCCCTCACTCCATTAGTGTAAAACCTCCATGTTCAAATCTAGTAATACTATGAAATCATGGATATAGTGGATAATAGATTATTCATTGGATATATTACTAAGAAGGAATTTTCACACAATGCTTGATCTCTTTACCCCGATAGATAGACGAACATCATTCCATTTCCCTTATGTTATTCCATTGCCAATATCCTTAGCTTATGCTATCAACATAATCTTCTTCCTATAAAAATAACTAAAATCCATGAAAATGAATCAATTATTTCATTAATAACACCTCCACCCCTATTGTTCCCTAATCACCTAATCCATAATTAATGAGTTTGATATCAAACTCTATTGTATTATAACACACCCTTCAGTCTTGAGATATATTTCCCCCACTATAAATGCCCAATGAATTAAGAGGAGTGAAAACACTGATTCATATAGATATCTACTATCACTTAATTATGGAACCTATATCATAAAATAAGTTGAAAATTCACATACATGTTTGGGATATCTCACCACATCCATTTAATACTTGACTCATTGGAATCATCCCATATGGTCACACATCCAACTATAAAGGCCATGCCTTATGCTCAATCATCAACAGATGTATATCAAATTTCATTAAAACACACAAAAAATGAAATTCTTCAGGGGGTCACTATGGGTTTTAACTCTAAATCATACATAAATGGTAATCGAAATATAATGATGCCACACGACCTATAAGAATAATTTATATACATATTCTTAATTAGATTGATCATAACAGGAAAATTTAAAGGATAACTAAGTACCATTCCAATCATCTATGATATTGGTAAGAATAGTAGTATTTATAATGCACTAAGTGATGAATAAATATTTTGGTGGAATACCATTTCACTAGAGTATGTCCATCTATGTATCAAAATAATTTAACTCAAATAATACATTGAAACTAATATGCAATAAATGATTCAAAATTCATAAAACTATAATTTTATTGATTCCATTATTTATTTATTTTTATAATGGAGAAAAAATATGTATTCAAAAGATTATGAATAAAAATGATAGTCCTACTATTGTTAACATCTATCTAGAAGAATATGGTTTGTATTAATCACCATGAGAGTCAAAGCTGGGTCATATAATAATTATCATACAATAAGTTAATATCAATATATCCTAAAATCCAATTTAATTTATCCTATATACTATAAAGGATCCATTGAATGTTATTCCACATTGTGAATACCCTTACATTCTTTTGAGTCAAAAAATTGTGATTCCTCCAATCATTTCCATTGATGAACAAACCACATAAAGACATTATTTTAAGTGAACCCCAAGAAAGAATTTAGTTAATATATCACATAGTCTCACTGATACTTATCAAGTTAATTTCACAGTCTACTATTAGCTTATACAATCACTGATAATTTTCCCAATAGTGTTTCCAATATTGGTCTCAATCTCTATTGAAACTATTATGTCATTTTTTAATTTTCGGTGAAAATAATTTTGGAACTATATACATTGATAGAAAATATGATAGAATAGAAAATTATAATCTATTGATGAGTGTGATCCTTCTTCTAATTGATAACAATTTTTTCTTCTGGATTGTAATTTAATAAAAAATTCAAATAAAAATGACATCAAATAGGTGATTGTGAATTTTACAAGTAAAAAAATAGGATCCAATATATTCAATAGGGATGATTTTATTTTAAATTTTTTGGTAACACCCAAAAACTCAATATTAATTTTGGAACATATTATAGATATACACTCTACGCTTATATAAATTGATATGTTAAAAATCACATCTACCATACTCATTTTTAATATCAGTTTCACCCCAGATATAATGATTGCAACCAATAATGAAGAAAATCATATCATCTATAATGAAAGAATAGGAGACCCTAGTTAAAACATATCAAACTTTTAATGTTGATAACTCTCAAAGACAATAAATAAATAAATTTTCATAACAAGTTTGTTTTATAGAGGTACCACAAATTATATTGAATAAGATTAAACAATGTTATTAGCTTACAGTTTTTGAATGTAGATTGAGTTTAAAGGTTATCCCTTTTTTTTATTTTTTGGGAAACATCAATATTTAGCGTGGCTAAATTTACTAAATTACTTTTTTGGATCATTGAAATATTTTGGGACATATTTATGAGTTTAATTTTATTTCTATTATATTATAGAAACTGAAGATAATGTTTAAATGAACTATGATCATTTCTAATTTATATTACTATTGTTTTTAAAAAAAATTAAAAATATTTTGTTAGTTATAAGTGTTATATTCATGAAATTAATTCAACGGAATTTATAATTATGTCACACTAACATGGGAATTACAAAAATATAGAAATACTATAGAGGTATTTTATTCATCATTTCCAAGAGAAATAATCTTTTTTTTTTCAAAAGTAAACCAATGGTATTTTTTTTTTATAAATTAATTTTTTTAACTCTAAGAACAGAGTTTGATATTCACAATTCAATTCAAAACATAGATATTTATTAGATGGAAATGTAATCATTTTATCTTGTAAATTTTTCCAATAACATTAATCTTATAAAATATTTTATTTAATTTTATGTACAGTTTTTGTATAAATAATATTGAAATATATAATTATATATATTAATATATATTTTTAAAACTTTGATTATATTTTTACATTATTTATTTTGGATAATCAATTTTTTCACTGTTATTTAATTAGTTTTATATTTTCAAACTTAAGGATTGACCAAGTTTATAAAGTAAATATAGTATGATAATCTTAATAAAGTAATTTTTTCCACAACTATAGAATACTTTATAATTAATACTTTATTGATAGCAAATGATGTTTGAAATTCATTTAAATGTAGCTATATTAAGTGGAACCATTGAAAAATAATTGATGTAATCTGAGTTAATCCACTTCATATTAGGTCTAATAAAATGTTAAATATAGAGTTAAGGATTTTACCTTCTGAAGTGATATATTATATTACAATAATATAGTATAAGGAATTTAATTCCCCAAAAAATTTTTTACACATACCATTATTGATTAACATTGAACTCAAATGTCAGTTAAGAACCAAACCATATATTTATTAATACATATAAAAGATAATATGAGAAGGTTTTCTGTAATCAAAACTCAAATGTAATTAATGAATTTTTTCCTCTAATTCATCTAATATTTCTATTTTTACTGAAATAGAAATATTTTGAAAATATTCCAACTTTTCATAATATATATAATAAAAAATTAATCATAATAAAAAACAGCTCCAATAAAATTTATCAAATTTAAATAACAATATGGAAAAAAAATTCATATAAAAAAATTTTCAAATTTTTTTTCTATATATATATATATATACTAAATTTATTATTTATTTTTCTAGTTTCCTAACAATCATTTTTTAATAATTATTATAAAGAAAATATAAAAAACATTCCCCATAGTTGAAAAAAAAGTATGGTGATTTTTTTAATATATACATCCAAATTTTCAAGGAAGTTACTATCTTGGGACATTCCAACAAAAAGATAATCCAAAATAGTTCTATATAATCATTTTTACCGTTTCCTATTCCTTAATTTAATTATTTTGAAAATAAAAAAAAATATTTAATTAGAGTACTCAATACACAGAAAACATGTTGAACCTATGATTGAAAAATGAAAGGTTTACCATAAAAACTTTATTTATTTAGATATGCCTTTAAGAATCATTACACAAAAATTGGATTTCCAGTTTTTCTTAAAGCACAAAAATAGATATTTCATATCCATATTAACATAATCCATGTGTGTTGTTTCTCAATTATCTGGTAGTATAATATTATTATATAGATATTTGTTAAATGTTTTATAAATTATTCCTAACATCTTTAGAAACAAGAAAAAACCAACTAATTTTTGTTATACATTGATTTTCCTTTTTTTAATAAAATATGAAATCATTTATAGAATAACTATTTTATTCAGTCACTTATATTAAATTACATATATATAATGATTTTACCTTTTTAAAAACTAATTTTAGATTAAAATTTAATTTTTCAAAAAATGATGTTTCATCCAATTGATAAAACATTTATTTTTTTATTTTTTTCTTATGAAATTTTATAGTAGTTAGGTTTATCATTAATATAATCCATAAAATAATATCATAAAAAATAATCCATATAATTTTTTTCATTATATATGAGTACTCTTAATCCCATTTTTGATTTGATAAAACATTCATATAATCCATCAAATGACTATATAAAAACGATTCATCCACGTTATTATTTTCAATATATATGACTATTCTAATTATAATTTTTTATTTGATATGTATAAATTTTATTCTAATAAAAATATTCATTTCCATAGCATTATAGACCTCATGATTCAAATAGTCATATAATTTCTACATATTTATGAACTATTTAAAAAATAATCCAATTAATTAATAATAAATATCTAAAAAAATAATCCTTTTAAAACTATATAGTCATTAAAATTAATGTTTAGTGTATTAATATAATTAAGAATCCATTTTACAAATACTAAATAATATATGATTTTATATTTCACCTCATTACCTAGTTCATTTATTATTTGAAATGTGATTTCAAACAATAACATTAGCGAATATATATCAAGATCAAATAGTTCTCATTTAATTAATATATCGAATAATATTATATATGGGGTGTTAATCCATTTTAAAAATATTACCGTGTTAAATTAAATATTTTGTAACCATGAATTAGACCTTATATGGAAACAACATAATCTATAGTATCCATGTATCAATCCCTATTTTTATATGATATATATATATTTAATAACATGATTGAAATGAACACCAAACAAAATGGAATAACTACTTATTTCATTATGAATTAATGGAACAAAATAATTATAATCAATATAACATTGGAATGAAATATGATAGGTATTTATCAAATTACTATAGGAGGAAAACACTAAGAAAAAAATATTTTAAAATTAATATTTTAATTCACGAGGTTTTCATTACAAAAAATACCACCCATTATATTTGTGCAAGGAAGAAAAATATTATAAATATGTTAAACATTTTGAGAATGTAAACAAATAGCATTATTAATGAATTTTAGAGTGTTATGTAATTTTATATATAAGAGATAAAAGGGTAAAATGTGTTTTATATGACCATTGGAAACATATTTGACCACTTGGAATCCATATAACTAATGAGTTTATTAATTATTTTTTATGGGAATAAAATGGATTTATGGAAATAAATAATGTGTTATAATGAATATATTCAACATATATTAATAATATTTTAAATCTATTAAATATATAGTTAATGAAGAAAAAAGACTTGTAATCCTTTATAACATAAGATATTGCTTTTAATCAATGAAAACTATTTTTAAAAAATGTTATCTATTTTTATTTAAATCAATCATTTTACATATTAAGAAAAATAGTATCATGAAATGTATTTTTTTGATGAATTTTAGCATTGAAATTTATTAATTTGGTTTGTTTCATTTTGCTAAATAAACTTGTTACCCAGATGAATATTTAATGACATCTATAATTTCTAAAAATTACTAAATTCGATTTTTTGTTAAAATAATGTCTATCGAATAATATATATATATATATATATATATTGAAAATGGATTTAATCTGTGAAGAAAATTATTTTATTCATATATTTGACACATTTCATAATAAATGGACTTCTTTAACAATTAATAAATGAAAAAATTAAAATATTCCTCTGAAACTCATTAATATAGGAACACCTCAAAAACTGATCCAAGATCACTTATATACATCCATTTTCACTTAATATCATAAAATTATTCATACTCCAAACATTCACATATATATTTGGTAGATTCATTTAAAATTAATGAGGAAGAAATCATTCTCTATGATGGAACCTGTGATAATAAGGTATAGAATCCATAAATTTACGTATGTAATTATTATCTATAATTTTAAATTATATTCTATAATAATTTATATAAAAATTGATTTTTCAAAATAATGATATAATATAAACATAAATATGATTTTTTTAAACATTTAATTTTTTAATATGTCTATATACTCTTCCTCAAACTTTAGTGTAGCATAACTTTTCTTCATATCGCAGAATGAATAACATCAATGGAATTATACTATTATTACCAGTATCATCATAAAGGTAAATTAGAAAATATATTATATTTATATCATATATTAGAGATTATTTTATATTATGATTGTGGATCTTAAATGGTGGACCAACAATGAATGATCATTATAATGAATGTCATTATTATTTGTTCAATTAGAAATAAATTTATTTGATATTAATTTTTTATTATTCATATATGTAACTTGTATGAAATAAAAATATATATTTTTAATCCATTAAAATTATCTGATTCCACTATATTAAAATCATTGAAGCATTAACTATTTTTGTGATATTTTTTTATTCTTTTGTTAAATTGTAATCTTTTCTATCAAATGATGTTTTTGATGTTTCTTTATTTTGTTAAATAGTAAAATTATATATATTAATACATTTATTAAAAAACACAAATTATTTTAATTGTTCCATTTATTTAATTTTTACATGACATTATTAAAAAATGAACCATCCTTGACTATTCCATATGGTAGAAGACCATAGAACCGTCATAGGCAACCTTGGGGTCAATCCCATGGGATTGTAGCCTGGGGTACCATCAAAGGAGGAATGGTTTTATAGCTTGGTCATGTATAGGGTCGACTAAGGTGGATTCAATGAATTCATAGAGGATGGTTGGCGGGAATGTGCAGGTTGATTCCCACCATTGAGGTCAGGTGCTAATCCCCCATATCTTCAAGGGGTTATGGAATGGAATGGTTAATATAGTAAATGAAAGCCAAATTAAAATTTTAATTTGGAGAATGTCTTGTACATGATTTGTACCTTGATTACTTATAGGATAGACATCCCTTTGGTTGTATGAACAGTTTCACAAAAGTCATTTGATGGATCTCACACGTATCTTATTCCAAATTCTTCGTCTTCTTTATACATACCCTCTCTAGTATTTCTATATGATGAGTATCTTATTTACAGGATTCCATGATAGTACTGATCCATTTCACGATCGATACTATGAAAATAATATGTTGAGTGAGATTTATTGCATGAAAACCTCTAAATAATTTCATACAACTGTGGATATTTAAAATAGAATAGTGTTTTTAGGGTATCTTAATATGAAATGATTATAAAAGAAACATCAAAAATGGAATCATCATTTGATATCATAATAAATTAACAATTAGGATTTGTTATTTAAATGGTAGATCATTTCCATCCTTTCGATTTATCATTTATCATCACTAATTAAAGAAGAAATGGCCGACTAGTGGTTTCCCATGATGGTAATTGGTGCCTCTAATGGTAAAATCATCCATCTCAGCTCATCCATCAATAGTATTTCGACTATCCATGAGTTGATGGTAACTCACCTTTGTTTAATATGGTTTACTATCATTTTCATTGATAACACACATAAAAAAGTTATGACAAATCACAGAATTATATATTATACCAAATTATAGATCACCAAATGGTTGATTTTACTGAACTGTATTCCATCTTTTTGTTAGCTCATTAGTGGTATCTATAAATTTCGATCTCTTGTAATATTTTTATCATCCATTACTTTAAATTTTTTATTTTCCCAAATTGTAATGGATATAATATTTTATTTACAGTAATTGAAAAAAAATCTATTTTATTGAATATATTTTGAAAAAAATATAATTAGTAATTAATTGCTATATTCTGATAATAATTTTCTATTCCTATGTAAAATCATAAGTGTAATCATGATAATATATTTCATGTATTTTTTTAATTCAAAATATACCACAAGTTTTTTCATTATATATAATATATTGATATATAATTATTATATTTGATTGTTATAAAATTCATGATGGATGTTTTATTCTATTATTATGTGTCCAATTAATGAGTGCTAACTATTTGATATTATTAATTTCATTTTTATATTAAAATAAAAGATATATCATGGTTTATTATTATGTTCTTAACATTCCATAATGTGTTCATCTAACAAGATGTTATATGATCATTGGATGTAATGATACATATGTAGCCATAACATTAAAAATTTAGAGATGTGAAAAAATAACTATTCAAAAAGATTGAAAATGATAACTGATATAATTGAAATTATACAAAATAAAAATTAATTTTCCATATGATGATTGTGATTTAATAATGTTTCATTACTTTTATTAATAAGGTCTTTATAATTCTGATCATCTACTACATTAGGGACTGTAGATCCTGAGTTGTGAAAAATTTCATAATCCTCTACTCAAATATAGTAATAAATTATTTCTATTTTTTATTTATTGATAACATATTTTTTACTCTAGATTTTTATTATTATTTCCCCAAAAAATCTATTATATTAAAAATTCCTTCTATCTAAAAGGATTGTCATGATGTGACACCCTAAAAAAATTTGGGTTGGAAAGACTCCTTCAAATGCATAGTTTTAAACAACTAGGTGAGAAAATGGTATGTTTTATTATAATTGGATTTTTCCTCCACTTCAATATCATGGTAAACGTAAATACTAATTTCATCACTATGTACATGAGATTAAAGATTATATTAGGATCTTGGTGATCTAAACTGCTATAAAAAACAACTGAGGTTTATTGATACATTTATATTTCACATTTTACCCTTTATAATCATGTTGGTAATCTTATTAGATTGAATATTTTCAAAAGGTATATTAACTCCTCCCACACAACTAAATATTTCCATATATTGGACCCAAACAATTTTTATAAGATTATAGTGATATAAAATAATTGTTTATAACATTTTCACTATCTGTTTTAAATTAACCATCATCCTAGACATCATAGTCAAATAAAATTATATACTTCCTTGTTATGGAACGTTTGGAATTTGAAATGTAGAATCCCATTACATTGTACCACATTAATGGAAGAGAGTACTATTACTATATAGAGTAGATTATGGTATGTTTAAAAAATATTTTTAATGAGATCTAAGAAATTATGATAATACTATATAAACATCTTTAGTATATTTAAATACTTTAACTTTTTCTAATTCAAATAAATGTGTTTTCAATTACCAATATCTAAATTAATTATATTTTTCATTAAAAATAAATATTTATTGCCATATTTCGTCATGTAAAACTACATCCGACATCTAGAGTAAATGACTTATCATGGAACTGAAATAATATTGAAAACGTATCTAGGTATTCATATAGTTCAGAATCAATAATTCATAACAACTAATAAAGCGATAAAGAATTAGAGGTATATTTAATTTAAAAAAAATTAATAGGGTGGTTTCACTTGGGGAGGCCCAGAAAAATTTAGCACTTATTAAAATATTACATCGAGCTCTTCCCAAAAGGTGGAATTAAATGATCATTTCAATTGGATATATTAAATATTCCACTGATTACTCAATATATGAGGTTATAGGATCACTTATTTTTTTTATAGAAATGAATAATGGAAATACTTATTATAATAACAAAATGAAAGGTATAAAATTTTAAACTATGGTAATTTTATTACTATTTTTTCTTATTATAAAATAAATTAATGTGAGAATGATAAATTTTGATAATTTTACCGAAGGAGTAAACAATTATATTAATGTAAATAGAGGATTTAAGAAACATTATATAATAATTCCTCAAAATAAAAATAGAAAGGGATGTATTAATTGTAAAAGTAATAAATATGGTTTTTCGTATCAAATATTCTCTAAGTGTATGAGAAAGTTACATATAAAATCAGAATGTACAATATTAAAATAATAATTTAAATACAAGATATATAAGGAGTTAAACTTATCATATCTTGCTAGATATAGTTCTGCATAAGAGGAAGACATTAACCACCATTCTAATTTTTACTCATTAATTCTTGATTAATTACATGATATTACACTTAATACAACCCAAAATATACTGATTTATAATGTATTTGGAAATATTTAGATTATATAACAACATGAAATGGGGAATACATCATCTTTACTATAATATTCTATAACATGATCACAATACTCCATCGAATATAAGACTTCAAGGGATATCTTAGGGAAAAAGATATGATTAAGATGAGTTATAAGTTATCGAAAGGGAATAATCATGGAATGAGTTAATACATTTTAGAAAATAGGAAGATAAATGTTGAACACAATGATGATAAATAATAATGAATGATATAGAATAATAATCATAACATTTGAAATGTGGAGAAAACATAAAACACTACATGATAGACCTGGGTCAAGGATAACATCCAAGAAATCATTATTCACAAAGTAAAATTAAGGAATAAAGTCCACTCCATATCCCAATATGATGTCTCATGAGATAAAATATTACCCACTGCACTAGAGTGCTATAAAAAATCTTGGTGAAGCCATCACATTCATTTCATCCCCATTCTTATGTGTTCCACAAAAATCAAAAAAGATAGAATCATTTAACATCATTTTTTATTCCATGAACATGGAGTGCATAAAAAATACGTGTAAGTGTCATTTAAAATAGGTATTTGTGTATAATGGTGAACACACATGATTGGAAATTAGTACGGTTTTCACTACACTAATGTTTTTCTTGGAAAATCGTGGTGAAATTTCGATAGAATGACATCATCACAAAAATAATTATTAAAATTGGTTTATAATATTTAAAGTGTTATCTCAATACTTCAACATAAAATGGTAAATTATTGTTACATGGAAATAAATATACCAAAATTAGGTATTGGAAATACAGGGGTTTAGATATTAATGAATCATGAAAAAAGAAGAGAATATGATAATTCCTTAGATTATTGTGTGACTCACAATTCTTTTGATGATCATTATAAGTTAATGGGAAGACTCTATAGAGGGAAGGTATGATTGAGGATTTAATACAAGGAGTTTTAGGGAAGACTAATTATACCATGGTGGGAATATCTACTAATTAAGTGGGGATTTCTTTATTATCTCTCAAACATGTGATTTGGACACTATTTAATAAATTAACCAAAAAAATCCTCTGGTTTTTGCCAAAATTTTCTACCAATTTACTATTCTATTTATTTATTTATATGTAAAATCTCTTACCAATGTAGAATAATTTCCTTTCATATGTGGATGTGAGTCATACCCTTAAATGGATGATTTCAAAACCATAACATATATTAATGGTTTTGGAGGATTCATAATGGATTTATAAATTTACAAAATTGAAAATAATATCACATTATATTAAAGGGAAACATTTATTTAGTCTTGGATACCTATTATATTACTTATTAAATCACTTTTGTGTCATTAAGATGTCATAATACACAAAGTATATTTATATGGTATTTAATTTTTACCCAAAATTTCCAATATCTATCAAGATTTTGAAAAATTAACCCTTATATAATATTGAAATTATAATTCCAAAAATTATCTTTATTATATATATATATATGTTCCTAAATATTTGAATTTTCATTTTTACTATAAACTCCATATTTATTGACATATTATGGGGTTTATAACCATCGTAGTTTTCGAACACTTATTAAAATAGTATTTCACATCAAAAAACAAATGTGATCATTTATATTTAATAAAAATTATTTAATAATAAAATTTAATTGAAACATATTTATTTCAAAAAACCATTAATTTATAAAAATAAATTCTGTGTTTGATAGTAATATTAACTAAAAATACTATTTGTGTTTTATTTAATCAAATTAAAAATCAATTATAAATGAATATTATTAGGATGAAAATATATTCATTATTAGACATAAAATAGTTTACATACTCGTATTTCTACGGTCATGATACATATCCATATAATACACCAGAACAAATTGAATGGGTATGGTGTGAGATTGTAGTGGTTTCATGGGGTGGTTCTGCGGACATGGTTTGGCTCATGGTCTAACTGAGCCTAAACATCTCTGATAAAAAAAATCTAATTATTTTGTTTGTGGATATCATCTTGGGCATCGTAAGGGTAAAAACTATATATGTTATCTCCCTTATAAGCTCTAATAAAAGGGCTTCATTGGGTACGATCCTACCAGTTGAGGTAATCACTGACTTTTTCTATGACACATGGATTTGTTAATAAACTATATTTATACTGATCATATGATCATTGTTGAAAAAAAAATTCTATCAATGTCAAGTATTTTTAATGGTCATAAAAATCTAATAGGTTATATTAATGACAAATAATTTTGTTTTTTTATAACAACTTTACAAAATAAAATGTTTAATTAAACTAATAAGGGAATTTTTTATAACAGTTCTGGTGGTTACAATCTTCCCCCCTTAAAAAATTTCACCCTCAAGATATTTCATTCCAACAATAAAATAGATGATGGTAACTCTATTTAATAACCTTTCATGGTTCTCATATTTCTCCTTTAAAATTTTGGATTCTCTAGAACACATTGATAAGGTTCATTGTCTTGTTTCTTATAATGTTTTCTATACAATCTACGACCTGCACTGGCTGCTCTTAATTTGAAAGGCTAATATCTAATTGTACCACCTATGGATTGAGTACATGTTAGGGGTTTGGAATGTAATTGTAACACCCCAGGTAAATAAAGAATATGACATTTCATATTTATCCATATTTGTGAATGAAATATTAATATGACTTTAAAGGGGATGCTATGCTCGATGGCATACCCAACACGCAACAATGAGTTTCTTGGGAATCTTACGTTGCACTCTAATAATAAAATAATATTATTCTAAATGGTAGTTAACATGTAGCCATTGTAATGGCGGGAATGGATAGAAATAACTAAATTATGATTATATATGTTCTTAAATATTTTTACATTTATACAATAAAAGATAAAGGCTTAAAATACGGAAAGAATTCAATTTTAGGCATATATTCCCTAGTTTTCACTAAAGGTTCACATATCGCCTTTTGATGGCGAACCGTCATTAAATATAGTTTTTTTCACTCTTATACATTCTATTGGACCAAATAAAGCTCTTCTTAAGAATAGGGACATCAAAATTTACTTTGTGTAAATTTTTGGTATCTTTCTGATAAAGTTCTTTTTTTTAATGAATAGTGTAAAATGTTGTATTTTAATTCAAAACCACTTTTTAATCTAATTGATTTATATGATTAGATTATCTTTTGAATTGGTTTTAAAGTGAAATTAGAATATATTTTTACCATTAAATCCAATAGTGGTCGTTGGAATTAATTTCACTTTGAAATCAGACTTAAACTAGTGTCAATCTTTTGATACTTATTGTTTTATAAAAACAAGCTATTTGCTCTGACAGTGGGAATTAATTATTAAATTAATTAATGTGACTAATATGTTTTGAATTTTGTAAAATAGGCTTCATTTTTGAATTCGGAATATCAAATATAGCTTAGGGTGAATTTTTGGTAATTTTCTGAAAAACTTCAATTTTTGATGAATAGTGAAACCACTAAGTGGTACTTATAAAGACTGATTTTCCGTTTAAATGAGATTTTGCCATCATTGTGTTTTGATTTTCAAAAATATGACATACATGGTTGTCATTAAGAAGTAAAATGTGGTTCAATGAGATTATAATAATTTTTTGGTGAATAGTAACTTATTAAGTTCTTAATCGTGATTAGTGGTAATTAGTGTAGTTTAAGGTAAAAATGATATTATAAGGATGTGAAAACACCGTGACACTTTTCTTACACCTATTGGGTGAGTCATGGCCGACCAAGACAAGCCATGGGCCAACTTGGTGACCCCATGGAGCCACTTTAGTTGGAAAATGACAATAATAACTTTTTATTTAATGTAAAAGTAAAAATGACACAAACATAATATGTTTTACGAAAACAATTTTTACATGGGGTTACAAAGATCATATTTTTGATTATAAATAGTCATTGGAAAGCTAAAAAGATATCCTACATCATAGTATTTTTTTTATAATTTTTAGACATTAAATAAATTAAATTATTAATGACATAATAATGATGCAGTGATGACATCATTATTTAACGATGTAAATAAAATGGAAAGATAATGTAAAATCTATGAACTAAACATGTAAAAAACTTATTGGATGAGTGGATTTAGAAGCCTTATCACCTTATCCACGAATTATATCAATGTGGGACCTTTTAAAACCGAAACGCATTTTCAAATAAAGTAATATTTCCTTACTTTCCAAAAGTGCCCCTCCTCTCCTCTTATAAAAGGCCCCCACCTCTACCTCATTTCACATACTTCTCAAGCCTTTGGCTCGGCCAACCCCTGCCCATTTACTCTCTCCACACCCCTCTCCTCATCCTAGAGGACTCCCTTTGGGCATAATCATTTCAATGGAAGACTTTAGGCTTAAATCAAAAGGAGTTACACTTTTAAAGGTAATTCATTCTCTCATGTTCATTTGTTTTATTTTGCTTCTCCAACCCCCTAAACTCGTTTTATTTACTTATTTTGTAACAACAACAGTATCCTCAATATACTAGGATGTTGTTATAAGATTTATTCGAGCTACACTCTCACACAACTACATCAAATGGTTAAAGAACATACGGTTTCCGTGGATGGTGAAATTCTGCCTCCCGAAACGATGATTGTTCAATACTCAATTAACACCTTCAAAGGTGGCCATTATGATGTCACTATTTTTATATATGATATATAATATGTTTATGTTTTATTTATTATTCTGTATTTTTCATTTTTGTCTTACCTTTATGGCTTCCATTATGGGTATACGCGATATCTTCATTTAAGGAAGTGCGGACTACCGCCCCCTCAAAGTGATTTGATTCGTTAAATACCATATCTGGGATGTATAAAGGATGGAAATATGATATTATATATGATATTATACTGGAATTATAATATACCTTTATATCATTATTATTCCATTCTATAAAATACGAAATAGAAATGAAAGTAGCGTTCATGCGTACGTACGACTTACCGTCTCCATGAACGGTGCATTTCATTTCTTACCTCTAAATGATTATGTAATGTTATAAATGCATGCATGTACTGGATATATATGAAATATATGATATCTACATAATGAATACAATTCTGGATATAATAAACATTTGGCCACACGAACAACATGTTATTGTAAGAAGACCACTTTCGACTTAAGAACCAAATATCGGCAAAACAAATATTATTAACTTAAATGATTACAAAATGTTTGTGACATGGTAATAAGTGGTATAAAAGTAATAATGAACTTGAAAAAGGGTTCTTAAGGAATTAGAAATTAACTCATGTTTATTATTCAGGAGATTAAAGAACGATCGAGTCAAGTCGGACCCGAGGTAAGGGATCCTACTCCTCTCTTTCTTTTTAAGTATACACTTTTATGTCATTCCTTTTAAAGCTCATATTTCTTGTTATTGGGATGATCTTTTATATTAAATTTACTATAATTTTTATGTTCATGTGATGAGAGAACATATTCTCTCTCATCAATCCATTTTGGGAGTTTTGAGTGGCGCCGTTAGGCTGCCGAACTTTCGTAAGAGATCTAACCTCTCTCTTTCTTTTTAAGTACTCTCCTTTGTGTCACTTCTTCTAAGCTCCTATTTGTTATGTTGGGGGATTTTATTTTATATTCCCCTTGCTTTAAATTCTATTTTAATATGATGGGATACTCTATTTGATCTCATCAATCCATTTTGGATGTTTTAAGTGGCGCCGTTAGGCTGCTGAGTTTTCGTAAGGGATTTTTCATCTCACTTTAATTCTCTTGAGATTTATGCTACATTTGCCACAAATTCCATTTCGTGGTGTATGTACTGCCCATTATTCTACTCTTTGGGTAATATAAATTCATTTATGAGTATTTACATCAATGATCTATTGTCCTTTTTTCATGGGGTGTATGTTTTAAAAGATACCCAAGTCGGTAAGGGAACCTTTCACCCTCCTCTTTTTTTGAAAGACTTCTTTTGTTGGGTCTTTTAATTTACATATTGTTATGTTGGGATATGTTCTCATATATCCTTATTGATGTAAATTTGATGTCCAAGTGATGAGATACACTTTTTATCTCTCATCAACTCATTTTGATGTGATGCCGTTAGGCTGTCAAGGGAACTTTTTAACCCAATTTCGATTTCTTTGGGTTCAACATGTAGTCATTGAATATGTCGTCCATTGAATATGTGTGAATGACCTTTTATTGTTTTACACTTAATATCCACTTATATTGGGTGTATTTATATTTGTTACACATATTTTGAGATTGATTTGTCCTTAATTTAAGGATAACTTCTTTATAAGGGATTTCATCACATTTGACATTTCTATTGAGGGCTCATTGTTGTTATGCACCAATTCACTCTTATATGGTGTATATACTGTCCTTTGGAGTATTATATCATGAATCCTTTTATTCTCATGATATTATAAAATTCTGACTAAATGTTATTCCTCGATTATTGTATTCAAGTGTCTCTAATTTTGGTAAAACCCCTTTAACCAAAATATCATTTTAAATGTTTTAATTATTTGTTCTTATTAATATCCATGTCTTCAAAATGGTTTTGAGGATTTATTTATATGGATATTAATGGTTTAAAATGTTAATATCTTCAAGGTGTTATGAGACACTTTGATTCAAAAATCTCTTTATTAAATGTTTTAAATGGTTTTGGAAATGGTTTCTTTTTGAATGGATTCATTATTTCAATATCCTAAAATGTTATATTGTGATTGAAATGTGGAAATTTTATGTTTCCTTTATTCATGTTTATGTGATATGATAATGTTATGGTTCTTGGGCATTGTTATGAAGAACGGGTGGTTCTGTGATAAACTAAGGGAGGGTGAGCCCGATATAGCTCTCCAATGCATTGGGTAACGCGAAGGAGTGAAACGTTAAGGTTTCTCCGAAGAGATTTAGGGAATATACTGTGATGAGTATTCCAAACGTAACCAAGAGGGTTACTCCCTACGTAAGAATGTTATTAATGCCTCAAGTTACCTTTATGTCTTATGTTTTCTATGATTTATTCATGATTTGATATGCCTATGTTTTATGTGTAAAGTATGATTTCATTCTTATGTATATATGAACTCATGTTTCCTTTCCATATTTTTATAACCCTTACTGAGCTTTTTATGCTCATCCCAAGTTTTTGAAATGTTTTTCACAGGTCAAGGGAAAGGTACATGATGTGACGATAGTGTCAAGGATGTGTCAACAAAGAGTCTGTGTTTTATTTTAAATAGGTTTCCATTGATGGGAAGAATGAATATTGTCTTTTATGTAACCACTTTGTTTAAATGTGGAATGTAATGCAAGTTTCATGATCTAATTCTCTAAAACTCTAAACCTGAAAAGATCCTCAATGTGTAATCTTGTAATAATTCAAGATTAAGTAAGGTTTAAGGTTGGGGACTTATAGTTGGTATCAGAGGTCGGTTTAGACAACTTTAGGGATTAGGAGTATTTGTGAGGCACATGATCAGTCTCTATAACTATTATTTCAGTTAAATCCCTGTTTTAAATTATTTTTTTTTCAGGTCAAGTAAAGTCGGTTACGAATGGAAGGAGGAGGATCTCAAACGACATTCCTATCTCTTCCTGATGACATGCTTGCAATAATTATTGCAAAGTCATCTTCGGATGATTGTGAAACTTTTTCTATCATACAACTCACTTGCAAGCATTTGTTTGAGATATCAAACACCTCCGCTATACCTCGTTATCATCGTGGATCATGGGTTGTTTTTAGAAAAATACTATTTTCACAATATTATCATGTTTTCAATAGAGGTAAATATTATCAAGGTATTTTCAAATATTTTACCTTATCACAAGAATTTGAAGCATATTAGGATTTTCAAAATGGTGCTAAGGAAGGAGACCCTTGTGCAACCTATTTAAATTTGCTTTTAAAATATAGTCTCACATCACATACTTATGGTATTTTAAATGGACCAATGATAGAAAGTTTCAACTCAATTTCGGTCCGACTATTTTTTAGAAATCATGTTTTATCAGATGTTTTGGAATTATATGTCATACATGATTATTTTCCAAAACTGTTTTTCTGTGAACACCCATATGACCCATGTTGCACGAGGTGTATTTGGATGGAGGAAGCAAATGATTTTGAAGGATCTCTAAATCATTGTTGTAATGCATGGGACTTCTACCTACGTGAGCAAGATGACGATGAGACCGAATGGACGCCATGATCAAGGTATGATGTTATTCATTTTGGGAATTGTTTTATTTTATCTTATGGTGGTGAAATAAGACTTCAAGAATTAAGTTGTTGAGATCATAATGAATTTGGATGAAAATTAAAGGTATAAGGAGACTATTGAGTTTAAAACATGTTGGGGTTATTTTTGGAGTTTTATAAAAAGGACAACACGCAGACCGTGTGACATCCCGTCGCGTCGGACAAAGCTACGGGAATCGAACCCACAACCAAAGTGCGACTGGTATTTATCACCTACCACTGGACTACGTGAAGTCCCTGGTTAGTTTGACTGATTCATTCTAGTTATATGATTTTATTAATTTAGAGTAAGTTGATTTTGGGTTATTTATAAAAATGATTAACCTATCATGGAGGATATGTGATTAGGTTAATTACTTTTCAATACGAGACTTTAGGAGCAACTAATGTTGTTTGGAGATAAATGTTGCGATTTAACTTGGAAGACTATGTGACTAAATCCTTCAAATATTTGGGTTTCAATATTATATTGGTTTACTTTGAAGAATTTTATGGATAAATTGATTATAGAATGGTCCTCGTTGAACTTTGGGTTTTGTTGGACAAATTTTGGAGATTAAGAATAGATTTTGTTTTTATAAAGGTTTATCCTTTTCTGGATTATCTGATCTTGTACTAGCCTTTTTGGTTTTGGTTTTGGATAAAGTCTAAAGACATGGGAGGTATATAGTTCTATTTTGTGGATTATTTGATTCTCTAGAAGTTGATTATAGTACTCTTAATGTGAACAAGTCTTCCTAAATACTCGTCTTTTGGAGAAAATATGAGTTTGTGTAAGGAATCTAATAAAAGTTGAAAGTCAATATGATAAGTGATTATGTTGCCTTATGAATAAATTCCTCAATAAAAAGTAACTTAAAACAAAAATGTTTTCTATTAACTTTTCCTACTGGGGAATCGAATACCGTTTAACCCATCACAAGTTTGTGATTTTCTCGTGGTTAACTTTCTCCTAAACATGTTTTCTATCACTCTCCATCAGAACATGACCCTTTATTTTTTCCTCCATGTCCATATTTTCATACTTGGAATCCTAGTATGGGTTAACTCGGGTAAACTTTGTACTTATCTCTCTTTATTTTAAAGTGTTTGTTTTACCGACTTTTGTTCCGATGTGGGACTTCCAAGGATGTTTCCAAGCGCAATTTTAAAATTGCGAGGACGCAATTCCCAAAAGGGGGGAAGGATGTAACACCCCAGGTAAATAAAGAATATGACATTTCATATTTATCCATATTTGTGAATAAAATATTAATATGACTTTAAAGGGGAAGCTATGCTCGATGGCGTACCCAACACGCAACAACGAGTTTCTTGGGAATCTTACTTTGCACTCTAATAATAAAATAATATTATTCTAAATGGTAGTTAACATGTAGCCGTTGTAATGGAGGGAATGGATAGAAATAAATAAAATATGATTATATATGTTCTTAAATATTTTTACATTTATACAATAAAAGATAAAGGCTTAAAATACGGAAAGAATTCAATTTTAGGCATATATTCCCTAGTTTTCACTAAAGGTTCACTTATCGCCTTTTGATGGCGAACCGTCATTAAATATAGTTTTTTTCACTCTTATACATTCTATTGGACCAAATAAATCTCTTCTTAAGAATCGGGACATCAAAATTTACTTTGTGTAAATTTTTGGTATCTTTCTGATAAAGTTCTTTTTTTAATGAATAGTGTAAAATGTTGTATTTTAATTCAAAACCACTTTTTAATCTAATTTATTTATATGATTAGATTATCTTTTTAATTGGTTTTAAAGTGAAATTAGAATATATTTTTACCATTAAATCCAATAGTGGTTGTTGGAATTAATTTCACTTTGAAATCAGACTTAAACTAGTGTCAATCTTTTGATACTTATTGTTTTATAAAAACAAGCTATTTGCTCTGACAGCGGGAATTAATTATTAAATTAATTAATGTGACTAATATGTTTTGAATTTTGTAAAATAGACTTCATTTTTGAATTCGGAATATCAAATATAGCTTAGGGTGAATTTTTGGTAATTATCTGAAAAACTTCAATTTTTGATGAATAGTGAAACCACTAAGTGGTACTTATAAAGACTGATTTTCCGTTTAAATGAGATTCTGCCATCATTGTATTTTGATTTTCAAAAATCCGACATACATGGTTGTCATTAAGAAGTAAAATGTGGTTCAATGAGATTATAATAATTTTTTGGTGAATAGTAACTTATTAAGTTCTTAATCGTGATTAGTGGTAATTAGTGTAGTTTAAGGTAAAAATGATATTATAAGGATGTGAAAACACCATGACACTTGTCTTACACCTATTGGGTGAGTCATGGCCGACCAAGACAAGCCATGGGCCAACTTGGTGACCCCATGGAGCCACTTTAGTTGGAAAATGACAATAATAACTTTTTATTTAATGTAAAAGTAAAAATGACACAAACATAATATGTTTTCCGAAAACAATTTTTACATGGGGTTACAAAGATAATATTTTTGATTATAAATAGTCATTGGAAAGCTAAAAAGATTTCCTACATCATAGTATTTTTTTTATAATTTTTAGACATTAAATAAATTAAATTATTAATGACATAATAATGATGCAGCGATGACATCATTATTTAACGATTTAAATAAAATGGAAAGATAATGTAAAATCTATGAACTAAACATGTACAAAACTTATTTTATGAGTGTATTTCTAAGCCTTATCACCTTATACACGAATTATATCAATTTGGGACCTTTTAAAACTGAAACGTATTTTCAAATAATGTAATATTTCCTAACTTTCCAAAAGTGCCCCTCCTCTCCTCTTATAAAAGGCCCCCACCTCTACCTCATTTCACATACTTCTCAAGCCTTTGGCTCGGCCAAACCCTGACCATTTACACTCTCCACACCCCTCTACTCATCCTAGAGGACTCCCTTTGGGCAGAATCCTTTCAAAGGAATCCTTTAGGCTTAAATCAAAAGGAGTTACACTTTTAAAGGTAATTCATTCTCTCATGTTCATTTGTTTTATTTTGCTTCTCCAACCCCCTAAACTCTTTTTATTTACTTCTTTTGTAACAACACCAGTATCCTCAATATACTAGGATGTTGTTATAAGATTTATTCGAGATACACTCTCACACAACTACATCAAATGGTTAAAGAACATACTGTTTCCGTGGATGGTGAAATTCTGCCTCCTGAAACGATGATTGTTCAATACTCATTTAACACCTTCAAAGGTGGCCATTATGATGTCACTATTTTTATATATGATATATAATATGTTTATGTTTTATTTATGCTTCTGTATTTTTCATTTTTGTCTTACCTTTATGGCTTCCATTATGGGTATACGCGATATCTTCATTTAAGGAAGTGCAGACTACCGCCCCCTCAAAGTGATTTGATTCGTTAAATGCCATATGTGGGATGTATAAAGGATGGAAATATGATATTATATATGATATTATACTGGAATTATAATATACCTTTATATCATTATTATTCCATTCTATAAAATACGAAATAGAAATGAAAGTAGCGTTCATGCGTACGTACGGCTTACCGTCTCCATGAACGGTTCATTTCATTTCTTACCTCTAAATGATTATGTAATGTTATAAATGCATGAATGTACTGGATATATATGACATATATGATATCTACATAATGAATACAATTATGTATATAATAAATATTTGGCCACACGAACAACATGTAATTGTAAGAAGACCACTTTCGACTTAAGAACCAAATATCGGCAAAACAAATATTATTAACTTAAATGATTACATAATGTTTGTGACATGGTAATAAGTGGTATAAAAGTAATAATTAACTTGAAAAAGGGTTCTTAAGGAATTATAAATTAACTCAAGTTTATTATTCAGGAGATTAAAGAACGATCGAGTCAAGCCGGACCCGAGGTAAGGGATCCTACTCCTCTCTTTCTTTTTAAGTATACACTCTTATGTCATTCCTTTTAAAGCTCATCTTTCTTGTTATTGGGATGATCTTTTATATTACATTTACTATAATTTTTATGTTCATGTGATGAGAGACCATATTCTCTCTCATCAATCCATTTTGGGAGTTTTGAGTGGCGCCGTTAGGCTGCCGAACTTTCGTAAGAGATCTAACCTCTCTCTTTCTTTTTAAGTACTCTCCTTTGTGTCACTTCTTCTAAGCTCCTATTTGTTATGTTGGGGGATTTTATTTTATATTACTCTTGCTTTAAATTCTATTGTAATATTATGGGATACTCTATTTGATCTCATCAATCCATTTTGGAAGTTTTAAGTGGCGCCGTTAGGCTGCTGAGTTTTCGTAAGGGATTTTTCATCTCACTTTAATTCTCGTGAGATTTATGCTACATTTGCCACAAATTCCATTGAGTGGTGTATGTACTGCCCATTATTCTACTCTTTGGGTAATATAAATTCATTTATGAGTATTTACATCAATGATCTATTTTCCTTTTTTCATGGGGTGTATGTTTTGAAAGATACCCAAGTCGGTAAGGGAACATTTCACCCTCCTCTTTTTTTAAAAGACTTATTTTGTTGGGTATTTTAATTTACATATTGTTATGTTGGGATATGTTCTCATATATCCTTATTGATGTAAATTTGATGTCCAAGTGATGAGATACACTTTTTATCTCTCATCAACTCATTTTGATGTGATGCCGTTAGGCTGTAAAGGGAACTTTTTAACCCAATTTCGATTTCTTTGGGTTCAACATGTAGTCATTGAATATGTCATCCATTGAATATGTGTGAATGACCTTTTATTGTTTTAAACTTAATATCCACTTATATTGGGTGTATTTATATTTGTCACACATATTTTGAGATTGATTTGTCCTTAATTTAAGGATACCTTCTTTATAAGGGATTTCATCACATTTGACATTTCTATTGAGGGCTCATTGTTGTTATGCGCCAATTCACTCTTATATGGTGTATATACTTTCCGTTGGAGTATTATATCATGAATCCTTTTATTCTCATGATATTATAAAATTCTGACTAAATGTTATTCCTCGATTATTGTATTCAAGTGTCTCTAATTTTGGTAAAACCCCTTTAACCAAAATATCATTTTAAATGTTTTAATTATTTGTTCTTATTAATATCCATGTCTTCAAAATGGTTTTAAGGATTTATTTATATGGATATTAATGGTTTAAAATGTTAAAAGCTTCAAGGTGGTATGAGACACTTTGATTCAAAAATCTCTTTATTAAATGTATTAAATGGTTTTGGAAATGGTTTCTTTTTGAATGGATTCATTATTTCAATATCCTAAAATGTTATATTGTGATTGAAATGTGGAAATGTTATGTTTCCTTTATTCATGTTTATGTGATACGATTATGTTATGGTTCTTGGGCATTGTTATGAAGAACGGGTGGTTCCGTGATAAACTAAGGGCGGGTGAGCCCGATATAGCTCTCCAATGCATTGGGTAACGCGAAGGAGTGAAACGTTAAGGTTTCTCCGAAGAGATTTAGGGAATATACTGTGATGAGTATTCCAAACGTAACCAAGAGGGTTACTCACTACGTAAGAATGTTATGAATGCCTCAATTTACCTTTATGTCTTATGTTTTCTATGATTTATTCATGATTTGATATGCCTATGTTTTATGGGTAAAGTATGATTTCATTCTTATGTATATATGAACTAATGTTTCCTTTCCATATTTTTATAACCCTTACTGAGCTTTTTATGCTCATCCATAGTTTTTGAAATGTTTTTCACAGGTCAAGGGAAAGGTACATGATGTGACGATAGTGTCAAGGATTTGTCAAGAAAGATTCTGTGTTTTATTTTTAATAGGTTTCCATTGATGGGAAGAATGAATATTGTCTTTTATGTAACCACTTTGTTTAAATGTGGAATGTAATGCAAGTTTCATGATCTAATTCTCTAAAACTCTAAACCTGAAAAGATCCTCAATGTGTAATCTTGTAATAATTCAAGATTAAGTAAGGTTTAAGGCTGGGGACTTATAGTAATTCCTCAAATGGGATAGATATACTATATCAAGTACATTATATAGGTATGGTGGTAGTGATAGTCAATAGGCCACCACATCAATGCGATGAATGATCTCAAAAGTGCCGATGTAATTATGACCAAGCTTTCCCTTTTTCCCAAATGTCATAAATTTCATCCCTGGATATATATGGAAAAATACTCTGTCTCTAACAACATGCTCTAGGTCTCATCGACCATAGCTGGCCTAGCCATTTTTTTCGAATCCAAGAAGGGATTATGTTATGTATAATGGTCATAACATTTTCAACAATATTCTCAAACATTTCATTTCCAAGAAGTTTTTGTTCCACAAATACATCGTAGTGTTCAGGTTTTCATCACCTCATAACATAAGAGTATAATAGGGATCCATTAGGATAGTGGAGTGGAATTTTTTATTGTATAATAACTTGACTAGAAAAATCTATTAGTATCATCCTCCTTTTATGTTAATTGAGAATTTTCAAAAGATATCCTCATGTGTCTGGATAGCCTGCTCATATTGGACATTAGTTTGAGGGTGATAACCCATGACATATTTGAACTCCATATTTAGGGAATTTTATTCACTCATCCAAAAAGTATAGGTTAATCTATTATCCTGATCAGATAAAATCAATAGTGGTACTCCATGTAGCGATACCAGTTCTTGAAATCATATTCATGCAAGTTGATCATGTTAGAACCCCTATTAAATCCCAATGAAGTGTGATATCTTCATAAGAAGATTCCCAAAAACCCATATAGGATTATGCCATCATTATTTCATTGTAATATTATTTCAAAATTCAATGGATATGTTATCTCGTTTCTATGTAGGTATGGGTAATGGTTTCTTTATCCTCTTGTATTTTTCCTTTCCCCTTTCACATGTTGGATACAACACATCTTGATTTATATTCAGTAATACCCTTCGTTATATTGTCCCACCAAATGTTTTCTCATAGATCTTAATGAATCATTGTACTTCTTGGGTGGAGGGACTAGCTTGAGTTATCTGTATCATCCCATAGTACCTAATTTAAATTTGGATTTGATGGTACACATAGTCATGACCCAAATCTCAAACTCCTTATTCATTAACATTGAATAATAAGGATTCCCCTTTCTTTATAGTTTCCAATTTCTTCTAAATTCTCAAAAAATATATTTTGACATATTTTATCCATTATTAAATAAATAGTTTTCCAGTCATTTATGAAAGGATATAAGATGTTCCTTCCATTTTAATTTTAATTTAAATCCCATTCAAATATATAATGATTTGATCCATATAAATTCTCAATAATGATATAATTTAGGTGTTATTTCTACAAACTATGATATCCAAATTATTCTCTTTACTAGGATGGTAGTGGATTGAGTATTCATAGTTATTGATCATCTTTAATAGTCATCATTTTCACATATCTAGTGCTTTATATGCGAACATATAGTTTGGGATTTTTTAATCCATTTATTTTTCACACTTCCCCTGAAATAGATAATTCCTTCATTTTTTCAAAGAGAATATCACCACTACCATCTCCAAATAATTTTTTGTTAGTTCTGATAATGGAAATTCAACATTCTTGAAGCATAGGCCATGACTTTTTTAATCAACATAAACACAGAACCCAAGCCCTTCCATAAAGAATCACTGAATAGTAAAAAATGCTCTCCACTTGTAGGAAGTGTGGGTAAATGGGTACTGATAATACTCAATTTCAACTCTAAAAATATCTCCTTTCATCCATCATTACCTGAAAACATGACTCCCTTGCATGTTATATTGGTTTGAAGGTTCAAAAATATAGATAAATTTATCACAATTCGATGATAGTACCTAGGTAATCCAAAGAAACTATCGACATCTATCATATAAGTTGAAATCATCCAAACATCAATTTTATATATCCTTCAAGGGTCGATAGATAAACCATTTACTGGAATGATATTCCCCTAGAATAATACATCCTTTAACTAGAACTGACAATTATTGTACTGGCTATAATGCTTCTCATTTTTCAATCTCATCAGAACAATGCTTAGATTCTCCTCTGCCTCTTCCTCAGTTTTAGAGTATATTCGAATATTATTTACAAATACAACCAAAAAATTGTCTAGGTAGTCTCTCAAGTATCTATTCATCATTTCAATGGATATTTTTGGCACATTACTGACCAATAAAGTTGTAACTATAAACTCATAGTGCATGTACCTTCTATGAAAATAAGTGTTCAAGATATCCTCCTTCTTCATCATAACATGGTAATTTCATGTCCACGGATCCACCTTTGAGATATATTGTTCACCACGTAGTTGATCGATCATGTCATAAAGATAGGGAATTTGATACATTTTATTTATCATATTCTATTTGAGGTCATGATAATTAAATCAAAGGGGAATTGGCCCATCCTTATTATCAATGAATAGGGTTGGTCACCCCATGGGTATTCCCTTGAGAATGTTAACCAGTTTTCTAGATTGTCTTGTAATTGTTTCACCAGCTCCAATACATACACAATATCCATTATATAAAAATTCAATGATAAAGGAAATTTTCTAAGCATAATAATTAATGAAAATTAATCTTCTCAACATAGAGGAAGACTAGGAAATTCCTCTAGAATCACATTAGTATATTACCTCATAATGGTTATGTATTCAAATATGATTCTTTCCTTAGAATCAATCATTTAACCTAGATATGATTTCTCAAATTGAAATAATATCTATTCATGTGATGTTGGATCTAGATAAGTTTCATCATCCTCATTTCACTTGTACGAAAATGGGTTTTGATACATAATATGAAGTGTGATGTCCAAATCACTGAAATTTATGATGTCTCTATATATAAGGATTTCCAATCCATTCCCATAATTACATAAAATTCAACCAAATGGAGTATTAAGAGGTTTTATGTAATTTTCAACCCACAATGTATAGCAGGGGAGGAGTTATATTCTCGAGATTCAATAATTTCCCCATTTTGAATTTTTAATGACACCTCTACTTCCATAATTTGCGCCATTGTTTGAATATTTATATTAAACATTAATGATGTGAATAAATATTATAACTCAAATAAAAAATTATAACTCACATCCTCGAATGAATAACTATTATACCCATCACCAGTTCAATGACAAGATCCTCCTCAACGATTATGATGGAAAAAATAATCCCTTTCCTCATGGGAGGTTTTTTATTGTCTTTGAAAACCCTTGTATTTGTTCATTATTTTCAAAAGTCCATTGGTTCCATGCATTTGTAACAATAGAGAATGTGCTAACAGTTGAATGAAGTATCCCCTTCCACCATCGCAATAGAATGTTTCTCTTGTCATATATCATTATCATGGTCCCCTTCCTTCCTATAAGTAAATAATTTCCTTGTCCTTTTTTGGAAATTTTTAAGGTTCTTCTCTATAAACCATTTACAAGTGGGATGCTAAAATTTCTTGCCATGATTATATTTATCCATCAGAAATCTAGGATTAAACTCTACATTCCATTTGTCATCCCTATGATACCCTTGATTTTCTTTGACCACCATTCTACTTTTTGGTCACATCCAAAAATTTCTCATACCTATCAAAATTTCTAATCACCATGGCCTTTCATAGACTTTGTTTTAGACCGTTAAATAAGAAGTAAACATTAAATTAATGTGTAAAAACAGTGCCTAATGAATATCCTAAAAGTTGTTAAATGTTTTCATCATACACCCTAATTTAGTTTTCATCTTCTTCCTTGAAATAATGGGAAACCCTCCAGATTTTATGGTAGACAACATGAGGAAAATATTTATTGACAAAAAATCTGAAATTCCTTCTGTAGCATTACATTGATCTCTTCCTAAAGATTCATAATTTTTTATCAATGTCAACTACTAACTAGATTCTACCTTAGTATGATAAGCAACCATTATAACACTATCATTCATAAAACATTAATGGATGGAGAAGATCTTATCAATGGACTTGGTTAATTGTTCTAGGATTATAGGATCAAATGATACATTAAAAGTATGAGGCCTTTTTAACATATATCCCTCAATCATAACATTTTGTCCCTTTGGGGGATGTATTCTCCTTATGATATAGGATTCTATTAAGAACCTAAGGCAGCTAGAATATTATCTTCATAATGTTTGTGATTCCCGCTATCATCAGGTTGGGAATCTCATTAGGTCATCCATCACAATTCCCACATCATTTGCTGTTTACATGATTCATCCTATTTTTAGACATTGGTGACACTAAAAGGAAAATTTGGGTTAATTATTTTTAAGCTATTAAACACCTAATGGGGGAATTAAACAACAATAAATGTATAACTTATAAATTATATTCATTTCGTAGATTTTGAATTTATAGGATTAAATATATGTTATTAATGATATATTTCATAAACTATATTCATTTAAGAATATTTTGTTACCTTATTAATGATTCAAAATTATATAATGAATTTAACAAAGTATTTCCCTAAAAAATGTCAATCTAGGTGAGAATTAAGGCCCATTGTCATGTACCGGATTACAAAGAGTCAGACCTGATGCACTGTGTTAGAGTTGTTACCCCATGGTACATCTATTCCAAAACCACATCATCATACTGTATCTATATTTCGAATATTGTTAATGAAAATCCACTTAATCTATAAATACCAAATTTAAGGTATCTTTTTTATATTTAGTCATTTCTATATGACATTCTCAATAGTTTTCTAATCCTAGTATAAAATAACTGAACATTTCCTCTGATACAAACTATAAACACCCTGATCAATATTAAAAATTTATAAATTAGTCATTACATATTATTACACTTAATAAAACCTATATTATCAATAATCCTAGTATATTTTTTAAAAAGGTAAATTACATAACAACACAAAATGGGGAATTCAATATCTTAGTGGAAGCTTCTTTAACATCATCATAATATTCCATTGAACTTAAAACTGCATAGGATAACTTGGGGACAAACACAAGAATGAGTGAGTTATAAATCCCAGTAAGGGAATAATCTTGGAATAAGGCAATATATTCTAGACAATAGGAATAAAATTGGGAATAAATGGAAGATGAATAATGAAAAATGATATAGAATGAAAATAATAACATCAAAAAATGTGGAAACAAATTAAATCACAAAATGAGAAATATCGGTCAAGGATAACTTCTAAGACAAAATGATAGAAAAAGTCCCATAATGTAATATGTTTCACTCCTATTCCCAACATGATGTCTCATGAGACAAAAAATTACCCAATGAATTGGTGTTCTATATAATATCCCGCACACCCATCACATTCATTCCAGCCTCATGATTAATTGTGTCACGTAGATTATAATTCAAGGAATCATTTATCATAAAAATTTATTCCAATAACATAAAGTAATAAATAAATAATTTATTTACCATTTAAAATAGGTATAAGTACATAAAATTTCAACACCCTTGACTATAAATATGCATTATATTAATTACCCAATTGGTTATGCATGGAAACCTGTTGTGAAATTTTGACATCACAATGTCATCCCTTAAAAACACCGTAAACAGTTTGATGAGACACAAATTAGTAACTCATAATTTGTAAATAAAATGGATAATAATAGGTATGTGTAGGTATATATCCCAAAATTAGGAATTTGAAATATGAAGAGTATGATTATAAAGAAACTTGGGTAAGGATTAGAAAGTGAGGATCCAATACATGAGTGTCTGAATCCAAATGATTGGGATAATGTTATTGACAGATTGGGGGACCTTCAGAGAAATATAGAGAATGGATACAAATGTAATTACATTCTATAATGACTTTGAGTAAATATTAATAGGATCTTATGTGAGTTTATATGGGAAAAGATAAAATATTTCTTTATTGCTAATCAATCATATGTTATGGGAAATATATAAAAAAATAACCAAAACCCAAAACCATACCATGGGTTATCCCTTGTTTCTAAAAAAGTGTATTAGTTTTAATTATTTTATATGGACAGGGGCCAAATTATAAACTAAGTCCCTACCATATGTGGAGGGGATCCATACACTTACAAAAATGATTTCAAAACATTAAAATATATTAATAATATTGTAGGATTCATAATAAAATTATAAAGTTAATAAAAAAACTCAAAAAAATTATATCAAACAGGAATCATATAATAGGATAGGTATAACCTTCTATTCTATTAATTACATCAATTTTAGGTCATTATTATCTCCTAATACACAAAAAATATTTATATGGTATTTATTTTTTACCCAAAAATTTAATTATCTCGAAAATTTATAAAAAATTCACTAATGGATAATTTTTATTTTTTGATTAAAAATATTTAATCATTTTATCTAAATAAATTTGTATATTTTTTATTTTAACTTTTAAAATAATATCACCATTCATTAAGGAATGATGTGTGTCTTTGACAATAACAGTTTTTAACCCTTATAAAAATTACATTTTACTATATAAAATTTATATGAACATTTATATATTAAAACAATTATTTCATATTATTTTATTTAATCTATTATATATTTCAAAAATCCATTAATTCATCAAAACAAATTTCTTAATTGAATTTGACTATTAACCAAATATGTTATTGGTTTTATATTGAATCAAAATAAAAATCATTTATAAGTTACCAATAATAAGATGAAAATATATTCATTAGTATATAAAATATAACTTATAAACACATATTGATAGGTTATTGATAAAAATACCTTTAATATAATAGAAAAAACCATAATATAAATGATGATTATGGTGGAGGGTCATGACCTCGATGAGCATGATGTTCTTACGTAAAGAGTTTCACTCATGCTTAATTTGTTGGAAGTCATCATGGTATTTTTTGAGTGAAAATAACAAAGATTATATGTCATTATGAAGCTCCGTAAAATGAGATTCAAAGGGTAAAATCCAACTGGTAGAGGTCATCACTTATATTTTCTATGTCATATGGATTTCATAAAACCCTATATTTATACTTATTATGTGATCACATTTCATAGGCTATATTTTTTTAATGGTAAAGATTATTAATGATTAATCAAAACCAATATAATATAATAAAACCATATAAGTTCATGTGTTTTGTATAACCATGATATCTAACAATACATTTAATTAAATTATAAAGGGAATTTAATTTAAAATGTTTTTGGGTCGTTAAAAAGACACCACATGTGACTGTGATAATCTATTTTTTTTAATTTTCTAAAAGACATATTATGGTTTAGTGGTAACTGTAGATTCTATAATATAAATACATCAAAATTAATCATTTAAAATACAGAAACAATAATAGAGATAAATCAAAATGACCATATTCTGAAATTAGTTGAAAAAAATTAACCCTTCACCACCACCTAATCAACATTATCCCCATCCAAAAAACTGGACATTGGGAAAACATTTAAAAATATGATTTCAAAATTTAAAAAATTAAACATCCACAATCACCACAGCCTTGGTCGATGATGTACCTCATACCATGCTCACTAACGACCTCACACATATCCATCACCATCGCCAGTGAGAAAACATCACTAGCACCATCACATCATCATTATTTTCCAAATTGTCACCAATGCTATAGATTAACCTATAATAAATGCATTTAAACTATATGGGATCCAATTAAATTTATTACTGACCCAATTGGAACAAAAATTTATTGTGTACCCAAAAAGTTATCAACGTAATCTATTTTATAAGAATTATCACTAAAGAGTTATAAGGATATATGGTATATGGACAGCAGGTGTTGTCAAAGGATGACTGGTGACATATACACCATTTATCATATTATACTTTTAATGGACGAATATTCACTTTTGGTGAAAAATAAAAAGTCAAGATCAATGGTTTTATAGAAATAGGTATATTAACATACATTATAATTTCTGAAGTACAATTTTTATATTGATTAAAAAAATTTATTTTTCAAATCACAAAGCTGTGATTAAGGTTAGAATGTAAATTTTGAAGATAAGAATTCCATATATATATATATAGGAAGTAAAATTTTATTTTATGTCAAATGAAAAAAATATCAACTATAGAAATTTTTGATACTATTCCCAAAAAATAAATATGATTGACTGTTGTATTAATAAAAATATTCGTTTTCATATAAAAATGGCTCATATTTACATTTGACAACTATATGAGTTAGAAAAACATTAATAGGTTTTGGAACATCATAAATAAAACGTTCATCTGTATTTTTAATGTGACACTTTTCTGACGGGTAAGAAGAAAAAGATTATATTAAATCTAATAATATTGTTATTACTGTTAGAATCATAGTATTTCTCATTGTTTATTAATTTGGATTGATTAGATAATCTAGTTTATGTAATAAGATTTATGTTTTTGTAATTGTGTATGATTTCAGTATATTCACATGGAATCATTCCTTATTCCATAAATGTGAATCCTTACACATGTTTATTAAATTCTTTTAACTAATTCAATATCATTGAGAACATTTAACTACATAAATTATATGTGAAAAGGTGGATAATTTGTTAACTTTTTCAATTATAATTTTTTCAAGATAATGGAAATTTTCATATATTTCATGCCACGAGAACACCACAATAATGTGATATTAAAAAGAGGAAATACTAAACTATTAATGAAATAAATGGGTAAAGGTATAATGATCCTAAACAACACTCATGTGTAATATAACACTATTAAACACCAAAATTATCGAAGGAATCTAGTAAAAATAAACTAGAGTATCACAAAGGGTACATCTAATATGAACCAGCCTATGATCCCATCCAAGGTGTTACATATAATGAAAACCATGTATCACTCAAGTCATATTAAAATTCATTTCATAATTAAAAGTAAAAAAATGAGGTCCCTGTTTATAAAAATGACACATCACTTGTCATATATATCTATGAGGGCCATACCAATTTTCGATTTCATTTATAGAATAATAAATGCAAGATAAATAATATTTACATTCATCACAAATAGATTAATAATAATAGATAATGACATGGAAAATTGAATTCCTAAGTAAATTATCTTACCACGAGGGACCATGTTAAACTAAAATTTTTAGTCATCGACTAACAATCTATAAATTGTAGATGCCCTACATGACAAGAATATAAGACAGGAAGTGCCAATATACATTCCACTAAAATTGATTTGGTACTACCAATAGGGAAGTAGTCCAAAACCACTTAGGATATGGTGTGGTCAATATAGAATAATATCGTGGAAGGTCCCATCCTTCATACTCTAATTAATCAACTCAATGCGATTTTACAAAACATCAATAATCAACAGGTGAACTTGTTATAAACAAAATTGATTATTTAAAGGGACTCAATGAATTATCCCTTAAGGGTTGGCTAAATAATGAGGTATAAAACCTTCTACTGTTCTAATTTAATATAAAAGGGATAACAAAATTAGGGTATCATATTCAACATGTATAAATACATATTGAAGAGGCATCACATAGAACTACCTGTGCACAACACAACGATGTAATTTATCAATTTTAGAAAGTCAACTATGAATTTTTAGACCACCTAAATAAAATATAGGATTCTATACGCATCCAATAACAAATATTGAATAAATCATGTTTGAGTGAAAACAGAGTAAGATAAAAAAACTAAAAAGAGGGAAAGTTATCTCGCACCGTGATAAATTCGATGGTGGTGAGATAAATGGAGGAAGGGAGAAATGGAAGTGAAGTAATTACAATCAAATTCTAAAGAATCATATCAAATATGAATCGATTTGAGGTGATCATGGGACCCCTATGATAGGGTAATATGTGTTGCGATATTGGGAACTCTCTTGGGATCCACTTCTATGTGAGAAAAAATATTTGGAGGGGGAGACCCCTGATTCCCCTTTTTTAAAATTAGATGACCTACATAGTTAAAGTTTTATATTTAATAAAAATGTGATCAGAATTTATGATAAGTGTTAGACACACATATTTAATTATTGATGGAATTCCCATAGAATTTCATATCCTGTAGTCGCCGAAACTACTTATCAGGTAATGAGTTCACACAGTGTATTGAATATACAAGCAGAATTTCAAATTGTACATTTTTTTCCAGTAGCTCAGCCTTCGAATATTCCTTTCGTGCTTTCCCAAACCATAAAGGATTTCACTGAAACCAAACTCACATCTTAAAACATAATTTATGGGATTTTAACCATTTTTAATGTCACTATGATTTCGAAAAAATTATAATGGCCCATCAACTAGGAGAATAATTTAAATTCCATTTCAAATTAAATCTAGTATAAAACAAAGGATTATATAATCACACAACCCTTGAACTTTTTATCCTCAATTATTATTTGGGAATAAACGAGAGAATCATCTATACTAGTAGGGTAATAGATCCACCACTAAAATTATACTGTTTATTTCCAACACCAATCACGCCTCAAAGAAAAACCTTTTTCACATGGAGTATAATTCTATGAAATGAAATCAAAGAATCATACTCCAAAATAGAAACATTGACATTGATATTAACTAAGCTAGTCTAACCTGAGACATGATAAACTAGTCACAAATCTCATAAATAGGACCTTGTACCATACAACCATTTGACATCAAATTCCTTGACACATTAATCCCCCCATCAAAATGTCCTATTTAGGAATTCTAGCAAAATTCTAATTATGCTCAGGGGATGAATATTATTATTTATGAATGGTTAACTCCCAATCAACATCAAATATCTTGGATGAGCTGAATTTTTAGGAAAAGTCTCATCTACCATAAAATAAACTCAACTTATCATAAAGAAGTGTAATAATAGGTACCTCATCACATCTCCTAATGAAGAAAAATAAAGCATGTAAAGACACTCCTGAATGACTATTATAAAAATGATGGGATTAAATGGTTGGTATATCACAATAAAAAATTCACTCCTTCTCTAATGGAACAACATGTTTCATATCAATCACTTAAAATGAATCCGGTATCTATATTATGGTGACATATTTCTTCCAAACCATCACATTCTCATTCATGTTGTTATGCATCATTATGGACATTGTGATAACTGATCCTACACATTAGAACTATCACCCTCAAAAATTTTTAATTCAAGTTGACTGAATCTTAATGTAACCTCAAAATCCTCAACTAGAGTCCGAGGAGCTCATCCAAGGTAGTCCATTCTTAGGGAATTACAAATGAGTTATGGGTACACAGCCAATATACTAACACATGAAGAACAATGACTGATCTCAATGCAGAATCTGCCTATCAATCCGATCAAAAGGATACAGTTGTGTCCATTTGTACATATAAGGTGTGCCTACTTATGAATAGAAGTATATATTATGACATACCATGATTCTTTCTTACCATGATCCAGAAAAAAGACTCCCATGGATTTTATTGATCGATCGCAATTACATTTGATTTCCTTATATAGGTTGGTGTATGATCAATGATCCCTTACTCCACCCAAACAACATCAAGACAAGGGGCATGATCATTAATAAGATTTTTTACATTATGAGGATTTAGAATAATTCCAAAAAGTTCTTGAGAAACTCCTAATAGATCAAAACATTGTGCTCAATATGGTTTGGAACAAATAGTTTCCCCACTACGCAATAGATAAGGACTTTCATACTACCTCATCCAAACTCTTTTTAAGAATCATCACTGTATCTTATGAAATTTCATCATAACTTAGCCAAGATACCCTATATATAGAGGCATCCCATGATTACTCATTCACAACTATCCGTGTGCATCCATGAAAAATTATATTTTTCAATGGTTTTGTACTCAACTGACCACATCTTTAGTGTGCTACATTGTATTTAACATCACCCCACAAAATGTATCATCCCCACAAGAATTAATTATATATAATGGACATCATTAAATGGTAATACAGGTTTGTTGACTTTTATATGAAAGGGGGAACTTTTTCTTTTATTTTTTTTCATTCTCAGCACCATAGGATTTTCCACAAAATATAATTTACTAGAAAAGGGAAGACATCCCATATAACACACTCCATCAACCACCCACTACATGTCCTAGATGTGGCCAACATGATTAAAAAGATTAACTGAAGTATTAAAAAATACATACTAGATGGTTTAATAGATAAGAATAACATTGGATGCCCACATCACACTTCCACTTAGTCACATCCATGTCTTCCATTGCATCAAGAATAGAAGTTAAAACAAAGAGACCTATAGTGTCAAAATATCAGATCCTATTTACAACACCATAATCAAATATTGGGAAAACAAATCATCTCAAACTTCTGGTTTCCCTACCCCATAAGTGTACTACGAACAATGAATAATATCCTTCTGTGTAGATGAGTACCAATGAACTCATACAGTTTCCTCATGTGTTAATGAATACTACCCTATTATTATATTAAAAATCTGAATGGCTTGGCTGTTTGGAAAGGGGAGAGGACCACCACACCCAGACTGCAGGCCAGGTGGTTATGAAACCCGGTGGGTTGTGCCCTACATGGTTGGTCGGGCCGGACCAGGGCCAGCCAAACTGGTCCAAGCCTAGCGGGCTGGAATTGGACAGTCTAATCAGGTCAGACATGAACATGACCCTTTTTGGCCCAATAACACTTAACTGGGCGTATCTACTAAATCGAACATATGTTTCACGAACCGTCTGCGGTGTCAGAACCCTTAGGATGAGGCAGACCTTTTGTGATACTCTACTTTAATTTTGGAGAATTTTGGAGAATGGTTAGGTTGGATCAACCCCGAATCCAACTGGGCCCTCGACATTAAAATGCCTATAACTCGCAAATCGTGCATCTGGTTGACGCACAATCTATTGTGTAGGAACCCTTATAACATTTAAGATAATTTTGTTACTTCTTAGTGATTATTCGTGATGGTCGAAATATGATTGATGGATTAATGATTGGATCCTCCTTTAATAATGCGTGCTTTGTGCGGGAATCCAATGGATGGCTGATACGTGATGAATGAATAGTTATCATGTGCAGATCAGCAGCATTGTTCATGTGCAGATCAGTATCGGCCAATCATGTGTGGATCATCCCTTAGAGATCCTTTGTGGATGAGTATCGAGCGATACTTTGTGGATCATCACTAAACTATCATTTGTGGATCAAAACTGAGCCATCCTGTGTGTGTCAACAACAGAGCCTCCTGATAAAATAAGAGGATCTATCTTTATGACTAAACATATGTTATTCGGTACTTATGTTAAACCTCGTGGGAGATGACTTTTTAATTGTGAATTTAGATTGGGATCATGATTTGTGGTTTCACCTTTTTGGAAATTTGAGAGACCTTCGGGGGACTCAGGGTCCCTGTTGGGTATTGTTATACTCACCCCTGCATGGGCTTTTCTCGCACCTTGTTGTGTCTTGTGTAGACGACGAGCATCTTTGACTGAGTCTCGACGATCCATGACTTGATAGTGTACGGAGGTTAACAGTTGGGGTGGAGAGCCGTAGTGATGATTTTTACATACCCTTCATGTAGGATCCTTGGAGGATGACCTCAGGAGCTGTGTAAAACCCCATGATTCCAAGACACGCTTCTCATTGAATAATACAATAGCGTGTGTTGTACGCCACATCGAGTTCTAACACACCACAACCTATCAAAATATCCATTATGAATAGTAATACCAACCTTTTGAAATTTTATAAATTTTATATTTCAAATTGGACGTCATTTTTGGATTCTGAATATCGAAATTAGCTTTGGGTGAATTTTTGGTAACATTCAATTTTTGATGAACAGTGAAAAACACTGAGTTGTAGTTTAAAACCATATTATTATTTTGATAATTATTTATTTTATTTAATTTTATTTTAGGTCAAAATAGATACATAATATCTATATAACTTCAATTTAATTCATTGGAGTCAGTTTATAATAATTTTAGATATATAAAAATTTTACTGAACTTTTTACTGTCTTTTACCCACCTCTAAAGAGAATTTGAAAATTTATATAAAACATAATTTTACTGCTTCTATGAGTTGAATTTCTAAAATCAGAGATACACAGTTGATATTAGTAAGTAAAATGTCATTCAATAAGATGAAAATAATTTTTGGTGAATATTTACTTTATTCTTTTATTAATCACAGTTAAATGTAAATAAAGTTATTAAGGGTAAAAATGATATTATCATTACCCTAACACATGTACGAATTCAATTGGATAATTATTATTCGACCAAAAACATCCTTAGGAATAAAATATGAACCTCTTTGGTCCACTTAGATTATATTAGGACGTTTATTATTATTTATTTCAAAGAAGAGTTAGAAGAGTAAAAATCAAAGTTTAATAAGTAAAACATTTTTAATTTAGGGTTACATAAAAGATAATTTAGACTATAAATATTCATTGGAAAGATAAAAATATTTCCTACATAATGGTATTTTATTTATATTTTTTAGACATTAAATTATGTATTTTATTTTTGACACAATGATGATGTAGTAATTACCTAATTAATGAATGATTAAAATAATTGACATTATAAATATAAAAATAATTGTAATTTGATACTTTTTATGAATTACACTAATTTTATAAGTTAATATTTCATATTAGGGTTTATTATATGAATTTGTTTCTAATTAATAATGCTATTATGCATTTAGAAAAAAAAATACTAAATAGTTTCAAAATTGGCATAAAAGAGTTTTTAAAACAAATATTATATTATTAATTGATATTCTATTCCTAAAACTCCAGGGTTAAGAAAAAGGGTGTATATAATGATAGGTGTATTATTAATGATCCATTTGGGGTTATCTTGGATGTATATAGTATATTTATTAACCATATAATATAAAAATACAAAGAGACATGGTAAATGTCAATCTATTTAACTAAGAGTTAAATCTAAAAGATAAGGTTAATATAGTGGCCCAAACTGGTCTAAAACCTATTGTTTTAGTGTTTTTTCGGCACATACCCACCTTAGAGTTTAAATAATCCATTTTTGAGCCATTATAATACTAAAATGATTTTATTATAAAATAATATTTCTAGATTTTCCAAAGGTGCCACACACCCCTCTTATAAAAGGGAACTCCACCTTCTCTCTAATTCACACCTTCAATGCCATTTGGCTCAGCCAAAACCTGCCCAAATAACCTATCAATTGTCCTCCATTAATTATAGAGCCATTAATTTAGACATAAATCTAACATAACGATCCCATTTTATCAAATCAAAAGTAAGAACCCGAAGAAGAGGTAAATATTTCATCACCTCCTTCAAGTTCAATTCTTTTTCGACATCATCATTCTTTGTTGTTTCCATTATAAAACAATAAATCCAGTATCATCAATATACTATGATGTTAATATAAATATGGTACAACCATATTCATTATTCTATACATCATTTTAATGACATTTTACTGTACGTGTGTACGTACGGCTTACCGTCTCCACGTCGTGGTGTAATTGTTATTCAATACATTATTATTTGGATGGGTATAATAATGATGTTTAATTGATTTAAATAATAAATATAACATGATAATGATTATTTATATTTGATATAGCATCCAATTATATATAATTTTAATGTCAAGTGAATGATATTGTCACTTGTGCATACTTACAGATTATCGTCTCCACGAATGCGATGAGATTTTCCCCATCAAAACCATTCAAGAATAATTTTCATTAGATGATTAAAAATAATGTTTAAAGAATTAATATCATTCTGAATATTAATAATATGAATCCTATCCATAACAAACATTACTTACGTAACAAATCATATAAAGGAAAATGAATCTGGTAACACCCGAAATGACGATAATACTAAGATATTATTAACAAAGCAATATTAAAAGATCATATATGATATCATATTAATGTATATGATTCTTGTATAATTTAATAACTATTATTTCACCATTATACAGGATTTTAATCTTCCCCTGACCATGGAAAAGTACAAGGTAAGGGTTAATTCTACAATCTCTTTATTCTCTGATGTTGTTTTTACATAAGTATCTACTAGGACCACTTTATCATCCACATCCATGTTTCTTAAAAATGTATTTCAAATCAATTTTTACTAGATAGTGGGGTAAAGTAATTTATACCCCTATTTGAACTTATATTTTTTGAAAGGAATCTTTCCATCATCTAACAAACAATGTACTTTATGACCTTTTTGTCAAAATTATGGTAAGAATGTTTTTTAACTTATATGGCGGGTGTGGCTATTTTCTGCCGTTATAACATCATTGACGCTTCCCTTACAAGATTCTAAGAATATTTTCAAAATAAATGTTTTCTTTATAATTATTTGACACTTAAATGATTTTAAAATAGATTAGATATTTCTCTAAAAAAGGTTTTGAATTCATCTATGTCAACATCCTTTGATATATTTCTAGTTTATTCGAAGTTGATTTATTATGATACAAAACATTCATAATGTATTTGAGGTTTTGTGATATGTTTGACTGTGGATGTGCTATTTTGATACCATTCATGGTTTATGGTTAATGTATCGACATTTCATATGCCATTTTTAATACTAATGATTATGTTATATTGCAACATTTCATATGAAGAATGTATTGGACTTAGTAAGTGATGGGTTGTGCCCGCTATAGCTCCTCGATACATCGGTAGGTCTCATGAGACAACTAGATATAGAATTGGTCGAGGGCATTCCCAATTTTATATATGGTTTTGGCTAAGGCCTTAACCATTTTTATACGTCTTGGATGATTCCTTGACAAAATATTTCAGAATGCCTGGCATTATACATTCCCTCATTATGAAAATAATATTGATGGACATGTGGTCTTTAGACTAGTATAATACCCATGATTATATTTTATTATGGAATTATTTACTAAGCTCATATACCTCAATAATATTGTTCGTGTTTATTATTGGTAAAGGCATGTGTTTTAAATTATTCACCATGATTTATATTTATGTTATTTTCCGTTGTATTGCTTACCCTTACTGAGCATTTGAGCTCACCCCTTTCTTATGTTTCATTTTACAAGGATATGAAGAAGTTAATTACGAGTGACTTTCAGGCTTAATCTAAGAGGCTTGGATGTTTCTAATAGAATAAATTAGTGTTGTCTTTCTTTTCATGTTGTAAAGTTGAACTTATGATTGAATCTTGTTTCCAATAATACTAATTGATCGGTCATTCAGGATATGATTTCCTTTTTATCATGCCAAAATTATGTAATAAAGCACCGACTCTGGGATTATGGGGTCGAGGCGTTACAGTTAGTATCAAAGGAATTTTAGTACAAACCTTGGAAACTAGATTTAGATAAACTCTGATTAGAGCACATTACCCTAAGATAGACTTTGAGGATTAGTATAGAATAACTTTCTAATATTTTGGTAATGTAGAGATTTTGTGAGTTTTCCAAGAAATAAATCCCTGTCTAGATATGAGCAGGTAGAGGTAGCTCTGGAATTTGCGTACTTAGGGGTAAAACCTGAAAACACTACTTTGATCTAGACTCGAACGGGAACTGGTGCACGACAACGGGCCTTTCTATACTTTTGGTTACGACACTCCTGGGGGATATGCTTATGATAATTCTAATTTTCATTAAAACCCATTATGAGGGGTTTATGCGTATATAATTCCTCAAATAAAACAATTTTATGATTATCGATTATATCCATAAACTGTTCAATTTAAGTTATGTCTTTTATAAGTTTGGATTTATGTATTGCAATTCATAAACTAATATTTTGTATGCCATTGTTTAGAAATGGAACCTAGTGGAATCAATGGAATCCATATCAATGCAGACAATCCATGTAGGGATTACCCTCCTGCTCAAAATAATTATAGTGGATCTTGTGACACAACTAGTGCTCGTCAGCTTATCACCATACTGGGAAAACTCACATGGGTTATGAATAAGAACCTTACCCGTATAGAGCACCCTGATCCACATCGTGGAGGATCAATGTTAGACCGAATAATGAAGAAACAACCACCGAAATTAAATGGGGGAACAAATACATTAGTAGCTGATCAATGGATAAATTCTTTAGAGAAAATATTCGACGCCTTGATGAGTAGTGAAAGGGAAAAGGTTGTCATTGAAAATTACCGCCTAACTGGAGATGCTGGTCAATGGTTTTCATTGATTCAAAAAACAATGGAATATGATGAAGTATCCAATATGAAATGGAGGGAGTTTAATGATATTTTCATAGAAAAATACTTTCCTCATGACCATCGATTGGATATAGAAAGACAATTTCTGAGTCTCAGGAAAATGGAGGATAAGAATGTCGAAAAGTTTGAAGCTAAAATTACAAGGTTAGCGAGGCATTCTACAGATTATATACATAACCAAAGAAGTAATATTGACAGTTTCTTTGATGGGTTAAAACCATTTCTTCATCAAGAATTATTATCACAATTCTTTTCATCATACGAAGATATTGTCTTGTTTGATATCAAGAAAAAAAAGGAATTCTCTAAGTCTTATGACTTTAAAGCAATGAAAGTGAAGAAAGGAACTACTAAACACTCTGGGAAAGGAAATAAGGAAATAGGGGAGAAGGGAAGAATTGTATTTCCACCCTGTGATAATTGTGGAAAGAAGCATCCAGGTGCCTGTCTAAAAGGAAATGGAGTATGCGACGAATATAGACAGAAAGGCCATCTCGCTTGTGATTGTAAGGTAAAGAAAGATGCTACTAATGTTCAATGCTAAAATTTTAGGGAGATGGGATATTATGCAAATGAATTTCATAAGAGTTAGTGAAACTTACCTCATAAAATTCCAAGGGATCATGGACAAGATTATGCAATCACTACTGCTGAGGTTGAAGCCCCAAAAGATGTGGTGGCAGGTAATTTAATGGTTTCCTCAAGTTTATCCTGTGCTTTATATGATTCTGGATTATATCATTATTTTATATCTTCTTAGTTTTCTACGAAAATTATATATTTCCAATTTGATTTAATAAAGGAGTTTTCAGTCAAAACTCCTAAGGAAGTTATCATTGCTACAATGTTTTGTGAATTGGTTCCCATTATGGAAGAAAAATGTTCTTTATTTACTTGTCTCATAGTCATAACCATGATTGAATTTGATATAATCCTCATTATGGATTGTTATTAAAACTATGATGCAATTACTTTTTGTAAGAAGAAGGGGGTTACTATTTTTGATGATGATGATAAAGTACACCTTATCTTTAGAGCATTATCACCACCACCTAATTCTTATTTAGATCCTCCCCCAGTAGCTCAACTAAATTCAATTATTAGTTAGGAAGAGAATGAAATAACAATGGGTGAGGAAAAGAATATTAAAATAGAGTACATACCTATTGTGGAAGATTATATTGATGTATTTCCAGAGGATTTACCTAGACATCCTCTAGAATGAGAAGTTGAGTTTTCCATTGATTTAATTCCTGGATCAAAGCCCATATCGAAGAACCCTTATAGAATGGCCAATGTGGAATTAGTGGAACTAAAGAAACAACAAGAGGAATTGAGTAATACGGGATTTCATCACCCTAATGTATCTCCATAGGGATCACGTGTCCTTTTTTTAAGAAAGATGAATCCACAAGGTTGTGGATTGAAAACAGGGATATCAATGCTATAATAATAAATCACCTACCTCATTGATGATTAATTCAACCAACTTCATGGAGCTCAATACTTTTCGAATTTTGACCTTCGATCTGGATACCATCAGTTGTGTGTGAAGAAAGAATACATTCTAAAAACAACATTTTGAACCAGGTATGAGCATTACGAGTTTACAGTAATGCCTTTTGGATTGACTAATGCACCCTCTGTCTGCACAGATCAAATGAATATAGTTTTCAAGGAATATATTGACGACTTTATAGTGGAATTTATTGATGATATCTTGGTATAATCCCAAAGCTATGAAGATCATGAAAATCACTTGCGCATTATCATGAAGACTCTGAGAAGACATGAATTATATGGGATGTTTAGAAAGAGTGAATTCTGGATTGAGAAGATTTATTTTCTTGGACATATTGTATTCATGTATGGAATCTATGTTGATCCTTCTTAGATCAAGGAAATCTATGAATGGCCAGCACCGACAAGTACAACTGAGGTACATACTTTTATTGGTTTTGCAGGTTATTATCGATATATCTTCCCGAATTTTGCCCGGTTGGCTAACCCATTAACAAAGATTACAAAAAAGGGGTTAAATTTGTTTTTAAAAAAGAGTGTAAAGAATTTTTTGATAAATTGAAAAGAGTATTAGTCAATGATACTATATTGACTCTACCATTGGATAATGATGGGTTTGATATTTATAGTGATGCATTGAAAAAAAGAATTTTTTGTGTCCTTATGCAGAATGATATAGTTATTGCATATGAATCACGACAGCTGAAAATTCATGAGAAACTTTATCTGACTCACGATCTTGAGTTAGCAGCTGTAATGTTTTCTTCGAAAATATGGTGACACTATCTCTATGGTGAAAAATTTGAGTTTTATACTGATCACAAGAGTTTGAAGTATATTTTCTCACAGAGAGAAGTCAATATGAGGAAAAGAAGACGGCTTGAACTACTAAAGGATTATGATTTCATGATATACTACCACTCAGGGAAAGAAAATAAGGTGGCAGATGCTTGGACCAGAAAAGATCATTGATTTTTGAACAGGATGAGAGTTGAAAACAATCCTATATACACGGATCTTTTAAAGATGGATATGGGAATCACCATGGATGGTGAAACATCAATACTTTTTCAAATGGCTGCCAAATAATCTTTACTAGAAAGGATAAAGTGTTCCTAGACTAGTGATGAAGTTCTTCAAAAGAAGATTAAAGCTGTGGATGATTGGAGATTGAGTGACTTTGTGTATGAAGATGGAATTTTCAAATTTGGGAAGAGTCTTTTTTTTCCCAATATACCTGGTCTAAAAAGAGAATTTTTGGATGATGCTCATAGTTCCAATTTTTCTATACACCATAGGAGTACCAAAATGTATAGCGATTTAAAGGAACGTTTTTTGTGAGACAGCCTAAAAAGGGAGATTGCAGATTTTGTGTCAAGATGTTTGGTTTATCAACAAGTGAAAGCTGGAAATAAACACCCTGGAAGAGTTATGCAACCTCTACCGATACCTGAGTGGAAATGAGATAATATTACGATGGACTTTTTCATGGGACCTCCAAACACTATTAGAAGGAACGATGCAATATGGGTCATTGTTGATCATCATACCATGTAAGCACATTTTCGTGCTATAAGAGACGATTTACCACTTGAATGTCTAAAAAGACTAATTATTAATGATGTTGTGAGACTTCATGGAGTACCCCTATCAATTGTTTCTGATCCTGGTCCACATTTTACATCAAGATTCTGGAAAATTTTTTAGAATTCCCTGGATACTAAACATCGTTTGAGCTATAGCTACAACCCCCAAACTTATGGATAATCATAACGGACTATTCAAACCAAAGAAGACATGCTGAGATCATGCTCACTTGACATTCATGGTATGTGGGATCAATATTTAACTCTGGTAGAATTTTCCTATAACAATATCCTCTATTCAAGTATTCAGATGGCACCAAATAAAGTGTTATACAGAAAGACATGTCACGCACCAACCTGTTGGCATGATGTTGGTGAAAGAAAAATTGTAGAAACAGAAAATGTGGAGGAAACGATGGAAAAGGTGAATGTAATCCAAACCCCCATCAAAGTAGCTCAAAGTAGGCAGAAGAGCTATGCCGAAAACCGAAGGAAGGATTTGGAATTTTAGGTAGGATATAATGTTTTCTTGAAGGTATCTTCATATAAGGGTGTTATACGTTTCATTAAGAAGGTAAAATTAAGTCCCAGGTACATCAGACCTTTCTAAATTCTAGAGTGAATTGGGGTTGTAGCTTATCATTTGGTAATGCCGCCAAGTCTTTCCAAAGTTCACGATGTGTTCCACGTATCACTGTTTAAAAAATACATTCCTGACCCAACACATGTACTCAACTATGAAGAATTAGATCTAGAACCCGATATTTCTTATTGCGAAGAGCCTATCAAGGTTCTTGATACAAGAGAACAAGTGCTGAAAAACCGAATGACTCATCTAGTAAATGTTCTATAGAGAAACCATAAGACGGAAGAGGCAACATGGGAATCTGAGGAATTTATAATGAATAACCACCCAAGTCTTTTTACACAGTAATACTCTAGAAAATTCGAGGATGAAATTATTTGATGGAGGAAAAAATGTAACTCTCCAATCTTCCATGGTATGCTTTTCTTTGAATAATACAATAGCGTTTATTGTACGCAACTTCGAGTTCTAACAAACCACAACCAATCAAATTAGTTGTTATGAATAGTAATACCCACATTTTGAAATTTTTTAATTTTATCATTAAAAATGGACTTCATTTTTGGATTCTGAATATCAAAATTAGTTTAGGGTGAATTTTTGGAAACTTTCATTGTTTGATCAATAGTGAAAAACCCCGAGTTAATGTTTAAAACTGATTTTTTTAAAATAATTATTTCTTTTATTTAAATTTGTTTTAGGTCAAAATAGACACATAAATCCTATATAATTTCAATTTAATTCATTTGAGTTAGTTTATAAGAATCTTAGATATATAAAAATTTTATTGAACTATTTATCGTCTTTTACCACCTCCTAGGAGCATTTGCAAATTTACATAGAATTTAATTTTAATACTTCTATGAGTTGAATTTAAAAAACATAGATACATGATTGATATCAGTAAGTAAAATTTGGTTCAATAAGATGAAAATAATTTTTGGTGAATAGTAAGTTTTTACTTTTATTTACCACAGTTTAATGTAAATAGGGTAATTAAGGGTAAAAATGATATTATAATTACCCTAACACATGTCCTAATTCTATCGGATAAGTATAATTAGACCAAAAACAACCTTAGAAATAAAATATTATCCTCTTTGGTCCACTTGGTTTAGATTAGGATGTTTATTATTATTTAATTTATAGAAAAGTTAGAAGAGTTAAAATAAATGTTTAATAACTAAAAAATTTTTAAGATAGGGTAATACATAAGATAAATTTGAGAATAAATACTTATTAGAAAGATAAAAATATATCCTACATAATGGTATTTTATTCATATTTTTTAGACATCAAATAATTTAATTTATTTATGGCACAATGATGATGCAGTAATTACCTAATTAATGAAAGATTAAAATAATTGACATTATAAAGTCCAAATAAATGTAATTTGATACTTATTATGAATTACACTAATTTTCTAGGTTATTATGATGTATTAGGGTTGGTTAGATGAATTTTTTTTTGAAGTAATATTGTTGTTAGGAATTTACCAAAAATCAAAATACCAATTAGTGTCAAATTTAAAAGAAATATTATATTATTAATAGATATTCTATTCCTAAAAATATAAGGGTTGGCCAAAATACTTGTATAATGATAGGTGTATCATTAATGAACCACTTGGGGTACGGTTGGAAGTATATAGTATGTTTATTAACCATATAATATAAATATACAATGAGACATGGTAAATGTCAAACTATTTAACTATGAGTTAAATCTAAAAGATAAGGTTAATATAGTGACCCAAACCCATATAAAACCTATTGGTTGAGTGTTTTTAAACCCATCCCCAACTTAACATTTAATTATCCCTTTTGGATCCATTATAATCTGAAAATAATTTTATTATAAACTAATATTTCTACCTTTTCCTAAGGTGCCCCTCATCCCTCTTATAAAAGGGCACTCTCCCTTCTCTCTAATTCACACCGTCAAATCCATTTGGATCATCAAAACCCAACCCAAATACCCTCTCAACTATCCTAACATCATTCTACAGGCCTTATTTTTGTCAGAAATCTATATTATGGAGCCCATTTTATCAAATCAAAATGAAGAACCCGAAGAAGAGGTAAATATTTCATCACCTCTTTCAAGTTCCTTTATTTTTACACTTCCTCTTTCATTGTTGTTTATATTCTAAAATAATAACTCATGTATCTTCAATATACTGTGATGTTATTATAAATATGGTACAAACATATTCAGTATTTTATCTTTCCTTTGAATGACATGTCACTATACGTGTGTACGTATGACTTACCGTCTCCACGTCGTGGTGTAATTGTTATTCTATACATTATTATTTGGATGGGTATAATAATGACATTTAATTGATGTAAATAATAAATAAAAAATGATAAAGATTATGTATATATGATATACCTTCCAATTATATATTATTTTAATATCAAATAAATTATATTGTCACTCGTGCGTACGTACGGATTACCGTCTCCACGAACGCGATGTGATTCGTTCCGCATCGTATCCATTCAAGTCAAATTTTCAATAGATGATTAAAAATAATGTCTATAGACTTAATATCATTCTGAATATGAATTATATACATCCTACCGATAACAAACATTACAAACTTTACAAATCATATAAATGAAAATGAATTAGTTAACACCCGAAATGACGATAATACTAAGATATTTTTAACAAAGAAATATTAAAAGATCATATATGATATCATATTAATGTATATGATTCTTGTATAATTTAATAATAGTTATTTAACCATTATACAAGAGGTTAACCTACCCTCAACCAAGGATAAGTACAAGGTATGTGTTAATTCTACAATCTCTTTATTATCCAATGTTCTTTTTACGTAAGTATCTACTAGGACCTCTTTATCATCCACATCCATGTTTCTTAAAAATGTATTTCAAATCATTTTTTACTAGACAACAGAGTGAAGAAATTTATACCCTTATTTGACTATATATTTGTTTAAAGGAATCTTTCCATCATTTTCCAAACAAGGTACTTTTGGACCTTTTCGACAAAATTAAGGTAAGAATGTTTTTTTAACTTATACGGCGGCTGCTGCTATTTTCCCCCGTTACAACATCATCAAAGCTTCCCATACAATCTTATAAGAATTTTTTTAAAAAAAATTTATCATTACAATTATTTGACTCTTAAATGATTCCAAAATAGAAAGAGATATTTCTCTAAAAAAGGATTTTATTTCATCTATGTCAACATCCTTTGATGAATTTCAAGATTATTTGTTGTTGATTAATTACGATAAAAATCATCCATAATGTATTGATGGTTTTGTGATATGTTTGACCGTGGATGTGATTTTTTATACCATTAATGTTTTATAGTTAATGTATTGACATTTAATATTCTAGTTTTAATACGAATGTTTATGTAATATTTCAACCTTTTCATATGAAGAATGTATTCGACTTAGTAAGTGACGGGTGGAGCCCCCTATAGCTCCTCGATGCATCGGTTGGTCTCATGAGACAACTAGACATGTAATTTTCTAATTCTGATCCCATCATGATATATGGTTTTGGCCTAGGACTTAATCATTTTTAGACATCTGGGTTGAGACCTTGACCAAATTTTTTAGAATTTCCAGAATTATACATTACCTCATTATGAAAATATTATTGATGGTTCATGTGGTCATTCGACTAGTAGAGTACCCATTATTATGTTTTATTATGTCATTATTTACTAATCTCATATCCCTTCCATAAAATTTTTTATTTTTGTTACAAGTAAAGGCATGTTCTTTCAATTATTCACTATGCTTAAAATTTATTTTATCTTCCACTGTATTTCATACCATTACTGAGTGTTTGAGGTCACCCCTTTCTTATGATTCATTTTCCCAGGATATGATGAAGTTAATTATGAGTGACTTTGAGGCTTAATCTAGGAGGCTTCGACGATTATAATGGAAAAAATTAGAGTTTTATTTCTTTTCATGTTGTAAAGTTGAACTTATGTATGAATCTTGTTTCCCAAAATACTAAACTTTTCGGAATTTCAGGACATGATTTACTTGTGATCATTACAATGATATGTAATAATGCACCTACTCTGAGCTTCTAGGGCTAGGGAATTACAAGCTATTTTCCCATTTTGATTTATTTCCATTTCATTTGGGCTTGTATTATGGTCCCTTTACATCAATTCTTACTTTAACACTCTGTAGTGGTTTTTATTTTTGGTTTCACCTTTCTTTTTCCATTTTGTTTTACATGACTGTAGTGTACCCTAACTGTGTGAGTACATATTTTGAGGCAATGCCTTCCCATTTTAAGGTAATTACTTTCTGGTAATAGTCGTCAACCCCTGGCCTATGGATGGTGGGCTTGGGGTTGTTACGGCACGAGCTTCGGAAGACGGGTCGTGAAAAAGTGGTATAAGAGGATTCGGTTCTACCAGAAGAAGTAAGAGTCTATGTTTTCAATGGAATAATAGTGTTAGTTGTCTTGAATTCAGGTATCAGTTCGGGGAGTCATGTGTTCATGTGGCGGCCAACGTATCCATATACGAGGACCGTGAATTCTGATTTCTGACTCAGTACATGAAAACACTAGTTGTGCGTGTTTTGAAAATGTTGTTTTCTTTTTTATCTCTTTTAGTCATCTTACCAGGTATAACTTATTGACCGTGGTTCATCTTGATTCTCTTTCATGATTCTTGCATGCGGACAACCAGCCAATATTCCAATTCATTACAATGAGGATGATCCAAAGTGTGATGAGGCTTTAGTACAAGGTCTGTTTCCCAAGATGGTAAATTCAGGAAGTTTCCCAATGATACCACTACCCATTGGTCTGCAGTTACTACCGGTGCTATTAGTAGAGGAATCATATATCTTAGTTCATTACAAAAGTTTCAGGGATAGATACCCCTCACGTTCTGAGGCGAGACTAACTCACAAACGGTTAAGGACTGGATTGAGATGGTGACTGGGTTTTCATCTTGAAAGGGCACCGTAAGATCAGATGGTGGTCCTTATATTTATCATTATATGTGTTTGAGAAGGGCAATGATAGGGTTTAGATTACCCTTATCTTACAATGAGGTGACTTTTTCCATGGACAGTGCTTGAAATCCTTCCTTCGATAAGGGGGTCTCTTGCCATGAAAGGCTAAAGGGTTTGTGTTCCAAATAGTTTCTACAGTTTTGATAGGATGAAATGTCATTAATTGTGTAATCATCGAGGTGTACCGGCCTTTCTAGGTACTCAATAAATATTATACGACCAAGGATTCAAGGCTCGGACCACCGAGCAAGAACTGTTTAGGGACATCATATCCAACATTATTCCTCTGTGCATTCCTACCTATGTTAAGGTGCTTGAAAGAACCATTGTGGTTGAAGACTCTTTTACTGATTAGATGTATTCTACTAATGTTAGTAGTGGTAAAGCATGAAATTTACATCAGTCTCAGAGACATAGATGTGAAAAATCTTTTGAGAATAGAGAGTGATAGGTACAGACGAATCTGCAGGGAAAAATATGTGGAAGGGGAGCTAGGAGAGAAGTAGGAAGTGGATTACATTTAAACATGTTATAACCACCACCCCAATGTGGTCCCCCCCAGGCATAGAGAGAAAAAAGATAGGAGAATGGAGTAGCTGCATGTGGTCAAGGAGTGTGACCCAAGGGATCCATGAATGATTCGAGGTACAGTCTATGTCTACTAATAGCTACTGTAATTAATATACATAGGTACTAATCATTTACTCTTGTCAGGAATCTTGTTCATGTCATAGAGTATCCAGTTAAACTGTTGACAAGACCATTAAATCTATAGATACCTATGAGAGGAGACTCAATAATCACAGTTATGACGAAGGCGTGATCTAACCCTTGAGGTGAGAGTTTCAGTTGGAACCTCTTTGTGCAATCATCGATGCTTACGATGTTTGTTTGAGTATAGACTGGAAATACCAAATTCATGAATAGATTAATTATTTTATAAAAAAGGTTGGGATATATATACAACATTGGAATGGGGTTTTCTATTGTCAGTGAAAAAGGAAACCCAGGAAACATGGGCTAAACTCATGCATAGGTGGGTGCAGCAGATCAATCATGAGTCAGCCAACCATAACCTTATAGAAGTAGGTGTTTTTAGTTTTTAGTTCATAACTATAGTGACAGAGTATAGGAACACACTTTCAAAAGTTGTTTCCAGGATTACCTCTAAGCAGGTATATGGGCTTATGCATTGGATTATACCCAAGGATGGCACCAATATCTACAACTGCATATCGGATGGCTCCTGTAGAGCTCTTGGAGCTCAGAATATAGTAGGAAGAACAATTTACATACTACCACGATCATAAGAGTCTCAAATATATCTTCTTAAAGAATGTCCAAAACCAGAGACAATGGCGATGGCTGGAGTTCCTCCAACACTATGTATTTGATATTTTCTACACACCTATGAATGGAAAATGTAATAGCAGACACACTCAGTAGTAGTTCAGGTCTACACTTGCTGAGTGAGGTGACAGAGCAATTAGACATATTGCAGTTATCCTTCATGGATCGTGACGAAGCAACATACCTCTAGTCTATGATAGTCACTCCCTCACTTCATCAGGGAGTTTGGCAGACACAACTTAGGGACGTTGACTGTGAGACCTAATATGCTCGTATATCCTCAGGAAATGCTACTGAAGGATTTTTGGAAGGTGGGGAACATGTCATCATTTTCATAGGACGTACCATAGTGCCAGTGACACTATGAGGGGAGGTGTTTAGGGAGTTACACACACCATATTTAGCGGTACATAATAGTTTAGCATTACATCCTGGTGTGGAAGAGATGTATCAAGAACTTTTGTGTCATTACTGGTTGACAGCAATAAAGAAAGCAGTGTCAAAGTTTGTTTCAAAATGCCTCACTTGTCATCAAGTGAAGGCTGAGCACTAGGTTCCAGTAGTCTTCAATCAACCACTTGATATACCAGAGTTATAGTGGTATGGAATATCTATTAACTTTATGTCAGGGCTACCACGTATGTCCAGGGGAAAAGATTCCATCTGGGTGATCATTGGCTGACTCAGCAAGTCGGCCCACATCTCACCCATCTGAGAGTAGGGATCTATAGAGGGCATGGGATGCCTCTATGTACATAAAATTTTACGGCTTCACGGTGTGTCGTCGATGATCATCTCATATCGGGGTGATTATTTCACATCTTGGTTGTGGATGGGATTACAGGAGGAATTTGGGACTCAACTATGCTTGAGAACAGCCTTTCATCCTCAGACAGATGGTCAGAAGGAGCAGACTATACAAACGTTTGAGGATATGGTTCCTGCTTGTGTCCTTGATTTTGGACATAGTTGGGAGGACCACATGCCACTAGTAGAGTTCGAATTCAAAATTTTTTATCACTCCACCATTGGCATGGTAACGTTTGAGGCATTGTACGGGAGACCATGTAGATCTCCTCTATGCTGGACAGACCCAGGGGAGTCAGCACATATTGGTCTAGAGTTGGTACGGGTTACCATTGAAAAGGTTTTGATCATCATGGAGTAGATGCGGACCATAGAGAGTCGGTAGAAGTTTTATGCCCAGAAGTGATGAAGTCCATTGGATTTCGAGGAGGTAGATGAAGTCTTCCTTCGAGTCTCACCCCAACGAGTATTGCAATGATTTGACCAGGGTGGAAAGCTTTCTCTGAGGTTCATCAGACATTTTCAGATTCATAGTAGAGTGGACTAGGAGGCATACCATTTATATCCCCCCCCCATAGATGAACTAGATGCATAATGTATTCCATGTGTTGTAGTTGAGGAGGTAAGTGCACGATACATTGCAGATAATCGACTAAGGCGTGCTGGACATTGACTATGGGGTGACATTCGTGGAGTTCCTGATGGAGATATAGGACTGACAGGAGCGGGTCCTTCATGGGAAGTCGGTTCCTCTGATGCGGGTTCTGTTGAAGCATGAGAACCTCCAGGAGATCACATGGGAGAGGTAGGCTTATATACCTTCTCAGTACCCCCATTTGTTTTCAAAGATTTTGTTGTAGCTTTCAGGGAAGAAAGTCCCTATGGTTTGGAGAATGTAAAGGCAAAAAAATTCCAAGATATTTTTTAAATAAATGGAATTATTATGAGTCTGTGAAAATTGATGACATGTGATTCTGAGTCATGGAGTTCAAAAAATGATCCGTCAAAAAAGTGGTAAGCTTTAAATAGCGTGCTTAATAATTTTTACTGAAAAAATGGAATAACTCTTAAGCAGGTGCATGGTTCAATAATATGAGGGAACTGTTGCATTCAAGATGGTTGGTTTACCCATGGAGAGACTTAAATTTATCCGGTGCAGGCTTCTAGTAAGAAAACCCCAAAATGGAAAACCATAAATAAAATAATTTAAAGAATATTTTTTTAAATTCTTATAACTCAAAAACGGTGACTCTGATTAAAAAATTGAGACCACCACTGAACTTTTGAGGGTATTATTTATTTATTAATATTCTAACCATGGATGGAACAAGCCAATAATGGGTGTTAGTTTTTGGTCGTAAATAACAAATTTAAGTAAAAATTATTTTCTTATTAATTTCATTAACTCATAAACAATAACTGAGATGGGAAATATGAGTTTCTCATTGAGATCATGAGGACATATTTCCCTTAGGCAGAGCCTAACATCTCCCAGCACGGGTCAGTGGTGGCTGTTAATAATATTTGAAATTTTTTATGGTACGTTCAGTAAATGTGTGGGTGGTGATTTCTATCTTTTGAACTAGGTCTCAGACTAAAAATCCAAAGTAGTCATTGAATCCGCAACATTGTGATTCACTAAAGAGAAGATTAACTTTTATCATCAAGATTCAGAAGAAAAAGTTAGTTTTCTGGAATTAAAAAAATTATAAAATAAATCAACAAGTTATTTTATTATTTATTGAAATTTATTAGTAGCGGTGGTGGGACCACTGGGTTGTCGGGCCATTAAATTCCCAGTTACACTTGGTTTTGTAATCACACTATTGGGATAAATAATAGGTTAATGAATTTAATTTATTAATGAATCACTTAAATTATTTGGGGCATTGATTCTCTCTTTCGTCTATTTAAATGAAGCTCGAGCATTGGTTTTTGGAACTCAAAAGAGGATCCTCTGATGAAGTGTCACAAAATCTTCCACCAACATAGAATGAGGCTTAGACGACTGTCGTAGGATTTGATGAAAAGCATCAAAGGATGTGAACATTCACCTACATTCACAACAACCTCAGATGTGGATGCTCCTTCCTCATCCATAGAAACTTCTAGCGAGCTCATGGTAGGGTTTTATGGGAATAATTCCACCATTTTTTTCACATTCATGAATATTATGAAAAACACAAATCAACAGTCTAGAGGGTTGATCCCTATTTCATTCATTAATGCGGGATTATAATGTAGGGTTTCATTATGGTAGTTTTTTTTGATAAAATAATCCTTCCCATATTATAATGCTAAATTGGAGGGTGTGGGCCAATAAAACAAAGCTTGGACCCTACAATGTTCTAGGTTTGGATGTGTCTCTTGGTGAGAGACTGACCAACAATGTGGAACATCAAAACTGGGAGCCACATAGTGATAGTAGTGTCCCAGGTGGCCCATAGGCGTAGTCAATAGAGGAAACAGAACATCAGAGCTTCACTAGAGGCCCACACAATCTTCACCAGTGGGGTGACGCCAGAGACTAGAGAAGACGAAGATCAGCACCTGCTGGTCACAAAGAAGAGGCAGTTTCAGAGTGTGTTGTGGTGGACAAGGGTGGTTGGCCAATGCCGACTCCATTGGAAACATTGGCGTGCCGTGGCAGCGCACTGCTGAGTAGGACCACGACTCCGAGCCATGCTGGACGGAAGGGGAGGATGACCATCTTCGGTCAGGATATACCAAATAGGCATGATGCAGTAGTTCACCAAGAAATAATTAAATGTATTCAAGATAAAGTGGAGGGTGGACCCACACCCCGCAGGTCTCGTGGGTGATCGGTCTGAATGGCTCGGCCGTTAGGGAAGAAGATCGAACCCCCGCACCCAGACAACGGACCGGGTGGTTCTGGAACCAGATGGGCCACACTGAACACGGTGGAATGGACTAACCTCACGGCCCATGGGGGCAAAATAGATCTAGCTAAACCGGTCTGACTGGGTCGGAGAGGACCCATACCATTTTCAGTCCATTTATGCTTAAAGGGGCGTATCTACCGAATTGAATGTCCATTTGATGAACTGCCTGCGGCGCCAGAACACTTAGGATGAGGGAAACATTTTTTGATAGTCCAATTGAGTTTTGGAGATAGTTTGAGATTGAAAAGGTTGGACCGACCCCGAATCCAACCGGTCCTTCAACACTAAAATTCCTACAACTCAAAGATCAGGAGTTCAGTTGACACACCCTCTATTGCGTTATAACCCTGATAACATGGCGGTTCATTGTATTTATTCTTATTGGGATATTTCACTGGTTGAAATACGACCGATGGCTTGAGGAGAGGACCCTCCTAGAGTCAATCATACTTTGTGATGGAATCTAGTGGCTGGCTAGACATGAAGAATGAATAGAGATTCTATGTGGATCAGTCCTGAGCAATACTGTGTGGGTCAGCACCGAGAGATCTTTTGTGGATCAGCACTGAGCGGGCCTCTATGGATCAGCATTGAGCGATCCTTTGTAGATCAGCACCGAGCGATCCTGTGTGGATCCGCACCGATCGATCCTGTGTGGGTCAGAATCAGAGCCTAATGACAAAATAAGATGATCTAGCTTTATAACATAACATATGTTCTTCTATACTTAAGTTAAACATGGTGGGAGTTGTATTTTTCTGTGTGCTCTGTGATTGAGATCATTCATTGTGGTTTTTCATTTCTATAATTCTGAGAGACATTCGAGGGTCTCGGGGGATCTACTGGGTATTTTTATACTCACCCCACATGGGATTTTCCAGCACCTTGTTGCGTCCTGTGTAGATGATGGGAAGCATTGACTGAGTATCAAGGAACCAGGACTCGACAGTTTACGGAGGTGACCGGTTAGCATGGAGAGCCGCAGTGACGTGGTGTACCTACCCTTCAGGTAGGCTCCTTGGATGATGACCTATGGAGCTGTTTTCTCTTTTTGTTGTATTTCTTTTTCAGTTGGGCATGTTTTTTGTCCCCTTTACTTCAGTACTTACTTTTACACTCTGTCGTGGTTTTTAGTTGTGGTTGTACCTTTCTTATTCTGTTGTGTTTTACTTGTGTGATGTATACCGTATTTTTATGTGTAACGTTTTTGAGACAATGCCTTCCCATTTTAGGAAAATGCCTTTCTAATGCTAGTTGTCGACCCCTGACCTATGGATGACGGTCTTGGGGTAGTCACAACATGAGCCCCAGGGGATGGGTCATGACAGATTAAATCAATGACTGACCCCAATAATGTTCTTTGGCATGGTGGGAGTGACCTTAAGAGTAGTAAACTAAAATTTCCTGCATCATTAAATAAGTGGATTTATTTTCTTTATTGAAAAGGCAACATGGTACAATAAAATTATATCTTTGATGTGGAATACCATGTATCACACAATGATCACTATAATTAACGATCACTATAGGAATCCATGCATGGTGATCTATAAATAATAATCCCTAGTATCACTCTCGATATGGTATAATTGAATAACACACTAACTCTATCCCTAGTACACCACATATGGGACTAGGCATCAATCATGGAATTGTATAGAACATTTCCACCAATAATGTCCATGGTAAGACACTAGGGGATGAGTAATCACTCATGGATATAATATCCTCAACATTCCTATGATCCCATCAATTGAATTACTACATGAGAATCCTTGTATATTTAATAACATCAAGCGTTCATATGATCCTATCCATGGGCTTAAGTAACATGGAACCCAAAGTATTGCATAGAGGTTGTAAAAATTCATCTATCCTACGAGAAAATCGAAGGATTCCCAAAATGTAAACAAAATTATAACTCTTGGGTAACATAATTAATGAAACCATTGAGCCCATTTTAGTAAATTCATTCCATGGAACCCTAGTATTAATTAGGGTATATCAGATAACAAATAGCCTATGATCCCTTCCCAGGTATTATGTATAACGGAAAACGAGTATCACTCTGGACTTTTACAATTCATTTAATATTTGAAATATAAATAAAAATATTTTCATCTTTATAATAATTCCACATCACAAGAAATTTATACCTAAGAGGGAGATTCCTGTTGAAAATTTTTATTGTAGAATAACAAATCACATAAACTTATGAATTCCATTCATCACAATTTGAATAGGAATAATAGATAAGGACATGGAAATGTCTATTCAAAAATAACTCCACCTAACAAGAAGTTCCAAGTAAAACTAAATATGTTTAGGTCAGGGGAACTATTAATAAATTTTAAACAACCTACATTTAATAGTTATAAGATTGGCCAAGTCAACACACATGCAACAAAAAGTCATCATGTTCTTTCTATAAAAATTAGGTAAAAAATAATTATTAGATGGTCTTCTAAATATGGAATTACATAATTGAGTGTCACATCCTTACACACTCGAACTATTCAACAATTTTTTATATTATATAATAGTTCACCTCAACATGTAGTTATAATTCAGATAATTAATTAATTAATGGAATTCATGTAATGCACCCTTGAGGGGTGATTAAAATATAAGGTCAATAACCATAAAATATTGCATTTTAATATATAATCAATAATATAATAATGGAATTAGATAAAGCATTATTAAATTCATATTTATGAGGTGTCACATGGAAATACCATTTCGTTAAAGAACAATCTAATTTATAAAATGATGAACCTCATGGGAAAATTTATAGAAAATGTGATTCGTACCTAAGATATTTTGTATAGGCAGTATTATGGTATGATTTGAACTCGTTCGAGAAAAAAAAATATTATAAAAATTCCATAAAATATTTCAAATCAACTCCGACCATGATAGAAATGAAAATAAAATGATAAACCATTAGAAGGGAGTAAAAGGAGTGATGAAATCATTGAGAGGCTTCTAAAAAATCAAATGGAACATGAATGAGACACCGGTTGAAGAATTAAAAGGAAAACTAGGAGAGATGATGATTGGATATGAGACAAGGTTTTATCCTAGGCGCCACTTCTATCCGAATAAAAAATAATCGGTGGGGGTTCAAGCCATATGCTCACTTCTTTTATAAAAATACACTACCTAAATCATGTCGTGAATCTAATACATGCCCTGAAAAAAAAAATCATTATGTGTATAAGATACATGTTGGAATTTACTCATGGTATTCCCCATAATTTCATGTCATGTAGTCCACATAGAGGAATCATTTGAATTTTGTTAGTGTCGATTGCTGAAAACGCGATGCAAATTTCCAACAACAACTACTTTTCAACAGATCATCAATCCATTCTGTCTCAAGATCTTACCCAGACGCTAAGGAATTCCATTGAAACATAAAATTCATTTGAAATCATTATTTTTTGATGTGAAAACCCTTTAAACCCTAAATTGGCTTCGCAAAATTATGGAATGACCCATCAACCAAAAGTATAATTAATATCCCTTTGAAAATTCTATCCATTAAAACATACATAAATATAATCTTGGTGAATTTACATATATGCATCCCATGATATTTTTACATTAAGCATTAAAACATATGTAAATAATTGAGTAGGACTATCATTTATAACATCAGATTAATTATAACTTTCATTTCCCTTAAACCATATAAATCCCAATTCCTTACATTCAAATACATTAAAAATTTTCTCATTATTTTATGTCATTTTATATATAATTATTTGAAAAATTGTGATATGCATGTAGTTTAATCAATTCCCTCTATGATATTTTTTCAATTGAAGATCCATAATAAAGCATAATGTTTATGTCTTATCTCTATCCCTATAAGACCATTGAAAAAATCTTATCACCATATCAACATTAATAAAAAATAATTACATTTATTTTTATCATAAAAATCATTAATGTGTAAATATATTCAAAGAATTTATTTATGGTAGTAAAGAAATTATAATCCTTTCTTTTGCTGTATATTTTAACACATGATGTTTACCTTGTAAGAATTTTCATTTTTTTCATAAGACTAAATTGATTCATACAACCTTTTCATTAGCCTATCAAAATACCACACAGTTTTAATATAAGGAGTGTGATGAATATTTGTAATGGAAAAATTTTCATGAATTCTTCCCATTCAATCAAGTTGATGTCTTCCTGGGTTTTACTATTCTAGAAATGAATCCTATAGTGAATAGATTCTCTTTTTTTTATATATGTATAATATATATTTATAACTACAAATGATTTATAGGACAAAGAATATATTCCAATTTTCATTATTACATTTCTTTTTGATCAGACGATCCAAAAATTTATATTCTTAATATTATGAAGGATGGAACAAAAACATTTTCCTTCATTGTAAGAGGTCTCCGAACAAGGTACTTATTTTAATGAAAAAATTAGTGTTATTAGATAAATAAAATCAATGATGTTACTAACTAAAACTACCACAATGACCCATGAAATTAAGGAATAATCATTATTAAAATAAAAATTTTGTTAAATAAACTTTTTTACATTAAACAACGAACCAAAATGAACCGTGAATTTTTTTGATAATATAAATTTAACTAATTTAAATCAATAATTGAGTTAATATGTATAAATGGAGTTACCCAAATTATGATATATATAGACTGACTGAAAATTCTATTTTTATTGAATTTTGAAAAAGCTACTTTAAAAAGAGTAGTAACCATACAAAATCATGACATACCAAATTCAGAATTCAAATTTCAAAAGATAGAGAGTAATGTAGAACCTGAGAACCCACGTGTCGTGTGCCAACCTGAATCGAGATTTGAAAAACTAAAAACACATTTCCATCGTCTCCATTAAATAGTCAATAGATCTCTATAATCATTATCTCTCTTTGAAACACCACCATCTCCATCGCCAACCCCATCATCACCGGCCGGAACAAATGAAACACACAAGACCCGATCAACCTAAACAACATCATCGACGCTAATGACTCTTTCCATATTTGTGATCCAACACCGATAAACAAAACCACTCCATTGACATCGAAAGAACAAACACCAACATAAGGGTAATTTGATCTAGTACACACCAGACGAACCGCCAGCCACCAAACAACATATCACAAAACCTTAGTGTTACCACCTCTCAAAAGTTGACTATGATTGAGGAATAAGAACATAAGGTTAGGGCAGATTAGGAGAAGTTGATGAAAAAGGTTGTTAGAAACATCATAAACATCCTTCATCGTTACTGCTGAAATAACCATTCACAATAGTTAACAGAGAAACACCATCATGAAATTTCTAATGCAGATAAAGTTAAAGTGCAGCCTGGAATAAAGCAAGAAAAAGATTCCCCCCTTAATAAATCGACTGCCAATCGAACCGCACATCCCAAAGCCTCTGATAAATTCCTGACGTGATCTAACTAGGAGAGAAATGAAGGAACCAGAAGCTTGATCAGCTTGAATCGACATGGCAGTAACAGAGAAGCAAGTCCTTGACTGAGTTTCCATCCTGGTCCAACGAAGCCACCACAATGCAAAATCAAACCTAAAACAACAACATAAGATAAACACCTCCAAGAAGGAAGCACCAAGAAGGGATGAGACGGGAAGGAATGAAGAAGGGTGGGAGACGAAGCCAAAGAAGTGACGCACTGATCTCCCCCCACTGAGGCTCCAACGAGTAACCCTAGCAGAGAGCACTCAGGGAGAGATTCCACTCAGGGGCTTCCATTTGTGTACTCCTTGATTAAATCTCATTATGATATATAGAGAGAGATTGAAAAATAATGGTTTCTTTTAATAATATATAATAGGTATTATTAAAAGAGTACTTCTAAACAACAAATAATATCATTTTATACTTAGAAATGTATTTTTCTCTTAAATTATATTTTTATATTCTGTGGAATTTTTTTCAAAAATATATATATTATATTAAAATAAGGATAATTTTTTTTACTATTATATTAGTATTGATTTATTTATTGATATGATATAAGATAAGGACTATTGATATTTTTTTATTAAAGTAGTTTTCCTATAAAAATTGTGTATCATTGTATTTTTTACTTCCACTTAATATTTTTAAGGACAAAATTTAGAATTTAAATATTAAACAAGGATCTTTATCATCGTTGCCTCATCGCCGCACCACATCGTCTCCGTCCACCACTCAACAGTGGAAAAATAAACGAAAATAAATTATTATGTTATTTTATTATTTTCTAAAAACTCATAACATTATTTTTTATTTGTATGATTTTTTATAGTCGATGTTAAGTACTTTATAGAAGAATCCTGGTGTTTTGAATTCATCGGTGCCATCGGATTTTCTATCCGAGCACCAGTTCCAATTTTAGAAAACCAGCTTGCACTTTTATTGAACGTACCTTAAAAAAGGTTCAAAAAATATTAAATTTCACCCTCGACTCACACCAGTCGATGATAGGCTCTACCTAAAGGGAAAACACCCTCACGAGCCAAACCTTACTCTTAGATTTTCAATCTAAGATACCATTTAGGAGTTAGAAGGATTTGAAAATAAAATAATTATTACTTCATTATTTTATTTACAGCCAAAGACTAAGATTCACCATTGGCCCGTGCCGGCCAATGTTAGGATCTAACTAAGGAAATCATACCATCACAAGATAATACGTGGTCTCAAAATTTAAATCGGTGTCATCGTTCTCAGTTTATAAGAATTTGAAAAATAAAATTATTTTTTTTATTATTTTATTTACAATTATATAATTTTCGGGTTTTCTCATTGGAGGGCTGTGCTAACTAAAATTAAGTCGCGCCTAGGGTATACCCACCATTCTGAACACAATGGTTCCCTAATATTTCTTATCTGGTCATGTTTTTAATAGTTATTCATATTTTTCAAGAAAAACAGTCATGCATGCTATTTATTGCTAAATTTTTTTTGACGGATCATTCTTAGCACTCTAGGCTTTAGAATCGCATGTCTACGCTATTCCAGGTGGTCAAATAATTCTATATAATTTTTTAAAAAAATATACCTAGATATTTTAGGATATTTCAGAAATCATTATATTTAATCTGCACTATTTCATCTCTGGTTTGATACATTATAAATTAAAACCTCATATCATAATCCATGAAATGAATGCGAATATTTTATGCTTGAAGATCTAACAGGTCATAAGATCGATAAATAGAATGATATGTCATTCTATCTATCATTATTTATCATCACAATAAAGTGTTCATCACAATGGTAGTCATAATCTTCATATGGTGCAATAATAAAATAATCTCTAAAAACACATCCAAAGTTAAACATAATCTATTCGATAAATGTATAACATAATGACCTATACAAAATAATAAAATCCATGAATTTAGAAATATATTCAAAATATTTATAAATGAAACATATCATTAATCCCATAAAAACATGATGTATCTTATAATTGATAGATACAAAGATTGTTAACACCTTCGTAATTTAATATCTTCAAAAAAAGTAATAACATAAATTACTATAAAAAAAATATTAAAACATAAATTCTTCTTCATTCATTGCATAAAATTAATATAATAAAAAATATATTTTTGAAATACAAAAAAGTTGTAAACTATATCAATAATAGCATTAACAACTTGAGAAAAACATTAATCAGTTCCATGTGAATATGTAATATCCACTTTAAACTATACATGTTGATCAACTCTTTATACCTACATAGATATTTTAACATTAGGAGCATATTAAGGGTTATATATCCCATAATAATTTCATTTCCTTACTGTAAACATTCAAATAAATATCTTTTCTAGGTCATTAGCATCATTCAACATATTCCCTCAATTTTAGAACGAAATTCTTACATTGAACAATCATTATTTAATGAAAATGCATGTCTTACAATTTTTTAATAAATTAATCATCCCACATCCATCTCTATTGAATAACTGTGATTTATCATCTCTTTCCTTAGTATGTTATCACTTTCATTTTTCATACCTCTTTCCTTTCATATGATATTTGTACTCTTTTCATCATTACAGAAAATACATTAATTGTGTAACCCTTCTAATTATCTTCATGATATTTCTCCATAGGACATTTCTTTTCATAATTTCAACACATTTTACATTTGAAACATTTAATAGTAGATGATACCTTAGAGACATAATTATTCTCATCCATTTCATTGACCCTAATTTTCATTTTTTTTATTCAATTAGTTCAGTTATTTCCTTCCATTCTACATTCAAAAAATATTATCATACCTCTGAGAGATTCCCATGAGGGATTCATCACACATTCTAGAAAACTAATTAACCATGAAAACCAATTCTGGGATGTTTAAATCGTGAAACTGTATCATTAATATATTATACATTATGTTTATTGTATGAAATTTATTATCATCATATTTTTAAATCCTTCAGGATATTTCATATTTTGTTTGTAAATTCCAAAATCATATCCATATGTTGATTAGATCTAGAAGTGCCGTAAGGCCTATTATAATGCACTATGTCACAATCAAGTACAAACCAATGATTACTTTTTGATGTTATTACCAATAGGTAAATATGTTCCTAAGACACATCCACTCATAGTATCCAAACATGGAACTAATTTCATTGAAACAAAATAGTATATCCTTTTTCAAGATTCTAGCATATTTCACTATAATCTGACTCATTGATTGACATATAATTAGAGACATCTCTAGATATATCCTTTGAAATATCCCAATGGATTTCAATAATGTTTTCACATCCATTTTTCTAATGTTTATCTATATATTTCATATAATACCAAATATAGAAAACCATGGTTATGATACATGGATATTACCTCATTTTTTAGAATTATTCATTATATTACATAAACACACACCTAGAGACAATAATATATTAGATTATTTTGAAGCCTGGAAACACAATAAAATATACATAGGTAAGATAAAACATCTCCCAATATGATTTTAATAAAAATCACCCTTCATGTAATAATCATATGTAATACATTTATTCATAACCTAGTGAAAGGATTCAAAATAAAGTGTGAGCACAGATTCTCAGTAATGGTAGACATGGGAGATACATAAGCATAACATGAACTTAATGGTATGAAAAAAGGATAATAAAATTTTTTAAACCATACATTACAAGTAAAATATCATAATCTTAAGTCATGGAATAATTACTTTATGTTCATTAGATATGAATCACAATGGAATTAATGGAAATAAGCCGTGGTAACATAAAATTGGAATAAGAAAATGATTTCTTGAATAAACATAATTATAGAAAATTATTTCCACATTAGTCGAGGCACTTCTATATGTCTATCATAGATAAATTATTTGACTCCAAATATCATAATAATAATAAAAGTGTACTCTCAAGACCCTATTAATTAACAAAATTCGTTACTAAAATGGGTGAACTCCCCATTAGATTCCCACTATTTTCATGAGATACAAAACAATACACAATGAATTTGGGGGGAGGTATAGGTATTATCAATCATATAATGAAAAAATAAGCTTTTTTCTACATGATCATAAACAACTATTCATATAATTTTTTTTTAATTTAATATGGTATCAAAAACATTTCATGATACCATTACCTATTAAATAATTACATGATTCATAATCATTTTATCATATCATTATTGAAGACCCAAGGGAAAAAGAAGCTAGTATCTGAAAAACTATATCACGATATAAACCATTTAATAGAAATATATTTTTTTAAAAAAAATCCATCATTATTATATGAAATCTAGAGAAATAATAAGAATAATATCCTAGGATCATATCCCAATTAATGATTTATAACATCAAAAAATGACATCTTTTTTTGTAAAATGATTTTGATTGATCACTTAAAACATTTATTTAAGAAAATATAATTTCTTCTTGGTATTTTATAATAAAAATAAACAAAAATTGTTATTTTTATAAAATATCAATGAATATTTATAAAGGAATATTCAAAACAAATAATGGTGATGATGATGGAAAATATTATACATACACATTAAATCAAATATTAATTTCACATTTTTTAAAAATCTAAACATCCATTGTTTTTAAAATGAGATGAATATTAAATTAAAAATAATTTGAAAAAAAAAACTAAGTCAAGTGTATTTTTTTTTCTAAAATCATTCTAGAATAACAAAAAAAATGTGTAATAAAATTTAGAATACATGGTTATAAAAGAAAATTTATTTTATAAATAGGAGATGAATAATGTAGGTTTTTTAAAAACACTTTCTCAATTTATTTATATTGAAGCTTTAAATAATGGTACTATTACTTGAATAAACCATGAATAAAAATTATTTAATAATATTCATGTGTATAGTGAGAGGTGCATGATATTATTTTATCACATAAATATAACCATAAATAATCCTAATAAACGATGATATTTTAACATAAAATAATAACCAAATTGATAATATTGAATAATTATACCCATGATGAAATAACATATAATAAGACATGAAATATCCTTAGGATAAATATATTTATTATTTTACATGTCAATGTGTCTAAATATACATCTTTTCAAAGAATATTTGTTCATGAAATAACATTCCTCTCAATGAAAGAAAATTGTGATAAAAATATTGTACTTCTTTTGTATATTTTGAACTGTAAATCCTATGAAAGATAGATCATTAAAATGAAATTTAAATCCAAAAAATATTATGGGTATGAATCATAAAATACATTTACATTTAGTATACACACCAATTTATTTAAATTGTTGGTGAATATTTCCTGGGTCTCACAAAAAAAATGTGAGATGGAAATCACTGACCTCTTTTTTAATTTAATGGATCATAAGTCCAAATAATTAAAAACAAACATTAAGACTCTAAATATCAGTAATATAACTCCAATCATGATATATAATGAAAAATTAGAATTATATATACAACAAAAAAGAAATAATTGGTTAATTTTCATATTTCACACATAAATAAAAGAGAGACTAGAAACCACATACCCTAAGTCTGGATTTCTATTGTATATGTTCAATCATCATGTATAATAGATATATTTTTATTATAAATCTATCAATGAAGAATATTAATTTAATTCATTAAATATCTTATCTGTATGTAACATTTTTTACATGTATATTAACAATTCCATGTTAATGTTACATTTCAGGTAATAACAGATTTGTTTTTTCTCTATGTTTTGTTTTTTTTAATAAACCACATACATAGATTCAGAATCCACAATATGATGAATATTAATATTTATATAAACATCATACATATATAGTACATATTTATTTATTTTAATATATAAAACACTGAGATAAAAAATTGAAGTCATTGTTCTTAGAGATGGTATGCTCTACGTAGAAAAGTAAAATATTTATATCTTTATGAAGTATTAATATAATGAGAAGAATTTTATATATTATCAATTTGGAATATTTATTATTTTCATATATATATCACAAATATTTTATTAGAATTATCCTTATTGCTTTCCATGTAAAGTGTGAAAGAATCACGTCTTATAGTGAGGTGGTAGTCCGCCGTACAAATGTGTGACGTTATCATATTTCTAAAAAAATTAAAATATAAGGTTTGAATGATATAATAATCTTCAAATAATAATAATTTCATTAATATCATATTTAATCATTCAATAAATAATTATTTAAATCATCTATATTTAGTAATAAAAAAATGAATGACATAAGTTCGCAAGGTGGTTGTAGGTTGTTCACACGAACAATGATTTTGTAACGCCTTTTATGAAAACATACAAAAAATAATTATACAGATGATGATTGGGTTATTATATTGTCATTGTTTAGTTATCTTTTTTTAGGAGGAGGAAGAAATAAAATTAAAACACTCGGGAATGAATAATATCTTTTCTTCTGGTAACCTTATTAGAATTGAATAAAAGACATCGGAGGTTGGGTTGATATCAATAATATTTATGATATGATTATCATAAGGAATTAGGGAATTTATTTATAATAATATTTGCCTAATTTTTTAATGTGTGATTTATATGGGAGATGCGTTGGCCATTTGTAAATGTGGTGAGAGGCACAATAATTTTTTTTAATAATGATTTTCACCGATGTTTATTTTATTGAAAAAATTTCCAATAATGGAAAATCATCTTAAAAAATTATTTTTTGTAAATATTGGAGTTTACATTTTTTTGGAAATATTTTGGGTTATTATTTTTATTATCTTTCGATTTTCTCCCATGGTAAACTCATTTTTCCATTAACTATGGTAAATAATCATCATTTTTTATTAATTATTTTTGTCAATAATTAAGCTGAATTTATTAGACAATAAAAATAATTATGATCCCAATAATGGAATCAATTATTTAATATTCTATTCAAATAATATGAAAAATATATTTTAATATTAATCTCAGAGACAGAATGGGAATGTGAGTTCTTAAAGAGAAAGTATTTAAAGGTATATAATTTTTCTATATCAAAATTCGACTTGAAATTGATTCTAATGAACTAAGTTTGATTAATTTTTTTATAATTGATAAAATTTAACATAAATACAATTTTAAAATATAATTTATCTCTTTTAATAAATTAATCAAAATTTTTGTCTGCAATTACAATTCACCATGTTTCACTATACATCAAAAAATGTAAATTTTTAGAAGAAATAAAATCACCATAATAATGTTTTTAAATAATTATTTAAAATATTATGTTATTATTTCAAAGAAATTTTTTAAAAATGGAAAAAATTAAATTAAAAATAATCCCATAGAAGAGTTGAAAATGCTAATTTTTGAGAAGTGTATTTTTTTAAAACTCTAAATGATTTTATAATAACTATATGTATAATAAAAATCATTTAATGATACACAATTAAAATTAAATTATATATAATTTAAATATTTTATTTTAAAAATTTTTCATTAGGAATTATTTTAATTAATTTAAATAAAGAAGAATTATTCATTTTATACTCATTTTTCAGAAAACAACTTTTTAATTGGAAATATTAACATATACTGATTCCAACATAAAGTTTATTCAAAATTAATTTAGTTGATAAAAAATAAAAATGAATAAATATTTTCATATGAAAAATAAATGAGAATTTAAATTACTTATTTAATATTAATTAAATGATGGTGTTGTAAGACAATTGACATTTTCTCTATTCTCTCCTGAATAAATATTTACTGAAAAATTAGAAAATTTAATAATATGATAATTTAAAATATGAATTTAATTTGGTCACAGTATTTTTCTAAAATCGCTATCACTTTAGTAAAAAATTATATTCTAAAAAATAAAAAAAATCATTTTTGAAGAAAACATATTTTTGAAGAATATAATTACTTATCTAATAATATATTTATTAATTAATAATAATTTATTAACAAATTCTACTGAGTATTAAATATATATATATACTTAAGATAATTTTTAATACTATTCACACCCACCCACATAATTAATAGGTTTTAATAATATTATTTGATGGTTTGTTGAAGCTCGATTGTATGTGTCATGAACACTCATGAATAAAAAAGTTATTTCATATACCACAAGCTATATAAATATTTAAATTAATGTCAAAATAAAATTTAAAAAATCAGGATGTTACATTATACATCATAAATCACAATCATTCCCATACATAATTATCCCATGATATTTGAATCAATAAATAATTAATCAGAATTATATATAGGAACTAAACCATTAACATCCATATGTATATATGTGTGTGTGCGTGTTTTTGTCTTTGTTCCCTAAGATATCAATCTCTCATCATATAATGAAAAAAAATGAAGGGAAATATGGTTCTTTTTAATTCAAAATTTTATTGAATAATAAGATAGCAATAGTTTATTGGTTAGTAACAAAAATTTAATCATCTATAGTGAGTATTATATAATGTAATTCAGTTAGAGAGTTAGTGAAAATTTATACAAAGGGGACTGTTATTTTGGGGGAATGGAAATAAATATTTTAAATCATAATAATGTTATATACGAATCATTTTTAATGTTGTTAAAAAATAGAGGTTAATTGTCACATTAATTTTTTTAGAAGTTGAAATTTATTTTTTTTGTCAAAAATTATTAGCTGTGAAATGAAAATAATAAAATCTAGATAATACATAATTGTATTATAGTTTATATATGGAGTGGATTATAAAAAATACAATCATTGTAGGAATTAACTTTTAAATATTTTGAACAATACAATTATTAAACCCATTATCATAAAAATTATTATAAATATTCCATTTGAAATATCCTAAGGATAAATATGATAGTCACAAAAAAAAAAAAAAAATTTTGATTTAAAAATATGGAAGAAGAATTTTGTTTGGAGTTTGAAAATTGTACATGGATGAGAAAGAGATTATTTGTAATGTATTGGATAATAGTTTTAAATTGACTTATTTTTAATGATAAGTATTTCAATAAATTGGGGGGAAAATATCATAAATTTTTTATCTACTGTTATAAATGAAGAATTATCATTTTCCATTTATGAATAAAATAGTTGGATAATTATAAAAGATCTCATTATAGGACGATAGTCCACGACTCAATAAATGGAAATCCAATTGAAAAAATGATTATCATTGCTATCAATATTTGAAATAGTTGTTGAATTTATTTTATTATAAAAATAAAATTTTAAAAAAAATATTTTAGTCCCATATTCATACCTATTACTCATCAATTATAATATTTTATTAAACATTTTTTTGTTTCTTATTGTTTATTTGGACAACTGAATGTTGGAGAATATTATTTTATATCAGATATTTCAAAATTTTGATTTTGGCCCTCATTATTTTCTACAAATTTCATCGTTTATAGATTATGCATGGTATATTAATATATAATTTATAGTGATTTATAAATTTCCAATTTTCATTCCTTGAGTATTTAGTCATGTTTCATGAAGATGGAATTAGTGAAAAACATGTTTTAGAAAACTTTTATTAAAAAATATAGAATTTTATTGATGAGTGAAATATGAATATAAACATTAAAAAAGCATAATATTTTTATAAAATTAACTTTAATAAGTTTAATAAATAATTATAATTATATGTGAAATATGTTGATGAAAATTCAGATACATCATTACACAAATTCAGTAATCTACATGTACACAAGGATGATAGTTTTTTCATAGAAAAGGATGAAGTTTGGAATTGATTCATATTTTATGGATAATTTTTATTTTTTAATATCATTTTTATTATTTTAATATCCAAATTACCCAATCATTTTTGGATATTTTAGCATCCAATTATGTCATTAATGGAGGAGGTTGAATACATGAAACATCAATGACATTTAATTTTTCAAAGGAATGGGGAAATGTAGAAAATTAATTTTGCAATTACATTAGAAATTTTTTCTATATTTAAGATACATATGTAATTATTTTTGAATGGGTATAATAGATCTAGATGATTCAGGAGAAGAAATAATTGAATTGAATTGTAAATGGAGTGACTTGTAATTTTTTACATTACTCCAAGGAACAACTACATTGAATAAATAGATTATAAAATTTAATGGTTTTCAATTGATGAGATGAGGACTAATATAACAAATCTACAAGTTTTTATGGTGGATTTGAGATGATGTTTGTTGCATTATTGGATTCATTTTTTGGGGATAAGTGGAGTGTTAAGAGTCCCATTATATATGTGATTTGGATTTCATTTTTATATTTTATTGTTCACTATTTATGGTAAGTGGCGCCAAATTAGAAAATAATTTAGTGGGATATGAAATTTTTAATAAAAACCTAAACCCCTCGACCTGAATTTTTTTTAATGGTTTATATTTTTTACCATTATTTCATATTTTCCAAATAAAATACATTTACATAGGTAATTTAATTTCTTTTAACATCATTATGATAATTCAATAGATAAAAATAAAAATTACCAATATTTTATTTGTTATAAACAACGATTCAAAATATGAAGACTGTTTGTAATAAAAGAAATTAAAACTAATAATTTATTTTTAAAAAAATACTAATACAAAAGAACAAATATTTTTTGTTAAAATATAACACAGGCTCTAAAATGAAAAATAATAAAATAAAAATTAAATTTAATATTTTAAAATGTACAATTATAAATATTAAATAAATATTTTATCAGATAAATAAAATTATATTTTTTTGAACATTAAATGAGGATATTTAATGGATCATTGTGGAATCATACATATGCAACGTTTCAATGTAACAAAAATGTTGTGACATGTTTCTTTTTATTAAACAAACACATTAGAGAGTTGAAAATAAAACCACAAAAAATTCTCTGATGAACTGCTGGTGAGATTCCCGTCCAGTGAAGAATGAAGAACATTAGTGGAACTTCATAGACTTCGACATAATATGAAGAGTGAATATGGAAAGCAATGAAAGACATCAGACTCTTGAACTTTCGAGGGCATAATGTTACGACAACGAACATCAAACGAGGCATGGGATTTGTTTTGATTAATGTTTTTCCTCGTTCTCGTTCAAAATGATGAAAAGAGTTCAACCAACGAACAAGTCGCTCTTTGGATCATCTGTTCATCTTAGAGGGTGATATTTTTGTGTTTTCTTATTAGGATTAAAGTATTTTTGATTGAACTACAATCCCCAGACCTCTGCATGTTTTTATATTTCTAACGCGGAGGGCGCGGGCTGACACGAACTACTCTCGTACCCTTCTGCATGGGAATTTTTCGAGAATTAATTCTTGAAATGGAGTCAAGGTGAGTTCGAGTTCGTTATGGTGAAGATGGAATACTTTTGATCCCATAGGAATAGACAGGTTGATAAATAGAACACCGAAGAAACTCTGGTGGCAGGTAGAAGGACCACCGCTACCGGTGGCAGCTGGTGGCAACTGGTGGTGGACCAAGGTGGCGGCTGCAGGAAGAGGTAGGCGATGTGCCTGTCAGCATGCAGCAGTGGCAGGGAGATGCTGCTTACTGGCTACAGTTGTGTGGCTAGGGCTGCCAGCTGGTGGGAGTAGCGTGCCCAGTGCTTGTCATGGCGGAGTAGTAGGAGGACGTGGCCCGATGTATGTTGTGGTGTGCCAGAGACACGGTGCCACCAGGTAGAGTATGGGGGAGCATCACACATTTGTGGGCCGCCTCTGACCAAATGGGGAATATGGGATTACTAGCCGCACACGCCCACAATTAGATTGGTGGAAGCAGTCTGGGTTGTACCGGACTGGTCGACCCGATCAAGGACGTCCCTTCAGGCTGGGCCGAGCCAAGCAGTTGGACCGAGTCACCCAAGTATCCTAATCAGTTCCTTGTGCCAGTCTATTTTAGCAGATCATTAAAACGAGTTAATGTTGGGTCGGATAGGCCGTTATGCGGCTCGGGCGGGAAAAAGAGACCGACACGCCAGTGCGGGCCAAGCCAGATTAATTTCGGGTCACATGGTGACCTAGCAGACTAGACCCATGGACAACTGCAACTAGGAATTGTAAGGCCTAATGGTCTAGGAAGACAAGTCGGGTCATACAGGATCACATGATAGGATTGGTCATGCCGGTCTGACTGAGTCGGCCCATGCCCAGATACAATCAGGCGCTGTTTACAAAAACCCTCATATCTCCTATACTGGGCATTTGATTGAAATTCCTCCGGTGTCATTGGAAACCTTAGGATGAGGCGGTTCTTCTGAGATACTCTTTGTGAGTTTTGAAGGATGTTTCTGTATGTCTGTGTTGGATCGGACTCAACCCCAACATGTCCCTTTTTACAAAAATGCACATATCTTACAGACCGAGCATCTATTTGACACACTTTCTATTGCATTGGGACCCTTATGACGAAATGTTTATTTAGGTTATGATATGTGGGACTTCATGGAAATCGATATTCAACCTATGGTATGTGGAGAAGATCCTCCTAGAATTATTTGTGCTAATGGCAGGACCTCAGTGGCTCGACAGACCAACTATCATGTGGACCTCAGTGGACTTGTATAAAAGCAGCTGTGTGGACCAAATGGCCTTGTATAATAGTAGTCATGTGGACTTTAGTGGCTTGGTAGAGCCGTGAACTCCTCAACAACCTAGAAGACGACCAGCAATGGCGTTTACCTCAGTGGCCACACAGACATCTATGACTCATCAAGGATGATTCCCTCAACACTGCAAAATGATCATCAATATACCTGATTAACCTTCTTTTGTAATTAAGTTATGACTGGTGTGAGATGTCTTGCGCTTAGTGCTAGTGATTCATGCTTATATTACATTCTTTACTTTGAGGATTGCTTTTTGGTGTTTACTTTTTCATTCGGGGTCCCTTAATGAGTATTTTTTTACTCATCCCACCACTGGATTCTCTTGAACATGTTGTGTCTCATGTAGATGATCTATGCTTCGATGGAGGACTTGGTGGCCAGGAGCAATCGAGGCTCAGTAGGATCAAGCAGGGCCCAGTAGGATCTGGTTCTATAATCCTTTCAAAATCCACTTGACGTACTGGAATAAAAGTGGCATGGTATCACAATGGACATCTTGACGAGATTACCACACACACCGAGGGGAAAAAATTATATCTGGGTGATTATTTACTGACTCACCATGTCGAGTCACTTCCTACCCATCTGAGAGTAGGGATAGGTAGAGGTCTTGTGACACCTATATGTATAGAATATAATGAGACGTTACGATTTGCCTTTGAATTTCGTCCCAAACCATGATTAATTTTTTACATCTAATTTGTGGAAGAGTTTCAGGAGGTTTTAGGGATCAGGTGCGCTTGAGCATAACTTTTCACCCCCAGAAAAATGGTCAAACAAAGAACACCATATAGAACATGGAGAACATATTTTGTTCTTATGTCTTTTATTTTAATTTTAGTTGGGTGGACCCCCTACCACTTGTGGAGTTCATGTACAAAAATATCTATCACTCCACCATTGTCATGGCACCGTTTGATTCCCTGTACGGGGGGCCATGCATATTAACTCTATACTGGATAGACCAAAGGGAGTCAACACTCAAGGGTCTAGAGTGGGTACGACTACCATTGAGATGTTTCAGATCATATAGGAGTAGATGAGGACTGCATAGAGCAGGCATAAGACTTATACCAATAGAAGACAGAGATATTTGGAGTTCGAAGAGGAAGACCATGTTTTCCATTGGGTCTCACCCCAATAGGGATTGTAGAGATTTTTCCAGGGTGGAAAGTTATATCCAAGATTAATCAGACCATCCCAGGTCCTCAGAAGAGTTTCCGAGGTGGTATACCACCTAGCTCTTCCCCCATAGATGCACCCGGTGCACAATGTTGTCCATGTGTCGTATTTGAGGATGTACATGCATGATCCATCACACCTTATGGATTGAGGCAAGCTGGACATTGATGATAGGGTGACATTTTCGGAGTTCTCAGTGGAGAGAGAGGATTGACAGGAGTGGGTCCTTCATGGACTATTGATTTCTATATTGTGTATTCGGTGGCAGCAAGAGAATCTCTAGGAGATCACATGAGAGCGAGTTTCTCAGAATCATGCTTAGTACCCCACATGATTGATTATCCTTGGTTTTGAACAACAGGGATGTAAATCCCTATGGTGGGTAGAATGTAATGTCCCAAAATTTCTATATAATTTTATTTTAAATTATATTTAATTATTTTGAGACTAGGAGTTGAGACGGCGTACGAATCCAAAGCCTAGACTACCCATAATTATCCATGAAAAAAAAATTTAACTTTAAATTGCTTGGGTGAGTGGTTTTCCATTAAAAAGATGAATGAATCAAAAACATGTACCGAGATTAGAAATCTGAGGGCATGGTTGCATTCAAGATGGCGGTTTTACCCTAAGCGCGACTTATGTTTAGTCATCACAACCCTTGAGTGAGAAAAGACAAAAATGGAAGAACCATAAATAAAATTATTGAATAAAATTATTTTAATTTTCAAGTGCTTAGAACATACAAATGGAGACTCAGATTAAAAATCTGATAGCACCGAATAGCTCATGAAGGTATGCTTTTCTTAGGCCAATCCTGACATTGGCTAGAACGAGCCAATGGTGAAAGTTAGCTTTTGGTCATAAATGAAATAATTATGTAACAAATATTTTATTTTAAAATCCTTATAACTACTAAAGGGTAACTTGGATTGAAAATAAAAGTGTATGGTTGAGCTTGTGGGGGCGTGTTCCCATAAGGCAGATCCTAACCTCGACCAGTGCGGGTTAAGGGTGAATGTTAATTTTTTTGAACATTTTTTAATTTATGTTCATTAAATGTGCGAGTGGGTTTTTATATTATTTGAACCGATTCATAGCTTAAGAATATGAGGGCACCGTTGAACTCGGAATTATAGGATTCTCTTTGAAATGACATAACTTCTATTGGCAAGGGTCAGACATAAATGTTAATTTTCAGACATTTCTAAAAATAAGAATATAGTTAATATTTTAATCTATTTTTTTGCTCACCGTTGAGTGGCAGATGGCAGTGTTGCAATGCAATGATGAGGTAATGAAAAGGCACATTAAAAGAGGATCTTTAATGGCTCATTGTACAAGAATAACAACTACACTATTTCATAAATGAAATAGTGTCATAACGCAATGTAACAGAAATGATACGATGGGTCTCTTTTTATTAAACAAATCCATTGGAGAGTTTATAATGAAAGCACCAGAAATTCCATGACTAACTCTTGGGGATATTCCTCTACAATGAAGAGTGATAAAAATTGGTAGAATTTCATCATCTTAGACGTACACTGAAGAATGAATCTGGAATGTGATGAACGCCGTCAAACTCTTGAACCCTCAACGATGGAACACTGTGGTAACGAACGTCAAATGAGGTAGGGTGTTTGTTTTGAATAATTTTCCCCGTTCTTGTATTAAACGAAGAATGTTAATCAACCCACAAACATGTTGATTCGTGGATCATCCATTTTAACGAGAGGATGATATTTATGGGTTTTCTTGTTGTTATTGAAGTATTGTTGATTGAATTACAATCCATGGATCTCCCCATGTTTTTTAACTTGTAAAACAGTGGAAAAGGGCCGAAACAAACCATTACCAAGCCCCTCCACATTTTCATTCTTTGTGGATGATTTCTCAAAATGAAGGCAAGGAAAGTTCGAGACCATCATAGCGAAGCTGGTAGCCTTATGATCTCGTAGGCAAAAACTTATCAAGAAACATAACACTAAAGAAATTCCAGTGGAACATAGAAGACCCACCATCGCACCACCGACAGCTGCAGATGGAGGAAGGTTGCATGCTGTAGCTGAGCAGCAAGGGCCGCTAACATGGGCTAGCGGTAGGCGGGAGTAGCGAACGCCGCAACTGAGCAAATGGAGGCCACATCCCAATATTCGCGACGGTGTGATGGTGATGCAGTGCCACTGGAGAAGCATCCCACATTTGTGGGCTGCGCATGACCAATGGGGGTCGCTAGGTTGACCGAACATGCGAGCACATAACCGAATATGGCGAACGGGTCTGGGCTATACCAGACTAGCCGAGAGGATCCTGGCCGATACAGGGATGTTAGACCTGGCGACCCTAGTGGCCCAATCAGTTTCTTAAGCCAGTAAATTTTAGCAGATTAGGACAGTGAGGTAAATCTGGGCCGCTTGTGATGCTATATAGCCCAGGTTGGAAAAAGGTATTGGACTGCTAGTGGAGGCCAATCCAGATAAATTTCAAGGCACTGGGTGACCTAGCATACTGGTCCCATGGCGAACCTCGCCGAGGTCCATTAAGGACCAATGGTCCCAGCCAATGGGCTCGGATGACAAGTCGGGTCATGAGAGACCCCAGACTGGGATTGCTGTGGTCGGAATGACCGAGTCAGATCCGGGCTAGATGCAACCTACCCTAGTTTACTAAAACGCATGTATCTCCCAAACCGAGCAACCGATTGACATGCCCTTAGTGGCGTTGGGGCTCTTGTGATGAGGAAGTACCTTTGAGATATATTACATGAGTGTTGACGAATGTTGGCATATGTCCAGGATGGATCAGACATGAATCCCACTAGGCCTGTTTTACAAAAGATCCCATATCTTACAGATCATGTGTCCGTTCGACGTACTGTCTGTTGCATTGGGGCCCCTACAATGAGAGAGCCTTTTGGGTTATTCTATATGGTAATTAGTGGTGATTGAGTTGAAGTTGATGTATATAGGAGTATATCCTCTTGAAATCAAAAGTGCTAAGTATGGGATATCAGTTACCTAGTGGACCAGTAGCCTTGTGGACCTTAGTGGGATGGCAGACAAAACGATGTGTGGGCCTCAATGGCCTGGAAGTCTAGCAGCCATTTGGAACTCACTGGCCCAAAAAAACCGTGTGGAACATAGTGGCCTAACAGACTCCAGCACCTAATCAAGGATGAGTCCCTCAATAGTGTGAAACTTTCATCACTATAACTAATGAACCATATTCAATAATTACATTATATCTGGAATGAGCTGTCTTTTGCTTCATGCTTGTGCTTCGTACTTATTCTTCAAGATTTTCATTGAGGATTTCTTTGTGGTCTTTACTTTGTGTTCTCGGGTCCCATAATGAGTATTTTATTACATACCCCGACATGGGTTTTTCCCGAACGTGTTATGTCTCGTGTAGACAATTGACACTTCGATGGAGGACATTGTGGTATAGGAGAAGGTAGGGGCCAGAAGGATCAGGAGGACATGACGTACTACATTGGCTTCCAATAGCTCCACAACTCTTTGCATGAGGTGGGTTTTTCAGCGAATGGCTACCCAAGTGCCTTTGTACTTTTCTGTTTTATGTTCTTTTTGTTGGGTTATTATTCTGTCCCACATGATCTCAGTTGTACTTGTACTACACAATTATTTCAGTATGCTTGTTTTCACCTTTCAGTTTGCGGGATGTGGTTGGGCCAGTGTGTGCATACAGGTATACAAGAAAATGCCTCCCACATATATGTTGAGGCCTTCGACACTAGTCTTTATCCTCTAGCGTTCGGGGCGCAAGATTGGAGTAGTCACGACATGGGCCCCGAGGGATAAGATGTGACAATTTAATTTTTGTACATTTTTATATTTTCTGAGTCTAGATGTAAGAGCAATCTCCAAACATTTTGAAAAGGATATTGAAGTAATATGTTTTTCTTATTTTCATAATTTTGAAGATATTATTGAAATTCATTACACATAATTGGTTTATTATTATTTATCATTTATCCTTATCTACATCTCCCACTTCCTTTGGATCAATAATCTCTATAACTATCTTTAATTAATTTCTATTTTCTTCATTGTCCAAATATTCACTTCCCACATATACTGTTCTATTTTGAAACCTAGTTACTAGATAAATATGAAACCATTACGTTTCCTTATTTTCCTTTTTAAGGGAAGCTTGATTGTTCATTTGTAAGATGTGGGTATCTGTTAAATAAATTTCAAAAGTTAGTCCGTTTATGTATGAACTGAATTTTGTGGTTGATGTTCATTTTATAAGGGTATAGTGGAACATCTTGATGTTTTATGAAAATGTGTTTTTAAATTCTAAATAATTTTTTTATCTTACGTTATACAAATTAATGACTTACATTGATAACATGCATGAATTGTGCTATTGATCATCTGAAAAATAAGAAATAACATTATTATAACCATGGAATTAAGTATGCAGTTATAAATAGTATTAAATAGTTCACAAAAAATAATTATAAATTTCATATTCAATATAATTTTTTTCTAAATTCTTTGAAAATAATCAATATGTTTTTAGTAATGTAAATTTATTTTTCAAAAATATATTCTCTTCAAAATTAAATTTTATAGCATTTTGAAAAAATAATTATTTTGATGAAATTTTGATGATATGAAAATAATTATTTTGTAAAATGAAATTCATTTTTGAGAACATCATTTCCAATATAACTGATATATAAATCATGAAATTTTCAAAAAAAATTGTACAGAATAGCGAGAAATAAAATTATTTTAAAAAATTTCATTTCTCTTCAATAAATTAATTAATATAAAATTCTAATTAATTTCAAAATTACTGATGTTTTATTTTGTAATATTAAATATATATAATTAAATTTTAATCCAATTTATTTTTTATTTTAGAATTAGTCTAATTTTGTGTTCAAAATGGGGGTTTTCTAAAATCTATTTTAAAATGCATAATGTTTCTCTATTTCAGTTAATTAAAATAATCCATAATGTGGAATGATTTAAATGGATTTTAAATTCTATCAATAAAAAATTATATAATTTATATGAACCCAATGATGAATATTAGATATAGATTTCATATAAAATGAGCAATATCTAGTTAATAATACACTTCAAGAAAAACCATTATTTTTGTCATGTAGTTTATTTTTTATTTAAATATAATTTTTTAGAATTTTAGGTAATCTATTTTTATAAATTATATTAATTTTTTTAATAATTATTTCATAATTTTATTTAGGTCAATTTTTGGTATTTCATGAAAATATTTAATTTTTTATGAATGGTGGAATATACTTAATTTTAATTGATTTTTTTAATTTAATATATTTATATTAATAAAAAACATTTTATATATTTATAAAAGTAAAATTATTTTAATTATAAATTAATTAATATAATTTTTTTCATTTCAATCAATTTTATATTTATTTTTTATTTAATAACATTATCAACATTTGAATATAATTTCATTTAAAAACTATATTCCGGTTGTCTCCCTATAATTAGTTATCAATTAAAATTTTCCAAACATATTAATTGAATCTATAAAAATTTATTTAATATTTTTTTATCATAAAAATTTATATTACATAGAAATTATAGCATGATTTTTAATGAAAACTAATAGTAAAAACACTAAAAGTTATTTATCCTTATAAATGAAAAAATTGGATTACATGGGGTGAAATGATAATATAAAGATTAAAAATAAACAAAAAATATTCTATACCCATAATATATAAATATTTATACCTTATCCATTATATTATTTAGAACAGTCCATAATTGGTTCGTTGTGACCTTAAAAATTATGGGCAGAATTCACTCTTTTAAATAATTACATGTGTTCCACTCACCTCACTAATAAAACACCACAACACAGCCTCTCTTATTCAAAATATTAAATATAAATTCATTAATATAATACCATAACAAATAGCTTCCTAAAATATCTCATATCTTCTTAGAATCCTTATTTTGGGCTTAAATCCATTCTATAATGGGTTTTGGGGAAAACCATTAATTTGTACCCAAAGAAGAGGCAATGTTAATCAATGAGTATTTTTGTAATTTATTCTTTTTCCTAACCATTTAATTATTATTTTAACACAATGATGTAATAAAAAAATTATCCTCTACATACTAATATTTTTTATAAGGTTGTGTCTTATATCCATCTCCACATTCGTCAAATGGGTTATGAAATCATCTTTCGTGTGTATGACCGAAAACCTCATCACGTGCCGATGACATATATTTTTTCATTAATACATATAAAGAATTGAAAATGAAGGATTATATATTTATATATGATATTAATCCTATTAGAATTCTTATTTAATTAATATATAGCACATATATCTTTTCTTTCTATTTAGTGGCTATATGATAACCTCGCTCGTGTGTACAGAGAACTATAGCCTCACAAAGCGATGTGATTCATTAATTATATACGTGGATGGTAATTATAATTTTTTAATCAAAATATGTTATATATAGGTCATCAATATTATTCTAGAATGATAATATATCATTAACCATTATTTTATTTAGTACTTCTACAAATTTGAAATAACGTTTATGCGTACTTATGGCATATCGTCTCCATAAACAATGTTTTTCATTTTCGATGTCTATCATTTAAAGATGAATATATATTAATATATAATAAATAAGTAATATATATAATAATTTATAAAATTTTGGAGATTATGGAATCATGATCAACTTAATGTGACCAAAAATTAAAAGTCATAATATATATAAAAAACAAAATGATGATTAAACAAAAACGTGTTTTAACATGAAATCGATACTAAAGGGTAACAAAATGTCATAAGAAAATAATATGTGGTATAATATATATAAAATTTTTATATAATATGATTATAATAAAATTATTTTTAATATCCAAATGGATTTAACATGAATACCAGAAATCAAGACATATGGTAATGGATTTATAGTCTCTCTTTCATTTCTGGGGTAAATATGAAAATTTATCAGTTATTTATTTTATGTGGTGTATATAATTAATCATTGACTATTTATTTCATGGACATAGTTATTTTCATGATATTTAATGTTTCAATCGATGTTATGATTTATTATTACTTATAATTTAAAAGAGTAATAAAACTATAAATAATTTTTCTCTCACTTTTTACATTTATGTGACACGTTCCATATTAAATTACTATTTCATTTATTCAGTGTATACACTGACCATGAATTTATTATATGATTTATATAAATAATAAATTTTTGATGTAAATATTCAGTTTAGGATATCTCTTTCATGACATTTTTTGTCGAAAAGTTACAAAGTGCTATTCTTTTTTTTCTTATATTACCTTATTTATCATCATGATATTTTATGGTCCATTTTATTTTATTCCATCATGGGGATTACGATTCAATGATTCTAAATTGATAATAGTTATATTTTATAATATCAAAATTTATCTGGATTGTCTATGGTTATATTTATAATTATAAAAACATTTGATCCATATCTCGAGAAACTCATGAAATTTATATCCCATTGATTATACATGATATTTTAATGTAACAGCCCTTTTTACCCAATCATTCATAATTAATATAGTTGAGAAATTCTTTTTATAAAAACATTACTTTTTTTCTCCCCTTTGTTGGAAAACTATTTTCTTCTAAAATATTGTTTTAGAATATTGATTTTAAATTTTTTTTACTATTACCCTAAGATTTTTAAAAGAAATTTTAAATAATGGTTTTCTTTTGTAAATTATTTTAAACGAATATTCATGTATTTTTTAAAAAAAATCCAATTTGGATATTACCAAAAACAAGGATGGAATCTTTGATTTATCTTGTATGGTTTTTATAAAAAATTATATCAACATGAACATTATTTTATATTATGATTTCATTATAAATTATAATGTTTATTTTCAGAAAAAAGTATTTTACTATTATTCTATGTTCTAAAATTTCTTTTCAAGGAACTAGTGATACTTTCCTAACGAAATGTTTTAATTGATCGATCATAATTATTTTCAATCTATGATGACATATATTGATTGTATGTATGCCTTTATAGGGATGTCAACCCATGGTACCATTCTTATTCATTATGTAGATGTCTTATGATTTAGATGGAAAGATGTTTATAATTTTTTTCTCTTATATGGATTATAATAAGATAAACTTATTATGAAAGCCCCTTCTTTTTCTGATGGTTATTCAATTTTGAAATAATGAAATGATAATAAAACAAGTCTCTTTTCTATAGTAAATGATATGAAGAAATGTTTATGAAACCCAATTAACTTCATGGGTTATGATATGATGAATGTTTTATGATATTTTATAATACATTAATATGAATTTATTTATGATACATATGCGACTTTTATCTCCCTCCAATTCTTTGGGTGATTATTTACATCTCCTGAGACATATTGGATTGGAATGGGGAATGGACATTGTTCTGTAAGGAACATTATCCAGTCTGATCTTCTTGTGAGTGAACCTTGGATAATTTGATAGTTTAGAGATTGAATCCACCATAATATGATATAATTTTCAATCTGCTTGGTCTAATGTGGAATTGATTTTCTATGATTATGTTTATTCCACAAATCAATGTCTTCTCATAATGTCATGATTTCATTGATCATGTTCATATATTCCCTTATGATTCCTGTCATATGAATTATGAATATTCATTCCATGACTCATGATTATTATTTTCAAATGGCATGTTATGTGTTTTAAAATTGTGTTCTCATGTATTCATAACCTTTTGTTCATCTTATTCTAATGTATCTTTATTTATTACCCTTGCAAAGAATTTGAGAATACAATTTGAAACTTTACCTTTATATAGGTTATGAAGAAATGTATTATATAAAATATTTCTGGAAATTGTGATAGTTATTAAAACCATAGTGGGATATTATTTAGCTTTAATAAAGCACTATTATTTGCGTATTCTTGTCTTTAAATACACTAAAATATTACATCCATCATGCATTTAGTTTGTGTAATGTAATGAATATTAATAAAAATAATAATTTAATGTATTTTTATAAAAATTCTACATCTTGATACATAATGTGAAGACATCATGGTTTTTTCAGAACATAATTAATGGAAATAGTCATTTTTTCATAACATAATGTGTGATCATGATGTGGTTTCTCTCCCAATTTTATGATTCCATTTTTTTATTTTGGTTCCATTTTTTCAAAGATATTCCACATTCATAGTTTTTTCCAATTATTCATGGTTTTTATAATATACTTATATACCATTTATTATTTTCAGTATTAATTGATGACCATTCTTTATTCTTATGTTCTTATATCGATGATATTTATACCAAAATAGGTTTTAGGATTTCTACTTATGACCCCATGATATTTTAATAAAATAATTCTTTTATATCCTTATTTTATCCCTTGTTTAAAATCTATATGATATGATTCACTGATTATTTTTTCCTTAATAAGATTTTGAGACCACCTATTTCTTATATTTCCATTCAAAATGATATGATGTTGATTTTAACATATATGAATTACCACATGGGGTTTAAGGTGGTTTAATTTTGGGAAAATATTCCCAAGAATATTTAAATATGTTTTTTATGTAGTTGATACCTGGTGACCCAAATCCTTTGGATCATGTATTTGTTAGATTATTTTTTAAATATAATTTTCCATATAGAGATATATTTAAAATTAAATATAGTTTTCTCTTGGGACACCTCATTTGGTATCCCAATAAGTTTTAGTTATTATTGGAAATTAATTTATTTAATTTTGTGGATTTGGATAAGGTAACATCAGTAAATATCACAGGTATACGAAATTCAAAATGATATATTTCTGAATGTTTAATAATTTTTAGGTTTTATGTGTTCCAATAAATGGAATCCATATCTAGAAAATGAAATTGGAGGTAGTTGCTAGAAATGATTCACCTTAGGGTAATAACATTAAAATTGTTGGTTTGGTATTAACTCGTTTTCAACTGGTTCACGATATAGACACAACTAGACATTGGGTTTAACCACTTTTTGGTTAGGATTTGGTAAAAACTCTTTAAATTGTGAACTATTATTTTTTATATTAAAATGTTTTGGTAAGAGGTGAAAATAGGGAAATAACTGTTGAACCCCAAAATTTATGTCTATGGATTCCCATTTTAGTTTATTCAATATATTTATGAGATATAACATCAATTTTTATAGTTTTATTTCCATACATTTAATTTATGTATTCTAAACTATATAATTTCCTATAATTATGTAATTATTTTAACTAAATGGAACTAATTTAAGAATGTTTTTAAATAAAGAAGCATCGATTTCCCTAATGAACAACTAATTAAGATATGAGTGAGTGTAAAAATGCATATATAAATTCAAATATAACTATCCAAATATAGAAATAATATCAAAACCATGTTAGGAATAAAAAATTCAGGTAAGGATAAACATCTAATTGAGTCCTTCAGGTAACAACATCCTACTATCTTCAGTGTCTATTTTAGTCTGCATATTTCTGATAAATTGACCAATGTGATAGAAATTATAATTTTCACAATATTGTGCTTGAAACAAGAAAATGATTTTATATCCATGTATTTTATGGAAATTGAGGTTGGCAAATTGTTTAATCCTATAAATAATATAAAGAAAATGCATATATCTGCTCTATGAAATTTGATGACATATAGAAATAATTAATCACCAAGTATTTTCTTTGAACTCATCACAATAATATGGAGATATAATTCTTATAGTATATACAACATGAATATGAATGCATTGACACATGTGAAGAAAACTAGCCTTGACTCACAAGGTATGTATTTGGTTTTATTTCATACCCTGATATTAAAATTGATTTGTTCTTTAGTGTCAATGTGTGGTGAAGGTGGATATGAAATGGGATGAAAAAAATAATTTAGTCAATGTGTGGTGAAGGTGGATATGAAAATTGGGGACTATCAATATTATATAGAGAGAAAAATTAATGTTGAGAATCATTGAATACTAAAATCTAGTTCATAAGGGGGGGCGTCCAAATTTTTATATGTAAAAATTATTGAAGGAATCATATGGGTGAAATCATAAAGATAATTGGAATGAGTTTTAAATGTTGTAATGTATCCTAAAAATAGAAAAACATCAAAATTAGTACCAAGGGGATTAATAACTAAAAGAAGGAGAAAAAGTACCCCAGTAATGCAACATGTGAAAAATCCAGACCTGAATACGCCATCAAAATGGCACCATACCAGAATTTTATAGATACCCAATGCGCACACTCGATCACAACAAGCTATTTTCTCGAATCCATGAATCATTTAAAAACTTTGGGAATGAATTATCATAACATGAATAATAAAACATGATATATATATATATTGGATAGAAACACTAGATTAATTCATGAATATATATATATATATATATATTAACATAAAGAGATTAATAGAATTGAAACAATTGAAATTAACGAAAACAAATCTACAAGTAACATGTCCAAATAAAATGGATGAAACATTTAAAAATATACTCTAATAGACTCTACATGATATCATGGGAACCCCCCCCCCCCACACACACAATCTAAACATTAAACTATGCAAACCTAGCTGAGAGAAAACCTCTCTTTCTTACTATGTTTCGTTTCACTTCCCTACAACAACAAAAATAAAATGTTCTATGAACTAGCTATGGAGTGTTAAATTTATGGGATATCAGGATCTATAAGGTACCACCTAGGTTTTAACAATAATACTCTATAAAATAATCTATTCCTTCCCAATGTTAATAAAAATAATACAAGACATCCACTTTAGTAGTTTTTATCTCAAAATAATGGAATAACATTTGATTTTTCCATTTTATCATTTCCAAATAATGAAGTTAAATATGTTTCAAATCCATTAATATACAACAAATAAATCATATCATAATAATGATGGTATCACATATCATATCAAATCCATTGAAAAACAATTAGTACACTACAATCCAAATTAACTGGTAATATCACACCAAGTATCAAACTAGGGTGGGATAGCTGAAACACGCATACCGAACAAATACAATCATGTCCATCAATTTGAATGATATATACATCAAATCTTGAGAGAAAATGAACTTCCAAAAAAGTGAACCACCCAATAGGAATAACACTTCCCTAAGATAATTGGACTATGGTGAAATAAAGCACCCTCATGATAATCCCTAAAATAGTGGATGATTCCTATCATTAGACCTTCCACCTAGGTACCCAAGGCTCCCCTTTTTCTCTATTTTCAAAACCAATTCATCCAAAAATTTCATCAAAACCATGAATTTAAACACCTTTAATAAAACCATTTCATATTAAATAGAAAAAAAATCCATTTAAAAAACTTGGGGAATCCATCTTTTATAAAGAACCCATTAGACACACACAAATCAATGAAAAAAGAGGCCCCAAATTCAAATTACAAAACTCAAAATTTATTCTATTTTGAAAAAGGGCCACAGAAGAGGAATAAATAACCATACCTCACGAACACACACCTTTTGTACCACATCCAACAAATGAATATACCCTTGAATAAGATCACATTAAGGATCTAGAAGGAAAGATGAATAATTATCATCACATTCCTACTGATCTTGCAGGTCAACACAATGACACTACTATGATTAATGAAAACAAATAAGAATGATTATTTTCTTATCTACAAAGACAATGAAAATAATCCTTAATATGGAACACTGAATGAACTGATCATGATGGAGTAGAGGTTCCTCAAATTATTGGATATTACTTCTATATTGTGGCGGAAGGGGGATGCTGAAGAATAAAATAATAATTATCAATACAGTGCCATATATCTAAAACATGTGATTGTTGCATGAAATATAATAATTATCCACACTATCTCCCTTATCATGGTAGACCTCCTTGCGAGTGCATACTCCCAACCACTTCTACCTTATTCTAGACCACTATGTATGTCAGAAAGATAAAGGGGGTAACTATGTAGTGGAGAGAAGGATGAAATTACTACTCTAAGCATCACTCCCAAGACACCTCATCCAGAAAGAGATCCATAGAGAAATGAAGGAGAGACATGAACTTGATCCCCAACTCCTATACCGGAAAACTCCCCAACTCCAGGGAGAGTAGCTTCTCTCACTTCTCAACCTTTATGGTTGAAGAAAGGAAATATGCTGGAAAATACTTCTCTAAATCAACCCATATATCATCGGCATCATATATCTCCCCTAGGTACAACATCAACCACTAATGCGCAACTCCCCTCATCTGACTAAATGCCAACAAAACCCAATAATTAATTGGATCCTAGATCATGTTTAATGTGATCTCAACTTCTTCAATCCATCTCCCCATATCTATTTTGGAAGTGCGTCCCCTGTATATTGCCATGGTCTGTCACTTTAGGCATTTAAAGTTCTATACCACTGGTTTTCCTTCTTCTCTGGATCAACCCTCTCCCGATTAGCTAGATTAGCCTGCTAAGACTCTACTGCCAAATCCACTCATAGACGATGACTGGGTTACATAATTTAAAATTAAAAAAGGAATTCCTAAGATAGAGTATTATGGAATTTATTTATGGGTATTTTTAACTCAATATTTGTTTAAATTACCTGAAATTCCCAATTCAAACTAAAACATATGTCATCGTGATACATGTACCATTCTTAGGGTTCGTACACTACAACAATGTAGCCTCAAATGGTTCCTTGGTTAGCATAGTGTTCTTGAATCAGATCACAGGGGAGCCTAAAATTCTTTGTCCTAGACGTTCGTCACTAGCCTCTGTCACAAAACATGATCACCTAAAAATGATTCCCTACAAACCCATACAGTCCTCACTGTGCCTAACTCGAAACACTATTCTATCTCTAAAATTGCCTCTAAAACCATTATTTTAGGACCACATCGCACTAAAGATGACCCTACATAGTTGGAAATGAAGGAAGATAGATAATTACCCCCAAGTCCCTCCTCTAGTAGTCCCCAAGGTGGTTACCACCCCCAAGGGTAAATAAATCCCACAAAAATGGAAGGAATTAAACTTTCATAGATACTAAGATTGGGAAATTAGATTTACTAACCTCAGATAACACCAAGAAAAATATATATAGAAAAAAGAAAAATAAAAACCATCCCACATGCTTGTTCAAATTGAAATTAATTCAAAAGAAAAAGTCTCCAATGTAAATATAAAAAGAAAAACTAAGCTGCAACAATAAAATTGTTCCTAACGTCTGAGCTCGTACTGCCCAGAATGGTCCATGTAGACCCCCTAAAACCCTGAAATAAATTTTATATATATAGTGTGAGCATAAAGGTATACTTAGTAGGATAGAAAAACACTCTCACACACAAGTGGGAGAGACATTCTAATTCCACCATGGAAAATTAGAACAGACCAAAAGCACTTAACTAGGTATACTAACCACCCCCAGTCTCACAAAGTCATTCTCACAAAATAACACCTATCATGTAAAGTAATATAATAAGAACATTGATTTTTATGTACCCCACACCACTTCCCACTAGTTAACTGTGCATTTTTAATGACGAACATCCTGATGCTACCACAATATTCCACAGGCTTTAGGGTCACAACATGCTTTTACACACCAGGGCCATGTACCACATCCCACCCGCAAACAATTGGACCATGACCACACAACATCCTGCCTGAAAACAATTGGGCCTCATCTTGAATAATGCTGGGAAAGAAAACTTCGTCCGTAGACCCCTTGGACTTCTAATCATACCATAACATGCCCGATGATTGTTGGAATACCTATTCCTAGAAGCGGAAGAAGAAAAGAGACTATAAAAATTTATCCATCCTCCCACTGGGATGTTTGGAAAGACACCCTCCCCCATGAAATGGGGTTGTTATGCACATGGATGTAAACTATGGTGGGTGTGTATAGAATTCACAATGAATTACACGTATATATATTGGTATCAAACACTCATCCCAAACTATGGGTTTTCCAAACAACAACCAGTCTACACAAATCCACTTTTTCCACTACCACTAAAGGAAAAAATGAAATAATAATCCACAGTTCCAACATACAACAAACAATTCATTTTAATTATTCTCATTCCTAATTAATCCATTCATTTATCCATTCCTCCCCACTTAGGAAATTATTGTATGTAAAACATACTTTCAATGAAAAAAACCATACTAACCACTGCCAAAGGAAAACAGTAATGAATAACCAAGGTAAAATAATCCACTTCACATTCCTGACACACATTCATGGTGATACCATCATTGCACAAACATGTCCCTCCCAATACATCCTCCAAGACAAAACAGAATAACTTCAAACACACAACCACACATAAACATATAAAAAAATCATCATTATAGAACATTAACTAAACAAACCCCCCTCAGCAGCCCTGCTACTTAAACACACCATACATATCCACACAAATAAGAACAACCCTACTGCTTTCCCATTGGACAAACATGCCTTTCCCAACTACCATAATACATCCCATATGTAGCACCACTGCAAAATAAATTCATATATTCTATAGTCAACAATATTTCAACGATATATTCCATTAAACCACTTGTACCACCCCATAAACAAAGGAACGATCCCATATTTAGAACCACATGATCAACACAAGGCATAAGGATGAACAGGACCACACAAAACACACAACCACACAAATAAGTAAGGTTTATTTAGATTTTGTTTCACTCATTCATTAAATCCACTTTTGTGTTGTTGGGGTGATCATAGAATATGTATAATCTTGGGGATTCCATTTATTTAATCAGGTATAAGTTAATTACCAGTTTCATGCATATATTCTCGTTCAATAGGGGAATCAACAACCAGCATCCACAAGCCATTACAAGTCTTCAAAAAATGACCACCAATGGCCATGATTTTCATAAGGAACAAATCCAATACAATTTATAGAAATAGATCAATAATAATCCATAATGTGAAATGATCAACACCATATACCACCATTTATTACTATAGATAAAAAACCTATTTTCGTAAGTGGTCCATTTTTGTTCATAGCAGGTCAGAGTTTTTTCATAAGATCCCAAATTAAATTTTCGTTTTTTATTGTATTCACAATGAGGCACCACACATGATATAAAATTAAAGCAGGTGGGGGAAATCCTACCTTGAATAATATGAAACCTATAATTCATTCTTGTTCCAAAATAGAGGGTCATACCAGTAGCTGGAAAGACTCCAAGGGGACACTCAGCTGACATCTATAAAATAGATGTGACTCCTCATGGAATAATGGTTCTAGGCCCACCATGAGAAAATGAAAACACAAAAGGATGAGATGATATCAACATAGAAGAGCTTGATCCTATATCAATATAAGGGAAATGGATTCAAGGGCCATTAAAGTTGAATCATGGTCAAGATTAAGTTGTTTGAAAATTTTAAAGCCATCAGATCATTAAGACACTGAATATATAATAAATATACTATGAAACTCCTTTAGAAATTCCAAAACAAGGTTTTAAATTTGATTTATGAGAGAAAAAATGTTAGAGGAGTGAAACTGGAAATGGCTTGAAGTGACTAATTGATGTGTGAGTCACCGATGTGAGTCTCTGAGAGAGACTCCTAAACATGATTCATCGACAGCAACTCACCGATAGTGAGACACTGATGCTGCCCACTGATAGTGAGTCACCGGCACAACCCACGAATTTAGGTCATCGACGCCCAACCTATCGACACATGGCCAACCAACACCCTACCTACTGATGCTTGACCGACCGACGTCCAACCTACCAACACCCATCCTACAAATGTTGAGAAAACGATGTTGAGAAACTAATGCAAGCTACTGATACCATGATATGACATGACCTTTCAACACTGATTCCACAATCAAATGTTACCGACACATGCTTCCGATAGCAGTTACCGGTACAACCTACCGACGCCGAGTCACTGACCCATAGCTACCGATGGAAAAACTAGAATTTTATCAAACACTTTAACTGAGCTATCATTGCCTCCCAGAACACCTCAAACATAGGATTTCAAAAATGAATTGACTATATGGGTATTGGAACATACAACTTATTTTGAGTTAGTGGATGTTATCTAGATAGAATGAAATAAGGATATTCATGAACAAGCCTACTTCAGTGCCAAAGCTTCTTTTTCTGATATCATGATGGAAATTTAGCACACTAATTCACTACATTCTGAACACTGCACAACTCAGTGAAGGATTTTTCTAGGCTAAGGAGTCTAAAGGTCCATGGTTTCATACCCCATCCACACTACAAGATTGAGTTATGCTGGAACACACCTTTTCAAGCTGGATAATAAGTAACACCGATGGTGCCTCAAAAGGGAAATAAGGACTAGTAGGTTGGGAATTTTTTTTTCAGGGACATTACTGGAGATGTTATTGAATACGAGTGTGGTTCTTGTGGCAATAGTTGTACTTTGATGTAGACATAAATAGCTTAATAAATTGCATTGTCATTGTGGAAGAAATGTACTTGAATCGCATATGTTTTGATTGTGACACCATAGTTATTTTCCAAGATGCCAGTACTAGACAAGCATGCCTTTCTTGGAAGATATTAGTTTAATGGTTCAAATACCTTACCCATATTTCACTAATGATGTACATGATCACACATGCTTATAGTGAATCCAACACTCTTGCTGATGTGATATAAAATAAGGGAGTGCATGAGGTGGTCAATGTTTATTCTAGCATCCTTTGTAATGATCTTTTTTATATGTTTCAAAAGGATAAATGAAAGGTTCCTCCCTTCAGACTGATGTAAGTTGTTTTTTCTTAATCAGTACAAGAGCCCTTATTCCCACTTTTCTAAAAAAATGAAAATCTCTATTTTTAGTTTACGACAATAATGAACATTCTTGTCATCATGACTTCTATTTTATTAATATATTTATTTACAATACTATTTGTTATCATAAATGAAAAACACGATTTTCATTTTACATGGATATTTTGGTATTCAACATTTTTTTTAAATGAAAATAGTTTGTGGGTACTGATTATGGGTTCTCAAAAGAAAAATTTATTTTTTTCTCATTGTCTTTTCATATGGATTTAAAAATAGTTTTCAACATGTTTCATGATGAGTGGGTTTTTCTATTGACATGGGACATGAGAATTATATGAAATGGGTGAACCTTATATAGATTATAAAAAGTATTGAGTCCCATTACAGTTCACATATGAGAATGATATAGCTTATATGAAGGTTTTAACACTGTTATAACTCATGAGAAATGTGTGATCCTGAAATAGCTTATACGAAGGGTTGTTTCCCATTATAGCTCACATGTGAGCACAATATAACTTATAAAAATTTTGATCCCCATTATATATCTCTAATGAACTGGGTAATGAATATTTGTAATGTAGAAATTATAGTTATTCCAATTAAAATGGTTTTATGTATTTGACTCTCTATGACATCTAATGAAGTTTTAATTTATTTTTATTGGTTTTAAAAGTCCATTGGAGAAATTTTTTGTATCTTATTAGTGTAAAAATGTTTTATTTAATATTCATAAGAATATTTAAGTTATAGATAAATTTTATATCAGTTATCATGTTTTTATCAATCTAATTGATTTATTTCATTTTTATGTCCCTTACTCAGCTTTTGTGGTCATCCAATTTTTTTAAATTGTTTTCATAGGGTTTAAGGATGGGTAAGGGAAAATAATAAGTCATGTATGAGGTAGTGGACTTTTCTATGAAATTAACACATAATTTATTTTAGACTTTTATATTATATTAATGGTGGATACTGATCGGAAATATCCAATCTATATTTTATAGTTTTTTATTTTTGATTTATGGCCTAGTTCTTTAAAATTACAAACCTCAAAACATCCTTAATGTGAGAGACAATAAAATTATTGACTTTACACAAGATTATGTGATGTTTTAAAGTCATGGAATTTTATTTTATCTCACACTTAATTATGTTCACATTTCACCACATTATATTGAATTTTTTTATGTAAGATATGTATAATAAGGGATCTTTTATATAATAACATTGTCTGATATGTTGAAGGTCATTCAGAAAATAAGTTTATTATGTATCTAGTCTCTAAGAAGACCAAACCCTTGTGGTTTTGTATATATTTTTTTTAAAAATTTAATATTAGTCTAAAATAATGTAATAATTACATAAGTGGATCTTGGTTAACTATATATAGTCAGATCAATGAAACATGCAAGAATAAAAAAAATACATGTTCGTTCTCTCAAAAGGGGTCTCATTTTATTCATAGGAAAATATTGATGAAAAAAATCATGTATACAAATATCTCATTCCTTCGAGATGAAGGTACTCACTTTATCAGGGACTTGGGAAAATAATCTCTAAAAAAGATTAACAATATCATGTAAGTAATTATTTTGATTTCAAATAAAATATATTATTTCCTAATATAAAATATAATGGTTAAAAATGTGAGGTAATAAATCAATGGGAACCCGACCTAATGACATCTATGTCCAATAAAAATAATTTTACATAATAGATTATACCAAACTAATAACTATATAAAAATTTTATGAAAATAAAATAAGATAATCGTAGAATATATATTTATATATATATATATTAATGAAAATTAAATCGAATATAAAATAGAAATTATTTATATAATAATTGATTGAAATCAAGGGATGGGTCATAACTAGGAATAGGGTGTGGAATAATAAATTTCACTAGGTCACTATACCTATAGTTTATGGTGTAGCGAAAATATCATGTGGGTAAGATGATGGGAAATATGGATTATCATTGTGTAGCATAGTAACTGTGAGGCTATAACATAACTGATCGTAATTATATTTTACCCTCTAGAAGAAAAAAATAATTTTAGAAGTAAATAATTGTTACTCTAGATATAAAATATTAAAATATAATACATATTTGTTTGAAAAAAATAATATATATTCATTACTATTTTAACTAAGATATAATATATCATTATTCATCACAATTTCATAACCATTGATGTTTGTGACATCATTATATTATTCATCATCATAAATTTCAATGTGCGATTAATTTTTTCACTCTATTCCAAATTCATTGGTTACATCATCCACACTATTAACACCATCATCGAACAACTATGAGATATCATCATCAATATATGAGTCTCTTTGGAAGAGAGATGTAATTTGTGAGGATTCTTCAAAAACATTAATATTTTTCACTTCAACATAACAAATTTCCTTTTACATATTCAAATTATAATTATATTTCATACATATTACACTCCACAAGTCATTGGAAACTATTAAAACATTGTAGTAATTTCAATAATTAATTTTATGTCCATGAAATTCTATGATAAATTTATCATTTTCTCGAAAAAAATACTATTATATCTAATTTCAATGACTCAATTACAAGGATGATTCTGAATCCCTTGACCATTATCAAACAAATTAAATGTAAACATACTTATATAATTCTATCTTAGTTAACATAACCCAATTATTTCATCTACCATTTTATAAAATTTATATTCAATTTCTTTTTGATGGGTTCCTTTTAAAAAAATCATTTTTCATTTTCTTTTTTTGATTCACCATCTGCGCATGTATGAAATATAATCCCATTAACCACATAATCATTATAATATTTTCAAAGTTTATTTGGTGGGATATTGAGTACATAAAATAAACTAGAAATTTTATGACCTTGTGGAAACATATGAAAAAAAAAATTATATATATGAAATAATAAATTCACTTCATATATTTCCCCTTAATCAAATTATATTTCTAGTATTTGAAATTACTATGTAAAATTACATCATAGTAATTGTTCATGTTTAGAAGGAAAAAATTGTGTAAATGTTTTTAAATGATGTTTAGTTATTTAATAAAAATTATAATATAAATTTAGTTTCTAAAATATTTATAAGAATATATGTAAAATATTACTTACTTCAATATTCATATAAGTTATTCACAATTGAGAATAGAATATCAAGGTTCCCTTTTCATTTTTCATATGAAATCCATCATTTATTATCAATATAAAAAAGTGCCCAAATAAAATAATAGTTATTAATTGATCATGAAATCATTAGAGTGTCCCTCATTATCAACCATTTGATTATATTTAGAATAATATTTATATAAACAATAATAAAACTCCATAATTGAAAAATCCTACTGAAAATATAATTTTGTAATTTTACCTTACACTAATTAGTTGTTACATACCTTATTCATCAATTTTTTACATCTCAAGTATGGGTACATCCCTTAGAAATATTTTGTAACTCCAAAAAATATTTTATATGAAAATTGTACTATTAAATTTTCCATTAAATCAGATAAGAATAGTGAAATTAATTTTCAAATTTACATAAAATTATAATAATACCATATTAAAATGTATATGGTATATCATTTTTTTCTGCACAAATGTATCATAAAAAAATATCATCTTTCAGGCAATGAATCACTAATTAAATTATTTATTAACATTATAAGACATATATAATGAATGTTTTCCATTATGATGTGGAAATCATGACTTTTCAACTTGTTAATATTACAAATTATAACATAGCAAGACAAATTAGATGTATAGTCGTCTCATAAACCCAAATATACAATCCATTAACATATTAACAAATGAAATTATTTAGAATGTATATAAGTTGATTTTTTATTCATTATGTTTTAGGATCTATCATTTTCTAAAAACAGAAGTTCAAGATGACTTTAAATTTGTTCAAGATAATAATATGACTTTACAATATCATTAGTCATTTTCGGTGTTTCTATCATGATATAGAATATGTTTTCGATATATTTTTACTTTATATGAATTAACTATATCATATGAAGGAATAAAAATTTGACCAATATGGTTGGTACGAAAAAATAAATCACTTTATCTGACGTCGCACACATGAGTTATGGTGGGTCAGAGATTTAATGATAATATTATATTATTGTTTTGTGACCATTTCAGGCACCCAATCCAATAACCTAAAAAATAAATCCAATATTGGACTCATAATTTCCATATCGAAATCAGGGTCACACTACCGCTGGAAATTCATGAAACTGAGGTCGAACGGAAAAGTTACACATGAATAACGGTTTGACAACCAAAATAATAATAATAATATTTATATAATGATTATTTTACATTTTTTTCTTATAACTAATCTCAATTGAGATTCAACCACCCGTTTTCCATGTAGGTAGTGCCTCCTTCTTATTAAACGGATTCCTCTTTAATTTCATTGCATTTTTATTTTATCTCTTTTCAACTCTACCTCTCTGAAATAAATTCATTTCTTCTTCCACATTTTGAACCTTTGTATATAAACGGGTAACCCCCTACACCTCCCCTCGCAAATGGGCAGACTTCCTCTACGACACCACCTACTCGCGCCACCTCCTTCTCTACCTCGTCGTCAGCTAGATATGCCTTTCCCTCGGTTGTTGCGTGCACACCACCTCACCGTCGGGAGCTGCGCCAACCATCATTTCACTAGATCCCTATCTCGTGCTGCCCGGTCCTCCACACCACTCCGAATCACCAGATTCACACCTCATACCACTAGATCCACATCATCCAGCCATCGTGGAAGCCTGCATGCCTCACCGAAACATCCACCTTGATCTGCTAGAAAACACACCGCTTTGTCTCCCCTTATGTGAGACACTGCATCTTCGTTATAAGCCAGAAAATTGCGATGAATGCAGATTTGTGATCATGGGGTTGAGATCTCCACGTCTGTATGTCGTTCTCAATGAAAAATTGTGTTCTTAGAGTGCTTGATTATTTGGCGACGGAGAACGCATGAAGAATGAAGTAGAAAATGTCCCAGTTTAAGTTCGAATCAACGGTCGTGTTTTTTTTCTATCATCATTGAAAATCAAGAACATGATAAAATGGCAAATAAATATTTTTCATACCTTATGATTTCCAATTTCAGGATAAAAAATGATAAATTTATTCAATCCATTGTTTATCGATCCGCAAATTAATTCATTTAATTCGTGTTTATCATGAAAATTAATCCAGAGTAATGAATCGACAATGTTAAATCCATACATAGAAAATCCATAGGAGAAAGTTCACCATTGATGATGGGTCGGTATCCATCATTCCTGCATCAAGCATCCAATAACGCCGCTCGAACGACGATCTTCTGTTCCTGATTGTTAGATCTATTCTCTTTCATGAGCATCAAGATCTTACTCCTCCTTTCCCCAATGAAAACTAACTCCCAACCCCAAGGAAGAGTTAATATAACTCTTAATTTAAGAGGTGATTCATTTATATAGAATTAATGAATCCTATTAATTAAAGGGATTGGTGGCTATACATTTGGTGTTACTGAAAATTTAATGCCCAACATTAAATGCCCAACCACCCTCTTGTGGACCCCACCAACAAAAATTAAAATTTATAGGGGGGATATTTAAAATAAAATATATTTATTTTATTGAATCCTCCATGAAAAATGAAAAATTAAACTTCTTTTCTTGACCCACTACAATCAATGTTTGACCTCCTTTAAGTGAATCATAGTGCTGCGAGTTCAACGGTACCCTCATATTTCAATTCTGAGCACCAGTTCAAAATTTAGAAAACACCACCAGCTCGTTTACTAAATGTACTATAAAAAGTTCAATAAATTATTAACATTCACCCTCGACCCGTGTCGGTTGAGGATTGTCTTTTCTTAAGGGAAACACACTCGAACGAACCAAATGATACTCTCAGATTTTTAATCCGAGTTACCGTTTTGTTGTTATGGATTTTAAAAATTAAATAATTTTTATTTAATTATTTTATTTATGGCCAAAGCTAACTTATATAGTTGGCCTATGTCGGCCAATGTTAGTATCTACATAAAGCAAGCATACCATCATTACCTCAGCGGTGGTCTACGATTTTTAATATGAGTCACTGTTCATCAGTTATATGCAATTGAAAAATAATATAACATTTTTTAACTATTTTTTATGTATATTTCATTTCTGGGTTTTCTCACTGGAGACCTACACCGATTAAAATTAAGTAGCACCTAGGGTAAATCTTCCATCATGAATGCAATAGTACCCCTGGATTTATGATCTGGGAAACCGTATAAGTGTTATTCCAATTTTTTAGGAAAAAAACTTACTTACACTAAGTAAAGCTTAACAAAACATCGACGGATCATTTCAGGCACTCTGGGCCTTAGAATCACATGCCTTCAGATTTTGAGGTCTCGAAATAATTCTATATAATTAACAAAATACAAAAATCTGGGATATTACACCAATTGGTTCTAGGTAGCTGAGACCTTAGCAATATGTAGACGATAGACATCATAGGGACCCAATCTGGTTAGGTACTCTGGGAGATGAACCCAAGACAAAATATCAGCAGTGCTTGGATCCCATGGAATCTTGAGTCAGCTGAGGGAGAGGTTGTCTTAACAGCTTGGTGGTTATGGATATCAGGCATGGGATTGCTTGACCTGTCATACGACTGATCATGAGATGGTCTAGGGGCCATTTAAGAAGAGATAGATGCAGGAGTAGGGTGTTCCGCATAGTGGTGTACATGGCAGGGTAGCAGGCTGGGTGGAAGGAGGTTGTCGAAGGTTCGATCAATTACCAGCACCACTCTTAGGTGGTCAACGACATGCTTAGGGAGCTGTTGGATAAGGATGAGGCTCCATACATATGATGAATGATTTTGACATCGATACTAGATGGATTATTAGATGTATAATCGGTGTCTTTTCCACCATTGGTTCAATTTTTACAAGCAATGTTTCTAGACATTCTTTTTTTTCACAATCCTTTTTCGAGACTCAGTGATTCTGGTTCAACAGAGGACTCAACCCTTGCACTTTGAGACTCCAACGAGAGGAGATGAAATGATCAAATAATGGCTTCAATAGTGTGACCTTACTAGTGGAGTGGAAACATCTGGATGGTATCTCATGGTAATGGTTTCGAAGTCTAATGACATCATTCTCATTATGGACTATTTATCTACAGTTCATGGTTAGATTGACTATTTTATGCACAATGTGAAGTGTTTCCACAATGATGGAACCATATTTTCATTTTTTTGGTTAAAGGGAAACACATGAAGTACATGATGGACTCACACATAGAAGCATGAAGTCGATTTTTCATCAGGTTTCTAGAATCACCCTCATTACACTGGATGACATGACTCCACAGTTTCTTATTGTGGTGGAAGAGTATAAGAACATATTTCTTAAGAATTTTCTAGGATTACTTCCCCCTATGGAGTTAGACTTATAAATTTATCTATACACTATGATTTTTCCTATATCTAAACATTAATATTTGATGGCTCCCATAGAGCTTCATGAGATAAGGGTTAATAAATAAGGCTTGCAAATGAATGGATTTGTTGGACCCAGTGTTGCACTCTGGGAAGCCCCATTTCTATTTTGGAAGAAGTAAAACAGAAGATTCAGTTTTTGTATGGACTTCCTGTTCTAGAAATAGGGTTTTTTGAATAATAACTATCCACTACTAAGAATCGATGATGTATTCTATCTGGTGAATGGTGTGCACTGGTTCTCAAAGATTGACCGTAGATTTGGTCATCACTAGCAACATATATGGGAAGAAGATATAATGAAGAAGGACTTCAGTTGTCATCATTGAAAAAATTAGTATTTGGTGATTCCATTTGGTGGGATGAATCCCCCAAAAGTGTTCATGGGACTCAGGAACTAGATCATTCATCCATACAAAGAAATATCTATGGTGGTCTTCATTAATGACATCCTAGTGTACTCGACATATGAAGATGATCACATGAGACACTTGAGGATGGTATCAGACCCCCCCTGAGAGAACTATATTTCTAGAAAGCTCTCGATATTTCAATTATAAATTTAGGAGGTCCATTTTCATGAAAATTTCATTTCATAGGATACTGTTGCAGTGGATCTCAGGAACATTTAGGCGGTTTTTTCGTTGGACCCACTGAAGAGTGGTATTGAGGTGTGTAGATTCCATGGTTTGACTAGGTACTATTAGATGACTTTACAAAAAATTTCCATCTTTGTACCATACTTTTCCACTTTGACAAGAAAGGGATAGCCTTTCATGTGGATGGATATGTTCATGAAGATTTTTCTGCAGTTGATGCAGAGATTGACGAGTGCCCCCATTTAGAGGTTTTCCAAAGGAGGGTATCAGGTACTCGGTATTTTCTGACGCATTAGAAATAGGGCTATGTTGTTTCCTAATGTATGGGAATGTGGTGATTGCCTATGGATCAATCCAGTTGAGACCACAAAACAATATATACACAACCAGTGATCTTGACTTAACAGTGGAAGTCTTCTCTTTGAATATGTGGAAGCACTACCTGATGGGAGAGTCGTTTATTATCTACTCTGACCAAAAGAGTCTCAAGTATATTTTCTCTCAAAATAATATGAACATGTGATATTGCTGATGTCTAGAGTTCCTCTTGGAAAATGACATTGAGATAATATATACTCTTTAATGTTGAAGGTGGTGATAGATTCTCTCTGTAGGAGATCTAGTTCGCAGTTGCTGAATGAGGAATCATATTAGTTGGCCTCATTGTAGATATCCTTTTTTGCATAGGGAAGTAGCAGCTTACCTATAGTGAATGGTTTTTATCCATCCACTCTAACAGTGAGTCAGAGAGTCATATCTTGGGGATACCGACTGCAAGGCTTTACATGATCATATGTCCGGAGGCCATAAACATGATGAATATTAAAAAGTTGGGGACCACATCATTATTTTTAGAAGGTCCAAAGAAGTAACATTAGAATTTCCAGATAATGTTAGGAGGGAGTTCCATATATCCCCTTGGGTTGTAAATCCGTTTGTAGAGAATATTTACCAAGACCTCTAACACCAGTTTAGGTGGCCATGGACAGAGAAGAGAGTTTAGAGTTTTTTACATGATGCCTCACTTGTCAGTACATGAAGGTTGCACACTTGGATCTAGTGGGTTTGACACAACACCTTAGGGTTTAGAAATGGATGTGGGATGTGATATTTATGGACATAATAAGATTTATAAAATATACATCCATGGTATATGATTCCATCTGCATGATTGTTGAATGAATCACAAAGTCATCCCACTTCCTAGCTATTTGGTAGTGAAGTTAAATAGACAGATTGGGACGTCTCTATATAAAAGAGATAGTTCTACTCCACGATGTTCCATATATGATAGTCTTAGATTGTGATTAGTGAATTACATATTGGTTGTGTAATGGATTGTAAGTGTCATTTGGGACTTAGATACACATGAGCACATTGTTTCACCCCAATATGAACATCTAGACTATGTGGACAATTCAGGTTCTAGAGGACATATTGGGGGCGTGCATGATAGATTTTGGCTGTAATTGGGAGAATTTCATACCGTTGGTGGTGTATTCATACAACAATGGTTATAACTCCACTACTATTATGACACAATTTGTGGCCTTGTACGGGAAACCCTTCCGGTTGCCACTTTGCTGGACTTACTTAGGAATGTCAGTAGTAATTGGCCCGATGTTGGTGTCAGCTACAACAGAGAAGGTACAAATCGTCTATGAGTGGATGAATATTTCAAATAGCTGACAAAGGTATTATACTGTAAGATGGTTATGGCCTTTGGAGTTCATGGAAGGGGACCATGTGTTTCTTTTGGGTCTCATCTAAATGCATATTATGGATATCTGTCCTGTGCAACCAGATATCTCTGAGGTTATTCAGACCATTCCTGATACTATATAGATTTGGCAAGGTGGCATACCAGTTGGATCTACCACCACATCTAGATCGGGTATATGAAATCTTCCATGTGTTGTTGTTGAGGAGATACATGCATAATCCATCACAAACCATTGATTGAGGAGAGATACACATCGAGGAATGGGTGAATTTTTTGGAGTACTCATTGGAGATCAAGATTCAATATCAAATGACCCTTCACGGGTAATTGATTCTTTTGGTTCTTGTCTAGTGGAAACAAAAGAATCACTAAGATATAAAATGGGAGAGGGAAGCTAAGATTCATGATTAGTACCCTGATTTGTTTGAGTATCCCACATTTTGGATTTTTAGGGATTTAAATCCCAAAGGTGGGGAGAATGTAATGAATCATATTTTATTGATTTTATTTATAGAAAGTATTTGGGAAAATTCCAAGATCAGGCGTTGAGATCATATGTGATTCTGGGCCCCAATGTGCCCAAAAAGATTCATTGAAAAATTTCTTAATTTTGATATCACGCGCACATTAATTTCATGAAAATGTGTAATATCATTAAAATTGGTTATAGGATCAAAAATATGGGGTCAAATTCAAACTTAGAATAGAATCTTTACCCTAGATACATCCCAACTCTTGTCTGGGCAGGTCATTTGAAGAAAGAGACACCAAGGATGTAACTGTAAATAAAATTATAAAATAAATTTATTTTTATTTAATTACTAATAAATCTTGAATGATGACTAATATTTAAAATCTAAGACAATCACTGAGTTTCTACTGTGGTGTTTTCCCTAGGTTAGTCATAACATCTTCTAGTGTAGTTCGAATGTGAAAAATAGGTTGTGAAAAATTTAATGAATAAAATAAACATTGATTTTATTTTACTTTAACATTACATCCATGTAGTGATTCATTTTATTTTAAATGAATAGAATTGAAGGGTCCTTTGGATAGTCTCATATACATGGAAATTCCCTAGATAATCTAGAGATAATCCTTAGAGAAATATCAGGCTAGTGACAACAAACACCGAGATCAGATATCATTCCTGATGAATCACCAACAGAAATAAATCATCAATAGTGAATGATCCATATCCTAGGTAGGGAATTTGATTTCTGATTTATTTATAACTTCCTTAATATTCACAATGAACCCATGTCAATCAACAAATATAACGATCCATATTCGTTGTTATGGGATGGGTTATTGTTGTGTTAATATTGGGAGACTAGTTTATCCTCTTCATTTATACTTATAAAAAGAATGAATCAAGGCTCAAAAAAATAAAGGATTAGGTTCGTTCATTTGGTGTTATTGTGCATTTTCTCCCCTGTTCTTGGATATCTTCTCCATTAGATTCTATTTTCCATGGATTATCTTCTCAGGAGGCTCTAAATGTGGTCGAACCCTCGAATTGTAGGAAACAATGAATAGTGTCCGAATTAGTGTAACTCTTAATCCAATGATCATAGAGGTGTTACCATTTCATAGATTGGCACACCAAAAGAATAATGGAGTATTATTGATGGAATAGAAATGGATGAATGTGGTGCATGATGGTGGGTTGCATCTAGCACCACATGGGACACAGGCTGCTGTCAAATAACATAGTGGGGTGGATACATTGACTGATGGTGGTTGTTGTGGAAGATGGCTTGATCTAAACTGACCTGGAAGGCTGAATAGGTCGGGAAAGTAGTCCATGACAGACATAGTATACCAGGTTGACCCGTTGGATGGGGTTAGATGAGTTGGGTTGGTTCGGACCTCATGGGTCGGGGAAGACCCAAGTCAGACTTTGGCTAGAGGGACTGGGCTATGGTTGATCGTGGTGGTCAACTATGAGCCATGGTCATCCGAGTTTCTACAGTACAGTCAACTAAAATAGTCGATCCATGGGGCCTAGAGACTCCCTTTTTAAAAATAGGAACAACTATAAAATTCAAATCTGGCTTCCATTTGATGAGTTGTCTATGTTTTTCAGACCATAATGACCAGAAAGTAATTTTGAGATATAATAAGTGGGGTTTTTTGGGTGGTTAAATATGATCTAATGTCTTATTGAGTGAGTTCTCTTGAAATGAGCATGCTTGGAGAAAATATTTATTGTGGGTGGTTGTGCCCAAGAGACTATGTGTCTTTTAGATACCATTCATCTTATGGAGATTGTGTCTTATGTAGACTTTGTGACTTATAGAGACTAAATGCCTTATGGAAACTCTGGGTCATATTGAGACTATGTGTCTTAATAGATTGAGTATATCTGGATGTTTTGGATATATTTTTTATAGAAATATATTTGTGTTGAGCTAACTATGCATTCAATTATGGTATTTCATTATGGTATTCGTTGGAGGTATTTTCATCATGGTATTTTGTTTGGGGTATTCCTTGGATGTATTTCTTGGTTATATTTCATTTTCAGTATTACTTTGTGTTATTCCATTGTGATATTTCCCTTTTTTTATTTCTATTGTGGTAATACTATGTGGTTTTTTGTGTCCTTCTGAGTATTGTTTTAGTCACCCCTTCAAAGGAGTTTCCTACACCTGTTGTGTATTGTGTAGTAGATAGAATCTTCAATGGAGTTCCAGGGAGACTAAGACCATGTGGTTCCTTGTGAGATTGTACAGGATAAGTTTTGATCACATTTCTTTTTCAGATGATAGTCCCAGCATCTCATAATTTATAGGATGGACGTGTAGCTAAATAATATTTTATTTTGTTGGCCTTATTTTGGACTTATTTATTTCCACTTTTTTACTCTAGTTGTCGGATATAGTGGCTTTCTTGTATTGTTTAATTAGTGATTTTACATGTCATAATGTTTGTCCTGGAGATTTTTTTATCCAAATATGTAATTCAAAATATTCCTCCCATTGGTATGATATGTCTTCTCAGTGATAGTCACCATCCCATGGCCGACTATAGATGGGTTTGGGATTGTTATGGCATGGGCCGCTCTAGTACATGCCATGAATTAGCGGCATCAGAGTAGGTCAGTTCTACATTACGACCAAGAGTCTATGAGGTTCATTTGGGGAAACAATGCTAAGTGTTTTAAGTTCATCTTTCTATCCAGGGAATCCAGTGATAGTGTGGCATCCGACACATCAATAAAATAGAACTTTTGGAACTATATTGTTGACTTGGTACATAAAAACACTAATTTAATGGAAAATAATTGTGTTTGAATCATATAATAATGGGTTGTGTCTTCCTTGTCCTTATGGATTCATCACTCCAGATATACTCTTCTGATCGCAGTACATTTTATTTTTATACAGGATTCCTCCACGTTGATATTCTTTTAGGACTTCATTGCATGATCAAGAGAATGATCCTCCTAGTGATGAGTCATCGATATAGGGGCATGCATCAGAAATAGAACCTCCTGGTGGTTTACCTTCTATACCACCTCCCATCATGAATCAGTTACTACAATCACTACATGTTTTAAATGCACATAAAATGAGCATATTTAATTAGTTTTAGAGGTTTTAATCTCCAATGTTTTTGGGTGATCCATCCTCCAAGATATCCAAGGATTGGATGGAGGCAGTTACCCATGTCTTTCTTCTTGTGAGGATGTCATCCAACCAAATGGCAGTCTTGTCATGAGTCTTTTTCAGGGATCTTCAAATTTATGTTGGATGTTAGTAACCTAGATGCATGATAAAATGACTCTATCTTGGGAACACATCAAGCATCTATTCATAGAGGAGTACTTTTCAGCCAAGTTGTGGTCGGTTCACATATAGGAGCTTCTGTATCTGTATTAGGGTATTCATTCTTTGGTGGAGTATTTAGTGAGATTTACCATTATTTAGTGCTACTCCATGAATATGATACAAGACTCGTTCTTTAGGACTCAAGCCTTTGATTAGGTCTTACACTAGGAGATCAGGACATTCATGATATCCCATATAATTCCTACATATGTTTTGGTACTTGAGTGAGAACTTCTAGTGGAGAGATTTCTAGCCGAGCCAAAACTGATAGAGGGAGATGGATGTAGGTTCCAGGTAGTTGATACCTCGAATGTAGGTAGCCAATGGAAGACATAGTGGTCTAATTGGAAAAATGGCTTTGGGAGATGATCCCAAGACACATGATCAGCTGTTCGGGGCTACCATGGTAGGTTAAGCCCCATTATGGTTAATATTTGTTATTCATGTGGTGGTCGGGGACATCTGGTATGAGATTTACCAAAGTGTTGTATGGCTAATTAGGAGAAAATCGATGGGTGATCGAGGCCGAGGTAGAGGTAGGATCAGGGTTGTCCGCAGGTGGGGGATGTGATAGGGAGAATGATGGGTAGGAGGATGTGGTTGAAGGTTCTAGATATTATCGATACCTCCCCCATGTGGTCCATGAAAAACTAATAGAGTTGGGGGATAAGGATGGGGACATCTAAAGTCAATGGATTCTAATGTCTTTAGGGATATAGTGGTGATTAGTGTTACAATCTATGCCTTTTCCACTATAGTTTCATATTTTATAGACATCAGAGTATTTCATTCTTTTCATTCCCTGAAACTCTTTTGAGATTCAGAGATTCTGGTTTAACTATTTATTTGTCTCTTAAAACCAGAGACTCCTCTGGGAAGAGATGTGACGATCACACAATGAAGATTATAGTGTGACCCTAAACTTAGAGGTGACTGTTTTAGTTTGGACCTCTTAGTTGCATTGTTGATGACTTATGATGTCATTATCTAAATGGATTGGCTATCCATAGTTGATGATCAGATTGATTGTTTTTGAACAGTGTGTGGTGTGTTTATATAGATAAAACCAAGAATTCCTTTGCTGATGAAATGGAAACACATACAGAACTATATAGACTCACACATAATAGGGTGCACCGGATTACTCATCAGTTGTGTAACATCACCCTTGGTGTGTTGGATGATATGCGTCCATAGTTTCATGCATTGGTGGAAAGGTATGAGATCATATTTCTTGAATATGTTCCAATATTACCTCATCATATGGAGGTAGACTTATTTATGAATCTATACCCTAGGATAGGGTCGATATATGCATCGGAATATCATATGGCTCTAACCGAGCTTCATGGGCTAAGGGTGCAGTTTGTGTAATTGTTGGGGAAAGGCTTTGTGGGGAATAGTGTTTCATCATGTTCCATCCAATTTCTATTTTCCAAGAATGAAAATATGTGACAGAGGTTATGTGTGTAATTTCATTTTCTAGAACTATGTGACTATGAAGTAGAATTATCTACTACTGAGGATCATGGAACTCTTCGATCAGTTGAAAGGGATTCAGTGTTTCTCGAAGATTTACCTCTGTTCTGGCTATCACCATATATGATTACGGGATAAGGATATACCGATTAAGACATCATGTTGTAGTTATAGTTAGTATGATTACATTGTGATGTGGTTTGGCGTGACAAATATCCCATTATTGTTCATGGGACTCATGAACCATATCTTTCAACCTTATATACACCAGTTCATAGTGGTGTTCACATATGGCATCCTAGTGTAATCATTGTCTGAACAGGATCATGTGAGACACTTGAGGATTTTCCTAGACACAAATCGAGAGAACGTTATTTACCGGAAGATATCGAAGATTTAGTTATGGATTCATAAGGTCACTTTTATGGGACACATCATTTGAGGGGCTAGATGTGTAGGGGATCGAGTGAAATTTTTTGCATTGCTTGCTTGGTAGCCACCCAATAATGTTATGAAGGAGAAAATTTTCTTTAGTTTGGGTGGGTAATATCAAAGGTTTGTACAGGAATTTCTCTATGTAGAATCATCCTTGACTACTTTGAGATGAAAGGGAAAAGCTTTCGTGTGGATGGAGAAGTGTCAGGATAGTTCTTATTAGTTGAGTATGAGATCAAAGAACACTCCTATATTGGTATTTATGGAGGAGGGTAATGAGTACGTAATGTTAACTAATGCAATTGGAACCGATTTTCGTTTTTTCATAATACAGGGGAGAGATGTGGTTGCATATGGTTCACACCAGATAAAATCACCCGACTAGAATAATGAGAGCCATGGTCATGAGTTAGTAGTGGTAGTATTCGATTTGAAGATATAGAAACACTACGTTATGGGAGAGTTCATTATTTTCTACTCTAACTAAAATAGTCTCAAGTTTGTATTCTCTCCAAATGATATGAACTTGAGATATTGGTGATGGATAGAGATCCTACAGGACTATGACATTGAGATTTTACATACTCTTGGGTAGGGGAACATGGTGGCAGATTCTCTCATTATGAAATCCATTTCACAGTTTCTGAATGAGGCATCATAGTAGTTTTCCTCATTACAAATATCCATGGTGGATGGGGATATAACATCTTACCACTAGTTAATTTCTATAACCCCTCAAATCTTAAAATGAGTTAGGGAGGTACAACTTGGGGATACCGACTGTGAGACTTTATGTGCTCATATGTTTATAGAGAATGTCCATTATGGATATTTGAAAGGTGGGGAGAATGTCATTTTTTCATAGGGTTCACAGAAATACCTGTGGAACTGCAGGAGAATGTTATAAGGGAGTTTCATACATCCCATTTAGAGTTACATCTAGTTTAGGAAAAGATATATGAGGAACTCTGACAACTTTTTTCTGTATTGGGATACAGAAAGTAGTTTCATTTCTTCTTTCTTAATGCCTCACTTGTTAAAAGGTGAAGGCCAAGAACCAGGTTCGAATGGGTTTGACTCAATCCCATGGGGTGAAAGAATTGATATGGAATGGGATATCATTGGAAATAGGGAAATGATTAAAATATACAAATATGGTACATGATACCATCTATGAGATCGTTGACTAAGTCACCAAGTTATCTCACATCCTATATATTATGGAGAAGAGTTTTTTAGAGAGCATGAGACTCCCCTATATGTATGAGATAGTTCAACTCCATGTAGTTAAATTTATGATAGTCTCATATTGCGATTCTTGCTTTAAATCCCGGCTGAATAATGTATTTTAGAAGGCATTTGTGACTCACTTACACTTGATAATAGCATTTCACCTCTAGAAAAGCGACTACACTAAGTGGACCAAATAGGTTCTGGAAGAGATGTTGTGGGAACGAATGATGAATTTTGTGTATATCTTGGAGGATCGCCTATAAATATGGATGTTTTCTTACAACAATATCTATCATTTAACCATAGGTATTGACCCTTTTTAGGCCGTCTATGGGAAACCTTGCAGTTCACCACTTTGTTAAACTGACCCTAGAGAGTCCGCACTCTTGGGCCCAAAGATGGTTTTTTCTACCATTAAGAAGGAATAGATCATCCAAAAGTAGATAAAGAGTGTATAGAGTGGACCAAGGTCTTATACTGGTTGGTTTCATTGGCCTTTTCAGTTTTAGGATGGAGGCCACAGGTTCCTACATGTCTCACCAAGTTGCAGATTATACAGATTCGGCCAGGGAGGAAAGCTATATCTAAGGATCATTAGGGCTTTCCTGATACTATGTAGATTTGTTGAGGTGGTGTAATTATTGTCTCTACCACATTATCTAGATTGGGTAAATGGAGTTTTCTATGTATCATAGCTGAAAAGTAATGTGAAATACCCATCACATATTATTGACTGGGGAGAGATGGATATTGAGGAAGGTGTGACTTTTTTGCAGTACACAATAAAGAGAGAGGATTGGAGTTAGAGGATCATTTGTGGGTTGTATATTAATTTTGTGCATTTCTGATGGTAGTACATGAATCTCCAGGGGAGAACATGTGAGAGGTAGGCTCAAATTATTAATGAGTACCCTCATTTGTTTGAGTATCCATTCTTTGGTTTTTAATTGATAAAAATCCTTATGGAGTGGATAATGTAATGACTCAAATATTATCAATTCATTTTATATACAATTTCGGAAAATTCTAAGAAAATGTGCTTTGACGTTGTGAAATTATGAGAACTGGTGTGCCCAAAATAATTCATTGAAAAATGTTATGCACTTAATATATTGCACACATGACTTTCCATAAAATTTTTTATCATTTAAATAGGTGACCAGACCATAAAGATGAGGGCATCATTTAGCTTAGAATAACTGCTTTAGCATAGGCATGACCTATATTTTGTCAGTACGGGTCATCAAAAGAAAGTTTCATCAATGAAAAAACTATTTAATAAAATAATGAAATAAAATAATTTTTTTGTAAAATCTTAATAACTCAAAAATGGTGACTCGAATTTGAAATTTTTAGACCACCACTGATATTTTAATGTGTAGTTTTCCCTACATGATTCTTAACATCAGTCGGTGTGGGTCGACTATGAAAATTAATTTTTTTAAATTTTAATGAATAAAATAAACTAGGAGTTTATATTATTATAATGTTAAATAAATGTATGGATACTATTTATTTTAAATTATGATCTTGGAAGGTACCTATAGATTGGATCATAACATTAGTAATTTACTAGAGGCTCTAGAGGGAATCCTTTTATAATTCTCTTGGCAGTAACAATAAGAATCAAGATCAAAGATAATTCTTTAAGGATCGCCAATGGTAATCAATCCTCGGCAATGAATGATACATATCCTAGGTTGGAAATTTTATTTCATATTTTTTTCCATATTCCTTATTTCCAAGATGAACGCGGGTCAATCCACAAAAAATGTGATTCTCGGTTCGATCATTGCTATGAGATGAGTTATTGTTGTGGGGGTTGTTGAGAGATTATATTATCCTCTCGGTTTATCCTTCTAATGAATATTAACCATGTCCACCAAGGAAAATTTCCAACATTTGTTCCTTGGTATTTCTTGTGCTTTATCTCCATATTTATTGGCATTCATCAGTTTTGGGTCATTTGATCATTGCTCAACATTCTGGGAGGCTCTGAATGTGGTCGGACCCCTAGATTAGAGGCAAGGAAAAACAAAGGTCGGATCAGTGTATCTTGGGTCCCGATGATGACATAATATTTTTATTTTTCATATATTGAAGCAACAGAGGAAGAAAAGGGGATAATGGATGGAGGTGTGATGACGGTTAGTAGTGCACAATGGTGTGGAGATTTTGGCGGCCCATTGTATGTGGTAGCCACAGACGTGGACATCATCCACATGATACAATATAGAGGCCACATGGACCAATGGTGGTCACCACGGGTGATCATATGAGCTGAACCAACCCATAAAGTGGACCAGGGCAGGTGAGCAAGATGTCGTAGCATGGTAGGATCGACTGGTGAGGGGTCTTTGGCTTAGTCGGAGTGGTCTAGGTGGACCTGTGGGTCATGGTAGACCTTAATCAGACCTAGGGAGACCAAAATGGTCCATGATCATCCATGGCAGTTGATCGAGCTATCGTGCAGCCTCGACAGCTAGCGGTGGAGTCGACCTCAATGGAATCATAAGCTATCATGGCACAATCGATCGTATGAGTGGCTAGACTGGGCAGTCAACCATGGGGGTCGACCCCCACAATCACTCCATAGGCCCAACGACCCCTATTTAAATAATGTGAATGACCATAACATTCAAACCAAATGTACATTTGATAAGCCACATACGGCATAGGGACACTTACGATGAGATGGTAATTTTGATATATCCTATGTGAGATTGTGTGGGAGTTTTCATACAAACTATGGCTTGAGGTGCGTGTTCTCTCATAACGTGTTCACCATAAGCACACATTTAAGTGGCACTCTGTGACATAGATACTGTGAGTCTTATAAATACTATGCACATTACAGATATTTTCTATCTTATGGAGAATATTTATCTTATAGAGACTTTTTGTCTTATAGAGACTATGTGTCATATTGAGACTTTGTGCCTTATTGGATTGAGTATATCTGGATGTTCTTGATATATTTTCTTTAGAAATATATTTATGTGGAGTTAACAATGCCTTCATTTGTGGTATTCCTTGTGGGTATTTCTTTCATGGTCTTATGGGGTGGTATTCTTTCCAGGAATTTCTATTGTGGTATTTCATCATGATATTTCCTTTGTAGTATTTTTTTGTTGGATTCCATTGTGGCTTCGGGGTGTCGTACTAATTATTGTTTTACTCACCCCCGCACAAGATTTTCCCACACATGTTGTGTCTAGGGAAGACGATCGACTCTTCGGTGGAGTTTCTAGCATACAAGGACCATGTAATGCCTTGAGAGACCCGAAATTATATGTTTTGTTTCAGTATCATTTTTCTAACGATGGTCATAGTACATCATACATAATAGGTTAGACTTGTGGTTGCACACTATTTTCAATTGGTGGGCCTGTTTTGGCCCTATTTATTTTCACTGTTTTACTCTGGTTGTGGGTTATAGTGGTTTCCATTCATTGTTTACTTAGGGATTTTACAATCTAGAATTTTTTTTATTTGATATGTTTGAGTTTCTAAAGGTACTTAGGCAAATTCCTACAATTTTTTGGATATGCCTCCCCGGTGCTAGTCAGTAGCCCTTGGCCAATTGGAGGTGGGCTTGAGGAAGTCATAGAACAGTCCCATATTGGAGGGTTCATGACATTTTATTCATTTTTTTGTAATTTTTTTATTATTAAATTTATTTTCTCTATTGCTAATTATTATGTAAATATCAACACATATTGACAGTATACATTCTCGAATGAGAGAATTTAGGTGAATTAATTATTGAATTTCCTTTTATGATTCACGACAGTAATATATTACTTACTATTTATGTAAATATCATTACCATGTTTAACACACACAAAATAGTAATTTTTTAAGGAATTTTATCATTACGAGAATCCCTATAGATTATAACTTCATTTATATCTTTTTTGTGAAATTTTTATTTTTTCTTTTTAATATATGAATTTAATTTTTTCATCTTTATTTCCATTATACATGTCATCAAATAAATAATATTTAAACCCCATTATACCATTTCAATGAGAATTTGGTTTATTAATATTTCATCAAATATCATATAGGTTAACTAATATTTCAATTTATAAAAATGTGGAAAGAATTCAGAAGATATCAAAAATTTAAAAAACATGATGTATATTTTTATAATGAATTTTTTAGTTCATATATTTAAAAAATATTAACCAATATATTTATATTTAATTCTCAATTTTCCAAATTTATTAAAAAATTTATTTAATCATTTTATATTTTTAATTTATTAGGTTCAAATTATATTAAAAATGTGAATTCATTTTATGATCAACCTCATGTTACTTGATCTTATATTAAATATGATTGATGTTTTCTTCATTATACATATAAAACCTCTTAAATTATTTTAAAATAAGGTTATCAAATTTTTCCTTCAATTGTTATTTTTTAATTTATCAATTTTAGCCCTTGAATTTAAAACTAACACTATATAAACTATTAATTCTACATTTCAAAAATATTAATCATTGTTTATATCTCTTATACCATGTCAAATTTAATAAAAATATCTTATTAACTTTTGAAATGATAAAATTTTCATTCTTTATTATAAATTTTAAATTACATTCATTTTCTGTGAATAATTATTCCAAAAGTATTATTCAAGTTGAATATATTTTTATTTATGTGTTATTCCATAATTCAAGTATGAAAATACTATTTATTTTTAATATGGAGAAATTTTTACTAAAAATCATTAATTTTTTACATAGTGAAAAATACCTAAATGTTACCAATTTTAATAAATTTATAGGATTCCAGAGGAAAATTACTCATTTTTAGCATGTATTTACTTTTTATATTAATTAATAAATATTCCATCATATTTACTTATAATTCTTTTTATCTTGTATCTAATTAATAATTTATTTTATTGTTTCTCTTTACCAAATAATATTTTCGTCTTTAACATTCATATATACCTTAAATTATACAATATTATTATATAATAAGGAGAATAAATTCTTTCAAATCCATATAGTATTATAATATATACTTATCTATCTAAAAATTTAATGGCATTAATATTGAAAATTCCCTAGAAATTATTCAATTGTTTCATTGAATAAAAATTAAAATTATTGCAATATTCGTCAAGACAATTATTTTTCTAATAATTTTATTAACCAAATATAATTCGATGAAAACTATTCCTATATACTTTTTTTTATATATACATATTTAAATATTTGTAAAATATTATTATATTTCGACTCTAAATTATATATCTCATTATTGTAGAATATAACTACAAAAAATAAATTTATTTTTGAGAAAATTATATAAATATTGATAGAAAAAAATTCCCCAATATCTAATGGAAAATATATGTAAATACATTGAATATGCTATCTTTGTGACCCCCTAAAATGGGTTATATACATGGCCATACAAAGCTCACCCTTTATGAGACTCGTGACATTATAATATGATATATATTTCATTTACTTATTTTTTGAATTAAGTTTAAGGTTTTCATAGTGAGTGGTTTATGCCATTAATTAAATTTCAAGTATGTGTGGGTTTTTAAGATTTATACATCACATTTTAAGAAGAAAATGTAAAAAAATTATGTCTTCCTTATCCAACACACATTCTTTTCCTAGTTTTTACAATCTGCCATAAATTCCATTCATTCATTATATGGTTCATGCCCAATTAAAATAATCATACATCTATACCCTTAATTTAAGAAAATATTTCAAAATATTTATAGAAAATTCATACAAAAAATGTTCAATCATGCATGAAAACCCCATAAAAATTAAAATATATATATTCATGACTGTTTAATTATGATCGAATATGATTTATCATATAATTTTGTTATATATAAAGGAACATTATACCCCTTTTACTCAATCACTTATTTGAAATTATTAGATAATTATTAATCAATATATGTGTGATATTTTGAAGTACGATATCAAAGTCATCATCCCATCACCTTTTCATACATTATTCTCATATCTTTCAAACATTGAGATGTCATTCCATTCAATCGTTTCCATTAGTAAAATTTAGACATTTTTATTTAGTATTGTGTTATTGTAATCATAATCTAAATCTTATTCTCCAGATTTCATGCCTGATTAACACATTCACATATTGATTTATTCATTTCTTATTATGTTGTGCTTCATGTATTCCTTAATAGAAGAAACCATGAGTAGTTTCAATTTTTAAAAGTTATTTTAATGTTAATAATTATAATATTTGATATCTAAGAAAATATTTTTATGGTTTGTTGTATTTTTCAATTATTAACTATTTGAAATTAAATAGAACAATTCTAAAAAGTTAAAATGGTGTTTAAAAACAAATTACTAAGACGTAGCATTTCTAAAAAATCCATAATTATTTAATATGAAAAAATTAAATTTTTCTAATAATAAATATGTGTTATGATACATTAAATTTTCGAACTCTGGTGTATTTTTTCTATAAATTTTTTAGCCTCTTATCATTATCATGAAATGTTCTAGTTGACTCCATAAAATTATTTTTATGATTTTTTTTCCAATGGTAGTATGTTATTGATAATGTTTTAAATATTTTATTCATTTTTATTAAATGTACATCCTTGAAGATAATCTCTTTTTTTAATTGAATGTGGAATCTTACTGGGCTATGTGATATGGATATATGGATGGGTGATATTATATTTAAAGGGGATATTACATTTAATGATGATTTGAGGTATGGTGTGAGATTATGTTATGTGATGTTATATCATTATATTATTATATTTAAATCTTGCTCAACACTATCTAAATCTCCATTAGAACCCTTGGGTAGATATATAATAATTTTAAAGATGTGTGAAACAATAAAAAATTATTATTACTTAGTTACTATATCCCTAGTATTTGATTCTATTATAGATAGTGGTTTCCCATTTGAGTAGACTAAATAAGAGAAACTATGGTGTAAGTGAGATTAGAATCACATCATGTTGAAAAATTAATGGATTCCAACCTACCTATATCCAATATTATGTCAATAATTAATGGGGACTCACCAAATAATACTTTTTTTGTGATAATAATTTATTTATAATTATTAGTATTCATTATTGTATTTTGATTATGTTAATATGCCTATAAATATGGATTTATTTGAATTAAATGGAATTGTTCTTTCTATTCGACATTCATTGATGTTTTAAAAACATTTTATAATAAAAATAATTATTTATATTAATTAAATAAAAAAGAAATATTCAATAATATAACATTATTTTCTATATTTCATTTATTTACGGATTTATAATTTTGTTAACAATTGAACTATCTTATAAAATTTTAAATTTAAATTAGAAATGGGGTCCTCACTTATAGTTGGAATATTTTTTTTAAAAGATAATTCATATTTTATTAGTTTTATATTAAACTATTGTAACATTTTTTTATATTTTAATGGTATTTTAGGGAGAATATTATGGAATAATACGTAGAATTATCTGTCAATAAAAATATACACACTATGTGTGTATTGAAAAGATTTACTTTTATAAATGTAATCAAAATGAACCAATCTATAATAGTGTAGTATAATTTGTTTAGTTCATGTTGGGAATGTGGTGAAACATTGAGGGATCTCAATTTTAATGCATAGACAAAATTTATGTTTTCTTAGTTTTGTTATATTTATATATTTAATTTATATCCTCCAAATACACATTCATTTCTTATTTATTTTATAATTTTTTAAGTATGTTTCAATCTCTTTTGTTTTTAATAAAATTGGTGGACATGTATATGTTTGGTAGCTATTTATTTATTGATATATTTATTATATTCTTGTTAATTATGTTTTCAATATTATTTTTATTAATTTTCTTTTGTTTTTTATTTTTATTTATTTTTATTGTATGATAATAAAATTACCACCTTATCAGGTGGTCAAACTAGACATCTGGGTATAATCCATCCCTTTCATTATTTATATTCAGTCAAAATAAATATTATTGAATAATTATGGATTCTCTTTGGTAAAAAACAATCACATGTTGGCATGTTATAGGGAGTGAATTATTTTCCTAATCACTATAGGATATAAAAAGTGTTGGTATATCAAAATTTTACCATTTTCAATAGTTTCACCCTTAAAATCCAACTACCACAACACATTGATGATACAAAAAATTATCATACCCTTAATAAAAATGATATTTACTTACAATTAAAATAAATGGGTTCAAATAATAAGGCCACAAGGTTTTGTAACAATTTTAGAAAAAGCAGAGACAAATAGATTATAAATAACATACCATATGTATAAAAAATTAGAAATTGAAATCAATATAAAAAATAACCCATTAACATGACCAAGATGAAGAAACTAATTCAAAATTACCCATATCTTCAACAAGAATCCCAAAATCCCCAAAACAAAAAAAATTATGTGTGAAAATTATTCCCCACAACAATCATACTTAATAATGTTGACATTGATCAAGAGGAATTACCACACACGTAATTAATTTATACATGCATGCATCCTACAAAAAAAGTCAGTATAAAACCATTCAAATATGTTTGGTATGATGAAAATATGAGAAGGATACCATAATGAATCAATATAATGAATTAATACATGAAAACCATTAGGATGTGTTTAAAATCAGTAAGCAAAATCCCATTTTCATTTTAAAATGACATATAACAATTCCTTTGGGGTTTTTTCAATAGTTTTGTTTACATAAATAATTCACTCAAAATAATATACAACAAATGTGATCCAAAATTTAGCATCTCATCCCCTCCTCGTTGTCTTGGGACAATGTAAAATTGTTATATGGACATAAGATACATCCCCACATCTCTAATGGATGGAACTAAATGTAAAGAGATTCGATACATTGGGGGATGATTTTTACTTTGGAATTAAATATCCCAAACTAACTCACCATAACAAAATAACCACTAAATTATGTATGATATAAATGTAATACATATCAATGTAATACCATTATTATCCAAAACAAACTACAATAGATTACCACCTGATAAGAATACTAAAATCACAGTTCAAAGGGGAAGTCAAATCAAACAATTCTCAATGACTCTAACTATAACTCCAAGATCTGAACCAGAAATATGTTCCAAATATAAAAAAGAGCTCAATTTTCATTAATCACTACAAAATAAGTGTGATATTTTACCATTTCAACTATCTTAAAAAATATATAAAATAAAAATATTAACAAAGTAGGAGTGGGAATGAATCTTAGTTTGATTTTCACAAATGACTTCCTTAGTTATGCAACTTGGGTAGAACAATTAATCATATTTACATAAAACAATTTACATTAAACAATTATATGAAATAATTAAAAAAATATTATCAAAAACCAAAACTATTAATAAGAATTATATTTTTCCCAACCAAATTTGTTTTCATGGATAAAATCAGAGAAATATTCCAAAACCATTTCACAATGAATTTGGTATAACCCATCCCAATCCACACATTCACCCATGAATTATTTGGTGATACTTTTATACTTATGGGTGGTCTCTCATAAATCTAACAAGTCAACATAAGGTACCAAATATACAATATATCATTACGCTATCGGCGCTGACCACCAAGTCAAATTTAAAATAATCCCTAAATGAAATATGATCACACACCACCAATTATTTTCCAAAATCGTGATAATAAAATCATTCCAAAACCTTTTATGAAAAAAATCATTTTTATCAAAATTATTACACAAAAAATTCCATGAATAACAAAACTATTCTAATGTAAACATTTAAAAATTAGTTTTCAAATCACATTGGACATAAATTACACAATTACATAAACCGTCACTAAAGAAGATTTACCCCAATATTTTCACAAAAATTTCACAATCAACTTCTAGTAAACCAATTAATACGTTACAAACAGATGTGTTTATCAAATATTGTTTCAAATAATTTTAATTGTTATATATGTTTCCTTGCATGGAATCGTGAGTTTAAACAAACTCTGGGATTCTATTAATATAAAATGACCATTTTAACCTAGTCGTTAGGTTATCAGGGAAAAAATATAAATAACTTATTAAAACATTTGGTGAATACATTCACTGCCAATTATTTATGAAAAATATAAATCTATTATATATTTATATTTTTGTGTTTATATTTTCAGTAAATTAATATTATTAAATGAAATTGATGAAATATATATGTTATAGACTTTATAATTTTTATTTTATATTCATCAAAAATATGTTTTTGTCAAAGGGTTTGAATAAACCATATTTGATGTATAAAAAAATACATTCTTAAATGGGAAAATTTTCCGCATTTTAATGGAAACCCAAATTTAAATTAATATTATGAAAGAATAATTGTTTTTATATGTAAACATAAACATGTTATTTGGAATAAGGATATAAAAATTTACAATGGATTAATTTTTGATATTTTCCTGATAACATTAAAGTTATGATGAATAGTAAAAATACAGTAAAATTTAATTGAAAACAACTTTTTTAATTGATATAATTTATAGGGTTAAGTTATAATATTTATTGGTTTTAATGTATAAATATAATATATTTTTATCATTCATTATAAAGTATCTATATATCATTAATTTGGCATTGAATGTAGATGTAAAAACATTTCAATATTGTGAAATGTTTTAACTTTTAAAAACATATTCTCTCATTTCAAAAATGAAAAAATTTATAAATTACTTACTACAACTTATGTGTTTTGATGTTTAAAAAATGGATTCCATTTTATGAATCAGCATTTATAAATGAAGTAAAGTGATTTATTTTATTTTTTGGCATTATTAAAATAAACTTTATTAATTTTTAATAATACTCTAAAAGGGTAACTCTGGTAATAAACGATAAGAATACTGTTATAAAATTACCCTAAAACATGTATTAATATCATTTTATGAGTTTGTTTCAACATATATCATACTTGTAATGAAATTCTGTCTGTTATAATCCACTTGGATGAGATTAGGACATTTAATATTTTTTATTTAACGTAAAATTTAGATATGTCTTACTCAAATGTTAACAAATATATAATTTTTAAAATAATGTTATAAAGTAGATAAAATTGATTATAAATACTAATTTTAAATCTAAAATGTTTTTATTTATCATGCTAATTTATTTTTAATAATAAATAAATAATTAATTACAATAAAGACTTATACTTTATTGTTTCATTTATAATTTAATAGATGAGAAATCAATAACATAATTTTTATTAAAAAAATAATAGTCATAAAAACTCCCAAACCCATGAATAAAATTTATTAGTCTTTTATATCGTGACTATTACCATTCAAGCGTCGAGTTAGGGATTGTTTATATTCTTATAGATGATATTGTGACATTTATATTATTTTATTTAAAATGATGTTAATGTTTTCACGTTCATAATTTAATAAATACTGCATTTTAAATGTTTGATTTTCTAAAAGATAAATTTGACTTCAAATACTTTTATAAAATAGTATATACTTAACTTCATGGGATAATTTTTTTTTTAATTTTTCTTCATAACATATGTATATTAACTAAATACTAAAAATAGATGTATTAGTTATTTTATTAATAGGGATAATAAATAAATTTTATTAAAAATCTTAAAATAAATATAACAAGTGGAAATTTAAATTTATAATGAATTGTATAGATTAATTTTACCTCTTATAAATATAATTAAAATGTTTTATCGAAGTTATCTCGTTATATTAATATTTTAAAAAATCAACGACTTGAATAGTGTCAAAATTGACACTATTGATTGTTTATTAATATGATGTTTTATCAAATTATTTTATAATAATAAAACTATTTTAAATATATATAATAAATATTATATGGTATAAAATGTTCTAAATTTTTTATTTATGGTCTAATTTATATCAAATAATTAAATATTGAAACTTTTATATATTCAATTTTTTGATACCCAATTTAAAAAGTAAAATGAATAACTATGTGATTATTAAAATTATAATGTTTAAATTGATAAAACTACTTGTTAAATATTTATTGTTTTATGTGATTAAAACATTATATAATACAATATTAGATTTTTTGGGATGAGGTTTTAGTTTTTTATTAATTATTATTTATGGAGTTTCTAAATGTACCCTTAACCTCAATTATAAAAGGGAACCTCCTCCCTCACCTCTTAACTTAACTTTGATCCTTCAAACTCATAAATACCCAACCCATTTCCAATATATACATCCCTAGTTACATTCAAGATGTTTTTATCTTCTTTTAAGTCCAAATTTAGTGATTTTGAGAATATATTTTTCGAAAGCATGATTAAAAATATGTAAACTCTTCGATAGATTGTTTCAAACTTATTCCGTTATCTACTTCATCTTCATTCTTTATTTCATTATAAACAAATAACTACAGTATCACTTTTATTTTATAATGTTATTGTTATTATGAAACTTCCATATTCCACCTTGTACCCATCCTATGAAATATGTAATCACCACCCATGAGTACTTACAACTTTTCAGGTCCACACTATGGGGTATTCTATTTTTCACCATCACCTTTTTTGGATTGGTATAATTACAAAAATAATAAATATAAATGAAAATTATAATTTGATATTAATTTTGAGGAATTATACTCCATTCAACTAAACCCCATTTATCAATTATGGGAATGATATCCCCGCTCGTGCATACGTACGTACAACCATCTCCATGATATGATGTGATTTATTTTACATGATCTTAATTAATGTTAGATTTTATAAATGAATTTAATGAAAACATATTATATATATTATAAAAATATAATTATGTCAATGATATAACTATAACCAATGTAGAGGAACCTAGCCGGAAAAATATGCGTATGAGAATACAGAAGTTAATGTGCGATAGATGAGTAATAATGTTACAAATTGGATAATGATAATATTATTATATATGATATCATAAAATAGAATATGATTCTTGAATAAGTCAATTAAATTATTTAAATCACCATACAGGTGATTAAGTATATAAAATAGAAATTAGATCTTATGTAAGGGGTAATTTCACAATGGCACTATGATCGGAGATAATTTATACATAAGTATTTATTGGGGTATATTTATCATCCACATCCATGTTTTAAAAATGAGTTATATTATTTAAATTCTAGTAAAAAAATTTATATTAATTTATACCCATTGGTGAATTTTTATTAAATAGTATGAAAGGAATACTTTTTCATTATTGGTTACGAGGTACTTTTAGACATTTCTAACAAAAATATGAGGAGAATGTATTTTAATAATACAGCATGAAAATAGTTTTATATTTTCATAATGCCTTATTTCAATAAAGCTTCTATACCTTATTTCTTGTATATTTTTAAATAAATTATTTTCTTTTATAATTTTAGGACATTTTGAAAAAAGATAAAAAATTTAAAGAAAAAGGGATATTTTCCTCCAAAATTAATTTCAGGCAGTCTATCAAAATTATTATCAATCTTAGATGTAATTATTTAATAGGGTTATGATTTTGGTATACTATCCATGTTATTCCAATGGTAAGAATTTATTTATTATTGAACGATTTTTATGAAATCTATTTGTTTTACATGGATTATGTTATGACAACATTTTTTTAAGAAATACATTTTTTATTTGGGATATGTTATGAATTAATTTTTGCAGAACTCATAGAAATAATTTAATTATGATATGGGTGAGACCTATATCTCCCTCAAAATCATTGGGTAATGATATATATACCATGACATACACACAAATATAATTAGAAATTATCTCAGTTCAGTAATACATGGAAAGAATAGGGATTGAACTTGGTTTAGTATAGGACTTTTTCTACTATGATTGTCATGGAAATGAGCCTTGAATAATATGAAATGATTTTATACTTTTATTGGTATTCCAAAAAAAACTTATTGCCTTATTTTAGGACTCTCTTGATTATGTTAATTTATTCTTATGAACATTCAGGATTTATCACATGGCATGATATCTAGATCATTCATATATAGAATAATATGTTTAAATGTTATGTTAGTAAGTCCTATAATTATGATATGATAGATATCTTCCTTGTTTACCCTTAAAGAGCATATGAGCTCACCCTTTGATATGTTTAATTTACCTAGGTCATGAAGAAGGGTATTAAGTAAGATATGTCAAAAATGGGTCTAGCTATGGAAACAAATAGTTGGAGAAAATGATGATTTCTTATGAACCAGTTATTTATGATTCTGGATTTAAAAAGAATTTATACCTATATGGTCATACCGTGGCTTTGTTTAAATTTAATAATGATGATTCATTATGTTTGAAGTAATATTAATGTATGTAATGTATGGGTCATTATAATCAGTATCAATGGAATGATATAGATAACCATTGGAAATAAAGAAGAGAAAAACATAGAAAGAATCCAAAGGATTTATCGAAGTATAGAATACAATAATTTTGTTTTTGAAATGATCATGAATATCCAAAGAAAAACGAATGTGTCTTATATTGAAATTTTATTCTAGATTATATTTTTTCCCATTATGATTACTGTATATCACACTATGCCTCTTGGTTTTAGTCAATGTTTGGAACCATAAAGAACTATGTTAATGCATATTGTAAGGGGAAATGAAATAATTCTCCCAATGAGAAACCAAATGTTATGGGATCTAGAATGTAAAATATTATAGATATGATCACATAAATTTATCAAGATATTAATTATATAGTACTTCCAAACAAGAAAATGAAGGAAAAACATTCTGTTAAGTCTCTCATGAGGCAGTGTGCACCATCATTTGGAGGGTTTTATGATCCATTAGTGCGTGAACAATGGATCTGTACCACTAAAAATATATTTTCAGTTCACCAATATTCCAAAAATGATAAATTCATCTTAGTTGTCTTTCATTTGGAAGGTCAAGCTGGTCAATTGTGGAACCTTATCAAGAATATGAGGCAAAGAGATGAAATTGAATCCATGAAATGAGATGATTTCAAGAACATACTTTTCAATAAAAACATTCCTCATATTCTTCAAATGAATATGGAGAAGGTGTTCCTTAATCTTAATAAAAAGTGTTATGAATCCATTGGCACCTATGAAGAAAATTTTACAAGACATCCAAGGTATGCTAATAGAATGATTATCCAACCTAAGAGTAAAAATGATCTATTCATTAGTGGAATAAAACCAAGAATCTCAAGGTAATTATTCATAAGGGACTTCAATAGATACTAAGAAATCATTTGGTGTTCTCTCAAGGTTGATATAGAGATTTTATTAACCCATTTGTAGTACAAATTTGATAATAAGAGAAAAATGGAATTCAAGGGAAAATAAAAATACCACACTAAAAATAATATGATTTTTCCCTTATGATCAAAGTGAGGAATAAAATATGGATGAAATTATAATTAAGGGACTAGTAAATGTTTTTATGTGTAGAAAATAAGGTCATCATGAATTTTAATATTGAAGTAATGGGATAAAGATGTCTAAGGATACAAATCGGGAAAAGGCTACATTGGATGCACCACCTACACTTCAATGTTACTAGTGTTTGAAAATGGGGCTTTATTCCATTGAATGTCCTAACTGAAGGGTTATTGATGATGATTGACATCATCAAACTCTATGGTCCAAAGACAACGAATTGTCACATTTAGTCACTATCGGTGATGTGGAATACAATAATGATGTGGTAAAAGGGACACTAACAATCCACTCTAATGTTGAAAATGTTTTATTTGATTCTGGGTCAACATAGAATTTTATTCCATATGAATTTTCTATGGAAATCATTTTATTACTTCAGCAATTAGATGTTGAGTTAGTTTTGACAGCTCGTAATTGAACAATGGTTTCATAATAAGTTTATTATACTTCTCCGGTTGTTGTTTGTGGCAATTTGATACTTACAAATCCTATGTTCTGTCATATAGTTCAATTTTATGTGATTCTTGGCATGGATTGGATTTCTATATATATACATATATATATTATCAATCTCCATGGAAGGGTTGTGACATTTCATATTATAGATCTATATAAGATCACAATACGATTTAATGATGAATATAACCATCCAATAGAAATTTATCACATTTCGTGGGTATTGATCCTTATAAATGAAGGTTATCTATATCAAATGGTGTGGAAAAATCTCAAAATTAAGAATAAACCAATTTTATGAGACTTTAATGATGTCTTTCCCGATGAATTACCAGGTTATCCACAAAATCATGAAGTTGAGTTTGAATAGAACTCATACCATGAGTTATTACTACTTCAAAGACACCTTATATAATAGCCTCGACTTAGTTGAAGGAATTGAGGAAACATCTCCAATATAATCTTGAAAAGATATTCATAAGCCCTAGTGTGTTGCTTTGGGGTTCACAATTTATGTTTGTTAAGAAGAAATATGGATCAGTGAGACTCTTAATTGATTATTGAGAGCATAACAAGATAACTATCAAGAAAAAATATAGTCTTCCCCACATTGATTAAATATTCACACAACCATGAAGAGATCAATACTTTTAAAGATAGATCTTTGTTCATGAAATCCTCAATTAAGGGTTAATAAGGAGGATATACCAAATACCACATTTTGTACAATGTACGAACAATGTGAATTTGTAGTGATTTATTTTGGTCATAGGAAATCTCGTGCTGTCATCATGGATCTAATGAATATTGACTTTAGAGACTATCTTGATAACTTTCTTGTAATCTTTCTAGATGATATTCTAGTCTATTAGAAGAGAAATAATGAACAATAATATCACAAGAGAAATTTAATAAAGGGCCTAATAAAGGGGAATATGTATGAATAATCTACCAATTGTGAATTTTGGCAGAATAATGTTTACTTTTTGGGTCACATAATCTCAATAGAGTTTATATTTGTGGATCGAACCAAAAATGTTATTGAATTTTCTCTAAGAGCAACAATGGTAACTGATATCCGATGTTCTCTTGGTTTGGATGGATACTATAAATGTTTTAAGGAATATTTTTCTCAATTATCTAATCTCATAACCATGTTCACTCAAATAAGAGTTAAGGCTGTGTTGAAGGAGTAATATGAAGATAATTTCAGTGATCTCAAAATATGGTTCACCAGTGCACCTTTACTGACACTACCTTATAGTGGAGAAAGGTTTCTGATCTATAGTGATGCATCCAAAAATGGGTTGGGATTTGTTCTCCTATGAAATTATATAGTGATAGCTTATGCCTCAAGACTATTGAAAATCAATGAGAAAAATTACCCAAATCTTTATTTGAAGTTAGATGTATTAATTGTATCACTAATGATATGTAGGAATTATATTTATGGTTAAAGGTGTAATATATATAATGACCATAAACGTATAAAGGATATTTTCAAAAAAAAATGATCTGAATATGCATCCAAGAAGATATATGGAGTTGATTGATGATTTTGACTACTCAATACATTACCATTATGGGAATTATAACAAGTTGAAATGTTCTTTGAGTCGAAAAGAATATTCGATCCTTTCCATGATGAGAATCACAAATGATATAATATTTATTTATTTGAAAATAATTGATCATTAAATTTTAAATGATGGGGATAAATCATATCTTTCTTAATTTAATGTTCAACCATATATTCATGTAATGATTAAGTAGGAGTAGAATGAAGACATAGAGCTATAAAAAAAGTGGGAAATGTTCCAGAATTCAACCTTGATTATGATAGAAAAATAAGGTTCAGAAACTGGGTTTTTATTCCACTCATACCATAATTAAAGAAGATGCTTTTGGATGATGTTCACATTTCTTTATTCTCTATTCACCCAAGAAGAATAAAGATATATACAAGGACTCAAAAGAGTATTTCTAGAGGGATGGAATAAAAAGATATATTTCTGAATATGTATCTTAATTCTTGGGTTGTTTGCAAGATATGGTTGAGAGAAATAAGTCTAAGGGGATGTTAAAACAATTACCCATACTAGAGTGGAAATGGGAAAACATCAATATAGACATTGTAATTAGACATTCCAAAAAATCTAGACGCTATAATGCTATATGGAATGTAGATTATCTCCATAAAAATTCAGAACAATTCATTTCTATTTGAGGGTATTCCACTCATGATCACCATGGTCGGATTTATATAATGTAAGTGGTCAGATTTCATAGCGTACCACTTTCCATTATATCTGATCGAGATCTGAGGTATACCTCGATGATCTTGAAAAGACATCAACAAGATCTAGTTATAGAGTTTTTTAACACTTCTTATCATCCTTAGATAGGTTCTCAATCTTAAAGGACAATAAAAACACTAGAAGACATGTTAAGAGCTTTCTCTTTTGATTTCAATGGACGTTTGGATAAACACCTACCTTTAGTGTACTTCTCATACAATAATAGATTTAACTATAATATTTACTGGTCTACTTATGACACCCCCTTGGGTAATAAATGAATAACTCCAACTTTTTGTGGTGAATTTTGTGTAAAATAACTAATAAGACATGATCTTGATGATAAAATGGTTAAAAATGTATGAAATAATTAACAACACATTGGAACACCTCAGAGTAAAAAAATTATATTGACAATGAATGAAAATATATAGAGTTTTAAGTTGTGGTAAGATGTTTCCACGAACATCTCCCTGCAATAGATTAATGATATTTTGAGAGAAGGGAAATCTAATCCCTTGGTATATCAGCAATTTTAAATTATAGATCATGCTGGGAAGGTATCATACTGATTGGTGCTTCCACGAAATCTCTCTCAAATTCATTATCTATTCTATGTATCCCTCCTGAGTACGTACATACCTGATCCCTCACATTTTCTAAACATAAAAGTTATACTATTGGAGTTATATCATTCCTTGATGAACTTCCGAAAGATATTATAGATCATAGGGAAAATGTTCTGCGAAACAAGACCACCCATTATTTAATGTTTTTTGGTGGAACAACTTATTTTTGGAAGATATGTGGTATCATTAGGATATAATAATGGAGAAATATCCTCATCTCTTCATATCAATGTGATGAATTTCTAGGGTGAAATTCTGTTTATGGGGGGTAGAATGTAACACCTGTATGTTTTTATGAATTATTTTCTCAAAATGTTTTTAACTACTTAATAGATTTCATTTCATGTAATCATGAGTTAAAAAGAACCACAAGATTCCCTTAGTATAACATGGTTATTTTATCCTATCTGTTAGCTTATAGGGAATAATTATAACTAACTTATTAAAATGTATGGCGAAGTCATTCGCTTCTAATTATTTATGAAAAATATAAATCAATATTGTATTTTTTTTATAAATGAGTGATTTTCTATTAGTAAGTGAAATTAATTAAATATTTATTTTATATACATAATAAAATATTTCTTATATTCATCCAATAGATATTTGGGTCAAAGGGTATGAAGAAACCATATTTGATGTATAACAACCAATATTTTTAGAAGGGTAATTTTACCACCTTTTAATGGTGAACCATTTTTAAATTCAATTTTTACACATTAATAATTTTATATGAAAACATAAACATGTTCTTTTTAAGAGGGATGTAAAATTTAAATTGGATGAAATATTGATATTTTTTACATAACTTTTATTGTTTTGATGAATAGTAAAAATTAACTAAATTTTTATTGAAAAGAACATATTTAATTGAAATAATTTATATTTTTTAATTATAATATTTAATTGTTTTAATGTAAAAAAATAAAATATATTTTTATCATTTAATAAAATTTATCTCAATAACAATAAATTTTCGTTGAATTCATATGAAAAAACATTTCACTCTTTTGCAATGCTTTAGATTTCAAAAACTCATCTATCTTTCTGAAAATAGGATTAATTTTAAATAATTACTTAAACATCAATGTTTTTAATTTTAAATAATCTACTCAATATTTTCAATCAATATTTCCATATTATTTGAAAGCATTATTTTATTTTTGGGCATTATGAATAGTAACTTCGGTAATTTTTATATATATTGTTAAAGGATAAATCAGGTAACTACAGATAATTATACTATCATAAAATGAATCTAACACTTCTCTTAATATAATTGGATGATATTAATTCGACCTAAATAATCCTTAGGTCAATAAAAATTCCATTGAATCCACTTGGATGAGATTAGGACATTTAATTTATTTTATTTAATGAAAATTTTAAATATGTGTTACTCAAATGTTAATAAATATTTTATTTTTAAAATAAGGTTATAAAGAAGATAATATTGATTATAAAAAATTATTTGAAATCTATGATGTTTTTCATTATCATGATAATTTAATTTAATTTTTTAGGAAATAAATAATTTCATTAATAACTAAAACATTATTGAGACATAAATTATTATAATGATGTGAAATCAATAAAATATTATTATTAAAAAATAATAACCATTAAAAGACCTAAACATATGACCAAATAGTATTGTTAGAGTATATAACAACCACAAACATCCACATGTCGAGTTAGGGGCCATTTGGATCCTTATAAATGAGATTATGACACTAATATTATTTTATTTTAAGTGATGTTAAAGTTGTGACATTCATATATTAATTAGTTTAACATTTTAATTGATTTATTTTCTAGAAGATAAATTAAACAAAAAATACTATTCTAAAAAAATAATAAATTTTTAATAATTATAGTAATTTATTTTTTATTTTAATTCAAATATAATGATATTAAATAATTACTCAAAATTTATGTATTGATTGTTTTATTGAAAGAGATAAAAAATAATTGTTATTAAAAATATTAACATACATATAATCAAGGAAAAATATATTTTCTAATGATTTTTATTTATTAACATTACCTCTTAGTAATATAATAAAATAGTTGGTTCAAAGTTGAATTTTTATCTTAATATTTTAAAAAATCAATGAATTTAATAGTGTGATAATTTAAACTATGGATTGTTTATCTAAATAATGTTTATTAAATAATTTATGAAACATAATTTTTTTTAAAAAATATATAATAATTATTATATATTTAAATATATTATAAAGTTTTTATTTATTCTCTAATTTATATAAACTAAGTTAATATTGCACCCTTTTAATATTGAATAATTTGTTACCCTAGTTAAAATGTAAACCGAATAACAAAGTGTTACATAAAATGATAATGTTAAAATAAATATAAATACTTTTATGAAATTTATTCTTTGATGAGATTTCAACCTTTTCTAATCTCATATATTTATTTGGGTCAATGTGGTTGTTTTTGGATGGTGCTTCACTTTATTATAAATTATTAATTATGATGTTTCCAAAAGTGTCCCTCGCCTTAATTATAAAAGGTCACCTACTCCCTCACCACGTCACACCACATTGTGCCTTAAATATCATACTCCCACTATAAATTTCCCTTATCAACTTCCATATTTACAATCTAGAGGTTATAGTAGTATTCAAAGACTATATCTAGTGATATAAGGGGTGATTTAGAGGAAGGGATTTGAAGACGAGGTAATCTCCTCTACTGATTATTTCAAACATAGTTTTTATTATACATATTATTAAAAAGTTTTTTAATTACAAATTATCAAATGAAACATCAATTATATACTTATATGAAATTATAATTATGAAAAAACCATATTCCACCGTCAATCTGTCCTATAATAAACTAAATCACTATGTGTGAGTACTTAGGGATTACCATCTCCACGCTGTGGTGTAATCTATTTTCCACCATCAATTTATTTGGATGGTCATGATGATGTAAATAAATACTTTATATGATTTTTAAAAAAATATATTTATTCTAAAATTTTATACACCAACCACTTCAATACCATTCGAAAATAAAGGGAATGATATCGTCCCACATGTGTATGTACGACCTACCCTCTCTATATTGTGATGTGGTTCATTATACACGATCTTCATTAAAGAATGATTGTATTAATTAATTCAATTAATAAATATGATATATATTATACCAATATCATTCATTAAATGATATAATAATAACCTAAGAAGAGGAACTTATCCGACAAAACATGCATATGAAAATAAGTAAGTTAATGCCCGATGGATAGGTTATAATGTTACTAACAAATAAATAATAATATAATAATATATTATATCATAAAGATGATTATGATTCTTAAATAAGTCGATGAAATTATATAAATAATTATACATGATATTTGGGTATATATAAAGTAAATCATACCTCAGGTAAGGGAAAATTTTACAATCTCACTACTTTACGAGATTATTTATATGTAAGTATTAACTAGGGTATACTTACCATCCACGTACATATATCCTAAATAATTAATATTATTTTTATTATTCTTGGATTTTTAAGTCAATTTTACACATCAGTGAATTTTTATTAAACAGCATGAAAGAAATCTTTTATCAATATCTGTTATGAGACACTTGAATTTTCTGTCAAAAGTATGAGGAAATTGTTTTATTAACTTATAGGACATAAAAGTATTTTTTAATTCCAATAATGCCTTATTTCCATGAATTTTTTCCTACAAAACCTGAAGATAATTTTAAATAAATAATATTCTTTTAAAATTGTGTGGCATTTTGAGAAATGAAATTTTTCTTGAAGAAGAAAGGATATTTCAATCAAAAATTAATTTCAAGTGTTCTATCAAAATTATTTTCCTTATAATATGGAATTATTTAATCATGTTATGTTTCAAGTATACTATCCCTATTATTCCAAATATTTGACTGTATTTATAGTGGAAGTCTATTTATGAAATCCACTATTTCCTACATGGATTATTTTTATGATGAAATGATTCTATAAGAACCAATTTTATTATTTGGGTTTTGTTATGATTTATATTTTCATGGTACATGTAAGAAATATTTCATTATGAGATGGGTGGGACTGATATCTCCCTCCAATTCATTAGGTAAATAGTTATATCTCCTAATATAGAAAAAGATGGAAGAGGAAATGATATTGGATCCATAATATCAGGATGAAAAGAGGGGTAACATCGGTTTAGTAATGGAATATATCTACTATGATGGTCTTGGAAATGAGACTTGACAAATATTAAATGGTTTTCTATTCTAAGTTGTATGCCAAAAAACTTGGTGTCTTATGTTATGACTTGAAGAATTTTTTTCATTTATTCTTATGAACATCCATGATTTATCCCATGGTATGGTATCATGATCTTTCAGATGTAGGATAATATTTTCGAATGTTATGTTCTTATGTATTATGATTATTATATGATTGATATCTACCTTTTCAACCCTTACTATTCAAATCATCTCCCTCATTCATATGTTTCTTTTCTACAGGTCATAATGAAGGGTATTAAGTAACATATGTCCAGAAGGGGTCTACTTATAGAAATATATGTGGGAGACAATTTATATGTCTTCTGAGCTAGTTGTTTATGTTAACCGATTTCTAAAGAATCAATAACATATACGGTCATGTCCTGTAATTGTTATATTTTTTAAATAATATTCGTAAACTTTTATGTAATATCATTTTATATAAAGAATAGTTTATTATATAATTTTTAACCAATCATCAATTTCTAATAATATGATTTTAGTGTGAATCCACCTACCTTGGGAATTATGGAAAAAATGAAGAACGTAATTAAAACGCCAACAAAACTATGTAGAATCTCCAAAAACAAACCTTATATCTCTTTATCTAGCATCAAAAAACCACATATAATCAGGATTGGCATAAAACACCTTAGATATATCCATTATGGACTAGATCTGAGAGTCATAAAGAGGAAAGTAATTTATATCTATGAAAACTATGGAAACATAAAACAAATGAAGTCTTACCAAAGGAATCATGCTTCAACTCACCGTGAAAATCCCACAGATCATTTTCAGTTTTAGTTAGAGGGACTACACAACCATTTGGAGGAAGGAAGTCTAAATTAGTGCCAAAAAGGTGAAAAAAATATTTCAATATAATGTCAAGTTAGATCCACTTTTTAGGATCTAAAAGTTATCTCATGCATAGTAATTCAGACGATTAGGGAAACCATGTGCTAAAACTGTTCAAGATTCTACCTCAAGGATGACCTCATACGATTGGCCCACACGATTAGACAAACCATGTTTCAGGCATGAAAAATCCCTAGATCCAACATTTCATGATATCTTCAACGTGGTTGTATGGTCTGACCAAACCCTTCACCTAAACTTGTGGCTGCCTAGAAGCCCATGTTTTACCTTTAACTCTTTCCTATAGTACTTTAATTTTTTCTATTACTCATGATAAAACTGTTTTCCTGTATAAAATCCAAAACAAACCCAAATGTCTTCCAAATCTTCCATAACATTACCCAAATAGTTTACATTCATAAAAAGAATAAATAAATTGTTACATACTTGAAACTGGGCATTCTACACAACAATGTATGAATATCATGTATATACAATACAAAATTGGTACTAACATAGTAACATATTTAGATCATCCAATAAATGAAAATTCCTAACAATACAACTATAAAAATTGGTATTAAATAACATATATGTTCTAAAGATACCACGACCTCCTCATGGAATAGAAACAATCATATGTTCTCATAAAAATTTTATGGAAAATGGTGTAATCAATGTCACTATAAATGACTTAAATATAGCATCATCGCTAATTCTCTTATAGAAAATATACACTCAAAAACATACCTAAACCACCCATCTTGAATCAATAACCAACCCATAAACAATACAAACCATATTATAATTTATGATGATATTAATAAATAATAAATAAATGGGAAAAATCATTCTTATAATCATTCATTAATATACCCTTAGAATCAATAATTCTATTTGGAAAATTTAAAAATATTTTTGGAGTAATGAACTTTCATGGAAACTTGTTTTTAAATATAAAAACCTTATTTTAATCCAATTTGGAGTTAATGTTCCCTTGTATGCACTTCATCAAACATTTTATGGTGTCAAAATAAATTTCTTTATAAAAACTACTTGTATTTTAAATTTTGAATAATGAATTACATGAATGATATTAATGGTCAAATAAATATAATAGTTTATCTAATTAAAGACAATGGAATTCATGAACACATGATCTGAAAAGCGAATATACCATTATGTAAATTATCCTACCTATGAATCAGATAAATGCTTTTTGTGTTCATTGAAAACCCAATGAAATTATTTGGAGTGATTCTTTTAAAACTATGCAACAAAATAATATTCATTATGTGATCACCCATAACACTATGTTCAACCCATTGTGATTTAGGGTTCTAAAACTCTAAAATAATGTATGAACATGGTAATGTTGGTAGACTTTAATAGAATATCTGAAGAAAACATAAATTTCCATGAAAAAGTGCATTAATAACCAAGTATAACAAAATACTAAGTAATGGTATAAGGGGGTTACAAAACAATAATGGGATGCTCATAAAACATGGAAATAATGTTTAAAATTGATAAAAGAAAAGAAAATGTAAATATTCATTATTAACCTAGATGGCCACAATGATTGGAACCATAGACCGAAAATGCATGAAAAAACATTTGGGTCACCCCACCTTTTAAAATATAGCTTAATATTTTCCTTTAATGTTCAATATAATGTGACACACCATTTGGAGAACATAAAAAATTGGTCCCCCAATTATCCCACTCACATATTTATCTATAAATTTAGTTAAAATCAACCACATACTATGAAACCAAGCATATTTATATAATATATAATATTTATTATCATAAAATCATATTAAATATAATAAAAATTTATTAGTAACATAATATTTGTCATGTATTCGAATAGGATAGTGTCTAAATTCTCTTAAACACACCACTTTCTAAACCCCCATGTGAATGTCCACAATAATTATATTCAATGAGAAGGGAGTTAAATACAACTATCTCACTCACCATGTTATAATATTCCATATAATCAAATCCTCCCCTACCCCATAGCCCACATAAAAAAACAATGGACATCAATCCCAGGAATAGTTTTTCTAGAAAGTGTTAAATATGGAAGGACCAGTCAATAAACGAGATACGAGTTTCTAGTTCCATGTCATCCATTAAAAAAATACAATTATATGATGATAAATAAAATACAAAATGAACATCATTACTCGTAGTTCAATCTAGACCCTAAACCAATCATCCCAAGTCACACAAATAATGAGATTACAACAAATTAAACAGATTGTAAGGGTATTTGATCATCAATTAAAATCCCATAGTGAATTAAAAAATTGGATGAAACATTATCATAGGGTTTTATATGTCATTAAAATTCCATTAAAAAAATTGTTGTTTTATCAATGATAAGTAGAAAAAAATCAATCACGAGTAAAATTCATAATCCCAAATTTCATTAGTATAAGGGAGATTGAAAATTAAATTTTAAAAGGATTTAAAGGATTCATATTCATTGATGTTTTATGATCATTCATGAATGAGGACAAACCCAAAACTATATTATCTTCGCATAATAATCGTAAATTATAGTTACCCAGTCTTTTATAAATAAATAATAGATAATTTTAGTTGAATATTCAATATATTTCATAAACACACACCCAATTGTTTTAATAGTTTAATGTCTTTGGAGAAAAACATGATATTCTAATTCCATGAATGATCTTTAAAATATCACAAAAATATCATTCCACATATTACTCCTCTTATGAAGACCTCAAAAAATAATTTTTCAAAACATTGCGATAGAAACATATGATAGGGTGAGATCAGATGATTAGTATCGGTACACATATTAAATATCAATATCTGATCATATGAAATTATTAGATAAGAATATGGGTATATTATTAGGAAGATTACATAGAATTTTCATAACTATCCTTTTGTGGATAGTAACATTATTCCCAGAAGAAAACTTTATAATTTAAAAAAATATGGCCAATAAGAGTGATGTTTCTTAATAAATCACTCATTAACCATATATTATTTTTAGAAATTTATAAAAATAATATCTTCTATTGAAAAAAAAATTTAAATGGTCTAGTTTTAAAATCAATAATATCAATATAGTGAATTAGTAGTTGTCATGAATTTCTAATTCTGGATCTTGAAGCACCTGTTTCCCATTGGAAATCAGGTCACACTGGTATTCTGACGTGGATCTAGGTGAAAACTTTTTCCCATAGGGAATCAAACCTACAGACTAATTTCCCATTTTTAACTCATGACATATAAATATTTATCCAATTTATTATAGTTATATATATATACCTTTCATCTATTGAAAACCCATTCTTACTAGTTCCTTAACAACATAAAACATTCATCATATAGTCACATCAAAACATATGTATAGAAATAAGTTTTCATAAACATTTATTAAATTATCCATATAATAAACCACGAAAAATAAATAGGTTTCATTAACATTTCATCAATATAAACATTAACCATCCAATGAAATAGAAAGGATATTATCATTCCGTATTGACATCAATAAATCAAAAGTAACATTAAATTATTTCAACTTATATGGAAAATGATTTTAAAAGATAACATGCTATATTTCCAATGGAGCATAACCATTCCACATGGAATAAAACTTTTTAAAATAAAAATAATTTTAATAATAATTTAAATTATAAATAACCACATAAACATATATATGAATAATTAAAAATCATTTGATACATATCTTCAGAAAAATACCCATTACATTTCAAAAAAAACCTTTTATAAGTAAAAATAAATAAAAAATATTTGAAATAATTCATTCAAAATTAAATATTGAAAATTTTAAGGAATATTTAAAATATGTATTTGTTCATGAAATTAGAAATTATTTTTCATGCTATAAACGTTAAAATAATGATTCTTTTTAAAAATTTCAGTAAAATCGAAAAAGGCCTTATTGGGAAAATGGATTGATGATTCATTTGAAAACAGTTTATTAAAATTCTAAAATAGGAAATAATGTATTCAATAAATAAATTGAATTCCATTTAATGTATTTTTAAAAAACACTAGATTTGAATGAAATACTATTTCAACTGAAGAGAGACATAACGTTGATTTTTAATAATTTTTTTAACTCTTCAGTATATATAGAGTGGAAAATGAATGGAACCCATATATTCTTGAAGAATGATGATATTATAATAAATTTAAAGGGGTTTTTGAGATATAGATCATAATGTTTCATCAACGGAATTATAGACATAAATTATCCCAAAAAACAATGATAATGTATCTTAAAACCCATACACTTATGAATCTTATGTACTATAAACCCCATAAAAGATAGATACACAAATGTATATTTAAATTTAAATAAAATTAAAAAATAATAATAGTGAAATATATCCATGGGTATTATATTCACTAAAAAGAAGGCACATGTGATAAATAATGCATGTTTCTCCCAAAAAATATAATTGAGAGAGAAATCCCCTCCCATATGTTTTGACTTCACTCACACATGTCCAAAGGTCATGTGTAAAAAATAAAAATTTATTATACATTTATTAATGAGTCATAATAATATATATCATACCATATATTATTAACTTATGACCTTCTATTACACATGTATTTATAATTCAATGATAAATTCTTATTTTGGATAATAAATACTTTCTTTTCATGTATGCTTTAATTTGTTATTTTTTCTGATTAATTATTTCAAGGATACATAATAACTAGAATTTTTAACATTATATAAATATAAATTTTTTTTTACTTTATTTTTATATATAGTAATATATAATATAATAAAAGATTAAATGAAATGGAATGTTTATGGAGAGGGTAGGTCGTATGTATGTACAACCTCTGTTTCTAATCATCCAAATAAAGAAGGAAAAAAGGTAACTAATATATTAAAAATACTTAATTATTTTGTTACATTTATTTTTATATTTCTATTGAATCCAATCCATATTATCATCCATTTAAATATATAGGTAATCAAATCACTTCATGGGTTGGTAGTTCTCTGTACACATGAACAATGTTATAATATTCCCACAAAAAGAATGATATGAATTCACATGTGATATCATGATTCCAGAAGAATAATAATATAATTAATATACACATAATAAATATATAAATTATTATATCCAAATGATAGAGGAGGTCATGGAAAATGTGTAACATCGGTTTGTGAGGTAGTAGTTTTCTGTACACACCAATGATCATGTGATAACCCTTTTGATGGAAGATGAGAACGATTTACATTATCACATTAACATGATAACATATTTTATATTTAATAAACTTTTTATAGTATATAATTGTTTTTAAATAAAAATTTAATGAGATATATAAATAAATAAAATAAAATAGTCAATTAGGGATATTAAATCTATTTTGGAAAACTTTTTTTTATTTCCAAAAATGATTATTAGGTTGTCATTAGTGAACAAAAAACACATGAATATTTATATGAGGTATTTATGGAAATGGTTTTTGATAGTCTTGGAAAATCCAATTTGATTTTTATGTGTAAAAAAGAGAGGATTATTGGTGGCCTTTTATTGGTGGGGTGAGTGGCACAATTGTAATTTTTATAATAAATTGATTTTACAACATTTTATAAATGAGCAAATTCTAAAAAATAGGCATTTAAAGAACCTAGAAAATATAAGATATAAATATGGCCATCCAATTTGTTTTTTATAATTTATGGGTCATTTTTAACCCTTAAATATTTAGTTTAACCCTCGGTAAATTCATTTTTTACCTAAATGTAATAAACGATTTTTAAAAACATTACAATTAATTATGGTGAATATTTTTGTTGACTATATTAGATAATATAAATTATTTTTATTCTAAATATTTCATTAATTTTTTGAAAATCCATTCATAGATGTTGAAAATTATAATTTTAATTTAATCCAGTAGACATGATGATAAAGTAGTGTTCCACTGATAAAATTGTGAAATGTTTTTAATGATTTTAGTTCAAAATTAAATTTAAAACTGATTACTATGGCATAAACTGGATTCATATAATTATAATTGATCAAAATCTACCTTTAAAAACCATATTTATATAATTTTAATGTCTTTAAATGATTTAAATGACATTTCAATATTCTTTTTAAAACATAGTATTTTCTCAAATACATTTTCTAGGATTTCAGAAAAAAAAATATTTTTTTTGTAAAATATGACAATACTACTTTTCATATAAATAATTTTATTAAGGGTAAAATTAGATTTATTCTTACCTATTCTATAGAAAATATCAAATATTATTTTTAAAAATTTTGAAAAATAAATAATATAAATATTTCTTTAAAATAATACACCAAAAATTAATTAATTTATGTTATTTATATTAAATATTTTTGGCAGTAAATGTTTTCCCATAAATAGAGTTTCATTATTTTAAATTGATATTTATTTTAATTTCTAACTAAATGGGCAACAAGAAATTTAGAAAATATTCATTTGTAAACCAAATATGTCTACAATCTACTTTATCCTATTCATACCCACCATTCCAATATCTAGGTAATAAATATCATATTATATAATAATATTTTAATAGTACATCGGATTTTTTATAAACTTGGTATTGAATAGATTGCTAGAAAACATGATTGTCAAGTAATGTAAGATGAATTTTTTTACACGTAATTAAATATGACCATGGTGTTGTATATAAGACAACATAAACTCAGTGTTGTTGGTAATTCATGCTAAACATGGTGTTTTGTGTAATGAAATGTATAAAAAATTACATTTTTTCAACATAATTTAACGTTTTCAGGTGTTACAATCATCAAGTATTTATTTTCAATAAACATACATTTATAATATGGTTGGATTACTTATTTAAACCATCCAATAGAAAGGTAATGTAAATATTATCATTAAATATACCCAATTCTTATAACTCTTTTTCCATGTCAATTGTTCCACATCACTCCTTCTATAAAGAGGGAATCAAAATAGGACTAATATCGATTAACAAAGGCCTCACTTCCTTTTATAATACTCATTACAATAAGAATAATGGTGTGAACCCTATGAAATTACAATTAAAAAATATATCATCTCCCAAATTACTACATAATGATAAGTTACCCCTGATTACCAACCACTAAACATTGATCAACTCATGAATTCATCAAATTAAAGACAAAAAGTGATAGAAACCCCAATGTTAACATGTTGAACTTCTTAGAATAAACCAACCATGATGAAGAAGAATGGTAAATATAAAACCAAGAATACCAAAAGTGTAAATTTAAGACAGTATGTGTAGGACCGATGTGAATGAGCTAAATCCAAAATCATCAGGGGATATCAGGAATAAAAGAACAACACACAAAATTATGTGTATCCCAAACCAACTCTATATACATTCAAGCCTCCTCCATTTATATAAATGACCATGTCCAAATATAAAAAACCATGGTTTGGTGAATTCCACTACAAAATAATCAATCCCTAAGAACACACCAAGATGTTCACTCGATAATAGATAACACATACATCATGGAACACTCTCCACACACGTCAACCAAAATACCATTCTGATGAATGATTAAATTATTAAATTTGTTTCATCCATAGATAAAATAATATAAGATATCTATTTAATATGTCATGTCTCAAAATTATCCCTTGATAGCCAATTATGTATGTAATTTTTTATAGCGACCTTATTCCTTACCCAAATCAATTCATCATTAAAAATAACAACAGTTAGTTCCATGATTCTAAGGGTTCTTCAATAGAACTAATGGATTTTAATATCCTCCCAAATCACCCCACCACCTACGAAAAAGTAATTAATTTTCAAAATAGTATTATAATAGCAATTAGATACTATTAAAAATATTATTTCATGATTTTTATACATCAACATCCATTAATTATAACATAAAGATTATGAGAAACATTGTGTTTAGAAGACAATGTAAATACACCATCAAAAGGAACTAATATATAAGTTATATATTATTATTTTAAAAAGAGATATCCTAAATATTTTGGAGAAACTAAGACATCCTAATATTAGATAGGGAATACAAAAAATAATTGGTGATCCAAAAATCACTTTAAGGGAATAACCACGAATGGGAAACTAAACATATATGGCAATGATCTAAAATGATACCATAAAATAATGGTCTCCTGAGAAGTCATGTGAAAACATTACATAAATGAAATGGTATCATAATATTTTATGAAAAAAGGAAATGTTTCAGAAACCCAAAAAAATTCATAAACATTAGTTAATGTAAAATATTAAGAAAATAACACATAGTGGATGATGTCCTGTATTGATTACGATTACTCTAAAATCCCATAAATGATGGCTGATGATAAAAAATATTTACCCAATTCATTAAATCTCTATCTAGTCACACCCATAATAATATTTTCATGATTATATATTCCATTAAAATTAAATTGATCATTAGGGAAAAAATAATTTCAAATGGAATGAAAATTGCTGGCATAATAGTTTATATTATCATAATAAAGGTAAAATTTATATTGATCAAATTTAAGAAATGAAAATGAGGAATATATTATCCCATTAAATTAAATTATAATATTATAAGAATATATGTGAGGGACATATATGTTAAATTATTAACATTACATATCGTTAATATGAAAGGGTAAATTATTTAGATAGATAATGGTCATAACCCAAAAAATGTATAGGTTAGGGAGATCCCTCAACTCGAACCCAATTTTTCAAATATACACTTTATCTTCCTAAATAATAAATATAATTAAATTATATTATTTAACAAGACTATTATTCAATTTAATTATTCTTTTTATTTTAATTGTTACCATGTTATATTCAATCACTTAATAAATTAATCTTACATAATATGTTTTGATGAATTTATTAAAATATGTCTAAAATCATTGAGGAAAGTTGAATAAGATAATAGAGATAGTTATTTAATGATATATATAATAATAATCATGAAATAATTATCATATTAAATCAAAAATTATACTTTTTAAAACAATTATGAATAATGGTTATGAAAAAATTGACAATGTTACAATCGTAGAGAATGCAGGTCATACGGTCACATGAGTAATGTTTACACATTTCAATAATCATAATGGAAAGAACATATGAATTATTTTATAAGTACAAAGTAATTATAATATAATAAATATAATATTTTTTATTTAAATAAACTTTTATATACCATCCATGTGTTGTGGAATGTATAAAAGGAATAACATTGCCTCGTAGAGGTGGTAATCCACAAAAACACCTGAATGACATTATCATATTCATATGAATTGAAAGGTAATAGATTATACAATATATTAAATATAATGAATGATAAATATTTAATTATTATCCTGTATATATATATATATTAAATCTGTAATCATAAATATTTATGAGGGGAAATGACAGAAAATTAATTGCATCGATTTGTGCCGAGGTAGCCTTCAGTACACAAGAACAATAGTCTCCATTCCCATTTAATTGAAGAGGATATATATATATGTGTGTGTGTGTGTGTGTGTTTGTTTGTTTGTGTGTACATTATTAAACTAAAATAATAACATCATCATTTTATTTGAGATATACAGATTTTTTAACATCATAATGGTTGGATAATATTCAAATGGTGTGGAATAAAAAATTAAGGAAAATTATTTGTTGATAATGATACCACATCTTGAGATTCCCTATTTATTTTGAACCAAAGCTGCACAACATTTTTTGTATAATAAAGAAAAAATCTATGATAAGGGAAGAAATAAATTATTTTATTTCCATAGTTCATCACTAATATAAAGATATTTTTTATCATAAATTATAGAGGATAAGTTGTTCCCTTTTATAAGTGATAAAAATTGTAAATTTTTTAAATACTGAAAACTATTCAATAATGGGAAGTCAATTTCCTGATATGTACCTCAAATTGATACATAAATTATTTTGGGGAAAAACTATTGATCAAAATCTCCAAAATAAGAAAATAAACTTATTTTAAGCATCTTATTCACTTTAATATCTAGGTTACTCACTCTTTCTATTTCTGTTGATCACCTTGATAGGTAATATTTTCCCTGGTAATTTTTATTTTATGCCTAAAACTAATATGAAAAAAATTATATAATTTCTACCCACTTACATAAATATTGAAATAAATTTTAAAAATAAAAGTCTAATGTATGTGGAAATTTAATTTTAACATAAGTGAAAATAATACTCAAACCCTATTTTAACCTTCACCGTGGTAATTATGTTTTACTATTTTAAGTATTCATTAAGAACAAAAAAATATTGGAACTCATTAAATATTATTAAACACTGAAATTCTAGATATATAATACATATTATCACATATATTTATATAAGTGGAAGAATTTAATTTAAATTTTAACCCGAAAAAATGTGTCAAAATTGAGTTTTAAGGGAAGTGGATTTTTAATGAAATATATTTAACATTTATTAATTAAATGTCTATAATAATCATGATATTAAAATAAATACAAATAAATAGACATATTATCCCCAAATTGTGTTTAATTATTTCCTTAATATGGGTTAATTTAATTAAGTAAAATTTATAGACTTTATACACTTAATAACAATTTTTATATAATCTTATTTTCATGAATAAAAATAAATTCATACCAATATGAAGAAAATTTATGATTCAAAAGAAATCATATAGATACATAAAATAATTGGTCTAAATTTCACTTTAATACAATATAATAATATAATGGAAATGTTAAAATAATTTCTTTAATGATATTAATTGACTTTGTGGGAAAAATCTATAATTTTGTCAATTCTATAAGAAATGATTCATTTTAGGAAAAATAAAAAAACATTACCTAAATTTAATTTTGATGTTAGGATTTTAAAATTTGTGTTCATTTTTTAAAATAAATTATCTAATTTAACTATTAATTTAATAAAATATTTTCTCATAAGAAAATAATTCTTTTGAGGAAAATGAATTTATAAGAGACTAAAATATCTTTATTAAAAATTGATTTCATATTTAAATATTATTTATCCATAATATTGTATTGATTAGTACCTTTGTATATATTTTATAAATTATTTAATTTTATTTATAGTTTCTAATTTAACGATTAGGTTTTAAGGACAATTTTTAAATAACAACATTCCATGTGTTGTTTATGGAAAATGATTTTTATACACATTAAAATATATAATAGAATTTAAAATATTGTATTACATAATACCCCATTTAATATAAATTTTTTCATATAATTTTAACTTTTTATTAATAATAAATTATTTCACTTTTGGAAATTCCTTTTTTGAAATCCCATTTCATAAAAATGGTTCATAAGACATTATCTTGAAAAGAGGTATAGGAAAATATGAGAATCATCTGGGATAACACATAACTGGGTTTGAAAATGGGAGAACATCATTGGTAAGAGAATACATAGACAATGAGGAAAATAGAATTCATTGTTAATGTTTTAGAAAGATGGAGAGAATTGATCATAAGAAATAAATTATGATGATACAGTTTAATACAATAAATTTATAAATCAATATGTTATAAAGAAGACCATCAATTAAATAGGAATAATTGTAATGTAAATTTGTTTTATTAATGTCATGTTTCCATGATATGTGGATTTTCTTTTACAATTATTCTGAATAAATTATCAAATATAATAACATCGTATGTATAAATTTACTAATTAATTTGTCAAAACAATAATATAATTTTCCAAAAATTATGAGTCTTTGGGATGATTTTTTATGCATGAAGAATTAAAATAATATTCCAATATAACATACAATCCTTAGAAGGGTCAAAATAATTTCATCATAACTTTAAATGTTTTCAAAATATAAAACAATTAACATAATTTTTGATAATATCTAAATGTAAAAATCATAATATTATTATCCAAAGATAAATTTCAACTCAAGTCATTACATAAATTATTTACACTATCATAAACAAAATTATCTTTTAAGAATTCAATTATGTTACTCAGAACAAATAATTCATGCTATATGAAATTTTTTGCATATAGATTACCTATGCGTCATCCCAATGAAATACTTCATAAAAAATCATTTATCACCTCAAAATCCTAAAATAAAAAAAGATCATATAATATGATTATGAGTTTCAAAATAACATTTACACATTATATAATTAATTAAATAAAATTTTTATACTAACCAGTAAATATTATAATTTATTGGTTAGAACTTCCCCCATATCACCCATTAGTTATCGGTTCAAGCCCCCTGAAATTTTAGTTATGAAGATTCAGTATAGTAATTACGGGATTCCCTTTTTTCTTAAACTATATTAATATAATTCATTTAATTTTTCAAAAATTATGATGATCATCCTCAAACTAACAATAACCACAAAATTGGTTTTTAAGAACTAAATTATTCCCTAAAAATTATTTTTTCCAAAAAATTAAATAATATTATTCAAAAATTATTACATTATAACTGATGATAAAATTATTCATTAAATTTATAAATTAAATTACAATTATTCCCACAAAATAAAAAAATCAGACCTCAAATAAATTAAACAACTTCTAGCCATATAGTTGTACTCTCTTAAATATATCCCAAAATTTCCTTGACTATCTTAAACCCCAATCACATAAAACCTAAAAGACAGTATGTTTGTCTTTAAAATTAAGATCAATATTAGTCTCATATAACATTGAATCATTAGTATTATCCCATATCCCTATGAAATATCATAGGTTTCTAATTTTTTCTATTATCAATTTCATTATGATGGTCCATAGTGGAAAATTGAATTAACCCATGCAGATACCCCATGAGTGTAAAACCAGTGTCTTATAAGAGGACACTCACAACACACTGTGATAATAGTTATGATATACTCAACCAACTCCCTCTATGGAAAGTACCCCTAGAGGAATATATTCCGAAATTACATCCACTATTATTATAAAAAATGTGACTTATTGATAAGGAACCCAAATAGTCTCTTCCTTACGAAATAGTTATGATGTTATCCTATACTTAGTCCTATCCCAAGGCATTTTAGAAATTTTTTCCAATCCTACTCCGATCAAATACTAGATATTGTTTTGATTACAACTATATTAACCACTTGGTTTTAAAAATATTATTACATGATTTTTAAACATAAGAATCAATTAATTAAAAACTAATGATCATGATGCATATTGATTTTACATTACTAGGTACATAAAACATATAAAAAAAATATTACTCATTTATTTTATTCTACCCATTTAGAGTCTAATTATTTATGATCTCAGAAAACTACATTAGATAAAGTGGATAATATTTCAAATATTGGAGTGATCAAAAAATATCAATATGAAAAAAACATGATAATGAAACATAACGTGAGAGTCAATGTTATAACACAATATTATAAAATATTAAGATCATGAGTAATCACAAATAATAATAATATAAGGAACACATTATCTTATGATCCTATAAATATATGGAATTTTAAAATAAAACAAAACATGACATAATCATGAATAAATGGTGACATTATATACAATATCCCTTGCTGGAATAGTCACATAATTAATTAGGTTTTATCATTAGTCACCTAAATAATGTATAATGAAACAAAAATATTTACATAATGAGTTTGAGTATTGTTTGGGTAAACCATCATAAAAGATACTAATTTTTTCAGACACAAAAATTAATAATTCATAATGTATAAACATAGGAATTACACATGAAAAAATGGGATGCATAATCTATCATGTTATCATAATCAACTGAAATTTCAGAATGAAGGCATTTGAAAAGTTAATATAAGGCCATTATTACCCTCTCAATATAATAGATAATTATCTAGTTATATATTTGGGAGCAAGATATAAAAAATATAAAATCATTGCATAACATTAAATATTAATTGAATTTGAGTTAGATATATAATTATCAAAACCCATTGAAAAGGGTAGTCTTGATAGATCCCAAAACATTGAGTCCAGCTCATCATTTATTCTATATATCAACCTAAATAATAAATATATAATAATTATTATAATTCATTAGACCATCTTTTTTGTTTATTAGTAATTTTAAATTATTTATTACCATGTCATAATCAACCACATTGTTAATTAATTTTGTATTTAATGTTTTGGAAATATTCACGTCATATATCAAAAATCAGTTTAGGAAGTTGACTATTATCAATGAACTTATTATTATATAATACTTATAATAATATTCCTGACCTAATTAACATTTTATTCATTAATTATAATTTTTAAAAAACCACATATCATGGTTATAGAAAATGAACTATGTTACAATCATGTGGATGGAGTGTCGTGTATACACATGAGTAACATTTCAATTTTTTAGAAACCATAATGGAAAAAAGAAACATATTATATTTACATTATATAATTATTAAAATAGCAAATATATCATATTATTTATCTATATATACTTATATATTCATCCCATGAGATTAAATAATGAAAAATGAATCACATTGATTCGTGGAGGTGTAAATCTTCACATACACAATAATGACATTAAAATTTCTCTATGAATGTATGGGTTTGAAATTATATGATCTAATATTTATATATAATGATAAATATTTCCTGAATTTAATATATAGAAATTAAATTATTCATCATAAATAGTCATGATATGTGATAATAGAAAATTAATTTCATTTTTTATTGAGGTGTTAGTCCGCCAAACAAATGAACGATGGATTCATTTCCAATTTAAATGAAACAGATAGTGATGTAGGTTTATTCATTAAAATAATAACATATTAGTATGCCGAATATATTGGTGTAATTATATCATCTGTTTTGAATTAAATCTTTTGTAGGTGGAAGAATATTAAATTAAAATGTTCTATTAACAATGATATGCCTTCTTTAGACAACCTCTTTTTATTTGAAACAATAGCTTTCCAAGGTGGTATTTAGAATAAATACAATTCCTCTAGGATTTAAAATGGGAATTAAGGATATTATTTGGGTTAGATTTTATGACCCAAAAATATTTTTATGTTTCATGTGTGGAGTTAAAGAGGTTCACTTTTATATGTGGGAAGGAATGGAAATTTTTTAAAATTCCCAAATCTATTCAATAGTGGAAAGACACACTCAATCCATGTGCATAAAAAATTTAAAAATAAAGGATTGGATATGATATAAGGGTGGGGAAATACTGAATTGTAATAACATTAATTTTTTTTATAAAAATCATTTTTTCAATAGATTATGCTACATGCTACACACTACTTATCAACCCAAAAAATATATATCTTTAAATTTAATCTCTTCGATAGATTACGGAACACACAACCCTGAGTATTATGAACAGTAATATAGTATGCCATTATAAATTATGAATTAAATTAGTGTGTATTAATATTAGTAATTAAATGGGGAAAATTATATTGTTTAAACATCTAAAAAAATAATATGGATATCTTTTTATTATATGTAAAATTTGAAAATTTTGAATGAAGAGGATATTGTTATGAAAACTATATTTTTCTAAAAGGTGATTTGGTCAAGAATTTAGAATATAAATAATAATTATTTTTATCAATTGTAGGATATTAATTGGAATAAATAAATTTAACATTTGAAATAAAAATTAAAAAATGTGCTTTGGGTGATTTTTTATTATTTCACTAAAAGATCCATTTTTTATGAATATCGAAAAATACTGAATTTTAATTTAGAAGTGGCATATTGATAAAATTATTTATAATGTTAAATAATATTATAAAATTTTTTACATTAAATTAGGTAAATTTTATATCTATTAATATAAATTATTTCATTTTAATCATTTTCACATTAATGTTTTATATAATAACACAGAGAAAATTTCAACATTTTCTCTCTGAAAACACACCTTCTTATTGTGTATGTTGGAATAATTTATAATTAAAATTTTTAATTTTATGAATGGGATTGGGAAAATGGATTCCATATTTTGAATAATAATAATTTATATTATATAATACGGTCAAATAATTTTATTACAATAAATAATAGTAAACATAGTGAAAATTATTTACCACAGTTGAGGTAAAAATGAATTTAATGGGAGTTGAAATTAAAATATAAGTTCTAAAATTACCTTAAAAGTTTCTAAAATATATTGTAATGCAATATTTAGACCATATATTCTATAATTCTCTATAATAATACATTTTTAAACCATTTGGGTTCTGTAAAACATGGGTGCACATTGTTATTTTCAAATATTTCACATGTTCCAATCAAGGAACTTATAAAATGAAACCACTCTCTTCTCTTATTTACTCATTGAAATCATATTTGTTTGTCCACGACCTTCCCAAGTAACATTTAAATCACCATTCATGTGTACGGTGGACTACATCCTATAGAACTAATGGGATTTATTTTTCGATAACAACATCCCATGGTTTTTTATGATTATTGATATAATGTATACATATATGATATTTAATACATAATTAAAACCCTTTATTCAGTATATAAAATCTATTTGTTTACTTTACATTCTTTAGGGAGTATGATAACATTGCCCTTATTTATGGTGCGCTACCATCTTATGAAGCAATATGATTCAAATTTCACTAACAAATTACATAGAAGGTAATATGTAACACCCATAAATTAGTAACAAAAAACTTTTATTAAAGATTTTATGATACACACATCCATAAATTTATTCTATATTACAATAAACAATATGTTTAGCTTTAGTTACGCACAACAGTGAGTTTTGCTTACATTACACGCAATACCGAGTCTAAATAAAATGTGAAATATTAATAAAATATTATCATTTAATAATATAGTAATAACATATATTCTAAATTTTTTGGAATTATTAGTGTTAAATAAATTGTGATAAATATAATTATTTATTGATTAGAAATTAAATAATCATCATTTAGATAAAAATAATATTCTCTGAAGAACAATATTATTTTAAAAATTAGATTAGTCATGTTTTGTTCACACAAAATAAAATTAATATATACCAAATATATAAATATGAATTTATTATTATAAAATAATAATATAAATCTTAATATTCTAATGGTCTTATAGTGAAATGTTTGGATTATTTTTGGGAAAGTTTTATTTTTTGATGAAAAGTGAAAGAAACTATACTTTAATTAGAAACTACATTTTCATTCAATTTATATATCAAGACACACTACATTTAAAATTAATTTTAATGTAAAATTATTTAAATTATGTATCAATTAATAAAATTTAGGTCGTTGGAATCATATTCATTTTTAATTTAAATATGAAATCATTTTAGAAATATAAATATTTTCTATTTAAAAACCCGCATTTCACTCAAATCTGCCGAATTAATATTAAATTTACATTTTAAATTTTTTTTGAATTTAATTTGAAATAATGGATTATTTATTTGTAATTAAAATAATTTATAATTTATATTAACATCAAATTAATTTTTTAGTAAAAATAATAATGAAAACATTATAAATTAATTACAACGGCTAATGTAAAAATGGATTTACCCAGGATTAAAATTAGAGTATAATGTCATAAATGACCAGAAAACTTGTCCATACTCCATTTCCTATATATATTTGGACCATATCTCTTTTAATTCCTATAATGTAACATTTTTTATTCTTGTTAAAATATGAATCTTGTGTATTATTGAATCATTTCAACATATTACAAGTATGCCACTCACCTCTCTTTCAATTGGCCATCACCTCTCGCCTCTTATTACACCTTAGACCCAATTTCGTTCATCCAATACCTTCCCAAATCGCTTCCAAAATTCCATACCCTTATTCTATAATACTTATGCACTGATAAAATTTATCCTATGATGGGTATATTACAAACATATATGGATACTTGAAGAAGATTAAATATTTATCAATGGGCATCTTTATTTTGTTTCTTTTTATACCTCATATTATTCTTTTTATGCCATGATGATATAATAAACAATTTATAATCCATATAATTTTATTTTTGTAAATTTAATTTCCTACGACCACCCCCAATTCTATCAAATGGTTTATGAAGTCATCATTTGTTTGTATGGTGGACGGCCGCCTTGTGAACAAATGTCATATGATATCCCATTACAACCATTTTTTTCGGTTATGATAATGGATATAATGAATATAAATTATATTTATACAAATTTATTAATTATTTCATATATAACCCTTTTTACCATCCTTTATATAGGAGATATGATAATGTCTCTCATGTGTACAATAGATTATGTCCATGCGAAAGAATCTGATTCATTTTTCCCTAATGCCTTATAGGCAATGTAATAATGTTAATGTCATGACTATATGTGATATATATTAAATAAATATCATATTAATTAATTTTTTTAGGTAAATATAATTAATATCATGTTATTTCCTATATTTTCAATCACATAATTATTATTACATCATTCATCTACATGTGGACAACAACCTTCATGATGATTTGAGAATCTCCTTTCATCACAAAAAATAATGAATATATATTTATATAGGTATATAATTTTTTATGTATTATTTTATTTTCATTATATAAAAAAATTTATTATTTACCCTCCTCCTATATTAATCATTGAAAAATGGAAAATTTAGACATGCATACATCCGTCCTATAGTATACATGATCGTAATGTATGTTATTTTTCATAACAATATTTGATGATTAGTTTTATATGTAATATTAGTGTAATAATACGATAATTATGTCAAAAAAGTCATTATATAGTGGATGAAAATTTATAATATTTATAATAATCAGAACATTCATGACAAATCATAAATATTAAAATAAAGAGAATAACACCTGAATTAAAGAAACTTATGATTTATTATTGATGAGTGGGTGATATGATGTCATAGTAGGGTCTTATATGATATTAAAAATATTAGTATTGTTCTATTTTTAGTTAATAAAATTTTTAAAATAGTATAGATGATTTTTAACAATGTTCAATCTTATGTAGGTGTGAGCTAATGGATTTTTTCTCAATTTACATTCCATTGAGACTTATTTGTTTTTATGCACATAATTTCATTATATGGAGTATATACTACTACATTGACATCTTATATCTGGATTCATTCATACATAATGTTAATTTAGGTTTCAATGTGAATTATTTCATCTAAGGTGTTTTGATATGAACATAACCAAGTGAATAAAGTTATTGTGAAATATTACATTATTTTTTCATTATTAACATTCTCTTGAAAGAATCCCTTTAATGTGAAAATTTTTATTTGGAAATTAAATTTATATTAAATAACAATATTATTGTATGATGGATGTGATTATTTATTAAACTATCAACCATATTCACATTGGATGTTTACCTTTAATTTTATTTGAAATATTGATAACTATTTATCCTTTACTCAAAATAGATAATTGATTACATGGAATATCTATTCAAGAGTTAAAATAATTATTAGATATATGAGGAATGATTTAGACATGAAATTTTGGGTGGGTACTTATCTATATATAGCCCCATGATGTATCAATAGGTATTATGAGATAAAATCAGTTATCCAAGACCAATAAGTTTGTACCAAGTATTTTTAAACTCTCATGTAAAAGGTATTTATAGTAGTGAAATAGTTTTCCAAAATGGATCTGTTTGAACCTAGTATTTCTACACAATCTTTTGACTTGATCTGATGGTATAGGTATCATGTTCCCAAGTAATGATGTCCAATAATTTTTAATTTTGTTTATTAATAATTCAATTATTATTATCCATGACATCTTAACATTGATATTATCCACAGTTGTATTAAATTTTCATTTTATTGAACAAATGAAATGTGATTTCAATTATTTAACTTCACATATTGATTATGAATCAATGAGTTATTTGTAATGAATTTTGGGTATTTTATTTGACGTTACATGTTGATTATTCATACCTATTCATGATAGATTCTATTTTACATAACTACTACTAAGAATATCTCCTCACCTTTTTTTATTTTCTCATAAATCCATAAATTGATCAATGTTAGATATACAAGGAGGTTCCATAGTAAATAATTTTATTGATGAAAAAAATTACGTTCTAATTTGTGTTTTTAAATGTATTGTGGGAATCATATATTTACCTCTCTTAACAAGACTACTTGATTTATTTGGTCCATTGGGGTATGATTCATTGTATCTTATTTTAGTGTAATAATGTAGAAATATGATTTATGTTATTGGGGACATGATTGGTACATAATAATGAAAATGTAAATGAATATATTACACAATAACCAAATAAATATGATATTCATGACATATATATCATTCAGAAAAATAATATATCATTTTATTTCCCACATAAAAAAATGATAGTGTCATCTATTTATGTGTGGACTATGGCCTTCAAGAATTGATTTCAAACAATTTTAATCACCACACATAATGGATTATATATATAAGTATATATAATGAAATAATATGATATTTAATATTCAATAACAATTCTAGAAAGATTAAATATTATATATTTTCTTAATGTATTGAATTAGAAAAATTGGAATGTTACCCATGCGTACATATAACCTACCATCTCAATGATTTAATCGTTGTTAATTTTTTTTAACCATCATGCATTATTTTTTAAAAATTGTAACGGGTTAATATATATTTTAATTATACCCCAATTATTACTCTTTATATGTTAAAATAATTTCTTATAGTACCATAGACTACCAACGAATTTCATTTCTTTTAAATACAAAAAATATAATTGAACCATCTGTTGTAAACTTAATTGGTTAAGTGATTATATATAATAGTGTAATAAGAGAAATATAATTCATAATGAAAATTAAATTGGTTCCTAATAAAGTAATTAATTACCTTAATTTTGTTATACATCAAGAAAATTAATGTATGTGTTGGGTCGGTCTAAATGTAAGGCTTTCTCATCTCATCTTTGCGTCTGTGATATATATGCAATATTCACCAATAATTTCATTTTTAGGTGTATATTCTTACCCTTGATATGATATATCATGAATTCATTTATCTTCATGGTATTTAATTTTTCATTTTATTTCATTTATTTTATCGGTGCGATGATTTATAAGTAACTAATGTGATAAATGTTTATTTCCCAATTACATCATTATTTAGGATTTGTCTATGTCTAGATCACCCATGGGGGAATTATTTAATATTTCAATCCTAAAATAAATATATTTCATTATCTATTTTTATTCATGTATTTTTTTGAAGTAATCGATCCTTTTTGACTTTATTCAACACGTAAAAAGACTATGAAAATGATTTTATAAAAATATAAAGTTATTTCTTTCTTCTGTCAGAAATAATTTTTCATTAAAAAAATTTTTATATCTAAATGATTTGAAAATGAAATTAATCTTTAAAAATTTTAATATTAACAAAAAAAATTCCAAATTTTAATTTTTTAATTTTTTATGAAACCAATATGTCGTTTTCAGAAGAATGATCATTTAATATTTACTAAAAATGTGAATGTAATATCTATTTTAATGTGAATGGAATGAATATGAGTTTATAATTTCATTATCAATAATTATTTTAAATCTTATTTTAAAAGTATTAAAATTATATTTTCCAATAATATGTTTTAAAAAAATTGAACTTTTAGTTTAAAATTATTTTCATTTTGAAATGTTTTTTCTTAAATTTTTTAAATAAAGTGTATTGGTTTCTTAAATGATCCATGACATAAACCCTTTATTGAACTTATCATACACTTGAATTTTTTTTAAACGATATCATATTGATTAATTCAATGATGATAAATGATAAGTTTGACTAAGGATGTACAATTTTATTACCATTCATCATTTTAATATGCCTGGTTTAAGATTATGTTTATTAATTTTGGAATGTATATATATTTCCAAATATTATTTAAATTGAAATATTTATGTTCATTATGTTTCACACCAATCATATGAGTATTGCATATGACATAGTAATTGACAGGTAGGGCCTATCATATCCGTTTGATGCATCAGTTCATCTAACAATACAATCTATATTGGTTTTTGTCCAATTCCTTACCCATTTATATATGTTTCTTCAATAATATATTGAGATTTTCAAATAAGAAAATTATTTTATATTGTATTTGTCATGGAACTCTAGTCATAAACAACCCACGAAATATATTCCATAGCCTATAGAACACAAAACCCCAAGTCGAACTAAAATATAATACAATATACCATAAAAATATCTATTAAATTAGAGGGTTAGAAATATTCTACAAAATTAATGAAAATTATGATTATTTATTTATTTGAGATAAAATAAATATAATTTAAAACAAAAAAACCATATTTCCTAAAAAAAAATATTTTTATAAAAGAAAATTTATTGTCTCCTTGCGAACAAAAATAAAAATTAATTTTTAACACTTTATTAAAAATTATTTAATAAATTCACATTAATTTATTAGACCATAATATCATAATTATCATAGGCTGAATATTTTAGATAATTTGGATGTTTTTTATTTTTTTATGATTGTTGAAAAATACTGAATTTTAGTAGAAATCTATAATCTTGTTTGAATTATTTATAAATTTAATTTATATTATCAGTTGGTTTTAAAGTAAAACATGATAAATAATATATATTTTTATCTATTTTAGTTAATTATAATCATTTTTATATTGAATTATAATATAAAATTGTTTTAAACTTTTATACATTTTCCCTTTGAGAACCAGATTTATTATCAGGCATGCATGACAAATTTAAAATACAAAATTGCTAAAAATGTGGTTCAAATTTTGAAAAATGGATTCAATTTTCTTAATAAAAATAATCCATAATATATAATATGTCTAAAATAAATTTTTACCAAAATTCCTAGGGAAAAAATAAAAATTATTTATCACAGTTGAGATAAAAATTGATTTTCCAGGGGTTAAACTAATAATATAAGACATAAAATGATGTAAAAATATGTATATAGTCTTATTAATGGCCATTTTTTGACCCAATCCAATATCTTCCATGCGAATACTCTATTTTTAATGCTTTATGATGTGACAAAGAGGGTTACACATTTTTATTTTCAAAATTTTCAGTTGTCTCACTGACCAAAATTTTAAAAGAAAACCCCATCTCCTCTTTCTATAACACCTTCATACCATATTGGTTTGGAAAATGCCAACTAAAATAACATCTCAAATTCCATCCTCTCATCCAAAAATCCTTATTTTAGGACAATAGAAAACCTAGGAAGGCTTTTGTTGCAACCCATAGGTGGATACCTGAAGAATTGGTAATATTCTTATATGATAATTTTTATTGTACTCAATTATTAATGAACCATGATGATATATTAACCTAATTATTTTCCATCTAATGAGATTTTTCAATTCTATGATAATTACCAAAATAATCACCTCTATATCAAATGGGTTATGAAACTATCATTCATATATATGGTGAATGAAAACCTTGTGAAATTATATAATTAGTTTCTCTATTACCACCTCTCACAGTGGTGTTTGAAAATGCTTCTTGTCTGTCTCTATATGATATTTATAACATAGTTATGCCTCCAGATTCATTATATCATATATACCATTTTATATTCCATTCCATAGGTGATACAAACATGGAATGTTATATGGATATTATTAATGAATATATGTGATATAAATGAAATAATTATGATATTAATGATTTTTTACCCTTCAAAAATGATAATATGTCTTGTTCTGTTAGAAAAATGATAACATCAGTCAACCATGTGTTCAAACTCGCCTTCACAAAGCGATATGACAATATTTTCATCATCAAAAAACATTGATGAAATATATAAGTATATTTTAAAAAATAATATGGAATATATATTATATTATTATAATTATAGAATGATTAAATATTACGTACCTCTTTTCCATAATTATCATAAAAAATTGGCATGTTTACTCATCTTTACATACTTCCTATTTTATCTATGATTGTAGAATATTCAATTTATCATAACCATCATTATTTTATTTTTTAAAGAATTATTGATGTAATAATAAGAGACTGTACGAGGGTGTTGGTGACTCACCAATCCGTGAGTCATTTCTAGTTTCTCTAGGACATTCCAGTTTCTCTCGAGTAATGAATCTATTAATGAAAATGTTTTTTAGTTCCGCTTTTAAAGTGATTTATGGGCCGTAAAATATTTCTTAAACCACCAAGAGTCTGGAAACCCTTGAATTAAAAAATAGTGTGGCATTTTCTTTTGTTTCACACCCTTGGCTGTGTTTTCCAACTTCCCATGTTTTTCTAGTTTCACCCATGTTACATGTTTTTCTTCATTTAAAGAAATTATTTTAACTCATAGATGTAATCTCCACCATATCCAAGGAGAATTATGAAATCTCAATTACACCCAATGTGTGAAACCTCTAATCCACGTGGTCAAGACAAAATTAGACTTTAAATTAATATAAATAATCTCCCTAATTTTAGGATATGGCCTCTTACTAAGTTGATATCATCTCTTCAAAATTTATTTCTATTTATCATAGTGCACATCGAGATGTACTCCTAAGACAAATCATGTTCCCATGCTAGAGCCTTTCTCGCTCAACCATGGAGTCCTTGTATTTCATCCCCTACAAGTCGTGCATCCCCATTTCATAACACAAAGAAGAAAACATTGATCCCTGATCATCCATGTATGGATTTTTCTTTTATATCTCTTCATTGTGCATCATGCAGGGTGGGTATGGTGTTAATCATTAGGGATATAGAAGAAACCAAATATTTAATGAATAGAATATAAAAACTTTTAAAGAATGAATGCCTGGTATTATTGATGATGTTGTTGTGTTTCACATTTGTTTATATTGTGAATTGTATGGGCTTATGTCCATTGAAAATTGTGGCCTTTGGGGGTCCTTCATTGAACACTAATAAACTTAAAATTTTCTACATAATCTTGTGATTGAATGGTTGTAACATGGAAACATGTTAATCATGTTAGCCCGGTTGATTAAACGGATATCAAATGAATAATAATACTTGTGTGATCACCCTGGTAAACAAAACAAAAAGAAGGAACATAATGATTGATGTTGGCTAAATCTAAAAAATTATTTTCTTTGTTCTGGTGATATGTATGGTTATTATATTTAATCCATTGGGGTGACGTGGATGGAAATGGAATATGTGGTTGAGAAGTGGTTGGGTAGTGAATCTAAGGTCAAGTCAAGCTGGTATTATGGTAATCGGTTTGGTTCCTATACTTCGAGGGCTCTCATGGGTCCCTTTTGATGTTGTTACTTACAAGATAACTGGATGTAAATTATTAAATGTTTGCTTGGCTATATTCATTCCGTGGTTGTTTAGGCTTGTGGTTGTTCATGTTATTTGGCCAGTAGTGGTGGAATAATTTAAGGAAATAATTTCAAAATGATAACGAGAACGGGTACAAAGGGGAAATTTTTCTCTAAAAATGGATTGTTCTCTAGTTGTGGATGTCGTATTCTTGTCCATGTTGGGTACCATGTGATAATAATGGCCTCCCCTTTATGTTGATAGCAGATGTTTGGTAGGGGATGTAAGATTTCTCCTAGATTTATCGGACCCTTTGAGGTGTTGGGATGAGTTGGCGAGGTGGCATATCAGCTGGAGTTACAACTATGGTTGGAGAGGATCCACATTGTCATTTCTGAATCTCATATCCATTAGTATCTACATGATGAATCCCATGTCCTTGACTAGGGAGAGTTAGATAACAAGCATGATGCGATATTTATGGAGCGACCAGTGAGAATTGTGGATCGTAAATAGAAGGTGCTTCCTAGATAGACCATTCCCTTTGTTTGTGTGTTGTGGAGGCATAGTGGCCTCGAGGAGATTACTTTGGAATGGGAGGCACATATGTGTTCCCACTACCCACGGTTGTTTTCAGTTTTGATCTTGGGATTTTCATTTCATTTTTTTAGTGGGTGCCCAAATTCATTTTCCTATGAGATAAGTTTCTTTCCTTATTATCTGAATGTGTGTAAAAATGTACAAACTCTGGGGAGGAGATAACTCAATCCCTAAAAAATATGTATTAATATGGATGTTATTAAACCCATTTAGGTTAGTCTGTTCCACCTAACGTAGATAATATATTGACATAAAGGAAGGAACTCTGTAATCCATATGTCTAAATGGTGTGACATTTTAGTTTTCATAGTTTGTTAGTAATTCTACACTTGTTTAGGAGAGATATGAAAGAGGTGTTTCGGGATGTTGAGGTTTTATTATAGATTTCCAACAACTCTAGGGTAGTTTTCCCCTGAGAGGTATCTTCCTAGGGGGTTGTTCATACCCCTCTATTTTCTTTTGGATTAGTCTTGATTCTCAAGGATGAGAATGGGTCGAGAGGTATCTGATGTAATGGACCAAACCTTACTGGTCCATTAGTTTTATAAATTTTTTTGTGTTTGGGGCATCCTAGGGACCATCATTGACTCATTAATGAGTTTACCAAAATTTCAGGTTGGACGACCAGTGGCACTGATAGGCTATTATTGGCACCAATGGGAATCGGTGGTAGGGACAGGAATCTATGGCACTGATCAGCATCTATGGCACCAATAAACATCAGTGGAACCAATCAGCATCGGTGAAATAGATCTTCCATCGGTGGCACTGATGGGCGATTGTTTCGGGGCGACGGTGGTATGGTGTTGGGGACTCACCCATCGGTGGGTCATTAATATTTTCTCCAAGACCTATCAGTTTCACTCCAGCAACATATATTTTGACGTAAAGGTGTTTTCATGCCTGTTTTAAATCAATTTAAGGATCGTAAAATATTTTTTAAACCTCCAAGCATCAAGAAAACCATGAAATACCCAAAAGTGTGTAATTTTCATCTGTGTCACAACCTCTTCTGCATTTTCTATCTTCTTTTTCATTATACAGTTTCACCCATGTTATGTGTTTTTAATTTTTTAATAGAAATCTATTAACTCACACCAGTTATCATCACTATCTCCGAGAAGAATAAAAAAATTTAAATTAAAACCAATGTGTGAAACCACCAAGCCATGTGGTCAATCCACGATCCAACATTTGTGTACTTTTAAATTATCTCCCTGATTTTAGGATCTGGCCTCTTCTTATGTTGAGATTCTCTCTTCCAAAAACCTTTTTGTTTCTTTGAGTGTGCCTCATGACTTCCTCCCAAGAATAATCAGGCACTCATCCTAAATACTTTCCTAGCTATCCTTGGAGTCATCATAGATCTTCATCCATAAGTCATGAATCTTCAATTCCTAATGCAATGAAGAAAACATCGATCCATGATCTTCCAAGTTGGGGTTTTTACATATTATCTATTTATTGTGCATCATGCAGGGTGGGTATGATGATGATCCTTCAGGATGTAGATCAAACCAAATCTTAAAATAATATAATAAATTTACAGTTAATGAAATAATGGGTGGAAAAGTTAACCATGTTGCTATGTTTTACCTTTATTTTTATGTTATGAATTGTATGGTCTTATGTCCACTGAAAATCGTGGTCGTTTCTGGTCCTTCCTTCCATGATAATAAACATTTATTTTTATGGATAATTGTTTCATTGATTTTTTGTTACATGGAAACTATTTAATCACATAAACTTGTTTGATTAAACGGATGGCCGATGAATAAAAATCATTGTGTGATCAACCTAGTTATCCAAACAGAAAGAAGGATCTTAATGAATGACGATGTCTAAATCTGAAATCTTCCTTTCTATGTTTTGGATATATGTATGGTTGTTCTGTTTAATGCCTTGGGGGTAACGTGGATTGAAATGTAATATCTGGTTGATAATTGGTTAGTTTGTGATTCTGAGGGTATATGGATCTTGTATGTTGGGGCTAGGTTAGGTTCAAGTACTTCGAGGGATCTCACAAATCTCTTTTGATGTTGTTACTTAAAAGAGAACCTGGAGTGAATGATTTAAGGTTTTCTTGGAAGTTTTCTCTCGTTGGATGATTTTTCATGTGGTTTTTCATGTTAGTTTCCCAGTAGTGGACGAATATATAAAGGATATAATTTGAACCTGATAACGAGAACCGGGAAAATGGGGGAACTATTTTCTATAAATGGGTTGTTCTCTAGTTGTGGATTATGTATCCTTTTTCATGTAGGGATTGATTGAAGAGTGGTTGTGTACGAGCTAGTTGTTGGTTTCGAGACACTTAAGATGGGATGAGTTTTTAATTACCTATAGGTATAAAATTCTGTTCTTCAATTTCTTATACGCAATCCACCCATGTTCAGCACATCTTGAAAAAACGCCCTTATTTTATGGGGGAGGATGTTTTTCCCAATATCCTTATGAGTGGATGGTTGTTAACTCCTTTCTGGTCCATCTACTAGATAGCCCAAGACTCTTTGGGAAGGTTGTGATGACCTAAGATTCATTTTGTCCCAAGACTCTTCAAGTACGGGGTGTTTTTGTGGTTAGCCCAGGTGTGTGCAGGAAGGATTGTTTCCCAATTATCTTCAGAATGTGGTCCAGGTGTCTACGAGTGTGGAAGTGGTTTTTCTAGCCCTGGTTTCTTCAGGAGTTGTTGTGGTTTTTGTGACGTAGGTGTCTATGTGTGTGGTGTGTGTGGTTTTGGTGGAACAATTGTATACAGGAGGGATAGATGTGCAATTGGGATGGATTATATGGTCGTTGTTGGGGGTGGTAGTGGGACTCAAGTGGGATTTGTGGGGGAGGTCTGATGCATAGGATGTCCTAAATAACCACTGGGAAAGCAGTGCGGGGTACCCAAATATCTATGTGATATTACTATTCGTTTACGTGACTTGCATTATTTTGGGAGTGTTCCGTGGTGAGCCTGAGGGGATAGTTTCCTTGCTAGGTGTTTTGGTTATCTCTATTTCTCATAGGGAAATATAATATCTCCCCAGTTGTGCATGAGATATTTTGGTTTTCCTTACTAAGTATACATGTATACCCACCCTATGTATATAAAACTACTTTTTGAGTTTCCATGAGGACATTGAGGACCATTCCGAACATTTCTAGCTTGGATTTCAGGACAGTTGTCGTTTCTGACTTTCATTTCTTTTCTTCCGGTAATTCCTTTCAGGTATTTCTCATACTTTGTATCAATTTATTTTGAACATGCGTAAGGAAATAGATTTTTGACTTTACATTTATTTCTGCCTTTGGTTTTGTTTGGAATTTACCATCTTATCTCCTAATCTTGTTCTAAAAATGGCAATTCCTTCCATATCACGCATGATACTATACCATTGGTGCTAGTTTCCACTCTGGGGCCTACTGAAGGCGGGACTTGGGGGTGTCATTATTTATCATTGAACTTGAGGAAGTAAGGGTTTTCCAGCTTTCTGCCCCTTCCATCATCTTAGAGAATGCAATTTGTGACATTATTTATATGATATACCTATATAATATGACCAATAATATGATATTTTATGATGAAACGAGAATAATAAAATACAGATATTAACACATGAAATAATGAAAATACTGAAATATTTTAAATAAACAAGTGATAAAATTTTATTGAAGGATCATATATGAAATTATAAATACTTATATGTTTTTTTAATGTTAACAACACGTTAATAACCAATGTAAATGATTTTAAATCATGTTCAACCAAAGCTCTATGTGAGATAAGTGTTTTCATAACTCAATTACCATTCATTGGGGTGAACTTCTAATTAATTCATTATGTAATTCTATGATTATTTGAATATTAAATAGTGATTATATAATGTTTTATATAAACTTATTATATGTGTATTTACATTTTATAAAACTAATCTATTCATTGATTAATTCTAAATTCAATGTTATGATCATTGTAAGGGACTTCCTCTCAATTTCACACCATTGAAGCATATTGAATTGTTTTTAACCTAATTTCATTTATATAGGGTATATAGTACCACATTGAAATTTAATATCATGATTCATTCAAACATCATGATATTTTATATATCAATATGAATTATTTCATCCAAGATGATTTTACATAAGATTTAGCAAGTTGTAAAGAATTTTATAAATCAATTTCATTTCATTGGGTTATATAACTTATCCTTTATCGTTGATATTCCTAGATTATTTGTGTGGTTGAATTTGATTATATTATTGTGTATTTAATTTTTTTTATTTAATTGTTATATAAAAACTAGTTCATTGATTAATTCTTACATCAATGTTATAATGATTTTAATGGTTTATTTCACGGTATCTTTCTAATTGAGAATATTTATTCAAGAATATTAGTTGGAGAAAATTATATGACCATTTACTAATAACCCCATTTAATTTTCATATCCTCTGGTCATTAATGTTTTTTCAAGTATTAGTATCATTTATTTATTTATTCCTATATATGATGATTGAAAAAATTGGATATAATAAAATCCGAATTTATTTCTATCCTTGGTTAGAAACCTATTTTCATCCATAACCCATGTTTAAAAAAAATCCTCAATTTTTTAAATAATTTTGAAACTTATTTATTAAAAACATTTATATACATTTATACATTTCATATAATTTTTTAAAAGGAATCACAAGTTCTTTTCATAAAATAATATTGTTTTGATTTTACAAAAAAATGAAAAAATATTTGTTTAAGCATCTCTGAAATGTAATTTGTATATTTAAGGACCATTGATATTTTTTAAAACGTTATTTATAACCATTAAAGGATATATTAAATGAAATTTAGTTTCAAAATGTTTTCTGAACTTTTGTTTTTAAAAGGTGATTTTAAGAAAGAAATGTATACATTCCTTGATAATGTTTTAAAGACATTTTTATGTTATTTATATTCCTTACTGAATGAATCCCATTAATCTTACCCAAATTGGTATATATTGTATAGAAACCGTTCATATTCTTCTATTATATTTTTTAGGATCATTTTTAACAAGGAAATTATCAATATTCATTTTCTTCAAAAATATTTGATGTTATTAACATTCCCATCAAATATTAACTTTTTGGTGATCATTGGACATTTTATTTTCTCAAAATATACATATTAATTAACAAGGATTTGATTATTTATTAAATAATATCACATTTATATAAATGTTGTTTTATTTGGAAAAATGTTTTATTTATTGGGTAAATATTAATATTCTTTATTATTTATTCAATAGTGATATAAAATAGTAATGCATGTTGTTCATGAATTATATTTACTATTCGATACATGAGGAACTATTTTGACATGAATACTAGGTGGGGCCTTGTTAAAGGTGGCCCTGGGATGCATCAATAGTCTCATGTAGAGAATCAGCAAGATAATAAAAAATCAATTATCCAAACATGATTTTTATTCACCCATTAGTTTTAAACTACCTTGGGAAAGGTCATGTAGGTAGAGGCATCACGTGCCTGAGACATGAAATCCAATAGTTAAGAATATCCTTCATTCAGAATTAATTTATTTTAATCCTTATATTTCTTTCAATCATATTATCTCTAGACGAATTACATTATAATATATTGATTAAATGAAATTAGTTTTAAGTTATTTACCATTTCATATTTATTATTCCTTATATAGTTATATTGGTCATTTTATTGATTAAATAAAATGTGGTTTTAGTTATTTAATTTATAATATTCATTATTATCCAAATTGTTTTCATTTATATTATCTATAGATTCACTTGATTCCATGTTCATTGACTCTATGGAATGTGTGATCAGTTAATTATTTTTACATAGTGATTAACTATTATTTATTCATAATAGGTTCTACTTTAGCTAATCCTTAATGAGCATTTGTGCCCACCCCTATTTTTTCCATTCCCATAAATTCATGATGATTATTATTATTGATAATCTATGATATAGTAGAGGATATAATGTTATTTTTGAAAACAATTATCATAATTTTGATATTCAAATGTAATGCAAGACACTTGTATGTACTTACATTGCTAGAACTACTAAACTATTCAATTATTTCGGATCTGATTCCATGAATATTATGAAAATATAATAAATTAGTGACTATAATTGGGACAATGGGGTTGAGATCTATATAGTTTGTATCAGATGATATTTAGTATATACTTTGAAAACTAGGTTTGTAAATGCACTGAATATGGAAGATAACCCTCTCATAGATATTAAGGGTAGGTATAGAATAATATCCCAACATTTTGGTATTTTAAATATTATTACCCTATCTAGATACTACATAGGGAAATAGTTCTAGTATAGATGTAACTAAGGGTAATAAATTTGAAATGGGTATATTGGGTCTGACCTAATAATCACCTCGATTATGAAAACTAGCCTTAAGGAACACCTGGTTTGACATTCCCAATGGATTCTATTTGACTAATTAAAACTTTCATTTAAAAAAATTATGAAGGATTCGAATAATTAAGGAATATTATTGTATATGTTTTATCATAAGGTTTCCTAGATTTAAAAAAATTGTATCAATGGAAATGAAAAATTCATTATTTATGGAATGGAAGGGAATAAAGGAAATAATTGCTGATGAAAAATGAAGTGTATAATGGATGAAAATAAATATCATCCTATGAATTCATTTAAAATTTGTTATCCTGAATGAGGAGATACATGGAATTATTGTAGTTAGTTCCCTCATTTAATGGTAATCTTCTATTCAATATAATGAACTATGTTGATGTGAAATTGCTGAATTATATGTTGGGATTCCAGAATTATATTATAGATTCATTTTCTCCAATAGTATTTATTGTAAAATAATCATAAATCATTTATGTATTTTTTTCCAAATTTAATAAGCATACATTTATTCATTAACATAAGAGTTGAGGATACCACCATGGGTATACAAGTTTATGGTTCATCAAAATTTTAATGTCGTAAAGACCCCATTTTGGATTAACATTATTTGAATCAACCATGATTAAGAATATTTTGAAGAATTTATATGAGGAATGTGTTTTATTAGAAAATATATTTACGGAATAATTACATAATATTTAATAGACATAACTTTAAAGCTATAGATACTCTTTAGAGTTATTATAATCATTAATGAAAATGTAATGATAGTCAAATATAATTAATAATATATTTGAAAAATTTATCTTATTAAAGAAATTTGATATAGTGTTACTCAGTGGTTATTTTTATTTCAAGTACTTCTATCATAGATTTTTTGAAATTTTGTCACAAACATATTCCTATATTTTTGGGAGGAAATCCTCTTTTCGGGTGATTTCTTATTGCATCCAGGAAGATTGGGGAGATTAAACCCTTAAGTGAAGGATGATGTTATTTTAGTTCCTACAACTAGCCTTTGTGATGTGCTCGTTAATATTTGGTTTTTTAGTTAACATACATGACAAATAAATATTAATGATGGACCTTTTAAATTACTATTGAGTTTTAATGAATAATGTTTTATATTAAATGACTTGTTCTAACTATATCTATTTCGGAAAGTAGTTAGAGATAGACAGAAAAGATTTTCTCTCTATTATAGTTCATATGATCCATTAATAGATAATTATAGTTATTCATTAATAATAAAATTCATTTTAAAATATTCATTACATGTATAAAGGAATGAATTAGAAATTTATCGAAGCATAACCAAAAGATGAAATTGATCTTATAAAATAGAACTGTGTCAAGTAAGAATACTTACATATATTTTTATAGAGCAAACATTTTCCTAAACAATAGGTAAAGGATATTGAATAATAAAACTAACCTATTATCAAAAATTTGGGAGATATAATTTACATTTTCCCACCTCTTGGGTTTATTATTTTGTGGTCATTAACCTTCTATATATCACTCACATTATTGTGATCGAGGACCAATATAATACCCATTATTCTTTTGGCGTTAGTATCCTCTTTCATGTCCATGGTATAATTTCTGAACAATGTTATCCTGCATGGAAATATTGTTATGTGATTATTATATATGACCTTTATACATCCCTTTCACTCTTATTATGTTTTGTTTTGTTAACTCATTTTAGGTTGTGGGTTTACAAAACACTAAATTTCAAATATGAAACCATTAATTTATGATATCAAGTTTAAATTGTAGGGGGGGAAATTTATTTAAGGTCGAGAGAATGTGAAACATTACTATTATAAAATAATAACTTTATTTGATATAGTATATTTCAAATGGAACATTAACATGAATCAACACAAAAATATATTTGATATCTTGTAGAACATGCAACCCTTTGTCAAAATTAAGAATAATATACTATACCATTATAAACTAGCCATTAAATTGGAGGTATTAATTGTATTAAAAAATAAAAATTATGGTTGTTTATTTATTATAAATAAAATTACAATCATTTAAAATAAAATGTCATTTTTTTCAAAAAAATACATATTTCTAGAAGATGCCATAGTCTCCATTTATGCAAAAGAAATAATAATAATTTTTTTCTATTTATTGAAATTTTTATGATAAAATTAACATTAATTTGGAAATAATAATATCAAAATTATCATATGGTGATTTTTTTTTGTATTTTCAGAAATATTTTATTTTTTGATGAATAGTGACAAATACATGATGTTAATTGAAAACTAAATTTCAATTTCAATTATTTATAATGATAAATTATATTTTCCATTAGTATTATTGTAAATTTAGTTAAATTATATGTCAAATCTAATATAATTAATTCCAATAATTTTATTCGTTAATATTGATTTTAAAACAATGTATCGTTATTAACATTTTCAATTTGAAAACAAGTTTCCTCATTAGGTCAACAGGATTAATCTTAAAATAAAATTTTCCGCAATGGTGAAGGAAATTTTTTAGAATTAATTTGATATATTAAATAATATGAATTAACATTATTTAATAATTTAAACTTTATTTTTTACCCATATTTCATTTGAAAATAGTAAAAATAATATATCATTGTTGTGATTAAAATGGATATAAAAGGGGACAATCTAAATTAATAATGTTTATAGTGAACTAAAGTGATGTCTAAAATATGTTTTCCTGCTATATTTAGAACATATAATATAAATGTAATGTTAAAACTTATTTTCTTAACCCATTTTCATGTGAAAAGAGTGGGTATGCCTTTTTATTTTCAAATATAACAATTGTGCACCAACCTAACTTATAAACGAACTCCACCTATCCTCCCTTACTTGGAATATTAAATAAATTCATGCCCGAGATCATCCCAAATTACATTAATTCATCCATACCCATAACCTATAATTATTTTTTTGGAACAAATTTACTAGAGGAAGGATTTTGTAGTAAAATTAATGGGAATACCTGAAGAAGAGGTAACATTACTCAATGAGTATTTCAATTTTATTTATTTATCTGCATCATAAAATTCCTATTTAACCATGATTATATAATAAATTGAATATATTAAAAATAAGGAGATATTTTTTTTATTATGTTAATTTCCTAAAACCCTTCAAACATCCATGAAATGTGTTATGAAATGATTATTCTTTTGTATGGTAGACTACTGCATCTCCAACCAATGTTGATTATTTTTCCATTACCACCTATCATGGTTTTTTATTATGATGGATATAAAATCTTTTTATATTAATATTATTTTTATAAAATAATAATTCTAATTTTTTAATTATATCATAAATATTTTTTAACTTTCTTTTCCATAGGGGATACAAAAACATTTCTCATATGTACGGCAGACTACCGCCTCGTGGGGAAATGTGATTTTTCATTCATTAACACATTACATAGAAAGTAATAAGGAAAATTAAAATGAATATATGTTATATTAATATCTTAATTATGATATTAATGATATTTTTATAATTCCTAAATTGTGATATTTTCTTTTTCTATAGTGTAAATTCATAACATTATTTTTGTTCATGTGGCCTCCACCATGACAAAGTGATGTGACTCACTTTTTACCACCAAACAACATGGATGATGTATATAAGAATAATTAAATAAATAATAATTTATATCTGATATTATTATCAATTTTAATGACATAATAAAATTTAACTCCTTTTCATTGTATTCATTGAAATATTGAAAAGTTATACATGCATGCATACAACTTATTGTCTCCATGATTTTAACATTGTCCATTTCACTAAACAATATTTCATTTTTTATTTTAAAAATATAATTAATATAAAAATATATAAATTATTCAATTATTAGTATACTATATTTGATATAATGTTTTATTGTGCTTATGATATGAGTCATTCATGATGAAACACAAATTAAAAAATAATGAAATTAACACCCATAATGATGAGAATAATGTAGTATTGTTAACGAATAGATTATAGATGTTATAAGAGGTTCATATATGATATTGAAAATATAATTACTGTTCTATTATTAGCTCATAAAAATTTTAAAACCACGATATAAAAGGATAAATCATTTTCAACAAAAACAAATCATGAGGTAAGAGATTTCGTCACTTAATTTCCATTCATTGATATAAAAATTTACTAAATAGATTATATCTGGATATGATTGTCTACATAATTACATATTTATATTATCTTTTATTTCTAGTTTTTCTATAATTTTTTATATTTGATAAAAATAATCCATCCATTGATTTATTTTCAATTCAAAACTATTATCATTGTAAGGAACATCGTCTCAATGTCCCTTTAGTGAGGAATATTATAATATTATGCCCCAAATTTATTTTATATAAGGTATATAATTTTACATTTACATCAAATATAATAAAAAATCCTTAAATCTAGGAATTTTAAGATTCAATTTAAATTATTTCACCCTTGGGTATTTGAATTAAAAAATTAAAACTCATAAATAAATCCATAACCCAATTTATTTTCATTGGGTTTTATTACTAATTCATCATATTTTTTAATCTATGATTATGTGTGCAAAAAAAAATTTATCATATTTTTTAACTCCACTTGATTTATTTATTTTTTAATGTTTCCATGAATAATTTATTCAATTATTAATTCTAACTTTGAAATTATTATCATTTTAAGGGATTATTTCATAGTCTCATTTCTATCTATATTTTTTATTTTTATTGTTCAGTTAAAGGAACTTATTAAAAAATTCCCCATCAAAAAATTTATTTTTATTATTATAACTTTGTTATTAATATTTTCACGTAATAGTACCAATTCCAAATTCATTGGTACTTAAATTATCAATATTTTTTAAAAATTAAATGCACCATCATTTCTATCATTGGTCAGAAAATTTTTTTTATCTGTCTCCATGATTTTAGAAAAGGATTCCCAAATTTTTTGTAATCTTTTGAAAAAAAAATTAGTTTCATTTTTATATTTTTACTGCAAAATTTTTTTGAATGGAAAATTTATATCTTTATAAAAGAGTTCCAATTTGGATTTTATTGAAAAATTCAATGTAATATATATCTGAACCTATATGGAAGGATCAGAATTTATAGTCATCATGATAACTATTCTGATCTAAAAAATACATTATAAGTTTCAATGGTTATTTGAAATAAAATTATATAATTTTTGTGACATTTTATTTTTAAAATGTGATATTTAAAATGAAGAGAATATATACCTTAATAATTTTTAATGATCTTTTTATTGGATTTATATTCATTATGGAAGACAACCCATTACTCTTACACCAATAGGTATACCTTTTATTGATGCAATCATAATTATATATATGGAAGGTTTAGGATAATTTTGACCATGTTATGTATTGAAATTCACTTTCTTAATTCGTTTTTTAATTCGTTAACATTACCGTGAAATATTCACTTTCATGTGATCATTATACATTAAATTTCCCATAAAAATCATATTATTTTTTATGGATATGAAAATTTATTAAAATGTATCTCATTTATATCAATAGGGTTTTACATTGAATGTTATTTTATTGAAATTGTAAATATTAGTAATATGTAATCTTTCTTCAATACAAAATGTTATTGTTATTTCATTTTTATCATCAATTTAATTGATTATTTGATATATGAGGAATGATTTTGACATGATGAAATGGATAGGGAATATTTAAAGATATCTCATTGATGATTCGATTGTATCATGAGGAGAATCTATAAGATAACATAAAATCAGTTGGCCAAACTCGATGAGTTTATACACAGTAGTTTTAAAGAGTCTTAAAAACGGTCTTTGTTGTATATGTATCATGTGCCCGAGACAAGATGCCCAATAATTAATAATTTTCTTCATTCAGAGTTTGGTTATTACTATCCAAGATATATTTCTATAATATTGACTATAGAATTATTTAAATCTATGTTATTTATTAAATGGAATTTGTTTTTAATTCTTTATCTTTCCATATTTATTATTCCTTGTCCAATTAGGATAGTCATGTTATTGATTAAATTAAAATTTTTCCATTATTGAACATCCCATATGGATTATTATACATGATATTTTCACATTTATATTTTCTATGGAATCCCATACTTCTTATTTTATGGGTTAAATGGAATGTTTTTTTAGTTATTTACCATTCCATATTGATTAGGGTTAATTTATTCATGATGAATTTTGATGTTCTTAACCTTTGCTAAGAATTTGAGCTCGCTCAGATTTTTTAATTTCTTATTACTCAACATAGTGTAATATTGTTGATATTAAAAGAAATGAGAGAGTGAATAATGTTATTATAGAAAAAAGTATGTTTTAATTAATATATTAACATATAATTCAAGGCTCATGTACGTTTCTCCTTTACAAATACTACTCTGATATTCAAAAATTTCTGATGTTATTTTTTATATCATATGCCATTTTTTATGTGAGTAGTCATCTAATTTCAACTGGGTTCGGGATCACTAAATCATGGAAATATGCCTCAAAAATATAATATTTCTTAGGACAAGGCCGCGATGATATGTTTTCGGTGTATGGAATTATGAATTCCAACAAAGTTAATTCAGTTAATGATATTCCAAGTAAATATTTGATTAATTAGAAAATAAATTGTAATGTTTTATGCTCATGTGAATATTTATGTATAATTAATTGATCATCATTTATTCATGTCATATTAATAAAATTTTATAAGTTAATGGTATTTTTAGTTATTTACCATGAAATATTTATTATTTCTTATTAATTCATAGCATTCACTATATACCTACCCTTACCGAGCATCCATGATGAAACTTTTATAATTTTTTATTTTCCCCTAGATACAAGGTAGTGATTTTCGATTCAAATGTATATTTATCAAAAAGGGTAAAATTTTCATTCTCAAATAAAACAATTTAAGTAGTATACATTTTAAAATGTAATGTGAATTTAAAATATGAATCTAGTTTACAAATTAATACTAAATTATTTATTACTTTTGGATGAGATTCCTAATATCTTATGTCAATGTAATGTAGTTGACAATAGATCTAGGATATATGGGTTAAGGCACTACAGTTGGTATTAGAGAAAGATTAGTAGAAACCATTAAATCTAGATTCATGAAAATAAATATTATTGAAATATCTGTAACACCCCAATATTCCATTGTATGTTATTTTCATTAAAGTAATTCAATAGATTGTGCAATAGCTAACCCCATGTACGTGCACACGACGACTTTTCAAACTATTCATTCAAAAAGAGGATATGAATAGTATTAACTAAATTTTTAATTTTACATACTCCATATATTCTTAACATCTATATTATGTGTTTCTTATACATAATATAAGAACAAATTCAATTTTTCAGATAAAAAAGTATTTTTCAAAAAATACAATTTTACCGCCTTTTAATGGAGAACCATTTTTAAATCCAATATTTGACACTTTTATAAAATCAATTTGACAAAATAAACTTCTTCTTTAGAATCGAGACGTAAAAATTCATTTTGGATACTTTTTTGGTGCTTTTCAAAAAACATTCACATTTTGATGAACTGTGTAATATAATAACATTTAATTGAAAATAACTTTTTAAATAAAAAAATTTATAATGTAATATTATACAATGGAAAGGTTTTGAATTTGAATTAGATTAAATTTTTATCATTTAATCCAATGTTTTTCATTGTAAGAAATTTTATATTTAAATTGGACATAAACACATATCAATCTTTTGATAGTTTCTTCTTTTCAAAAACCAGCTTTCTGGTTTTGACAATGAGAATATATTTTTAAACTAATTAATACAACTTCTATGTTTTTTCATCTGGAAAAATAGAAATCATTTTTTAATTTGGAATATCAAAATTATCTTTCGGTGAATTTTTGGTATTTTTCTAAAAACTTTCAATTTTTGATGAATAGTAAAAACACTGCGTTATTGTTTAAAGCCGACTTTTTTTATTAATTAGATTTAATTTCAATTAATTTTAAAGTCAAAATAGATACATAATACCAATATTATTTCAATTTAATTCATTTAATTCATTTTTTAATCAGATAAGATATATAAAATTTTAGTGAACATTTTACTCTCTTTTACCCTCAGTCAAGGCACATTTGAAAATTTTCAGAAAACGTAATTTTACCGCTTCTATTAATTAAATTCAAAAACAACTGAGAGACATTGTTGACATCAGTAATTATAATTTGGTTCAATAGTATAAAAATATTTTTTTGTGAATAGTAACTTGTGAATTTTATTGACCACGGTTAAAAGTAAATTAGGCAATTAAAGGTAAAAATTATATTATAATTACACCAAAACATGTCCTAATTATTTTGGATATGTGTGTTTCAACCAAAATAAACTTTAGGTATTAAATTTTATCCTTTTTGATCCACTTGGATTAGATTAGGACATTCATTATTATTTTATTTAAAGAAGAGTTAAAATTATTAAATTCAATGTTTCAAAACTAAAACATTTTTAATATGGGGTTACACATAAGATAAATTCTGCAATAATTATTAATTAGAAGGATAAAAATATTTAATACATAATGGAATTTTATATATAAATATTAGAAATTAAATAATAAAATTTATTTATGACCTAATGATGATGCAATAATGAACTTATTAATGAAAGACTAAAATAATTAATGTTATAAATACTAAAAAATTGTAAATTGAATCATATTATGAATTAAACTAATTTTATAGGATAAAATGATATTTTATGGTTCATTTAATGTATTTTTTTCTATGTAATCATGTTTTTTTACTTTCACAAAAACCAAATACTAAATAGTGTCAAAATTGATATAAAAGTGTTTTAAAACAAATACTGTATTATTAAGTGATATAATATTTTTATAAATATATGTTTTGACCATAGGACATATATAATTATTTATATGCCATTAATGAACCAATTTTGGATATCATGTAATTTTATTATTTGTTTATTAACCATGTAATATAAAAATACAAGAAGATATGGTAAAAGATAAGAGATTTACCTACGAATAAAATCTACAAGATATGGTCGACATAGAGACCTAAACATGTCTAAAAAATGTTGTTTTACAGTATTTAGACCCATCCCCTCCTTATCCTCGAAATAAATCTATTTTGAGCCATTATAAACGGAAAATGAATTTATAATAAAATAACATTTCAATATCTTCCTAAAGTGACCATCACCTCTCTTATAAAGGGATACTTCTTCTTATCTCAAATTCACACATCCAAATCCTATTTTATTGGCCATACCCTACTAAAATATCCTCCAAACTACCCTTAAGTAAACATAGAGACCTTAATTTGATTATGAAGCCTACATATTGAGCCTTTTGGATCAAATCAAGGGAATAACCCAAAGAAGAAGTAATAATTTCACCACCTCTTCCAAAGATCTTTTATTCATCCACATCCTATTTTGTTCTTTTCTCCATTCCAAAATAATAACTCCATTACCTTATATATAATTTTTTGTTATTATAAACATGGTATAACCATATTTATTATTATATCTGTCCTATGAATGACAATGTGACCATACGTGTGTATGTACGACTTACCATATTCATGTCGTGTTGTAGTATATTATTCAACACTTCATTTTTTGGATTGGTATAATAAGGAGTATAATTGATTTAAATAATAAATATATAAATTTTATGATTCTGTATATATGAAATACTATCCAATTACATACAATTTCACCATCAATAGAATTATATTTTCGGTCCTGCGTACGTACAGATTACCATCTCCACAAATGTGATAAGATTCATTTCCCATCATAACCATTCAAGAATAATTTTCATTTTATGATTTAAAATAATTTTTATGAACTTAATATAATTATGGATATGAATAAAATACATCCTATCCAAAAAAACATAACTTATGTAACAAAACATATAAAAAACGAAGCAGTTCTCACATGAATCAATAATAATACTGAAATATTACTAAAAAAGGAACATTACAAGATCATATATGATATCATATTTTTGTATGTGGTTATTTCATAATTTAATAACAATGCTTTAAATATTAGAAAATTGTTTAACATACCCTCGACAAAAGAAAAAATACAAGTTAAGGGGTTTTCATCTCACTAATTATTCTAGTGATATTCATGCTATATTGCCACTATTTCTTTTTGTGTGGTGTATGTACTGGCCATGGCAGTACACTTGGTGTAATATACATTAATATATGGGTATTTACATCTTCATTTTATGATCCTTATTTCATGGGGTGTATGATTCCAATGTTACCAAATCGGTAATGGAATTTGTAATTTTGATTTCCACTCATTGGGTCTTACACAAACTTCATTGATTATTTTACTCCAAGATTATATGTGAAATAACTATTTATTTATTTTTGTTTTAATTTATAGTCCCCATTGTTTTTAATTACATTTGATACATATAATCACTCCATTTATAAGTTTTCAAGTCATCTATATGAACATGATAGGAGTAATCTTTACTCAATTTCCATTAAATGAGCTAACCATCCAAGTCATTGGTGTTGTTTTTTCAATAATATGTGTGAATTTCCTATAATTTATTTACACTGAATATATATTCATATTGAGTGTATTTATATTTTTCACACATAATTATGACATTTATTTGTCTTTAACCTAAGGATACAGTATTTATTAGGGATTTCATCTCAATTTACATTCTATTGACACTTTTTTATTGTTATGTGTCAATTCACTTTTATATGGTGTACATATTGTACATTGACATAGCATATCATGAATTCCTTTATTTTCATAATTTTATAAAATTTTTATTACCTCAGTTAAATGTATTCAAGATTCTATCATTTGGATTGGAACTCTAACTAAAATATCATTTTAAATTTTTTTAAGAATTATTCTTCTAAATAATTGTCATTAATGTTTGCATTTTAAAAATGGTGTTAAGGATTTATTTATATGGACATGAATGTTTTAAAATTAAAATTCCTATTTAATGATTCAAAGTGGTAAGGTACACCTTGATTATAAATTCTATTTTTAACATCTTCTTGAAAAAATGTGATACTTTTAATTTTTTTCATGATAAAGTGGATATTTCTCTAAAATTGTTTTACTGATTATTTGCATCTATGTCAATAAACTTCATTGTTCTCTATTAGGGTTGATTTATTATAATAAAATCTTCAATATTGTATTGAATGAATAATGTTTGACTATTATTGTTCTATTTTTATACCATTCATGGTTTGTTGATTAATTATGAACATTTCGTATGCTATTTTTAATACGAATGTCTATGTTATGTCTCAAACTTTTCATATGAGGAACGCATTGGACATAGTAAGTGATGGGTGGATCCCAATATAGCTCTTGGATGCATCAGTATGTCTCATTAGACAATCTAGTGTATTGGAATAAGGCTTGAAAAAATCTTATTTCTAGTCTTGGAACGAGGCCTTGACTATATGGTTATGATGTCTTGAATTATGCATTCAATCATTATGAAATTAGATATTGATATTTCATGTGATTATTATACTAGTATAATATCCACGTGAATAAGTAAATTCCATTATTTGATATATATTTTCAATATTATACTGAAGTTTAAGTTTAAAAGGCTTGTGTTTTAGTCTAATACATTTCCTTAAATGTTTACGATTATTTATGAAAGTTTCTGTTATATTGTTATCTTTACTGAGCATCTGAGATCACCCATTTCTAATGTTTTCTTTTACCCAGGATGTGAGGAATTATATTATGATTGACATAAAGGGATAAGCTAAGGGACTTGAGTGTGTTCAAATGGGACACAATGTTTTTTTATTTCATGATGTAATGTAAAAATTATGTATGTATATAGTACATCCAAGGATACTAAACTAATAAGTTTTTGAAGACTTGACCTCTTGTGATCATTCCAATGTCATTTAATAATTCACCAACTCTGGGTAACTAGGATTAGGGTATTATAGTTTGTATCAAAGGAAGTTTAGTACAATCATTGGAATCTATATTTAGGAAAACTCTTATTAGCGAACATTACACCAAGTTAGACATTGAGCATTAGTATAGAAGAACATCCTAGAATTTTGGTAATGTAGTGATTTTGTGAATTTTACAAGAATTACATCCTTTTTTGTATACGACCGGGTAGAGATGACTCTTGAATAGATGTATCTAGAGGTTAAATATGAAAACATCACTTTGAGCTAGACTCAAGAGGTAACTGGTGCATGACAACAGGCCTTGATTCACTCTTAGTTACGAAACTCACAGGGGATATGATCAGGATAATTCACATTGTAATTACAAAATGATTTGAATTATTTAAATATAAGGTGATAATAAATAACCATGGTTAATCATATTGTGTTTTAGATTGAAAATAAGGTGTCATGATATTCAATAAATGATTTTATGACTGTTGTTACTCACACTATTCTTTTTTTCCTTTAGTAAATGGTTGTATTCCAAGGATGTTATAGTAACATAGAATATAATGTACAAGGTGGGAACGATGGTGTAAATGAAAAACTAAGTGGAATGTTGATAGGCGTAAAAGACATTGTGTCCATTCAGAATAATATTTCAAAAAATATTATCAACAACATATACATTAACAAAATCCCGCACTCAACAAAGAAGAGAAAGGCAGAGAATGGTAAGAGCTCCAGTAGTGGAGACCATAGAGAATAGACATCTCAATTTCCATCATGAAGGATATGAGGATAGAGACACCTAGGAAAGTGTCTCAACAGAATGAAGAAATTCTTTATGTGTGGTTAATAAAGTCATAAAATAAATAATTTCAAATGAAAAATTAAGAGTACCAATAATGAAAATAAAAATGATCCTAAGAATCCATTTACATTTGTTTTCTATGAATGTAGGGGCCCTAGGAATTACCTGAGTTAATGCGCTATTCTATTGGATAACCACTAGGTCAATGAAGAACTTATGTGGAAGTAAATGGATGGTGAAATGTTTAAAAGTATTAATTATCCGTTGATGGGATTAAATTGGAACACTTTTCTCTTGTGTATATAACCTTATAGTTTATTATGTAAAAATTATTTTTGAGGAATAATTATAATTTATTTTGTGGATATAGTTATAAAAAACCCTTTGGGTTTTTTTCATCCTTGAATTGGAGGAAATTACAAGATATTAATTTCTGGGATAAAAATGTGAGGTATGAGATAACATTTCTGGTTAAATTATGTTATAGTTATTTTGTGGAATTTATCTTATTTTGGGAATGTTATAAAATATTTTTTTTTGAACAATAAAAACACAAAGACCGTGTGAAAACCCATCGCGTCAGACCAAGCTGTGGGTATCGAACCCACAACCATAGTGTGACTGGGATTTATCACTTACCATTGAACTATATGAAGCCCCTGGTTAGTGTGACTAATTTGTTTAGCTAAATGATTTTATTGATCAATAATAAGTTTATTTAGCATCATATGTTTTATCAAATGGATATCCTTAGTATAGGAAAATGAATTGGTGATTATGTGATAAATGTTATTTTGGAAGACGTTCACTCTGTTGAGAACATTATATGCTTGAGGAAAATACAATAATATGGGATTTCATTTTAGAAGTAATGGGGTATTTTTATTTTGGAATAATTTATTTTTTATAGAGATTCAGGTTATTAGTTGAAATGATTATCCTATCAAATAGAATCCGTGATTTAGTTAATTACACTTCAGTATGAGAAATTGAGAGTAGTTAATGTTATTTTGAGATAAATGATAAGATTTACTATAAAGGCTATGTGATTAAATTCTTCTGAGTTTTGGGTTTCAATCTTAGTTTGGATTATATTGAAGTATTTTATACACAATTTTTTATTGAATGATCTTTATTGAACATTTGGTATTTTTGTTTAGTTTTGGAAATTATGATTGGTATTTAATTCTATAAAGGATTATCCATTTTTTGGATCATCCAATCTTTTACTAACCATTTTGGTTTTGGTTAATCTATTAAGACAATGGAAATATATATTTCATCCTTTGTGGATTATGCGATTCTCTATAAGTTGATTCTAGTGCTGTGACCAAGTCATATTGAATACTCATCATTTAATAAAAACATGATTTAGTGTTATGAATTAATTAAAGGATGAAACTCTACATAAAAAGTAATTATATATCATTATGTTTTTAGTCAATATCTTAAATAAATACCTCAACTTTATTAAATGGAACATAAAACAAAAAACATTATCCATTTAATTTTCCTACTGGGAAATAATGACCATTTATCCCATCACATGTTTGGGGTTTTATTGTTGTTAAATTTCTCCTGATCATGTTTTCTATCACTCTCTATGAGAATAATACAGATAGTTTATCTTCCATATCCATGTTTACCTACAGGGAATCCTATTATGGGTTATATAGGGTGACCTTTGTACTTCTATTTATTTCTTTTAAAGTGATAGTTTTATTGACTCTTATTCCAATGTGGGAATTTCAATGAACTTCCCAAGCCCAGTATTAAAATTTCAAGAATTAATTTTTCAAAAGGGGGAATAATGTAACACCCTAAGATTTGATAGTATGTAATTTTCTTTAAAATAATTTAATTGTTTGCATTATACCCATCACCGAGTTCGACCACAGCAGGACTTACCAATCTAGTCATTCAAAAACATATTATAAATAGTATTAACTTCATTTTAAATTTTATATACTCTATATAATTTTAACATCCATAATTTGTGTTTCTTAGATATAATATAAGAACAAATTCAATTTTTCTGATAAAAGAAGTATTTCTCAAAAAATGAAATTTTACCGCCTTTCAATGGAGAACCCTTTTTAAATCCAATATTTGATAATTTTACGTACTCAATTTGAAAACATAAAATTCTTTTTTAGAATTGGTACATAAAAATTTATTGTGGATAAATTTTCTGTGCTTTTCTGATAACATTCTTATTTTGATGAATAGTAAAAAATACTAAATTTTAATTGAAAATAACATGTTTAATAAAAATATTTTTTTTGTTAAATTATACATTTGAATGATTATGAAGTATAATTTGATTATATTTTTATCATTTAATCCAATTTTTGTCATTGGAAATAATTTTACATTTAAATTGGACATGAACTCATATAAATCTTTTGATAGTATTTACTTCTCAAAAACCCGCTTTCTGGTTTTCACAACGAGAATTTTTTTTTAAAATAATTAATACAACTACTATGTATTTAATTTGGTAAAATAGATATAAATTTTTTATTTGGAATACCAAAAATATCTTTGGGTGAGTTTTTGTTATTTTTCTAAAAATGTTCAATTTTTTACGAATAGTAAACAACACTGAATTATTATTAAAAGCCAAATTTTTATTTAAATAGTTAAATTTTAATTTTAATTTATTTTATAGTAAAAATAGATACATAATACCTATATTATTCCAATAAAAATAATTTAATACATTTCATAATAATATTACATATATAAAAGTTTAGTAAACTTTTTACTGTCTTTTACCCACCTTCTATACCCATTTACAAATTTGCATAAAACAAAATTTTACCGCTTCTCAGAATTAAATTAAAAAAATAAAATAGACTTGGTTGACCTTAGTATGTAAAATATGGTTCAATATGATTAAAGTAATTTTTATTTAATAGTAACTTTTTAAATTTATTTACTACGGTTAAATGTAAATAGGGTAATTCAAGGTAAAAATGATATTCTAAATACCGAAACACATGTCCTATTTCTATAGGATAAGTGTATTTAGAAAAAAATAAACCTTAGTAATAAAATATCATCTTTTTTATCCACTAGGAATATGTTAGGACATTTGATATTTTTTTTATTTAAAGAAGAGTTAAAATAATTAAAGGCAATGTTTAATAACTACAACATTTTTAATATAGGGTTAAAAATAATATAAATTCGAAAATAAATATTAATTAGAAAGATAATAAAATTAATACAAAATGGTATTTTATTTATAATTTTTAGAAATTAAATAATAAAATTATTTATGACATAATGATGAGGGAGTAATTAACTTATTAATGAATGAAAAAAATAATTGCTGTTATAAATATTAAAATAAATTTAAATTGAAACTTTTGATGCATTCCACTAAATTTATAGTTTAATGTGACATGTTATGGTTTATTTAATGTAATTTTTTAGAAGTAATAACTTTTTTTGACTTTCAGAAAAACCAAATACAAAATACTATCAAAGTTGACATATTTTTGTATTCAAAACAAATCCTATATTATTAAATGATATAATATTCTAAAAAATATAAGTTTCAGCCAAAAGACTTATATAATTATTTATATGTCATTAATTGACCACTTGAGGATCACTTGTTAATTTATTTTATGTTTATTAACCATGTAATATTAAAATAGACGAAGACATGATAAAAGTTAAACTATTTAACTAGGAATTTAGTCAACAAGATAAGATTAAGATAGTGACATAAACTTGTCTAAAACATATTTGTTGAGAATATATAGACCCATTACCACCTTATCCTAGAAATAAATAAATTTTTAGCTATTATAAATCTGAAATGATCTTATAATAATATAATATTTCATGTTTTTTCGAAGTGACTCTCGCCTATCTTATAAAACGGTACATACCCTTCCCTCAAATTCACACATCCAATTCCATTTTTCTCAGCCAAAACATACTAAAATATTATCTAAACTACCCTCACTTCATCCTAGAGGAATTACATTTATCTGAAATCCATCATATGGTTCCTTTTCGATCAAATAATAAGGAAGCACCCGAAAAAGAGGTAATAATTCAACCACCTCTTTCAAAGTTCATTTCATCTTCCACTTCTAATTTATTTGTTGTTTCCATAAAAAAAATTACTCTAGTACATTATATATAATATTATGTTATTATAAATTTGGTAAAACTACGTAATTTATTCTATCCATCTTAAGAATGACAAAGTCACCATACGTGCGTACGTACAACTTACCATCTCAACATCGAGGTGTAGTTTGTTATTCAACACATCATTATTTGGATGGGTATAATAATGAGTATAATTTATGTAAATAAAAAATATAACAGGTTAATTATTTTTTGTATATTATATACCATCCAATTACATATTATTTATCTATAAATAGAATGATATTGTCACTTGTGCGTACATACAGATTACTATCTCCACAAACGCGATGAGATTAATTTCACGTCATAATCGTTTAAGAAAAATTTTCATTTTTTGATTTAAAATAATTTTTACGAAGCATAATATAATTCTGTATTTGAATCAAATAAATATTATCAATAAAAAACATGACTTACGTAACAAAATATATAAAAGAAAATGAATCAATTTATACCCAAATCAATGATACTACTGGAATATTATTATCAATGCAATATTAGAAGATCATATATTATATCATATTTATGTAAGTTGTTATTTTATAATTTAATAACGATGATTTACCAATTATAAAATAGGTTAATATACCCTTGACTAAGTAAATGTACAAGGTAATGGGTTTTCATCCCACGTCTTATTCCCATAAGAATCATGCTATATTGCCACTAATTCCTTTTGTGTGATTTATGTACTACCCATGATTGTGTTATTTTAGTAATAAACGTTAATTTATGGGTATTTAAATCTTCATTGTATGATCCTTCTTTCATGGGGTGTATGTTTTGTATGTTACAAAATTGGTAAGGGAATTTCTAATTTCAATTTCCACTCATTTTGTTTTACGCAAACTTAATTGATTATTTTATTCCAAGATTATGGGTGAAATATATATTTATTTATTTATAAATTTCCACTCCCCATTGTGTGGATATAATTTTGATGTAAATAATCAATCCATTGATAAATTCTCAATTCATCAATACGAACATGATAAGATGAATCTTTACTCAATTCTCATTCATTGAGCTAAACATCCAAGTCATTGGTGTTGTTTTTATAAGAATACGCGTGAATGTCCTCTAATTGATTTACACTGAATATCAAATATAATTGATTGTATTTATGTTTTTACAGCCCTAATTATGTCAATATTTTATCCTTAACCTAAGGATATGATCTTTATAAGGGATTTCATCCCAATTTACATTCCTTAGAGACTTCTTTGTTTTTATGAACAAATTCACTTTTACATGGTGTACATATTATACTTCTACGTGGTAGATCATAAATCCATTTATTATTAAGATATAATTATTTATTTATTAAATATGTTATTTTTATTCAATATTATTTAATTTTTTAGGAACTCTAACTAAAATATTACATTATATGTTTTAAAGATTTATTCTTATAAATCTTTTTCATTAATTTCCATGTTTTAAAAATGTTGTTAAGGATTTATTTATATGGACATGAATATTTTAAAATAAAATTTTCTATTAAAATGTAAAATTGGTAATGGTAACTTTGATTCATATATCAATTTTTAATAGCTTCTTAATGAGTAGTGAGACTTTAAAATGTTATCAAGAAAAAGGGATATTTCAATCTAATAGTTTTCCTGATTATTTTCATCTATTTCAATATCATTAAATAATCTTGATTGATGATGATTTATTATAATTAAATATTACATATTTTATTTAATGAGTTATGTTTTACTGAGTATATGCTATTTTTATACCATTCATGGTCTTTGGTTAGAATATATACATTTCATATGCTAGTTTTAATACAAATGTCTAGATTATGTTTCAACCTTTTCATATGAGGAATGAATTGGACTTAGTATGTGATGGGTGGAGATCATTATAGATTTTAGATGCATAGGTAGGTATCATGAGACAAACTAGTGTCTTTGAATAAGTCCTTGACAAAATCTTATTTCTAGTCTTGGCACAAGGCCTTGACTATGTGGTTATGATGTCTAACATTATATATTCCTTCATTATGTAATTAGCTATTGATATTACATTTGATTATTAGACTATTAGAATATCCATGTGAATATGTAAATGTAATTATTGGATTTATATTTTCCTTATTATACAAATGTTTTTGGTTAAAAGGCTTGTGTTTTAGTCTATTATTTTTCCTTAAATGATTGTTCTAATTTATGAATGTTTCCACTATATTGTTATCCTTACTGAGCATCTGAGGTCACAACTTTCTTATGTGTTATTTTTCCAATATGTGAACATAGATATTATGATTTACTTGTAGGGATAGGCTATAGGATATGAGTGTGTTCATAGGGGACGTAATGTTGTTGTTTTTTTATTTCATGATATAATGTAAAACTTATCTATGTATCTAGTACATCCAAGGATACTAAACTAATCGGTATTTTGAGACATCATCTCTGGTGGTCATGGAAATGTTATGTAATAATGCACTGACTTTGCGTAACTAGGGTCCGGGCATTACAATTTCCCAATCCTATAATTTTATGATATGTATATAAGTACATCTTAATGCTATGTTAATATATAGATTTTTTGTGATTTTTCCTATGAAATAATTCCAGAACAGGATAATATAAGTGTATGTCATTCTATAATTTATGTACCTAGGGTCAATAACTCCAAAAAGGTTATATTTTCTTTACCTGACCATCAAATGGTAGAAACAAATAGGATTTAATGTGCATTCGTTTTGACACTCTATGAGAAATTTTTTTGAGTTTATTTGCACATTTTTTAGAGACCATTATGAAAGTTTTGAACAAAACTATTCCAAAAAATCTTGTTTTTTATTATGATATTAAATATGAATAAAATTTTCAATTAATGATAACTTTTACACTAGATTGAGGAATATAATTTATTTTTCATATTTTTAGATATACACTTGAGTATATGAAACTTTAGTAATAGATCCAATAATAAATAATGGGGACTATATCAATTAACATAATCCAAAGAGTGTGAATAGTCATTACATTGAAGGGATTAAGAAAATATTTTTAAAGGAACTTCTTTCCCGACCATTCTCATTATATGATGATATAATATCATGTTATTACATGATAGTGAAATATTTCTCAAAGTATTATGGAAATAATGGGATTAATTAAAAGAATAATATAGTATAGAAAATGAAGGATAAATCAAATAAGGGAAATAATTATTTTCCAATATGTGATAATTGGGTAAATGAATAATCTAGAACCTGATTAATGGGAATAGAGGTTTTATACATGTTTGGAGGTAAAGTTTAGTATTATAAGGATTAAAATGGAAATAAAAATTATTTATAATGTGGAATTATTCAAATATAAAGAGATGGATAACTATAAAATGAATACCCCAAGATTCAGTGGAATATACATAAAAAGTGTCTAATGAATCATGGTAAATATTATAATATTTCTATAGATGAAGTTAAATGATTAATGATCTTGGGATTTGATTCAATAATGATTTTATAGGAGTGTTTAATTAATGATATCCAATTTATAAGAATTATGAAAATTTTTTCTACTATACTGTAGAAAATTTTCCTTAGGTTTTTGAAAGTTTATGTCGAATATTAATGATTACTAAAAAAATGATTCAGTGGTACATATAACTTCTTGGAGAACACATGAATAAAGGAACAATGAAAATCAATATAGTCCTGAATTTGAGATAATAAAGTTGTAATAGAATGATTATTTTTATATATATAATATATTGGATTGTACTAACTACCGTGGAATTGAAAATGATTTACTGATAAAGTGGTTTATGATTTCATGGATGGATTTAACATCATTCATTTATTTAAAGAATGTATCTAGTAATATATGTTTTAATTAACTAATAATAAAGAATTCAAATTTTTAATAATTTTTATGGTAATTTATTTTACCACAATGTTTCAAGATAATGCATGTTAAATTTATTCACATGGTTGATATTTGTTGAACAAGAAATATTTCAAGTATTTTTCCGAATTAATGATATGTTAATTTTGGATTTTTATTAATCTCTTTTCTAAATAATTGTATCATAATATTTAATAATGTACATAATGATAACAAATTATGAAATGGTTTAAGTTAAAAATTGTACAAGGTATTAGAGATTAATTTATTACTTCACCATATAAATATTTATGCATATTGTGTAAACTGCACTAACAATTATTTTATAATAATAACTATAGATTAAAAGAATTTATAATAATTATATAATGGATCTTATGATGTGTTAAAAGCATATTTTACTTCTTTTAGCATGAAAAAATTTATATTTGGATATTGATTTCTTGGAGAAAACAATGAATTGGGTATTTATCAAAGTACATCCAAATGATGAAATTTTTCATGTGAATTAGAAATTATCAAGTAGGTATATTTAATTTCATTCATATATAGAAAATGGCTTCCTTGGATTTTGGTCATGTATCTGGAAGAAAAATCCATTTTCCTTTATATCTTATGAATTATATGGTCTTTTAAATGATCACAGGATTATTTTGTGATGTTTTTAACCATTAATTTATTATCGATTATTTGGGAAGAATGAAAATTATCACTCTCAATAATTATTTACACCTTTCATCTTTGATTATACAGTTAATTTCCACCAGCATTTTATAAAATAAAAACTTATATTTTTTATTCCATGTTATCTTGGTACTTCTCTTTATCTATTATTAATATTATATTTTATTACCTATTCTCGTTTTCTCAATTTCTAGTTAAATAATTTTCAAATTTCAAACACTTGATTACCGATGTTGACTTTAAATTTAAGGGAAATAATTTATTTACATTTAGGATAATGTAAGAACCCAAAATTATAAAATCATATCATTTTATTTTACATCATATGTGACATGAAATATAATTTATAAAAATCCCACAAAATATAATTCTATAAAATTAATCTCCGTGCTAGATTGTAGAAAAAACAACCTCGACTTTAAATAAATGATAATATAGTATACCAGTATAACGTACCCATAAATTTATTTCTATTAATAATTTTTTATAAATACTAAATGTGTATTTAATACACAAGTGTAAATTAGATAAAATGGAAATCAATTTATTAGAGATAAATTTTGATCCATTTGAAAGAAATTTGTATTTTATTTGAATAAATATATATTTTTTAAAAGGAAATTTATTCATGATTTTCACAAATAATTAATATTTAATTTTTATAAATTTTATTTTAAATAATAAAATTATTTGATAAAATCATAAAATAAAAATTATAAAATGGTGAATTTTTATAATTTTTCTAAAAAGGTCCATTTTATTTTGAATAGTGAAAATTGTGATTTTCATTAAAAATGGACTTTTGATTATATTATTAACAATTTTAAATTACATTCTAAATTGTTTTTGAGTAAAATTAGTTCAATTATATATTGATTAATAAAATATATTTTTTTGGACTAATTTTCATATTGAATTCTAATTTAAAAACATTTTAATCATCTAAACAAATTCTAATTGAAAACTCGCTTCCTCATCTCCTCACTGGGATTATCATTAAATTAATTTTATCACATATATGAATGGTGTGTGGAAAAATGAATTCATTATTTGGAATCGTTGTTGTTTTTAATATGAAATTTTCAACTTAATTGTTTTCCATAATAAATAGTAAGAATAGTAAAAATTATTTACTCCAATTATGGTAAAAATATATTTATTGAGGAGATAAACTAAAATAAAAATGCTTAAATTTACCTAATATAATTTATAAAATCTTTTTTATGGACCCATTTCAACCTTATCAGTTATATGAATCATTAATACTCTATTACTGACCCTGATGTAATTTCAAAAATGTGGTTACACATTTAATTTTAAAAAATTAATAGTGTTCTACTCACCTATCTAATAAAAGGCCACCCACAATCCTCTATTATTCAAAACATAAAACCCTATTTTAAACTAATACATTTTAAAATAACCTTCCAAAATCCCCAATCTCATCCTAAAATCCTTATTTTTGTATAAAAATACACCCATATAGGTGTTTTTGATGAAAATTTAAGAGATCTCCTTAGGAAGAGGTATCGTCTTGAAAGAATGTTTTTATATTATTTTCTCATCTACCTCATCAAATTATTACCCAAAATATATATTTAAAAAATTTATCATTAAAATTATATTGATAATTTTTTATGTTAATTAACAAGAACCATCCCTATAATTATTAAATTGGTTATAAAATCATTAGTCATATGTATGGAAGAAAACTATATCTTGAACCAATATTATTTATTTTTCCATCACCACCTATCACATTTTTGTATGAAGATGGATAAAGTAAATAGATGAAATTTATAACTTAATTTTAATTTTTGGGTAATTATATCATATATATCTTTTTTACTTACAATTCTAATGGAATGTGATAACGTCAGGTGTGTGTACATCGAACAAACTCCTTGAGAATAGATGTGAATGTCTTCCACTAACACATAACATGTAAGGTAATACAGACAATATTAATGAATACATGTGACTGTAATAAAATTATTATGATATTCATAACATGTTATTAATTTTAGAAATATATTATGTCATCTTTTTCTTAAACGAAATAATTATAATGCCACTCAATTATTTCTGGACTACTACCATCATGAAGTAATTGGAATCTATTATAATCACCAGACAACATTGATGATATATATAAATATATTTACTTTAATAATATGTTTTATATGATATTATGATAATTCGTTACAGATATTATTTTACATAATTTGTTTTTATAATGATCAGGAAAAATGGTTACCTTTCCAATGCGTACATATGACATGACTTCTCAAAGATTGAAACATAATTCCTTTTTCATAAGTATAATTCATGATATTTTTTAAATATATTATTTAAGTTTAAATATGATTATTATTCCATGATTATTATACTGTGTATGTTTAAATACTGACCACGTTGTCCATATTCAACCCACTAATGTAATTTGTGACACAGAAATAAAATGAGACCAAAACTTTGGAAAATCACTTAATTAATTAACCAGTCATAGATAAAAATGTTGAAACATACCAACATATAATACACTAATCTAATTCTTTGTGCTTTTTTTTATATGGCCTCAAGTGTTCCTTTACATACACTATAAGTAATGACATGACCCCAGAAGCCTGTTGTTGGTGCCTGCTACCATTATATTGGAATTAGATACAACTAAATAGCTTCCAAATGTATAGCATAATTTCATATTCTTGTAAAATTATATAAAAACATGAGTCCTATCTTACAAATGAATAAAATAATTATAACATAATTTTTTCCATTCGACTCTAACATCTTTCGTCCATTCAGAATATCCTTGCATGTATTTCTTAGTACACGCCATTGAATCCTTGGGAATGGAAAAAAATATATGTGAGCTCAAAATTTGTATAAGGGTAGAGTACCATGGAATCACTAATGAATCAATAGGAATTGATAATATGGAATGTCAATATTTTTAAACATATACCATAAAGTCAATAAACTAAGAAGGATGTGGGTAAAAAAATATGGAAAGGTTAATAACTAAAAACACCTTCTATTTAAATAACTGGATAAATAATAATCAATATTTCAAGGTAAGTAACATATAAACATATAATTTAATAAATTAAATGACATTTAAATGCATCCAATTATTTTTTCATAATGAAAATATTATTTGTAATAAATACAAAATAAAAATATGATGTTAATTCATAAATATTGGACTTCTTTCTAAGGCACATGAATTCCTATTCTATCAAGACTATTCATAAGATGGTTTGAAATTATAGGTAGAATCCTATTTAATTTACACAACTAATTTTTCTAATTTAACATATTATTGCATCAAGTGGGCTATATAAACTCCATTACCCACCCATCAATACATGTCTAATTCATATATCATATCAATTAATTTATTTCATTAAAATTAAATATTTCATATCAATTGTCCATATTGAATAATGAAAAGATATCTATCAAAATTTCACCAGATAATCAAATAACTAACTATGTGAACACTGTATGTAAAAATTATATATGGTTTATAAAATAACCATAACCATCATAAATGATCTAGATAACAAGTTGAAATTAAATGTTTAATGATCATAGTAAATTTAATATTTCATGAAGATTAAGAAATAAATCATCTAATTGAATGTTAATACCATCATTAGACTAATTAATTAAAACAATCCAATAAATAATATGGATAGTATCAGTCAAATATATCCCACAAGGTAAAAATTGGTTATTATCATTGATGAATATAAATACTATAAAAATAAATTTTGGAAATATTCTTGAGTAAAATATCATTTTATTTTGAAAAAAAATTTTACAAACCATTATATTTAACATTTAATTTTAAAAAAATAATTTATTATGTAAATGGTGAAAATTTATTTGATAAATAAATATAAAAATTTTGACTAACATTTCTAAAATCCATTTTAGAAAATATTTTTTGTAGAAGAAAACTGGTTCACACAGTAAAGAAACAAATGATGTTGGGTACTCTAAAAAATTCATTATAAAACATTTTGAGTACCAAATAGTTAAGAAAAATATATCATTACATCGAAAATTCATGAATTACAAAAGGAGAAGAAACATAATGGGTTTATATAAAAATATTCCAATAATTTCTTCAAATGAGAATTCAAGAATAAAAAATCTGAATTAATGTTTTATTGGGATATAAACCCGTGAACATAAGATAAATTTTTAATGGGAATAAATCAATATATAGATTATGTGTGCCAAATGATAATACACATAAAATAATTTGAAATAAAAAACATATCTTAAAATAAAATTACACACATAAACATAGAATATTACTCATTATGAAGAATTAATATACACCAATGAAAGAAAATTGTGTTATTAAATTCATTCCTAGTTGGTATCGCTGAATTAAAATACCCTATGATCAAATAAATCATTTTGAAATTAAATATTTAATTAATAATTAATTAACAATTATATTTTAAGACAATATGGAATACTATAAACCATATATATATAATTAAGTGAACAATAATAACGTTTGTATTAATGAAGGGAGATTTAGATGAAGTCCCATACAAAAGGTAACATTAGAATTATAATCCCCATGGATTATATAATTTGAAATGAAACCTTATTTTGAATTAATTTATGATAATTCCAAATATTATATAATAAGGTCTAGTACATACACCACAAAAAATATGTAACTGGTGAAAATAATGTATCTCAAATCAAAGGAAAAGTGAGATAAGAATCCCTTATATTTTGTTTCCATTTTTGGGTGAAATCCATTTAACCTCATGTAGAATGGATTTAAACATGTCAATAACATATACCAAACACATAATATTATTTATAATATCATATATTAACATCTTATAATATATTATTGTATTTTTGCTAATAATAATCCATTTTACACTATTTTAGTTGTTCATTACCATGTCTGTCGAGTATCTGTAAAGATGTCACTTATTTTTATCATTAATTATATCATCATTTTATAAAATTAAGTGTGTAAATGTTTTTATAAATTTCATATATATATTTTATATATATTTATTTATAATAATCTATATAATTTGGAGATAGAAAATGAAATGCACCATTCTTGGGGGCGGTAGGTCGAGCGTACTCATGAAGGCTACTTTGATTTCTTTTTCATATTTGAAAGAATAAAAACAAAATAATATATATTTATATTATAATTATAATATAATATCTATTTCATATTTTTTGAAAATTATTATTAAAATCCATATATATAAATACCATGTATAACATGAACGAATCACGTCACTTTGGGGAGGCAGCAATCCACACTTCCACAAATGATGTAATCATATTCCTACAAACTATAAATCATGAAGGATTATGTTATATGGATATTAATTTAATGTAAATAAATTATAAATACAATATATATAATATTAAAACACAATATCTATAAAAATTTCCATCCTTGGAAGGTGGTAAAAGAAAAAAACATCTTTTTGTGGGGCTGTAGTTTGCTAAACACAAAAAGGGTATATTTTTTCTCATTATATGAAATTTTTTTAAATTGTAAGTGGAAACCATATAATAATAACATATCAATATATTCATGATATTGATTTTATTATATAGACATAGAGAAAGAAGACTCTAATGGGTGGAGAAGGAAATAATATGAAATTGGTCGTTGAATAATGTAACCTCATTTTCAAGTAAATCCTTTTAGTTTACACTAAATTCTTCCTTGGACTTCATTATATCAATGGAAAGGCTTCTATAATTCTGGTATGTGTTTTTTGACAAAATGTTTTCATATTTTTGGTGACCCAATGGCATAAAAATTATAAATATGTGGGAGTGGTGACTGCCTATTCTTAGTGGATGATGAGTGTCATTCTTGTAAATGTTCGAATATGGAATTACCCCCAAATTTTCCCATTGATTAATGGATTAAATAATAGTAAACATTAGATATAAAGGATTATAGGATTGAAATATTTACATAATATTACATTTTGAAAAGTATCTAGGTCATTTTTTTTCTTTGGATTAAGGTTTAGTCCCTTCATAAGCTAATTTTTATCATAATCATTTTAATTTCAATCAATTTCACTATTATTTATTGTAAAAAATAAATCCGATATATTATAATTTATAATTTTTTTTGATTTTATTTATGGAATTCATTTTATTTAATTTAAATTATATAATTTGTTTAAATTAGTTTAAATTGTATCCCACAAATGGGATGACAAAGCAGGTATTTAATGTAAAAATGTTCAAAATTTTAGTAAGCTTTTACGTCCAATATAATATTGAAAATGATCCAATTACATAAAGTTAATTAATTTATTTAAATGATATTTAATATAACTTCAAAAAAAGCTAATAATATAATTTAACATTATAATTAATGTTGATGAAAAATCTATTTTTAATTAAAATACAGTATTTTTTATATTCATAAAAAAATTAAACATGAAAAAAATTCCCAAAATTGAACCTAACCATATTTATATGATTATATTTCAAAAATTACATTTATCTTTATTTTTATAATTTATAAAATTTCAAAAAAAAATATTTGTAATATTTCTCTATAAATGGTTTTAATGTTTCCATTTTTTAAAATATAACTTCTTTGTGTAAAAGATTATTTATTGTTATCTTATGCTTACAAAATATATTGTATGAATATGAAAAATATTTTATTGAATAATATATATAATTAATACCATTTTTTTAATTGTGAATATTTTAATTCATTTGGAAAACATGCCTTTGGGATAATAAAAATATTTACTATATATTCAATCGGTTAAGAATTTCATTTATAATTAACTATTACCCAAAAAATTCAAATTATATTTTAATAGAAAATATATTTTCATAAGTTATTTAACAATATTAACAACATACAATTTAACGAATACACAATATCATATTATATTAAATAATATTGTTTTATTAATATAATATTTTTTGGTAAAACATAGTCCTTCATGTAACGCAAACCATTGAATTTTTTTGTTGCATGCGACACAAGATAATACAGTATCTTGTGAATTTAAATATATAATATTGTTTAATTTTATTGAAAATAGAAAAAACACTAATATATTGGGATATTATTTTCTCTTACACTTTTTGTGTAATGTGTCATAGACATAATCAAATATAGTGTTCTTACCATAAAATTTTGGATATTACATTCTCCTCAACACAAATAAAATAAATTCTCACAGGTTAAACTCAATAATGATAATAGATTTCTTATTCCCTATTTTTAAATCCCACATTATGAGAAGGGTTTATTTAAATATCATCTCAAAAATACGGAATTGGAGTTTTCATGGAAACTTGGACTAACAAGTAGTTATATCATTATAGGAAATGATTGAGGTCATCAATCATATACAAGAGAATTATAAATGGAAGTTTTAGGGACTCAAATACACAAAAAACTAATGATATATAATACCATTGCCTCAAGAAATTTTAATTTTTCATGAAAACATTGTTTTGATATTTTTCATAATTTTGGGCTATTTTTTCATTTCCTAAGAAAATAGGAGGACATACTGACTTGATATATTTCTATAAACAAATTTTTAATCATTTGTTGTGCCTTGACTAGTTTCAAATTCACCAATTATGTTATTAAATATATATATAATAACATATTGATTTATGATGCACTAAAATACGTACTTAAATGATCGTAATTCCCATAAAAGTGAGAAAATCCTTTCCACTTGTCTCTAATTATTCTCCAAATCCAATATGGTTAACAAAGTAATCAATAAATCTAAAATTTAAAACAAATGGTTCATCATTACTATTTTTTTCATCACATTTTTTATATGAAAATAATTACATATTATCTGTCCCATTACATAGGCTGGTGGTAGTAATGAAAACATTACAATCTTTCTGTCATGGGTTCATGTCATGCTACTTTGTCAGAGATGATGAATTTTTACTCAAAATATAGGTTTCCATTTTCTAAAACCATATTATAATTATTTCCAAAATATATATGGTGGACATATAGGAAAGTTAAACATTGTATAACAATTAACTAAGATTTTAAATGTAACCCTAGTACATAAATACCTCATCCTTTTATTTCCACATAAGACCCTCTATGGTCTAGAGTTTATCCATTTGAAACAAAAATTTACTAAATCTAAAAACCATAGTGTGAGAATAAATTATCATACAAGAAAAAAAATATAATAATTTCTAGGAATTATAAATCATGACACATTATTTTAAATCTAAGACATATTTGGTTCATTGAAGGTTATTCATTATAATTATCTATTCAAATCCTTCATAATGGTTTGAAAATAGAAATTGAATTATCTGTAATATATCCCCTAATAGTTCCAAACAAGGTTCGTAGTAAGGATCATTATCATGAACTAGGTTACTATAAAGTTATAACAGATGCACCATTTTATATTTTTACCTTTATGTACATCTGTTCCGAAACCACATCTACTAGTAATTTTTATATATAGATATATTTCTAAGAAGTCCCACATAATCTCTTCCTGACCTAAATTCTAGGATGTTCATGAAAAATTATCTTCAACATATCTATTAACATTATTTAATATTATATTATTTCTTAAATCTAATTACCTAGGTTTCCAATAAACCTATATCTACACCAACCTTTGTGACCTGGCCCCAGAAGCCTGGAGCTAGTGTATGTTACTATTACATTGGTATAATATTAAAGTAAGTAACATCACAAAGGGGTGAATAGTTGAGTAGAATTTGTTAGGTAGATTTATACAAGAATATATTAGTTATATTTTATTATAAATTATTATACATATTACAACATTTTTTCAATCTAGGATTATATCATTATTCAATTTAGTATATCATTGCATATCGTTCTTAGTAAACTACATATAATCCTAGGGAAACGAAATAATATAAGGGAGAGTTTAAATGTTATGTAAGGTTATAGTTTAGTAGAATAAAATATGAATCAATGAGTATAGTAAATATATAAAGGTATTATTAGAATACGCAATCCATGAAATAAATAAAATTAGAATTATCTGCTTAGACAATATTGAGTGGTAAATAATATCAAACACATTCCATTAAAATAAATGAATTATTGATAATAAATATGGAAATGAATATATTTTAATATAATGATATTTTAAAAATAACATGAAAATAAAATTAATATAGATATTTTTTTCATAGATAAAAATAAGGGATATTAAATAGTGAATTAAAATCATGGAAATTATAAATTATTGGATTTCATATTTGTGGAACATGAAAACTATACCACCAAAATCATTCGCAAGAAAGTTTGAAACTAAAGGTAACTTATTTAATTTATACATATAATTTTTTTAATGATAACATATTAATTCATCGATAGGCTATATAAATTCAAGTCTTGACCCTTCACTTCATGTCCAAGGAATTTTTTATATCTTGAAATATATTAAATTAACAAACATGATTACTTATCAAATATCCATATAGAATAAATAATAAATATTTATCAATATTTACCAAGATAATAAAATAAACTTCAAAATGAACACAACATGTAAAAATGATATATGATTTAGTAAATAAACATATCCATGATAAATGATATGGATAATTAAGTGAAATCTAGTGTTCAGTGATATTAGGAGAGTGACTATATCATGGTGACTAAAAATGCTATCAAGGATGTGAATGTCAATACTTCCCATATCCAAATAAATCAAAAACCATCCAGAGAAATAATAAGGATGGTATTAATACAACATATCCCAATTGGAGTAAAATTGTATTTTTGACTCAATTGAGAAATATAAATATTATAAAAATATCTGTTGAAAACATTCTTGAAAAAAAATCCTTTTGTTTTGAAAAACCAATTGAAATACACATGTGATTGGAATTCAATATACCAAAAATATAAATTTATGTATAGGATGATGATTAAAATGATAAATCATTTTTTAAATGATTAAACCATTTATGAAATCATTTTACCAATTTATGTATTTTATAAGAAAATGTTTTCTCCAACTAAATAAAAAAAATGATGTCTGGTTGTTTCGAAAATAATTCCCAAAAAAATTGAGTAAAAAATAGTTTAATAATGATACTTTTACATTTAAATGTTCATTAATAACCATATAGGAACAAAGATAAATGTTTTATTAAAAAAAGACTTTCTAATTCCCTATAATGGAAGTTAATGTATAAAAAATCAATAAAATGATATAGTGAAGTAATCTGGTGAAAATACAATAGTATTTATGTGACAGTAAAGTAACAAATAAATTATTTGTATCATATGTGAATAAAGATACAACAAGATAATGTAAATAAAAATAGATAGTAAAAATTTATTAAACACATAATATTACAATTTTAAAATAACGAGGAAGTAATAAAATCCAATGAAATGAAATAGGGTTATAAAATTCTTTTAAATTTGATAATGTTAAATTAAAATACCCATTAATGAAATAATTAAATTTTAAAATAAATATATCATGAATAATAAATATTTCATTAAATTATCAGTCAATGTTGTAATATGTATATCATATATAAGAAATTAGGTGCACAAAAATAAATTATGTCTCAAAGATATAAGATTTAGAAAAATTCCCATACTATTTGGTTACATTAGAATTATAATCACCGTGAAAGAAAAAAATTTCTAATGAAAAATTAAATAACATGATGATAATATAATTCATGATATAATATATCAAAAGGTGTATTAGATACACCATAAAAATAAGTACATTGTAAAAATGGGGTATGGATCAGGGAAATAAAAGTGAGAGAAGAATCCCTAACCTTGTGTTTCCTTTTTTTAACTAAATTCCATTAATGTCATTTATATGTGTTTCAACCATGTCAATAATTTTTACTAGAACCATACTGATATTTTTAATATCATATTTTATCTTCTAATAACATCTTATTACCTTTTTGTTAATAATCATTCATTATTTTCACTATTTTGTGTTTTAATTCCCTAGTTTGTCTAGTATGTTTAAAATTGTTACTTGTTATTATTATTAATTAGATCATGAATTAGTAATATAAATAATTTTAAATATTATTAAAATATCATAGATATTTAATATATATTTATTTTTAAGCGTCAATAAAATTTTGATATATAACATGAAATGCACTATTCAAGGAGATGATAGGTCGTACACACACATTAATGTTCCTTTCATTTATTTATTGTACTTAAAAAAATGAAAATTATAAGATATATATGAAAATTATAATTATAGTATCATATATATTCCATATATTTTATATATTTTTATTAATATCATCCTTTATAAATTCCATGTATTTCGTGAATGAATCACATCGCTTTGAGGAGGCGGTAGTCCATACATCCACAACGAATTTTATCATATTCTCACAAAAATAATAGCATAAATGTATGTGTTATATAGAAATTTATATGGCATAAATACATTATAAATATCATTTATATCATATAAAAACACCACTTTCATTGTAATTTAATTCAATGAGAGGTGGAAAAGGATAAACGAATGTCATCGTTTTGCAAGGCGGTAGTTTTCTGTAAACATAAATGGTATGTTCGTTGAACATTATTGGGATTTTTGTGTAATTTTATGTAAATATTTATATTAAAACTATCTATATATTTATTTTACTTATTTTTTTATATAATCCTAAAATACCAAGATTGTTTGGGGATGAGAATAAAATAAAATTAAAATGATTGTTGAAGAATGTAACCTCACATTCAGGTAACTCCTTTTGGTCTATAAAAAATATTTACATGATTTAATTTATTCCAAAGGTTCTGATTATATAATTAGGGTAGGGATTTTTGGATATATATTTTAATAGTTTTTTATCCAATGTTCTTGAGAGGTGTGAATCTGTGAGAAAGGTGGGTTCCTTTTATTGTGGAGAGTGGTATTATTGTAAATTTTTTAAAAGGGAGATAAAAAACGTTTTTCATATGAAACGTGACAATATGAATGGTAAAAATTCCCTAAAATGTAGTATATGGCCGAAATATGAACAAAAAATGGGTTTTCGGAAAACGTCTCGGTCATTTTGGCTCGTAAGTTTAATGTTTTGTGCACTATGAAGATAATTTTTTTCTTAATCATTGTAATTAATTTTAATCAGTTTCAATAATATTTTTTTTCAAAATATAATTTTTAATTAAAATAAATTATAAATTATTCATTTTAGAAAATTTATTATATATTTTTCCACATTCCAACAATATATGTGGAAAAATTAATTTAAATGTAATCTCAAAAATTGGATGACAAAGTGGGGTTTTGAAGAAAATGTTCAAAGGTTTGGTAAGTTATTATTTATTATTCCAGTGTGAAATTTATTCTAATAACAAAAATTGGATTAATTTATTCATAACTTATTTAATGGAACTTAATAACAATTAAAAAATTATTTATAATTATAAATACGTTAGTTGTAAAAGCAGTTTTGAATTAAAATTCTATATTTTTCAATATTAATCAAGAAATGAAATTTCACAAAAATAATACCAAAAATTAACCCTAATAATTTTTCTGTTTCAAATTATAAAATGAAGTTTATTTTTATACATTAATATTAAAAAAATTCCAAAAATATATATTTAAAATAGGTTCATAATAAAAAGGAGGTAAAATTACATTTTTAGAAAAAATACAATTTATTAGTAAAAAATGGATCCATTATTATCTTATAATTATCACTATATTTTCTGATCATAAAAAATATTTCATCGAATATATAATACATATATTTCATTCATATCATTTTTTTAAAATTTAATTTATTTTATTTATGAATTCAACATTTATTTTATAGATAAAAAATATTTCATTTATATTCAGTCTATTTATATTTTCAATTCCAAATTGTTTTCAACCAATGAATTCCTCTAATATTTTTGAGGACCATATATTTTCATAAGTTAGTTAATAATATTTGTAAATATAAATTTAATGGATAGAATATACCATACTATATTTAATAATATTGTAATATTAATTTATTATTGTTTATTAAAATGTTGTCTTGTGAGTAACACAATCCATTTAAGAAACTCATTGTTTCGTGTAACAAATTCTGACTCAGTATCATGTGCATTGCATGAATTATCATGGATTAATTTTATTTGAAATAGTAAATACATTATCATATATTGGGACATTGTATTCTATTATGCTCTTGGTGTTTTATGTAATTCACACTATCTAATACAGTGTTCTTACATTGGAATTTGATAGTGTTACACTAGAGGATTACGATTCGTAGTGAGGGTCTTGAGTTCATCCGTGGAGCAACAATGCCCTAATATCAGAGTAACCATTATTAGAAATAACTATATAACATAATATGTAGTGAATAAATAGATTGGAGAATAATTATATAAATTAAAATTGAACATGTTGTAATAATTAATTGAATTATATAAAATCCTGAACATCCATGTCATGTATACGACCCCAGTCACCAAGTGGTTCGACCATAGAGTCATGGGAATGTAAGGGTGTTACAAAATAAGTACATTTGTAAACTACTAACTCAAAGGGAGACCATATACCTAGTCTCATTTACAATATTGAGATGCTTCATCCATATAAAAATAATCCAGATTAGTGACACCTCTCAATCATGCACCTGTATGCCTCATCCAGATCCGTCTTGAATCTGTTATCAAAATGAAAAATAAGACATAATATATGAAATCACATCATGTTTCATTAATAGGGTTGATAAATAATCACATCAGTCCACCACAACGTTGAACCTATAAATGAGATGTAAAATTTCGCCCTCATGTGATACGTTTATCCTATCTGAGGCTCTAATAGAAGAAAAATCAGATTAACAAAAGGAACAAGTCCAAAACCAATCCTTTGGTCTACGATCATGATCGTTTGAGATAAATTCCGAAATGTATAGCACGTATATGAATTTATGTACATATATACCCAAGAATATATATATCTATCTGTGTAGTGTTCTTATATACATTCTAACATAAGAAAGGTAGATATGACAAACACTCCATCAGAATTTGATCCATCAGTCCCTAGTTCTGATCGCTTAGACATACTATGACATAGGATTTGTGTTTGATGTCTTATTGTAATCCGTAATCAACAGTACCGACTTAGGCCCATATTATATAAAACTCTCGGCATTATATCTAGGATAGGGGATACACATCCTATCCTTTGTTTTACTCGTACAAACATCTAATAAATATAATAAAGGATGTAATATTCTAACCAAAACACCTATAAATGGTCACTATGCTAGATTTCATGAAACTAAAGGAAGGTAAATCCATTCTAACGTATGATCTCTAGGTCCTAGTCTATTAGTGGTCATGAAATGTTATCATAGATAATCCATATAGGGCTTACCCTATTGTAATGTAAGGAGGGATCATTATTGAGATGTCATGACCATCCCTCAAGGTCTCTAATTAAGGAAAGCATCATCATACCTATCACTATAAATAGAATAGTCATACACGATTATCCAATTATGTGAAACATCATGTACATCACTATGGAAAAGTAATCAATTTGGGAGAGTATATCCATCCCTATCACACATAATAGAATATTCATCCACAAGAATATTCAGATTGAGAAGAGTGCAATAAACCCCAACACATATCATCTAGAGTGTAGATGAATTGTCATCATCATTAGAGGGAGTCCAATCATCCAAAATTATCATTATTAGGGATTCTATTCCCATATATCATAATCATAACCTTGAAATAGTGAACCCAATAACATCCACTATAAATCCCAATAATATAATACCCAAAAATACATGTTGAACAACCAAATCCCAAATAGTAACTCTAGGTATTCCAATAAATATATGAATAACATGGGTAACAAGAGAAATCCCATGAAATATTATTAAGAATTCAAAAGATAAAGAAAAATTATTTGCATCTAGATCTTCATCCACCAACTAGGATTAACCTCTAGTTAGCATCATTGTATCATAAGTAACTAGTTAAAGGCATAAATAATGATTGAGGTTGGTTGAACTCATAAATATAGAACTATTACATCATATCCATGAACTTATAAGATTGTCATGGATTCTAAGGTGAAACCCACTACCATCTTCACCCAAACATAACATACTAGCTCAGGGTTGGTTAAACAATGAGGCAACCACTAGGCACCACATGTCATAAAATAATAGAGGCATCCTACATTGCATCGTCAAGATATAAACATATGAAAAGGCATCCTATTTGGGATCCTTAGTGTTGAAGCTAAAAATAAGAATCCTATTTGGGATCCTTGAAAAATAATCATACAAAGGCTTCTTACATAGGATCCATGGAACCATACATAGGAATAGGAATCCTATAGGGACACTATGTAATGGATAATGTGGGAAGAGACATCCAACATGGGATCCTTACAATGGTGTATAGGTTATGGGATCCTACAACATCCTCGATAAGTTATTATTAATTGAATGCATCCCATAAGAGATACATTATAATAGTAATGAGATTGAGCATCTTTACGTGGATCCCATAGGTCGAAATGAATGATGTGGAATCTTACTTTGGATCCTAAAAAATAAAAAATTCACATGACCACTTTGGGATAAAGGGCACATCTCAAAAGGGAAATTTTATAGAAGGAGAATCCTATAAAGGAATTAGTCAAGAGATATAGCTCCTGGATCATCTAAAATCAATGGTTGTAATATCAATAAGCATCTGGATTCAATTATCAGAAAATAAACCATTCCATTTATTAAGTTTAATATAACACCACCTTGGTGTGTAAAATACCAAGTACATGGTGTGTTAGTAATTTACCTAGTGTTAATCCTACATTGGGTACATTCCCATGTACATCACTTGGACTAGCTATAACGTAGGGTTTTAAAAAATAAGTGATAGAAATGAAGGAAAGAAAAGTAAAAATGGGGGCATCTGAGATGTTCATCCTAAGTATATGCACTGCCTACGAAAAAACTACATTATGGAAACTATGGTGGAGACAAAATAACAATTTGATGCTACATTCAAATGAAATGGATGGATTAACTAATGAAAATAAATTAATATTTAATTATTTTACTATTCAATATTATTTATTCTGTTAAAATATGAACAACATGGATTTCCACCAAACTACTTTCGTAGGGTAAATAACATATTCTGGGACTAATGGAGGGGTCCATAAAATAAGCTGGGATCACGTTCAATGGGAAATACCTATTTTAAGCATTAAAATATATGAAATCAAAAATAAATATTTCTGCTAAAATTTCTAGACCAAAAAAATATGTGTCTTTACAGTATCACCAACACAAACGTTCCTTTCCCTCAGAATCCATTGTTCTAAACTAGCATTCATGATATAAACATGAGAATATATGAATTTTATCTATCTTTACTATCAAAAAACCACCCTCACATCACCTATAACACTCTTAAATTATTTTTTATCAAATCTAACAAATTATGTACTCTTGACTATATCAGCATTTATATTCTCTCCCCAACAATGTACATAATAGTCTATAGTCCATTTTCTTTTCATCCTAAAATATCAACTGAAAACATGGTTTACTACCATCAAATGGTGAATGGTGGAATTCCCACCATAAGGCATACATTATAATTATCCTCAGGCACCACATCAATAGGTTCCTTCATCAATTGTGGAATGGAATTTTTAAAAGAAGAAGAATCTTGGAATAGAGCTAACTATGTCCCAATATACACAAGATGATTTCATGATAGAGCATTATCATATCTAACTATAAGTACATTATTATTTCACTAATATGTTTGTGTACATCACTCTAATCCATGATAAGACCAAAAATTTCTAACATAACATTAACCAACTCCAGACACCATGTCTCTCAACAATAAATTTCCAAATCTAACCACTTGTCAACAATCTAGCGGTTTCCATCCCATTCTCAATGTCTCTTCTACCACGAAGTGTATTTTTCATTAATGAAACATCCCAGAAAAAATGCATATGACAAGACATAGAAGCATTCTCCCTTGGATCGCATATGTATACTCACTGATTTTCAATTGAATGGTACCACACACAAATGGTGTCTACCTTTATCAACTGATGCATTCCCCACTGATACATCCAATAAGGCAAATTTAACCATTCTACATGGAATGATTTTCTCATTGAGAAATAATCTCTCTCTAAAATCATATTCAAAATTGAGCACATCACCTATGAAATGGTTTATTCCATGACCTCTCGTCACCCTATGTCATTCTAGTCATGAGAATCTTCCAAAAAAATGACTACAAAAAATAATTTAAAACATTTTTCGACAATAATAAGAACCTGAAGTGTCCTAATTAAAAATTCATTCTCAAAAAACAAGAAGCTTAGTTGCCTCATCAAAATCAAATGGCATTAACAAGCCTATATCACAAAACCTGAGAACTAACAATGAATCATTGTCAGAAGATCATATAACCAATATCACTATCTAAAAAGAAATCAACATAACTATGACATCCCTACTAACTGGTCTCCCATTAAACAAATTCATGTTGACCTACAACATTTTGATTCAAAACTAAGGGCCTCTAAGTATCCCACCTATCCCTACTGATCATGTCTCAAAACTAGGACACAATGTCTAAAAACCTAGAATAAAAAATAAATAAATATCCAAGCTATTTAAGGATAACATAGACCTATGATGATCAAAACTATTATAATGACCTACTAGTTCCCAGATTATCTCTGTCCACCCGTATAGGGAACTTCATCATAGAGGTCATGATATCACATAGATGAGATAAGGAGCTAATAGTCATCAGGAATCCATATAATGTAATACCCCCTCAAGGTCCAATTCATTAGAAAAATTTAGGTATCTGTTTGCATCATACAAAGAGACCCACCAAGATAACCTTAAATTATGGTCAGTTATGAAAATTTTCATTCCATGTTTTGCATGAGAACATTGTATAGACTGGTATAAAAACATTAAATAATGTAACCTAAGAAACAACATGGAATGATGGGTTCATCACATGGGAATGATGTTCCCTATTGACCATTTACAGTTACTTCATATCTTATTCATAAGGAATTATTTCTAATCCTCACTAAAAATCACTTCAATGTAAATCCTCATAACCTATCCTAGGATGAAAATATATGTTCATTTCATACGTTGTTATGAAAATCCCCAAGTACATTCGTAATGAAACACCCAAACCAATTCTGACATGGCCCAAATGGAATTCTTGATCCCCACAGGTTAGTGACATTTACCTAGAACCAAACAAAATGAATATGGGAAAAAATTACCCTAACAATGTTAAAGTAATATAAAAATATTAGCATGAATACAAAATGAAAATCCAATGGGAGAAGTGTTCTAGAAGTCAAGAATGTATTAATACATAATGTACTGTAGCAAAGTACAAGAAAATTAGAATATGAACAACCCATCTCCCAGAAGATGAAACTCCTGAAGTCCACAAATCAATAGCTAGAACCACATCCCAATGGTGCTTTACCCCTACTCAATCCTCGTAGGAGGAAATATACAAACACTCGAAGGAACAGGTAGGGTGTGAACTAAAATCCTAATAGAGTATCACAAAGGATTCCATAATAGGTTCCAATATAAAATTACCCAAAGCATGTGATTTCAATTATAAAATAAATAGTTTTGGTATTTCAAGAGAATATTTTTGCAAATCATGATTTATATATCAAATTAGGGAAATACGTTCACAATTTCTTCTTTTCACAAAATTCTTAAATAAGCATTATTATTAAAAATATTTTATTTAACTTCACAAAGAATGTAAAATAGTTTAAAATAATTAAATATTTTTATATATCATATATAATCAAGTGATAAACATGGATATCATCTAAGAGATATAATGGTTTAGGATTATATCATCCTCACACACTCTTGAGATGAATAAAAATATTAATACACACCAAATGTACTCACAAGAGGGGACTCATCAATGTCCCTTTGGGTTACAAAAATGTTCTTGCCAATGTTTTTTTAGTATTGTAATGCGTCAATCTGATAATATGGACACTCTAACCAAGCATTTTTTTCCCAATAAATCTGTAACTGCCTAAAATTTTATGTTCTATAGTACAATTCATTGATGGTAAAATTATTTTAAGAAACCATAAAATAAAATTATATCCAATTACCTATTTAAAAAATTCCAATTTTCATTAATAACCAATATTGGATTTTAATAAAAAAAACATGCTTTTCCAAGATAAAATAGTAAGGTTTATATCAAAACCTTTTTAAGCCATTATTAACAAATAGATATTTGAAATAAATTATACATTCAATTTCAAAATCAAATTACAAAATTTAATTTGAAAATTTAATTTCAACAATTCCCATGAATTTCACAAAAAAAACAAAATTAAATAGAAAATGGGGGATTTCAAAAAATTTCCCTCAAATCCATTACACAATTTAAATTAAAAAAAATAATTAAACTTCAACAATTTCCATTACCACAACCCAATTCAATGTAATTGGGAATTTTCTAAATTTTTTACAAAGATCCCATTTTTAAAACCACAATTCCTTAGAATTGGATTTTCCCAAAAAAACAAATTGATTGACATTTATCAAAAATAAAGAAATTTTATTTCATTTAATAAATTAGAATTACAGAATGTCGTTTTTTAAAAATAAAATTGGGATACATAAAGGAACCACCTACCATGGGATAAATGGATAATGTAACACGAAACCCTAATTGGTTGTCGATAATAAAGATCAAAGACCCCAGGATATGAGGAAAATGATAAAAATGGATTTAATGGTCCTAAAACAGAGGTTATTAGATCCAAAAATCAACATGGGGATCCCTGGAACCCTAGGGAGGAGAATATAAATCACACGAGACAGAGACCATGTTGAGAAAACTAATAAGGAGAAGATCAAAGGGTATTCCAAAAGATTCTAATCACATCATATAGGTATCTGAAGGTCCAATAACTACTCATGGGGATCCCATGTAAAAATAATCAACATAAGGTCCTTCTAGGTCTATCTGAAACCTATAATGGGCTGTTCAGCATTTTTATGTTGGGTTTTTGGATTAATGAAATCATAGGTACTATTAGCTGGCATAGTTGGATGAATTTAAACCCTTTGTAGACCTATAGTGAACCCATTTTAAATGGTATGTAGAGTTTATCCTAATAGTATGCATAAAATGACTAACTATGTTCCAAACATAGAAAATACCACTTCCAGAGGTTGAAGACTTTTCATTGAGAGGGCCCCTGATTTGGGTACATCATGTTCCAACTGTGCACAGGCCTAGAATTTTCAAAGCACATAAAATTTTATCCTAAAACACCCCAAATTAAACCCAAACAAAACTTGGTAATAATTTGGGGTAGAGTAATACCTATTAAAAGTGATAGGATGTTACAACCTCCGCACCATATAAACATTATATCCCCATAAGGCCTACTCATAATATTTCATGCTAAATATATTTTTTCAATGTTGTCTTGTGAGTTCCTACCTCTCCCATGTATCATGGTTTTCAAAACTACACTAACATAGCACACAAACAATATGTAACAACCCCCAATGATGTACCTTGGTTTTAGAATCAAATATAATGACAGTCCATATTATTCATGGATGAATTAGATTCAACATTAAGATCATGAAACCTAAAAAAATGAGATGTATTAGATATATACATTCATTGATGAGATACATGTAATCCATTATGTTTTGACTTATGCTATGGTATGAATGATAAATCGAATGTGAATCTTTCCGCCTCCTCAAAAACAAAAAATCTTCCCAAAAAATGATGATAAAGATTCCTTTTCCACACAATCCATTGATGACCCAACTGAGGTGAAACGTTAAAGAACACATGGTCATAAACAAGAAACTCCATTGGGCTATAATGATTATCTGAATACGACATATACCAGTTTTTTTCCATTAACATTCATTAAATAATTAACCAAATCTTTTATTCTATATCTTATAGCAAACATTGTCCAATAAATTTTTTTTCATCAATCTCTAGCCAAAATAATGAAGATCTATAAGGAAAACCATACAAGGCCTACAAATGATCCATTATGGCCATGGAATAGTAACTATTGATATAAGAAAATAAAACCTCCCTCAAACCATCAGCCCAAGCTCCTAAATAGTTGATAACACAAGAATAATGAATATCCTTAAAAATCTTTATATATATTTCTATATGCCCATCAATGTGGATGGTATGTTGTACTAAAATAAATATCAGATCAATGTTCCCCCTGAATGACTCTCCAAAAAATATAACTGAACTGAGGATCCCTATTATTAGAGACTATAACATATGGTACCCTACGAAAATGAACAATTTCTATCAAATAGAGATTTCCCAACTCCCCAACATTGTTTTTATCATGAATCAGTTTATTGTAAGTTGACATGGTCTTCCTTATGATTAAAACCCATATAAAATATTCCTTTATCTGTGCATGAGACAACCCAACCAAAAAGTCCATAATGATCTCAAGAAACATATCATTAGGGATTAGAATTTTTTTAATAAATCCCAATGGTTTCTGATGCTCTGCATTAAACTATAAAAATATTTAGGAATAATAGAACAAATCCACAACTCCCCATCTCATATATAGACACCAAAATTGAAAATGAATTTCACATAACATATTTTTAGTTCATGGGTGCCCAACCCATTAGTAATTATAGTAATCCCCCATCAGATCTTTCCATATTAATAATTTCATAAAAATCAATTATGATATAATAGAATTCCATAAAAGGATAATATTCATTAAATAATGGTCTTCCGACCATAAGTTGAGTATCTAATTCTACAAAATTCATCTTCAGGGTGAATCTCCAGAAAAATCTTCTTGAGAATAGGGGATGTCAACTAAGCACTATCCAATGAAACCTAGACCCCTGATTTCTATACACCAACATGTAATTGTAAAAATAGGGCATTAAAATTCTACTCTTATGAAGATTCCTTCAAAACATAGGTATATTTTTTCCTACTAAAGACATCATCCATGAGATTCCATTTACCTTGGGTATATGTGATATTAGATTTGAAATATTGTTTGTATTCCTCCCAAATACTCTAGGAGAGATTATAATAATTTTTAGAGATGATATATCTCAAGCTCTTATGGTATGAAATCACAGTAGGACTTTACCCATAAAAGTACCACTAAGTGTTAATTTTCCGCACCAAAACAACAATTTCAAGGTCATGGGTCAGATAATTTTTCATGGGTGGCCTAAGATGATTAGATCTATAAGAAACAACATGATGACCATGCCAAATAATGTCTCACAAACCTAAACATGATGCATCAGAGAAGACCATATAGCCTTGGAAGAACTCTAGAAGAGTTAACATCGACAAAGTAGTCAAATGATGTTTCATCTCAAAAATAGAACTTTGAAATTTTTCATCCTAATAAAAAAATACTCCATTATGTTTCAAAGGAATAATTGGATAATACAACATTGGGATGTTCTTCACGAACCAGTGGTAATACCTTTCTAGATCCAATATGCTTTAAATCATGGAAACATTTCTTTGTTTTTCCCCTGTCATAATTACATTCACCTTTTTAGAATCATCTAAAATAACATCTTCCAACATCACGTGTCCTAAGAAAATTACTTCTAGAATCCATATTATCCATTTTAAAATTGTAGAATAATGTTGATTATTTATAAAAAATTATCAAAGCTTTCTTAGATGACACACATTATCCTACTTAAACATTACGTAAACAAGGATATCATCCAAAGATACTTCAACAAAGTTATTAAGATACTCATGGAAAATCCATTCCATTAAATCCATATTTACATGAATATAATTGGTTATCCCAAAGAGAATAAGAGGGTACTCATAATGGTTGTACATGCTCCAAATATTACTTTTTTGAACATCAGATTATTTTATCCTCAACTGATGGTAACCATATCGATGTTCAATATTCAAGAACCAATTTCACAATATCAATAGATCAATTTGATCTTCAATCCAGGAAAATAGATATTTTTTTATCGTAACTCAAATGATTTATTGGTAATAAAAAAAGGACTTGTAAAACATCATCTTTCATAGAAAAGATAACTGGCATCTCCCATGTTGACACACTTGGGCATGTCAATTCATTATCTAAAAGACCATATAACTGATTCATTAACTCTTTCAACTGTGTTGGGGCAATGTGATAAGAAGTACTAACAACCAGTTGAGTACAATAAACTAATTCAAGAGATCTTAACCTCCATTAATGGTGAAAAATATTGGGATTTAAATTGAAACAAGTGATGAATCTTATGAAAAATTGGAGGGAGATAACCTCTCAATGATTCATTCTCTTGATAAAAAAACACTTATATTACTTCCCCAACATTGGATAAGTTGTTCTGAGATTGCTTGGCCTTGGGTCCCATTCTCATTGAAATACATGTCACACACAATTGGGTGTAGTAATGGATACTCATAAAAGATAACAATAAATCCGAGTTTTATTATAAATGTTAAAATCCATCTCAAATATTAAGTTAAGAGGGTTCATGTTGAGGATAGAAAAATTCAAAGAAATCCTAACATCTTATAGAGGGAAGACACATGTGGTACTATGGGTTCCTAGTCTATCTTTATAACAAGGGGTTTAGTAATATCCACAACATAAGATAAAATAATCATTAGAAGATTTATCATATTAATAATTCACATTGAAATAAACATGTGTAATGCACTAATATAAAAAAATGTAGTCACAAATGATTAGTCTATAGTGATGGTGACTCTCACCATCACTAGACCCACATATGATTCCTTAAGAGACTCTTCCACTATATGAGTAATGTTTTGTTCAAGATTTTTATGGTCACACCCTTTTATATGTGAAGTATATGATTTCCCCACAATTTTAGGATGAGATGATGATCCTATTCCACTACGTGGAGTGGAATAAAAATGGAAGAATTTTTATATGTGTCTTCATAATCAAGAAGTACCAAATACATTGGGTGCCTTAGTTCATACCCTCTTTGAATTTCATGGCATTCCACGGTAGTAACAAATGAAAGGGACTATTACAGGCACAATAGGAGTTATAAAATTACATTGATGTTGAGAACGTCCATACGAATCATTACAAATATACATTCATTTGGAGGAACACATTATTCCATTGGGAAAGCTAAAACTACCAATAAACCTAAAATTCTTTCTAGTTTCATTTCAACTATCAGCTTCATATCTACCAAGTCCACATAAGATGGATGCTTCGGTAAGAAAACATAAAAATTAATGTCCAGAAGATGTCCCAACTCAATCCTATGAACCTCCATCTTCTCATTTTACACAATCTCTGGAGTGAAATGCCCGAGATTAGCAAAATGGTTTTCATACTCTGTTATGGTCTTGTTGTCCTGCTCATGTATAAAAAACTCTATAACCTTCACTAATAGCGTTGACTCAAGATAGAACTAGTCAGTGAAAACTACTTTGATGTATTTCCACTATAATCTCTCAATATTCTTTGCCATGCCCATATTGTCCCACCATTTTTTTATCTGTTCTTCCAACATGAAGGTGGAACACTTCACCTTAATTTAATCAGGTTCCTCAAAGAACTCAAACTAATGCTCCATTATTCTCAAACATTTTTCATCCTCTTGAGGACTATTTTGGAAAATGAATTGAACTATCTTATAGAGATGTAATTCATTTTAAAATTGAATAAGAACATCCCTTATATATTCCACAGAAAGAGCATGAAAAATAAATGATGGTGGGGCCTCTTCAATAACATTTTTGATATACATAGTAACCTCAACCAGATTCTTTTCCACTAGAGGATTAGCTCTCTAATATTCAGTAGTAGTTGCATCCTAAATATCATTCACTTATATTCTCATAGGCATGATGCTAAAAAACATCAATAGACAATAAGGAATACATTTAATGAATCCTCATCAAATAAATGAGGCAAATAAATCCAAAAATATAGATTTAGGATATTTGAATTTCAATTCTATACAAATAAAAATTATGGAAATGACAAGAAATAATCCTAAATATGTCTTTCCCTAACCACGACTTGTAAATAATGTTTAGTATGGTGAGTGTTGGACCGACACTCAATCATAAATACTTTTTATGTTTAGAAAATATTATAGAAATCAAATTAATTTCAAGAATATAATCTTTCCCTAGATATCTGATACAACTTTTTTAAGAGCCTTATTGGGTACCCTTGAAGCCCAACACCCAAAAAAATTTAAACTTATCCTGAATGGTGTTCCTGATCCCCATGGGTTTGCGACATGCACCTTTCATCATAAAAAATGAACCTGGGAATGAATTTTCCACTATATTTTTTTAGAAAGATAATAAATCAATATGGATACAGTAGAAAAACCACAAGGGGAATTTTACCAGAATTAAAAAATGTATGAAAACCCCAAGTACTATTGAAAAGTACTAGAAAACTAGTACATAATTAGAATCTGTCCTGATGGATGCAACTCTCCATATCCATGGATCTACAGATAAAACAACATCAATGTGGGGATTTACCCCTAATCGAACCTATATAGATACAATCTATAAACACTCTAAGGGATATGTATTCATTGATCTAAAATCATAGTAGGGTCCCACCAAGGATTCCATGATAAATTACATTATCAAATTACTCATAGAATGTGATTTCCATTTAAAAATGGATTTGGAATTTACAGATAACCTTTCAACCAACCATTATTTACATTTCAAATGATGGAAATAATCTCAAAAATGGTTCTTTACAGAAATGGATAAAATAATCAATTTTATATAAATTTTTTTATATAAATTCAAAAGGAATGTAAAATAATTTTAAAAAAGGGAAAATAGTTACATATCGTATATAAATAAGGGAAAACCATGTTCATCTACCTACAAGTATTATAGTTCCATGTTATAGGATCCCCATATATTCATTCCACAAACTAAATTATCTACATCCCCCAATATTGGAAATTGGGGACTTATCTATATTCCAATGGGGATTAAAGATACACTAAGTATTTTTTTAGTGTTGTAATGTTCCAATATATTCTGAGGGAAATTCAAATCTAGAGTTTTTGTTCTAATAACTCACTAAATACCTAGGCTTTCATATTATATATTCCAATTAAATAATTGTATATTTATTTTACGAAACATTAAAATACAATTATGTCACATCCCCCATTCTAAAAATTCAAATTTCCAATTATAAACAAATATGATTATTTCATAAAAACATACCATTTCTAAAATAAAAACCTAATGTTTTTTATAAATCATTTTAAAGCAATTGTTACAAATATAGATTTGAAATCAATGCACCATTCAATTTCACAACTGATATTCACAATTAAATTCAACAATTAAATTACAATAATTTCCATCAATTTCAAAAAAAAACCCAACACAATGGAAATTTGTTTTTTTAATAAATTTTAAATCAATTCCATTTACAAATTTAAATTAAACAATTTAAATACCAAAAAATCCTTAAACACGCCCCAATTTAATAGAATTTGGTTTCTTACAAATTTGATGCAATCAACTAATTTTTAAAATCCTTCTTCAATAGATTTTTTTTTTCAAGAAATATAAAAGAATGAAAGTAAACCAACACCATAAATATTATTTTAACTCAAAAAATTGAAATTAAATAAAGGAAATTTAGTTTCAATTAAAATTGGGCATCCTGATGGAACCACCTACCTTAGGTGAAATATATCTCATAATACCAAAACCTAATCGGGATTCGACAAACAATAATGATGATATTGGAATATGGGAAATAAGGATTAAACTGTGGTTTAATAACCAAAACAATAATTTATCAGATCCCCAAATTAACATTATAATCCATGTAACCATATGGATGATATGAGAGATCATAAGAGTAAAATAATGAAGTGGGGAAACTAAATGGGAGATGATTTAATGGAAATCCTCAAGATCTAAATCAGACCTGTGAGGGATATGAAGGGACAATAAATTCTCTTGGGTTCTCCCAAGGAAGAAGAAAACATGTGGTGTTTTTTAGGTCATTCCTTCACCTAATAAGAGAGGGGATGAAATGTTATGTTGGATTTTCAGATTAATTGAATCTCATGAAAAGTTAGCTGGGCAAAGCCACAAAGTTTTAAAAACTGTATAGAATAACTATGAATGAGTTTTAAATGTTCTTAAGGATTTATCCTAATAGGTTGAAGGTCTAGACTAAATGGGCTTCCACCATTCAAAATCACACAACCTTGGGTTATACGGTTTTCTTTCAGAGGGTGTATGGTTTGGGTACACATTGTGCCAACCGTGAAGTAGCCTATAATTTGCAAAAATCATAAAATTTTTACCTGAAACAACACTAAATGAGACCCAAACAAAGAATTATATAAAGAGGGTTTTCATGAATACCTAAAAATAGTAACATGATATTACATCCATATTGATTATAATGACAAAAAACCCAATATAAGAAAATAATATTTATTATTTTATAACACTTCAAATAATTATATTCTATCATCAGTAATAATCAAACACTAGTAGTCATATAGAATTTGAATCCTACATGCCAAATATGATACATGAGACTCCTCTTGGTGGTTATATCCATGAGTAAAAATCAATCTGTGGCCTCTTGTCAATAGTCCAAGATCAAAAATCCACAAAAAATCAGGACATATGAATGACATGGGTTTCTTCCAAATAGAAAATCATATACAACAATAACATTACATATTAGATAGAAATCCCATTACCCTATAAAACATGAATTCTTAACAGAACAAAGTGTTCTCGATGCACCATTGTAATATCCATCATAGGATCTTTCACATTCCTAAAATTCGTAGCTACTATATCCTAAATAATATTTCAAAGTGTAAGAAACACCTATGATACCCCTTTATAACATCCAAACCTAGATTCCACTGTTCTGGAGATCCAATCTATTTCCTTATGAGGCATGAAGCATGACTCTTCATATTATCAAGGATACTGATATATAGTGAGGGCCTAGAGTGTTCCCATAGAGAATCTAAGACATCATGTGAGATTAATTGGAAGAATAAGTAACTAGATATCATACCAAGAAGAAAATATACATATTAAATAATCAGTATATGAAATGGAATAGAACATGCTATAACAATAAATTAACTCTAATGAAATCCCAATCTTCCAGGTTATATAAACAACATTTTTCACCCAATGGGTCGAACATACATGTGGAAGTATGTAAAGTAAACTGAAATAAATGTACATGGATCAACTACTATCTTTGAGATAGAATACATACCGTATATAGAGAAAAAAATCCAGATGTGTTTTCCCAATAAAAAGAAAACAAGAAAGTTTATCTATTCAATCATGCATCAATATGCCTTTTCCTGGTCCCATGTACAGCTGTTAGAAACATAAATAGAAACCAAAGGTCTACATGAACACTTAGATGAATATATCTAGGTGAGAACTAATCTCATTACTCCACCTGAATAGTGAACCATTAATTTTTCATCAACAGGGCCATGCTCATGCAATATGCTCAGCTTATCTGAGCCACAACTAAAAAATAAATCAAATAAAAATGGAACGATCGAAGAACAGATCCTTGGGTTCAATATCCCAACCATCTAGATGTTTTCCACTATATATATGTATACCTATGCATGAATTTATATATACCAACATAAATATATACATTTTATCATATGGAAACATATATAAGAAATAATGAAAATACGTAAAACCATCAATAATCAATCTTTTGGTTCATAATCATGATCTCTTGGAAATCCATTGTAGATTTCATTGAGCTTGAGGTTGTTAATATCATGAAATGTATCATTAATTCAATGTTTATGTCTGTAGTCCCCAAATGAAAATATATGCTTTGTCCAATGTCGGAAATGTCTCTGAGAATGATATCTCACCATAAGGGGATACTCATCCTAGCCATGAATTTACCCATACTCACCACCAATCATTATAAAATTTATGATATATGGCAATATAAATTTATATAAATGGTCATTGGGTTTCATTTCATTCCATGAAAAAAAATCCAATTTCTAAGCCCAAGGTCTCAGTTTGTTGGTTGTCATGACATTGTAGCTCATATAATCCTTATGGATACAACCCTAGAAAATGTAAGGAGTGATAATTAGTGAGACATCGTGACCAATACTCGATTTCACTAATTAGGGAGATAATAATCACCCCTATCACTCGGGAGGGCATAATCATCCAAAAGTAAGCAATAATGTGAAAATACAAGTCCAACATCATGTTCATGTAATGAATTATGAAGAGCATGACCATCCCTATCATTTGGTATAACATAGTCAACAATATGTATAATTAGATATGGGGGTGTAATCATTTACACCACAAATCAACTAAAGAAGAGCATAACCATCCTCATCACTCCAGATAGTGTAATCATCCATAAGTAATATTATTAGGGATTTCGTTCCCATATATCATAATCATAGTCTCTAAATATGGTCTGGGAAAGAACCTCTAGAAAACAAAATAATTTATAGTAAAACATACAGGCTCAACATCCACATCCCATGTGGTACTCAATGATAATCCAATAATTATATGAATAAATTGAATCCCCTGAAATAAATCATGGAATCCCAATGAAAAATAAATATTCCCCATTTTAGTTTCATTAGCCACCAACCAGGATGAACCATTAGTAATAATTATTACATCAACTGTGAAAAGGTGAAATCATAAATAAAGAGTGAGGGTGGGAAAGTTCCTAAACCAAACAATAATTTTAAATCCATATGGTTATATAGGTTCGTAATGGGTTCTATGGTTACACCCAATACCATTTCCAACCAAAACAATCATACTATCTCATGTTTGGTCAATCATTGGGGCACCCACTAGGCCCCTCATGACATAAAATAGTAGAGAAATCCAAAAAGGGGTCCATGAGGCAAACACATAAGAGAATGAATGACACTTGGGATCCTTAGTTATAAAGCTGAAATGAGGAATAATATATAGTATCCAAAATTAATAATAAAAAAGATTCATCCTATATTTGATCCTTAAAACGATTAAAATGAAAGGGGCGTCCTACCAAAAACACTCAATAATAACTTTCATCAGTAGATTCATCCATTGTGGGATCCAAAGAATGATATAAATGATATAGGATTCTAAAATGGACTCCCTATGTCATAATTAATTGAAGGCATCCCACAGGGGATCCTTGGTAACTAGAAGAAGATAGAGGAATCCTATATGAGATTCTTTAGGTCAAAATGAAATATGAGGCATCAAACATGGGATCCTTATAAACAACTAATAAAATAGACTCTTAGGCTATAAGGGCATACTCATAAGTGATACATCCTCAATAAGTAAATTTGAAAAATGTAGCAGTCTGTAAAGATGGTGTAAGGATCATATCATATCAATGGTCTTATTCCCTAGATACAAATGGATTAAGATACTAGTGGAAGAACCTATACATTTAATAAATTGCCAAAAATTCCACCTAGGAGTCCTCAAATCACCCCATGGGTCAACAAATAATGATCCACCTGGAATAATACTCATTAAGGACCCCTATTATGTAAAACTATGACTCTATTGAATAAAACAAGAGGAACCATCAAAAGAGTAGCAAGGGAGGTGTACACAGCATGTGTAACTTAGTACATGATGTGTGTAAGAACACGGATCTTTGTTTCAGGTATGTCTTTCCCTTTCTGAAGTTTTTGAGAATTTTTGGAATTTCTGGAAAATTTCGAAGTACACGCCGTGTACTTTCGGAGTACATGCCATGTACTCTTCTCCGGCTCGAAGTCGTGTGTTGGTCATGTACGGGCCACACACACGGGGTGTACGGGTCACGTGGAGCCTGATTTTGGCGGAGTATGTAAAAACACACTACACGACGTGTACTTTAAAAATACACATCGTGTACTTTTCTTTTTTTTTTTACTAAACGAACCATGGTCGCTCCTCATCATGTTATTTGCCTTCTTCTAGGTCTGGTTCTTCCGAGAGTGACCTGTATGGCTGAATCTTCCCCGAGCTCCCACCTCTCCAACTGATCTCTGATTTGAGCACGGTCGATTGAGTTGGAAGCGCGGCGGTGAGTTCCTCCTTTTGCTTGAGCCTTGTTTTCCGATTCTTCCTCTTTCTCAAGTTATCTAAGGTTGAAAGTTTTGTGAGTTTTCTCAGATCTACGACATTCTAGGGGGAATTAGCCATCCTGGTTCAAGTATATCGATCTCCTAGGATCGAGGTAGGTGGTTTGCGCCATACCATTCAAAGTCCTAGAGTTTATGTGCGAATTTCCACCGATACCCGTGAACGGGGTATCGCGTGTTTACCTTTTTACCGTTGTTGTTTTCATGCCTTTCCTGTATGCTTGTGTAGAGGAAATTTGACCATTTTAGGGGATAATTTGTTGTGCTTGGATGTGTTTTCCCATGCTTTGGTCAGTTTACGACCTTTGGGTCTCGTTTGCCTTTGGTTGTCTTACCTGTTTCCATGCCTTGCGGTTATAGGTTGAAGTGGAATTCATGTTATGCTTGTTACCAAGTAGAATGTCTAGCCAATTAGCTCTATCGGTGTACTTTGGTTAGCCATGTAGATCTATAGGTGTACATTGGCCTTATAGCATTATTATGCACTGATTGGCACGGGGGTGAGAGGACCTGGTGCTATAGACTATAAGGGATAGACTGGGTGAGCTTCCCAGTGAGTCATAGACATTACAGACTACAGAGAGGATGGACCGAGTGAGCTCCCAGAGAGTCTTGCATTTTATAGACTACTGGTGAGTAGACCAAGTGTGCTTCCTCAGAGAGTCATACCTTGTTTGAATCTTCTTAAGAACCTTCCCAGGCTAGAGGGGGAATTGACCGAGTGAGCTTCCTCAGAGAGTCTATGGTATACCTGACGCTATACGAGGAATTTAATGAGATATCTTCCTTAGAGAGTCTATATACCTTGCGGCTAAGAGGTTTAGACCACGTGATCTTCCTCAAGAGAGTCCCTAACCACCCAAGACTATAAGTGGAATTGACAGAGTGAGATTTCCCAGAGAATCTCATAAATGCATATGACCAAGACAGAGGGGTTAGGATGATTTAACTACCCAGAGGGTTGTTGTACTTATTGGTTAGGACCATAGGGGAGGGCTGTGAGTACTTCCCATAGGGTTTTCTATTGTAAGATTTGTGCATCACTGCTATTGGTGGTTGTGGTTTGATTTCTGTTGTATTATCCTGCCTTATTGCCTACTGTTACTACTTATCATTTGTTGTTGTTGTTTACTGCTTGTTGTACTTTTACCTGCCATATAATCACTGACTATCAGGCACAGATCTTCAGGTGAATGCCTACTGGGATTTTATCTCACACCCTATTTTGGCCATGCTTTTGGGCACAATCAGATTATGTTGTTGTTGGTATAGACATGGGAAATCGCCCTTCGACTTCTGAGACATGATTTCTTGGAACGGGAGAGCATTGGACCAACCATTGGCTTGCGATGCTGAGGAGTTGTTTACTTTTCTTTTGTACTTGTTTTGGTACTGTAGTGTTTTCCAGCATTGTGACTTGTTTGGCTGTTTTCCAAGATTTGTACTTTGCATCATTTCATATATACATATGTTCTCCAGTTTTTTGATTAGTCTTCTTCTCTTTATATTGGTGGTTATTACTGCTTCTTCTATTGCATGTTTATTTTTCTTCCACTGTGTACTCTGCCAATGAGGACATAATTTCCCCACTATAACACCTAAGGACCTCACTACTAGTCGGTAGCCTCTGGCGTTCGGGTAAATGTGCTTGACGCCATGTGACCAACTCGGTACGGGGCGCCTCTGGGTGGCTTCCGGAATCATGACATTACAAAGAGGTATCAGAGGTAATTGTTTTCTCTTGCTTTACTGTTTAGAGACATTAGCCATGGAAATAATGGATTCGGTTCTTGGTCATAAACTGTGCCCGAGAGTAGCTAACCCATGTACAGGGAAAAGTCATACTACCTCGTTTATTACAGTTCTGGTTTTGAGACTTTACAGTTGATACGATTTCACCTAGGGTGACTCACATGCTTTTTTACTGTTATTTTTTTGATATTACGGTTCTATTTCTGTTGCAACCTGATGAGATGATGGTATGCCATCTCATGCATCATCTTGGAACTTGTAGAAATCAAATTCCATGCATTCTTGCCATGCCATCTATGGTGCATTAGCGATTTCATGTTGTTGTGATAGACTTTGCATATATTATGCGTTCTGTTGTGATAGATGCTTGATAGAATCTCTGCTACTTTGTTAGAGAATTGTTTGTATTGCACTTTTCTCAAATGAACGCCAAATTTTGATTCTGGAGGTTTTATGGGCCCTCTTGGATCAGAAGTTGGTGGATCATGATCCTATTTTCTCTTATACCAGACTGATGGATATGACAAGCTTTGATTTGTGGGGAGTATGGGCCCTCACGGATCGGAATTTGGAACCTCTTTGCTTGGTTTTCTGTGTTTCTGGGTATTCTGTGCGGTTTCTGAGTTACTACCCAGAAAAACCCAGAATACACTGTGTTTACTTTTTGGTTACATGTCGTGTAGTTTTCAGGCCGTGTTACTGACTGTGTGTCCAGGAACATGGTGTTGTAGAAATAACTTCAGGAACACGCCGTGTATGACAGGTACACGCCATGTAGTTTAGAGCCGTGTACCCGGTCGTGTCACCAACAACACGGCTCTGGGAAGATCGAGTAGACACGCTATGTTGCCATCAGAACACGCCGTGTAGTATTGCCCAGGTACCCGGCCATGTCACGAACAACACAGGACTGTGTCACCCCCTCTTATACATGCCGTGTTTTTTAGGAACACTCCTTGTAAATTCCAGCCATGTAGACGGCCGTGTAACTAACAACACGGGCGGCTGAGTCAATGTCTAGTACATGTCGTGTCCCTAGGGAACACACCGTGTATTCTAAGGTTTGTTAAACCATGCGAGTTAGCCTTGTGAAGATAATCAGGCAGGGGAATAGTCTTCCAGTACACGCCGTGTGTTGGGTCAACATGTCGTGTAGTATGGGTGTTACACGACTTATCAGGTAGGGGTACACGCCCATGTCAGTGGATTAAGTAGACATGTCGTGTAGTTTTTATACACACCGTATAGTTGGGTTTTGTAAAACATGATAGTTTTTTTTCCTGTTCCCATTTTTTACTCTTGTGTTCTCTGTACTTGTTTTTATGATCTAAGGTGTACTTTTGATCTTTCAGAGCTATGCCTCCGAGACATCCCCCAGTTGTACGTCTGTCGTCAGGCAGTGATCAGATGCCAAATATGGGTGATCAGAGACTTCCTGCCGATCCTCAAGTCGATCCAGCCTTGGCACCAGTTTTCATACCCATCGAAGGCGCCAATACGCTGTTCAGAGAGGACTTCTTGAGGATGATGCATACCTTCTAGGGAGCGCCGCCTCCTTCCCCATCGATGGCTGAGTTGACACAGGTTTTATAGCAGTAGAATCTTCCTAGTTTTTCAGGGGATGGGGGACCTCAGGCTGCAGAGTTGTAGATAGAGGCCACACTGACTATCTTTGAGCACATAGAGATCCCTCCGGAGAAAAGGGTAAAGCTGGCTACGTATATGCTCCAGGACACTGCCAAGAGGTGGTGGGAGGTGATTTCACGGTCAGGGCATCAGCAGGATATGTCTTGGGATGAGTTTCGCTGCACATTCTATGACTACTTCTATTCGGAGACCCTGAGGGCCGAACGAGCCCAAGAGTTAATGAGCCTTCAGCAGGGTACTCTCTCTGTTATGGAGTACTCATCTCGTTTCACTGAGCTGCAAAGTTTCACAATGATCCCAGTAGGTGATGAGTTGTTCTTTGCTAGGAAGTTCGAGGACAGTATTTGGCAGGAGACCCATTCCCAGGTGAACATCTTTCAGTTGACTTCGATATCCTCCATCGTCAACCAAGCGCTGATCACTGAGCGCAATCTGAGGGATTCTAGAGCAGTGAGCCAGGGTGGTTCATCATCCAGAGCTGGTGTTCCTCCTACGGACAACAAGAAGCGTCGTAGAGAGTCTTCTCGAGGAGATCGAGGTTCGCGGGATGCGTCTTCTGGAAGCCAGGTTGTATGCTACCAGTGTGGAAGCAGTGGGAATACTAGACCTCAGTTCCAAAGGGATCCGATGGAGTGTCGGTCTTGTGGAAAGATGGGCCATCTTCAGCATTTCGATCACATCTTCTCACCTTCAGCTGGTTGTATGGGTTCATCTATGACCCTGTGTTCTGGAGATGCTTCACCAGCTTCCCACCAGTCAGGGAACTGGAGTTCTTCCGGCCGTTCATGCCGAGGTGGAGCTTGCGGTCGTGGTGGTCAGTCACCAGGTCATCAGTGATAGCAGAGTGGATCAGCTCAGAGCGGTTAGCCAGGGGAACAGGGTCGTGGTGCTGGCCAGTCTTTCGCCATTGAGCAGACCTATCCGTATTAGGATCCCAGCCCTTCTACGGTTTAAGGTACAATCTTAGTAGCCTCAGTTTTATCATCAGCTCCTTTCGATACTGGTGCTTCCTATAGCTTTATCTCTATTGGGGTTGTGGATAGCCTTGGGCTCTGTATCTTTTTTTCTACTGATTTTTTGACTCTTGACACACCATTGGGAATGAGGACATATGGCATACGACAGTGCAGAGAGTGCCCTCTCGAGGTTGCAGGGTGTCATTTCTTATGGGACCTCTATATCCTAGAGATGACGGGCTATGGCGTCATTCTCAGTATGGACAGGTTGGTTCCTTTCCAGGAAGTCATCGATTTTATCGTCGTTGGGTGAGTTTCACATCACCAGAGGGTGGATCCTTCTTTCATAGAGGCGAGTGGGATGTCCAGGAAGGTAGAGCTGGACCAGAGCATCATGGGCTAGGGGAAGTTACAACCCAGATTTCCTGTCTTTATCTGGATGATCATGGGACTTCACAGTTAGACTTTCCTCTAGTGGTGGACTGTTTTAGGAATGTCATTCCAGATGACTTTTCAGGTTTTCCTCCAGAGCGTGAGGTAGACTTCTCGATTGAGCTCATTCCAGGAGTGGTACCAGTGTCCATTCCTCCTTATAGGATGGCTAGACCTGAGTTTCTGGAGCTCAAGAAGCAGTTGGAGGAGTTTCAAGCAAAGGGTTTCATCTGACCCAGTACTTCTCCTTGGGGTTCACCTATCTTGCTTGCAAAGAAGGCAAACGGTTCCCTTCAGCTTTGTGTGGATCATCGAAAGCTGAACCTGTTGACAGTCAAGAACCGATATCCCTTACCGAGGATTGATGACCTCTTTGATCAGCTTCGAGGAGCCCAAGTGTTCTTGAAGATCGACTTGATGTCCCGTTATCATCAGCTGTGTTTTAGACCATCAGATATACCTCTGACAGCTTTCAGGAGTAGGTATGGTCTTTACAAATATACAGTCATGTCGTTCGGTCTTACAAATGCGCCTGCAGTCTTCATGGCACTGATGAACCGAGTGTTCCATCCGTACTTGGACTCCTTTGTCGTGGTCTTCTTGGATGATATCTTGGTGTACTCTAACACTCGACACGACCATGTCACATATCTTGAGATCATTCTGAGTACACTGAGAGAGCATCAACTATATGCTAAACTCTTGAAGTGCCACTTTTGGATGGATCAGATTCACTTCCTATGTCATGTTATCTCAGAGACTGGAGTATCTATGGACCCAGAGAAAGTTAGATTTATAGTTTCCTAGGAGCAACCGAAGAACGTCTTTGACGTGTGGAGTTTCCTAGGGATGGCCGGATACTACAGACGCTTCATCCAGGACTTCTCGCGCCTATCAGCAGTGTTGATAGGTCTGACCAATAAGGGGGGGAAGTTTTTATGGTTAGATTCTTGTGAGTTAGCCTTTCAAGAGATGAAAGGCAGATTGACGTCAGCACCGATACTATTCTTGCTAGATCCGGGCAAGGGTTACACTGTTTATTGTGATGCTTCAGGTATTGGGCGGGGAGCTGTGCTCATGCAGGGAGATGGAGTCATTGCGTACGGGTCTTGGCAGTTGAGGCCACACGAGAGGAACTACCCAACGCACGATCTGGAGTTGGAAGCATTTGTCCATGACTTGCGCTGTTGGAGACACTCTCTTCTGGGAGAGCACTTTGTGGTTTTCACCGACCACAAGAGTCTCAAGTATATCTCCATTCAGCATGATCTGAATCTGAGACAGCGCAGGTGGGTCGAGTATCTTTAGTATTTCGACTTTGAGCTTGCCTATATGCCAGGAAAGGGCAACACAGTGGCTGATTCTTTGAGAAGGAGAACTCAGATTCAGGAAGTTCAAGAGGCCAGAAGTGAGTGGCAGGTTATGGATCTGTTCTCTGAGATGCATATGGAGGTTTACGAAAGGCAGGGACATACTTTTCATTCATATGTGGATGTTACATCTACACTTTATGATCGGGTACGAATGAGGCATCTATCAGACTCAGAGGCCTTCGTCCTACGTGAGAGTGTGTCAGGAGGGGAGCCTCTTCCTGGATGGACAGGGTGTCAGGATGAGATCATGTGTTTCCAAGGACGCGTATGGGTTCTAGAAGACATACGCAAGGAGCTGATGCGGGATTTTCATTCCTCAGTTTGGGCAGTTCATCCTGGCGTCACCAAGATGTATCGGGATCTTCATCGCCAGTACTGGTGGCCATGTATGATGAGAGACGTTTCTAGTTTTGTCATGATATATTCTACTTGTTATCAGGTGAAAGTAGAGCAACAACGACAAGCAAGGCTCTTATAGTAGTTACCCATTCCGGAGTGGAAGTGGAATGATGTTGCGATGGACTTCGTGACCGGGTTGCCGAGGTTACTACGGGGAAGTGATGATGTTTGGGTCACCATCGACAGGCTTTCGAAGGTTGCACACTTCTTTCTAATCAAGGAAACCTTCAGTGTTAATGATCTAGGATGACTATACATCCAAGAGATTGTATGTCTACATAGAGTTCCAAACTCCATTGTTTCGGACAGGTATGTGTGCTTTACCACTCGGTTCCGGCACGGACTTTAGAAGGATTTGGGTACACAGGTGCTTCTGAGTACGACATACCATCCCCAGACTAACGGCCAGTCCAAGGGCATATCCAAATTCTTGAGGATATTTTCCAAGCATGCATTCTATACTTCGGTGGTTCTTGGGAGATGCATATACCTCTTGTGGAGTTCGCCTACAACAATAGTTTTCAGGTAACCATTCAGATGGAACCATTCGAGGCTCTGTACAGTAGGCCATTTCGATCAACCTTATGCTGGCTGGAGGCAGGAGTGGTAGCTCTGCTAGGACCTCGTCTTGTTTAGGAGACCTCAGAGCAGATAGAGTTAATTCATAAGAAGATGGCTACAACACAGTCTCGAGAGAAGTCTTATGCTGATCAGTAGAGATGACCTTTGGGGTTCGAGGTCAGAGATCAGGTCTTCCTATGTGTCACACTGAGTTTGGGACACAAGGGGATTCAGAGACTGGCTAATCTTTCACTGCGGTATGTCGGGCCGTTTGAGGTGACGGAGAGAGGTGGGTTGGTCGCCTATCGGTTGCAGCTACCTCAGAGGTACCGGGCTATGCACAACATCTTCCACATATCTCAGCTCTGACGTTACTTTTCAGACTCGTCTCATGTTTTCCAACCTGAGGAGGTTGAACTGGAAGCGGATGCATCGTTTGAGGAGCATCCTATCCGGATTGTCCATCACAGTGCGAAGGCTCTCTGAGGCCGGTCTATTCCTCTTGTACGAGTGCTATGGCAGCACATGCAAGTACAAGACGAGACTTGGGAGAGGGAGGGTGAGGTTCGATTGTAGTGGCCGGAGCTGTTCGAGGATCCTTCTTCTACGCCCATCTAGGGAAATTCAGGGACCAATTTTTTAATGGGGGAAGATTTTTAGAACACGGATCTTCGTTTCAGGTATGTATTTCCTTTTCTGGAATTTTTGAAATTTTTTGGAATTTCTGGAAAATTTTGAAGTACACGTCATGTACTCTTCTCTGGCTCGATGCCCTATGCTGGCCATGCCCGGGCCACACACATGAGGTGTACGAGTGACGTGGAGCCTGATTTCAGTGGAGTACGGAAAAACCCACTACATGCCGTGTACTTTACCAATACATGCCGTGTAATTTTCTTTTTTCTCACTAAACGGACCGGGGTCATGCCTCATCACGTTATTTGCCTTCTTCTAGGTCTGGTTCGTCTGAGAGCAACCCGTACGGCCACATTTCCCCAAGCTCCCGCCTCTCCATCTGATCTCTGATTTGCACACGATCGATTGAGTTGGAAGCATGACAGTGAGTTCTTCATTCTGCATGAGCCTTGTTTTCCAATTCTTCCTCTTTCTCAAGATATATAAGGTTGAACGTTTAGTTCTTTTTCTCAAATCTACGACGTTATATGGGGAATTAGACGTCTTGGTTCAAGTATATCGATCTCATAGGATTGAGGTAGGTGGTTTGGGCCTTACCATTCAATGTCCTTGAGTTTATGTGCGAATTTCCACCAATACCCGTGAACGAGGTATCACGTGTTTACCTTTTTGCCCTTATTGTTTTCATGCCTTTCCTGTATACTTTGTAAAGGTATAATGACCATGTTAGGATATAATTTGTTGTTATTGGATGTCTTTTCCCATGATTTGATCAGTTTATGACCTTTGGGTCTTGTTTTCCTTTGGCTGTCTCACCTGTTTCCATGCCTTGCGGTTATAGGTTGAAGTGGAATTCATGTTATGCTTGTTACCTTGTAGAATGTCTAGCCAAGTAGCTCTATAGGTGTACTTTGGTGATCCAAGTATCTCTATAGGTTTACATTGGACTTATAGCATTATTATGCACTAACTGGAATGGGGCTGAGAGGACCTCGTGCTATAGACTATAAGGGATAGACTGAGTGAGCTTCTGAGAGAGTCTTAGACATTACAGACTACAGAGGGGATGGACCGAGTGAGCTCCCAGAGTGTCATGGATTTTATAGACTACATGAGGGTAGACTGACTGCGCTTCCTCAGAGTGTCTTACCTTGTTTTAATCTCTTTAAGAACCTTCCCAGGCTAGAGGGGGAATTGATCGAGTGAGCTTCCTCCGAGAGTCTGTGGTATACCCGAGGCTATAGGAGGAATTGACCGAGATAGCTTCCTCAGAGAGTCTCTAGACCTTGGGGCTATGAGGGTTAGACTGCGTGATCTTCCTCAAGAGATTCTATGACTACCCATGACTATATGGGGAATTGACCGAGTGAGCTTTCCCAGATAGTCTCATAAATGCGTATGACCAAGCCAGAGAGGTTAGGCTGAGTGCACTGCCTAGAGGGTTGTGGTACTTGTTGGTTAGGACCAGAGGGGATGGCTGCAAGTACTTCCCATAGGGTTTTCTTTTGTTAGCTTTGTGCTTCACTACTATTGGTGGTTGTGGTTTGATTACTATTGTATCATCCTACCTTACTGCTTACTGTTACTTCCTATGGTTTTTTGTTGATGTTTACTGCTTGTTGTACTTTTACCTGCCATATACTCACTGACTATTAGGCACAGATATTCAGGTGAATTCCTACTGAGATTTTATCTGACACACTATTTGGGACATGCTTTTGGGCCCATATAGATTATGTTGTTGCAGATATAGACAAGGTCAAGTGCCCTTCGACTTCTGGGGATTGATTGTTTGGAGCGGGAGAACATTGGACCAAGCTTTGTCTTGCGATGCTGACAAGCTGTTTACTTTTCTTTTGTATTTGTTTTGGTACTGTAGTGTTTTCTTGAATTGTGACTTGTTTGGATTTTTACCTAGAGTTTTACTTTGCATCATTTCATATATACATATGTGCTGCAGTTTTCTGATTAGTCTTCCGCTGTTTTTGTTGTTGGTTTTTACTGCTTCTGCTATTGCATGTTTCTTTTTCTTCCGCTGTGTACTCTCCCAATGATGGAATAGTTTCCCCACTATCACACCCAAGGCCCTCACTGCTAGTCAGAAACATCTGGAATTCAGGGAAATGTGCTTGAGGCCATGTGACCAACCGGGTACGGGGCGCCTTTGGGTGGCTTCCGAAACTGGGACGTTACAATGTGTACCCTCAAGGCCCCACTTGGTCCAATACCCCTGTCATACATAGGTTGATAAAACACCAGTACACATATTTTGATTCATTTATATGATGTATAACATACATGGGGTACCATATCATGTACCTCATACTTCATGACCATATAATTCACCAGGTGGTGAACCTTTATCAAGCAAGAAAACCACATTTGGTCTTTTGTGTACTGTACATGAACATGTGCCCCTTCATAAGAATTATAGCAAGGCACTCATATACATGGTAGAGTCCCATTAAAATGACTGTATTCATTATAAAAGATGTATACATATTAAATATCATCTTCCCAAAATTGGAATAACACATGGTGTGTGTCTCAAATCTACATGTCATGCGATCATGATTTCTCAATGGGAACACCAATAAATCACCAGAAATCCCTGTTTTTTTCCATTAATGAAATTGATTAACCCAAAAATAGTACTCTGTAGACATAAAATGGGTTTAAAACCTAAAAAAATAAAATATACAGGGATCAATTTCAAAACCATATAACCAATAGACCATTGGGAAGATTCTACTAATGCTTCGCCTATTTCCACGATCCACATCTACCATAAGACTATTAGGCACATACCAAGCTTAGTTTTGGTACCTATATTCCCCCTATAACTCTCAATATCTCTTAATATATATCCTTACCTCTTCACTTATCTCATTTGGTAACAACATTAAGGGGGTCTAATGGGAGCTTATGTTAGAATCCAAAGAAGAAGGAAGAAAGGAAACTGACAAAATAAAATCTACGGGAATTAGGGGCTAGGCCCCGCCCAAGCTCCAGACAATAGTTTATTCCATGCCTAATATAAAAAACAAATTTCATACTTAATTAATGACAAAAAATACCACTCTGATGCTCCATTCAATGGATATTTCGGAATTAACCTTTGTGAATAAATAAATTAATAAATTAATAAATAAATAATTATTATTTATTAATTATCATTCTATAATTTGAATATCTCATAATTTCTCCATGATCATATCCTAGAATTAATCTCTTATTCCATCAAAAAAGAGATGTCCAAAAAATTATTAGAGGTCATCTACTATGGTAAATGACTATTTTGCCTTTTATAATTTTTTTAAAAAAATTCTTATTTCTTCTCAAATTTCCATTCTGAAAAAACATGGGACCATACAATGGTAATATGTGATATAAATGAAAAAATATAATTTAAAATTTTTCTTATAAATGTATATTGTTCTCCTAAGTTAAATATTCTCGATGATAATGAATATACAAGATGATTCAGACTCAAGGTAAGGGGTTATCACCACATTTTTACTTTTAGAAGCATATTCTATTCACCACTTATTTATTTTTTGTTGTGTAAATATTTCCATTTGATATGACATATCATGAACTTATTTAACTTTATTTAATTTAATGTTTCATTTTATTTGAATTATTTTTTGGGTTTTATGATACAGAAGTTACTGAAGTAGTAACTATTTATTTCAAAATCTCTTCAATATTCAGGTCTATTTATGTTTACGTATCCAATTGGGGAATTATTCCATATTTCTATCATAAAATTATACTATTTTATTCTACTATGGCGATTAATAAACTTTTTTAGTAAATGGTACCATTATCCATTTCTTTGGTACATATAATTATTTGAAAAAATATGTGTATCTATCATTATTTATTTCTTCATTCAGATATTATTTTCATAAACCAATTCTTTTAAATATTATTTAAATTTGTTTTTAATCATTTAAAATAAATTTACTAAATTCATATCAACTAATTTTACTTTTTATAAAAAAATTTAAATATAATATTCATGTATTATTTCAAATACATCTCATTTGGAATTTCTCAAAAAAGTTAAAGAAATATTTTATATTAACATGTTGGTCATTATCAAAATTATCCACTATCATGACCAATCAATTTAATAATAATTACATTACAAGTTATACAAGTTTATTTTATAATAAAAAAATTTACGATTATTTTGTTATATCTTAGTTTGAAAAATATTTTCAAAATGAAAATGTCATTTTCTTGAGAATTTTTTTAAATTATATTATAATAGTGTTTCTACTCATCAGCTACATCAATATTTTATTAAAATTATGGTCTTCATGGGATATTTTCTATTGATATCATCGTTATTCTTTATTTGGATAGTTTATGATCAGATAACTGATGGTGTGCCATTTTAAAAACATTCACCATTTTACATTGTATGGTTTGTGATTATAATAATTTATTTTAGAACATATTAAAATTTGGAATTCTAGTCTAAAAATAAAAATTCATGTGATTTAATTTTCACCCCATTCTTGCATGGAATGAATAATAATTGGTAATTTATTAGAAGGTTTAGATATAGCCTTGTGACACATTGGTAGTTCTCATGAGAAAAAATAGATTGGGTTTTTGAATGTCTTACTCGTTTATATAGTTATCATAACAAAAGGATTTGGTGGTGCTAAATTTGTTGGAAAAGTTGTATATTTGATGATTGAGATGCCCAAAATTAAACATTCCTTAATTATGAATTTATTTATTAAAATTCCCTGTCATTATTAAATTAGCAAGGATATCCATGTATACCTTTCTTGCTGATATGATTATTTTTATGGAATTATTATATTATTATTTATTTTTTTGTATTATTCTCAATATATTTATTAAATGGATTCTATTTTTGTTTTTTACCTTGGTATATTGATTTTTGCCTTATTTATTTCTAGCTTACATAGTTATCATAACCTTACTGAGAATTTGGTATCACTTTATTATTATGATTTAATTTCCCTAGGTTGTGAGGAAGTGTGTTGTGATTGATATTTTGGGACAAACTAATTTTAATAATGGAATTATAAATGAAAATTATCTTTTCTTTTATTTTTTGAAATTATATTTGAATTTCAAGAATATATTTAGTCAACCAAGACTACACAATTATTTGGCATCGTGCGATGTAATTCCTTATATGTCATTCCAATTGAATAAAGTAGACATCAGATTTTTTTCAAGTGGTGTTTAGGTCCTACATCAACCATAATCAATTTACATGTTTAAAAAATTTTATTCCCTTTACATACATCCTTACTCACTTTTACCGTTATTTTTTTAATCATCGGAACTATTTTTTACCAAGGTAACACATAATTTTAGAAAAAAAATATCTTTGTAAGATAATTTGTACCCACATATTCTATGTATGAAATACAAATTATCATATAAAAATCCTAGGTCTATGTAAAATTTCTATTATCCAATGTTCATGTAATGTGCACAAAAATTGTATCAACCATAACTATAGTTACTAATTTTTTATGCTTTTACTTTTAATTATGACCCAAAATTAGGCTAGCCTTATTTAATAATATTAATTATTCGGTTTCAATGGATGGAATCCATTTTATCAAATTAAAATAAAATAATTTTAAGAATTTGATTAAAATTTATTCCAACAAACAATGGTGAAAATTCATTTTTTTAGGAATATACATTTTTGAAAAGGTAAACGATAAAGTGTTGGATATAAGAGTAGAAATGAAAATTATATAAAATTAAATAGTTATTAATACTTATATAATATAGTAATTTTATTATAATCTCTCTCTAACATGTGTAATTTTGATTATATAAAATTCATTGAAATCATGATCTTAAAAATAGTTTTTTAATAAACACATAATTTAAGAATAAAAATAATCATAAAAAATCTGGAAAATTATTTATTAAAATGAAATTAATTTTATTTTTATAAATAAAATATTTCATATTTCACTTTAATACCAACTACCAAAATACAATTATAATTTTAAATTACTTTATTTAATGAAATGGAATGATAGTATTTAAAAAAGCAATAATTTTTTCTATTAAATTAAATATAAAAAATAGATAAATTCCAAAATTATACACTATGATAATTTTTATTTTCTGACATAAAATTTAATTTCATTATGTAAAAGTTTTTTCCATAAAACAATTATTGTAATTTTTCAAATAACAGATAAAAAACGTTTTGATGAAAACATATTTTCTATGGAAAAAATATCATTATTAAAAATTTAGTGATTATTTCGTATGAATTTATCAAATACATTTATATTAATAATTATTATATATATATCCTATTTTATTTAATATAATTGATAAAATCAATTTTAATCTATATATTATAATTTTTATTTTAAATTCAACATTTCATGGTTCGTTTTGGCTTGGTGTTATGTCTCATATACACTATCAAAAATAGTCTTCATGTTAAAATATCTAGATATTATAATGATGGTATTTAAAATTATTTTAGATTAAGTCCATAAACATGAGGACTATGATTCCGCCACTCAATTCTTTATTCTGGGTAGTGTTGAAAAAATATGAACCATACCTACCTGAATAGGGGGTTACTTAGGGGTCCATTTGTTAGAAATTCGCATCACCAGAAATTTATGTCTTTCTAGGAGGGAGACTACAAATAACATAAAATAAAAAACCATTAAATTAAATATAACCATACAAATCAAATAAAATCATCATATCCCAATAATAAATTTAATGCATAAGTGAAAAAGTTCAACACATTCCATGTAATCCACATTAAAACTCATAACTAAATAAAAAATTCTACCCACTCATTTAAAAAAATTACATGCCACGACATAACAATTTAACATTTAAAATTACCCATAAAACCCAATACATGTTACCATTCTAACATAAACCATCATTGGAAAAATAAAAAATCATATTGTAATATACAATTTTCACATGATCCATCAGTTAAAAGGCTTGATCATTGATATCATGATGACCAATTTTCCAAAATAAAATGATCCTCATTATGATATTATCATATCTAAAAAAATTTACCACCTTACATCATGAAATACCACAATATTTTCAAAAAAATATTCAATCTTCCACTTAGAAGTTAATCAATATTTAAAATATTTCATGAAAATCAAAATTCTCATTCCTATAAATCAAAAAATTTCCCTTTATAACATATATTTATGGTATAATACATTTCATGTAAATACAAAATGCATTGATAATTATAATTAAGGCCCCAATTTTAATTGACTCAACTGAAAAATTACCTTTTTTAAAAAAATACATTAATTTGGTTACAAACACTTATTCCCCCATTTAAATATGAAACTCAAAAGACTATACTGTTTTATTAAAACCCATCACATTAAGATACCACTAAAAATCTAAAATACATTAATATGTTTTATGAAATATATTTTATAAAATTTATCACATTTTTCAGATACATTTTTCAAATATAAACCTTCATAAACATCCCCTCCACTAACAATATAAACACTACAATTAAAAATCAGACAATATTAATTGAAAACCACCCAACATAACTATGTCAAGATCATTAAAGAAACATGAATAATAAAAATTAATAACTCTAATATAAAAAATGTAATAAAAAAATCATTTATATTTCTCTAGAACAATTTATAATAACAATAATAACAATATTTACAAATGCTCAAGGTGCGAATGAATTTAAAATTTATGAATATCCCCACTATGAATATTTTTGAATATTTTTTTGGAATACCATATAAAAAATAATAATGTGACACTGTATGTCCTTCATAAATAGCCTTATGGGTTCCACACAATAAATAATAATCATTTTCCTAAGTTATGTCCCCCCTATTCTCCTACTTTGTTTCACTCTGATGATCAAAATACCACCATATGACTCATGGTTTCTTTTTGGAAATACATTGTCATTTTAAATATACCTGAAATCTCTTCAAAAAAAGTCATAATAGATCATTAGTTCAATAGAAAAATTATCACCACCCACTAAGGTTATGGTTTGAAATAAAGGATAGCTATATAGAAACTCTTCATAACTACATATTGATCACATATATTAATATATCTATATTTCCTATAGTACATAAATTATGGGAAGGTTATGATAAAAATTTATAATGAAAAAATTTAGGTCTACCTACCACATATCACAAGTCAACCCATCATAGGGCCTGATGTTCTTTCTTGATCACTAAAGGATGGAAACAAGCCCCATCACATCTATGTGTAACCATTGGGAAGGGTTTAACCCTCATAACCCCGAAACAACAATGACTGAATTCTTCAAGTAATATGACATTAATCATCAATAAATTGGATGTTTAAGACATCAGTTACCTTTTTAAAATAATAAGGAATTAAAAATGGTATAAGTAGAAACAATAACAAGAAACAATCAACTTATAAATAACATAACATATTTATAAACCAAATAGAAACTTGAATTCATAATAAAAAATGAATAATATTACCATTTCAGAGTAGAAGATATAAAATTACTTATTTCCATTAAGAGGATCATAAATAATTCAAGATATCCCACACTCCTTTTCATAATCATTCACCACTAGAAACATACTTTCTAAGAGAAATGATAATCAAGAAAAGACAATATAAATATGTAACTCAATGATCAAAGTTCCCTAGTAAAATATGACTGAATATACCTAATTATATATGTAATGTGTGATGTAAATCCCAATAGGATACCTAAATGAATCTATATAATGACTTTAATCCTAAAAATCATTAATCCGTTATTGCAAAATATGGTTTATTTATACTGTACATTTTAAAATAAGTTATTCAAATCATTTGGTTACATAAAAATAGTTATACTCCTATGAACAACCTACATAAAATAATCATCAATAAATCAACAAAATAATGCATCAACAACATGAATTTCTAATGTTGTAGTCGTTTATATGTAGGAAAACTCCTAGATCAATTGATAAATGAAACATCAGAATCATAACCGATGATACGTGGGGGGGAATCTGACTTATAGGTTCTGAATGAGATATTGCATACTCAATGAACAATAGATGATTTATATAATCATCATAAAGTATAGAACACATGACACAGTTGGTCACCACAAACAAGTATTCACTACCATCACACATAAAGTTGGGGAACTACCTACCCCGTCATGTATGTATCATGGGTCACCAATGTGTAATCAATAACCAAACCATGAGAAGTAAAAAACACATTCCAAGTTGTGATCATAGAAATTAAACATTAAGTGATGTGAAACCCATTTATTAAAAACACGCATTGAAATCCCTTTTGAGATAAGACTCGTATTGGGAAAAAGTTTTAAATATATATTTTCATTAAAATAACCATCAAGAAACCCATTTTTTATGATAAAGAAATTCTTTGAAACCATGTAAGCAATGATTCAGAATCATATCATAAAACACATATGTTACACAAAACTATTTTGTTTGTAAAAACCAATTAAAATTTATATATATAATAAAAAAGGTATGAAATATCTAAATACTAACACATCAATAAATTAAAAATTATAAAAACAAAAATTATTAAAATAATAAAATCGAAATTCATGAAAACAAGGTTTTCCATCAAAAAGACTCAATATGTTGAGACTCCTACCACCCAATTGGTGTTAAATTCATCACCTTTGTAAGAAAAAAAAATTAATAAGAATGGTAGCTCCCAAAACAACCAAAGAAGAGAAAACATATTATACAATAAAAAATAACATATTATTCAACCTCCATGGTTAACTAGGGTTCAAAAACTATAAATGATCTGAAGAAATAGGTGAGAAATAATTAATAGTGGGTAAACCCATGATAAATCACAACAAACATTAAATAAATGCCCTAATAACCTTGGATAATCCCCTGTGTATTCATGGATGAGGATTATTCCATTTTTAATAGTGGATTAGTACATGAATGAGAGTAAATAGGGAGAACAACGTTTTAAAATTGACTATTGAAATTTTGAAAATAAACCTCAATAGTTCCGCATGGAAGGGAATGGGGATTTAGTTCTAAGGTGGCCCATATAGTGTCATAGTCACTATTAATATATAATCACACCTATGTCATGATTCATGTGACAAATAATAGGTACCATTAGACATGATGATTATGTCACAAAGGGTGCATCATGGACAACTGATGTAGGGAATACGCACTAGGGTCGCCCAAGGAGATAGAGATTAGAGATTATGCATGGTTAGAGGCCTAGAGAGAATCATGTTCCACTTTATGAAGATATAATTACATGCTAGGAGGGTGATGAAGATATCACTCCCATGAAGATGAGCGGGATTAGAGAATTCGTGATTTATGGCACGCCATATGAAGTGCACAAATTGAGACTATAGTTTAACGTCATGTGCTGAGGACAGTGGTGATTGGAAATTCAATGTCAAGCAACTTGGACGAGGAGGACTCACTCATTACCCATTGGAAATATATAATTGATACATACCCACACTTGGTGATGGTAAGGAATGAATAATTCTCTGATACAAAGGTGTGGATTTTTCACTCGAGGTGTTTGTGCTAGAGTTTTTATAAAAATAAACAATATCTATTAGTGTAAAAATGTAGAGATGTATTAGGAAGATCGACACGACATGACAGGTCCCATGAGGGACCAAGAGATCATTACACACAATCTTGGATGTCCAAATGGAAGATGCACACATAAGATTATGGTGTTTCATATATTAGGGGCTTGAAAATAGATATTCAGAGTGAAGATACCCCATGGTGGAAAAAGGAATGGGTGTGTGCATTATTGGAGGCTTGCGTGCAATATAGAGGAGGTCTACGTGAATGAGGCCCTACAAAAGGGAAATTTATGTGTGCAAGAAGGTTATTTTTCAAACAATTTACAGATGAAAAAATGAAACATGTGAGGGTTATGATCTGATACCTTGATGTCATGACTTGCATGTAGCCTCTGAATGGGACATCCTTCTTGAATGAGAAACCAGTTTTACTTCCAAAGAGTTACCCCAAAATGGTTATGTTTCCTTCTATTTATTGGTCAAATTCATGGTAGGAGTGCATATGAATTCCGATATGGAAGTGTCTAGTTGACATCGTATCGGGCTTATAAAGTATTTATTCATGAGCCGGCCTTTTGTGTTCCAACTTATTTTTTTTCGTACATCATTCATGGACTTTATTGGGAGGTAGGGGTGAATGAAGGCCTCTGAAGTCACATTGGGTGTGTAAGAACATTGCACACATATTTCATTCTTTTGCAGAAGTGTCCAAACTTACATGCTGCTCCCTTGGGGTTTTAAAAATTTTCTTATGAGTAAAATGGTCATTTTATTTTTATCAATGATGCCTATATGTGGCCCCAAGTGGGATTCAGTGCTAAAAAATTGCCCCCCCAATAATTTGAGCTGAAAGGGACCATCAGGTATACTTATAAGGGAAACACTATAGAAATAATATGTTCAGAAAGGTCAGTGCAAAAACCAAAGACCATATTGTAAGGCTCCTTACATGTACATGGAATACAAGGACCACACATATAAATACACTGAGGGGCCATAAGAACAGTACCATGACTTTTCATATGGTATGTGATCATTCTCCTTCATGTAAGTTTCTGATTTCCACCATGAACGTCCCCAGGATTTCCCTATTCATTAAACAAAAATTCTGAATATTACGTACTTTGGACATAGATGATTTTTTCATGGGAATCTTCCAATCATTTGTACTTGTATCTATATTTTTCAGAAAATCACAATCATTCATGCCATATCTATTTCACCTTCACATCTTGACTGACATGGCTAGTGAATAGACCACTACTGAGATGAAGGCTAACTTTTCGGTATGGAGTGTTGAGATGATTGATAATACCCATATACTTCATGCCATAGGGGTGCTATCAAATAGTAAAATGCTCTTAGGCATGTTGAAATTGGATCTGATGGATAATTCCATGAGTGATAGCCTCCCTCTATGGGACTTCATCATTCTGGAGGAAGTTTCCACTCTAGTCTTTGAGACTAACTCACCATGCTCATGGGTTAAGTTCTAAGATAGTCTTCAGTGGTACAATATCACAAACAATGGCCACCCATCTTGGGAGACATGAGATATGGCTGCCTATGTCATCAATCAAAAAAATAGGACAACCAAGGGGAGTGAACCACTGGCTAATGAATTACCTTCCCACTATTAAATAACCTTCTAGAATAGTATCACTAATGAGAGAAAGGAAATTTATTAAGAATGGAAATTGAGGTCTTAGTGGAATTTTACAAGTGAATGGGCAGAATCTCAGGGGATAAAGTCTCACCGGGAGAGTGGATGGGATATCTTCAACATCACAGGCTCTAATAAGGAACTTTATGAATGTATCAAATAAATACTAATCTTATTTCCCTCATGGTTCCTTATATTCCCTTAACATGGATCTACTACCAAAATTTATTCCTATTTAATAACACCTTAGTGATGATGAAGGAGTTTCCACTACTGGGGTGAGAATATGTTGATCAATATGCGGGGATGTGTCACAGATCCTGCATCTGGGGCTGAGGAAGGGGACTAAATGATCATAGACGAAGTGGTTAGTGGTCATAAAATGAAGGTTCAATGTGAAAAAATTATAATTTTGGGTTGTCCACATTTTTCATAAGGAACTTGTTACATTCATTGAGCTAAAAATCTCTAAGGGGTCTCTTATTTTAGATGTTCCCATAGTTACTCTAGCACTTGATCCAGCTACAATTAAATCTTTTATGTATATATCTTTCTGAGAAAAACATCCATTATATGAGAATCTAGATGACTAATATTTTCTTTCCATGTAGTGCTGGTGATAATGCATGAATGAAAAACTGGAGTGTTTAAGAAATCTGTGGGGGTTCTTTTTTTATTGTACTAGTTAATGAGGATCCCACAACTGAAGTTGGTATAGTCTTGGAACTCGATGAGTAGGAAGTTGTGGATAAGGTGAGGCCACAACTAGGGCAGAGCCTGAAGCATGGTAAGGTGAGGTTATTGAGAATATCCGTGATAAGGATCACTCGAATCTTATAGAGCCCAATACATTGGAGATATTTCCACAGGATGATCATGCTTCTGAGCTTTTGGATATCATTCCAAAATATAGGCATGCATACATTGAAGAGATGGGAGACTCTAATCCATATACTATTGAGGAGAGTCGCATGACATGATGTAGGTTGTGAAATTGTATCAAATTTTTCCATGATTCCCCAGATGATGAATGGATAAGGATAATAGGTTCAATACACGTCTGGATACACTATCTCTATGCAGGAGGAGTGGATTCTCACAATCTTCATTTGATAATCTGTGACTATATTTATATTAAGATGTGGGAGCGTAGTAAACACCCAGATCCTTTCTCGTTTCAAAAGAATTATGAAAACATATAGATGTTCCATTAGGATGAACATGAAATTAGGTCCAATGATGAGAAGATAAAAAATCATTCTTCATTCATCACCAATTAGTCAAAACTCATTGGACGATTGAACGTTCCTTTGGTGGAAGCCCATAAGAATCTATAATAGGAGATTATTGAAGTGGTTGATCACTAATTTGAATAGAAAAGAATGAAATTCATGTAAAATGAGCTTTTCTATGTGGATGTCAGTGTGGTGTGGTGTCTTAGGTAGAAGCATGAGACTCATCAAGTTGAATGCTAGAAACTGTATGTATTGAAGCATTCCATTAAAGAGGAAAATACATATGGTTTGCATTTTGGCCAAAATAATGAAACATAATCACTATTATCTTCTTTTATTGAACTAAATTCATGAGAATATTATTTTTAATTACTTCAATCACTACACTACGATCATATTTGTGAGGAAACTATTGATCAATCCCTAAGCTCACAAGGTTCATTCCTGGTGTGAGACTCAAAGGACGACCACATAATCATTCATTTTTTGTGACAATGCAAGCTAGTCATTGAATACTCCAGGTGTTATATTATGGACTATCAACCTATAGTATTAGGGCTGAGAGAGGATGTGACTATAGAATAGGGATCATAGAGTAGCCAACTTTCTTGTCCTGATGTGCTCTAGTGCACGAGTGGGATAATGTCAGGGTTGTTAGAATCAATCCAAAAAAGATAAATGGGACGTTTGAATCACGATGCCCATGATTAAAAATCATGGAGAGGGTGTCATGGGAATATGAAGTAACTATTGACAGAATTTGAGACATATAATTTTGAATGTTAGCTTAAAATGAGGAAAAACAAACAAGGTCCAACCATTGACCATATTCAAAACCTGGAACCTAACTCAAAATGGCATATGATATATTCCATGGAATTGGCCAAGAGTCTTAGGGGAACCATAGAAACATATCCAAACTATTATCGGGTTCCTTTATACATGAAAGATGATGAATATTCAAATAAAGGTATCGAAATATAGGGAAGTGGAGTGGTATAATTTTTGAAAGAATTCCAAATATCTTTAAATTTAGCCATTGTGGATTGGACCACATTTGTGTAGGCATATCTGTATGAAAAAATATATAACCTATCTCCCATGGGTGAATCATCTTGAATGTTGAGTGATATATGAACATGAAAACAATATAGTAGATGGCCATCATTTTATGAGAGGACCTCTCAGATGATATCCAGATATTCTTTTCAGTTTTTGTCATGAATGTGAGGATGATGAAAATTACATTTTAATGTCATGTGATCAGGACATACCAGATTTTAACATCATGTAATTAAAAAGTTTGAACATAGTTTATATTCATATTTCATGGACCCTGGAAAATAGTTTAATGTTGTGTTACATAGATTATGATAAATATTCCAATAATTTTTTCTTCGCACGGGGGATATGAAGCTAACCTGAAGTATCCAAAGGAGGCATACACACCATTTAAATACCAAGTAATAAATGAAAATGAGTAATATCATATGTGGTGATGGAAAAAACCTGACATTATTGGAGGAAAAGGAGACCTACCACCACACCACATATCCTTATGAGAATTAATGTTTATGATCAAAGAGTTGGGACCTAAATAAAATCCATAGGGCTAAAAAGGTTAATTAACCTGTGTATGGGCCTGACACAAAACATTTGAGCATCACTATGTATCTTTTAAGGAGTGAAATCAAGTCGTGTGTAGCTCTAGAACACAGCATAGATTGAGACCAACACTTGTGGGGAAAGTCCACTCTATCAAGGAAGCTGAAACATCCATTAACTATCATGGGGAATCCTGAATCTTCTCAGGGAATGATTATAGTTTAACATCATGAATCAAGGAATATGAGTTCTTCAATTATTTCCATCGAGTTCAAAGAAATTATATCTTAGTTTAAATTCATTGAGGTCATACCATAGAGTTACTAACTGGGCCCATTGACAAAGTTTATGGACATCACTATGTATCCCTTATGTAGTGGACTCAAACTATATGTTTTTTTAATACAGTTAAGTTTAACATCATGTGGTAATGATAAATTTGAATTGACATGAAAAGGGGAAATAATGTTGGACATATACCTGAGATCGAGATCCGGGTGTCACTATGTATCCCATTAATATTCAAATTAATACATACATATTTCTTGAAGGTAAATTTCTCCAGGGAGGTCTGAACAATGTACGGAGAGATGTGGAATTAGATATTTCATTTTTTAACTCTTTTTGAGTGCCTGGACCAGGACAAAGAGTCTAGGTTTCTCTGCTATAATCAAGTACTGTCTGTTTTGTTAAGGAGAAATGGCGGTTGACTAGTGATAAGGATGATACTCTCTTAAGTGAGAACACCACAATGTGGCAATGTTTTTCATCATTTGGTTAGATGATGATATTGTAGTTTAACATTGTATGATATCACAATCCCATGTTATTTAGTGTTGTGTGGTATGGAAACAACAGTTTAATATCATTTGGATGGGGCATCATTTTTTATTGTCAGGATGCATGTATGAATGATATATAAGTTTAATGTTGTAGAACTCATCCCATAATGTTTTTCATCTTCTGTATGAGGGAATAACCTAACCAAAACTCCTAAGTCCATGTGACTCATGCCATGTGTGGGAAATAAGTTTTGATGTTTTGATTCACCATCATATGGAGCACAAAATGATAGAAAGGAAATGTCGGAGGGAAAATCACAACCCTACAAACATTCCCACTAGACGTGCGAGGATTCAGGGTAGGAGAACACCAAGGATGATGGAGATCCACTAGAAAAATGAGGCGGCATATAATTTGAATAACTACACCCAATTTTTGGGATGGAAACATAGAAATGAGGGTCATCTCTTGACCATATTCAAAATATACGATCAACATCAAAATTTCATTCACAATATTTTGGGGAAATGGCCCAGGATGGTAGGCATTCTATATGACCACACATCTTACTATTAGGGGGACCCATAAGCCAAAAAATATAACGGGGAACCAAATAAAGGAATTCAATATGTGTGGAATGGAATCTTGGGAAATTTTCTTTTAGAATCAAATTCTCAAGGACTCGTGCTACCACACATTCAAACATGCTACTTTGGAACACCCACATGCTGGATAAGATCCATCCTAAATGATTGGGTTCCTATGGGGTGTTGTTAATAGTATAAAGGTGGTATTTCTTGACACAAAATCTCATAGTTTATTGTTATAGAGAGTCGAAAATATGTTCTTAGCTTAACATTTTTTGCATTGGACGTAGCATTTTAGATGAACATCATGTGGTGATAAAGATAATTCCATAAAATTCATTTTCATGCAACTATGATATATGAATCCGAAGGGAGATGTTAGTCATGGAGAAAAAATATAGATGAGAATGAGAACCAAACAAATCTGAATGACAACACACACTCTCAATAGGGAACACATGAAAAAATGTCCAAAAAAGTGAGTTTATAATGTTGTGGCTGAGCCTGTGGATAATATGTCCAGGTATCACTACATATCCTATGATAACAGGAATCTAGTCACTTGTAGTTCTTGAAGATTTCATGGAAAATTAATAGTTCTAAAAGGGGTGATATGCTCTCAAACAATAAAATCATTGTTGTTACGCATTTTAATATCATACGATCTACGGAACTGAAAATGTTAGTTTAAGTTCATAGAGTTTGTACCAACAAAAGTGAAGAGATATGAATTGTGGAGACATGAGGAAACACAATGTTATTGGGGACCAATGATTTCTACACCACATGGAACATTTCTGAATGATACCCAGGCCTAGTGTCCAGAGGGATAAGCTTGTGATTCTACAGATGGGATCTGGGAAAAAATTTCACAACGTTCCGACATATAAATAAATATGGGAATAAAGCCATAAATATTTCATGGATTCATTACAGTTTAATGTCATGCATCAATGATGTGGGAGGGGCTCTTAAAAAGGATATACATGGTGCAGCCGTGATAACCCGATGTGAATGACGAACAATGAGATCCACACCATGCCACACTTTCTGGAAGAAGGTTCCCAGACCAAGAGGGGAAACAATGGTGAATGGCTCTATAGATGGGACTAGGGAAAAGGTGTTTGGGAATCACTACATATCCCATGAATATGGGAATCAATCCACACATAGTTTTGAGGAAGGCATGATAGATGGATAGTTCCATGGGGAAACATCATCTCTGGTGAAGATGCCATAGCACTGTTTAGTTAAAAGTCATACATATCAAATGTTGAATTCATAGTTTAATTTCATACAATAAGGCCTAGGTATATTATGATATTTATCCTCATTCAACAAGGAAACTAATGATATTAGTTTATGGTCATATATCTCATACTAAAAGGTCATTCCAGTAATGTGGAAATGTGTAGTGTGGTAACATGAAGTAATCTAATGTGAATGATGACCATGGAGGTCTCAACACCACACCATAAACTCCCTTAATGTAAACCTAAACACAATTTGAATTAATAAGGTTTGGACTTTGTTTATCTATTTAAAATCATGTACTTGGTACGTAATCACCTATTTTATGTTAATAAAGTTATGACCATATTATGGTGTGATTAATTTGTTCATGTACAAACACTTACAAGACCACTAATCCCATGTGAGTCAACCCTACTGTGGGAAACTTGTGATGAAGAGGAATCATATGAAACATGGGAACACATATCACGGTTATGGGGATATTGGGTTAAATATGTCCCAATGAAATTGATCATCCTGCTCAATGTGAAGAGTTACACGGAGGGGTAACACGGAGGGTAATGAAGCTCCACCTGGATATAAGGTTGTGTTAGGAGATGTGAATCATAGTGTCTGATATTTGGGAAACAATGAGGTTGGATTAATTATGGAGGATAACTATTGACCTTATTCATGATACAACATCCATATCATGTGACCAGGGATGGGAATAGAAAAATGTGGGTTGGATCTGACCATATTCGAAACACATGACCTATCTCAATATGTCATCCAATGTCTTGAGGGGCATTGGGTCATGATTGTATATGAGAAGAAGTGGAATGATTCCATTTTACTAGTGGGTCCCTTCAGACTAGAAATAATATGGAGACCCAAAAAAAGGGTTGTGTAAAGTATGGAGAGGAATGGTATATTTTACATGTAGAGTCTCACACTATAGGTCCTACATCATAGTGCATCTGATCATATTAATGTGTCATATAAGATAGAGGGATCCAAAGCCCTTATTTAAGGGTGTAATAGCCAAGAGGGATCTTGGATATGACATGGTAATTTACCAATTCCAAATTAAGAGGATGAGGGATAACAGAGGGTTAATAAACTAGGGTATAGACCCAAAAAAAATGTTCGGAGTTCCTACATATCCCATAAGGATGGGAATCATGCCACACATAGTTCTTGAATATCATGTAGTTGAACATCACACGATAATGACACGGGTTGTGACATAGTTTATTATCGTGTTACTCGTATACTGGTGGGGTATGGTATCCCAAAGGGGATGTGCATGGTGTGGAATCATAAACCCAACATGTATGAGGATCCCATAAATCCACACCACGCTACGCACTCATAAGAGTGATCTTAGGCCAAGGGGCTGGAAGAAAAAAATTATGGTTGGGCCCAAAGACTAAATGTATGGGTGTTCCTCTGTATCCCATAATAATATGAATCAATCTACATATAGTTTGTTGATTCTGTGTAGTTTAATGGAACGTAGTAATGATGATGTATCATATAGTTTATTATCAAGTGGTTAGGATGATGGTGATAGGTAGTTTCACATCCTTTAGCTCAGATAAAGGGAATCTTAGTTTATGCTCCTAGATCTCGTACCATTAGATGATTACTTTCTAATGAATATACATATTAGGGATAAGAGTTGAACCCAACATGAGTTTGTAAACAGGATGCCCATAACTATACCACATATTCCTAAGAAAGGGGTTATGAACCATGTGTTGGACTTGAATAAAAAAAATACGAGTGTTCCTACATATCAAATAAGGATGTGAATCAAACTATATGTAGTTATAAAAATGGAATATTGAGTGATCAGTTCCAAAGGTGATTACATCATAGACAAGGACCCTGGGGTGATTTTAAATTTATTGTCATGCAGTCAGGATGTATAATAAGTATTTTAATTTCATACAACATGGACAAGGAAGTTCAGCATCATACGGGACAATGGGGAACTTTACTTTTAAGGTTATGTAAAAGGGACATAAATTCTATGAAGTTTAATTTCATTAATGTAGGAATTAATTGTTTAATGTCATGTGGGACAAATAAAAATTGTTTAATTTCATGTTTCCTGGATAAAATAGGTCTTAGTTTGATGTTGTATAAATCAGACAACATGATAAAGCTACCAACATTGGGATGTGTAGTGTGGTTCCATTAGAAATCTTGACGTGAATAGGGACCAATGAGGTCTCAACACTACACCAAAAATTCTCATAAAGACTCACATAATGGGGATGAAAATTTGAATCTATGGAAGAGCCCAATGATGAACTATCTAGGAACTCTTGTATATCCCATAAGGATGATAATCAAGCCATACAGAGTTCATTGATTCCATGCAGTTTAACATCATGCTTTATGGATGAAATAGAACATAGCTTGGGGGTCCTAGAACATGGACCACTTGATAAAGCTACCAACATGGGTATGTGTAGTGTGGTTCCATGATGTAACCCAATGTGGATGAGGACCAAGGAGATGTCAACACTACACCACAAACTCCCTCAAAAACATAATCCATGTGTCCCAAAATGTGATTCTATGATTGTGCCCCAAGGTGAACACTTTCGGTGCTCTTACGCATCCCAAAATGATGAGATTAAATCCATACATAGTTCTTAGATTCCATGTAGTTTAACATCATGCGGTAAGGATGAATAAGATCTTATATTGTGGTTGTAGAACCTTGATGACTGAATAATGCTACCAACACGGGGAAGGGTAGTGTTGTTCTGTGAAGAAACCTGATGTGAATGAGAACCATAGAGTTCTCAACACAACACCACACACTATCTATAAAACATAGGCCTTGGGGTGAAAAATATGAATCTACGATTCGGCAAAAAGACAGACTTACCAGGCACCTAGACATATCCCATAAGGATGGGTATCAATCCATAAATAGTTGACAGATTCCCTACAGTTTAACATCACGTGGTAATGGTAAAAGAGATAATATTTTTGGGTCTCAAATATTGGACCATAAAGTGAATATTGTGCACTTTACCATTATATATGATAATTGAGAAAAAGGGAATAACCCCTCTCATGAAAAGTACTATTTGGGGAACTTAGCATTTGTGGAAGGATTTACTCACTCACCATCCAAGGTAACCAAAGAGTATTCACCATTAGGGAAATCCTTATGAGTGATTTAGGGTCATCCCCTTTTGGACTCCAACATAAGTGTCTTCCTGTTAACTACTATCGGTGTGATCATGGCCAATATCATGTTACCTTGAATTATTGATTGGAGATGAACTTTATTTTTGAATTTTCATGCTATATTGGTCTTGTGCCACTATACATTATGTAAGGCCTCGATCCAGTTCTCATCATGGTCTTCCAACTCAGCTACATGGACACCTACCACTCCTTCAAATGTCTTCTAGTCATCGACAACTATGTGGAGTTATGTAAAATGAATCTCATTGGGCATGAATGAATCTGTTCAATACAATAGAGAATATGATGTCACTTGGGTTGAATTTTGAGTAGATATAAGATATTCATAGAGAGTGTTGGGGAGATTTTCAGACCAACCCTTCATGTTTTGTCCCACCGTATTCTATAAAATGTAATATAGGGTCTTATTTAACACCTCGATCTATCTGTTTTCCTGGGAATGGTGGCAAGAAGTTTGGTTGGACCATATATAGTAATTGGTATATAATTACTTCAGTTAAGTTGCGCCAATTTTTGTGTTATTGTCGTTGAAAATTGTGTTAGGGACTCTGAATCGATAATTGATATTGGAGCTCACTAAATCCACAATAGAACATATCTTGAGCAACTTGAGTGGGATTTTTTGTTCCCACAATGATAATAAATCCATTTTTGTCTAAATAAACCTACACTGGGGATCTATTGGTGGAAGATATGGTCCCATAACATCGAGTCCCTAGACTGTGTAGGGAGAATAATGAATGGTAGTATAGAGGGTATATAGTAGCAGATGTAGAATGTTCAAATGGATTTGACTTTCGTGTAAGCTCTTGGTGAACACAATACTATCATTTACCATCGTCGGCCAAAAGTAGCTAAACCATTGAATCTTGTGAGAGAGTTTCGACTCATCCTGATGAGCACCACAGGATCCAGCATGAACATCCTACATAATCTTGGTAATTTCATCTCCTTGAATGAAATGTAGGATAATTTCCTCAATCCAATATTTTTAGAGGATCTTCTCATTGCTAAGATCACTCTAGAGGGTGAAGTGTACTACACACAAACAGAGTCACCCACACATAGCTCAATCTTTCAGGAGATTTTCTTGCTGTAAAAACATTATGAAAAGAGTTTTTCAATTGTAGGTTACTTATATTTCATAAGGGTCATCTATAAGACTTTTTTTAGACGAATCATTAGTAATGTGTCTTACCTACTAGTGGGCATTGTCTGCACAGACAAAGGAAATTAACCTTCAAAGTGCCACATGAATGAATATGTGTTCCTAGTGATGCTCTATAAGAGAGGTGTCTAAACTAACCATTTCATCATCTGAACCATTCTGGGACACTGGAAAATGAGTGACCTTTGGATGAGAAGGGAACTATGAAATCAGATTTAAATAATGCTTGAGGATGGGTATGATCTCATGATTCACGAAGATTTAGTCATTATTTGTCTTCACGATGAATATCTCAGAGTCCCCCTTAACATGTATGTAGGGAACATCAATCATGAGAGGCATCTCAATACCAATTATGAGAGACTCATACTCCTCCTCATTGTTTTTTTATCCTTATAACAATAAGAATGAATAGTTTATGATATGCTCTATAGGGATTGTAATAATGATTCCCAAGCATACTCTGTAGACCCTATGATAGTTGGGCCTTCGACTGGTTGGGCATCAGAGGGCACTGTCAAAATAAATTTACCAGAACAACGTATCATAATTCACTAAGAGAATGGCCTCATCCAAAAAATTATGATCTACTGAATGCTCTGTGGAGGCTGGATGGGCGGTAAAAAAAATATTCCATCACATTACCCTTGACAAACTTCTACAGGAAAAACCTAATCATTATTTGATGAATGATCACTTCCTAATTAGTTATATGACCATTCAATATATAGAGTGTCATAGTGTACTTTAGACAATCCTTGTGGGACACCTCCTATATCTCTGGATATTGTAGATAATGCTGCAACTTTGGCACTGTGAAAACCACTGTGAGGCATCTCTTCTGGATAGAAAAATATCTAGTATCTTTATTGACTAGCATGTTTACAATGACCAATACATCACAAAAAATGATATTACATCAGATATGAAGACTATTAATTAGAAAATATAACAAATCCATGTCAAGACAATGTAGGTATAGTGTTTTTAGAATCTAGTAATGATAAAAAACTGGTTCATAAGACATCTTCATTATCTATCATTTATTTCATCATAACTAGGCCCTTTTATGACATATCTTACTTAATAAACTTATTCATATCTCAGGGAAAAGAATTATATGAATTTGTGAGATAAATTTCACAATAAATGTAAATATGGGTGTTATGAATCATATCATTATCATAATATAAAGGAACATAATATTTGATAATCTTATCCTGTATATGAATGTTATCTATATAATTCCATGGTATAAAGCATGAATGTTCATAAGAATCAATGAATGTAATATAAAAAGTCAAAAAATATTACATGAGATTTTTTTCTATAAAAAATCATATAAAATCATTTCATATTATTCAAGTCTCATTTCCAAGACCATCATAGCAGAAAAAGTCCGTTATTGAAGATTGTTTACTTGTTGTTCATGCCTTATATTACTAAAGTGTATTTACATCCCAATATATTTATTTCCGTTAAATGAGATATAAATATTTACTCAATTTATTGGAGGGAGATATAGTTATTTCCCATATAATAATTAAATCATTATTACGTGTTCTCAAAAATCCTAAATCATTAATCATTACATAATGCAAGGAATAAAATTGGTTTCCAAAACATCATTACATCATAACAATATCCATGTAAAATAGATGGATTTCATAAATATAACACCATAATAAAAATAATAAAATTATATTATAATTCAGGATAGAAAAATGACCCTATTTATATATTGTCATCGAATATAGAAAATAGATTTGATATAACACATTAAATTAATTCTTGAAGAAAATATCCTTTTTTCATTTACAAAATTTTCATTTCTCTAAACACGCAAAATTTTAAAATAAAATATTTTCATTGAAAAAAATATCTAAAAATGTAAGGTAATCTTTATGGAAATATGGCATCATGAAGGAATAAAAATCCATTCATTGAGTATAATATAAAAAACATTCTCCTCCTACTTTTTCTAAAAAAGCCAAAAAGTACCTCGTATCGAATAACAAAAAAAATATTTCTTTACTACCATTTTGTAAAAAGTAAGAAATGGGTAAAATTTACATCAAAATTTTGAAGAAAAATAAGAATAATTTTACATATTTAAGAATTATTAATGTGCATGATAAATATACCCCAATAAATACTTACAAATAAACCATCTCGTATAATAATGAGATTACGAAATTATCTATCACATTAGATTTGATATTTTTGTATTTATCTGAACCATGTGTATAATGATTTAAAAAACTAAGACTAATTATTTAATAATCATGTAGATTTTTAAGGTATCATGTATGATCATATTATTATTCGTTTGTCAGTTACATTTCACTGTAACTTGTTATTCATATTTTAACTGCATTATGTTTTGATTCATGTCTTGTAAAATATGTTCTTATTCTCCTAATTATATCATAGATGTATCATTATAAAATTTATTAACATAATATATCCCTTATTTATTCATTCTATACATATATATAATGGTTCTTTTAATTAATATAATGTAAAATGAATCACTTCACATCATGGAAACGGTAGGTCGTACGTATGCATGAGCGACGATATCATTCCCATAATTATTTAAGGGTATTGAGGTGGTTGGTGTATAATATTTCTGAATTAGTATCATGTTATAAAAATAATATATATTTATTATTTTTATAAGTATACCCATCCATGTAAGGTGGTGGGGAAAAATATATTAGACCATGGTATGGATACGAAATGTCATACGTACTTACGCGTGGTGATTAAATTTTTCATAGGATGGATGGAATATGGAATATGGTTATCTCATAGTTATAATAACATATCGGTGTATTATTTACACTGATTTAATTAATTTATAAAGAAAAAACTAATGAAAATGTATTAGAAAAAGAAATATGTTTGAAGGAATCGGTAGAAGAGGTTACTTCTTCCTTGATGGGATTCCTCTAAATTTAAACTTATAGCACTAGAGTTGGTCATTGAAGATGAAATGATACTATAGAATTTAAATATGTAAGTTCAAAAGAAAAAATTTCAGGTTATTGATCATCTTAAAGGCACAAATTGCATACAATAGGTGAGGGAGGAGGTGCTCTTTTATAATAGATGTGAGGGGAACCGTTAGAAATTCTTAACATATTATACTAATATAAATTAATTATTTTACCAAAATTCTTCCAAATTGATATATGTCAAATAAAATATTATTATAGTTATAAATACTCTCATACAATAATTTTTATACATGACTTGAATTAATTTTAAACCATATAATTTCGTTTTACCACTAATTATTCTATTTTACATTTAATTGTGGTAACAAAATTTTATGTATTAAGTGGCTATAAATTTTACATATATGGGTTAAATTTCCCATAATTTCAGAACTAATAATCCTTTTAACCTTATAATAGTTACTTTTTGATTTTAAAATATTTTTATGGTTTTTAATAATTTATTATATTACTATTTTTATAAAACATCTATTATTTCAATTTTTACACAATTACTTTCATTGAATTTAACTAAAATATAAAACGAAATATAACATTGAAAATAAGATTTAATAGTGTTATAAAATGTTATATTAATCTATAAAAATCATGGATGACATAATTTATGTTATATAATATTTATTTTAGTATTTATAATGTGACAAACCAAATCGGGTCACCATCCAACTGACTCCTAACCTGGTCTGTGACAAGGCACGAGGGGAATTATTGATCCACACGGGATGACACAAGTGCCCGGGTATCAAAATAATGCTTTTGGAATGATTTAACTGATTAGAAAAAACTTGCACAAAATAACGAACAAAAAAATATATGCCAAACTAAAAATCTCAACCAAACGGGCCCTTACCAAAAACCAAGATTTTAGTTACATATTCTACATCAAACCCGAACAACTGCAAAACATGGTGGCCAAAAACAAACTCAAAAACCATCCATGGCTTGAGGAAACAACCCTCATGCCACCTCCATGATGATTTGCCATGGTTTCAGCTAACAACCTGAACCACTGCTCCCAAAAGCCTTATCCTTACCTGCATCAAACATAAACAAATCTACTTACACCCAATGGTGTAAGTAGAGTGTAAAATAACACTCAATAAGTTTTCACCAATAAGAGATTCCACATGTAAAGATTAACTAAAATAAAAATTTCATGTTTAATCCCAAAAAAAAAGTAAGTTCTTAATCAATTTTAAATAAAACAATTTGAAGAATGACAACTTTAATGGAAAGCAGTTATAAAAGAAAATAAAACACTTTTAATTTTTTTATAACACCACAATGGTTACATCATATGTCATTATTAAGGGAAAATTAATCCATGATTACCAAAGTGTGAGATGCCCTATAGGTACTAGAATAAAAATGGACCCTATAACATCATGTCTCAGGGAACAAATGAATAATAACCACAACAATATACACTCTCGTGCACGAGCCACTAGTTGGGAAATGCATCCATAAACTAGTGGTCCCCAAATGTCACTGTTAGTTTCGTTAGTGTTTTAATCGTCAAACTAGTTGTGTGAAACCAGGTAAAGGCCACTTCTGTGTCACTAGATCACTAGTCATAGTCTCCCCACCTAATACCGAGGCTTCCCATTTTGCGCTCCGTTAATTCATACATTCCACATTGCTTGACAACATTACATACAAAAAACACATAGGGTGTTAACCTAGGTGTTGTGCCCGACTTCCCATATAAAAAGCATTTTGAAACATTATGAACACTAGTAATTTTGTTCAAAACTCAACCTACATTATCCACACAGTCAAATAACCAGCTGAAATTTTTTGTAAATGTGATACCTAAAATAAATCAGCACTATAAAAATTTATTTAGTAGTTTAAAAAATCATATATATAAGATGAATGACTCAGGGTGTCCAGAGAATCCACATATGAAACTATTTACAACACAAAACACACCGAAACACATCCAAAACAAAACTGCAATTCATGCGCATTTTAACAAAATTACTACACAAATTGGACAGACACTCATATTTCATAAATATGTACTACCAAAACAAAGGCACAGAAAATTCCAAATAAAACTGACTACACCCATTGGTAACTAATAAATAAATATGTTAAATTAATTAAACAAGAAAACTAATAATTCAATCAATCCTTAAACATGGAATCACCTACCAACATGTAGCAGATTTCACAAACTAATTGCACAAATGAAATTTCCTTCTTACTATGCTTCAAGTAGACCACAAGAAACCCTAAAACAAGGAAATAAACAAATTGCATCAAGAACGGACCACTCAAAACAAAAAAATTTCTCTAAAATAGATGAAGATCACTAGAAGAAGAGAAAACATGCAGTAAGGGTTTGGATGAGAATGAACCCTCGCAGAGCTATGCCTCGCCAGACGTTTGTTCGGAAGAGAGGGGCACACAACTTGGAGTGAGGCTAGTCAGTGCGAGGCTGACTGTTCTTAGACTGGGTATAGTGGAATGTCCTAGGGGTATATTGGTGGTGGCTGGGGCGAGCGGGATCTGACCGATGCGAAGGCTAGCTGGTTCGACGAGGGAGAGGGGAGATGCGGCGCCTAGGGTTAGGGAGAGAAATAGATGAACAGTTCTCCACAGGAAGGGATATTTTGAGGGACAGAATAAATAAAAGAGAGAGGAAAAAAATAAAAATAAAAGAAGGATAAAAACGGGGGAAAAGGAAAAGAATAGAAATAAAGAAATTGGATAAGATCCAAAAAAAAGAAGAATGAAAAAATAAAAATAAAAATAAACTACACCAACCTAAAATAAAATAAATTAATAAAAATTTTGAATGTATATAATAATATAAATTAATAAAGGGTTCAATTATAATAATAATAATAATAATTCATGCATTTAAAACATTAATAATAATAAATTCCACCCACGTGTTGGGCTGGCCGCACAGCTTCGCCCAGGCCTTGCCCACAGGTTTGGTTTATTCATGCCAAGGATCATTTACTATGGAAAAAGTCAATGGAATGTGTTATCCCAACATCATTTATCAGTGGAAAAAGTGCACGACTCATGTTGGGCTCATCCCACATTCCAAAAAAAATATTAAAAAGGAAAATAAAATGTTGGCATAAAAATTTAAATTATAAGCGTACATCAAAGGAAAGTCCAGGTGTGAAAATTATCCCCACCATAAATATTTAATGTCCTCTAAAAGTCAACTCAAATCCTTATCAAAGAATAGAAAAGGGTACTCCTGCTTAATCCAAGACTTCTGCTCCCATGTCTCAAGATTTCCATTCCCATACTACTAAATAATATGAACCAAGGTAATGGACTTCCCCTGAAGCACCTTCTTTTGAGAACACACTATCTGCACTAGCCGCTCAAAAACTAATAAGTCGATATCAATCTCTAACTCCTCCCAATTTAACACATGAGACGGGTCAGGATTATACTTTATCAGTTGGGAGACATGAAATACGTCATGAATCGACACCAAATAAGCTTGTAAAGCTAACCTGTATGCCACATTTTCTATCTACTCAGTAATCTCAAAAGGCCCAACATACCTCAGCATCAGCTTCCATTTCTTTTCCAAGCGGTGGTGACCCATGCAAGGGTCCACCCTCAAGAACACTTTTTCCCCCACTAAAAACTCAAGATCTCAACGCCTATGATATTCATAAGATTTGTGGAGACTCTGAGCTATCAAAAACTGATGTTTAATCAACTTGACCTTCTCAAACATCTCCTAAAGTAGTCTCGGTCCAAAAATTGAGGTCTCACCTACCTCATCCCAACACAAAGGATACCAATAAGGCCGAATGTAGAGCACCTCTACGGGTTCCATATTAAGAGTTTATTTTAACTTCTTTTCTAATAAATATCAACCAATCCCAAATGGCTATCCCATGAACCTCTGAAATCCAACAGACATGCGAGAAGCTTGTCCTCCATAATCTGATTTTCCTACTCCATTTGTCCATCTATCTAAGGATGTTATGTCTTGGTCATCTTAATCTATGGCCCCAAAGTCTTCTAGAAGGCCTCCCCAAAATCAAGAGGTAAATAGGGGGTCCCTATTAGAAACAAAAAATGATGGAACACCATGTGGAATGACCACCTCCTAAACATACAAACGGCCCAGCTCATCCACCTTTGTTTTATCTCTGATAGGTATAAAGTGAGCTGACTTGGTCAAACGATTAATCACTACCCAAATAGAATTCCTCCCCCTAGGTATTTAATGCACGCCAACAATGAAGTCAATGACAACCTCGTCCAACTTCCATGTAGGAATGAGTAATGGCTGAAGCAGGCCTGATGGTCTCTGATTCTCTACTTTCTCCTGCTAACAAGTATCGCATCTTGATACAAAGTCAGATATATCCTGTCTCATACCTAGAAACCAGAATTGGTGATGAACATCGTAATAAATCTTGGCAGTACCAGGATGGACGACCCACTGATACTGGTGGCTATTCTACATCACCACATTCCACAGAGACAACTGCACCACTGCACGACCCTTGATGCACCAGATCCTCTCCAGAGACAATGACTAATCATAAGGAGTCTCCCCACCATGTCGAAACTACATAGATCACTAACACAACTCATCACCAGGCTTCTCCTACTCAATCAACTCCAGAAGAGTGGGAGTCAATAGAATGCGAGCCAAGAAAGTACCTTGGTTACGCCCACTACTCCTCAAGTGCATCTGGGTGAAGATACCCCTCAAAGTCCACTCATCACTGGACATCCTCTATGTCTACACTGGTACATTCCTGTTCAAAGTACTAGCACCCACATTACCCTTACTCGGGGTATAAACAATATCAAAGTCAAACCCCTGCAGATACTCGATCCAGTGGTGCTACCTCAGTTTGAGATCCTTCTGAGAGAAAATGTAGGCTTGGCTCTAATGTTCAGAATACACCAAATATTTCTCCCCAAAGAGTTTGTGATTCCAATTTGTCAGGGAATGCATCACTACTGCGTACTCCATTTTTTGATTCGGGTAATTATTCTCATGAAATCAAAGATGGCGACAACCATAAGCCAACCCATGATTATCCTGCATGAGTACACACCCAATGCCCATACCTGAAGCATCACAATAAACCACATAGCCCTTCCTAGACTCTGGTAAGTTCAACACAGGTGTGGTGTTCAACCGCCACTTCAACTCCACAATGGATGCCTAGAACTAAGGGCTCCACTCAAACTTCAACCCTTTCCGGGTGACTGCAGTAATGTAAGAGGCAAGTCGTGAGAAATCCTAGACAAAATGCTTGTAATAACCTACAAGGCCATGAAAAATCTTGATCACAAACACATTCCGTGGTTGTTCCCATGACATCATTGCACTGATCTTCTCAGGATCAAGTAAAACCCTTGTTCTGATATGAAAATCCTCAAAAACATCACTTCACTGATCGAAAATGTTCACACAGAATGTTTGGTATATAGGCTGTGAACCCACAAAGTGCTCCTAACAATCTGTAAGTGATTCTCATGATCCTCCTTAGAGAATGAACAAACCAGGATGTCATCCACAAATACCATGAAAATGAAGTTGAGATATTGGCGAAACACCCCATTCCTGAGTTCCCTGAAAACCACCAGATCATTTTTTAATCTGAAAGGCATGACTAAATACTCGAAGTGGCCATACATACTTCAGAAAGCTGTCTTCGGAATATCTACTTCTTTAACCCTAAGCTGGTGGTATCCCAAATGCAAGTTGGAATTGGAGAACCAATTTTCCCCCATCATCTGGTCGAACAAATCATCAATCCGGGGTAAAGGGTATTTATTCTTGATGGTTAACATATTCAATTTATAGTAATCAATTCATAACTGGAGGGTTCCATCGGCCTTCTTCAGAAATAAAACTGGGGAGGCCCAAGGAGAGATTCTCAGGCGAATAAATCTTTTGGATTCTGAATCGTCCATCTATATCTTCAATTCTATCAATTTGGTGGGGGGACATCTGATATGAGGGAAGAGATATACGCTAAGTTCCCAGGGCCAACTCAATTGATAACTCCACATCCCGATCTAGGGGTAAGCCAGAAAAATAATTTGGAAGCACCTATGGAAACTCATCCACTACAAGAGGAATCCCTCTCTGAGAAGCACCACTATCACCATCATGTTCCAGCAAAGATAACTAATAAGAAAGATTCCCCAACTCATGAAGTGGAGGTCTCGCACGACCTAACCTAGCGTCCCATTTTCCATGAAATTCCATGGGTCTCCCATCAGGTTCTATAAAACTAACCCGTCGCCGATAGTATTCAATGCACACGTGAAGGCACACCAATCAATCCATGTTGAAGATCACATCAAATAGGTCAATATCATGGATAATGAAATCCCACTCCATATTTACTCCTAACATAGAGAGAGTGCATGATGAACAACTAAGTCCATGCTTCCTCTTTTTCCCCAATAGTGTTACCAATTCCATGGAAAGATATTATAGTTCAGTTGGTAGGTTCATCAGATTCACAATATGGGCTGATAAAAAAGAGGAAGGTTCACCAGTATAAAAAAAAGATAGTATCAATTGAAGATGCAATAAGAATGATACCTCGAATAGTCGAAGGATCTGCTTCAGATCCCGCGGTTCCTGATCCATAACATGTAGATGTCTGGTCCCTGCCTGAGAATGACTGCTCACTCGTGGAACTGCCCTAACCTGGATCTACCTAGAGGACAATCTGGTCCTACCGCCATGACCACCAAACCATGATCCCATATTCCTGGTTGGCTCTAACTGAACTGGTACTCCCCCAGAATCTACAAACATTCCCCACTCTGATTAGGGCATTACACTCTTCCAAATCTCCGCACATGCCCCACAATTCCGCATCAAAAGAAAATCCTGGGTAGAGTGGGACACGTAGGTCAGACGTTCCTTGCCTTCCCGCACGAATTGCACACAAAAGACCTCATTTTAGAAGCAATAGATGTGGTCTTCCTGAAAGGATGGCCTAAGCATCCACCCGTCTTCTACCAAAGCTCATCACGCTTCCTCTTCTTGTCAGATGATCTGTCACTTCCAAACCCTGAAACTGATCCAAAAAACCTCAAATTTCCATTCTTTTCAATGTCGACCATGTAATCATGATTGACCACCTAGGTATAAGTTCCCAAATTGAACAAGAAAACCTAAGAGTAAATATCTGGTCGAAAGAATTTCTTGAACTTCCAAGCATTCATTTATTCATTTGAAACAATCTCAGGAATGTAACGCACTATCATGGAAAAGTGGGTTGCATACTCTATCATTGTTCATTCCCTTGTGAAAGATCCATGGACTCTTAGGATCTAGCATAGGCCAAGAACTCGGGACAGTACTTCTCATTAAATATAGCTTTGAAATCCTTCCAAATAGTCATATCATTCTTCCCATCAGGAATCATCGATTCCCACCACTTGCAAATGGAGACCTCTAGCTGAAATGGGTAGCACAATACCCTAACCTCCTCTTGTGTGTTAAGGAACTCAAACATGTGATTTTTCTTTAAAATCAATTCATCTACCTCTTGAGGTTCTGAGCTACCACGGAATAAAGGAGGTTTATTCTTCAGAAACTCTTGAGCCTTATCATTCTTGGAGTTTGACTCATCTCCTATAGCCGGAATAGGAGCAGGGCCAGGAGTTGCCCCTTGTCCTAAAGCCTGAACATATTGGACAACAGCTTCTTCCATTATCTAATCAAGTGGTGAGGGAGAACTCTCTTCGGATTCCTCATGTGGGTTCATATAGACTCTCTAGGGAGGCATCCTGGTTCAAGGAGAAACATTCATAAAATAACATCATTAATATACCATATCTATGAAAAATCAAATTTTCAAAAAGGACAAAAATCATCAGTAAACCAAATATGAAAAAGAAAGATCATGTCCAAACCACTTCATTCCCGTTTGATGTCCACACACAGTCTACATCCTGCACGTCCCATATGTAAGAGAAGTCAAACAAGCATCCTGACATCCGATGACAACTCTGGGAATTTCAAGAGGTGTGATGTCCTAGCACCCTACTCACAACCAGAATTTTGAGCCCCGAAAATCCTTCTTCCTGTCTCAATAGAATTGTCCCAAATAGAATAACTTAGACAAAAAAACCTTCTATCATACCATTTCGTCATGAACCAAATCAGGTTGTCATCCATCCGACGCCAGACCCGATCTACGACAAGGCCTGAGGGGCGTTCCCGATCCCCACGGGATGGCACAAGTTCCCGAGTATCAAAATAATTCATTGGGAATGATTTACCCAATTAGGAAAAACATAAACAAAATAATGAACAAAAAAAGATATTCCAATCTAAAAATCTCAAACAAATAGGCCCTTACAAAAAACCAGGATTTTAGTTACATGTTTAACACCAAACCCAAACAACTGTAAAATATGGTGGCCAAAAAACAACTCAAAATCCACCCCTGGATAGAGGACACAACCCTCATTCCATCTCCACAATGTGACACCAAGGTGTCAGCTGACAACCTGAACAACCACTACCAAAAGCCTTATCCTAACCTTCATCAAACATAACAAAATCTACTTACACAGAAGGGTGTAAGTAAGGTGTGAGGTAACGATCAAAAGGATGTCACCAGTAAGATATTCTACATGTAAATATTAACTGAAAAAACAATTGAAAGTTTAATCCTGGAATAAAAAAAGTGCTTAAACAATTTTCGATTAAAAATTTTAAGAATGGAAACATTAAGGGAAATTTTTTTTAAAAGAAAATAAAACACTTTTTTTTATAACACCACAATGGTTACACCACAAATCATTGGTAAGTGAAAAGTAATCGAAGATCACTAATGTGGGAGAGGCCCTAAAAGTACTAGCATAAAAATATACCCAAGAACATCGTGCCTTAGTGAATAAAGGAATAATAACCACAACCATATACACTCTCATTCACGAGCCACTAGTAGAGAAACACATCCATAACATAGTGGTCCCAAAACATCACCCATTGTTATCTAAGTGTTGTAATCCTCAAACCAGTTAAGTGAAACTGGGTCAAGGAAACTTCTGTGTCACTAGCGTACTAGTCCTTATCTGCCCACCTAATACCCAGGCTTCCCATTTTGTGCTCAGTTAAGTCATACACACCACATTGCTTGACAAATTTACATATAAAAAAACACATAGTGTGTTAGCCTAGGTGTTACACCACACTTCCCATACAAAAATTGAATTTTTTAAACAATATGAACCCCAATAATGTTTATTAAAACTCAACCTACATTATCCACACAATCAAATAACCAGTTGCACAATTTTTTTTAAAGGTCATAAGTAAAATAAATCGGCACTATAAAAATTTATTTTTAAGTTTAAAATAATTATATATATAAGATGCATGACTCAAGGTGTCCAGCAAAACAACATCAGAACCTATTTACAACACAACACACACTAGAACACGTCAAAAATACAACTGAAACTCCTTCACATTTTAACAAAATAACAACACAAATTTAACAGACACTCATATTTCATAAATATGTACGACCAAAACAAAAGCGTAGATAATTCCAAATAAAACTGACTACGCCCATAGAAAAATAATAAATAAATATTTAAAATTAATTAAACAAGAATCCTAATAATTCAATCAATCCTTAAAAATGTAATCACCTACCAACGTGTATAAGATTTCACAAACTCGATGCGCAAAGTTTGTTTCCCACCCACTACACCTCAAGAAGACCGCAAAAAACCCAAAATCAATGAAACAAACTAATAGTGTCAATAACGGACCACCTTGGAAACCAAAATTTCTGAAAAATAGAAGAAGATCGCCAGAAGAAGAGAAAAAAATGCTACAATGGTTCAGAAGAGAAGAAGCCATCGTGGAGCTACGACGCGCCGGATTTTTTTCCGAAAGGGAGGGGTGTGTGACTTGGTACAATGAAGGAGGAGGACAGGGAGGTGTGCATCTCGACACAAGGCAGCAGGGAGGGTGTAAGACTGGTTGATGTGAGGCTGGCCGATGTGAGGCTGGTTGGTGCGAGGATTGGTAGCGGGGAAGGTCAGTGGTGGGTAGCGGGGGCGGTTGGGGTGAGTGTGATCTGACCGAGGCGGAGACTGGCTGGTCTGGCAAGGGAGAGGGGAGATGTGACGCCTAGGGTTTGGGAGAGAAACGTATGAAACGTGTGCCTCATGTTGGGATAGTGTGTGGGAGATATGAAATAAAATAGAGAGTAAAAAAATAAAAATAAAAGATAGGATAATAAAAGATGGAAAAGGAAAAAGAATAGAAATAAAAAAAGAGATAAAAACAAAAAAAATAAATAAAAAAGAAAAAGAAAAATAATCTACACCAACCAAAAATAAAATAAATAAATAAAAATGATGAAATAATTTAATAATATAAATTAATAATTGGTTCAATAATAATTATAATATTAATAATAATGATTATAATAAAAAAATTACGCGTTTAAAACGTTAAAAGTAAAAAGGTCCACCATCATGCTGGGTTGGCCACACAGCTTTTCTTGTGCCCTACCCACGCGTCGGGCGTAGTCATGCCAAGGATCATTTGCTAGCACAAAAAGTGCACAGTATGTGTCAGCTCAACATCATTTTCCAGTCCAAAAAGTGCATGACTCATGTCGGGCTCGGTCGACATTCCATTAAGAAATTATTAAAAAGGAAAATAAAATTAAGGGATAAAAATTAAAATTAAAAACATACATCAAAGAGAAGTCTAGGTGTGACATATAATATAATTTATTTGATTCCTTCATTAATAGGGCAATCAAGACATCATCATTGTGTCATAATTAAATTTAATTTTATAGTGTATAAAAATTATAAATAATGTATAATGATTTAAGAAACCTTTTAGGATTTCAAATGACTATTTATAGTCCAAGGTATCACTTTTATATCACAATATAAAGATTGTATTTTATAAGAAGATATATGTTTATAATATATTTTCATGTATATTAAACTAAAATATATAAGTGTCATAATCACACCCAAGTTTCTTTCAAAGGCCATATTTTCGACCTAAGGGTTTTCTTGGTCATCCATATCTCATCCAATAAGATTTGGAAAAGTGTTATTGTAGTTTTATAACTGTATTCTTTTCCTTAATTACCTATTTTATCCTTTTATCATAATAAAAAATATTACAGAAGTTACTATTCATAAAGGTCCAAAATAAAATAAATATATTTAAAAAAAATTGGTCCTAATAAGTCCAAATATGTATTCAAAATTTTCTAATTAAAAACAAAGAATTTCAAGTAATTAATTTAAAAATTAATCATGTTGTTAGAATAGGAGAACTGGTTTTAAAAGCTAAAACATTTCAAAAGACAAAAATATTTAATCATGTCAAGTCAATGTAAAATTAATGATAATTTCATACATTTTAATTAATAATAAAAATATATTATATTTATATATTAAATGAATTAAATATTATAAATTAACCATATAAATTGTTTTGATGAAAAAAGTTGTTTTTAATTAAAATTAAGGGTATTTTGACTACTAATCAAAATTTTAATGTTATCTGAAAAATATTAAAATTTCATCCAAATTAAAATTTTATATTCAAATTCCATAGAATTTCTTTTTTCTTATAGAAAGTATTAATGTGTTAAAATTTTAATTTAAAAGGGGTTCCCTTTTCAAAGGTGTAAAATTACCCTTTAAAAAAATGTTTTCATATATCAAATAGGCTTTACACATACCCTATGACTAAAATATCAATTGGATGAATATAAAAAATATTATATTAAGTATATATAATATATATCTCATTAATTTAATTAATAATAGTAATTTAGTTAAAAATAAAAATACCTAACCGATTTTTATTTCTCATACAAAATTGGATGCCAATGAATTCACAATAAATTTTCATAAGTTAATTATACTTATTACCGTTAACATAAAGGCTATGGTGTAATGGTCATTTTATAATTAGGATGTCTCATGGTATGTTTAAAATCACGATTACATGCAATTAAAGCTACTAAATAATTAGTATTATTTTAAAAAAAATATTATAAATATCTGGGTGTATATGTGAAAGATCAGGTATGTAATTTCTCAGGAGAGATAAATGAAAAACATCCTGAACATAAGAGAGATTATATGTAAGATCCAACAGGTCAGATACCTTCCTAGAAAGAAATAACATTTCCAATGTACCGATATACATACGGATCATCTTTCCCTTCATTCCAAATCTCATTACCCCCATCCAGGGATATATTAGTAGAAACACCTTGTCACCCACTACAAATTCTAGTTCTTTTATTTGGTTGTCAGCATAACTTTTTTGTGGACTCTGAGATTCTCTCATGTGTTGTTGAATTGATCTGACCTTTTCTTCCATTTCATAAATAAGGTAAGTTTATAATAACTTTCTTTTCCCTACTTCATCCCAGCAATTTGGAGTTCTACAAATCCTTCCAAAGAGAGATTCATAGGGAGCCGTCTGAATACTGGAGAGAAATCTATTGTTGTAAGAAATTTTTACCAAATGTAGGTGTTGATCCCAAAAACATTTGAAATCAATAGAGAAAACTCTCAATGTTAATTTTGGAGTTTAAATTGTCTTCTCATACTGACTGTCTGTTGGAGGATGATAAGTATTACTCAAACATTACTCTGTGATATGAACTAGGTTGAAGGCAATGAGTCAGTTACCGAAGTTGGGGAGTATGATTTTCAAAACCCAATTATTCATGGGAGATTAAATATGTTGATTTCTATAATGGGAACCAATATAACTTCATTAAAGGACCAATGGACATTTCCTTGCAAGGATGTAGAAAATTGGAATATTATGTCACTTATTCAAGCCCAAATATGATGTTTAAAGCTTGTCCCACATGGTTGAACGAATTTTAGAATCCTTACCAACATAGATAATTCTAGAATGAAATATTTGGATACCAAAGTCAAATATGGAGGACTAGATACTAAATGTCAAATCTGGTGGGCTATGGGTATAAAGGCATGTTCTACTTTTCCCTAATGTATTTACTAGAAATTAAAATTTTCTCATTTAAGGGTAATGATAGATTTATCCTTTATGAATTTAGCATATTAGACCCTTGACTATTGTATCACCCCTTGGAAATAAATATCCACCCCCAACACATGACATTATATTTTAATTTAGGATTTAATTGAGAGCTTATGCTTTCTCTCTGCGTTGTGAGGATTGCCACGTTTTATCCCTATATTTATGCGCATTCTTTCCTTGTCATTATAAAATTTATATTGGAGATCTAAGGTCACAAAGACCCCAATTTCGTTTCTCAACCCAAGTTCTTTTTTGTGTTGATTGGCTATCACATCCATCCCATGAATATGTTATCTAATTAGTAGTTGACACTCCCTAAAGAGTTGACTAACTACTTGCATATGCATTCCATACCCAGCATTCTCCACATAGCCATGAACCACATTCTTTATCCTACTTCCTACAACGTGAATATTGGGTCACCTTGTGCATCTCACATTAGTTTGTATCAGAGCTCTAGTTGACATTGTAGAAATCTATCCATTCATTTACATTACTTTTAACCCTTACACTCCATATCCTTCCATATTATATACCCTTTCAAAAATATACCTTTTCTTGAAAGCCTCCCTAATTTTCCTAGTTTGTGAATGATTGGATTGTTATAAATTGAAACAAGTTTTCATTCACCATATTTGTGCATTTGATTCGATATATGTGATTTTTATCACGCAAAAAAATAAAAAAAATCTAATTCTCTCAACTCATCATTTTTTTATTTTCAAAAATAAGAACAGCCTTTATTCGAGATATTTCAAAAAAAATTCTTCCTCTATAATAAATCATATTAATCATTAAAACACCGAGCACAACACTTTTTGGGGATATTAGACCAAAAAAAGCAGAAACAATTACTTCTTTGACCTTTACATTATTAGCACTTTCCATTTCCATGCATCATATTCTATGAAATTTTACTTCATCCCCATATTATATTTGGATCCTATTGTTATTAATTTTTATTATCAAGCACAATTGGGAAAAACCCAAACACCACCTTTATAACCAATTTTCCCACCTTATATCTATTTTCTACCCTCTTTTTCACCCTTTACCCATTACCAATCAAACCAGTTGTGTTAAACCATCTGATGAAGCTCATATTTTCATACATTTTATACTATAAATCATTGTTTATAATCACACCATAGTTTTATTATATGAGAAATTTTCAAGTTTTTAGGTTTTTTTGGTATTTTTTGCTCAAATGCAAAAACTGGTTAAATTTGGAAATTTAACAGATTTTTAGGATAGGGTATTTTGTTCATACAATATAAATTTTTATTCCAAATTGTGTGATTCATTTTTTTAGAAATCCATGATTAATTTTCTATAAATTTATATTCATGTTTAAATACTAATATGATCATTTTGAGGCCCAACCAAATCATTTTATATGGGAAATTTGTTGGGAGGAGGGTGTGGACCCCACCTCCATAACGGACACAAAAATCGGTCTAAAAACCTCCAAATTCAATTCTTCCAGATGTATATGACATAAGATGAAATTCTCCACATCCATTACAAATTTCTTGTCAAAATATTCTCATTAAAGTTTTTTTAGCGCTCCAAACATGTAAAAGTTGAAACGTCTCAAAAGGCCGAAATGGTTCTATTACGTAATTAATTCATAACATCGTGACCATGAATCTAGAATACCTCATATTTTTTGGAGGGGATAAAAAATACATGTGTAACATCATTTATTATGCATGTAAGGAGTTAATCGACCTATCTCAAAGACATAATTTCTAGTCAAGTTGAAGAATAAGAATTTGGCCAGTCAAATGGAATGATAAAATGTGTCAGATTAAATCGGCCATAACTCCTACATATGATGACCAATAAAGAAAATATTTTTATGGTGAATGTAAGAGACATTATAGAATATATTTTATGAATCAACCTATTACCAATTATACCATTTAAAGGGACCTCCACTCAGAATAATTTAAAAGATTATTTTGCAGGGAATTATTTCACCTCCTCTCCCTATAAATAATTATCCACACCCCTTATCAATGATTAGGAACTTTTGTGTTTCCATTTTCTATTGATTTTTAGTTTCATTCCATATTAATAATATTGTGACTTTTAAGGTATTTGTCCCTTCTTTATCTCATTATCATTTTTTTATCTTTTGTCTTTCCACCCCATTCATCTCTACTACAATCTCTTACACTCATGATCATGAGTAAATAACTTGAGGAACTTCTTGAGGGATCACTCCAGTGTTGAACCCAAGCCATTGAAAATTAAATTTTATTGTTTATTATTTTTTATAGTTAGTTCAAGGGGCATCTTAGTGGGTAAGTCACCTTTGTGTCTCCACATTCCACTCGAGGCATAACATTCCCTTCTATAATATTATCCCTCGATTGAGGAGGTGGATGTGCAGTCTCTCGTCGATGATTGAGATCATTGTATATTCACATCCAAATATAGAAAATTTTATTCACACATCTGATATAGTGTGTTTATTAATTTAATTGGAAACTAATAATGAGATAATGAAGGTTCAATCTGGGTGTTTCTCTTGGGAATATCTCCATTCTATCTAACATCATTTTGTCTGCATTCATTTTCTCTACATTATGCATTGCATGTTTACCTTCCTTTATCATGAATTCTAATTTCAAAAACCCAAATTTCATTTAGTTTTGTCTTATAAATAATAAAAATATAAAAAAAAATAATTACAAGTAGTGATTGATTAACCACAAAATCTCTTCAAGAGAACAACCTAGGTCAACCCCTGTGCTTCCCTTAGTTATAAATATTGTTGAGAGAGCTCACGACAATGCTTTGTCAAATTGGCATCATTTTCTAGGAGACAAGTGGTATTATTTCACTATTTTTATTCACACTTTTTAAAGAATTATTCCTTAATTTATAAAAAACACAAAAAATCATAAATTAAAAAAAAAATAATTAAAAAAATCATTGTTCATGATGTTTTTCAATTCAAATTCTTATTCGTGGACTAGACAATCTCATGTGCTAGAAAATGTTTTCAACGATCTTGATTATCAGTTTCAAATGATTAGTGATAAAGAGCATAAACTGGAGAGTCAAATAGAATTTATTGATGAATATTTAATCACATCCTAGGAAAAATAAAAAATAAGGCGAAACATGAACCAGAACGATTGGTGGAAGAGATTTCACCAATAAATTTTTAAGTTAAATAACCTGAGGAGGGTGAAAATGAGCTACTAAATGAATTAGTCATATAATCCCACACTCAACCATTTCTTTAGGAGGCCTTATAAGTACACAATCCAGTTGATGAACTGATGGGAGATAATTTTTTTTGGAAGAATCCTCAAATATCTTTGTTGAAGATAACATAAAACATAATCTACACATCCTTGATAATGAAACATCTGAATCTTTATTCATATATCTTTGTTTGGAAGATAATTCACATGATGAGATTGAGTTTCCAATGGCCCTTCTTAAAGAGATCAATTACCAAGATGAATTCCTTGAATGGGAAGATTTCATTATTAATTCGTCATGTTTTAATATTACTCATTCTGAATTTTTTTCTGATTCCCTTTCATTGAAATTTATGATACAACACAAATGGAGCAGACCATGGATGTTAATGTATAGGCTACCCATGCGGTAGGGGTTGAAGAGGATTTGGAAAAGTGGGTGGTGGTGCAACTACCTCTTCAACAACAATTTACATACCATATGGAGGAGGATACCACATAAGTCAATAGGGAGCACACCTATCTTCTTTTCCCCCCACACTGGACCTTAATTTCTCTCTTTATTGATTATTCAGTGTAAGGAACTATCTTATCTTCTTTTTTGGTTCTCCACATTCATTATTTAATCGTGGACATTGGGAAAACTCACATGTGGTGGTTCATCTCAATGAAATCACAACCACCATATGATTTGGGATAATCCACTGAGACTACCTAACAAGGGGCAGTAAAAACCTAGCACGTTCTTGGGGGTCTAAACCAAGAATTATCTTTTTTTATTCCTTTTCTCTTTTTTTAATTATTTTTCTTATGTATTTTCATTACATTCTTGTAGTCCTAAAGTTGTATCTTCTAGAAGATTAACTCAAGGAATCCACTTCAAAAATAATGTCAGGTCGTATCTTTTCTTCCCTCATCTTTTCTACCATTATATTTACATTTTTTGAGTTGAAATTAGGGGTAGTAAAACTTAAGTGTGTGGGAGTGTTAAACTACTTAGTTCTTCTTGTGTGATTTTCATTTTTTGTTTATCATATTTTTAGTAATTTTGATATTTAATGAATATTCTTATCACTTCTTCACACATCAATTGATTTTTAATGAGATGAAATGTTTTTTAAATAATGGATATTAAATTATTATTGATGTGAATTCTTTTTCCTTCAAATGGATTTTTAATAATTTTTATGAGTTTAACTAATTTTTAAAATCCATTCCCATGAAACACTGACTCAAAAAAAATTTCCAATCCTGTGAGGTATTCTAAACAACATTCCTATATTTTTCCTAATACCCACACTTTCTTGAGAGAAACATGAATTTTTAGTGAGAACTAGAATTTGGGATTTTTCCCATTGGAAGCTTCGGATTTCATGTAATCTATGTTAAATGATTGAGTCCACTCTTTGGCTAGAAAAATTTTATCTTGAGTCCCACCATTACATTTCTGCTTCATAAGCCCTTAGATTATTTGTATTTCCATATAGTTTTAAGCTACATTACATGGAAATTATTTCTTTACCTGCCCGCATATTTAGTATTTTTTCATAGATATTTAAAGTTTCAGTGTGGGGGAAGGTCCTTTCATGTTCTTTCATTGTGATTTGTGTCATTTATGGGTGTTGTGAGGTGTGTGTATATATTTTGGGGTGTGAATAATAATATATTTGGGCATGTTTTGTCATTTCATTGTGTTTTATTTTTTTCATAAATTTCTCCTTCTTAAAAATGATAAAAATGGAGATGATCTTGAATTACTCATTGCACAAACTTTTACTACTTATGTACTTCTCAAAAATCAAGGGAATGAATTTTCATTCATTCATTGTATTCAATTTTCAGCTCATCCTAAATGAAAAAGAAAATGAATAAAAGAAGAAAAAACAAAGGTTGGCCTTTCAAGAGCTTTGAAAAAGGGAGAACATAGATTGTATCATTCATTATAATCACTAATTGGACTATTTACCAGTCATAAAATATGGTGGTTATGTTTTTCACATTTTCAAGTGGTATTTAGAGTGAATTTTTTTTTGTGTTTTCACTTGAATTAATCATGCATTGTGCTTAAGAGTCTAATATCCTCTTTCTAGCCTGAATATTTTTCAATCATTTTCCCCCCAACCATAATCCATAAAATCATTTGAAATATTAATTAAATTCCTCATGATTGAATTCATTTTAATGTTTCAAGATATGTAGATGTTATAATTTTCACAAGCCTTTGGTGAAACATCAGATGTTCATGTATGAGCAAAACTCTAGATTCAATTTCCCTTGAGTGAAGAGTGACATAAAATTCAATGTGATGTAGGTGGTTATTGGGTCATGGATTGATTTTTGAGGTTGACCAAATTTTTATGATTGAAATCAAAATAAGAGATAATTGATTCATATTGATGATACATGATGAAATTCTATTTTGGATAAGATCATTGATATTTGTTCATTTTTTATTGTTGTATGGATTTTGATTTGTATGTAAGATGGTTGTATGAGAGTGCAATGTACAAGTGTGGGGGAGTGATGAAGCTCAAAATTTCATAAATTTTATATTTTAAATCAATTTTTTAATCCCACCATTGTGTTATTTTATGAGAAATTGTCACATTTTTATGTTTTAGTGTTATTTTGAGCTCAAATGCAAAAATTAGTTTAATATAGAAATTTGACAGATTTTAATGATATGGGTATTTTGGTCACAAAATATATATTTTTATTCAAAATTTTGTACTTATTTTTTCTTTCAAAATACCTGATAAATTTTATACAACTTTTTCTTCAAGAGTAAAGACTAATCCAAGCATTTAGGGGCCCAAAAAAATCATTTAATATGGGAAATTTACTTGTCGGACTGAATGGACCCCACCACCATAACGGAAAAATAAATTGGTCTAAACACCTCCACATTTGATAGTTCTAGATATAGATGAAAAAGTATACAATTATCCACATCATAGATTTATTTCATATCAAAATATTCTCATTAATTCATTATTTGAATGCTCCAAACATGTGGAAGATGAAATGTCTCAACTAGAAGAGACGGTTCCATTGCGTAATTAATTTATAAAATCATAACCAGAAATCCAAAATGGCTCATATTTCATTTAGGGGCGCTAAATTACATGTGAAAAAACATTTATTAAGGATTTAAGGAGTGAATCGACTGGTTTCAAAGTCAAAATGGCCAAGAATGTTGAAGAATAGTAATTTGGCCAGTCAAACGGATATATTAAATGTCTCGGATGAAATTGGCCATAACTCCTACATCTAATGGCCAATAAAGCTCATATTTTTAGGGTGAACGTAGGAGAAAATATGGAACATCCTTTATGAGTAAACATGTTACCAATTATGCCATGTATTAGAAAATACACATGGAAACATGTGGAGGATGATTTTGGAGTGAATTCATTCATCTCCTCTCCCTATAAATATGTATCCTCACCCCTTCTCAATGAATTGGCACTTCTGTTTGTCCATTTTCTCTTATTTGTATTTTATTGCCGTCATAATAGTATTATGACTTTTTAATGTATTTTTCTATTCTTCATCTCAGTCTCATTTTTTTATCTTTTGTCTTTCCACCCCATTCTTCTCTACTGTGATCCCTTATACTCATGATCATGAGTAACTAAACTGACGAACATCCCAAAAAATCAATCGAGTGTTGAACCCAAGTAATTGAATATTAATGTTTATTGATTCTTATTATATTAGAGTTAGTTCAATGGGGATCATAGTTGGTAAGGCACCATTGCGTCTCCACTTTCCAGCTGAGGATTAACATTCTCTTTTATAATATTTTCCCTCGACCGAGGAGGTGGATGTGCAGTCTCTCAGCAATCGTTGAGAGCATTGAATATTAACAACCACATATAGAAGAGGATATTCAAACATATGATTTAGTGTGTTTTTTAATTAAATTTGAATCTAATAAAGAGATTATGAAGGTTCAATCTTTTTGATTCTCTCGGGAATATCTCTTTTCTGTCTAACATCATTTTTTTCATTTATTCTTTCTACATTATACATTTCATGTTTACATTCCTTTATCTTGCATTATCATTTATAAAACAAAAATTTATTTTATTTTTGTATTATAAATAATAAAAATATAATAAAATTGAATCAGAAGTAGTGATTGATTAACCATAAATGCTCTTCAAGTGAATGACCTAGGTCAACCCCTGTGTTGCGGTTAGTTATAAATATTTTTGAGAGCGCTCATGAAAACACTTCATCACGATCCTCCAACACAATCTTGGATTGAGAATGATTGGTGTAACATGATCATTTCATACAGTGGAATATATTTCATAAGATCTTGTAATTTTAATTCAGTGTTAAGAGAAATAAGAAACAAAATATCTTGTGTGTGAGTGTGTACATCTTATTGTGTGTGTGTGTCTGTACATATCATGTGTGTGTCTGTGAGGGAGTTTGTATATTTGTGAGAGTGTGTTCTTGTTTCTATAATTGTGTATATCTTATGTGTGTGAGTGTGTACCCATACGTCTGTGAGTGTGTACATATTGTGTGTGTGTGTGTACACCTCGCTTGTGTGAGTGAGTGTTTATCATTATGTGTGTCCCCCCCTTGTCTGTGTGGGTTTTTGCATAAATTATCATGGAAGAAGATCATTGAATGAAAATTTCTCTTGTTAGAGATAAGGTAATTTGAACAAGACCCCCTTCACCCAATGCTACACAACTTCAAATGCATGATTTGGTGAGACACTTCTAGAATCTTCTTGATAGGAAGTTGGATGTCCTATATGAGAGGATTAATGAATTGGAGAGTAAACCAAGCCCACAGATAATCCATGATAACTCATGATTCCCTCCGGCACTACGTTACCCCCATATCATGGAGGAGGAGATGGTTAAATTTGATGACGATCTTGATGATGTACCGTAAAAGAGGATGTTGTACCAACATACAAAAGGAGGCCAAAGGAGACCACATGATGACATATAAGGTCAAATAAATGTGATGGTCCCTTATTTCCAAGGGAAAAGTGATCTGGAAGCATTCTTGGAGGGGGAGATGTGGTTCAAGCAGATGTTTTCATGTCATGCCAATTCCAATGTGAAAAAGTTAAAACATGAATCACTTGAATTCATTGATTATGAATTAATATGGTTGGATAATGTTCAAAAAGAGATAACTCGATATAGAGGATGTCCTATCCAAACTTGGGAAGACATGAAGATTGACATGAAAAAGCAGTTTCTTCCCTCACACTACAATAGATATCTTCACAACAAGATTAAATTCCTCAATAAAGGGAGTAAGAGTGTAGAATATTACTACAAATATATGAAAACGTCCATGATTAGAGCAAACATTGATGAGGATCTGGAGGAAACCATGGCACGATATTTATTTGGGCTCAATCGGGGGATTTCCAATCAAGTGGAGATGTACAATCACGTAGAGATACATGATATGATTAACCAATCCACCAAGATTGAGCAACAAAACAAAAGGAGGACCAACATGAGAAAACCCCCTACCACTTTCATGCCATGGAGAAATCAAAGGAATGAGATTGGAGAATCATCAAAGCCAAACACATTGGTTGATCACTAAAGTGGAAAGGTGATTTTTCCACCTAAGAAACATTATTTTGAGGCCAACCAAGACATGAATTGGGATATTCATTGTTAAAAATGTCAATTAAGGGGGTCACATTGGTAGTGAGTTCCAAAACCGGAATACCATAACCATCAACAGGTATAGAGAATGGGAGACCAATGAAGGGATCTCGGAAGAGGAGGAAGAAGAATCTCCGAAAGTTCATAATTGATAACTTGCGGGAGGGTTTGATATTCTAGTCACTAGGAGAGTTTTATGTGCACAAATAAATATTGGAGAAAAGTAGAGGCGAGATAACCTTTTTCTTACATGATGCTTGACCAATGGGAAGGTCTATAGTGTTATTATTGATGGGGGACGTTGTAGAAATGTGGAAAGCACCAAGTTGGTGGAGAAGTTGGGACTCGCAACATCGAGGCATCAAAATCCATACGGGATTTAGTGGTTGATTGATTGAAGTGAGTTGAAGGTCACCAATCCGGATAAGGTATTTTTCAAAATCAGTTAGTACAGAGAATAGGTTTTGTTTGATGTTGTTCCTATGAAGGATTTCCATTTGTTGTTGGGACGACCATGGAAGTACGATCGGCGTGTTACTCATGTATGATTCAATAATCATCACTCATTTGTACTCTAAGGCGAATTTATAACCCTCAACCCCACATCCCGCATGAAAATTATGGAAGATTTCATTTTGACCGAAAATAAAAAATACTGCGATGAGGAAAAAAATAGAGAAAATTCAAATGGAGAGAATGAGGGGAAAATAAAAAATTAGAGAAGAAACGAAATGGAGAGAAAATAAATATAAATAGCGAAAAAAGATTTGAGAGGAGAGAAATGTGTGACTATTTGAAAATAATATTGAGGTTAAGGAAGCTTTGATTTCATGGAAAACCCATTTATTACTTATGTACAAAGAGGTGATTTTGAACACTAACAACTTGACATCTTATTTTCCTCATGTTGTTGAGACATTGTGGTAGGAATTCGAAGATGTGTTTCCCAAAGAGGTGCTACATGGTTTTCCACCCATTATAGTAATTGAGCATCAAATTAACCTTATACCCAGAGTGTCACTACTGAACTATCTTGTATATCACACTATGCCAGAGGATACAAAAGAAATTCAAATGAAAGTTCAATAGGTGTTGGATGTGGGGTATGTTAGAGAGATCCTTATTATGTGTGTGGTATCAGTGCTTCTAGTACCAAAGAAGTATGAAACATGGTGAATTTTCATTGATTGTAGATCCATCAATAACATAATGGTCATGTATCATCATTCTATCCCCAGGTTATATGACATTCTAGATGAGTTAAATGGATCTACTATTTTCATAAAAATCGATATAAGAAGTGGCTACCATCAAATTAAGATCAAAGAAGGAGATGATTTGAATACGGTATTTAAGACAAAACATATACTTTATGAATCGTCAGTCATTCTCTATGGTCCCACTAATGCCCCTAGCACATTTATGAGTTTAATGAATCATGTCTTATGTGGATATATTAGAAAATTTTTGGTAGTTTACTTTGATGACATTTTGGTTTATAATGGGAATTTTCATGAACATGTAGATCACTTAAGAAATGTCTTAGTGGTATTAAATAATGGAATATTGTTTTGAAAAATCAATAAGTGTGAATATTGACTCGATGAGATAGTTTTCCTTGGAATTTTTGTGGGAGGAAATTGTGTTGAACTTGACACTAAGAAGATCAAAGAAATACAAGAATGGACAACTCCAACCTCCATTGGGTAGTTAATAAGTTTTCACGGGCTTTCAAGTTTTCACTAGAGGGTTGTGATGGACTTTATTAGACAAACAGCACTATTCAAATAACTGACAAACAATAATGTTCCTTTCAAATGTGGTACAACTCAAGAGTCAACTTTCAAAGCTCTCATGGATTGACTCACCCACACCCAACTACTTACAATGTTAGACTTTGGTAAGAACTTTGAGATTGAATTTGATGTAAGTGGATTTAGTATTGGTAGATTACTCATGCAGGAAGGTAAGAATATATCTTATTATAGTGAGAGGTTAAATATCACAACACTAAACTATACTACATATGATAAATAGTTGTTTCATTGTTTAGAGTACTAGAGACACGAAGCATTATCATTGGCCTAAAGAATTTGGGATCCACTCTGATCACGAGGAGCATAAGTACTTTAGAAGCCAAAATAAACTAAATAAAAGATATTATAGATGGATGTAATTCATTAAATCATTTCAATATGTCATCAAGCATAAAATAGGTAAACAAAAAATTATGTCATATGCACTTTCACGAAGATATTATCTTTTTATCCTTATTTGATTTATAACTCCTTGGTTTTGAATTCATTAAGGATTTTTATACCATAGATAGTGACTTTGAAAACCTTATGAAAATTGTAATCATGGAGTTAGATGGAAAAATTTCTATTTACATAATGGATTCTTATTCCATATTGATAATACTTGTATTCCTAGTTTAAAAATAAATTTACAATTACTAATGAAGTAACATTCAGGGGGGTTAATAGGAAATTATGGTGTTGAAAAAACTCTCTGTTTTCTTAGTGAGAATTTTTATTGGCCTAGGATATCTAGATATGTTGAGAAATTTGAGGAAAAATGCATTATTTTTCATATAGCCAAATCAAAACTGAACCCACATATAATATATCTTCCTCTCCCAATCCGCAACACCCTTAGGAGGACATATCGGTGGGCTTTATTGTGGAGTTACCACGGAATAAGAGGGGTAGAGATTCAACTTTGTTATGGTGGATCGATTTTAATAAATGGAACATTTTATTCATTGTCACAAAAATATATAATTCCACTAACATTGTAACACTTTTCTTTATAGATGTAGTCAAACTCTAGGGGATTCCAAGGATGATTATGTCAGATCGAAACACAAAATTCCGCAATTACTTTTGGAAGACAATTTAGGGAAAACTGGTTATGAAGTTACTATTTTCTAGAAATTGTCACCCACAAATAGATGAGAAAACAGAGTTGGTGAATTAGACAATGTCATCAATTTTGTGAACAATTGTTAAGAAGAATCTCATGAAATGGGAGGAGTGTCAGCCACATTTGGAATTTGCATATAATAGGGACAAGCATTCGACTACTAAATTTTCTCAATTTGAAATTTTTTACAGTTTTAACGCAATTTCCCATAGTTTTCCTGATCCATTTCATTTGCAGGAAGAAACAAATATGGATGCAATCGGGTGCACAGAATTCATCAAACAACTCCGTGAATATAAAAGGAAAAATATTGGGCAGATGACCCAAAATTACGTTGATACTACAAATAAGGGTCGTATGAAAATATTTTTTGATCCTGTTGACTTAGTCTAGGTTCATATGCAGATAGAAATATTTCCCAACAAGAGAAAATCAAAACTCATGCCTTGAAGAGATGGCCTTTCAGAGTTCTTGAGAAGATTAACAACAATGCATAGAAGATATCTCTGCAAGGTGAGTATGATGTAAGGGCCACTTTCAATGTTTCTGATCTTTCTCATTTTTTGGATATAGAGGATGAGGAGTCGAGAAAGACCACTAATCAAGAGGGGGGATGATACAATCCATGTTAAAGGTAACATGTCGATTACATGAGTGGAGGAGATTGATTTTCAATGCTTGATGACGTGAGGGAGATTAAAGAGTTTAAATGTATCAATGGGTGCCCATCTCGCTTCATTGAAGGACCAATGGATGAAGCCTTTCATCGATGGAGAAAATGAGCCTATTATCTCATGTATTAAACTCTAAATATGATTTTTGAAGCTTTCAACACATGGTTTCATGAATTTTACAAGTCTTACCCATACAGAGAATTCTAGAATGGCATATTTGGACACCGCAGTCAAATCCGATGGGCTATATACTCAGAGTCAAATCTGGTGGGCTATGGGTTGAAAGGCATGGGATACTTTTCCCAAATGTTTTTGTTAGACTTTATCTTTTTTTTACATTAAGGGACAATGTAGATTTGGCATTTATTACTTTAGGGTATTCGACCCTTGACTATTGTATCACCCATTGGCCATAAATAACCACCCTATAGAATTGTATTTTAATTCATGATTTAATTGAATGATTATGATTTGTTTCTCTCCATTGTGTGAGGATTGTCCAAGTTTTTTCTCTTTATCGGGTGAATTCTTACCTTTTCAATCAACAAGTTAGATACCTGATCCAGGATCTAAATTCCCCCAATTTCATGCCTCAACCCAAATGTGTTGTTGTGTGGATTGGTTATCACATCCCACCCTTGAGTGTGTTGTATAAGTAGTAGGTCATGCTCTATATAGAGTTGATTGACTACTTGAATTTTCAATCCATACCCATCACCACCACTTATCCCAGAACCACATTCTTCGTCCTCTGCCCTACACCGTGAAGATCGGACCACCCCATGCAAGTCACATAACATTGTATCTAGAACATGCTTAAGTCATCACCAGAACATTGAGGAAACCATATGATCCCAATCATATATAATAAAAAGTGGTATGACATTTAATCATTCCAATTACTTTACATATATCCTGACATGATGATCAAGGGTGAAAGTGTCTCTAATAGAAATGAAGTGTCTCGACTTCGTAAAGAGGTAAACTATAACCTATAGAAAATTATTGTTATTAGATGTTTTGGGATGTCCAACAGCAAAGTCCATGGTGATTTTTTCCCATTTCCATTCCATTATGGGTATTGGTGGTACCATCCTCTTAGACTTCTATCTCCCAGCCTTAACTTATGAACAAACCAAGCTTTGAGATACCTATTTGGCAACAAATATTTTCATACCATCCAACCAGAAATACTAATTTAGTTTTGTGTAGTTCATTGTGCTTCTAGGGTGAATTGAGAATGAAGAACTATGAGCCTCATCCAATAGCTTCTTATTTAATTATTTTATGGGATTAATACAAACCTGATTCCTAAAATATATTATTCCATCACAATCAAGGTTGATTTCTGGATCATTTCTCACATTCTTTTGTATGTCTACATCTTCCTTATGTGCCTCCTTAATCATCACATTTATATATGGATGAACATTTAGTTAAGAAAGATATTATTATTCCCTTTACAATAAAATCTCATGACCTATCCATTGGAAATCCATAAATATTTGAACTTTTGTGATCCTCGTATAGGATAGGCTAGCATGGGCTTGTCGATCCAAAGCATATTCCACCTTGATCGATTTCCTAGGGTGGTAATGTATTCAGTATTCATAATATTTAATCAACTCCAACCATATTCATTGGAACATATTTATCTCCTTCCCTATAAAATATAATTTAAATTCTTCTGATAAGTATAAATATCACACCTTTCACCATTATGATAATAACTCCATGTATTTAATGAAAATATTTCCATAGATAACTCCAAATAATGATTTGGGTAAATTTTCTCTTGGATTTTCAATTTTGGGAGGAATAGGCAATCACCATATCATTTTCATGAAAACCCAACCCATCCTCTTTTTGGAAGAATCACTTTAGATCACTAACCATTCTCCACTATAAGGAAGTGTGAGGATAGGTGAACTGGCTAACCATCTTTTTATCCCTTAAAATTCTTTTCACATTTCTCCATCCACATGAGCATAACTCTATTCTCGGTCAACATGGTGTGTGGATTAGATAATCAAGAATAATAATTCACAAAAATGTTGATAATATAATGTGAAACCATGAAAACATCGGATCACAGTTACCATTTTTGGTCACATCCAACATTCATCAAAATATTTTTTTGATGGATCCAAAGATATCCCCTATATTGAGAATATGTGACCTCAATATTTATCTTTTTGAAGCCAAAATTAACCCTTGGTAAATTTTTCATAATTATTGTCCCTTATAAAGGTCTTCAGTACTATTCTTAAGTGATGCACATGTTCTTTCTTTCTCTTCAAATAGTAATGAATATCAATTATAATGACTACCACAAACAGATCAAGATTGTCCCTAAAGACTCTATTCACTAGATCAATAATGATTGTAGGGGCATTAGTAAGACCAAAATGATTCAATAAAAATTCATAGTGTCCATACCTTGTACGGAATATCATCATTGGTATATCATCTTTCTTTACCCTTAATTCATGATGTCCTAAATGACGATCAATCATGGAAAAGTATTGATCCCCATATAGTTGGTCGAATAATTCATCAATGTGGGGAAGATGTTATTTGTACTTGATAGTGGTCTTGTTATGTTCTCATTAATCAATTTATTGTATCATTGATCCATCATTCTTGAAAATAAAATAGAATAGGATCACCACAAGGTGACAGACTTGGGAGTAAGAAAACCATATCATGATTCTCTTAGACCAAATTTTTTAATTCCTACAACTCAATTAGGGCCAATCTATAATGTGTTTTTGAAATAGGAATATATCTCGGTAGGGGCTCTATTGAAAACTCAACGTCACAATTTGGGGGAAGACCAATAAATTCTTCATGAAATACATTATCAATGTATTCTTAATCCTGAGTTTCTCCCCAACCATTTGGGATAAATAACCTTAATTTATTGGAATCAAGACACATAAGATGGATAGAATTTATACTAGAAGGTTATATTAATCAATTCATCGATAGAAGATCACAGATTGATCAGGAATATGATATATGACTTCCCATCCTTGTAAATTTTTATCAGCTTCAAATAGAGAAATCCAATCCATTCCATGAATCAACGAAGATTCCACAATAGGAAGGATCACAAGACTTTCATGAATCACTTCCCCACAAACATCAACTAGAGGTGAATTATAAAAGTTTTATGTGATCATTCATCCATTTAGGAGTTGTCACAGATATCTCAACATATTATTGTTCACATAAATCAGTGATATCCTTATAAAATTCATCACAAATAAAAGAGTGGGTGGATCCAGAATCCAATAAAACATTTTCTACATTATGGTGGATGGTAAGTGTACCATTCACCACTTCATTATCATACTCCACATTACCGATAGTGATCACGTATGACTTTCCATTTTCATTGTACTTAAGAGTTTGATAACATTGATCATCATCAATAAACCTTGGATTAAGGGATTGATTGGAATAATCCTCAATTTCCTTTCACTTGTAACATTGATGTGTAGGAGGATCATTCTATGTGACCATTTCTCTATTCGGATTATTAGACATTGTTTTCCCATCACTTCAGAATTAAACATTTAATATTCCCATTAAGACAATTCATCCTATTTTCATTCCCGATGACCTTATTTTCAACATTTGAAACATTTAATATTCCCATTAAGACAATTCATCCTATTTTCATTCCACACTTTCAGTATAGGGAAAAGTTATCTTCTTTTTACTGTGGTTTTTAGATTATCACTTTCATTTCAATTTTCTATTCTTAATAAACCCATAAAACTAATAAGAAACACTATTCTTCATCTCATCGTTGATAGAAAATCAAACAATTTCTTAATTGATATTCAAGTCCCTTATGTATAATTACCTTTCTAGACGTGGTTTTGAGCCACTAATTAATCAATCAATATTATACTCAGGTTGGATAATAATTCCAGAAGTGTACCATTCAAGTATTTTAAAATTTTCCATATATGTACCAATGGATACATCATTATTTTGATTAAGATCAACGAACTCATTCTCTATCTTTGTGTGAATAATATGAGGAAATGAAATGTTGAAAAATATTTTCATCAACTCATCCCATTTCATTGATTCATTTTCAACTCTTGGACTCATATTCTTTGATAATGTTCCACCATTGATCAGCTCCACCTTACAAATGATAGAATGCTAAGATGAATTTATCTTGTTTTGAATGTTGGAGAATTGAAAATATATTTTCTATGGTACTGATCCATTTTTCAGACACTAATTGATTATAATACCCACTAAAAGAATGTATACATTACCTCATGAAAGAATATATATAATATTGTTCCCCCCATTCCTCATTTGTAAGTCTTGAATTATTCATAGCATGAAAAGGTTTTTTGAGTATGTATACAAGATTTTTCATTCCATATCACATAACATTTGGTTACTCAGGAGGGAAATCTTTACATTTTCAATTTTATTCAGTATTAATGTGGTTCCTTCGGGATCTATCCATTGAATAGAACCAAGAATCATAGTGTGAGAAACACTAATCAAAATGGGAACACCACTAATGAAGAATAAAAGTTCAATTTTTGACACATTAGTTATTATACTAGGTTATTCATGATCATTTTGGAAACACTATTATTATAACATGTACATAACAATATCCTTAGGGTTCTAACTAAGGCTATCTCACTGTAGATTTCATAGGTTAACGAAGACTTACTGATACCAATTATAAGGAACCATAGTTTACATAAATTGATATTTCATCAAATATGAAGAATATTCATTACAAAATATAAAAAATTCATCAACAATGTATAAGTATAGCATCTTTAGAAATTGGGAAACATAATCAACAGGTTCGTAAGACATATTCAACGTCTCCCACTTATTTTGTCATGACTAGACCCCTTTTGACATATCTTACTTAATATCCTTTTTAAAGACCTCTGGAAGCAAAACATATGAAATGGTGAAGTTGTATGATCTTTAAGGGTAAGAAAAGGGAGATATAAATCATATCATAATCATAAGTCAAAAGAATATAATATTTAAAATAATTTCCACATATCAAAGATTGTGATATCATTCCATAAAAAATCAAAAATGTTTATAAGAATTAGGAATATAATCACAAAATTCATATCATATGATATGAAATTTTTTTCATACACATATGAAAAGAAAATAATTTCATACTAGCCAAGGCTCATTACCAAGACCATTATAGCAGACAAAGTCCATTACCGAATTGATTTTACTTGTTATTCCAGTCTTGTATTACTTAACCATATTTACTTTTAATTATAGTAATTTATATCACATGGAATATAAATAATTACCCAATGCATTGTATGGAGATATAGGTCCCAACGATTTCATAAGGAAATCATTCTGATGTGTGTCACAAAAATATAAATCATTCATCACAGCATATCCCAAAGAGTAAAATAGTTTTCATAAACATAATTCCAGCATAACACAATCCATGGTAAACAAATGGATTTCATAAATAGAATTCCATAATAAATACAATAAAATCATAGTAATAATTGGTATATAAACCTAACCCTATTTTAATAATTTCTTCTTAGATGGGAAATAGTTTTGATATAATAATGAAATTATTTTTTTGAGGTAAATATCATTTCTTCTTAAAAATATATATTCATATAATTCCACACAAATTTTAAGAGAAAATAATTTCATTGGAAATAACCTTGAAAAATATAACGCATGATTCATGGAAATATGAAATCATGAACACGTAAAAATTCATTCATGACATATAAGTTAAAAAATCTCCTTGATCGTTTGTCAAAAAAAGTAAAAAAGTATTGTGTATCGAATAACTATAACATATTCCTTTAATACCATTTAGTAAAAATTAACCAATGGGTAAAATTGAAATTAAAATTTTTTAGAAGAATATAAATAATATTATATATTTAAGTAACATGGATGTTGATGACAAATAGACCCCTGTAAATGCTTATGAATAAAAAATCATAGATTATAATTAGATTGAAAAATTATCTCTTACCTTAGGTATGGTATTGTTTATAGGTATCTAAACCTCCAGTATAATTTTTTATTCAATGTCATTGAATTATTCCTGAATAATATTTGTTATTATGATTTCATATAAGATCATATTTTCGTCTGTTTGTTAGTAACATTTCTTTGTCACTGGTTATTCGGATATTAAATACTTTGTGTTCTTATGAATGTTTTGTTAAATAAGGTTTGATTATCCTTCTTATGTCATAGTTATATCATTAAAAATGATATTAATATAATATTAACTATATTAATTCATTATTTTCATTTATATACCATGGTTTAATGATTATCACGTTGAATGAATCACGTCACATCGTGGATACTGTAGGCCATACACACGCACGAGCAACGATATCTTTCACAAAATTGTTGAAAGGTATTGAAGTGGATAATGTATATTATTTATGAATTACTATAATGTTATAATAATAATATATAAATATTATTTACTACATTATACACATACATAAAATGTGGTGGTGAACAATAGATTACACCACAGTGTGGACAGGGTAAGTCGTACGTATGCACATGTGGTGATTTCAATTTTTCATAGAATGGATAGAATATGGAATATGGATTTTTCAAAATTATAATAACATATCATTATATGAGTGATAATAATGTTGTTAATTTATAAAAAAATAATTAATAGGATCTAGATTAAGAAAGAAGGTTGAAAGAATCGGTAGAAGAGATTACCACTTCCTCAACATTCTTCCTCAAAATATCTTCTTAGAGGAGTAGAGATTGTCTTTGAATATGACCAGAACCTATAGAATGTAAATATTAAAGTTTATCTAGATAAAGTGGGGAATGGAAAATATTGAAGTATAAAATTGAAATTAAGTTGTGAGGGAGGTGATTCCCTTTTATAATAGAGGTAAGGACCACCCTTTGAAATTCATAAAATATTAAATTAATATAAATTAATTTTTTAATCCAAATGCATCCAAATTTACATATATATAAGTTAAGATGAAGATAGTTTAAAACCCTCTCATTAAATAATTTTTATTCCTGTATTGATTTTATTTTAAACCTTATCTATTCGGTTTACCCTTAATTATTCTCTTTTAATATTAATTGTGGTAAAAACATTTTAAGTATTAAGAGGCTATAAATTTTACTTATATGGGTTAAAATTAAAGTAATTGTAAACTTGATGACCCTTTAGACCATATAATATTCACTTTGTGATTTTAAAATATTTTGAGGGTTATAAAATAATTTAAAAATTTACTATTTTTATAAAACATCAATTACGTCAATTTTTACGCTATTCATTTTATTGAATTTAAACAAAATAAAAACTGAAAGTTAACTTCATAAAATAATTTTAATATTATTATTAATTATCATTTTTACCTATAAATTTTTTTATGACATAAATTATGTCACATAATATTAATTTTAATGTTTATAATATCATTTATTTGATTCTGTCATTAATAAAGCAATCAATGCATCATCATTGTGTCATAATTAAATTTAATTATTTATTGTACAAAATTTTAAATAAATTACCTTGATTTATGCAATAATTTTATATTTCTAATTAATATTTATAGTTTAAGAGATAACTTATATTAATAAATATTAAAAAAATTTACTAAGAGGATATGTGTTTATAAAATATTTTCTTTTATAAGAAATGAAAAGTTATAATTGTTATAATCACACCCAAGTGGCTTACAAAAGTAAAATTTTCATTCCACTAGTTGTATTGGTTGGACATATCTCATTAAATAATATTATTACAAGTTTTATCATTGTTTTATAGTGATATTTTTTCTCTTAATTACCTATTTTACCCTTTCACCGTATTAATATAAATTAACGAAGATACTATTCATAAAGCCCAAAAATAAAATAAATATCATTAAATAATTTGTACCTAATGATTCAAAATATGGAGATTATTTTTAAAAATTCAAAACACAGAAGTTATAGTAAATAAATTTAAATTAATATTGTTGTCAGAAAGAGAGAACATGTTTTAAAAACTTAAAACATTGTAAATGATTGAAATGTTTGTACACCTGAATTCAATGTAAAATTAATTCAAATAACATAAATTATATTGAATAATAAAAATATATATTTATATATTCTTAAAACCCATTCAATATTATAATATATCCATATCAATTATTTTAGAGAAATGTTTTCTGTTAAATTATTTTTTTTGTATTCTTATTATTCATCATAAAATTAAATTTATAAAAAAATTATTAAAACTTCATACAATATAAATTTTTATAATATTATTCCAATGAAAATGTTTATGGTGTAATATAAATATTATTAATGTTTCAAAATCTAAATTTTAAAAGGGCTTTCCATTCAAAGGCGTAAAATCGCCCATTTCCAAAATATAGGTTCTTATAGATCAAATAGGATTTATTCAAGTCCTATGACTAAAATATCCCAGATCATTTAAACTAACTATTTCATTCAATGAAAGCTACAGACAAATTAAAATTATTTAAATCAAATATTTCATAAAAACTATTTTGTGTTACATTATACAACTTAAACTAATTTTTCCCTTGAAATTCTACTCTAGGAAACAAACAGATGAGGATAACTCTCCTTCATCATACCCTCAAGTTCTCACATAGCTTTCTCAAATTGGTGGTTCTTCCATAAAATGTTAACCAAGTGAGTGATCATGTTTTTTTGGAATTTTTTATTATGATCAAAAATCTCTATCATTAGTTCTTCATAAGAAAGATCCTACTCTAGAAGTACTCCATCAGAGTTTAGTACATGTCAAGGATTAGGTATGTACTTTTTTAGGAGAGATACATGGAACACATCATGAACATGATAAATATTCGGTGGATGTGTCAATTGGTAAGCTACCTTCCCAGCATGATCCAGAAGATCAAAAAGTATTGGTATACATATGGATTAGTTTTCTCTTCTTTCCAAATCTCAATACTCTCTTATTTGTAGATATTTATATAAATACCTAGATAAACACTTCATGCTCTAGGTATTTTTTAGGTTTTAATCATCACTATTTTTTCTATTCTATTCTTATTTTATGTGTCGTTGAATATATGTGCCCTTATCATGCATTTAATAAACAAGATCAACTCCTATTAGCTTTATTTCACCATCTTCATCACAACATGTTGTATTTCTGCACTTCTTTCTATACAGGGATTCAAAAGAAGCCATCTAAATACTGGAGTGAAAATAGGTGTTGCAATAAATTTCCACCAATGGTATGTGTTAATCCCAACAAGCTTTAAAATCCATAGAGAAACTCTCAAAATTTATTCTAGAGTTTGAATTTTCATTCTTAGACTAACCATCAATTTGAGGTTGATAAGTAGCATTAAAACATAACTCTGCATCCAGAGAATGAAAAATACTTTTCCAAAACTTTAAGCTAAACCTCGGATCCTAATCAGATATAATGGAAAGTGGTACTCCATGCAATCTTAACACTTTTTTTTACATATATCCTAAAAGTAAGATCAAGATATAAATCCTCTCTAACTGAAATTTATTGTGTTGAATTCCCAAGGAGATCAGCTATATCCCAGATCACATTATTTTCTTTGGATGTTTTGGGATGTTCGACGACAAAGCCCATAGTGATATTTCCCCATGTTCATTATAGTATGGGTAATGGTTGTAACATCCCCTTATACATAGGTCTCTCATCCTTACCTTTCTGACCAACCAAGCATCGAAGGACATATTATTCAACATTTCATTTCATGCAATCCCACTAGAAATACTCTTCCAAGTCTAGGTATATCTTTGTGCTCCCATGGTGAATATAGAATGATGAACTATGAGCCTCGTCAAAAATATCCTTCTTTAATTCTTCTTTGAGAGGAATAAAATCCCGAATCTTGAACCTTATTAGTCCATCACAATCAAGGTTGAATTCATTAAAATTTATATCCTTCTTTTTTAGATCTACATCTTCTTTTTATTTCTCCTTAATCTTCACCTCTATAGATGGTTGAACATTCAATTTAAAAATATATGACTTCTCCCAATCCCATAAAATTTAAATATCCATCCTTTTAAAATCCATAAATATTAAATCTTTTTTTATCCTCATCAAGGATAGGCTAGCATGGTATTCTCTACTCAAAACATCTTGCCACATTGTTCTCTTTTCCAGGGTGGTAACATATTGAGAATTTGTAATATTTAATCAACTCCACCCATCTTCTTTGATGTGTATTTAACTCCGTTGGTGTGAAAATATAATTTAAACTATTATGATCATTTTAAACAAAACACCTTTCACTGTTAATATAATAACTCAATATCATTAATGTAAATATTACTACAGAAAATTCCAAATATTGAGTTCGGTGATTTTTCTCATGAATTTTCAATTTTCATGATGCATAAGAAACCACCATATAATTTTTCATGAGAACACATCCCATCCACTTTTTGGATCCATCACTATATATCATAGGCGATTCTCTAATATAAGCAAGTGTGAGAAGAGGTGCACTGGCTAACATTCTTTTTAGCTCATTAAAATTCTCATCACATTCCTTCATCCACACAAACATAACACCTTTCTAACTCAACTTTGATATTGGACTAGATATTCGTGAAATATATTTCAGATAAAATTGATTATATCTAACCAAACCAAGAAAAATCTAGATCATAGTAACAATTTTTGGTATCTGACAACTTTCAACAACTTTTTTTTGCATGGATCAATAGATAAACCATATCTTGAGATTATGTGACGAAAAAATGAATCTTTATAAAGCCAAAATTCAAACATGGTAAATTTTTTATGAATCTACTTCTTTTTAGGGACTTCATTAAAATTATCAATTGATCTTCATGTTTTTACTTAAACATCAAATAGACACGAATATAATCTATTATAAACTCCAAAAACTGATCAAGATAGTCTCTACAGACTCTATTTATTATATCCATGAATATAGAAGGGGAATTAGTAATACTAAAACGAATCATTATAAATTTATATTGTCCATAAATTATACAAAATTCCATCTTTGGTATGTCTTCCTTAATGACCCTTAACTGATGATATCTTCAACAAAGTTTAATCATGTAAATGTATGGAGGTCATTGTATTTGGTCGAATAGGTCATAAATGTGGGAAAGAGGATATTTTTTCTTGATAATATTCTTGTTAATTTATCAATAATCGGTGCAGATTATCATTGATCCACCATTCTTCTTAAAAAACAGAACATGATCACCCCAAGGTGAGACAATAGGTTGTATGAATCCATTGTGATGATTCCCTTAGAGTTGCTTCTTTAATTCCTACAATTCAATAGGGACCATTCTATAATTTGTATTTGAAAGAAGCATAACATTAGTATGAGTTCTATTGAAAACTCAACTTCATGATTTGGTGCAAGAACTAGACATTTCTATATAAATTCATCTTCAAAATATCATAAAATGGATGTATTCTTAATTATGTGTTTATCCACAACCATTTTATATAAATAACCTTCATTTATAGAAATAAATACCCCTAAGATGGAATAAATTCTACTAGAAGGTTATAATCATATGTGAATCGATAGATGATCATATATTGATTAAGAATATGAAATGCGACTTCCCTTAAATGTTGATATTTCATAGAATAGAGAAATGAAATCCACGACACAAATCACATAAAATTACAATATAGGATGAATCACAAGTTATGTAGGAATCACATTCCCACAAACATTAACCAGATAAGAATTATAATTTTTTGATGAGACCATTGTGCCCTTAAGAGTTGTCACATCAAACTCAACATCTAATTTTTGATGTAATACGACAATACCCATTGAAAATTCTTCAGAAATAAAATATTGGGTGGATCCGGGATCAAATATATAATTTTCTACATTAGTGTGGATGTTAAGTGTACCTTTCAGCACTTATTTATCATACTCCACATCATTGATAGTGATCTAATGTGACATGTCTTTGTCTCTGGTCTTAAGTGTTTTCTGATGTCAATCATCATTAATAACCCCTAGATTTGGGCATTGATTGGCATAATGCCCAATTTCATTTCACTTGTAACATTGAAGTGTATGAGGTGCATTTTGTGTATCATTTTCTCAATTCAAATAATTAGATATGTTTCTCCCATCACGTCAGCATTAAACTTCTAAATGAACTTCTTTTCGACATTTAAAACATTTACTAGTCTTTTTAAGACAATCCCCTCCATGATTCTTTCCACACACTGAGCATAATGGAAAACTCATCATTTTTTTCAGTGTGGTCTTTAAATTATTTATTGAATACCATTTTTCTCATTTTATCATACCCATAGGACAGATGGGTTACTTCATCATCCATATCAACCATGATAGAACATAGAAGGTTTTCTTTATAGCTATTGATGTCCATTATAGCTAAGTCCCTTCAGAGACTTGGTTTTATTCCATTAATGAATTGATTAATTTTACTCTCATGTACGATAATAATTTCATAAGTGTACCTTTCTATTCCTATAAAATTTGATTCATAGGTACCAACGGTTTCAACTTCCTTTTTCATAAGATCAAGGAACTCCTTCACATTATATGTTCAATGAATAAGATAAAAGTATTTATTGAAAAATAAGTTTTTGAAGTCCTCCCTTTCAATGGATTCAATTTCATAACTTTTCATCATATTCATTATAAGGTTCTAAAATTGACCAGCATCACCATCTAAATGGTAGACTTATAATATGACTTTATTATATTTTGATCATCGTAGAACTGAGAATATCTTTTTGGTGATACTGATCCACTGTTCATACCCTAATGGATTAAATGACCCACTAAAAGAAGGTGGACGATGGATCATGAAGTAATCAATATAATCTTATTCCCTCATATACTTGTTTGGATTTCTTTCTTGATTCAGAGATTAATAAATTTGTGTGAGAATGGATAAAATATTTTTCATTCTAGATAACATATTTTTTTTTCTTGGGAGGAAAATCATTTCATTTCCCATTTCATTCAGAATTAACATAGTTTGTTCAACATTTATGCAATGATGAAAATCATGAATCATGGTCTAAGAACTACTAATAATAGTGTATAATACAAAAAATAAAAAATAAAAGTTCAATTTTGTACATTTTAGGTTTTATCTTACGTTATTTATGATCATTTTGAAAAGAGTTGAATTGTGATCTTTACATAGACATATCTTTAGGGTCCTTACAATGGTTCTCTATCATAGTTTCCAAAGGTTAACAATACAGTTCCTCAGATACCAACTATAAAAACCCATACTATAAATACATTAATATTAAATCATACATGGAGAATATTAATTACAAAACATAACAACTCCATGTGAGGATTGTATAGGTATAATATCTTTTGAATCCAAGAAATAGAAACAAGTGGTTTAAAATATATTATCATTGTCTCCAATTTATTTTGTCATAACTATACCCCATTTTGAAATATCTTACCTAATACCCTTATTTATGACCTAGGGAAAAGAAAAATACGAAAGGGTGAGCTAAAATTCTCAGTAAGGGTAAACAAAGGCGATATCAATCATATCATAATCATAATACAAAAGAATATAACATTTTAAAATATTATCCTTCATATGAAAGATTGTGATATCATGCCATTGGATAAATCTTGAAAGTTCAAAATAATCAATGAATTTAATCCCAAATGTAACAATATAAGACATGAATTTTTTTAGCTTACAAATCATCATATAATATAATTTCATATTTTTCAAGGATCATTGTGAAGACTATCATAGAGGAAAAAGTCCATTTCTGAATAGAGTTTACTTATCATTACAACCCTGTATTGTGGAACCGAATTTACTTTCCAGTACAGTCATGACTTTATCATGAGATATAAATCATTACCCAATTAATTTTAGGGAGATATAAGTCATACCCATCTCAAAATTTAATAATTCTTATGTGTTAAACAAAAACATATATCCTTTAACATATAATACCCCAAGGACAAAAATGAGTTTCTTAAACCTCATTATATCATAACATATTCCATGTAAAAAAATTCATAAATAGAATTCCATCATAAACTCAATAAAATTATAGGAATAATAGGGATAGAATCATATAAGTATTTAAATAATGTCATGTTAAATGGAAAATCATTTTGATATAACACTTGATATTAATTTTGGCTGAAAATATCCTTTCTTCTTCAAAAAAGTTTTCTCTTCTCATAATGCCACCAATTTTAAAGGAAAATAACTTATTTTAATATAAAAATAAAACATTACATGTAAAAATTCATGTAAATAATGAGTCACAAAATTGTAAAACTTTGTTCATGCTATATAAGTTAAAAAAACATTCTCCTCAAACTTTTGCTGGAAGAGTCAAAAAGAACCTCGTATCAAATAATGAAAAAATAATCCTTTCATACATTTTAGTTAAAATTCAACATTGGGTAAAATTTAAATAAAAAATTGTCTTATAATATAAATATTGTTACATATTTAAGGAACATGGGTGTGGATGATAAACATACCACTTTAAATACATATCAATAAGCAATTTCGGATAATAATGTGATTGAAAAATTATCCCTTACCATGTGTCTGATATCTTTCGTATGTATCCAAGACTACATTTTAATGATTTAAATAATTTCACTTAATTATTCTAGAATCGCCGTAAATTTATAAGATATCAAATATGATCATATAATCACCCTTTTTTGTAACATGTCATTGTCACTCGTTGTTCGTATATTAACTGCTTTATGTTCTTATGCATGTTCGGAAAGATTAGTACTGAATGTACTACTTATGTAATAGTTATATGATTATAAAATGATATTAACCTAATATATACCATATTTAATCATTTGTTACATTACATTAGCATTATTTTAAGAATGTCGTATAGAATTAATCACACCGCATCGTGGAGATAGTTGGTCGTACGTACGCACGAGCGACAATATAATTACCATAATTATTGAATGGAGTTGATGAGGATGGTGTCTAATATTTCATAATTAGTATATTTTATAATAATAAAATATTGTTATTATTTACATCATTATATCCATCCAATTAATGTGGTGGTTATAAACATATTACACCATGGGGTGGGGACGATAAGTCGTACATACGCACACGTGGTGATTTCATTTTTCATAGGATGGATAGAAGGTGGAATATGGTTTCTTCATAATTTTAATAACATATTTTTATATCAGTGATACTTATGTTATAGCTTTATAATGAAACCACTATGGAAGATTAAATATAATAGGAATGATGTATAAATGAATCGAACGAATAGATTTCATCTTCCTTGACATGCTTCCTTTAAATCAATTTTTAATGCACTGGAGTTGGTCTTTGAAGATGACATGAAACTATTTAATGAAAATAGGGAAGATAATAATGAAAAGGGATGGGTATGGACGAGCATGAAGGCTCAAATTGAATTGAATAGGTTAGGGAGTAGGTTCCATTTTATAATAGAGGTGAGGGTAACCCTTGGAAATTCTTAAACAATTAAATTAATATAAATTCGTTTTTCAAATCAGATGTTTCTAAATTGAAGAATATTTAATATTAGATGATAATATTTTGAAATCCTCTCATCCAATAATTTTTATACATTTATCGATTTAATTTTAAAACATAACATTTTGGTTTACCCTTCAATATTCACTTTTAATTTTAATTTTTGTAAAAATATTTTAAGTATTAAGAAGCTATATATTTTACATATATTGTGTCAATTTCTCATAATTGGTCACTTAATGAAATTTTAGACCATAAAATTATCACTTTTTGATTTTAAAATATTTTTTTGGATCATAAATAATTCAATTGATTACTATTTTTCTAAAACATCAATTATATCATTTTTACACCATTCATTTTGTTGAATTTAAAAAAATCGAAATAGATTTATTACTTCGAACCAAACTATTAAATATTTATAAAATATGTCATATTCACACACAAAAATCATGTTTAACATAAATTATAAAAAAATATTTATTTTAACATTTATAATATCATTTATTTGGTTCCATCATAAATAACACAGTCACAACATCTTCATTGTCTGATAATTAAATTTAATTATTTAATTTCTAAAAAATATAAATAAAGTAAAATTATGTATGAAATACTATTATATTACTAATGAATATTTATAGTATAATATATCACCTATATTACCACATATTAAAATTATTTTAATAAGAAGATATATGTTTATAACATATTTTCTTTTAAATTACTAGTTATATGTGTCACAATCAAACCCAAGTGGCTTCCAAAGGTAAAATATTCATCCCAAGTGCTTTCATGGTTGGAAGTATATCATTAAATAATTTTAGGACAAGTTTTAAGGTGGTTTTATAATTATATTCGTGACCTTAATAACTAGTTTTACCATTTTATCGTATTAATAAAAAAAATTATGTTACTATTCATAAAGTCGAAGAATAAAAAATATATATTTTAATAATTTGGATCTGATGATTCCAAATATGGATTCCATTTTTCAAAATAAAAAACATTGATGTTTCAGTAATTAATATAAAAATAATCTTGTTTTTTGAAATAGGGAATGAGTATTAAAAGATAAAACATTGCAAAAGATTTAAATGTTTTTACATTTGAATTCAATGTAAAATTAATACTAGCTAGATAAATTATATTGAATAATAAAAATATTTTCTATTTATATATTAAAACCATTAAATAAAATAATTTTACCAAATAAATTATTTTTATGAAAAAATATTTTCTCAATTAAAATTTAGTGATTTTTTAGTATTCATAAAAATTTGAAAGTTATCAGAAAAATATTCAAATTTCATAGAAAGTAAATTTTTATATTAAAAATCCAAAGTAAATGTTTATTTTTGTATATATAAATTATTATTTGTTCAAAATTTTAATTTAAAATGGGTTTTTGATTTAAAGGTGTAAAAATAACCTTTTTGAGAATATATGTTCTTATACATCAAATTGGGTTTTTTCATACCCTATGACTAAAATATCTATAGGATGAATATTAAATATTTTTTATTTAGTATATAACATATATATATATATATATATCATTAATTTTATTACTAATAGCAATTCACTAAAAAAATAAAAATATCTAATTGATTTATATTTTTCATAAATAATTGACAGCCAATTAATTTGAAGTACATTTTCTTAATTTAGTTATAATTATTCACGCTAACTAAACGGATGGGATATAATTGTCATTTTATAATAAGGGAGTCTCATGGATCTTTTAATCTCACGATTTTGTGCAGTGCAAGAAACTGAATAATTAATATTATTTTATGAAATTATTTCATAAAAACATTTGGGTGGTACGATGTGATAGATATAGTAAAAAACATGTATTTATTCTGTTGTTGTACTTATGGGAGATAAGGGTAACCACGAATCATTCCAAGTGATTCACAAAATGGATCAGTGACTTTCTAGAGAAAGGTGGCATCATAACCAGAGTCTATAGGAGATACTTCTTGATCTACTCAAAGGAGATATGGAAAACGTCATCCCACTATATACAAAAAAATTTATTATTAGTCTATAAAATATATTACACTTTCCATCCATATTCCCAATGAATCTGTATATATAGATTATGAGTATTTGAACACTACAGAGCTCATAGAGGTTTCATAGAGGTGGCATCTGAATGATAGACTTGATTTACTATGGATCAACCTATAAGCTAGTATATCTAATGAAGAATTTGAGAAACATCCCAGAGGTAACCTTGAATAAATACTTCAAGGGGTTCACCTTCGTATAGATGGTGACAATTAGGGAAAAATCAAACTCAATATCACTGATATGGTCCTAAAGTTGGTGTGTTTTGGAAAACAAATCATCCACATAGCTTTCCACTAGCATCCCAAGGATCAGTTAGAATGTGATGTGAAAGGTACACTAATAGGTCGGTCCATCATTCTTCAAACTGATGGTAATTAACTGATAGTAGAAGGTATCTTGTATCACACAAAAGGTTGTTTACTCCTCATATTTAGTGAATATACTGATATGATTATACCCAACAGGGGTAAGGGGTTCTATTATCTCCTATGCTTGTCCTATATAATGTAGTGAGGTAACATTTAGGTATTCCTTATAACATTGAATGTTTCTTCCAGTTATCTTATAAATGTCAAAGCAGTGAACCAATTCTATCATTGTAGCCTCAAACTGGTGAATTGGGAGGATGAAAGAATCTTCCAAATCAACCCGAGGGTCCGCCACAATAGTATATTTATAAACATATTTAGTTTGAGCATTTTTTTTATTTCTATTTTAATATTATTCATCTATATAGTGGAATTCACAAGAGTAAAATGGAGTTGCATCACCCTGTTTAATGACCACTAAATCATTGAGGGAGTATTTGAGGCATTGGTTATATGAGGTGGGAACAACTGCATGCAGATGGAGCCAAGGTCTACCCATCAGTTCATTTTAATGGGTGTCCTATGAGGCCACCAAAAATTCAGTGCTATAAATCATTCCACAGAACTCGTTCTTCAGGTGAATGTTTCCACGTGGCCTCTGCTCAGTCTTTTTATAACCATGAATATTCAGGTTTGAGAGACTCAAATTTTATTCAGTTAGTCCTAGCTTGTGGAGCATCCTGGGTAAGATGAGATTAATCCCGTAACCTATACTAAGGAATAAATGGTGGAATTCCACACCATTAAGCTAGACAATGAAGTATAGGATGTGCACCTTCCTATGCACGAGAGAACCATCATCTTCTCTTAAGAATGAGATGATGGCTTGGCATTCTTCTCACTCAACTTCTTAGACTCAAGGCCTCTATTGTGGCTGCCATTATCTCAAACTATCAGGGTATTATGAAAGCCAACATGAGGACCTCATATATTTCTTATGATAGGAAGAGGACCTTGAGGGTCTTGTGATTTCTAGGTATGTTCTAAAGATGTTTAAGCACATGATACATCCTCTTAAATAACACATTTCTACCAACAAGATGTTTCTCTTTGGAAGGAGGTATGACGGGCGTTGTTAGTTGAACCAGTGGATTCTGGCCGAGGATAGGGATATCTCGCTCATCACTAGTTGAAAATCATATTATTATTATCAGCTGACTATTGGGTGACTGAGTTTTGGCCATGGCAAGATGGGACTAATCAGGATGCAGTCACCGTAGCTCTTTCTATTCATGTAGAAAAAATTGTGGTGGTAGTGAATCTGAAAAGATGGGATGGGAGGAATGTGCATGTTATGCTCTACATTAAGCCTACTACCTTTTATTGGAAGCATGTATGGCTTGGATGGATGCATTGTACTGAGAATTTTGATGATTCACATATCTGCAGCCTCATCAAAGATGAAATTGACTAGGAACTTTGGGAGGATCTTCCTGATGCTCCTCGTTTATTGGGAACAATGTAAGGGTCCAACATCTCGATGGATTTTACTAAGGCATACATTTTATCATCACATGTTTAATCCTCCAATAAGTGGATAATTAGGGGGAGAATCCCATCTAAGAGGGCCCAAAATTTCTATGTTATCAAGATTGGTTTGAACAGGTGGGGGGATTTACTTTTCCTTGTATTGTTAGTTCCTTCTCTTCTAACAAGTAGAAGGATGAGATGTGGAAGCAGAACTGGAAGCATAATGGGGCATGGCAACATATAATGACATATTCTAGTACAAACATGCATGAATGACACTATGGGTGTGAGGAACTAGTTTTTGGGATAACCAATCGTCATAATTCTTATACCCATGGTTGGAGACTTGTTTCCACTCACATCCATAGTCACTTTCAATTTTTTAGAGAAACACCCCACCTATGCTGGAGGATGACCCAATATGACCACATTGTTATCAAAACGGTCCTGGATCTTGTCATAAAAAGCATATAATATCTTGATTGTGTGTCCTAGGAATCTGGGATAAGGGTATTAGTCATAGAATCCAGTGAGATTAGCCTCTTAGGGCCTCATATATTCTATAAAATTTTGGATTCCCAGATCCATTGAACATTGGAAATAATTAGGGACGTAAGTCTCATCAAATGAGTAGGTCTAGTTTCTTTGGTCGGGGAAATGAACTCTATGAGTCAAGTCCTAATGAGAGGCTCCATCAAGATTTTTTCACCTGGGATGTGGTTCCTGATGGGGTGGTTAAAACCAATTATGTAGTGGATGGTGTTGAGCCTGAGGCTAGGCCTGGTGCTATTTATCTCAGGGATTCTATAGAGGAGTCTCTTTAGATAATAAATCTAGCGACAAAGGGCCCTCTACCTATGTCACGGTAGTAGTCTCAGCCATGTATTCTTATCGTGAAGGAGCTATAAGAGGCATCATGAATGCCTATTAAGCTTCCTGTAAGGAATCCTCTAGGTGTTGTACCTTATTAGAGAAATATCAAAACCACCCATGAAATTTTGAGTGATGCGAGGGGGAATACTTTCTGACATAATATTCCCCACACACATCAATATTAGTTTTTCATGAGTTAGTGAAAAACATATTGAATAAGTGAGGAATTTCCACTATGATAAAAATCATTCAACTCACTCATTTGGATGTTTTTTACACTTGATGAGGTCAAAAATTATTGTCTTGCACGTAGTGGGACCGAACTGATAGAGAAACTTTCTGTGATGGTCTTCCCAACTAGCAATGGATCTAATGGGAAACTAGTTATACAAGAAAAACGCTGTTCTATCCAATGTATACATAAAACATTGACGTTTGGTGGATTCTTATTATCCTGGAATTCCCAGCATGGGTCCAAAATTTGAAATAAAGTGGGCCTCAAACTGCAGCTGGTCACCCATCTCCATGAAGGGTGAAAAGTTAGGATTCCCAAAGTCTAGGGGTGTCAACATATCATCCTATCATGATATATACTACTTTATATTAGGTAGTATCACCACCAGTTTTGTCTCAATGAGCTCAAGTCGGTTGATTAGAGTTTAAATCGGATTATCCTAATGGGGATTCCTTTCTCGGAGAGGATTCGTGATTGCAAGTGCATTAGATGTTTCTTCAACACAGTAAGCAAACATAGAATTTCTTGGGGCGGTCAGTAGAACTCATAGAGGAATGAAATGTGGCGCCATCATGGAAACATCCAATAGAGATGTGTCCTGAGGATTATTATCACCCAACTCAGGTTGGATAGGATGATACATATCGTGTTCACATGTTTTGAGCTCCGATATCTACCCTATCAGGGTGAACATGAATACCATGAATATCATGAGGCAACTAGCAGAGAGGGACCTGTGGCTAACCCTACTTCCCTAGTGGATGACATATGAGATTGTACTAAGGATCACCGTAGTTTGAATGTTGTTTCGTAAGGTTCTCGATGAGGATCTCGTCAGTGAGATTTTTCTTCTCTTTAATCTACTAGAGTTATGTGGACCTATTAGATTCAACCTCTATCATCTGCATTATAAATAGATGGGTATGAGGGAATAATATTCCTAGTTGATCCTTTATCATTTTTGGTGTTCCAATTGATTTAAAATGATACATAAGGGTCTCCATGTCCAAGAAACTACCTCTGCTAATGGATGTGAACACCTACAGGGTTCGTTGGTTGTTCTTCTACCCCAGAAGGTGGGTCATTCTATTTGGATCCCATACATAACCCTTCTTCTAGATATATCTCATGAATGACTATATTTACCATGATGGTGTTGAGAGGCATATCCACAATATTGTTGGGTATGTTCAGGTGTCACAAGATTAGTCTGAAATTGACAATAGCATACAACCCAACCCCCAATATTCACATATAGAGATCCCTATTTGATAATTATGAAAAGTACAAGAAAAATACAAATTAATCTCTATATAAAATTATAGTGATAGTTATTTAATTTAGGGTGTTGATCCATTGGAAATGCTTCTAGGTCAACCATGTGACACTACTGAATGAATTCATCATGATGATCTCAGATTTTTGGACAATCAAACTAAACATTCCTAAGGATAAAATTCCTAAAATAGAGGTCTCGGTGGATGTAAATGACATCATCCTAGGTAAGGAACTCTAGAATTTAGAATAATGGATTCATAATAAGCTATAAACTTTCAGATAACTGGTATTCCATATGTTTGTCCAACAATCATCTATATTCATAAGAGCTATTCAAATCAGGGTTTCCCCACTCCTCGATTGGGGTGGCTGAGAAACTTGCATCAACACTAATGTAGACCATTTTTTAGTGGAATAGATGGTGGAAATAATGTTGTTATAATTGACTATCCGATACCACCTAGGTCTTCTCTCAGGGGCGATACTGACCACATCATCATTTTCTTGTAAGAAAGGGTGTCAACCACCATTTCATTTGTCAAGGTGGATATCATTGGTTGTGAGTTTGGTAGGTTCTCTTCATTTACCATTCACTATAATAAATCTATTTCATCTCATTTTAAGGTATATAATGAGTCTTGAAATGGAAGATAATAATGCATAGAATGTTCCTCGAATGGAGAAAAATATTCTGCCTCCTACATGTATTTACAGAGGGTTTCTAGTATTTGTTACATCTCACTTTCTCGAAGGAAGAAACTCACACACTATGTTCCTTCCCAAGAAAATGATATAGAATATATGGGTGAAGGATCCATCATTGATTCACATTTTTTCAGAATATAATAAATATAGTGGATTGACAATGATCTGGAACTTCTCAAAGTTATTCCTTCAGCGGTGAAAGTTCTCCCTTCTGCCCAAGGGTGGTTCTTTAGGGGAAGGGTTTCTCTTCAAAACTAGGCATATCTTCGTGTGGTTTGGTATTTGGGGGGGGGAGGACATCTATTTTATGTATTTATGACATTAGTACTGTATTCATATGTATTTTAATTATAGAAGTGAGTTCCTCTGGTTCGGTGAGACGAGGTGGGAGGGGCACCTGGTCATATGTCAAACAGAACATGGGGATGGCCTCTCTTCCTACTGATGGAAGTGAGGGGAGGATCGTTATGGTTGGGAGGGTTGTAATTTGGATGAACTCCATTTTATATTTTTATAATAAGGGGAGGACCTCTATGTTTGATTCTTGTGGCATGTAGAGGTCCTCTCTGCTGGTTAGTAGTGGTGTCATGAGGAGTGCCTTTATACAGGTCAAACTACACATGGGGAGGACCTAAGTGTTGACTGTAGATGATGTAGGGAGGGAATCTACGTTGATTATTGATGGAATAGGGAGGAAATCCATGTTGATGGGTGATGGAGTGAGGAGGTCCATATCTTTGGATGGTGTGACTTTGTGTTGAACCTCTGCTTGATCTTAAAATGATGAGAGGATGACATTCACATAGATGATAGGAGAAACTCAGAGGACATATATATCAAGAATCATAGGAATAAATAGGGACTCCATGATGAATTTCAAAAATATGGGGAGGAACATTGTTTGGATAGATGTTGCTAACATGGGGAGGAATTCCATGATGAGTACGATAGCAGGGAAGACCTCCACTATGGATGACGATGGTATGGATCTGTTGGGTTCCACCAGAGGGTGGACATAATCTAACTACTGATGGTTCTTGTGATATAGGTTTGATGCGTGGGGGGGGGGGGTCTGCATGACTACAGATGGAGTGTGGGGCCGGAGTTCATGACCCACTAGGGAAATGGTAATTGTTTTCAGGCATAGGATCTTGCGGTTCTTACAGGGTTGTCCATGTGTAATTAGAGGGAATTTAGAATTGTGTTGCTAGAAATAGACTTAATGAATACTCATTCAGATTTTCATGGTATACGCACTACTCCTTGGTCAATTATCTATACAATTAGACAATTCAAGGCCCTCTTTATCAACAACGTCAGAACCACCCATACTTGGCCTGAGGGGAAAACTGTGGCGGATTTCAGGTCCTCTCTTATGGTCCCTAGGACACCAATTTTTGATTTTCTAATGTCTATCATTTCAAACCGGAGGGGGTGAACATGATTAGGGGTGATTCCATTGGTCTCCATTATTTCTGCCCCTAGTTGAGGGTTATCTTCCCCTTGTATGGTTCTTTTTCTTTTGGAATTAAAATCATATTTTTGAATGGATGGTTGGCCCGTGATGACTTCTGATCATGCCAGTGACCCAAATAGGTATCCTAGCTTTCCCATGGGGTGGCTGAGGTCTCAATCGCGATCAAGAATTTGTGGGATTATCATCTGTAGTAGTAGTGACCCAGTAGAATGTGTTAAGGGTGTCATGGTCTACTGAAGTTGTAGAAGATGGCACCCCTTTTGGTCATATTCCTAATATTTCACTTGATGTTTGTGTCTGGTCATCTGAAATGTGGTTGGTGGAGAAGGGGTGTAATCAACCTTTTCCTCAACCTGAGGGATGGATAACTGGTGGTGTGTACATGTTATGGTGGGATAACTCCATATTATCTACCTAGATGTAGTCAAATCCAAGATGAGTCGGACATCCCTTACCCCATCAATATAAGGTATTGATTTCTAGTAATATTTCAAGTTGATGCTCTTAAAACAATAGAATATTGGAGTGGGGAGTAGTGGGTCCCTGCACAGCCATTGGGGGAGGTTTTGATGGTGAGGAACAAAAACCTCTAGGTCCTAGAGGTCCATATCCCTCATGTGAATGAACCCCTCCTACTCATATAATCAGATGACAATTCCAATCACCCTCCTATAAAAAATTTATTGGACTAAAATACTTTTTGGGAACCCCATATTTATAGTCATGGATGAAGTCACAGTGAGGGTGGAATCATGTAGGATTTCCAAAATTTTCATTTCTTTTTCCCCTATGTCTATCGGTGGGGGCGGTTGGTTTCATGTAGCGTGGTCCAACAAAAACAGCATGGTTTAGAAATAAGCATGAATATTAAGAAATTAATTCCAAATTCCCCAATGGTGTTTAGTATTCCATGGTGGGAGAGATTGATCAACTCAGATAATTCCACAAAATGAAATTCCTATTTGGCCACATTCAAGCTAGGCACACTATTTATTTGGTGGGACTATTTTCCAGATAGATGGATTTGGTGACATTCACATCTTTACATGGATCAAATTCTACTAATCCCCGTAGTTAGAGGATAAAAGGTTAACATTGGGTTCACCATTTCTGTTTCTAATGATTTCTACTAGGGAATGCCAGTGTCATCATTCAACTGAATAGATGACACACAATTTTTCCCTACATTCCCACATTCTAATGGTGGGTGGCATTCATTACTTCTTCAATAAAACCTACATATTTATTGGAATAGGATTGTGGTATGTTGATCCCTAAATCCATTGATTCTTCTTTATAATTCATGACTAGTTTGGGTATCCCTTGTATATTAAAACATTTTCGAGGAAACTCAGTCCTGGTTCCATATCTCTTGGGATTCTAGTTAATTTCATTTCTTCTATTAGAAAATTGTTTAGGGCCATGTAAGGGAAGAAACCTTCTATCAATAGAGTAGTAATGCTAAGCATTGCAAATCATGTCTTAATGTTGAAAAATTGGAACACCTATATTCTTCATCATCACATAGATTATCTACGGTGTAGAAATATGAGGCATCCCACAGCTATCGTAGGGTATCCTATGCTAGAGGCATGTCTGATAAAGTTTTTCTTAGCATCCTCTGTTTTTCACATGGCGTGTAGTCAGTTTGGCATCTAGAGGAGACAAATAAATATAATGGGAACACTTATAAAGCTAGATCATATAGGAACATCACTAGGAGTGATCTCATGGAAAGTTTATCTGATGGGTGGATCAGAAAACCCTATGAAGAAGGACTTGACAATGGTGAGCCTCATAAAAGGAAGGTTTCGCGCCTTGAAGGATGATCTCGGCACTGTTGTGGACGGATCAGGGAATGTGGACCCTAATGAGGGGTCATCAAGGATTAACATCGGTTTGGATTGAAACTAGAGGAGGCTTCAAACGTACCCTATGTTGAAGAAAGGGATCAAAACCCACATAAATTGAAGGGTTTATATGGTTCTTAAAAATGGATAGGTGCCCAGATGCTTCTAGGAGTAGCGTTGATATGGATGTCAGGATCCCACCAAGATGTGTAGTCCTATGTAAGAATTGGGATGAAAATAGTTTAAATGATAATGAAATGGGTGGAGTGTTTATGGTGACACGGTTGTACCTCAATAGAGATTCCTATGTATTCTAGAGGCTGGGAATCAAAGTCCACATAGTTAGAGATAGGGTGAAAGGATACCTAAAGAGGTGACTCATGAGAATGGAGTGCATAGATGGGGACCTAAAAGAAATGTAAACTCTCTGCTGGGGAATGATCCTTCTAAGACATAGGGACTCTAGGGAAGGACAAGGTTGGGGCTGTATGATGGGATTGAACATCAGAGAGTATTCTTATGTAACCTTTATAGAAAAAAGGGATCAATGTCCATGTAGTTATGGTATCTCATATAGTTCAATGCCAAGTGGTAAGGATGAAGGTGAACAGATGTCAGTATGAAGGTGTTGGGAATGGAACTTAGGGAGGTTTCTTACATATCTTGTATAGAAGACATGTATCAATGCCCATGTTGTTTAGTATAACATTGGGGCATACACATGGTAAGATACCCTTTGACATGATGGGGAATAAACATGGTTTTCATTCTAAATAGATGGATCCTAATGCCACCGAGAGGTGGATAGAGAGGATGTGATCAAAAAATGGAAGATGGCACATCACAAGGGTACATCCATAAGAGGGTGAACTCGATATTCCTTTGGTTGGGATTAAACCTCAAGGAGGCTTCCAACATAACCATCTTTGAATAAATGGATCAAAACATGCATATTTTAGCGGAAATGGGAATGGAGCTTTCATGCTAAGGTGTCCCGTATAAGGTCACGATCACTGTTAATCTCTATGACCATGTGAGTAATACTTTGTGTAAGAATAAAGTGATATAATTAGACCCTACGATCATCTCACAAAAGGTTCATCCATGATAATTGATGTGCATCTTACACACTTGGGTGGCCTAGAGAGATGGTTATTTGGGATTATGCATGGTTAGTGTCCTAGAGAGGATCTCATTCCATGTGAGGAGAATATCATTCTCTGTGAGGAGGGTGAAGGAGATCCCACTCTTGAAGAGACGAGTGGGAATAGAGAATGCTTGAGGTGTGGAACCCCATGTGCATTTCACAAGGCAGAACTACAGTTTAATGTCATGTATAGAAGATGATGGTGCTTGTCTATTTAGCATCATGCATCATAGACAACAATGACTCGCTTCTTACTCCTAGGACAAACGTAACTGATACATACCCACACTTGGTGAAGTGAAGGCATTAGAAATTAAAGGATATAATAGTGGTGGATGATTAGCCACTCTAGGGGACAACATTAGCATAGTTGTGTGAATAATAAATTTATATTGGCATACCTATGTAGAGAAGAATTAGATAGAGAAGCAGAACATTACACAGCCCACAAAGTACCAGTAAATCACTACGTACAAGCCAGGAGGGCCACATAATAGAGGTTAATGCATGATTAGAGACTTGTGCACAAAATGGGGGTGGTCTAAGATAAATTGGTAATGTATAAGGTCGGATTTTACATTCATGTATAATCTATTTTACACACATTTCTTAGGTTGGAAAGGGGATTACTGAGGTTCATGCCCTTATTGGACAACCTGAAGGGGTAACCATGGTGGACCTGCCACACAAGATCATATACCATGAATTCATAACTTTCATTATGCTAGGGACGGTTTGGTATTGTGTGCACGGAAGCAACTATTCACCCTATGAAGAGTCACCCCTATAATGGCCATGTTACCTTCTATATATATGTGAAATTCCAAGAGAGGGTACCGAAAAAAGTTCAGTGTGGATGTGGCTGGTAGATGTTACATTGAATGTGTAAAATATTTATGTGTGGTATAGAATATTGAGTGATGTCCTATATTCTTTTTCACATCTAATGTGGATGTTTTTGATAGGAAAGGGTGAATTAATTCCTTTAACATTTCATTGAGAGAATAAGGACCTTGAACACAGATTTTCATCTTGGGCACAAGCATCCAAACATAGAATTGACTCACTTGATGTTTTTTGAATTATTTTCCGATTAAAATTGCAGAATTAATTTGATCAATGATTCCTACCAGTGGACTAAAGCATAATTAGATACAACAAGAGGTCTGAATAAGTGGGATGGGTGAGTGCCTTTTTATAATGGAGGAGGAGTGGCATTCAATTAAATTTTGTAAAATGTAATTCCAACCATGTTTTTCTGATGTCATGTGGATCCAATAAAAAACCTAATTAGATAAAATGGATTATAAGGTTTATTAATGAATATAATATTGATTTTGGTAATGTTTTAGTTTCAATATAGGAATTAAGATTGAGGTTTAGTCATTTGATGAGAAAATTTTTATCTTAATCATTATAATTAATTTTAATCTATTTCACTAATATTATTGTTCAAGAACATTGTTGATTGTATTTTACATTATAAATTATTTTTATTTAAAATATTATAATATATTTTTTAAAATTTCAATAATATAATTGGTATAAATTAATTTAAAAATAACCCATATATGGGCTGATAATGTGGGTTTTTAAAGAAAAAACATTCAAAAAAATTTCAGTTTTTGTCTCCAATTTATACATGAAATTGGTTCAAGTGACCTAAATTGTATTAATATATGTAAAATAAATATAATTTTAATTTTAATCCAATTAAAAATTTAACTTATACTTTTTAATAAATTAGATGAAAACGGGTTTGAATTAAACTTTAGTTTGTTAAATATTCATCAAAAAATGAAACTTCCAAAAAATACCAAAAATTTACCATAACCTAATATTTATGTCTATATTTCATAATTTTATTTTATTTTTTCTTACTAAATTTATAATAGTTTCAAAATAATCTTTTAAAATAGGTGTGATGTAAAATTAGGTTAAAATTTCTTCAATGAAAATAATGGTTTTGTGTGTAATATTGTATTTATTCTTATCTTATGCGTAAAAAATATATTAGATGAATATCAAAATATTTGATTGGATATATAAAATATAAATTTACTATATTAATTATATAGATGTTTTATAATTTAATTGATTGTGAAAAATGTGACTAGTTGATGTTTTGATTAAATTGCGCGTTGGATGCATTGCAAGCTATCGACAAAATTGGATTTATTCTAAATGAGAAAATACAATGAATATTGGAGATGATACATTATTCCTTCCTAAAAATAATTTCCACTAATTTTTATAGGTATTAAATTCTAAAAATATATGGGTGGTTATTCTCCATAGAATCATCTAGTTCCCATTTTTATGGTTCTAATTTTTGATTTCTCTAGAGAAACTTTACCATGTGACATATTTGTTTCCTCAATACACACACTCTAGTATCATGAATCTAGATGATTTCATCAAAATATGATGGTTCATTTCTCATATCTATTTTATTGGACATGATAACATGAATTGGTTCTGTCATGTACTTCTTTAGCATAGATATATAGAACATATCATGAAATTTTGATAGATCTAGAAAAACTTTTAAATTATAAGAAATAAATATATCATTTTCATGATTCTAAAATATTATGATGCACCTGATACTATGTATCACATTCCTTCAAATTATTATGACACCCTTCCATGGAGATACTTTCATGAAATGAATATCTCCCACTAGGAACTCTAAACATTCCTTCGATTATTGTCATAAATCTTTTGGCTACATAAAATTGCATTAATATGAGCCTAGATGGCCTTTAACTTTCTTATCATCCCCTAAACAAGTTATATTCTTATGGGATACCTTTCATAAAATTAATCCAAAATTGTCAGAGTATGAAACCACTTTCCATAAAATTATTCATATGATGCCACTAGAATAATTCAACTTTAGGATGGTTGGAAGTGCTCAAATGAAGCTCATTGTCAGGTTCTTTCTGAAGACTTTTGATTAACTTCTAGGTAAAGAATGGATCTCAATGAGAAACAATTAATAGAGGTTCACCATGATGTTTTAAAAATCATTAATATAGAGCATTAAAAGGTGGTCAAGAGGGATATCTTCCCTTGAAGTAAGTAAATGCGAATATTTGGTTATGTGATCAACAATAACTCACATTGAATCATTCCTTCAAAGAGTCGCATGCAGTCTTCTTAATAATTCCATATAAATTTCATCTAAATTACTCACATGAATCATAAGAGGTTACAAAACTACTTTAGGATGATACCACAAATCTTTCACATGTTTTCAAACCAAACATTTGGACACATAATAAAAATTTTCGTGGTTCATGTTACCACAACAACAGTGTTCCTTCATGTCCTTATAAATCATTGTACTGATATGATTTATAGAGAAATTTTAGCTATTAGAATCATATAAAAATTACCTTTTTAGCTCTTATATAGATGGAAAATTGGTATTTATTTCAAATTTTAGAACCCTATCTTAAAATAATCCAGTTAATTATCCTTCATTCATACCAATAATTTTATTCGAAAATTTCTCTTTACCAGATTGGGAATTCTCGATCATCTCTAATAAAGAACATTTTTCAATCAATTTAATGATGATTTATGTTTCCCATTCCATATGAATTCCCATATCCATCTTTATAATATCCATATGTATATGATCCTTCTCAATCCTCATTTGGTTTATAAAACCAAGATCCTTTCAAATAAATGCATCAATACCCTTATTTACATTCCATGTGTGATATTGTATTGAGATATCATAATCCGTGAGAATCATGAGCCCTCACCATTATCTCACATTGATCTCCTCATGTGAGAATATGTGACTCAGGATTTTATGCTCATTGTATATCTCACATCATTAACTATAGAGATAATATATCTTTATTTTCAGAGTAAAAATTATATCCTCTAACTCAAGATCATGAGTTCTATAGTTCTATTTTTGTGTGTTCAATTGACTTGATTTATATTAAATAAATGTATCATGATGCATTAGGATACAACCAAGTCCCTTCTTCAATCAATCAACATATATAGAATCTCTGTCACATCCATATGGTAGATTCAAAATTGGATCATTGACCACTCTTCTCATTAATTAAACAAAGAATTATTCATATACCTTTTTCTAAACAAACATAACCCTTTTACCTCTAAGATTTTTTAATGGGTTAGAAAATTGGGAAAAATAATGAATGAATCATAGAATGTGCCATGAAAAACCAATGAATGTTTTTTTACTTTAGTTATTTCTGTTGAGATAGGTTATTCTCTGACTACCTTCTTCTTTGAAATATCAACCAATATTTTATCCATAGAGATAATACAACCCTGAAATGAATCTTATGGATGACTGAAATCACACATAATAAATAATCCACATAAATATTCCCTTTAAATAGGTTGAATAATGATTGAAACGTTATTCTCATGGTCCTCATATATTTTTTAATACACCCTAATATCATCAATGAACACCAAAAAAATTGAAAACATATTCTCAGAATAAATTTTTAATTGCATCCATAAATACAGAGGCTACATTACTCAATCAAAATAGAATTACTGTAAACTCTTAATTTCCATACCTCATCAGAAAATTTGTCTTTTTAACATATTCCATTTTCACCTGCAATTGGTGATGCCATGAATGAAGATCAATATTTGAACAGTATTGGGTTCTATGGAGTTGATCAAACATGTAATCAATTAGAGGTAGAGGATACATGTTCCTTATTATATTAACATTGATTCCCCTATAAAAAATACACAAACTCATGGATCCATATTTTATATTAACAAAGAGGATAGGGGGTCTACAAGGTGAAACTCTAGGGTACAAAAATATTTTGTTACCCAAATCCTCTAGTGATTCTTCAACTCCACTAATTCCACACTATATATTCAATTGGGAGTCTTTAATGTTAGCCTTTCATTGAGGATTAAATCAATTTAAAATTAACCTTCAAACTCTAGGGGATTCTCAATTAATTCCCTTATAAATACATCAATGAATTCTACCACAATAGGTACATTATCATTTTTAATATTACCTTTATCATCAGTAGATAATTTTTTCACTTCTTCCACTTGAATTTCATTCATTAGAGCTGCTGGGGGTGGATCTATAATAGAATCAAGTGAGAATTATTTTTCTAAATAGATTAGGAATTCTACATCTTCCTAAAAAATCATAATTTTAATTCTCTTTTTATTAATTTTTTAATCCTATTTTCATATCTTGTCCATATTAAAGATTATATGAAATTCAACCACAAGTATGATGATAAGATTAATAAATAATTAAAATTTATCATTTATTATGGTACTTCCTAACACATTTCTGTTCAATGAGACTTCCTTTAGGAGTTTTGATTGAACAACCTATTATTAGATCAAAATCGAAATATCTAATTACATAGAAAACAAGATATATATAAAAGACTAAATGATATATAATCAAATAGGTAATTATATAAATTTGAATGTAAGAATAATTTAACATCCACCATATAATTTGGTAATTGTGCCTCTCTTATACTGATCACATAACCTTGTTCATCTTCACTTGTCCGCTTTTGTGGTAGATTCTGTTGACACCTGGGGAATTCCTTTGATTAGTTCCCCAACCCACTATAGTTTAAACAATGAAAATAGTTTTTTACTTCTTCTATTTTCACTCATGATCCTAGTGACTCCAATCTCCAAAATTATAACAAACCCCCAATAATTTCAATAATATTATTGAGGTCTTTTAATATAGTTTCCGCAATGGGAAAATTGATGAGATTTATTGGTCTCCATGGATTAATATCCTTTTTCATGATACTCATATGGACAGTTATTCTCTTGGATTCCCATAAAAAAATTGATCAAAGTAAAATCCTTCTCAATTTTGATGCAAAATAAAACAATTTGTTCAGATAATGACAAATTATGAGAATCCAATTCCCTTTAATGATTGGTGTTTAAATGATCAATGAATTGGTTGATCTTTCAATCATTATTACATATATAATCCATATAATACCAGGATGTCCTTGTAAAGGAAGCTTCATATTATGTGACCCATTATTCATTATTTTGTATTATTCTATGGATCATTCTCTTTATTATATTTTTATCATGAGGGAATTATTTATCAAAGAATGTATCCTTAAATTATATCTATTCCATGATTTATATTTCTTCATTAAAAATAGAATTCTAGATCAAGGGCCACCATTATTCAAAATCACCATTGAAGAGATACACAACATTTGTAGCATTTTCCATTTCACTAGACTCTATGCCCATAAATATACTAGAAAAATATGAAATCCACTACTCATATAAAATTATATTAGTAGACCCACTTAATAAAGGGATATTATGTCACCTAAAGCGATCTATCATATGAGATTCTCTCTATGGAATGGATTTCTCATGTGGGAATGATTATTTTAAAAAAATAGATTACATTTACCTAATATTTCCATTGTTTTCTCTATTTCAATACCATTTGTATTGGTTTACTCAAAATAAAAAACTCTAAATTTTACATGGGTTTAAATACCATTCAGCTTTGTAAGAACAATTTCTAAACAATTGAATATACTAGATTAGATCATAAAATCATAATGTATAATTCATAATAGTGCATAGTACATAACATAAATTTATACATCATATATAATATTATCATAATCGTTGGTTTGTTTGGGTAAATCATTACTTTTAAAACCATCATAATGGTTTATAATGAAAATGTTAATTATCCTAATCATATCCCCTAGGAATTTCAAACCAGGTGAGTAGTAAGGCCCATTTTTATGTACCAGGATATGATCAAGTAAGTTCGAGAAAATATTTTTAGAGATGTTACTCCTGAGTACTTCTTTGATTAAACTGTGTCCACTTATAGTATCTAGACATGGATGTATTGCTAAGAAGAAACAAATATTTTAAACCTTACCAAAATTATAGGATGTTCATCATTACATATGATCAATGTATATATTAGGGTAATGTTCCATAATCTTTGATTTCAAATTCTAGTTTCCATGGTTTCTACTAATCAACCATTTATACCAATTGTAACTCCTCGATTACAAAAGCTATGAGCTGGTTCATTACTTTATTATGTTTGCATGATTACAAGGAATCATATCTAGAATGAACAAAAAGTGTAGAAGTTTTGTAAAACTATAATTCATGCATGATACTTATAATACAGTGGGAAAAAAATAAATAATAATATAATTAAATGCTCAATATCCTTTAGAATTACACAAAATATTCCACTTCATAACATGGGGAAAGTAAAAATAATTATGTTGACATAAAATGATCACTAAGGGTATGTAAAGAGGGATAAATAATTAATAAAATAATAATAAATAAATATGTAATAGAAAATAACTGAGAACATCTGCCACATAATTAACTGAATAAGGTATAATCAATTTGGAATTTTAAAAAACTAAAAAAATTCCAAATAATCAACAAACTAAAATTGAATTTCATCAAACAATTTTATCATAGAGAAAATATCATATATTATAATTATAACTAAAATTAAGTAAATCATTAATTATTAGATGTCATGTTTTAGGTGCATGAATTCCTCTACTATCAAGATCTACCATCCAGTGACTTTAAAACTGTAGATGGAAACCTGTTTAGTTGGCCAACTGATTTGTCTCATGATAACCCATTGAGGAATCGAGGGGATATATAAATTCAAGTTCCCATATTTCATTGAATTTACAAATAATTACTCTTATCATGTAATCTATTTAATTAATAAATGATATTCGTTAACAAGTATCTTTATTGAATAATGAATGTGAATTTCTCAATATTTCCCCATAAAATCATATAATTGTTAATATAAACAACATATGTATAAATTCTATTGGTTTAGGATACAATAATATCCATTTACCAAGAATGTGGATATTTCATGGAATTACCTTTGAAAAATTATTACAATAATTTAATAGTTTGAAGAGAAATTTAAAATTTACAAAAAAAAATAAGATTAAAAATATAACTTTTACCACATATAAATTATCATACTAATCATTTTGAGTGAGATAATTTAATGTAAAATAAATAAAACTAGGAATTAATAGTGAATCATTTTATTAAATGACATGTTATAATTATATACAGAACATTAATGTCAATTGGCGCATAACAATGAATACGTCTCAATGGAATGTAAATTGAGAAGAAACCACTTGTCTTGGGAATCCTTTTGGCTGATCATCCATTATCCTCTAGTAGAATTGTTTTAACTATTTCAATATATTATATAATATCCATTATTATATTTATAATATAATATTTTATCTTCTTATAATATCATATTAACTATTCATTAATAATTATTCATTTTTAACTATTTTGGGTGTTAATTACCTAATTTTTTGATTACGTCCAGAATTATAATTTATTGTTGCTATTAATTAGATCACCATTGAATCATAAATAGAAATTAGACCAAGATTTAAATATCATATATATTAATTATATATTAATTTATTGTAATATAAAAAATATGGGGACAGTAAATGAAATACATTGTTCTTGGAGATATTAGGCCATACGTAGGTGTGAACACTACATTCATTTCATGTCTATCTTTAATAAATGAAAATAAAATTATATATATGTAAATAATAACTAAATTATCAGATATATATTCCATATATTTCACATAGTATTATAAAGTCACCCTTAATACATTCCATATATAGCGTGAAAAAATCACATTATTTTGAGTAGGCGGTAGTCCAGATGTCTACGAATGAAGTTATCATTATCCCACAAAATTGGAAGTATGAAGTTAAGAGATATATATAAATATGGAATCCATAAATACAATAGAAATTTCATATATATCAAATATAAACTATATGTCCATAATTATTACAACCATTAATAGTGGTAATTTAAGAATGAATGACATTTGTTTGCAAGGAGGTAGTCTATCGTACGCATGAATGATGATTGTGTGTCCTATTAGATGGATGTGTCTAAAAGTGCCGTTGAATATAATAGTATAGAAAAATATCAGTATATTTGATATAATATTGTTATTATGTAGTCGTGGAATAAAAAAATATTAACGTTTTGAGAAATAAATGAAATGAAATTGATCGTTGAAGATTATATCCTCGTTTTCAGGTAACTCCAATTAGATTATACAAAATGTCATGAACCAGATCTAGTCCTCTTCAAAAAAACACCCGACCTAGTCCATCGAACTTCCAAAGGGAATTACCAATCCTCATGGGCTGGAACATGTTCCTGGTTATCAAAAACAAGGGTCTGGTAATGATTTACCTGAGTTTAGAAACATAAAACATCCAAAAAGGATGAATGAACTGAATCCAAATTTTTCAAACAAAACTATCATTTACAAAATTATGAATTGAAAAACATAGGTTTACAAAAACTCCAAAGACTACTATAAGAGATTAATTCCAAAACTAACATCCCAAGAACCACCTCATGGAAAGGGTGCATCACCCTCAAGTCATCTCCATGACACCACACTAAGAAGGACTGCTAGTAACCCGAACCGGTAGCACTAAAAGTTGTACCCAAACCTATGACAAGAATTACCAAATCCAATTGAACCGAAATGTGCAAGCAGGGTGTGAGCCTAAACCTAGTAGTATTCCAAAAAAATATATTCCATGAGATAAAAATATTTTGGAAAAAATCATGCATGTCTTATAAACAAAAACGCTAATAAAAAATTCATAGGGATGGAACATTAAATGAAAACAGATTTGGATAAGGTTACATTAAATAATATACACTTTAGCTAAAATGCACATTCTACATAATTTTCAATCCAAAAACAACATATTTCGATGGTATGTATAAAATATAAAATGAGAAAAATTCATGGGAAATAACCATATGCACTAGCTAGCTATGGGTCAAGGTACCCCATATCTTGGTGAAAATTAACCATAAAAAATATATGTTCTTGTACACAATCAACTTTTAGGGAATATACTCATAGCATTGTGGTCACCATAATCATCATAATCATTTAGTTTTTATTTTTATAATCAAACATTCTATGTTAAATAGGGACAGAACCACTCTCGATCACTAGGATACCAGTACACATCCACCCACCTAGATACCCATGTTTTACCTCTTATGCTCAAACAAGTTCCACATCTTATAAAGTACCATTTTTGCATGAAAATTTCGTTTCTAAACCACCAACACACACAAAATCCCATATTCATGTCACATAATATTCATTCCACATTAAAATTCATTTTAACATCACACTCACATAAAACAACCCAAAAACATGTTTCACACCATTTATATAATTTAATAAGTCATTTTATCAATTCATAAAATGTTCTAAAAAACGTTTGTTATCACAAATCAGAAGTTTCCCTTTCAAAAACTAAATTCTAGGACACACACCCACCAAATAGTATACCATCATGTTTTTCACCCTTTGTGTTACTAAATAAATCATTTAGACCATTCATAAAATAATTTCAAGAAGTGTAATGGGGATTTACCAATAAAACATGATAAAAACACTCTTTTATGGAAAAAACCCAACAATATTTTGAAGAAATAATAAAATTTATTAAAATCATTTGATTAACAATAAATCACCCACAATTGATACAACATGGGATACACATAAAAAACATTGATTTTTACAAAAAATGAAACATTAAAATTAACCACTTAATCAATGCTTCCACAAACAGTTTTAACACAGTAAAAAATGGAAGAGCAACATGATAAAAACATAAATGAAGAAAATAAAACTCATCATTTAATGAATACGCATGTAAGCACCTATCAATTGCAACAAAAGCCCAAATCGTGGTGCGAAACATCAACTGCACCACCATCGAACCACAAGGGAATCAAAACAAACCCTAAACCACAAGATTTCACAAAAACAACAAAATCAATCTTTATGTATCGACTTTAACTACTTTACATTTTATAACATAAATAAGGTGGGAGGAAACCCCATGGAGAAGGGGTAAAACAGAGATATAAAATCTTTCTTGCATTATTTTGAATTTTCCTTCTGAAAAAACCCATTAAAATGCATTTATAAGGTGATTGGTGGAGATTGGTAGCCTTACATGGATGTGAGGCATGAATTTGGGAATAAATCGTTGAATTAGGGTATATTTTGGAAGGTAAAAATTGGAATTAAAAAAATATTTTTATGACATGGACACTTATGCCCAGTTTGGAACCCTAGTTTAGTAAACTGTGCATCCAAACTGTGCGGCATGTTCTATCAACCCAAAAAATCTCCATTTTGTTCCAATTTAAAGGGGGAATTGGGGGATTGAAGGAGGTGATATAGGCCATTTATTGGGGGAAATAAATCTCAAATGAAATTCCTCTTTTCACCCCAAAACTCATATAACTCACTGGTATAAACTACCTGAATAACAAATCCCACCAACAGTGCCTCTAAGAGTATCCCTAATTCAATTCCAAGAAACCTCATCTTTATAACGTCACTTTAATAAAAAAAATACAAATACCATGTAAGACATCAAATACGAATGAATTAGATTTAAGAACACCCATGTCACCAAATATAATCTCAAAACACCCAAAAACAAAAAGAAAAACAAGAACCGATCGATTATTCAAAACAAAACCTTGTATTGAAGATCTGGGTGTGACAATTCATCCGACCATAAATCTTTCCTTGCCAAGAAAGACAAAACAATGCTAGAGGAAAAGAAAATCCCAAAACATAGACTATGTTGGGCTCCCTTTTCAAGTTTTACCCACCACCAAAAAGGCCCAAACACCTCTAGTTGATCAACCAAATAAAATGATACTCTCCCAAACCAAAATTTACCCCACTTACTTGAAATGGTAAAATATATTCAAAACACATCCCCAATAAAAACACCTAAAACACTACCATATTAATCTCAAGAAGTCCACCAGAAATGAGAACTGAACATCAAAAAAATATTAAATTATTAATTCATCAAAATCATTGGGTGTGGTCTAATACCACCTTTACCTAAGGAATAAACTGGTGTTTAGATAGCTCCGAACAAGCCTACTATCAACCAAGTCAAAACCAAGTACAAAACCAAGGCACTATCATGGGGAGACCCAAGTGGGATCTAACTATTGATATGAAGTAACACCTAAGACTAATCTATAATATCAACAAAAAGTGGTCCTAATAGTCTCCCCACCATAAAATACAACTTGATTTCATAAGATAGAACTGAGACACCAAAAATTGGAGGCCCGAACAGACTCCCCACCATAAGGGATAGACTAACATTATAATTATTCCAAAAGACCCTATATGGGACCCATGGCTTGTATGCCTACCCTAAGAACCAATCATCCTAACAGACTTACAAGATCCGACAATAAAATGACCCCATAGACCCTTTCCTCCTCGCAAGGGGGTGGGGGTCGATCAATGAAACCCCAGACCAACAGAGACATTAAATGGAACATCACTCCGATGAAAATTACCATCATCTAACAAGTCAAACCCAAAATGAGATAAAAAAGAACCTAAAATTTTATTCATACCTGAACAACCATAATGATATTTTCACCCACAAGGGTTCAGCCACATGGTTTTAGAAAACTAAACCACCTCGCACATCCTTTACACCATAAATGACCACTTGGACCGAATCCACCAAATCAAAACTCAAACTATCTCCACATCCCACATTGTAAATAGAGGTTGAACCAAGATCCCTTACATCCTTAGTTTTCTTGAATACGTTCCAACTTTACTCTTGGACCTATGACAGAAGCTCTGATAAATGAACCATCTTCTGTCCCAAAATCTGGTGCTAAAAACCCCTGAATATAATTTCTTCCTATGGTGCCACAAGAAACTACATCATGATCAAACAATAATAATAATAGAACACAACACATCCTATAGAACACTTACACTTTCATGGATCCTTCACCAAGCTAGGGGTTATAAAGATGCATATGCGTTTCCCCAATCACCCTGAATAAGAAAAAGCAAGATAAATAACACAAGGAAGACACCTTATCTCAGAAAAAGAAATCATGAGCTTGTTGGGAGAGGGACACACAATCATTTGAGTGGATTTCCTAGAAAAGATCCAAAACATCCAACTTTACCCATAAAAGAAAACACAACATAACAATACACCAGTGAACATGACCCTTGAAACCGATATTGACATTACTATTATTGGGACCTTGAACAATGTACCATGCAGCATTAGATTACCACAAGAAACTATAACAGCCTAGAATAACCAAATTTTCTACACTAGTGGCCTATCATGAATTATTTTCTTTTGTGAAACCAACGAAATTCAAAAAGTCCCTTAAATACTATAACCAATACCTTCAACTCTGGACTGCTTTACCTTTCCTCACTAGAATTACCCTTCACCACTTCCAAATTGAACCTATAGAAACAAGGTGGTCATATGTCACCTTTGACAACTTAAGAACATTTAATAGGCTCTAGTTTATTTCAACCATTTACAACAACTCTCCTAATACATTGGGTTCTACATAATCTAAAAAGAAGGGGGTGTATACTCCATCTCCAAAGCACATGAAGAAAGTCCTTATGTTGATCAATGGGAGGATCTTCCAATAGTTAATCACCCATGGCCTCCCTTCTATGATGCATTAACTCGTTTTGGGGGATTACACTCGCCAACATGAAATCACATGGACCCAAACTAGAGGGTCCATTTCTCCAAACATTCCTCAAACCATAACTGCACATAAGAGGGGAACAATCACAAAAGCTACCCAAAATAGTTAACATAAAATACCACAAACCAATATTTCAACCCAACTTACCGACTAAACAAAAACCCAAAAAATCATTCAAATAAGTGGGGTCCTCAAAATAAAAAAAAAAATCCTACAACAACATTCAAAAAAACATAAGACAACCCACCCAAAACTCTAGTTATGAAAATATCAAATTTTCCTACTAATAAAGTCATTTCATTGAAAGTAAAAAAGGGTCAGCGGTAAGCGCCTTCCCCAATGGAATCTCAAGGGCCTCAAGAATGCATGATTTCATGCCATAGCGGGCACCCACCTCTTGCAAACATTGGTACTCATCCACTTTTCCTTACACATAAACTATTCATTGTTTCACCCATTAGAATAATAAGCATAAAATTAATATTATTTAAACTTTTTGAACCCAAAACATTTCATTTCAATGAAAACATAATTTCAAAATCCACATTAAAATATTCTTTGTCTTCCAAACCATTGAGTTTTTTAATCCATAATTTCTTTATTATAAAAATAAAATATCATATTTCCCCAATACTATTTTATTAAAATCTAGATTTTCAATACATCGTTCAAAAATGATTTGAAACCCCATTTTAAATCCCTTTGAAAATAACACCATTCCAACTTAAAAATTACCATGAAAATAGATTTCTAAAACCCACTTTAACTTGTAATACAATTTACTGACAATTAATTTTAGTAAAACACATGTTTAAATTATGAAAATACAAATTATAAAAAATGTCAACACCATTTACTCAAAACAATTTCAATTTTAAAATATAGTGTCCCCAATATGTAACCAGGAGATTTCTAGAATGATTTTCTAAACACATAATGATGCCAATTGAATCAAGGGAAAACTAGTATCAATGGGTGACTTATATGTATGGTGGGTAGCCATATTTCAATCACACTATCATCATAAAGAGTGTTCTAAGATTGTATCTCTGACTTCACATGAATTTCTGGGCTATGTGTGCTCATAGAGACCATTGGCCTAACGAACATTTCATTTCCCAAATAACAAACAACCACAAGAACCAAAATACTCAGATGAAACCCAACTTCCCCAGGTAACTCAAGTCCTGACATCAGGTGTGCTTTCCAGACACCTTAATATTAACGAGAACATTGATTTTTTGACAATCCTAGCTCCGTTTTTTCCACAATCATTCCCAAATGATCATGACATAAAAGAGAGATCCTCCTTCTAATACCATTTTTTCACAAACCAAATTTGGTCGCCTTAAAAATTGACCCCTATCCTCGTCTATGGTAAGACCCAAAGGGCATTCCTAATCCACATGGGTGGGTACAAGTTCCCAAGTATCATGAGCATGTGTTTGGGAATGATTTACTAATGTTAAAAAACTTAAAACAAACCACAAGGATGAATAAACATTATCTGAATTTTACAAACTATACAGTCCTTTAAAAAAATATGATTTTGAAAAGAATTTGATTATACAAAACGAAAATTCTACTATAGGAGAATAAGTAAAAAAATAATAGCCCTTGAAACACCTCACGGTGAGGGTGCATCACCCTCAAGCCATCACCATGACACCACACTAAGAAGAACTGCTAGTAACCCGAACCACCAGCACTAAAAGCATTACCCGAACCTTCTACAAAAAATTACCAACTGTACTTAAAACCAACAGTGTTAGTAGGGTGTGATCCAATGCTCAGTAGAATTCCTCCCAAAGAGATTCCATGTGATAAAAAATTTTAGAAAAAATATTGCATGTTTTATAAAAAATGATGGTAAAAAATTCAATGGGATCAAACGTTAAATGAAAACATTTTTCAAGGGGGTTACATTAAATAAAGAACTTTGTTAAATAAAATGAATATTGTTCGGAAGTTTCAATAAAAACACACCATATGATGAATGTACATATGAAATATCCAATGGGCACTATTCATGGAAAATAACCCTAGGCACTAGCTAGTTGTGAGACCCATGTACCTTGTATCTCAGTGAAAAGTTACCATAACCAATATATATTCTTGTGAATGAGCCTCTAGTAGGGAATACACACATAACCTAGTGCTAACAACATTAATATAATATTTTAGTTAGTTTTTTCATCCTGAAAATTTCTTTGTGAAAAATGGGAAAAAAAAGTTGGATCATTAGCCTACTAGTTCACCTCTGCTCACCTAGATACGTGGGATTTCCCTCTTATGATCAAACAAGTTCCACATCTTATAAAGTACCATTTTCACATGAAAATTCCAATTATTAATCATAGAAACAAGAAATTTCCCACAATCATGTTACATAATACTCTTTTCAAATTCAAATTAATTTTAACATCATACTCACACAAAACATCTTACAATAACGTTTTGAACCTTTCTTATAATTTAATAAATTGTTTAAAAAATTCATAAAATATTCTCCAAACGGTTGATATTACAGATCACCACATTCCCTTTTGAAAGCCCATTTTAGAACATATAAACACCAAAATGTACACCAACTTGTTTTGCATAATTTATGTAACTCAACAAATCATTTAGACTCTTCGTAATTAAATTTCAAGAAATGTAATGAGGCTTTGCACATAATACCCATTCATAACCACTATTTTCTAGAAAAACACCCAACAACACCATTCAAAACCAGATTTGGAAGCCCTAACAACATTTAATAAAATCATTTCATGGACCATAAAACAATCCCAATTTATAAATCTAGGGACACACATGAAAAACACTAATTTTTACACAAAAATGAAACTTTAAAATCAACCAGTTAATCACTGCTAACAAAAATGATTTTCACACCAAAGAAAATTGAAGAGGAACAATATAAAAACATAAATTAAGAAAAGATAACTTATCATAGAATTATTACACATGGAATAACCTACACTTTATAGTAAATCCCCAAATTTTTGGGTGAAACTTCAACTGCATCCCCACCACACCCCAAACGAATGAAAACGAACCCTAATCCACAAGAATTCAGCAAAGAGATGTTGGGACCACTTCGTGAATAAGGTTTTATTTTTTTCAATATTTTTCAATTAAGATAAAAATGAAGGAGAAGAAGAAGAACTAAATGTTATTGAGAGTTGTAATTTAGATAATTGATGAACTGATCATTAGTTCAAAGAAAATGTATCAAAAGTGATACATTATCTACAATAGTGAAATCATCTCTAAGAGTGTTGAAGGTCTTGAAGTTATAAAGTGATCAGAAACATCTCACTATTTAAAGAGACCACGAAAGAGTCTATTTGAAGATATGTGCATTATTGAATGATGGATCATGTGGAGATTTGATGATTTAAGAATGATCATACAAAGATGAGAAGATGATTCCAATCATATTTAGTGTTGACTAGAAAGAGTGATATTACTAGAAGAGAGGGAAATTGTAGTACCTTCCCTAGAGAATTTGACAGTGATGGAACTGATCATTCAACGAGTATATATCATGGTGGAAGGAGTTTGTGATGAACGAAACTGACTGTTAAAGAATCTAGTTTACTGTGAAGAAGCATTGGTTTTCTTTCCAAAGTAGATATTTAAGGTTCTGTCATTACCCCAGTGTTTTCCAAATTGTTGGAAAAAAAATTGGGATTTTTTGGCAATAAAAGGATTTCTTTATAAGAGTTAATGATATGTAGAATATTGAAGGTAATCATAGAAGGAAGCGACATGTGTACCTTAGAGCAAGGACCACGTATCATGTCCAGTAATTAGTCATGGCTGCGTACGATGTAGTGGGATAGTTACGTGGAACAGTTTGCAGAATGGGATGTTGTACCAAAAATTGATTTCCGCAGAAGGAATTACAGTACAACAAATGGATCATCATTGGCGGAATGGATGCAGTATGCAGACCATCAAACACAATATATGGGGTGGAGGTTCACAGTTTGTAGGAGGGTCATAGTATGTGGTGGAGGATCACAGTAAACCGAAAGAGAAAAGTCTGCGGTGAAGATTATCCCACATAGAAAATTTGGGTAAATAGGTATAGAAAAATTAGTGGAGTTATTTTCCTATATAAAGAGTGTTAATCCCACCATTAATTGAGAGAGAATTTGATAAGAATATATCATCACTATAGAAGAACTCAACTATGTCATAAAGTGGTACGTATGAGAGATTCTACCGAAGACTATGTGGTATGCAAAAGACAAAATGGTTCTGAAAATTTGTAGGAGTAGTCTGCAGATGAGATTTTACATAAGAAAAAGTGGTATACGGGAGATGAAATAATTCCAATAATTTTAAGAAGATGTCCACAGAAGGAAGAAATTGTACACCAAGACAGTACAAAAAGGCGGTATACGATGGCGGTATGTGAAGGTAGTATGCAGAGGTGGTACTGAAAGCCAATACGGAGAGGCGGTATGTGAAGGTTGTGCAGCAAGAAGGTGTAGTATGCAGAACAGGTGAGGTTCGCAAAGTAGGCACAGTACTCGGAGAAGACGTTGTATGTGGAGTAGAGGTGGTCCATAGTGTAGAGGTGGTACTCAGAGTAGTAATGGTATGCTAAGCAGATTCAGTTTGTGGAGAAGGAATGGTATGAAGATCATGCATAGTACACAGAGGAGTAGTGGTATACAGATCAGAGACAGTCCGCTGAATCGGGGATAGTTTTCATAAATGAGAACATTATAAAGGGAGTTAGTGATTCTATTGAATATGATGGTAATAAGTTTTATTGAATTCATTAATTGCACTAATGGAGAAAATAGAATATAAAAGAGCATCAATTTGGGACATTGATGGAAGTAATGTTTCATGATGAATAGAGAGATACACATTTCATGCCAATCTGTTGAAGCAACCTTCAATTCTATAAACTGAGTGAGACCTCTCACAATGTAGTGAACTAGGGGGAGTCAATAGAAGTGATCATAGGGAAGAAGTGGGCTATCCCTGAACCTTTGTAAAAGTAGTGTACCCAGGAAAGAGTGAGTGTGCCGAAAACATTGTAATCCATATCTAGTGAAGATTTTATGACTTGCATCTTGTCGGTGTATGATCCTTTGATGTAGCCCTTCGTGGTGAACAATGTAAAGAGTGTTGATCCATCCTTATGCATTTGAATGTTTTATTTACTACACATATCCATCCTATAGGCTTAAAAAATTCATACACACGTGATAACAAGATCCAGTAATGAAAAAAAAGTTCAAACCCAAATTTGGCCCCCCACTCAGGGTGGTCTAGGGTCCTTCAATTGGTATCAAAGAGAAAAGGTTTATCTATGTTGGATACTATTCAGTAATTCTATTTTGAGTAGAATTTTAGGGTTCCTTCCAGATTCAAAAATCTAGATAAGTCTTGATGAATGTTTATTTATATCTGAGAAGAACTCCATACCCAACAATACCATGATGAACTGGAAAAAGAAAGATAAGAGATAGTTGAAAAACTCCCACTGATCTAAAGAAGAGGTAGTATCCGGTTCTCCATGCCATTTCAAAAATTATGATGTTTTATTCCTAGAAATAAATATCAAGGAGAATGAGATATATGTGTTTTCACCCTTGATGAATCTTCATCCTCAAATGAAATTGATAGACTACGAAAATGCCTTTATGATATCTCTAAAGATAGAGTTGTCTGTATTTGTAGAATATTTAAATTTTTTAAAGTGGAAATCAACCAAAAAATAAAAGAATATAATTCTATAGATGAACTCTTGGAAATGAAAATATTAGAATCATATAATCTCTCCAGATACATTTAACCCTTTTAAGAAACAAAGAGGAAATGTGAAATAAATACATAAAAATGGTTCAAAGATGTCTAAATAAAATAGAGAGTGATAAAGGATCTTGATGAATAGATCCATGTGCTTGAACAGAAACTAAAAAATTTCAATGATGTTGAGGATATACAATTGAAAGTGATATCCATGAATATCAAGGAACGTGACTCCAGGATATGGAATACAAATGATGTTGCATTAGGATAAATTTGTTAGAATGAAGAAGGATTGTGAAGAGAAGATGACTATAATTGAATATTATAAGGTTGTTATCTATAGGAAATGTCTAGAATTGGATTCTCAATTGACCAATCATTATAAGACACACATTGACGATTCAAAAAAGAATGAAACAGTTTCTATAGATACTCAATGCTCCCTGAAGGATTCTAAAGGTGAAATATCTCTAACATGTGACAAGAAGATTATGAAAAATCTTGATTATCAATTAAAGAAACAATATCTGTTTCTACTCAATGCTGAATAAAGGATTCTACTATCAAATTTCCTCCAACATGTGATAATAAGATCACGGATTCGCTCATTTATCTATCACATGTAGCTGAGAAGAATAAGGTACCATCCAAATCATCTTGCACTCATGTTTCTAAATACATTTTCACTAGGAGTGCAGGTAGGAATAGAAATTAAAAACAAGTATGGATGAAGAAATGCGAGGAGTTTACTATCACCATGAATGGGGTTAATATGAAGGATAATAAGGATGAAGGTTCTCCACAAATATCACATCATTTAAAGAATATACCCTAACAATATGATACAATGAAATCATGGTTTTTTTGTCAATGTTGGTGCTGCTACAGATTTGGGAATTGTGTAATTATTTGTTGGTACAATACTCATAATTTAATAGCACAAAGTAAGCCTAAACCATGAGGATGAAATCTAAAGAAGAGGAAGCAACACCTACAGGTCCAGAAGTATATGATTACTGCAAACAGATTTTTAATGATTGATAACATCTAGGATGTATTTAATGGAAGTGGTCACAAGGAAAATACATGCCCATCTCTACATGTATTCATAGTTGAAAAGATAATAAGGCATATGATTCTAGCTAAGTATAAAAAAGGATCCTTGGGAAGAAATCATAAGAATTGTGTCAAAAAATATCCCCAAGAAGATATCAAATTGGGAAGCTAAGAAGGTCCGGGTTTTTAGATCCATGAAACTAATGGAAAATTCCCCCAAATGATAAACTAAGAGGGATGACGCTCATATGAACCCGTGTGGAAGAGCCAAACCAGCTGTAACAGTTCCAAAAGAAATGTGGGTCATCTATCCAGATTATTCAGAGAGAATGAGGAAATTTTAAGATGAAAAGACCATGGAAGGTGCTAAAGGAATGGTAAAACATTCACACAAAAATGATAATTTGAATGAGAGAGTGAAAACAAAAAAAAAATCTTTTAAACAATTTCTTGGACAGAGATTTATGAAATATGGTCACATTGCATACGGTTGTCTAACCTTAATAACATAGAAAGAATATTTCAAAAAAAGGAGAGTGAATGTATCATTCATCATGGATGTTAAGAAAAACAACTCTCCACACAAAGTGAAAGAGAATGTGAAGAGATCTGAGACACATAATCATATATTAGAAAAGATTCTTAGATGTGTGATCATGAAAACTGGAAAAAATTGATCATCTTGGTTGAGAAAACCATCTAAGCCTTCCTACACACATTGAAGAAGCATGGAGGAACCACTATATTCCATTAATCATTTGGGTATTGTATTTGTGGTGATAATACAAGGAATTAAAGGTGAATCATGATCTCAGGGGGAGAACCTAATAAGTAGTGAATGTCGTTACCTCTTCATGCTGACGTTGAATTAGCTTCCTTCCTTGGATGATTCATAAATTGATATTCAAATAGTAACATGATAATGGATCACCCTTTATGAAGATGATGTAGAGTTTTTCCATTGATGGGGAGACAAATGTAGAAGCTTCAAGAATTATTATTTCAATCATTATTAACATGATTTGGTATTAAATTCAATTACTCTTGAAATTTCTTGAAGAACAAGTCATTGGAAGAGATATGTAATCTATCAATATCTCATCCCTTGTTACATAATGAGGATCATTTTTCAAAGGGGTAATAACTAAATTAATCCATGACATAAGAAAAATGGAATTACTCCAAGGCCACCTATCCTTCAAATTGCACATGAATTTTTTTGATCTATTTGTTGAAGTGAGTGCATGAGTATCAAGTTTGAATATTCCCTATCACATTCAAATTCTTCATCATAGAATGAAAGTTGAAAACCCTTGAAGACTATGTAAATGATTTTTATCTCATGTGGTATCATGATCAGTATATAATGGACAACCTTGTTGTCTAAATAAAATCCTATCATTTTTACACTGGGCATTGATCATGTAGACTTAGAGTGAAATGATTGAAGGAACATTTCTTATGTATGGATTTATACCCTTTGCCCATGAACTTCTTATTTATTATCAATAAGGCGGAGAGAAATTGAAATAATATTTCAAGAAGTGATGGATTATGAAAAATAAAAAGGAGATACATAAGATTCTCATTTTGATATTGACACGTTTATTTTAGGTGAACATTATGGTATTGACAGAAAAATAAAATGGGGGAGATTGTTGGGAAAACATCACGTATAAGATTTTATTTTTTGTTAACAGTAGTCAATGAAGAAGGAGATGAATAAGAACATCAATGTTATTTAGAGTGGTAACTCATATGATTTATGAACTGATCTTAGGTTCAATGTACATATACCAAAGGTGATACATTGTCTATTAAAATGACACCCTCTCATAGAGTGTTGAAGGGAATCAAGTTATAAAGTGATCATGCAACATATCACTATTCAAAGAGATCATGCAAGATCTTACATGAAGAGACATGCATTATTAGATGAGTGATCATTTGGAGATTTGATGATTTAGGAATGATCATAAAAAGTTAAGAAGATGATATCAATCATATTTAGTGTTCACTAAAAAGACAAATGTTTCTAAAAGACATGAACATTGCAGTACATTTCCTAGAAATCTAACGATGCAGGAACTGATCATTCAGAGAGTATATATCACGGTGGAAGGAGTTTGTGATGAAATATGCTGACTGTTAAAGATGGTAGGTGATAGTGAAGAAGCATGGGTGTTCTTTCAAAAGTATATATTTATGGTTGTGTCATTCCCTAGTGTTTGCAAAAAATTTGGACGTTAAAATAGGGATTTATTTTTTAGAAATGGATATATTTGTTTATAGTAGTGAACAAGATACGGAATAGTAAAGTAAATCTGAAAAGGAAGAAAACTATGCACCTTGGAGCATGGACCACATACCATGTCTAGGAATGGTTCATATTCGCATATCATGTATCATGAACGGTACAAGGAACGTTTCGTAGAACAGGTCCCAGTACCAAAAATGGTTCACCATGGAAGGAGTTGTGATATGTGAAATGGCTTGTCGTTGGAGAAAGATATACAGAACACATACCGATAGACACATGGTGCGTGGTGTATTTTTGCATTTCCCATGTGAGTCACAATATATAGTGGAGTCTCAAAGTACGTGGAAAGAGAAAATTCCATGTTGAAGAATATCTCACATTGAAAATTTTGGTAAATCAAAATAGAGAAATTTTGGGACTTATTGTATTATATAAGGAGTTCTTATCCATCATTAACTTATAGAGAATTTGATAAGAAAATATCATCATTGTGGAATAACTCGGCTATGTCCCAATGTGGTACAAATGAGAGATTCTGCATAGGACGAAGTGGTACATGAAATACAAAACAGTTTGTAAAATTGGAAGAGTTAATCTACGGAGGAAATTTTTCATAAGAAAAAGTGGTATGCAGGAGATGAAATAATTCAAAGAATTTTAAGATGAAGTCTGCAAAAAAAGGATGAAATGGTTCAAAAAGGCATTATGTGAAGGCAGTATGCAGAGGTGGTACGTAGAGGCCATACGTGGAGGCGGTACATGAAGGCGGTGTGCGGAGCAGGTGCGGTGCGTGGAGTACGTGCGGTACTCTAAGTAGGAACAATACGCAAAGTAGAGGAAATATGAAGTCTAGAGGAAATTTGTGAAGTAGGCATGGTATGCAGAGCGGGCACAGTATGTAGATCAGGTGTGATACGCAGAGCAGGCATTGTACAAAAATCAAATACAATACGTAGAATTAGGGACGGTTCGAATAAACAAAAACATCAAAAGGTAAGTTTGTGATTCTTGTCAATAAAAAGGAAATATGTTCTAGTGTTTTCAGTAATTAATATAAAGGAGAAAACTTAATATAAAAGAGCTTCAATTCAGGTCTTCGTTGCAATTAGTTTCTCATGCTAAATAGAGACAATGACCTTTCATACCAATCTGTTCAAGTGAACTTCATGTGGATAAACTGAGTGAAACCTATCCCAATGTAGTGAGCCAGGGGGAGTCAATGGATGTGATCTAGTGGAATAAGTGGGTTATCTTTCAACCTTTGTAAATTTAATGTTCCTGGGATAGAGTGACTATTCCCAATCCTTTTTAATCCACAGCTACTGAAGATTAGTGGAATTTGTTATCATCAACAACCAATTGGTGTATGATCCATGGACGGAGCCCTCAATGGTGAAACATGTAAAAGTTTCCTGTTGTACATATAATTTTGAATGTTTTAATTACTACACATATCCATCATATAGGTTTTAAATGGTTCCAACCAATGATGTAATAAAATCCATTAAAGGAAAGAAAGAGTTGACACACTTATTCACCCCCCTCTCATGGTGGTTTAGGGTCCTTCAAGAGACACAAAATAAATCCCTTGGTATGAACCCTAGATATTTGAAATTTATAACTTCAATAAGGCAAGACGAAATCACTAGGGGAGGTAAGAAAAAAAGAGATAATCAATTAATTTCATGATTTTGAAGTTACCCTTCCAAAAGAAAACCCATCAGAAAATTGGTTCCAAAGGAGATTGGAAGAGCTTGGGAGCCTTCAATAGTCGTGAGGCTTGAAATATAGAAGAAATGGTTGAATAAGGTTTTATTCAGGAAGTGAAAATGGGAATTTCAAAAATATTTTTATGAAATGGACACCAGGGTATGGTTTGGATGCACAATTTAGTAAACTGTGTGGCCAAACCATGCGGCTCGTTCTTTCCACAAAAAAACTCTACATTTTTCACCAATTTCAATGGGGTCCTAGGGCGATTAAATGGGGAGAGATAGTACAAGGACAGGGGGAAATAATTCACAAAATATAACACCCTTTTAACCCCAAAACAAATATAACTTAAGGCTATAAACCACCCCCAAAAACATACCACACAAAATTTTCAACTAGGATTGTCAGAAATTCATTTCCAAGCCACTACATCCTCATAACATCCCTTTAATAAAAGTCAATGCCAAATATCATACAAGACATCCATGATTAGTTAATTACATCATGAACTCTTGAGAAACCAAATTTAATCCTAGAACACCCTGAAATGAAGAGAAAACTAAGAACTAAAAGAAAATTCAAATCAAAGCTTGGAATTTAAGATCTGGGTGTGACACAAAAAGACTTCCATGGTAGGATATGAGAAACAACAGAGGAATATAAAAAATATTAGGTATATCTGGTGGTTATTTTAAATATTTTTGGAGATAAAAATGATTTGAGAGGTATGAATAATTGGGGGGTGAGTTCCTACTAATAGTGGAGGAGTGACATTCTTTAAAAAAATTTAAAATGGAATTCCACCCATGTTATTCAATTGTCAGGTGGCTCTAATAATAAATAAAATTCAAGAAAATAAATGATATTTTTTAATATTGACTTCAAATAAATTCTTTAAATGTTTTTATGTTGTTTTTGGTTTCATATTTAAGGTTTGGTTATTTATTAAGCTAATTCTTCTCTAAATTGTTGTAATTAATTTTAATAAACTTCACAAATATTTTAGGTTAAAAACTTATTTTACATTATTTTAAATTAGAAATTATTCTTATTATTTATATTTAATGTTTTTCTTAAATTCCAATAACGTATGAAGAAGAAATTAATTTAAAAATAATACAGTCGCATGGACAACAATGTGGGATTTAAAGTAAAAACATTCACATGTTTTCCAGGTTTTTTATACAATTTCAATGTGAAATATGTTAAAATTAAGTAAACTAAATTAACATATGTACAAATGATCATATTAAAAATTAAAACCAATAAAATTTTATTTTAATATTATAAGTAAATAAATCAAATAAGAAGTTATGAATTAAAATTTAGGTTTTTCAATATTCATAAAAAAATGAAACATCTTCTAAAAATACCAAAAATTAATACTAACATTATTTTGATGATACTATTCAAAAATATAATTTTATTTGGTCATATTTAATTTATAAAAGTGTTAATTTGAATGTTTAAAATTAGTGTTCCATTAAAACAAAGGGAAAATAATTTTATAAAAATATATGTTTTTCTCTAAAATATTGGGGTTGTCATTTTATTATGACTACAATATATATTAGATTAATGTAAAAATATTTTATTTGATATAAAAAATAAATATATTAATAATATAAATTACCTAAAAGTGTTACAATTTAATGGCCTATGAAAAACATGACTATATAGTATTTATTTCAAACTGGGTGTTGTATGAATTTCCAGCTATCAAGAAAATAAAATTTATTCTAAAAGGGAAAAAGGTAATCTATTATGGTAATACACATGGTTGTATAAGTTTTAATTTATATTTTTTCATCCATTGGGATTTTACGTGAAAACTATAATGTGGTAATGAATTACATCAATGAATTTATTTTCATTGGTTTATATTACTTCTTCATTATCATTTATTTTATGATATTATATATTTAATGAATTTGAATTGTATTATTTATTCAATCCAAATGATTTATGTGTATTTCTATTTTTCCATAGAGACGATTCATTTATTAATTTTCACTTCAGTGCTATAATCATTGTAATGGTTTAATTCATAATCACATTCTAATAAAAAAAATCACAAATTTAAATTGAAGGGAATTATTTGAAAATATCTTTAAAAACCCATTTATTTTTATTCTACTTTACTTATTCAGGATATTTTCATTTAATTGTACCATTTTTCTACTCCTTGAACTTAAAATTATTAATATCATATTAGTATGAAAATATAAATTCATTTCTCTCTTATGTTAGAAATATGTTTTATTCCAAAACAATGTTTAAAAAAAGAAAAAAATATTTTTAGCCCTTAAAAATGATTTTTTAAAAAAATTACCCAAAAATAGTTTTAATTTTTTTAAAAAATTAATTTTCTAGTCTTTTTTTCAAAAACGTTCCTATATAGGTATTAATAAAATGTGAAATGAATCTTTGTTTTAAAATATGTGGCCTGAAATGAATTTACAACCATCATGACCACTTAATTGTTTTAAATATTCCATTATCCATTTATAAAATTATTTTCAAGGGGAAAAAACTTATAAATATTTTTTTAAGTATCTAGTCACAAAAAATTTATTTTGAAAATGATATTCATATTTTATTTAATAAATTATTAATAATATTTTATGATATTTATATTCATCATGGACAAAAAACCATTATATCACATATAATCCATTGGGGATTTGTTGTATTGATAGTATCCTTATTCTTCCACTAGATGGTAAATTATTATTTTCATAAATTTTTTATTTAAATTCACTTCCTTGATAATTTTTTATAGTCATTAACATTCCCCTGAATTATTCCCTTCTTCATGTGTATTAAATTTCCCTTAAATACCCATATTATTTATCATGGATATATTTATTTCCTAAAGTGTGTATCATTTCTAAATATGGTGTTCTACATTGAATGATATTTTTTTAACTGGGGGAATATTGATACACCCATATTCCTTAATAAATATAGATATTTGATGATAAGGAACACTGTTCTAGGATTAAATCAATTATTCAATATATGTAGAATTCTTTAGAGCTATTTTAATAGGTGGGACATGAAATTATATTTCCCATCGACACATTAGTTTATATAATGAGATATTTAAGTAGGATTGAATTAAACAAATTTATACGTGTAGTTTAAAAAATTAAGTAAAAGGTCTCCACAAAAGGGGAATCATTATGCTAGAGAATGTTTAATCTTATAATTAAGAATTTAATTCATTAATATTTAATTTTTTATTATTGATGATATTTTCACAATGATATTTTCATAGGATTAATTTTAGTCCTATTTTAGTTATTAAATGTAATGTGTTTTCATCAATTTACCTTTCCATGTTGTTTATTAATTACTTAATTATTATATGCAGGTTATTGATTAAATGGAACATGTTTTAAATTATTAATCATTCCATATTGATATTTATTTTTTCACTATAGATAACTTCCAATGTGTATTATCCTTACAAATCATTTGAACTCACCTTTGTTTTGTTATTATTCGATGGAATCAATGATGCTGACAATAAATATTATGAATGAATATTCTGGAAGGAATAATTATATATTCCACAAAAATATTTTTAAATTCGGGAATTAAAATTTAACATGGAAATCATGTTTGAATATTTTTTATAATAAATAATTAATTATTTAGTTCTTTAGTCTTTGATTCCTTATACCTTATGTAAATATATTAAAGTCTGCCCCAACCATGACCTACTAGGATCTGTGTTTCTATAAATATGTCCATAATTTTGTTATTAAAATCCACTTTAATATTTAAATGAATTTTTAAATAAATACTATAGACATTTATCTAGGAACTTTATGTTTATAATGATTACTAAAAAGAAAGGTTGTTCTTCGTTCGCTTCAAAAGTATATTTATAAATATAAAAATAAAATTGTTTTCATATATACCATTTCCATTTTAATGATTCCAATACATAAATATGGAAGTGATATAATTATACCATTCATATCATTTATATGGGTTTCTTATGATTATGTTTGAGGATGATTCTGTCAAACATATTTGTTTCCCACATGTTAATTATGTTATGATGATATCATTATGTAATTAATATTTTTTTTGTATTGAATGATGATTATTTCTTTCAATCTTATGATATAATTAAAAATAAATGTGCTTATTTCATGTTATTGTTACTAAGAGTTTTTTAATGATGGTTAATCTTGATATATCTCATGATAATGGGTGATCGAGATATAGCTCTCCAAATGCACCGGGTAAAGTGAAAGAGTTAAATTGGATATTGGAAGCTCCTAATAGATTATTGTAATCAACCCATTTGGATTTATAATATATATGTTTAATTTTATGTGGGGTACTAATATTCTTTCTAAATATACCAACATAGTTTCTCCATGACTTCGATGAGTTTAATGGTTCCATTAAACATGATTGATTTCATGTAACTCGTGATTGTTGAACCAAATGTCTTTTTTCATATGTTAATTCTTTATTAAATGAATCATTATTTATGATCAAATATTTTATGGGTATTAATTTTCATATTTTTAGCTGAATAAATTTTATGATATTTTTATAACCCTATATTCATCTGATGCACTCCATTGAGGATCAATTGTTAATTTTTTTTACCCTTACTATGTGTGTGAGCTAACTGTTTATATGTTTCCACTTCCACCAGTTATTAAAAATGATGTTAAGTAAGTGTATTGTATAATGGATTCATTTTTTGAAAAATTTATGGGACATTATGAATAGTTATTATGGAATAGTAAATGATTTTTATATTGTTCATCGATCAATATTTGTAATGGTAATTTTTTTGTAAATTGTTTTTCCTTATTTCACTAAACCTATAGACCTAAAAATATTCATTGGGTTTTTTGAGTTAATATTTCATTTTGGGATAGTAATTATGGAATATTAAAAATTGTTCAAATTTTATTTTATTGAAGAAAAAATGAAATGAATTTTATTTCATCACCTGATCTTTGGGTACGAGTTTGGTTGTGATAAATGGGATCTTATATACATCATCCACAACCATTATAGCACCATAAGTGTATCAATAAAGGTCCATAATAGGTCCCTCCCATATATAATTATGTTTACCATGGATCATCTTGAATATTGAGTTGTATAACAATGCATGGACTCCTCGATAGAAGTATTTGAGATGAATCCAAATTTAATGGTCCATTTTTCCTTTCTTTTTAGAAAATTTAATTTTCCAAAAATTATCTTCTAATTTAGATTATTTTGTATTTCTATTATTTTCTTTCTTTTCTATCAAGGTTATAATCTATATTCTTATATCTCACATCCCAATATACTTTGTCTTATATTTCTATTGTAAGATGATTTCTTATTCGATAAATGATTATAGATGGGATCATTCAAATAGTTTTTTTCTATTTCTTATAAGATAAAAAGTTCTTTTCTAACTATTGTCTATAAATTTATTTATTATGTCTTATAATATTTAATTGACCTCCTAGATAAACACACATGCATTACCATTTTCCTATAGATTTTATGGTGTTTATGGTTTATGAAACACCCCAAACATTATCATCAATGATTTCAATACTCTGTATAAAAAATTGGTCCTTTGAACAATGATGATGGATCTATCATATAAAAATCAACAAACAATGTTATTCAGGACAATATCATGCACAATAAAAGAATCATTAGTTTTTATTGTTGTTCACCCATTTTGAAACCAAATCCATATTTAGTAATTTTTAAGTGTTTCCAAAATACATGATGAAAAATCCCTTAAAATATATTCCCATACATAAAATTTTTTAGAAAACATATTGTTTTTTATATATCTGTTATTATTTTTAAATATACCCATCAAATTGACATTTTCCAAACCTTTTACAAGATTCAGAAGCATATTTAAATCATGTGGGAAAAAATAAAATTTCAAAACATTATTCAATGTTCATTGAGTTCCCTAGTCGCCTCCAATATCTATTATTTGAAAAATCATAAAAACTAATTTTATTTTTCATATTAAAAATATTCTTCTTATTACATGGCCTTTCAAAAATCTCCACATATAAATATCTTCCACATGGTAAAACTTTTATATAAATTTAAGCGTATGAATATATTGGGTTTTAATAATATGGAAATTAATTTGATACAAGTAAATTCAAAAAGTTAGTGTACTAGGTATTATCTCATAAAATCAAATGAAATCTCACTCCTAGAATGTGATCATTAAAATGTTTGTGATAGTGTATACCAGCTTCATCATTTTCTGAGATTCTATTCATGTGGCCTTCTAATTGATTCTCAAGTCCATTATTATTTTTAATCACTAAAGAGTTCCCTTTTAGATGTTACATTAATATAACCATATTGGGCTTTAAAACTATTTTTTGTATCAAGTATTCATGAGATGCATAGTTGAAAAAATGGTGACATTCAATCTATTCAAATAGGATCTCAATTTATCTAATGACATGGAAAATATAATGGGCCCGATTTTATTTATTATATAGTTGAGAGGGAGTGTATATATTGTCATTGATGTATTAGAAGAATGCATTGTATTTCCATAAATTTTATATCTATGAATTTATCCCACAACTCAATTTCATGAATTTGATTGTAGCTCGAAAGATCTCTCCCAATGTAGTTACTGTATCACTGTTCGAGTAAAGAATCTACACAATACTTCAAAAACATTCCATTAAAAATAACTAAAATAATATTTTTCATTGTTAAAAAGTAATATATATAGGGGAAGAGAATATTATAGAAATAATTTAAAAACCTCTTATAAAATCAAACATGCTTATGAAAATATATAAAGTTTTTAAAAAAATTTGTTAATGAAATGAATGTAGCAAATCAATTTTTTATTTCCCTACCACAATTTCATTTTCTGAAATCAAATTAGTTTTAAATATTCTATTGTTAAAACATGAATCCCTATTTTAATATTTCAAAAAAATATTTTTTTATATGTATTTTTTGAAATCATTATATAAATTTTTCAAAAAATAAATAAAAATTAATTACAAAAAATAGTGATAATTTCTAAATTTCCCTCAAGGAAGTCTACAATATCTATGGAAAAATAATTAGCATAGAAATATAAAATTTATATGTGGAATGGAATAGCCCAAATTGAATTCCATTTTAGGAAATATAGAATAATGTTACTCTAAATGATATATATGCAAGGTATTCTAGGTTTAGAGAAACATGATAATATACATAAACCCTATCTAAAAATATATAATGTGATTATCTACAAATCGTTCTAACAACTAGTTTATAAAAGAATTTTTGAAATGATCATTCTTAGTTTACTGGTTCATCTTCCTATGATATATTAAAATACCCCATAATGTTACATTCGCTTAGGGAACAACTAATTTTGGAAAATTTTCATAACATATTGTATTTTTTCATGGAAAATAAACTTTTATTGTTAAAATATTTTGGTTCATAAATTATGTAAATGATGTCTACTACTAAAAGTTTTCCTATCAATTTTTTCACTACCTCTACTATGATGATATTTATCCATATTCTTAGTATGCAACTCATATTCTAACTTAATATCTAGTTTTCAAAGTATTTCAATGCCTTTTTCCCTAAAAAATCAATTTTTGAAGGAAAATATCCATCTATAAGCTATAGGTTAAGCTTCACAGCTTTGTTTCATTACATTAGGAACTCATGAAAGTAAGTGGCATTTCGATCTCCTTATTTAATCCATAAATTCCTTGATTTCTCCATGCAATTCCTCTCAATATCTTCAATTATTTCATATAATAAATCCTATTTCTCAGTTAAATGAATGAATGTTTCTTCATTCCACCCATCCTATAGTCTCTCCTAAAATTTTTCTATGAATTTATTCAGCCCTTACTGACTAACACACCCTTAATTTCTATTATGACACCATATTTGGATGGTATATTTCAAACGTTTCAACTACTTAACCAGCCCATTCCAAGCAATATTACTCTCCATCTAATCCCAAGAACTTTTTATCAGAGGAATATAATGTTCCTTTTTGGTGTGAGTTGCTTGAGTAGTGAAAAGCTTTTCATCCCCCAATATTCCATTTTTATCTTTACCAATAGTGGGTTGTTGGAAAAAAGGACCTAGTGAGGTGTGTCACAATTTTCAACACAAAATAATTATGCCCTTGTAAATTAAATAGGAACTGATAAATTTTGAACCATATTGTTACATTCCCTTTCTAGTTAATAATCAATATGTATTTGCTTCTAGAAAAATTGAAATCCATAAGACCCTTTAATTCCATGAGATCATTGAATTCATATATGGATTAGTTAAAAAACATTCCTCCTTGCTTTTCAAAAACATCATCAATAGTATTAATTTATCTAAGGATTAACCATGGGGAACCACCTAGTTGAAAAAAATGATAATTGTATCCATTTAATCAATCTATCAGAGTCATCGCATCTCGCATAATTAAAACAAAAATTAAGACTTGAGGCCCCTTCTAGTGATTTTAGTGGTAATATGATGTGTAGAAGTTTCAATAATCTCCAATAATATTCCATGTCTCTATAATACACATATATGATTATTTTTAGTTGAAAATGTAGGTACTCACTATAATTCAATCTTATGGAAAAAATAAGACATTTGATCTACATATTGTTTTGGATCTAAAATCATGACAACTGATGCATGATAATGATGAGAGTGGTTCGTGAGAGAGGCTGACTTAACTCACATACCTAATACTTGAAAATTCCATTTGATAATTATGACCATTAAATAATATATTGGAAGGCCACGTGGCCTGGAAAACCTACTTTTGATGATGACTTGTTCGCTGAAGATTGTTGTACCATGGGCTTAGTGATACATGAATTGCCTTTATCTAAAGAGCCTAGTTTCTTTTTTCTCCCAATCATGAAGCATGTTGGAACCCAATCCTCCTTGAATATATATTCCTCCAATATCATTGGAATTCAGTTTTAATAATGAACATTTTTCACAAAAGATGTCAATTAAACCCCCTCAGGGAAGAGAGATAAAATAATAAAACTCTCTAATGACATCCAAGAAGATTGAATTTCCTTCATCACCTCGTCTGAAATGTTGGAGTTGGGAAGAAAATCTAACAAATTCGCACAAGTAAAAATATCCAATTCATTAGTAGGATATTTCCAAAGGTTCGGCATCTACTGATGAGAAACCAACAAAAGGGGATGAATAATTGGACTGGAAAAGGAAGGAGACTACAGAGCTTCATCTATAAGCGCAACAGATGGGGCCCAATTCTCAAAAGTCATAAAAATTATATTGTCAATGATTTAAATAGGTGAATAAAGTATCTTTTCATCATTTTAGGAGGCCACATAAATTTGAAAAATTATTTCAGAGACCAGACAAGAGATAATCCCCAGAGCAGGATCCAGAATCATCGAATTAGAAGTATCTGACACCCCTAAGGAAGATGACTTAGCCATAGTGAACGCATCATCCAAAAATTATCCAACCACCAGATTTTTTTTACCATAAACCCATTAATTTACCTTATTTAGATATCTAATTACTGTAAATGAATATGATACTCCTCATAGAAATGGGGAAGATCCATGTAATAAACCATTTTCCACCACGAAAAGGATTTAACCACCCAGATGATAACTTTCGCATGAATCTTTGTAGCGATATTCAGTTCCACATAAATTCATGGGTTAGATATAGCTAGAAAACATCAAGTATCCTCATCATGAAAGTGTAAAGACCCCAGAATGTCTCCTACTGATTTGAGAATAAATGAATTATGACGTGGTAAAAGGATTCGGAGAAGCCTAATCCAGAGAGCAGCCATGCTTGATTCTCCACCATAATTAGCAACCTTGGGCCATATAGAAAGATATAAACACTAGGCACTACACTTCCACTTTGATCTAAACCACACTTTTATGAAGTTATCTCCTAATAACAGATGAATACAAAATGTAGATATATAATTAACTGAAACAACATCGTGCTAGTTTATCCCCCAAGAGTTCACGATTGATCTAAAGGCCCATAGAGAAGTATTTTCCAATAAAAATCTCACCACTAAAGAAATTTTATGAAAATATAAAGAATAATTAATCTCATCTATCATCAAATCAGCCATATAAAATCCATTCACTATATCCAAACAAAGAAGAGTAAGTTGAATCATCAGAATATATTGGAAGAAAACTCTAGAAATCAAAGACGACATACCAACAACCATATCAATAAAGGATGGTACATTCAGGGAGGTTTCATGATTGGAATCATCATCTAAGTCTACTAAGAGAAGATTTATCATTCTGAGAGAGAAAAAAGGAAGCACTAAGGTTGAAATCTTAGAAGCAGATGGCACATATTCGTAATCCATCCATCAAAAGTCTCTTTTTCATCAACAACTTCTCCATTATTGACATTTATTAATTATTTTATTACCTAATAGTATTATGAATGTTACTAGAATCTTATATCTTATAGATAACAGTCAAATTAAAATTCCAAAAATCATGTTACTATGCTACTTTTCCAACATCCAAATTCACATTCAACAATCTTATTTCCCGTTATAAATAAACAATATATTTCATATAAAATAATTCATTAGATTCTATATAATGTATATTCCATTGTTTATTGTTTTATTTATAACGAAAGTGTGTATTTTGGTGTTTTTATTCTTTGTAGTGTATGATCCTTAGAAGATCATGATTATGGTGTTTCCATATATAGTAATATGTATTATAGTTCTTGTTGTAGTTTCTATAATGAAATAAAATCCAGGGTTTTGTATTATAGTAAAATTGTGAAAAACATTACTTATATTATAAAATAGTTATTATAAAAAATATTCATTTATTATTATATAAATTATTTTTGATAATTTCTCCCGAAAATAATTCAATCTTTCATATTTTGGTCATATCTCAATCCAAAAACTATAATGGGTAATTTTTCCTCATTACATCCTCAAACTATATAATCGCATCCACAAACATTTTATTCCTCAAAATTATATTCTCTAGCTAAGTTGTTAATTTCAAAAACACTTACTATCTAGTATCATGAATTTCAAATGACCCTTAATTTTAGTTTAAGGGAAATAAAAATATTTAATCAATGGTGAGTATATGTATTTGTTCTGTAATATAATTTTTCTACAATGTGACATGCCAGAAATTGTGTACATTAAAAAGGATGGGTGGCATAACTGAATATTAAAACATAATTTTAATTCCTTTAAAATCTAAAAATGACCAATCAATCATAGACATAGCTTCCCCACATTACAAAAACATATAAATCACTTTTGATATTGATACGTTCAAGATGAAATGTACCCCTCTATTATATTTTATGTTCTTTACCTGAATATTACAAGGTATTTTTTATCTAGTTTATGATATCTGTATATATTTCAAAATTGGTTATACTTTATTAGTTTTCTCGACAGTGAGTTCTTTAGAAAGTAAATTCACATTTCTTAATTCATCCCAATAGGTTGGATTATGAAATTGTTTCCTATTAAATCATTGTATGATTCCACTTGAATAATAAATACAATGTTGTTATTATATGTGAATTCCCCCAAAGGTATATTATTTCCCCATGTTCCGTTAAATTTGAGTGAGTTTGGCTATAGAATATCGTCTAATTCTTTGATAATCCTTTCATACTTCCAAACAGTTTGAGAAATATAGGGGGTAGTCATGTATATATTATTGTTCAAATATTCCTAAGGACTTCTCCATAACATTGAAGGGAAGGAATGATCATGATTATATATAATTGGTAATGGTTCACCAAAAATCCTGATAAATTAATTAATATATAAATAAAACAAACCCATTGGGTAGATTTTATTTTATTTGAACAAAATTTATAGACACTATAAAGAGAACCAAACTAACACCAATTAAATTCATCATCTTTAATATTTTATAAATTATTTTTAAAAGGTCCATTATAATGCTGTCTCGCATCAAAATTGATACCGGGTATGGTTTCAGGACCCCATTTGGATGTTTTTCCCATATATTTACTAGTTGGTATATCTTGAAATGTAAAACATGGTTAATAATTTCACACATAATGTGGTTCCACTCAATAAATCCTTGAAAATAGAGACAAATCATAGTCATTCCTATATATACACATAGATCTGATCTTTATTCTCCATATAAGAATTCATTTTTCATCTCACATATTGATTTTATAAATAATATATTCCCCAAATTAAAAAATTAATTTCTATAGATTAATCCATCCAATCTACCTTCTTATACAGCATTATCATTTTTTATACACCCTTCTCTTCATATTGATACTTATTATGTTCATTAGTAAATATGGTTTGGAAATTAATTATAAAGGTAATAATTATATACTTCTATTATAATTCTTTTTTCAAAACTTACTTTATCCATTATTATTATTTACTTATCAGTATTCATCATGGATAGAACTCTATCATCTATTGGGAAAATGTATACACATGATTATTCCCATTCCCGGACAAGTCATGTAACACGTAGTCATTGTCTTATTGTTTTTCAATCCATATACATTTTCATGGTTTCATATCATTCTACGTAAATATATACATTAAACACATTTTATACATATATATTTCAATTCTTTAAACATATATATATTGTCACTATATATTTGATGAAAATATTATTAAAATAAAATTTAGATCATGTTTTGAAAAAAAAATTATCATGGGTATTTAATAATTGTTATGTATTAGAAATAAATATAACAGTTTATATAATGAAACACATGTTGGAATGTTGGAGTCCACGTACCCACTAGAAATTGAAAACAAAATCATTTCGATGATTGCACACCAAGACTTCTTCATAGTGGAAAACATAGACAATGAGACTTACCTCGACTAAGTGTACCTAAAGTAGGAAGTATTTTCACCCTAATAACCATAACAAGAAAACTATCACATGAAACCCAAGTGAACTCACACTTTACAATCATTCATGAAAAGTGAATGAAGAGGAAAGATAATTTGTCACGTGGATGTACTTATTTTTAATAAGGTGTCCTATATCAATTGGATGAACCCTACATATTTCTATTATCAATAAAGGTAAAATAATTACAACCAATTTGGAAAATCATTCAGTCAAGAAAGATTGCAATGATTATGCAAATTATAATATTCTATAAAGAATCATGTCTAATTCAATATGTACTATCTGGTACATTGTTCAGATCAATGATTTAATATGAAAATTCTAATATGTTGTTTACACCTACCGCCACATCCTTTTATAGGATAACTCCATCGATCATACCTATTTCACTAAAACATAATATTCTTGGAGATGTATCCATCTAGAATGTTTATTAATGTTCCCTATTAAAAATTTCACATTTGACCATTTTCCAAAGTCAACTATTTAGAAAACATCATTCTAGAAACAAAAAAACACCATACCACTTCACCTTCACCATTCCACTAGAAGGTGTGAAATTATGATGGATCCACTTCCTCCTATAGAGGTTATCTATAGATATCAACATATCATGTTGATCCATATTCTATTCACATACTTCTTGTCAACTAAATATAGTTAACTAAAACAAAAATCACATCACAACAATCTCCCACATGATTACTATTTTAAGAAAATATAGAAACATTCAAACAATTTGGAAAAACAAATGATCTTCCCATCATTTTACATAGCGAGGTGTATTCCTCACCTTCCATATATTGATATAAATCCTAAAGACGCTCAATGTTTCCTCAAACCTTCTTAAAATTATTTTTTAGTTAACATATATTTCATATTATTTCATTCATCTATCCTCGGAAGTTTGAACTCAAAATCCTCCAAAAAATATTAGAAGAACTAGGTACTTTAGGTCAATATGCTTCATCAGTTCATAAAACAAGAGATTTCATGCTTTATGGATTGGACTATGGTTATCAAATATTAAAACTCTATATTCTAACTTCTTCTAAGTTATTTTAGAAAATTCATCAACAAAAAAAACACCATACAAACTTATTTTTCATCTTTATACTTAACATTAATTAAAAATAAATTAATTACCCATTGTATCTATGAAATCCATATAATTTTTATTTCTCAATAATTTAATATGAAACCAATCATTATCGTCCTGGTTTTTATATCTTCAATGATGTTTAGCTCCAAAAATATGTGCAATGGATCTTCTTCCACTAAACATAGATAAAGAGTTTTCCCTTCCATCTAAGTATTAGATGATCCACGAAATTGACTTTAGGTGATCCCTTTTGAGTTTTAACAAGAAGTGACAAATAAATACCACTATAAAATAAATGTATATAGCTTTAAAAGTCGTCACAAACATTTAGATTTTATCAGCTAATTCAAATGGAAAATTTTCATTTTACTACAACTCATCATTCATTATTTACAGTCATTCTCTTGATTGAATTATGTATGTTTAAAGAAGGATTGAATGAGGCTTCCATTGATAATTTCTAATCATTTCAATAATCATTTCGATATAGTGATTTTGAGAAAATACTAATATTTAGGGTTACTTGCATCTCTCCATAATCAACTATAATGTGTTTTTGTCTTGTCTGAGATCATTATTATCATATAATCTAGATAACATACTCTCTATATCCTAAATCAATGAGACCACCAGACCTACCTGCAATATATCATCCTCATAAAAGAGAAATATGATAAATGTATCATCAAACCTTATATTTTAGTAACAAAAATCATCTAAATTGAACCTATAAAATCATTCTTCCAACATAAAATTTTCAAAATTGTAATTCCATTAATGTGGAACATGATTCAAACTATAAACAATTTTCTCCAATATTCAAGGAAAATTAAAGATCACTTCTTCAATGAAACCTACTACTTTCTCAAAGTAAATTACTTATTCCAAATATTCATGATGGAAATTTATATTTTTATCCATCCATTCATGGTATAGAACATAATATTAAATTATTATTATCACTTTAGGAAGAGTTTCATGTGTAAATATTGTTGAGAATATTTCTTTGTAATTAACTCATTTATTTGGTTGGAATTTTTTTCACCCCTGAAACACCCTAAACTAATTCTTGTCATCAACCTATTCCTTCAAATGATAAACCTACTTTATTATCATATGCACATTTCCATTTTGGTAGATTTATATATTTGCATGTTTTATTGGACTATAACAAATACATATTTTTATCAATTTATTATATCAATTATTTTGAGCCACTATGTGTTCATTCTTCTCCAACACATTGATATTCTCTAACATCCATTAATAGTATAATATTTAGGTTATCTCCATAGATATAAAATTTTGATATAATTCTTGTTTTTATCCTCAAATTAATCAACTATTATAAATATTCTAGAAAAAATCTATTCTATACATCCCTCAGTTATGGTAATGAAATTCAATATTCAACCATCCATGGACATTCTGGATAGTCTTCTACTGACCTCATCTCTAATATTTTAGTACTTTTATCTATAATCTACGAAACCTGTTTCATTATCAATTCATACTCATATCCACATTTATTTTTACAGTTGATTAACTTCCCCAAACCAATTTATTCTCCATATTTTGTTCCTTCCATAGAATCATCACATTGAATTGTACATATATGGTTTGAATTAATTATTGCATGTCATTTTACCATATCAAAAATAAAAAAATTGTCCCCATATTAGAAAACCAAAAACATGGTATATTGTTTCATTATTTTCTTTAATCCTTGGTATTGACATGGATTTATGAAAAACAACAAAACAATATAATATATAATTCTTATGGATTTTCATTGTACCATATCTCCTTCATACATTACTTCTCCACTGCTAACTTGGAAACATGTGGAAATGGTATGATGTGGTATTGAAAATCTCATTCCAAATTTCATAAGGTACTTATGAGTGAATCTATATTTTTTAGGCTTCTATGTAAACATATGATTCATCCCTTCATCCAACCCATTTTTATATAGTGTTCTAGGAATCATCTTCTCATACCTTATCCACTGCATTTGGAAGATGTTCTTGAAGTTGTATCTGATGTATTCACCACCATTTTTGATGTTATATAATTTTTCTATAACCAAATTTCCTTTTTATATTATTGATATCAATTAAATTATGGATTAAAAACATCAACAAATTTCTCCAATAATCATACCCAAATATTTCATGTAGATTCATTAATAAACATTGCAAAGTAAATTGATATATTTTAAGACTTTAAGGGGGTATGTTACCAAACTTTTAATTAATCCAGATCCAGTATCCAAGGTCTAGGATTCTATCTTTATAAGTTGAAGGAACCCTTTATTTTATTCCTCATATCAAAACATTCACACCTTATAATGTCAATGTGATCAAGTTTCAATATGAATTTACCTATTATAACATTCATATTCATCTGACTAAGATGACCAGGCCTATAAGTCCACACATTTATATATTTCTATGTGATTGCCCTAAAATTTTTAATTCCCTACATTATTACAATATAATATTGTTTTCTATATTTTAATCACCATGTAGTCACCATGGATCCTTGATTCACTTATCATAGTTCATTTGAAAAGGAAGTTTAATAGGATTTTTCGTTAAGTAGTCTAATTGAAATACGGTTCTATAATAGACCTCAGATGTTTCCATCACATTTTATTTTCAAGAAACAAACATTCATCACCTGGATATTCACTTCACCATTTGTGAGGAAATCCAAGGATTAATAATTTATTAGATAAACAATGAAAATATTTCTATGTATTTAATCCACAATGCATCCTTGTTCTACTATTTAATGGAATGATATTCTTTAATCAACCACCAATGATTCCACCAATATATTGATATTAAGAAATATTCCTCTTCCTACATTAATCATGCTTGTAGTATTTAAACATCCATAATTTTATACCCTTATATATTTATCCTTGTCAAATATGAAATTATTCATGATGTGAACTTAATTCCAAAAGAATTAGTATATAGAAAAAATACCATCCAAATATCTATGAATTATTTATTGAGATTTATCATACAATGGTATCTTTCAAAATCTCTTTTAGGATGACCATCTTCATCCATCAGCAATAAGTGAATTATAAAATTGCGATTTTACTTCCCTCTGATGAAGTTCCTCATTGAGAATAAAATTACAAACATTCTCAAATATTATGTTTGTTTACCATAATATTTATTAATAGTAGTCACCATCAATTACCAACTATCTAGTAGAGATAATAACAGTTTGATTTACCAAACAACATCCATGACATTAAACATAATGTATTTGAGCTTCCCTCGGATCATATTGAAATCATTCATGTGATTTGTCAATGTTCTTCAATAGAATAACCTCATGTAAAAAAACCATTGTTTCATGATCAATTTATTATATTTTACAATTTTCTCAAACATATCCTCTTGGTCTTTCATGAGGTCCCCCATTTTTTCACATTATGGATGTTAAAAGTAATATCATGTGCTAACGAAGTTCTTATCATCCTAAGTGTATTTAGGTCTAACTAATCCAATTTTACATTCTTTAACACCTATAGGAACACACTAGATAATGGAATATATATATCTATTTGAATGAGATAATACATTTTCCTAATTCTATAAAATAAAAAATTAAATCTTCTAACATATCAACCTGAATGGTACTTTCTTATAAATCAATATATTTTAGTGGTATTAAAACTCCACTGAAAACAATATAACATCAATAAAATACCGTGGAAAACCTGTGTTACCTGCAAATGTGTTTAGTATGTATTATACAACATTATATAACATCACTAGTTGGAATGTAATTATTTGTGCAACCACCAAAAGCAGGATCCTCAAAACATCATAAGATCTCAAAATTGATGTTTTGTGTAGTGAAATACCAAACCCCTTGAATGTCAAATTATAATATTTTAACATAACCTTAATTCCTATTTTGTTAATAAATTAAAATAATTTTTATTTGAAAATATAATTTTTTAAAAAATACCCTTTACTTCTATTTTTCTATATTTACGTATTGGTGAAATCAATAATAATGTTTCTATTATTTTATATCCATATAACAGATTGAATAATTAAAATGAATACCTATGTATTTTGGTGAGGAATCAGTGTGAGATTACAGGGCCCCTAGATCCTCGGTGTAGAAATGATGAAATATTAAATATATTAAATCAATTTCACATAGTTTTTATTGAAAATTAGAATATCTCTTGAATGGTGTTTTGGATTAGAAATTTGAAATTATCAATAAATCCATCACACCAGTTTTTCCCATTCCAAAAATAACTTTATGAGTGTTGGGTGTTTGGTCTAAGTGCATTCCCACACAAAATAGATTCTATTTTTAATCATTTTTCATATATTTTCTATTTTCTATTTATTTCTATTATTATTCATTAATCTCTAAGAATGGTACTGCAAAACAAGACATTTCCTTACAAAAATATGGATCTCAAATCCATGGCATATACATTATTTGACTCATTTAAATTTTAAATATTATAATGGGTTGAATTTCAATACTACACATTCAATATTTGGTTAAAATAATAATTAAATTAGTTTATTATTTTGGGGACATTTAATGATAAATATATACACAATGGGTGTTTTTAAAAAGACCGGATATTATATCATTGATTCTTGGTTGAGTCAGTTCCATTCGAGAAACCTTAGAACACATATTCATGTGATTGGTGAAGCTTCAATTTCCTGATTTAATCCCCTTTATCCAATTCCATGTGTGATTACCTCCCTCTTATTTTCCATGTGTATCGTGCCTGAGGAATAATCTAGGTTAGATTGTATTTTCATTTATTATTATATTCTGTTCTTAAATTTCCATTCTTAATTAAAATGTGGAAAATATTATTGAATTAATATAATATGAAAACACATAATATTATCAAAGTACAATACATAAATTTTACCAAAGGATAATTATATTAAAATATCAAAACATAATTCTAAATAATTTTCAAAATGTAATTACATAGAATTATCAAAAGGCAGTTATGTGGAATTATGAAAGGATAATTATAATGAATTATCTATACATAATTACATAAAAGTTTTATAGTATATTTATAAAAATTATCAAAGGAATATTTATTAAAAATTATAAAATGATAAATGTAAATAATTATAAAAAGATAGTTGCCTAAATCATAGGATAAATAATCCATATTATAAATGATTATTATCTTGTTTTATCAAAGAATAATCTTATGTAATTACTATTAATGATCTCAAATTAATATAGAGACATATATTTTATAAAATGAGTTTTATAATAATTCATGGGGAGAAGAACTCTGGCGTGTGTTTTGGCCTAAATGATAATTTGGAAATTATTTAGGAAAGTGAACTTTTCATATATTGTGATATTATAATTTTTATTTAAATTAAATAATTATTTAGGATCTAGGAAATATTGATAAAACATAAGAGTTGACATGTCGACAATATTGATAATACAACCTTGGTGGGTGTTCTTGATTATTGTGGTATTCACCACATCTTTTAAACCTCATAGGGTAGTATATTATACCGTATTCATCAAAGAATGAGTTTGTTACCCACCAAATCTCTTACAAATTTAATAAAAAAAATTAATCTATAAAGTGATGACTTTAGAAGAAATTTATTTTCACTATCTTATGTCTAGAGATTACAAAATGAGGGGTTAAAATAGAATGCATCAACTTTGACATCCAATGAATTTATAGCATAGTGGAATATCACTAGGATCTCATCTTGTCCTTAACTTATATAATGGTTGTGTTCAGAATCATTCAACCTAATATCATCGAGAAACCATTCTCTAGGTTCTTTGGATGCCTATCCTGAATCTATATAAAGAGCATGCCCCTTTTTCATGAAATTTATGTCTTTGAAAATTAATTCTATATATAATCCATAATATACCTAAATATAAATTTTATTATCAACTCCATGAATATTAAAATTTCTTTAGTATATAATATATAGAAATATATTCAGTATCCCATTGAAACTATGAAACTGATAACAAAAAAGTGAAATGGAACTTTCGGTGAAAATTAAACCCAACGGCATCCCATTCTATCCACACACATAGAACATGATCCTTCTACATTAAGAAAACTATGAATTAAGATTGAAATTACTTTCACCCTCAAAAGAGACATTGAGAGCCCGCTCATTACTTTCATGGAGACTTTATAAATCTACCTTCACTACAATATTCATGGGTGGGATTACAGTTAAAATGGACACATCTCTCCAGAAACCTCATAATATCATTCTAGATCATCTGTTCTGGATCCTTCATCCTCATACATTAATAGCTCCAATCCATTTGAGTGGTTGGAAGAACTCCCAAAATAACAGGAGAAGTACAAAACTCATGAAACTCTTACACCATTAATATTATCATTATAAACTCATAAAAATCAATAAGAATCCAAAAAAATGATCAATTAGTGAATGATATCTGTTTTAACCCAGGTTAAATTAATTTGAATTTGAAGTTTTATTATAGTTTAACCATGAAATAACAAAAATATTGTTCTTATGTTTCATCTGATGGTAAAGTTTCTCCAACAAATTAAATTAGCATAACTAGAAAATCTGGATACCACCACACTTGTGTTGCCACAATTTAATTAACCGTGGAAGTAGATAACTATTCCCCCATAGGTTTTATGTGCACTGTGGCCAAATACCGCTACCCTAACCAAACCCTCACTGCCTCTCGTGATTGAATCCATCTATTTTCCTCTCATAATCAATAACCCCTCTCCATACCTCGCACAATTGAAGACCTCACACCGCTTGTCGCGATCGAACCTGCCTTCCCCTTTCCCTGCCCCTTTCATGATCAAACCCTCTCTCGGACGATCAACCCCCCCATTACTCTCATAAAGAACCATCCCTTAGAAGATCACTCCCTAAACTCTCAACATAGTCTCACCCAATGTAAGTCTACCCATTCCCTACTCTCACAAAATCCTACCCTCTCCAGATTTGTTAAAGGAACCCTACCTTCCCATGCTCTTGCGGACAGACCGTATTCTCTCCCTTCTGTCATGATTCACCAATTCTAATAGGTGAACTGGTAAGGGTAACTCTAATCCTAGGATACCATAATTTGATCTTTTTTTAATTTTATAAATTCTACCGTTGGTTGTTATTAGAGATCCATTCACTTGGAAATTTAGTTTTGGTTAGAGGTTTATAGATTCTGGTTTGAGGAAGCTATTGTTTGAGAATTTATGAGCAGATCTTGTTTAATATATTTAAATTATATTAGTAGATTTTAATTTTTTCTAATGATTTCGTAACATAGAGTTACAATGATGAAGTTTATTATATCTATGTGAAGAAGTTTTGAACGCATTCCAGAATATTTTGATGTGTCTTAGAGGATCTAAAAATGTCTAATTTTTTTTGAAATTCTATGTATTAGAATACTGATTATGTGAAAAAGGTAATGATATGTAATATATTACATTGTTTTAAAAAAATTCAAAATATATCACCACTTTTATGAAATCCATAAAAAATTCTCAATCTTTTAGAAACTCACTACCACCCAGACGAATCCAACATCCATTGCTCCAGTAAAAATGAAGATTCCTTAGAAATTTATCCTTTAGGATAAATTTATATATTTTGATAACGTTCATTACCAATCCTAAACAACATCAACCTAAACACTACATAATGGTATTGATTTTGTCCTTAGAAACATTTGAAAACATCACCCACTATACTTATACTATATTTAATGCTTCTATTCATTCATTAATCTATTCACCCATACACAATTAAGGCATAATATTGTCACATTATCTCATGGACTAATGTTTTTGTGAACATATATTCAATATTAAACCATAAATCTATCTTCAATGTCCCTAAAAATCTATATTCAATCAATATTATGATATAATGGTATTATAGGTAGATGTGATTCATCCTCACATAAAACACTAACTTCTAAGCCAAATGCATCACACTCAGATTATCAATGTAGTGGGATTAATTTTTCTAGATGATTTCAAGATCTACACATAGGTGTTTCAATCATACCATTTCATTTCATTCTTTTTTTTTCTTCCATATATTTTACTTTCATTGTAGAAATTTAAATCACTATTTTTATCTTTAACATCCAACTAACTGCGAGTAAATTGATGTTAAAGAAATACAAAATCATGTTGTACAAGGAATCCAAGTCGCCTAAAAAGTATTTATCAATATACCCAACCAATTTATAATTTTCATTGATGTAGAGGGAAATATCTTTTATTCTTTTGAGATATTTCAATATCCACTTCACATCATTCGAATATTCTTTCCCTATATTTGAAATGAACCTAATAACAACTCCCACTACATGGGAAATTTTTGTACATTTTAACACCATGGATTACATAATACATCTAACAAACAATATATATATAATTATTACCATGTTATTTTCCCCTTCTTCTATTCAATACACTTTTTACCTAGTCGGTTTTGAGTGTTCTAAAAGAGTATTCAAAATAAATTTTAATCTAATCATCACAAAATTTTCAATGATCTTCTGGGAATAATTTTTCTAAGAGATGAAGAAACTTCTAAGAATCACATATAACTCTATTTCATCCACTTATTGTACTAAAATGACTAAATTATCATAATTTTATTCCTGATAACAATGATGATATAATTTCCATTCATGAAACCATTCTCTTCCATGAAGGAGTTAAACTTATAATTCTCTTTCCATGGAGCTCAATTTAAATGAAAGAGGATTTTATTAGGTTTAAACACCATGTCTTGGTTCTAATGATCCAAAAACTAGTAAGTTTTTTCATGTTAATTTATTCTTGTAGATCCCCAAGAACAAAATCTACATGTTCTATATTTAGTACTCTTGAATAAAAAACACAAAAAATCTAGAATGGTAGTATTTTTAAATACTGATGAGAATATTTAAAAAAAATTAATTCCCTCATTCCAATAAAATCCCTTAAATGTTTTATGGATTTTTCCACAATATTTTATCAAATCACAAAAAGACATACAAAAACCATATAAATTATATGAGATTCCCATAAGCAGTCCTAAAATTTTCATCACTTAGCCAACTTTTATCATCTAAATATAATTAAAAGATATCTTTAGTAAAAAATAGAACTTAATGAAATCACCTCAACTCATCTACAAACACTCCAAATCAACTTTTATCCTCTCACATGATAAAAAACTTCCTCTCGCGATCGAACCCCTTCATCATTCCCCTATCATTACCTCTATCACAATCAAACCCCTTCCCCTTTAATGCTTGTTTTCGATGGAACCCCTCCACCCTACCCATCCCATCCACCTCCCCCTCCCTCCTCTCCAGCCCCTCCCCTCCCCCTCCCATCCCCCTCCCCTGCATATCCCCCCCCCTCCCAACACACCAAACCCTATCTTATACACATATTACAACCATATATTCTTTTCAAACCCATCCTTAATATATAATACCCATGATCCACTAAAATTGTTTCATTCTAATATGATGCATTGCACACGAATCCAACATTTGAATCCTTTTCCACTATATAAGTAAATATGAATGATACCCATTGTACTTATTATTATATTTTCATTAGGATTTAAAATTTTACCTCCACTTTTATCTCATGTTATTTAGTATCTCAAGTATTTTAGTATGTAATTATTAGATAATGTAAATCACTAATGATTATGATTTATTCATTTAGAATATTTACCAATATCATGAAATTTAGGAGCTTACTAGCAACCCAAGGATGACCTATCATGGAGAAATAATTGATTGTAAGATATTTCATTATGTATTCTCTTAACATGACATAAATATTAATTAGTGGATATGGGTATAGTTATTATATGATTATGATATAGGAATCTAATATAATTTAGTAAATTTTAATGTTATAGTTGATTCATTAATCTTAAACATTTACTTATGTTCCTCAAAAAGCATATAAGGAATAGAATCCTATGAATGAGTTCATATACTACGTTTCTTAAGAGTGAATGAGTTTCAATGTTGTTATTTACAATAAAAAAATTTACTACATGTTTGTTTATTCATATTAGAATGGATAGAAGTTAGATGTTTAATGTTGATCAAATCACATATTTTTTTCATAACAGGTTGGAAATTTATTTGGATTTGGCATTCAACAATGGTTCAAATAGTGGACTGATTTGATGCCCATGTTTTGATTACATTGGAATACCATGGTTAACACCATAGGAAGAAAGTAACAACATCACTAAATAAGGTTTTAAAAAGGATATCATGATTGGTATCACAATGGAGAAAATGATCAAATATAGAATGACGTTGATTCTTCTGAATGGATCGGAATGGAAAATTTTATTTCATATCAGTTTCTGTTTTCTTCTCAAACCAACACTTCATGTAGAGTAGTGGAAGAGGAAATAAATATAGGAACATAGTTTTCAACTAATGATCAGAATGATGACATTGAACATGTCAGAATGTTGTTAGAAGATGTGAATACCCCAATATAGCAGTCATGTTAAAAAATGAGCAAACTAGGGTTTTTAATGTGACTGTATCACGGGAAAAGAATTTATGGATTTAGTAATACTGTGATCGACTATCTACTTACTCTTTTAAGGAATTTATACTTGATGAAACATGTATTCATGAAAATGATTATATGTTATCAAATATTGTTGAAAATTTTGGATTTTCATGTTCTAAAATCCATGCATGCCCTAAATATTGTTTTTTATTCTAGTAGCATAATGTCAATTTAAATGATTGAAAAAAATTTGGTGCATAGATATTGAATACTAATAAATATGGAAATCAATTTTGTGTACTAGAGAAAGTGATGTGGCACATTCCATTGATAATCAGACTTCCGAAACTTATTATGTTAGAAAAAATGGCTAAGAACATGAGATGGAATGAAGATGAAAGAAATAAGGATAATGAGGATATAGTTCATCCTACTGATGAGTTAGCATGGAAAATTTTTGATTTGTTACTTCCTGATTTTGTATTCGACCCACGGAATGTTAGATTGGGATTGTCATGTGATGGTTCCAACCAATTTAAGTAGATTCAAACTACACATAATACTAGGCCTTTTTTTATTCATATTAATAATTTTCTATCATGGATGTCTTTGAAAATCTAGTTACTATCATGTGTATATTTATTTCTGGACCCAATGTTCCTGGAAATGTTATCTACATATATTTTCAAACATTAATATATGAGTTGAAGGAGCTTTTGACCGTTGGGATGGAGACATCTGATGCATTTAGAAAGGATTAAATTATGTGTCGTGGAGCATTATTATATACAATAAATGATTTCCCTACATATGGAATGATGCGTTTTTGGATTACTAAGGGGATATTATCTTTTCCAATATTTATGAAAAATACAAATTCTAAGAGATTAAAGTTTCGATGAACTTTCAGTTTCATTAGGCATCAACCATTTCTACCAATGGATCATCCATACAGAAAAAAATGAATCCAGTTTGATAATTCCATAGAGATAGATGAAATACATCAATGAATGTCGGAGGATGATATCCTTAAAGAACAAGACAGTTTGAATTTTGATCTAGGAAAGGGTCAGTTAAATTCCTACTAGTGGAAGAATATTCCATTTAATTCCAACAATAATTGGAGAAATAGATGTATATTCTATGAGTAGCTGTATTGGTCATCAAATTTTCTGCATCACAGCTTGGATGTAATGCATGTTGAGAAAAATTTGTGTGAAATGCTACATTCAATGATTTTAAATTTAAAGAGAAATACAAAAGATGATTTTTTCTCACGTCGTAATTTAATGGATTAGGGTATAAAACCAAGACTTCATCCGGAGTTAATTGGTCGGAATTATTGGAAGGTCTCTTTTTCTTGTTTTTCGTTGAAAAATCTCGAGAAAAAACAATTTCTGTATGTGATGGAAAGTTTAAATGATGTAGTTGGTTATTAAATTAACATTTCGAAATGAGTGAATACCCAATATGTGAATCTAAAATCCCTCAATACCCATTACTACCATGTCTTTTTGCAGGAATTGATTCTAATTTCCATTTGACATTTACTTTCACATAATATCAGGGTCACTCTGATTAGATTATTCCACTTTTATCGAGATCTTTGTGCAACAATATTGAACAAAAGTGTTGTGAAAAAACTATTGAAAGGTGAACCGATCATTCTTTGCGACTTGGAGAAAGTATTTCCCCCATAATTATGTAGATGTATGTTACATCTGACCATGAATCTTCCAATAGAAGTTCATTTTGGTGGTCCTGTTTGATGTCATTGGATGATTCTAATAGAAAGAATAATGTTTACATTGAAATATTATATGAGAAATAAGAATCATATGGAAGGATCTATTGTGAATAGTTATTTAGCGTATGAATGCATGGATTCTTGTTCAATTTATTTGACTAATGTCACCACTAGATCTAATCGGCCCTGGAGAACTGATGATGAGTAGTATGATCCCATTGATCCGACATTTCCATTACTACCCTAAATGGGCAGGATATCTGGATCATACAAGTTGTGTACTATGAATAGGGATGAGTGGGAAATGGATCATCGTATGATATTATTTAACTGTGGAGTGGTTGAAAATACATCAAGTAAGTAAAATAGAATATATAAATATTTTTGTTGTGTATTTTTTTCATATATCCTAATATCATTAAATTTTTATATTTGCAGAGAACATAGTGAAATTATAAAAAGTGCACATCACACTTTATATATTAAGTGGGGAGATAAAATACACTGCAATGAATTTCATTCTTGGTTGAAGTCAATGTTAACAAAATCTTTTTTACAATACCAAATCGTTGGTAGTTGTTCCATCTTCATTGTAGATATATTTTAGGTCCAAAATTTACTGATGGATGATGTATATTATGAAATGCGGCCATTGTTGTTTGGTCCGAACAATGTAGTTCATGATTGTAAAGAAATGGTTGCCCATGGTTTTCGATTCATTAAAAATATTTGTGAAACAAACATGGAAACACAGCATGACAGTGTCATGATAAGTGCTACAATGGATTGTTATGCTAGTGCATTAGACAGACAGCCTCGATCAGAAATTTTGTCAAATTATGTGGTTGATTAGAGAATATTTTTATTAGATTATGATGCACATGGTCGTGTCACTATAATGAATTGAAAGTGGTTTGATTCAATGACAATACAAGGCTTGTATATAAATAGTTGCAGTTTTAGAGTGATTGACAGGAAATCCTTACTATGAATAGATGAGCCTTATATTCTTACATCACAATCTAGAAAAGTATTTTATGTAAATATCCACTTAATCCCGAAATTTGGTGTTATTTTTGATGTTATTCCCAAGCACATTTTTTATGAAGGATTGGATGATGGTGAAGTTTTGGATGAACCGATCGGTATTCAATAAAATATATGATTTGATTATATGGATGATTCAATTTTCAGAATGGATTGTAAACCACAAATTAAAACAGATAATTCCTAGTGTTACATGTTTCAAAGTATTTAGATTATATTATTCTGACATGGTGTGTGTTTTTTAAACATTTAATGTAGCAATAACTTTTGTTTTTTTAATGTTTTTATTTAGAGAGTAAACAACATTATAAAAAAAACATAATGGAAGATGTAAGGTATTGAAAAATAATATGAATTTTCATGGTATCTTTATTGTTATTTAATAAATTGTTAAAATTTTTACATCACATTTGGCATTTATAGATTATTATGTCTTACGAGGTAGTTCAAAGAAAAAAATGGAGTCGAACGATTGCTGACATAGAGAAGCTAGCTTCACAAATATTATTATTCTAGTGAGTCCGTCATTTATTGATTGATTATATATAAACATTACAAATATCATACTTAATATGAATAGTAATCATCGAGAAGGAAACTTGCATTCAATGAATATGTTTTAGGCACTACGGAGTATAGGACCGACCCTACATGTAGCCCCCCTGCATGTACAACCTCACAGTCTATGGATCTGCAGTCACCGAGACAGTTTCCTCCCATCATTCCCCCACTTATATGTCTTATCCATACATGGGCGGTTATCCTTTTTATCCATTTACTCCTTCCACTATGTAGGGTAGTCCATCTCCTTATATCCCTCATACTTTTTACCCTTATCCACTTTCATCTCTATTGGGTACACCTACATTGGTTGTACCCCCTGTATACATATACCCTCCTACCCAACCATAACATCCACAATGTACTATGGAGGGTACAACTCCATTAGTTCTTCCCCCTGTATACCAACACCCTCCTACCCAACCTCAGCATTCACAGTTTACAATAGAGGACACTTCTCTAGTTTCTTCCCCCAGCACAGTGTGCATTGTAAAGAAAAAAATATACTACTAGTAGTAAATGTTTAAAAAGTAATGAAATTAATAAATTTTTATTAAATTTCAGTTGTATGTGTGTATAAATTATTCCTTTATTTTTTTAGGATCATCTTCTACTAGATGACGTGGTTGTAAAAGGATGCATAATGTGTGAAATAGACACACACAAATTATGGTTCAGTATAACAAGGAAATGAAAATTATGGAAGAAAATTGTTAATAATTGTAGAGTTTCATGGGAACACTCATCATACATTGTAATATTGTTCCAGTTCAACCAATCGAGTTGAGAAAAAATGGACAAGAAATAAATGACAAGTCTTGGGTGGAAATTTGAATAATATATTTTTTAAAATTACATTGAAATTTTGTTATAATGTATTATTGATAAATTTGTTTGAATATTCAGTTTTTTAGTAACATTTTGGATGGTCTCCATGGTAAGAGAGCTAGGTTAATAGAATTATGGGAGATGTGGCAAGCTTACAAGCATGACCTGCAAGTTGGCTGGGAAAAAAGAAGAGGTACCCCACATGAAAATGAACAGATCATCAATTGATTCTCAATTTCACAATACGAAGAACTAATTGCATATTGGATCTATTCCACATTCATGGTAATTTACAATATTAATTTATTTAATAAATTGATTTTTTTCATTAATCGTGGTTTTTTCTGGATAATGATTTTATTAGATGTGATTGTGTTCAGTTTTATTTTTCATATTTGGTTATTTCAATTATATCCTAAACTCATTGAATTGTTACGTTTAACTAATGATTTCTATCCATTTTTTACTTGTTGAAATCTAGTTTATTTTCTTAACTAATCGGATTCATCTGAATGAAACCATCGTAATAGGGGTATCATGATTTATAATCATACTCTGGGGAAAGCTACACTACCAGATCATGAACTATCACAGTTAATATATGATTTAACATTGAATATACATTTATTTTTTCATTGATTTATGTTCAATTTCCATGTAGAAACTAGAATTAAATATCGAAGGACGTGTTCCCCGATCATTATTATTCTGTTTTTTTCAGAAAAAGAATGATGGAACTCCAATGAATTAGGCAACGCAGAAAAAATTGTAATATTATTATTCAATTTATATCATTTAGTATACAGTTTTATTCATTAGAAATTATATGAGTTGTGTCGTCCTCATAGGTAATGAAAATGTGAATGCTTGAGTCAGTTATATCCCTTATTCATTTGGTTTTATATTGTACAATACATTATCTTCCACTCTATTTAGTATTCCCAATGATAATTAAATAATATAAATTCTTGATAAGGTTAAAAAAGGACATCTGAAATCCATTAAATCTAGAATAGCATTTAAGGAACATTCTCATTTATTTTATACTGATCATATAATCATGTTTCTATATTGAGGTTTAAAGAATATTTAGACCCTCAAAAAGGTCCATAACCACTACTAATATATCTGTAAACCCAAAAATCATCTCAATATACTAATATAAGTTATACATACTCTTAAAAGTAGTATAAAGGATATAAAAGGACAAAGGCTACTCATGTTTTGGTCTAGCATTCATAAAAATGGATTCTATAGAAATTTTACTCATAACATGTATGATCATTTCAATGGACATATAGTTGTCCTTATTTTTTGATTATATCTTAAAATGGTAACACCCTTTTATAGTATACTCTTCAATCTCTAATGGAAAAGGAACTGAACACATTTGGACCAAATGATTATTTACATCAGGTTCCTAGCAATGAGCAAAGTGAAAGAGTTCTTTTTAAACATGTAAAGAAAATAGTGTTGTCTAAATATTTGTTATCATGTATTGAATCATCTACGAATATTTCGGTAATGGTTACTAAAGAGTAATTAAATGTGGCCATTAAGATAGCAATGAATGAAGTCAGACAAGCATCTCAAATGATGCGGAAAAAAGAAAATGAAAAATAGTTCAAGTTGATATCAGTTATATGATCTTCACTTCCTCCAGAGGGTTCAACAACATCGGATGGATGTTTATAATGTTTTTACATGACGTATGAGGATGAAAATTGTTGTGTAGCTGAAGATGTTGGTGGATAGGTTGAAGATTCTACTGATGGTGGAGAGGCTGAAGTTGATGCTTATGGAGGAGAGGCTAAATATTTTGATGAAGGTGATGATGACGATGTTGTTTGTGGTAAACACATTGATTTTGTTGATATCGGGGCTGATGATGATGAAGACTCAAATTACATATTGAAGAGACATCATAGGAAATTTTTGTATCTACCATTTTTTGATTGTTTATAAAAATTCAATTATATATATATTAGTTGTTTTTTTATGTGTAAATGAGATGCTGTAAAGGTTTTTGGAATTTGTTTCTGGTGTTTGTGTATGATGTATTTTTATACTACAGGTTTCTACCGGGGGGAGGGGAAACTGGTGGGGGTAGGATTGGTAGGGGTAGAGGAAACTGGAAGGGGGAACTGGAAGAGGGAGGTGGTTCTAGTGGAATGGTGGGTTGGGGTACAAAGGGGGATAGGTATGGGGAACCAGTAGGGGGTGGGAACTCAAGGGGGAGGACAAGGTGGGAGGGGGGACTGGTAGGGGAGGGGATTGGAAGGGGTGGAGGGGGTAGGGTGGGTGGGGGTTTAAGGGGGGATAACACGGGGGAGGGGATAGCAGGGGCATGAGGGAGGGGTAACTAGAAGGGGGGACAATCAGGGAGAGTGACTGGTAGGGGGAGGGAATATAGTAGGTATAGGGGGACTGGTAGGGATGGGGGGACTGGTAGTGGTAGGGGGAGTGTTAGGGGTATGGGGATTGGAAGGGGAAGGTGGACTGGAAGGGGCGGGGGACTAGAATGGGCAAGGGGGACTGGCAGGGGTTGAGGGGACTGGAAAGGGAAGGGGGGTTGTGAGGGGTAGGGGGAGTGGCAGGGGCAGGGGTGGACTGGCAGGGGCAGGGGGTACTGGCAAGGGTAGGGGGACTGGGAAGGGTACGGGGACTGGCAGGGGTTGCAGGGACTGGCAGGTTAGCACATACCATGATCAGAAGAAGAAGCTTATCAAGTACAGTGTCTTTGTGAACAACGAGTTGACACTATTTTCAATGGAAGACCATCACTGGTCAATTTTGTCAATTGTATGTAGCTTGAAGCTGGGGAATTGGAGATTATTATCTTCTCTTTCAAGGGGAATTTTGTAATGGAGGTGAATTTTTCCCAATTCTCTAGTTATGTCTCAGAAAACTCAACTTATCACCACGGGGAGACCAGCCTTTCTAGTACACCAGAGAAAAGTATGCTCACCCTCATATCCCATTTTCCCTTTTTCAATGACCATTTTGGGTATTTATGTTGTTTTCTTACTTGCAGTTCTTGATGGTTTCTTTCTCCTGTGACTTGAATTGTATTAGAATATAAAAGTAAGATCAGATCCCCCAAGGGCTAGTTTATATATAATGCCCGTCTATTACTGAAATATCTTACAGCGGCTATTATGCAGAGAGTACTCCTGGATAATATTGAACAAGATCTATTTAAATTGTTTAATAGGGTTAGATTTATTCTTGGGGTGGTGAATCGGGAGATCATTGTGAGCAACATGAAGAGGGCAGAAAATGGGTAACTAAATAGTGAACTTTATTTGTATATCCTATATTTTATTATTTGATTCCATATTTTTTGGGTGTTGAGGTTTTATTCATGTTTATCATCAAAAATATATGGGCTTTCAACTTATTATATGTTGGTCACAAGTTTAATATTTTCAATAGTTGAAGGAGTGGGTGGCTAATAATATTTATGGATATAAAGGGAAACTATTATCCATGGTGGGGAAGATAATTTTAATCTACAAAGTGTCATTATCTCTTCTTATTTTTATTATAAGATGGATTCATATTTTACTAAATCCATTTTCGTTTTTTTTATTTGATTTCTAAGTATTGGTGGGGAGGGGAACCTGGTAGAAGACATCTATACTAGGATAAGTGAGAGGCTATGTGTCATGAGAGGTATTGTTGGTGACTTGGGTTGAAAGATATAAATTCATTTAATTTAGTTATTTAGGATAATCTAGGGTGATGTCTTCTATATGAACCAAAAGGCCTTTGGTGTAGAGTTTTGAGGGGAAGTTGATTTCCCTAGACTAATTGATTTTAGTACATCTCAGTTTGAAACCATCATATGTTTGGATGGGGTTGATATAGGCTCAAGTGATCCTTAAAAAAGTTTTCTGCTAGAGGGTGGAGTATTGAATGAGTATTTCACTAATACATTAATTTATTTCAACTAATTCCATTTCCATATAAGTTGTGTATATGTTTTTATGAATATGGGTTCTTTTGTAGTGGGGTGTGGTGGGGGTAAGGTGGGGGTGGATAGGGCCAGTGGCTTCTATAGGGGATTGGGGGTTGTCAGGGGTAGGGGGGCTGTTGTAGGGGGTAATAAAAGGGTGGCTAGGGGCAGGATGGATGTTGTAGGGGGTGTGGCTGTAGTTGGGGTTGGAGGGTGGATGGAGGTTGTGGGGGATGTTGTATGGGGCTGGGAGGTGTCTTGGGACAGGAGAGCTACTGGGGGCAGGGGTAGTAGGGCGGCTGTAGGTGGTGGAAGTGGGGTGTGGGGGATGTTGCAGTGGGGAGTTGGGGCTACGATAGTGGGTGGGGGTTGGGTGGTGGGGTGGGGGTTTTCTAGGATAGAGGGGGTGTCTAGGAGGGGGTGTTCGGAAATAGTTTCTACAAAGACGGAATATAAAATCAAGAAGAAGTAATATCATGCATAAAAATATTCTCTAATCATATTAGCTAACTGGTTTGAAAAAATCCATGCAGATTGAGTAAGAATAAAAGATGGAAAATTCACTACTTTTTAAAATTGATAAACCTATATAAACTAATAGTAATGGTATATTATATAATAAAAACATCTTAAAAATGAAATCTAACACAACAACATTATATTTTTTACTTCCCATATCATCTTTCATATACTGTGTATCTTCAATTAATTATTCCGCTCTAACCATGTCATATTCTATGGCCATTTTTTCCTAGGCCTAGACTTCTTCACACAAGTATTCTAGATAATCACTATAGATACTACCATGGCCATATTGGACTTATTGTTTCACACAAGAACATGATCATTGCATTATGACCATCATAATTCTCTCTTTGATGGGTGTGGCCTTCTAGGATACTTCTCCATCTTCACCATGGCCAAAACTAGTCTATTTCTTTTCTTATGGAATGAAATTCCTTCACGATGAAACAATCATAATTTTTTTAAACGTGAAGGTTATTTCACAAGGAATTTTCATATTTATAAATTCAGCCAATTATCCATGGATGAACCTTGTGTGAATGAATTCATCGTAGGGGCCTAGTGCCATGGATAAATTGTAGCACTAAATGGCATAATTCCATGGTTAAAACCATGGCAGTAGGGGCCTACAGCCATGTTTAAATACATGGAAAGAGGAATCTGATGCCATGGTTAAACTGTGGAAGTAGGCCTCTACTACCATGGTTAAAACCATGGTAATATGTAAAACCTACTTCCACAGTGACAACAGCTATGATTTTCTGAAACCATGGCCATAGGCTATTGCCAATGTTTTCTGTCCTACGTCCACGGTTCCAAACTGTGGCCATAAGTGAATTCTCTAGTTGTGTAAATTTCATAGGATAGAATGAGAATTCATTATTGGTAAAATATATTTTTTAGTAACATTGTAGTAGAGTCATCACAAAATCATAGCTTCCATATTCATCCCTATCATGTAAAGAACAAAATATCCCTTTGTTTCCCATCATAAAATCATATCCGTGTTCCAACCTTAGTTGGGCTTGTGCAATAATCTATTCCCAATGAAATTGGAGTTAACTAAAGTTTGGGTTTCCTTCAAAATTAAATTAAATTTTAAGGAGTATATGCTCCTATATTTATGAATATTCATGCACAGTTTAATCCCCATTTGAAAAATAAAAAATTACATGAATCATTAACTATAATAAAAGGATAAATCTATTCTATGATCTAATACTTTATAACCCTATAATGATTATTCATCTTACAAACCACATCTTAATTGTCTTTATCTGATATTGTTGCTAGTTCCATGAAAAATTGTATTGGTAGAGGGACTATATTCACATCATCACATAATTCTAAGTATCTAGTTTCGATAGTTTTATCCAAATTGGAATAATCCATACACGTAACTATTATATTAATATGAGGGGTAATTTACCCATGTGAATCCATAAATTCATTATTACATTTTGATGCTTGTGAATGGAAAAAATTCTACTTCATTTTGGTGATCATTGTAATATATATCCTACAGTAAATTATTAGAGTCATTAAGATCATGTTGATCCATAAATAAAGTGGGTGAATCAACAGTGGAGACACTTTATGCACTTTCAACAACATCAAAAAAACATAAGAATACTTCATTTTTAGGTGTTGGTCTCTCTGACCGAGAACCACTCTACTCATTTTCAATGGTCTATGTCTGGTCTTTAATAATATTATCTTCAACATCATTCTTCTATCCAATATAGTCCTTAGTTATAGAAGGGTAAATTGGTACGATCAATTTCCCTAACTATATAGTGAATTATTTTGGTTCTAATTTCTTCTTCCCCTTATCAACCCATGGGAATTTACAATTTGTGGGCATACTGTCACAATTACAGAGTATTTGGATGTTACAGGGTTTATATAATCTCTAAAATATGTAAGTATGTTTTCACAAATCATGTAATGATGTAATAAAAACAATCTATTTTGAATCCTAATATGATGTTGTAATGGTTTATAGACATCTATCTCAACCAACAAAATCCTAGAAATCAAATGTTTGACAGTTTTTAGGTTGTAGAATCCCATTTCAATTGATAGATAATGAGGCTACACAATTAAAACAATCAAATTTTCCCAAATTGGTGAAGCAGTAATCCTGGGAAACAATGCCAATTATGAAAAATTGGTCATTCGGTGTCTAGATCAAAAGATGGGGCCTATTTCATAAATTTTATAGTGAAATTAACAAAAAACCATGATCTCCTCACCTGAAGTCTATAACCCTCATTTTCATATAATAATAGAAGAAACAAATTATGATATTTTAGCAAACCAATATTGAATCCCACAAACCCAATTGCATTGACATATTTAATTGAATATTTCAATAATGATCTATGCCGAATAACTTTTCCTATAAGAATAAATCTTAACTTTAAATAGAGGATATATACCTCGTAGTTTTGAATGAAATATCAATGTGGCCTTTATGATTAAAGATATTTAAATCAACATAAAACTCTGTATTCATGATATTATACCCAACAGAAATCTTAATTGCCATTATATGCCATCTGGGAACAAAATTTTCAAAGTAGCAAGAATTGACATTAGGGATCCACGATCGACTGCCTGAGTATGGAGATTTGAGCATCCATGAGTCCATCATCATGATTTATTTTTTTGGTTGATGTTAATGATTTTGATGTATGATGTTACATATCACTTGGAGATTTTTTTTACCAATATTACAATGATATATTTTATGTTCTAGAATAATTGATAAAATTTATTGATTTTGATTGCATGTGGTTGTGTGTGTTGCCTATGAGCCCTAGTGGAGATAAAATGATACCATTTAATTTCATGTTTGGGATTATCGGGATTCATATGTAGTAGGATGCTCCATACCTATTTGAAAAAAGTTTGTTTAAATATTAGGAACTTGATCATTAGTTAATTTATGAATAGCATTCGACACCTATGACAAAGAAAATTTCACATGTAAAAAATATTTCATGAGTTTTTCGAGTGATATATTCACAAGAATGTTGTCTAATTGGGTCACTTATAGAATATAAAAAAATTCTATCCAATAATGAGACAATGTATCTGTAGTCAAGGGCCTGTGGCATAATGGTTAGCATATGACCGCTTGATTCTGGATTGTATGTTTTTTCTTGTAATTTTATTTATTATCATTGAATATTCCCATTATACATAATCACATTTGGATAATGATGCATTGGTGGTTTCCTACAGATTCTTCCACTCAAACCCCACTTGGTAATTTCTTTGTGCTTTTAGATTTCTTGAATAGAGATTTTTTGAAGGGAAAGATCACTATACTGGAAGGCTGAGTAGGGGATAATGTAGCTGGTAGAAGATCTAGATAGAATACATAGATCCCATTCTATTTTATTATTTGATTTATCTTACCATGTTACTCTATTTTGTATTACCCATTTGGGAGTCGTTTATTACTTGTATGACATGCCTTCCCATTGATTATTTATTTTCAAATGATGCCTTGATCATTATATTATTGATTATTCTATTATTTATTTGTTTTATGGAATAATATTGATTGTTTACTCTCCCCACTAGTAGACATAGACCATCACTATTATTTTGTATCCTCTTAGATATGGGGTGGTGTGCATCAGGTCTCATGACCCTCTAGCTTAGACCTGATATTTAGGATCGTGGTGATAAAAAATGGAATTAATGTACCGGTTTTCTTCTTATATTTTTAGAATAACCTTGAACAAGGTATAAATGAGATAGTAGTTTTGGACTTCAGTTACATAATTTCTATGTGGGTGTCTAGAAAATGTGAACCAAACCTCTTTGTTACCATAAATTTTATTTTTTTAATAAAATATTATTATTTTTATTCACCATGAATCTAAACATACAATCACATACCATATATATATATTGATACATGATATTTTTTTAATTAAATTCGTCAACATGTACTATATTTTTTTGATATATTCACTACAATATAATATATTATTATATCCATTTTGTTGTGATATATATTTACCGTCAACATTTATTTCTACAGATAATGTTTTTTTATAGTATATATTTGATGACACTAACTAATGTACTGGAATCATTACCAGTGTCAGTTCTATGATGGGTATCCCTTTTATTAAGGATAAAATCCTAGGAGAACCTTCTATAATCGATATACTTAATATGATCTATTTATGTTCCTAACATTCCGTATTGAATATTGAATACATTTTCACCTATATGTTTTAAGGGACCACCATTGGAGAAATAACGTGTCCTAGATTACGTTTCAACACCCTCCCAAGTAGTGCAGGTAGTGGGAACTTTCAAGATGCCACTAAAATCCTTGTATCACTATGCATCAGATTTTTAGATCCAACTGCCTCCTGAATTTAATGAAACCAATGGACCACATAATGATATGGATTTAGTGAAAATCATAAAGGGTAACCTTGACTTCATTGAGACACTGATAGATAGGAAGGCTGAGGTGGCAGTGTTCATGCTAGAGGTACCTGCCTGGCGTTGGTGGGAAGTCACATGTCAGGATGAATGTCATGGGGGACTCTAAGGGAGGACATCAAAGAACCTTTCTTCTAGGTTTATTCCTTAAAATATTGAAGCTCAACTGAGCATAAGAGTACATGAAGCTACAACAGGGCTCCATGAATGTAACCACCAACTCTTCTCATTTTATGATGCTTATACACTTTTTTCTCCTTCTATATTATAATGAGTCTCATAAGGATAAGAATTTTGATATTAGACAAAAAAATAAAATTAAATAGAAGTTATACAGTTTCAAACTTGTTCCATACCCATAGTTTTTTTTTCAGAATTCCACAAACATTCCGAAGATCATTGAGGAGGGAGGGGTAATTATTATTCACCAAACCATCATCCCTTAGTTGGGTAGACTGGGTAATAATATCATGAGTACCTATATTGATGGAAGGAAGAGAATGAATAGTGATGTGTGATAGATCACTGGAATAAAAGTTGAGTATAGTATGGATTCATCAAAACCTTTTAGTTGTGAACCATATCACCTTAATTATGGGATGTCCATACACTATAGTTGGATTTTCATAGAACACCATTGTTAGTGCTGGTAGAGTGTAAAAAAAGTACATCTTCATCACTTTTATGCTAGAGCATCAAGGATGAGTGTCCACAGGGGGAATGATGGGATACATCTTCAACCCAAGGATCTAGTTTTGGTTCTCATTAGAAGTCTCAGACTGGTGATGCATAATTAGGATAGGGTGAAATAGATAGGGATGTTTATGTTTATGTAGAGGATCGGGCTCTAGAAGATGGTGGTAGGGGACTATTTAATGTTTGCGGTATGGTTTTGATAATATCTTCCATATCTATAGCGTTATTTGATACTAGTTATTTTTATTCATTTATATATACCCAATTAATTATAGGATTTGAACTATCGATCATGTTATCTATTGACATAGTCTACCATGATACTCAGTTGGACATTAAAGAGGAGAATATATGTCCTAAAGTAATTAATAGTTATGAATATATGTGGGAGTTCCTGATTCCAGAGATAATTACCTTCATTTTTATTCTCAGCAAGGAATGTCTAACCATCTTCTGAGATCGTACTGGCTACTATCAGAGACTGGTATCATTTATTTTCTAGTAATGAGTGATGTCATATATGACCAGAGAGTGGGAACTGGTAGTTAGAAGATGTGTTCTATGCTTCAGTAAGCTCAAGATGATTGTGACATATATGGTGTGCATGGATCTTTTGACAGGGTTAGTGAAAACCCTCTCGCATTTTTATCCAATCATGGATATCTATCAGAAAATCATTCAAGATGATTTCACAAGACATTCTCCCAATATAGTAGTTGACATTGATATTAATATCATATTGGGGTTGAACCCTATTTCAATACCACCATATAATTTGGTACCATTTGTGTTGAAGGATCTCAAGATGCATCCGGATTAATTGGAGTATACCGGCATCATAAGGTCATGTATTTCATCATGGGGTGAACCTATGTTGTTCACAAAGAAGGATGACAGTACTCATCAACTCTACATTGATTACCAAAAGCTGAACCTAGTGATAGTGAAGAATAGATATCCCATGCCAAGTATCATTGTCCTCTATGACCAGTTAGGTGTAGAATGTTTATTATCCAAGATTGATCTTCCGGAAGGCTACCACCAGCAATGAGTTAGAGAGAAAAACATTCTAAAGATAAATTTTTAGAGCCTGTATGGGATGTAATGTACTGGGGTATGTCATTTGGTCCATTTAATGTTCCAGTATTGCCTATAGATCTCATGAACAATATATTCCTACCATATCTAGATTTATTCATTTTGGTGTTCATGCACAACATCCTGATTTACATACCAGAAATACGGCATCATGCTATATACCGTGAGATAGTTCCATGTATGAATCAACCACATTTGATATATTCCATGTTGCTGATTTGTTCATTATTGATCTAGTGGTGAATTTTATAGAACATGTAGTTTTTATGATGGGTGTATCCCTGTATATAGAGATATTAGAAGAAGTCATGTCCATGACACCTCTCCAGAATTTTTTCAAGATTAGGAGCATTCAGGTATTACTGGGATATTACAGACAGATTTTATAGGTCTTCTCCCAAAAAACAATACCAATGATCGAGCTGATGAAGGAATGAGTGAAATTTTAGTGTTTGGACATGTTTGAAGAAGAATACCATGATCAACTAATATGGTTGAATACATGAAATTTTTTAATACTACTCTAGCTGGGGATCAAATATGATATATATTGGGGTGCATCAAGAATTTTTTTGGTATTAGCAATGTTGTAGCGGAAGTTCCTAGTGGCCTATGGGTCATGGAATCTATGACCCCATGATAATAAATACCCTAATCACAACATTTGGATGGAATCCATGGTCCCCAATTTTAATTGTTGGATATATTATCTCTTTAGTGAGAGGTTTTTTGTCTCCACTTACAATAAGAGCCTTAGTTATATCCTCACATAATGAGACCTTAATTAGATAGAGAGGTGTTGTGTAGAAAATCTTTTTACATTTGACGTCAAGGTGGATTGTGAATGAGGGGAGGATAATGACTTTTCATATCATCTTATATCTAAGATGAAGGTTTAAAATTATCTCTTTATGCCCTTCAGAAGAGAAGGTTCTTGATGTGCATATTGGATCACTAGAGGATGGATACTTTAGAGGACCATAGATCTATGATTTTGGAACCCCTGGTTGTCACATCGTATCTTAGGGACCCAGTGAAGCCTCAATAAGAGTTACACATAGATTAAGGTGTGATGAAAGAGTATCTAACTAGAAGAAACATGCTACTAATATTTTCATTGGTTGATGAAAATGTTCTCTGTTTTCATGGTAGAGTGGTAGTCCCTTATTCCATCAAAAAGGAGCTAATGAAACACTTACACTCCTCGAAATGGGTGGTATATCCTAATGTGATGAAGATATACCTTGAATTCGAGATATAGTTCTAGTGGATGGTAATTTAGAGAGAAATAATATTTTCTTATCCCAATTCCTTACCTTCCATAGTTTAAATGTTGACCACCAGCATCTTGGTGGTTTTCACTGATCACTTCCAATGCCCGCATGGACATTGAATGATGTCATGATGGAATTTGAGATGGGGTCACCTAAGACAATGTGAAATCATGACATCTTCTTGGTTTTTTCTTGATTGGTTGGAGAAGGGTGCTCGCTCATAACTGATATAAAAGACTATCTTTTGGGATGATATGGGAAGATGTTACATCCATGATAACATGAACATACATTATAATCCATTGAAAATTTTATCAGAGACAGATTTATTTTTTACATCACCCATTTGGATAGTCTTAAAGATATCCCTAAGGACTCAGTAGATATTGAGAACAACATACCAACCTCAGACATGCAGATATTCTTTGTGAATAGTTCATGTACTAGAGGATATTATTTGAAATTTCATCGTAGACACTAGTGGAGGTTGGAAAAATCACATTTCCTAGGTTGAGTCAATGTACAACAACATTTATTGAGATTTAACTTATATGGAATCTTATTTGGCTCTTCACATCTAGTTGTATCATTCAATACTCTATTGTCTTGAGGTAGGTGAGGCTAGTTTTGTGGGATCTATATTATTTTTGGAGAACTCTGAGATAGTATAACTAACATAGAAGTGGATGATCACTTCTCAGAGAAATTTCTATTCTTATGTAGACCATAGTAGGTGACTTTTGGAGTTTTTTGTTGGTAGTCAGGTTTTTCTTGTCACTATAACCTAGATTGTGGAATCACCATTTTTGGAAATATGACAAGCTATAACTGCATTTCTTTAGACCCTTAATAATCACTTATTGTGACGATACAATGTTGTATCATCAATATCTTCTTTCTCTCTAATAATGTTTGTTGGGTTTGAATTATTATTCAATTCTCTGATAATACATGGATGATCTTATGAATGTTTTATACATCGTGGTTGGGGAGTTTTATCCATCTAAATCTTTTGAGAATCTTATAGTGCGAATTATTGAATATAATGGGAAATTTCTTCAAGGAAATATGGTACCACTAGTCCAGATCATGTAGTTGCATGAAAATGACTAAGAGGAGATGTGGGAGGGAGATTATAATGATAGAGATTAATGGAATGAGTTAATTTTATCATTAATTATAGAGATAATTATCAATTATGATATTTAATTAGAGGGGATAATTTTAAAATTCTTGATTTTTTAATTAACCTTGAACCTCCCTTTTGTTAACAACATATGGGTATCTGTGTTTTCAAATTTAAATATTCTAATAAAAATACTTAATACTGTTTTTATGGATTTAATTATGGGATAAATCATTGTTAATGTAAGGAATCTGTTTGTTCATGGTACACCATTTTAATATTTAGAGGAATTTTTTTTGACATAGGTGCATAGTCAGTGCATGATTCTGATGATAAAAGAGACTCGATTTTGATATATTAAAAATAATAAAAATAGTATATCATGTGAACATAGTTCTATTATAACATACTATCTATCAAAGGGTGTTTTCTATGGTGAATATATGACCACCATTATGTTTGGAATATTGGTTTTACCCTAGGAATTTAGTAGCCTCTATGCACATGAATTTTTCTATTTAAGTACATGTACATGCTTATGGGTACCTTCATTACCCTTTTTTATTTTTCATTTTAATTTTTTATTTATATTCCTTATTCTCAATTCATACAACTAAACCCCCACCATTTAATCACACATGTTTGAGCCAAAATCCATGATATCATCTCATTTTGACCCATTTAAATTTTCAACACCTTAATGGGATGAATATAAACACTCTACATTCATTATTCTATAGAATGAGAAATTAAATCAGAATATTAATTTATGATTTTAAAATAAAAATATAGTTTGTGGTTTTTTTAATATATTAGGATCTTGTAGATTTTTTGGGTTTAGTAGATAGAGTTTGAGTTACCTTGGGAATTCTTTATAGATTTCTGCCTATGTGTCATACCTGAGGAGGAATATAGGTTAGTTTTTTTTCTTTTATTATAATTTATTATCATTCTAAATCCATTATTCTTAATAATTAGTGGAAAAATTGGATGAATTAATTTAAATGATAAATCCAAAAAAAATAAAAGAATAAGAAATAAAATTTATCAATGGATGATTATGTGAAATGGTTGAAAGATAATTGTATATAATTTTCATAAGATAATTACATAAAATTATAACATGATAATTTATAAAAAAATATCAATATATAATTACTAAATATTAATGAAGGATAGTAATAAGATATTATCAAAAATATATACAATGAATTTTCAAAGGATAACTCAAAAAAATTATCAAATTATGACATTGTAAAAAGTATCAAAATATAATTAAATGAAATTTTAAAAGGATAATTTATGTAAACTATCCATAGATAAATTTATCATTTATAACATAATAATTAAAAGAAACAACAATGACTGATCTTGTATTAATCTATAGAGATATATTTTTTCAAATATATTTTATAATTATCCTTAATGAGAAGATCACTAGAATATGTGTTTCCCTAAATGGTTATTTAGAAATTATCTAGGAGAGAGAAAATATCATCACATGTGAAATTTATTTTAATTTGAAATGAAGCATATTTTTTTGGTTTTAATAACCCATTATAATCATTTTGTGTTAGCGTGTCGAATTCTATGATAATGAGCCCTATGATTGGGGGCTCTTGACTATTGAGTCTTATAAACTAGCTCTTGAACCACACATTGTGGTTTATCCTTATTGTTGAAATCAATAAATTTAACGTAGGAAGTTATTTACCTCTTGTGGATTTAATAACAAATGATACCATGTTATATTTTATATATTGGTATCATTGATAATTGTTGTTGAATTTGATTACCTATGGTTGTGTTGTGTCCCATGTGACATGTTGTGATATTGATTCCATGAGTGACACCATAGGGTCTTTTTTCCATTTTTGATTTTGATCAAATAATATTATGTGTTTCTACTTAATTATCATGATGATTTACTTTCCATGATTCTCTGCCTTCTATATATGTAACCATGATTTGGTGGTATTAATCATATTGCTGGAAATAGGTGGACCAACGAAAAAATATTATCCCTTAGAATGAGACTTTGATTGAATTGTGAGGATAGCGTTGATGGACCTATGAATAGGGTGGAGATATGATGATACCATGGAATGTTTGCTGGGGATTCACTCAACCCTAAAATCTCAGGTTTCTTGATGCTTAGTTGACCTATGAATTAGATGTTATATATCTGGGACTCAATGAAAAGTATATTTTTCATAAACACATTGTATTTAAAGACCATATATTTTTTTAGAAGATTGATGACATGGATTGGTTTCCCACTCCATGTCACCAATGGAATTTATTAAAAAATAAAGAGTAACAGTACAAGATCGAGGTGTAAAACACTTACACCAGCAGGGATTTGAAGACCATAAAACAAAAACGACAAACAAACAACTCAGATATGGAAACATCAAAATAAAAGAACACCAAGAGACTATGTGGTCCATCCATCATCCTAGTGAGTCATCATGATGCTCCCTTGAATATCATTCAATTTCTTCAAAGATAGACCTTCAGAAATGAAGTCCATCCATAAAAGCAGCGAGCTCCCCAATTGGATAGACCGAACCTTCCTCCCCAAAGAGCATGAACTTGTGGCTTCTTATCAGTAGGATATGATGAGTAATACATTACCTCACTTATCAACAATTCAACCTCAGTCATAATGAACACCAACATCAGGACAGTACCGAGGAAATACTGTCCTCCAATCCAAGACTTCAACATCATCCTCCAAATTGAGGACCAGATTGAGTCACATGTACTCATGATTCCACGAGGTTTTCAATTTAATTATTCACTATCTCGTTGTCTAGTTTTGTATCATTTGACATATTCTCATCATATTTTCGGTATGAGCTGAAGCAGGTACGACTAGGGGTCTATGGTAGCTTGGTTACTTCATGATTGCAGTGTATTGTATTACATGTTATTAGGATTATTAATAATTTATTATTATCATTGTAAACATATTATACTTGATAGCACTTTCATTCAGATGTATTGGTGGTGTCCTAATAAGTCATATGTTAACACCTTACTCGAGCATATTGAGGCACTAGTAGATTTCATGACAAGATATCCCACCATGGGAATGGTCCCTGTGATGGATGGCTAATCAAACAAGAATATATCTAGTAGTAGTCTTGTAATAACATTGGAGGGTCCTTTTGTTTCATTAATTATTTTTATCTTCACTTATTAATATATTTTTGTCTTATCACTTTATTTTCTATTTATTACATATATGACATGTATTCCCTTTGTTTAATTAGTTTCTAAATAAGACTATGATCATTATATAATTTCTTTTTCTATTATTTATTTGTGAAATGTCAGGGTTCTAAGGATATTTTTTCGCATTGATAGACATATACCCTTTCTACTAGTCTGCAACCACCTTCATATAGGGAGGAGAGCATGAGGTTATGTGAGCCTTCAGATTATATATATGGTTCATCATGGGGTGTTACATGGAACCTTCTTTGACGATGTGTATTGAAAGTAGAAATTATCAACATCCCAATCACCAAAAATATTCAACCCTCATAAAGAAATGAGGAAAAACCACACTTCAAAAGCATTCATGTAATGTAAAAGATGTGGAAGGATAATTAGAAATATGGATTGACATGGTTTGGACAATGCAATATACATCCATAAGAGATACACTATTCATTTCCATTAACACTTCATTTATAAAAATTAAAATCAACATATAACACAATATATAATTAATGATTGAAAATATTATATTTAGTGATCTTCTATATAGAAACATTTATGGATCAATTTATAAAATCAGGTTTGTTGTACACATTACTGGTGTACTATGAACATTCATTATGGTTGTTCATGTCATCCATCATATCAATTTATAGGAAAACATAGTCTATCATCCTAGTTACAATAACTTCAAATATATATAGATATTCCCTCAAATTGAATGTTAGATAATGATATTTAAAATCCCTTTGATATTTGACTTTTTTCCTTAGTTAAATCCTCAAGAAACCACATTCTAGAAAAATATAAATTAAAAAAATTGACATTAATTATTATTTCGAAAGAAAAGAACTTTGTATGGATACACTACCTCCAAGAGAGGTACTAATTCCACTATCTACACATCAATACAATCCCTTCCTTGGTCACCAGATTTTAGTGTGCTTGAATATACATCAAATCCAAACCATACCTTTTTTATTTCCAATATGTGAAATTGTATATAAATAATAATTCCTTCACCATTAGTAAATTTATTTGGTTCATTGATTATTATTTTCTTCAATACATAAAAACATAATTTTCATGCCTTTATCTATATAAATTTGACCCATTTGTGTGTTCGCATGGTTAACAGATTGGATGATCTATTAATTTTTGTAAAACATAAATGATAGTAGCCATCTATGAAAAAATAATTTCGTATTTCATTTAAATTCATTTTATTAAGCTCTTTGACCACCGTTTTAATTGAAGGGGAAATATATATTCCATACATAGAGACAAAATTCCACACAAAACATGTTTAATCCAAAATTTAAACTTCGTAATTTTATCATATAACTCATATTCTCCCATGTAATCATGAAAATTCTGTAATGGGTTCTCATAATCTTCATAGATGATACATTATATAAATATATCATCAAATCGCCCCATAAAAAATTAATGAAAACAATCCTTGAATACACTATTCATCATATCCATAAACACTAAATGTGAATTTTTTAAACAAAAACATATATGAACTATTATTTTCCATGCCTTGTACAAAATATTCATTTTTGGAATATCATCCTTTATGAAATTCTGTGTATTGTTACCAGAAAATATATTAATCTTGGAAATGCATTAATCAAATTTAATTTGACAAAATAGATCATAAATTAATGGTAATAGATGCTATTTCTTGACAATAATATCATTGGTTTCCCATAGAGGGGGAGATTATAAAAATCTATAGTTTTTTCCAAATTACATCCCTGCTCACATCACTACTATGAAACTAGTTAGAATATTTATACCCCAAAAAATTATATTAAAAAATTTAAAATAGTTCATCTCAAAACCAAACCAATTTATAAACAAAACCATTTTCCAAACCAAACCCATTTTCAAAAGAAATAAACCATGAAATTCAATCAAAACTATTTCAAAAATCTTATTAGACATAAAACATTACATTCCACACATCCAAACATGGATGCCCATGTGATAGTTCTGTACTCATGAGCAGTATCTTTTCAATCTACCAAGTTATCAAAAGGTAACCATATACGAAGTTCTATAATTCCACTTCTATAGGGTCACATAAAATAAATTGAACACATGCCTACCATTTCATCCAAATAACAGGTCTGACCATCCATTTAAATACATTCTTATAAACTATTTCTTTCATGGGACAGATTTCTATCAAACCATTTCTGTGAATCAAAACACAACAATATTTTAAAATCATCAATTTAAAATCATGAAAAAATCACATTCCATTTAACCAATTTACCCAATTTCACAATCCGTTAATTAATAGGGATTCTTCTAATCTTTTAATATCAATTTATAAATTCAAATTTTGAAATAAAATAAATTTTTAATGAATAATTCTAGTTCATGTAAGATTATACGAGTGTGAATCCACCTACCTCACAAACATAGGTTAAAATTATGTGGGACAGAAATTCTTCAACAACCCATGGTGAAACCTCAAAAACCCCACCCTAAATATTATTAATTATCATCAAACCAATCATATATAAACATTATTAGAATAAAATAAATACATATATCCCCCATAAAATTCAATCTATGAAAAAATATAGTGATGAAATGAAATATATGGAAAAAACCAAGAACAAAATCTAAAAAGGAATATGATCCTCCAACACACAAAGAATCAACAAACTATTTCACCTATATCAAGAGAATATATCTCCGCAAAAATTTGGTGGAGTGGAATTTTTATTATGGTCTAATTACTATTAAAATGAACCATTTAGTGAAATATATGAATTATAACCACAATTTTTTATTCTTATTTGAACAATGCATGGTTAGGGTACATGGTATGTAAAATCATGTGCCTTCCACTTCCTCCAAATCCCCTTGCAGGGTTAGAGAAATAATTTTCCAATCACAAAACAACAATTTATTTTACTTTTCACAGTTACAACTAGGTAGTTACCTGGCTTGGCCAATCCTTGGGCCTAAACATGTGCCAACTGAGTACCCACTTTTTCTTCTTACATATTTTCCTTAAATAGCTACACAGTTTCTACTAACTATGCTCAAAACATGGACCTTTAGAAAAGCTCCGAAAATATTTCAAAACACATAAAAACCTCCCCAAATACAACCCAAATACATTATATAAAATAATAATAAAATTCATGGTTAATTACATGAAACTGGGGGTGCTATAATAATATTTTATTTATGAAATATGATATTCCTATATCATATATGGTTCTTGAATAGATTAGAAAATAGATGTTAATATTTTATAAAAAAAATGTAAAGAATAAATTTGGGGTAAATGAAAATATTAATTATTTAAAAATTAGTAACATTCTAAAATGTTTATGATTAATTAAGTGATGTTTAAAATTCATATATTTATTTTTAAATCCCTAATGAAAAAATGAAATAACAAATAATTATGAAATAAATAAATTTTGAAGAAGAACTGTTTAATTTTTAAAAAATTACATTTTTGGAGGATTTATTACAATAATTAAATATATGAATCATGTAGTGGATTTAAGATCACTTAAAATTAGTCCTTAATAAATTATATTTTATGAATTTAATCTATTATATGTAAGAGATTTGGTAAAAATATCAGCGTGTATCATTTTTGTTTTGATAATGTCCAAAATTATAAGCCCTTTTAGTGTGTGCTCTTTAAGGAAATGATGTCTTACAAATATGTTCTTATCTCATCAGTTATGTGTTGGGATCCAAGATATGGAAATAGGATTACTATCCTTAAATATAATATGATTTTTAGTAAAACTGAATCCAAAAATCCATGTACGCGTGTTGCATCTAAAACTATTCAGAAAAACATGTTCTTACTACCCTATATTATGCTTCATTATTTCCAAGTGCAAAATAATTATGCTTCTTATTGAATAAACAACATAAATTTTATATAATGAAATTAAATATTCCTAATTTGTATTTCTATCTACTCTTTAGCCTCTAAATTCATCATCTATTTATCATTTTAAAATAAAATAATATCCATAATATTCAAATCACTTAAGATCAGATTTTCTTAATGGTTTCTGAAAATCATTTTTACCACTTTTAGATGATAATATTTCGTATTGTTATGAAATATCACACATAAAAAAGTGAAACAAAACATATATATTCAACCTGAAGTAATATATAGTTAACTTTGAATCATACTTCTATATTTTTTTTAATACACCAGTTTTCTAGTTTCATTAAGATCAAGTTTGACTAATGTATAAAATCGAGTACCAATTTTTTATGTATTTCTATAATCAAATCATTTTTTCATATTATTAATATATTTAAGTAGTGTCAAACTATTTTCTTCTAGTTCTTCTTAAATTTGAAAAAAAATTTAAAAGGTTATGTTCTCCCATTACACTTATTTCAAATTATTATTTAATAAGTTCAAATTTGTTTTTTGATATAGATTTATTAGGTAAACCAAAAATAATATCATCAATATATATATGTTAACAAAAATGGTGTTTTTGAAAATTTTCATTATGAGGAATGTTTTATCAACACATATTTTAACTAAGTTATTTTGAATTAAATACCCAGAAAATCTATCATACTAGGATCTTGGGTTTTTCTTTTGTCTGTAGAGTGCTTTAGTATATTTGAATAATTTCTTTAGAAAATTTGATTATGAAAAATCAATAATTTTTCAAAAATAAAATTATTTATGAATATACCCTATAAATAAATAACATTTTAGAAACATATTAGATAAATCCATTTCATATTTACAATGAAGGCTAAGAAGATTCTGATAGATTAAAATTTAGCTACCAGTGTAAAAGTTTTCCAAATAAATTCCTTATTCTTGATGAAAACCTTTTGAATCAAGAATCTATTTATTTCAAATAATTATTCCATTTTCATAACAGATTTTTATAAAATCCAATGTTACTCTAACTAATTTTATATCTAGAGTATTTTTTTACTAAAGTCAACACTTGGTTCCATTAAAACTAACTATGCTCTTCAGTTGTGTCACTATTCCAACATTCATCTCCTAAAGAAGCATCTATTCTTTTAGGTTTAAATTATAAAATTAAAACATGATGCTAACATTGATTTCTATATGAATGTATATTTTTATTTGTTTAATATACCAATCCAATGATATAATTTGATGATTTATTTTGTTAGATCAGCTAATTGTTTGGTAAATAGGTAAGATTATTTCAAAATTTGATTTTACAACATTCATTGATGTGTATTATAGTTATTCCAAATACATTGTACTTATTATTAGAGAAATAAAAATAAGTATTTTTAAATTATTTTCTCACAAGGAAATGTAAAATTCAAAAATACCATTAGTATTTTGAAAATTTGATGGTTTTACAAAAATAATAGAATAATTTCATTAATCCTTACATGAACTATTTCCTCCACAATAGTAGTTAATTTATTAAAAACTATATAGTCCTTACTGGTTTTATAATTTCTTATAGAAACACTTCATCATTTTTTGTATCAATATTATGTAACGAATCATTACTATATATGAAAAATACTTTATATTCAAAATCGTTTAAGTAAGAATATTTTGGTATTCATCTAGTCCATAACTCATTGAGATTTTTATTAGGAAACTTTAACGGTAAAACTCAATTTATATTATTACTACCAGTACACAAACCTCATCTAAATATTTCCTAGAAATAGTATGTGTAGAAATGTTTGATTAATTTTCAAAATAATTGTATATCTTCTTTTAAATTTTCAAATTTTTTGGGTTTTTGGGTTGAAGATAAATTATGAGTAATACACTATTAATAAAAAAATATAAAATCATTATTGACAAATAATCCATCATGATCACTCCAGATAGTAATAAGTGGTTGGTTTTTCCCATTTTTAACAAGATCATGAAAACCTTTAAAAAAATTAAATTGTAAGAAATTTTAGTGAGAGAATAAACCAGAATAAATATTGTGTAATCAATATCCATGAAATATAAATAGTATTTTATACCTATTAATCTAGTTTATATAGGAAAAAATATCCATGGGAACTGACTAAATATAATTTATTGTTGAGATAATACATTATATTTAAAATTTTAATTATATGTCATTCTATATTGAAAAGGATCATATAAAGTAGTTGAATTAAAATTAAGATATGGTAGATCTATAAAAATTACATTCCAATAATTTTAGTAAATTTATATAAGATATCTTTTTCTAAACATCTATTCTATAACCGATATAATTTTGTGGTTAAACATATAAAAGTAAAATATTGATTACATTATTCATCTAAGTCATGTATGTAACCATTTTTATCCCTATTGGTATATAAAATTAAATCACAATTAGAACATTGAATAGTATATTTTTCATTCATGAAGTTAAAAAGATGTCCCATATCACATATATGACTTATATTGATAAGGTTTTTCTTAGGATTGAAAAAAGAGAAAACATTTGAAAAAATATATTTTTCAATAATAGAAATAACCTTGATTCTGATAATTACATACTATTAATTTCCTCTAAAAGTAAATTTTCCTCCATTAAAATTATTAAAATTCTTTAAATTTTTAATTTTACTATGTTATATGTAGATGAAAAAGATTATCCATGTATAATTCTTTTCTACTAGTGGTACTTAAAATAATTTTCTGATATATATTAAATTATTTTCTTAGTACAGATACAAATTTGTGTCCAATTATGTTAGAAAAAAATGTTGTAGAAACCAAAATTTATCCTAAAATTTTATGTCTTATATATCCTTGTTATTCTTAAATAAACAATTTTTAAAAAACAAATTACTTAATTATATTTCATGTAAAAATATACACTGATCGCCATTTTGGAATATAGAATAGAAAGTTTAAAAATTAGGTATTTAATAATATGTTGTATACCATGAGTTATAAAATAAAAATACAACACTATTTGATGTTTTTAAGGGTAATAAGCCTTTGTGTTTTCATCAAAAAATAATGTAACTAAAATTAACTAATTTTTTTTATAAAAAAAAATCAGATTAAAATTAAATAGCCAAATTTTTTATTTTCTTCATCAAATTTATGATCAACCAAATCATGATAAATTAAATTATGAACATCGAAAATATAATCATCTGTATTTTGATAAAAAAAATTATTTTTTTAATATATTTTTTAATCTAATTTAGTTTAAAATTATAATATTCCTAATATTAATTTTGAAATTCAATTATTTGAATTAATAATATTTTCATCAAAAAATTCATAATTATTTTTATATTTATTATTTTTATGATTTATATGAGTAAAATGTCTATAAATTTTAGAAATATAATGTAATGTTTCATCATTTTTTATAGAATTTGGTTTTTTAAATTTAGAAGGGTCACCGTTTTTATCTTTCATGTAGTTAAATAATCATCATATATATTATATGTCTATTTTGAATCAAGCCTTATATTTTTAATGTATTCTATAGTACCCATTAACATGTAGAAAACTTAATTTTTTGGAATTTTGTGTTGAAACCAATAATATTCTTACTTTCTATTCAAATATATTCCAACATACATTCTTAAAGATGTTTCACATTCACTATAACTCCATGTATCTATGAATTTCAAGATCTTATTTCCATTTCAATAATAGTACCTTCTTGGATATCCATTTCATGTCTTTCATTTAGGATAATCTGGAAATATATGACCATCCTTATTGCATTAATACTATATAAATTCTAAATAATCATTTCATTTTTCACCATTCTTTACATTATTGTCATTCTGATGGGTTTTTTCGGATTTTGATCTTCAGAAAATTTTATTCATCAATCTGAAAATTTTAGTAAATTAACTATTCATATCTTCTTAATAATTTGAATCTTAATGCATTAATTTCTTCTTTGAAACAAGTGATTTAAAAGTTTTAGTACATACATTAAAATTATTGGAATTATGATTTTCTTAAGTGGAAAAAAGACTACTCCATTTTTCCTTCCATATTTTTTAGCATCTCATTTCAATTTATATTCATTATGTATTAATATTTTTATTATGTAATCTAGACATAACATTTTAAAATTCTTAATTTCTTTAATTACTATCTTTCGAGTAACACGTTTCCACCCATGATTGGAAATTATTGACTACTTTTTATAATGAATTGATTCATATGTGTTACATTCTCACCAAGTAGAAAATCTAGATCTTGGTAGCCAACTTTAATAATTACACTGTGAGTTTAAGAAAACATTAATTCCAAAAATATTAATCTAAAACTTCTTTAAAATACTCTTTTCTATTTCACATGAGGACATCTACCTGATGATATTCATAGTGAATGAATATAACAAATTATTTAAAAATTAATGATTTACCTATTTTTTATCAAGATTATATTAATCAATATCATTCTCAGGAACATGATAGTTTCTAGTTAGCTTGATAAATTCATCGTCTCTAGTATTAATTATTTTTTATTTCATAATATCAAATACATCGTAAAAATAAGCACTTATAAAAATTATTTTCTTGTCAGATATAAATTATCAAGTGATCTGAATAATAATCTATACATCAAAAAAAATATTTCATCTAATAACATGATTAGTGTAATGAATCTATTTCATATTCTGATCATATAATAGAAATAAAAAATACAATTTTTCTAAAAGTAATTTTTAGAGTTTGGGTAATTAATTCATTGATGTCCATTATTTTTGGGTATGATAGTGAAAAAAATTAATATTGGGTGAAATAGAGTTTTGAAATAACATAAAATTACTTTCACTATGATGTATTCAGATAATTTGATTTCCATATTACTAATGAAATCTGATATTGATCATAATTTTGAATTAACAATGATATCATGGGTGTGAGTAACTAAAAAACAAGTATTATATAGAATAAAATTTTCATAGAGGAAATCAAATAATTGTAATTTTAAACATTTTATGAATGTGTTAAGGAAAAATAATGTTAAACTATATGATTTATTGAAATTAAAATTCATAAAATAATCCAACTTAACTATGAATTAACTACTGTAAAATTTATATTAGAATGAAACATTAATTAAGAAACAAAAATAGAGTAATGATTGGAAAACTAAATACTGATTTCATGTATATTTATTGAAACATCACTTTTAAAATAATGTGAAACATAGATATGTAAATATAATGTATGTTATCCATGACATGAAATCTATCATGATATATTCTTACTTTTATAACTATTAGAATTACAAACATCGTATTCCTCGAATCCCTCGACTATACATGTTTGTATTATCCCACAAATAAACTTCCAATCACTAGAATTTCTTGAGTTCTACCTTCCTATAATTAGAAACAATCATTCATGTTAGATTAGATGATGAATCATTATAATAATAATTACAAAATTGTGGCTCTTAGTAGAAAACACTCATAATGAAAATTATGTTGGTCAGAAGCGCACTCATAAATAAGAAAATATAAATTTTCAAGGGGAATAATAAAATTTAGAATACATCATTATTTTACTTTTGATGTTCATGGTGTGGTTATAATTATATAAAATACTATACAAAACCCCAAAAGCAAATTTTCAAAATATGGTAAATCTATTATAACAGTATCAGTAAAAACATGTCCATCATCTGATTAGAAAAACATAATTCTTCATTCAAAAATGGTTTATTTTAGTATCATTAATGTGTTTTATAAATATTATACAATATATTTTTCATTATAACTTTAGACAACCATATTTTCCTAAATTAAATGGGGTTCCACTATTTTATTAATCTGTTAACGGAAATTAATTATATAAAAAACTATGATCCTAAAAAACACTTTTGTTAAATTAAATTCATGTGGATTGTTTTTTGACTACCAAATTATTAAATAATAATAATAAAATATCCAACTGAAAGACCAAAAAATATAATAAAGACAGAGATATAAAGTATCCTCTTACATGAGATATATTTGGAGGTTGAGAGAGTATTAAAATAGATGGTTTGGTATTTAATTTGAGTAATGGTCAAAGAGTTAATTTCCTTATTTTTAAAAATTCTGTAGATTGAATGGATAGGATAAATGGTTTTCCAATCCATGAACCAAATTTAAGGGTCATCAATGACTCACTATGTGTAGTAATTCTGACCCATAAATGCTGAAGCTAGTTTCTACTTTATTAAAAAAGCATGAGATCCAAACAATTTCATTCTGAAGGACCTAATAGTTTAGTATATTTAGTAATCTAGATACATATATGATACCCATGTTATGTTTGGAATATAAAATAAAATATAATACATAAAAAAATAAAATGAACTTCATCTTGTAAATATCATTCCAAGAATTCCTCTTTATATCGTAGTGAAGGGGAAAAAAATATAGTAGGCTCAAAAAATCCGTAATGGTTTGTATAGTTGAATCTATCATGAAACAATAATCATAAAAAACATGGGAATGGTAAAAAACTCAACACACTTTCCTTGTAAATAACTTGACTGTCACGATAATATAACACATAATAAATATGGAATGGTAAATAACTGAGAAACATTCCATTTAATAAATTAATTTCCTATAATAACTTGATAACAAATAATCAATATGGAATGGTAAATAACTGATAAAACATGGAATTTATTCAATAAAATTTTAATGAAATGAATCCAAAGATAATATTGTGGTGAAGATTTCATAAATAAAGAAATTAATTCTAAATAAAGTAAATTAATACATATTATTTATCATGATCTTAAGCGTCATGGTACCTCTAGTGTCAAGATTTTTCCCCAAGAGATTATAAAAAAAATGTGTATGCATACACCAATAAACCATTTAAATAAAGCTACCCAAATGATTTGCCTCATGAGATTACCAATGCGGCGAGGGTATATCTATAATTGTCCCTCACATGTATCTAAATGTACAAATAATTCCACATATATCGAATCGTCGATTTGATTCCATAATAATGTTCCTTGTCATCAAATATCTGTATTGAGTAAAGAATATAGATTTATATATATTTCCCACGATAAAAATTAACATAAAATGTAGAAATCTGTATACAGATGTCATATAGGGTATAGGAAATTATCATATCCATGATAAATAATATGTATATTTATGGGGTATTTAATATCCAATCATAATAGATAAGTGAATATTTTGAGGGAAAATTAATGACTACAAAAATAAAATAAGAATGTGATTATCAATAATTTCCCTTGTCAACATAATCCTAAAAAATCCATAGAAATAAAAATGATGTTATCAACACTCAATATCTACCAATTGGAGTATGAATAGATTTTTTTCATTAAGGAATAGAAATACCATAAAAATATATTTAAAAAGTTCTTGAGGAAAATACCATATTCCTTTTGAAATTAACTTTTCAAAACTAAAAGTTTAAAATAAACATTTAAACTAATATTCATTGAAAATAAACCTGGAATATAAAAATAGATGCCATAATATAATTAGTGTTGATGATGTAATGAAATTATATATATATCTGTTATCTTAAAATGTATATTCCATTCAAATTTTCAAAACAATCCCAATGGGCCTTGATTTGAAAATTTTATGAAAATGCCATTTAAAAAATTGTAAAAAATTTAAATGGGTAAACATAACTTAAATAAATTATTTTTAAAAGGATAATTAATTTTTTTTTAAAAAATATAAAATATTGTTTCGAACGGAAATAGATTTCCGATCGAAGAGTTAAATGACGTCATATTTTCTTAAAAATATTTTATTAATTATTTTTTTTCCAATGATATGGAAAATTTATACTATTACATGAAAATATAATGAATAAAAATAGTAGAAGAAATTAAAATGGGTCTATTATAAAATGGTTAAATAACTTCTTCCAACTGATATTCATGAATAAGAAATCATAATAATAATGGAGTGGTGAAATAAACCCTTATAATAATCATAATGTTGATGAGAGAAAAAAAAATCCATGAATCAATTATGTGTATCAAATGTAAATCCAATTAATAAAATTGTACATACTGTATAATATATGAAAATTTCATTCATTCATAATCATATTATATTAAAGATGATTAATTAGTAATATAATTCAATAAATGGATATTGGGTTTTGAGATTCTTTACTACTTTGTAATTCTTAGGTAAAATAGACTTGGACAAAATTATTCAAATTTAAACCTAAAATACCATGATTTATTAATAAATGCAGATATTACATGTCAAAGTGGTACTATATACACAATATAAAAGAGATTAGGTTCATAACATTACAATATTCCTCGATGAAGGGAAATTGGGATGAAGTCCCATAAAAATATAATATAACTGATTTGGGGATTAATCAATCATTAGATTTTGTGTATCATATACAAATACATATAGAATCATGGAAAAATAAAATTTCATCACAATATAGTATTATCATGGAATGATCCACAAAGTGGATTATTATCACACTGAATGGAAATTCAATTATGAGATACCCTACCTCATGATTAATTTTGGTTGAATTTGATTTACAATCTTGAATATTGATTTTAAACATGTTCATAACATATACTAAAATCATATTAATATTATTAATATTATATATGATCATTTTATAACACCTTATCCATTTTTCATTAATAATATTCCATTATTTTCATTGATTCATGTGTTATGTTCCTTATTTTATAATTTATTTCATTACATGAATATTCTATTTATTGTAAATATTATTTAGTTCCCTCATATAAATAATAATAATATTTTAATAATTATGATATTTATATATCAGTTAATCTTTTGAGACCAATCGTGAACGATTTTTTTTGGAAAATGATGTACCTTATGATAATAGAGACAGACAATTATATTTTTATAAATATTATATAAAACCAATTACAAATGGGTGCTCAAGGTGGGAGGAAGTGATGAAGACCCATGTAATCCCCATGCATAACCTCCATACACTCGGTGGGAAGGGAACCCAAGCAATCATAAATGACTATTTCCTCCTCTGGATTTTCCAATAGGGCAAGAATGTCTGGTGCAAAATTAGCCTCCGTCCAAATATGGAAAACATTCTATCTGTGGTTTCTCTCTACAATGCATTGAAGGATAAGATAGGTTAGTGCCCAAGGAACTAGATGCAGTCCATGAATGAGTCTCACCCTGACTTCTAAATCATATTCAACTTCATCTGGCTGGGTACCACGTTGTTTGCAGATCATCAAACCTGAAAGAAGAGCCCTGGCCTTTACACCCAAAGAATCACCAGGCCCATAGAAAGAAAAAAAATCCTAGGAGAAATGTTCCCCATGAGCCTTTAAGCACTATGAAATCCCACATCATCCCTCCCATCACAGACCCATCCATGATAAGTTTCAAACCACTTAGGGGTGGCATCCATCTGATCCAGCGGCCCAACCTCCTGCTCTATGTCCACTGAATGTTGCAAACCATGTACAAACTCTTGGCCCCATTGAGAAGGTGTCCCAACTCAAATGTTAAATACGTAAGCCACATCTAAAGAAACATGTGGGAATGTAAAGATCACATCTGAGTGAGGTTTCATTCCGCCCAAACAACCCAACAGACTAACGCAAAAATAACAGCACAAACCTTTCTTTCAAGGGTTTTGTTGCTGACGTCGTGGAACCAGGTTGCATAGTAGTCTTTTTGGGACTGCGTACTATCGATGAAGGGTTGTGGAGTGTACAAGGACAAAAAGTAAAAAACCAAAATTCTTTAAAAAAGTATTTTTTTTTTGAGGATTCCTCTCTTGGTTCCTCACAACAAAACCCTCGAGACACTATGGAAAGGCCCTTCCTTTCATTATTCTCATTAGTCAAAAGCACATTTTTTGGATACCCTAGTGGAGGATGCTCATCTTCGTCGGTATCTCCACGCACCAAATTTTTAAATCTCACACATCGTTCATGTTAACTTTTGATAGCATCCGCCTATAGTCCCGAGTGAAAAACAAACCCGAAGATGATGTCATGAATCCTCATCTTTCTGGTTCATCATTGATCGTAATACCTTTAAACATATTCATCTATTTAGGATTGAGGTTCGACTTAATGAAGTCATGACACATATACACCTCCGTTAAGGATATGTTGGGGGGAGGATTTTTTGGAAATTTATCAGTTCACCCACCTAGTTAAACATCCAAACGATGACATCACATTTACCAATGATCCACTAAGTAGATCCCTTGAGTACCTCGAGGTGGGAGATCATGCACCAAGCTAAGAAATAAAACTGATAGCTGTAGACACCAGGAATATCCCAACAGTCACTATAGTGTACTTGGAAGAAGGAATCCCATAGGGAGTCTCCCACAATGATTTCCCAAGAAAACCGGCCTTACATGATTTTCATGGTATCCTGGATATTTAGAAGACCCACTCACCCTTCTTCAACTGACCTCACTATGTGGGCCCAAGAACCTATGTAGCAGTGTCCTATTGGGTAGGCATCCAATACAAACACACACAAAAATTCTCCATCCACTGGATGACTCCTTTTGGTGCCTTGATATGTGAGAACACATGCATCAAAATCGAAGTCAATATGTTATTGACCAGTGTAAACCTTCCTCCAAATGAAAGGAATTTGTTTTCCCAATTGATGATCCATCCCGACAACCTATTAGTAATGTACTCGAAATAAGGCATCATTACATGTCCAAAAGAGATCAGGTCTCCAATGTAAACCAATGGTATCTTTCTTCCATTTTCATCCCAATAAGACATGTTTTCTCCTACAGCTCCCTCACGAGAACTTGTTGGAGATGAAAAACATGACTCTTCCCATTGTTGATGTCCTGTAAACTCAAGTACTTGTATGTGGGCATTGTCTTCATTATTTTATTTAATGACTATCATTTTACATTTATGAAAATTAAAATGTCATCAAAAAACATCAGATAGAAGATACCTTCCAATCCTCTCCTACAACGGTAATGGGTATGCTTTCTAGTTTCCACACTTTTGTTTAGATTACTCGATATCACATCATGAGATATAATATTGAGGATTGGGGACAGGGGTCACCCTAGTAAACCCCATACGTCAATTTGAATAAACCAAAACTCTTCCCTAGTAAATATAAAGAAAACTAAGGAGATGAGAAGCTATTAAAGAAGAGGTCGCATAACCATTCATGAAAACCGAACATCCACATAACACAGATGATGATGCATTATGAATGTTTTTCATAAGAATTTTCTATATCAACATGAAAGATCACATTTGAACCCACCAATATCTTATTTATATTGATCACTAGTTCACAGGTAGTCCTGATCGACCTTGTATGTTACTTCCATTGAAAAAACTATGGTGTTCCTTCAAAACTAACCTGAGAATGACCTCACTAAACCTTGATGAAATAAGGGGGGCAATAATCTTGTACGAGACATTGTAGAGGAAGATTGGCTAGTACTGGATTCGGATGGTCGGATCATTAATTTTTTTAATGAGGCAATCCCTCGAAGCTTTGAAAATACAAATCAAAGGACCACCACGAAATTATTCTTTCACTTCCACCACAACATGGGGTTCAACCACCTCCCAGGAATCCATGAAAAAAGGCTCACAGGAAGCCATCTGGTATACGGGCATAGTTGCGTTATAACCAATGAGCTGTCTTCATAATTTCTTCCTTCGAAGGGATTTAATATTAGAGGGTACATTCTGCACTATCCATCAGTTATAGAATATAGTCCATAAAATAATCCTTTATTACATCCCTTTGAATGCCTATGAACCTTGATGGAATCTCCCCCACCAAGAGTTCTATGAAGTTGTTCAAGGCCATCCTCCCCACCACATCCACAACTGAGGTGAAAATTTTGTCCCCCAAGATGAGGTTGATCGTAGAACATCTCCTCTCCTTTAATCAACATTGAAAAAAGGCACTTTTGCGATCCCCCTCCTTTAGCCACCTTATACGAGATCATTGTCTTTATAACCATTCAATATCCAAAAGTTTCACCTTCAGACACACCCATTTATCCCATAAGGTAATGAAGAGGTTCTCATCTGTTGCATTATATAGGCCCTCCTCTAAACTATAAAATTCTGCCTAGATGATACACACCCCATTTTCCTCTTGATGTCTATTATCCATCCAAGTCAGGTTGTCCCCCTTGAGTCATTTAAGATGGTTAGCCAGTCTGCACCAGGCCCTTCCTGCTCCCTTTCATTCCCACAATCTTTTGAGAATGCCCATAAAGATATCCTCCTGAAACCAGTTATTAGAATTTTGGAATGTACTAGGACACAGAGCCTCCTGCCTGAGTTCCATGAGTTGTGTGGCATGGTATGATAGTGAGTGAGGGAAGTAGACAACTATGACATGAGGGAAAGAGTCCAGTCCTTGAATATTCGTGTGTAATACATCAAGGTTTATCCATATGAGGTTTATTGTCCTTTTTTTATTTCACCAAGTGTACTTCGATATTGTGATCCCCAGGTCAAACAACCACCTAGTAGATAAAAAATATATGAAGTCCTTCATGCCTTCAAGGAAGATGGGTATGCCAACATTATTCTATGAATGTTTCGTGATTGAGTTGAAGTCCCCGTAAAATCTATGGAAGGTTTCCATCTTGTAAGAATTCAAGATGATGTCGTAGATGCCATCTCTCATGCTGGTAATTGTTTACATAAGCAACAGAGAGTAAAACCTCTATCCCATTGTGAGTGATCATGGTTTTGATGCACTGTGGGGTGGTACTAACCACTTCCACATAAATGGACTTCTTCATCCAAATCCATATGTTTGTGTTGATTGGGCACCAACACACCTAACTAAGATAGCCCATATTCCTAGCTAGTGAAGGGAGTTTTCAAGGGTCCTGCTTGGGATCGAGGATTTCTACAACAGACACATGGTTTTTACTGGAATCAGTAGAAAAAAATCCATGTTTATTCTTGCACCCTTATACCGTTGGAATTCTAGATGAGAGGATATAACATTAATAAGAAAACATTTGTACCATATGGCCGGATCCATTTGAGAGGGATAGATATGACACTCTAACAATTTCTTTAGAAAATGATTAGGTTAGAGGCCTTGGAGATACATCCATCAAAGGACCCTATGAAGGGGAGAGCTTCTTCCAGCATGGAGGCTCTTCTAATATCTCTGAAATATTTTCCCCGCAAATCTGGGAAAAAGATAGTGGGATTCGGTCTAGATCACGTTGTACGCATGGGCGGCATTTCAATTATTCAACTGTCATTTTGAAAATGATGTATGCAATATTTTATATATATACAATTTTTATAGTATCATATATACCATATTTTTTCATTAAATATATTTATATATATCATAACTGATGTGTGGTGATGAAAATAGTTCCATGCCTCTTCTTCAAGGTGTAATTACATGAATACACCAAGGATGTTATCATCTTTATGTGTGAAAAATGGTAAGAAACAAAATAATGTATTATATTTTAAGAATGATAAATATATAATTATTTTCATAATAATATCTTTTATATTAAATATATTTACTATCATTATCCTTATTACCTTTTGTGAAAAGGGTTAGTGAAAAAATGATCCACATCACTTCGTGAGGCAATAACCCACTGTACACACGAGTGATGTTATTGTATCCCCTACGAGATGGAAATTAAAATGATATATATTATACAATGAAAAAATCAGTATAAATATGTTATAAATATCATATATATATATATATTATATCCATCATCATACCTAACCATGAGAGGTAATAATGGAAAAAATGAACTCCATTTATGAGGAAGTAGTCCAATTTACGCAAAATAGATAATTTCATAACCAATTTGATTGAATATGGGATATTTTTATTCCATTACCTTAACATAAGAACACGAAATATATGTAATATTATGATTTTATGATAATATATTGTTTTTATAATAATTTAATCTGGTGGGGGAAGAATTAAAATAGATACCCACATTAAAGAATGTTATCTATTTTTCATGTAACCTCTTTATGTTTGCACAAAAATCATTTCTCAGCTGGTTTTCATACCAATATAAGGCATTTAGAATGTGTTTTTTAAATCTGTAAAGTTTTTTTGGTTGTTATTTTCATAAAAACATGGGTTTTAGGTTTTGAACAAAAGAGAAGAATGGGTGGCCATTTAAAAGTCTGGTTAGTGGCACACCTATGATGTTTAAAAATAAATGGGTTTACCCACATATTTCACATTCCAGAAGGGTCCATAATGGATTATTATATACAATTATACAATCAAATTTCTATATATTTCTATAAAAAAAATTAAATTTTTTTGAATATTTTAAAAATTATATTTTTAGTTTCCTCCCCCTTGTAAACCCATTTTTACCTTAATAATGGTACAAATTTTTTAATTTTGTAACTATTCATAATGGTAAAAAATTATTTTGTAAAAAATAGACAATATAAATAATTATGATTCCAAATATGGAGTCAATTTTTAAAATTTACATTCACTAAATTGTTAAAATATAACATAAAATTAAACCTATAGTTGTGACAAAAATCCAAAATTTTAAAGAGATAATGTTCAAACATTTACAATGTTTTTATATCAAAATTCAGCATAAGAATGATTAAAATAAAATATATTGGAATAATAGTTATATAATTGATCTATTTTTATATTAATAAAATTTAAAATATAATTTATATTTATAAATAACTTAAATAAAAGGTCGTTTACATTTAAAATTAAATATTTTTCATTATTCATCGAAAAATGAAATAATTTAAAAAACCAAAAAAATTACCCAAATATAATTTTGATATTATTACATAAAATTTTAAGGAAATTTCGTCAAATAAAATTTTTAAAATTTTTAAAAGTTTATTTTATATATCTTTTGAAAGGGTTAATAATGCATCTTTTGCAATAAAAAATAGTCTTTCAAAATGAATTTAGTTTTTATAAATGATTCTTATTTTATTCCTAATCCCTAGATGAAAATTGGTTTCATATTTATGTTATTAATCATTATACACATCCCTATAATCGTTAGTACATAAAATCATATTATATTATTATTCATTTCATCTTAGGGTTTCATTTTTTCAAGCTATAAAAAATATTGTATTTTTTGAAATATATTTTAGAGGTTGTTTAAGATCATTATTCCATATCAAATAGGCTATAAATTTTTTTTTCTTATAAATCTTATGTTGTTACATCATGACAATTTTTTATTCCACCCAGTTAGGAAAAATATGCACCAACCATGAACAAGGTCTCCGATTAAAATTATTTACATAAAATATTATTTCTTCATAGTTTTTTGTAACCATACGCCAACTATGGGGAAACTCTAGTTTTCAAAAGTTTCACATTTTTAAAGGAAAATAATTCAATTAAGTGGATATGGATAAAAAATCAAATTAAATATTTAATAAATAATAATGACATTGCGGGTGTGAAAATTCATCCCACCATGTCCCTTTTTAATCCATGAATGTTTACATGATGCTTCATCCATGAAGAAGAGATGATATTTATCCAAAATTTGAAACTTTATGTGTCATTTATCATATGAAACAGACCTTTGTTTCCGTAACTCATGAACTAATAAAACTGATTTTCCATAGAGAACCTTATCCTTGGTATCAATGATATGAATTGGTTTCTTGGTAATTAAGATGTCTGGTGGGAAATATTGCTACCCCCAATTAATCAACTGATATTGATTTAGATGATATTTATTCAATTGAAAAACATGGAATATGTTATAAATTTTTATAATTTGAGGTGACAAGTCAAATATATATAATACCTTCCTGATAGGTCATGTGAACATGAATGGAATAGCTTATCTTGGGGATGGATTCCCATGTTATCATAATCTATGGTGACATAAGAATAGTAATTCCCTAAAAAATACTCTACCACCCACTAAAAATTACAGCAGATAGAGATGACATTCATCTTATAATTTATATAAATTCTAAGATATCCTTATGTTTTTTCAAATAACCTAATTTTAATTAGTCATCACTTTATTAAGGATGGTTCCAAAATGTGTGGTATCACCAACCTCTATCCAACAGAACGATTAATGAAAAGGTTTAACACAAAAGATATTTGAGAGAATTTGTTTGAGTAGATGACTGGTAACTATAATTGCAGTTATATTTGAATATTCTGGGATGATTATAACATCCACTAAAAATGTCTAAATTTTAGATTTTATGAATTTTTTAAAAAACATAATTTCATAAAATTATGTTTCTACACATAACACAGGATGGTATGATATAATCTGATTCACCTAGGATCTCATAAACTTATAAAGGTGTTTCTAGAACTAAGATATGAAATGGGTTTCCCTAGAATACATGAAGAAGAAGGTTATTTTGTGTAGACTCACAACCTCTTGTAAGTATGTCATTCCATGGTAATCTATATTCAAACTCATCTTCATTGGTATAATGATAGAGGATTTGGTCAACTGACCAATTACCATCCAAAAAAATTTACATCATCAATGGGTAGAGGGAAACAAATAATTAAATCCATGAACACCTCATCCTATATCTATGTAGAAATAGAGAGAGACTTTAAGACTCTTGAGGGTTGTATTTGTTTGGATTTAATAGAAATATAGGTACAATAACAAGACTAAAAAATTGGTTATATATCATCTCACTCCTACCATCAATAATGATTATTCATTTCATAATACATTTGTTTCATGTCGTTGTAACATCCATGATTTATCTTAGGTGCATATAATTTATCTTTTTTGATTTATTTCCATAAAATGGTCATTTAAAAAATTCCTGAGGAAAAAAATTGATATCTTCGGTGCGTCTAGGACTCATTTGATACCCAGAACATCAAAAATGTGGATGACCGACTAGGATACATGGTTTTTTGGAACCGCATGACCCAAGGCTTATGCCGGTGCAGCCTGTTCTGGGTTCTGGAAAGTGGTAAGATGCACAGTTTTCATAGGGTTATTTAATCCATAAACATTTTCCTCCATAGTGTATTTTGAGAAGAAATAATAAAAAACGGGGTTTCCCCATTATTTTATATTTATTTTATTTTATTTTATTTTATTTTATTTTCAATTATATTATTTTTTTCCTTTATTTAATTTATTCCTTCCTCTTATCTTCCACCTTCCAAGCATGGAATCCATCCCTCTTGGGGCATGGGGGACTTCTCGTCCTCCAAGAATGGGGTTTTTTTATGCTTTAGCTCCATTTTTTATCCATTTTCATCATTTTTTGATGCACTTTAATATAACAATATGCTCTATCCTCATTACTTATCTATTTAATGTTTCCATTCCTCTACTATACATTATTTTAATTCAAAATGTTTTTCCCTATTCTATGTGTTTTGTTGAATCGTCTGATTTTCCCCATTTTATGTTTAATTGAAACATGTTATTAAATGTGTGGAGTACCACAACTATGACGGAGGATTTATAAACTTTTTCCCTTTCATATTCATGTCCTTTTGGCATCATTCCTGTGTTCCACTCATTAGGACCCTCTGCCGATGCTTGATATCACATATTAAATTAATTTAGAGGCTTTTCCATAATTTCAGTGACCCTCACATGAGGCAAAACCCATTATGGGGTATCCTCTCTCTATTATCCACCCAATTGACATCACTCCATTGAAACAGTCGCTGGGACATATCGGTGAATATTTAATATCACATATTATTTTATTTAAATGATTCCATTTATATGTAGTGACCCTCACATGCAATTGATCCCGGATAATGGGTGTTTGCTTCACCTTCGACCACCCCCTATGGGCGCATAATACATTTTTTCCAAAATTGACATTACCTTAATTTGGGTTTCACCACGGACTGAGGCTTAAAATTAGTAAATGGATTAAAATGGGTAATATTACTTGATTTAGGATCCCTTGGGATATACCCATGTTCAACTACAGTTAATTGGACCTTGTGTGTTCCATATACCTTTGACATGATTTAACAAATGCCTTACATTCTAAATGATGTATTTCAATTTCATGAACACCTTGCCTTAGGATAAAAGATTATATTTCATGAAAATTTAATTTCTTAGTGATATATTACTCAAATGATTGATTTTATTTCCCAACACATTATCTAATGTCTTATGACTTGTTTATAGACTTGAATTGTTTTGTATGGAATGCATGTTAGCTCGTGATTCTGAAATGTCAATAAATACATGTGATCTATATAATTTTGTGTTCCCTATTTAGTGTCCTGAATAATATGTTTGATGCTTTGGTGAGATAATTGGCTTGTGATATATAAATGTTAGTGGTGACATGTTATTGCCTGCATGCTATGCTTGACCCTTATGCCTTGATATATTTCCTTGTATTTAATTAGTGATGAATGAGTTTTGAATAAATGTTAATATATTTAAATGAATTGTTTGATTAAGAAATGTCATGTTTTATAATAAAACCAATCCAATGAATGATTATTGTCTTCTAAACTAAAATTAGTGTTTAGAGTCATTAGACATGCTTGGTTTCCTTGCTATATAAATTATTCCATTATTGTTTGGATAAAATTTCAATGCATTATTAAATGATAATATTTATTTCATGTTATATTAAATTGCATGCAATGAAATTCGTTTGTTTAAATGTTATGATTTTCACTTCCCCTCTTATGGAAAATGGTTATTACCTTGCATTGTGAATTGTGTGGTGGTTTATTTTCATAAATTGATTGGTTGGATGATATGGTGATAATGTGACATGGAGATTTTTCTTTTTTGGTACAAAATTATAAATGAATTGTCTAGAGTTATATACCTTGATTGATATGGATAATTTGATATGGGTTGGTAGAGGATGTGAATATCAAGATCAAGATTTGATGGATGGACTCGCCATGCCCAGTGGGTTGCTATTTGATATGCCAAGATAGCTACTTTGGATTGATTGGTAAGAGCTTGCTGGGTGGGATTTATTATGCTTGTGAGTGAGATCGGTTCCCCTGCGGAGAAACTGAGGACAAACCTATTGGAAAGATGGTGATACCATGCCTCATGTGAGACCTGGTCCCATGTGTGATTGATTTGGCATAGACTCAATGTTCACCATGCCTCACAACAATACTTTTATATTGATAGGATCACCTTGTATGTTCCCGGTGGTATTGGTCTATATCAGATGTATCGCAGCGATACATGTGATTATGTATAGTTTTCCATGGATATTTTCGAACTCCAACACTAAAATTGATATACTTGTTTTAATATCATGAATTTCATGAGATGCATTTATTAATTTTTCATAGACTATTATTATGCCTTTTTGATACTTCTCTTTTTCATTTTAGCATTCTTAGATGATGACATTTGAATTAGACACCAATAGAAAACACATGTCCTGGGGTATTATTACTTGGCTTGATAAATTTACTTTGTCCCATGTATACATATTATTACTTTCACATGTACCCTATTCAAGATTGCATCTTAGGATAATGAATGTGGTATGGGATAGGTGTCCACTCTAGAACGCAGAACAAGTTTCAGTTATTCTATTTATTTAAATAGTTGCATCATATTATATATTGGGACAATAATTTTGTAATATAACCAAATGGAATGCTCTAAACACCATGGTTGTTGGCCAACATGGATTCATATATCACACCCTACTTGGGAATCATTTGGTACCTAGCTAGACTCTATGCTATCATATATGGATAAAGGGAAGCATTTTTCTTCCGATTATTAAGTGTATGCATGCTTCTTATGAAGGGGATTTGGGTCAGAGGACCAATCTGATGCTTGAGATTTTATTGTTCTTGTTTCCATTTTTCAGTTTTTAATAGCATGCTATATATTCTTTCACCCCTGCTACCTTGTACTCCTATTTTTTATCGACTCACAACATGACATCATTATCATATCTTTATGATTCTTCAACTTCACCTAATTGTTCACTTTTATTTAATAACATATTTTTTTTTACTTTTGTTTCTACCTGCTGTTTGTATTTATTATTATATTTAATTTATTCTTTTACTATTGTGTTATAACTAGTTTTATGAGGAAATTTTATCCCCAAAAGCACACCTAAGGCCCTCACTACTTGTCAAAAAACACTGGAATTATGGGATATGAGCTTGAGGTCATGTTTCTCACCGTCTTGGGGCTCAGTTTAGTGGAACTTGGGGAAGGACTGCACGTCATGTTATAAGAGATTATTTTCCCCTTTACATATTATTTTAATTATATAAGAGACTAGGAAATGGGAATTTATAATTTATAATGTGATTGTACACAACTAATCAATGTACAGGTGAAAAAAAATCGTGGGATGGTAATTGCAGTTGTTGATTATGACATTGATCATTTATATGACTTCAGTGTTGGTTGACACACTTGTTTGGTGATATTTTTGATATCAGTATTATTGAGATGGCGATTTATATTACTTAATCCTAATAAAATGAGGGAATTGCATTATATGCATCATACTATCCACATTAAGAATTTAAAATGTCATGTATATTCCTATGACTTATCTATTTGTCCTCATGCATTGCCTTTTTTCATGTGATTGGTGATGTTCCTGGTTAATATATCATGGGGTTCTTTCTCTGTTATAAATATTAAATAGTGTCAGTTTATTATGAAGGAGCTTGTTATAAGTTGGATTAAGTGGGCATCCAATTTCAATTTATAAGCTATATGGGCCCATATAAATTGGAATTATGATCCACCTAATTCAATATGTTTAATAGAAATTAAATGTTAAAATGAACTAAATTAATTATACTTATTAAAATGAAAATACACCTTGAAATTAGATTACTCTAATTGATCTTTACTTGGGAGATGGGTCGTAGGTCTTTTTTTAGTGATCCTTATGAGGACTCCATTCATTCATATCTTGACCAGACTCTTGGACTGGGATGTCTATTGTGTTATGACCAGTGGTAGGATATGCACCTATCCTCTTTATCATTTTCCATTTTTTCTATGTCGTGTTTAACGGAGCCCTTAGACCAATTCCTTCTTATTGTTGCTTTACTGGATTACCCTATTTATTGTAAAATACTACTTGAGGAGAAACCTTGGAGATTGTAAAGATATTCCATAATAAAGTATAATATTGTGCACTAGGAGGGTGGTTATGAGAATACATCGGATGTGGTGGGACCTAATCCACCCATAGTACCTCTTGTAGTTCCTCTTTTGGAACCTCCTATGAATTTTACACTAGGATTCTATTCTTAGTTTATAGATACTTTTTTGGTTCATAAAGTCTATTCAGAGTGCTCCTAGGCCTGGACTGACTTTGGAAGAGCTTACTTGGTAATTTAAACAAAAACATCCTCCCACCTTCTGTGGGGATGGTGGTACTCATGATATAGATTCATTGATAAAAGCTATGATATCCATCTTCAATCATCTCGAGACACAACCATAGAAAAGGATCAATCTTTTCTGTCTATATGCTTTGTTACTCCTCCAAGCATTGGTGGGATGTTGTTTCTTTGTAAAATAATTACCAAGACATGGTTTTTTTAGAATTCCAAATGTATTTATATGATCATTTCGTTCCATGAAAACTAAGAGTGGATCGTGCTATGGGAGCAGTGTCTAGGGCCATCTATAGTTACAAGTACTATTCAGGTAGCCTCTAAGTCAATTTCAAACCTTATTTAATAGATTTCTTGTTATAACCTTATTCTATTAGGTGTTAGTCATTGTAGGTAGCTACCTAAGATCCTTAAAACCACTACTTGTTTCTTACAAATAGTTTCCCTTATGTTGTACTAATTTGGTTGCATAGTCCCATGTACGATTCTTAAGTTGGAAACGAAACCCTTATTTTAACAGGTGATCTTGTGTTGTGATATTTCATTGAAAATTATCTTTTAAAAATTGTTGGTTCTATATGTCTACGCAATCCAACGGCATTGTTGACCACATAGTATGTCTTGTGAACCTTCCTCTCCTAGATTTTCAGTGATGGATAACTTGGGGATCACTAGACTGTTCTTCTGTTGCATGCATAATGTGTCTCTTTGGATAATCATTATCCTAGAACATCAGATACATAAATGAATATGGTTAATAATAATATGTATAGTATCAATTATGTTTGTCATATCTCATATAATTTTATGGTTGTATGTATAAATATGCAGGGTACCTGTTGTCCTATTAAATGGTTCATTGAACCATTTGACTTCTTTTTAACCGTATACTTTTGTCTTGATATGATTTTAATATAAGTTATCTATATATTTGAGTGTCCAAGGGATTAAAAAGGGTCTATGATCATACCGATATTTAAAATAATGTTTTAAAATGAATCAGGTGTTTGAGATGATGTTCAGTTGTTTTGTCTTTTATGCCCAATACCTTTTCTTGTGTGGACATGAATCAGGATGCATCATGGGTATGTCTTGGTGTAAACGTCCTCTAGAGTTTGTGAGTTGGTACGTGTGGCCAATCACTTCTAATAATGTTAACTTGTCATCGTTCGACTATATATACTTTTTCGTTAACATGGTTGGTTTGAAAATATTTTGAGAACTATTCACATATTATGGAGAAAGTGTATCAAATCATTTTTGAGTTCATTTAAACAGCTAGTGTACTTTATGATTCAAGTAAATAATGTACTCTATCTTGGTATCATTTGTGTATATTGAGAGATCATTGTACTTACACCATATTGAAGTTTTAAATGCCTTTGGGCATGTTCTGATGGATTTGATCAAAGATACACTCTAGAACAATAATTGTTTTAAATGGTATGGTTGATCATGAGTTATACCCAGTTTTTTCCAAGAAGTAATGATGTGGATAGAATCATGGACCCCAGTTGTTCTCATCTTGACTTGAATACCAATCATTTTCCTCCTGGGTCCAGTCAATGTTATTATGGTAAGGCAATAAACATGTACCGACATCTTGACTGTAGCACTGAATGTTGTTTTCTCTTAATGATCTCCTTGGATTCAAGTTCTTGACATTAACGATACCCTGGTTTTTATACGGGGTCATACGGGGGTATTTTAACCATATTGATCCTAACATTTAGTCCAGGGGGATGTGTCGATGATCGTGTCATGGTATGATATCTTGTGAAGCCTCTAGAAAAGAGATGTCATTAGAATCCAGTTCTATCCCCTGTGATATTATTTGAGAAACTCCAATGATACATTTGTTTAAAAAGATACGGGATAAATATTAATAATTCTTCGAATATCTAACTCAATCATTCCAGTAGAGGCATGACATATCTTACTCTGGTTTCATTTAAAAGATATCATCCATTACTCGACCCCTAGATTGGTTCGTGTATCATATTTCATGTGACGAGCATCGTTGGAATACTACATTAATGTGTTAAAGGAAAATTATGATGGTAAAGATATCATGGTTCATAATTGGACACTAATTCTAAAATCTATGATTAAGGGTCATATCTTGGTTTGATGAGGAGACAACGATGTCATCATTCCTCTAGTTTGACAAACATGGAAAAAGATATGTCTCCATAATTTAGTTGGAGTTAAGGTTTTGGATTATGTTTTATGTCTTATGTGTCGTATGTTTAGGTGAATCTTGAAGATTTTTAGAGATTTTGGAAAGGAAACATTTCTTTTTTAATGAAACTTCATGACCCTAGTATGTAAGGTGATGTATTCATCTTTTGTAAAGTCCACTCGAGGACAAGAATTTCAATGGTAAAGATTTTGTAACGCCCCTTCATTATAAATGGTGTGGAAAATTTAATTGTTTTTATTTCCTTAAAATATCATTATTTAAAAAAATTATGATGGAAAAAAATGAGATCTCGTATTTTTCTGGGACTCGTTTGAAGTACAAAACATCAAAAGCATGGATGGTTGAATGGGTTGTGCAGTTTTCTAGAACCATGCGACCTAGGGAATACACCCATGCAACCTATTTCGGGTTCTAGAAAGTGGGAAGTTTCATGGTTTACACATGGTTATTTGAACCATGTTCCATGTCCATGCACAATGTCTTTTTCATGAGTGAAAATAAAATATGTGTTTCCCCTTATTTTATTTTTATTTTCTTTTATTTTATTTCAATTTATTTTCACTTATAATATTCATCATTTACATTATTTTTTTCTTTTCTTCTATTGTTTTTTCCCCTACATCCCCCTTCCTCCTTCCATGCATGACCCCTACCCTCTTGGGGCTTAGTGTACTTCTCAACCTCCAATCTTGGGGATTTATGATTTTGATCATCAATTTTTAATCTATTTCCATCGACGTTGGATGTGCTGGAAAGCACATGGTATGATCTATCTCACACACTCATCTATTTAATGTTTCAATTCCTCTCTACTATCCTATCTTCATGTGAAATTTATTTTCTATATTTTTGGGATTTTTCTAAATCATCTAATTTATCCTATTTTTTGTTAGATCTAAGCTTATTGTCAGATGTGTGGATTACCAAAATAATGAGCTGGTGAATCCACTTAATTTCCCACCTGTTTCTTATATTTCTTGCATAACATTATTGTTCCACACGTAGAGACCCTTCGGTGAATCTTTATATCTCATATTAAATTAATTTATATTCTTTTCCATATCCATAGTGACCCTCTCATGCGGCGAACCCCATTCAAGGGGTGTTAGATCTCCATTTGCCACCCCTTTGACATTGCGTCATTGTGCCACTTTCCAGAACCTCAAAATGATGATTTTATGTCATGTATTAGATTTATTTCAATTCATTTCAGTGTATGTAGTGACCCTTGCTTGCAGAAAAACCAATACATGGGGTGTTCTCTTCAGTTTCGACCACCCCTATGGGGAACACCATCTATTTTAGAATGAAACGTCATTATCTTCCATTGTGTTTCACCAAAGCTAGATGTTTAAATTTTATAAATCATTTAGAATAAGTAATGTACCATGAATTATGTTCCATTTTGTAATTCCCTTGTCAAATTATTATTATTGTGAATATGTTTTATTCCATATAACTTTGACATGCTTTAACAAGTTACTTACATTCTAAAAAGATCATTTCTACACTATGAACACATTTCAATATGATAAATGCTTATATATCATGAAATGTTATTTTCATAGTTATATAGTACACAAATTCATAATCATATTTCCTTTTCCATTGCACTAATTGATTATTCTTTGTTTAAATAATTTAATTGTTTTTTTTGAATGCTGGTAATATTTTGAGTTTGGAATGTCATTAATGACCTATGACCTATAAAATTGATCATGCCATATTTAGTATATTGAAAAATATGTGAGAAGATTTGGTAAGGTCCATATCCTATGATATTTAAATTTTAGTGAAAAATGTGGTTTCTTACATGCTTAATTTATGATTATTCCTTGAGATATTGCCTTGTATTTAATTAGTTTTGAATGATTTAAAATAAATGTTAATATATTTAAATGAATTGTTTTGTTAATAAATGTTAGGTTTTTATAATAAAACCCCTATAATGGAGGTGTTTTTTCTTCTAAACTAAAAATATTGTTTATAGTTATTAGGTAGGCTTGGAAACATGTCTATATTAATTATTCCATTGCTGTTTGGATTTAATTTCCAATCATGATTAAATGATAAGATTTCTAGATTGTTATATTAAACTGCATGTGTTGACATGAATTTTTTTAAATTTTATTATTTTTGATTATTCCTCATTTATGAAAATGGTAATTACAATGAAATATGATTTGTTCCATGGTTTGTTTTATTAAACCTCATCGCTTGATTATATGGGGAGCATGTGACATAGAGATGATTCTTTTTTGGAATGTAATTATAAATTCATAATCATGAGTTATATTCCTTGTTTGATATGGATTCATTTGATTTGAATCTCGAGTTAAGGATCTAATAGACATACGTTCTATGATTGGTGTGTTACTACTCGAAGCACCTGGAGGGATAATTTCTATTTCTTAGTATGTGATTTTTGGGTTGGATTTATTAAGATCATGAGTGAGGCCAGTTCCCATGGAGAGAAACCAAGGACGGACCTATTAGAAATATGGTAATAAAATGCATCATGTGAGACCTGATCCCCTATGTGAGAGATTCAACATAGACTTAGAGTTCACCATTCCTTGAAGTGATATATGGGATGTCAATAGGGTCACCATCGATGGACTTAGTGGTATTGGTATATATTGGAAGTACTGTAGCAACACATGGAATTCTATTTAGAATGATAGGGATATGCTCAAACTCCACCAATGGAATTGACGAACTTGTTTTAATTTCTTGAATTGTATGAGATGCATTTATTAATATTTCATAGACTTTGTATTATTTTTTGATACCTCTTATTTTATTTTTATCACACATAGATTATTTCATTTTAATTATATCCAAATCCAAAGAATAATCATGATGGTATTCCTTCTAGGATTTTCATGTTTACTTTGGCCATTCCATATGCATTATGACTTTCACAGGTACCCTATTCAGACATCTGGCTTAGGCAGAAGATAGTGGTATGGAATGGGTGTCCTCTTTAGAACCTAGACCGAGTTTCTGTTATTCTATTTATTTATCTACTTGAAGCATATTATATATTGGCACACTGATATTGTTATCAAAAAAATGGAAAGGTCGACACACCAAGGGTAAATGACCTACTTGGATTCATATCTCAAACCCTAGTTGGGGGTTGTTTGGTACCCAAGTAGACCATTTTATGGTAATTATGGATAAAGAGAGGCAACATAATTCCAATGATTGAGTGTTTTCTTGCTTCTTACGATAGAGATTGGGGATAGAGGACTGAGCCTCTGCTCGAGATGTTTTTGTAGCAGTTTTTTCCATCTTTTTCATATTTTGATTGCACGTTATATATTCTTGAACCATTGTTCCAATATTCTCAAATTTTATTATTGACTCATTACATAGGTACATTATCATATCTAATATGGCTATTCAAATTCCTCCAATTGTTCATTTTTATTGGACATCTTATTTTTTTACATTCGCTTCTATCTTCTATACTTATTGCATCTGCTATTTGTTCCCACTGTCTTATACCTAATCTTATGATGGAATAGTATCCCCATGGACAAAACTAAGGCCCTCACTAATATTCATCATCCTCTATAATTTCGGAATATGATCTTGAGGTCATGTGGCCCACTATTTTAGGGCCCAGTTCAGTGGAACTCGGGGCAGGACTCTACAGTCGGGTGATAAACTAAAGGAGAGAATTAGTCAACTAATTATTACATGGAAAATGATTTTTCCTCTCCAACCTCATCACTAGGTGTAAATTATCCAAGAGGCTTGTTAGATTCCAATACTTTCTAGATGACCTTCTTTCTTGAGATGGAAACATTTTGTACAAAGAATCATTGTTAATCTAACACATACCTAGCATATATGAGAGATCAAAATTGAATGTTTAATGTTTCCCCCCATCACATATTCCTTTGGTTTATATCCATCTAAGATAAAATTTTGAAAAAATTTATATGATCCTTCAACACTATATAATTTTCACCAAGCCGGTAGTGTATTTGAAATTTAATAACATTAGTGATGACATCCAATTCCAATACATGGGATGTGTTATTACTTTCAAGGGGTTGAAGCTACTATGACCCGTAAGACACTATTGATATACCTACATTAGAACAGTACCCAAACCCATGGAAAAGGCTAAAAAAACATATATCCCAAACTGTAATCAAGAATAAAAAATATAGGGATTGAGGTAATTTGATGCTTCAACAAAGTAAATGAGGCCTAGAACACTAGATTAGATAAAAAAATCCACTGCCTTCTAAGGGAGTGATTTTAGTGGAGATACATGCCGGTAGAAACCATTATGAAATATTGAAAATAACCTAATAATTCCATGATGATATGTATCTAAAATAAATTATTAAGATATTTCCAATACATATCATCCTTCACCTTCATAGGATATACTGAAATTCCATGTTCGGACTCCACATATACCAATAATATCACATATTGAATCCAAAGGATACACTTAGAAATGATAGCATAGAGTATATATTCCTAAATAATCACCATGATAATCCTTAAATGTTTCATGAGATCCCATTTAGGCTAACAATAGATGTGATTGATATCCAAAAAGTTTAACATTAATAAATTATGGTGTCAAAGAAATATGTGTTTCATTAAATGTATAAGGAATAAAGTGGTGATAGTCAAAATAAATGAAATTACAAGGTACTCAGATTGTTTATAACTACATAAAAACATATCATAGTAATATTAGCCTCTCTTGACCTATAATTTTGATATATTTACCAATTTTCGATGTAATAAAACAATAATTCCACCATCACTTGGTTAAACAAGTCATTAATTCATGAAATGATAATTTTTTCTTAATTACCACCTAATTCTACTTCAGGTGACCAATACATAGCCATGAATGAATATCTACCTTATTGGGAAAAATAATGAGGTATTCCCATGGAGACACACTCTAGTGAATCAACACTTGGGCCTACAAATCTCCGAAATGAATTTCCAACTCATTCATTTCCACAAGTTACATGTGATACAATGGAATGGATATCAGTTAAATCCTTGGAACCATGTCAGAAGAGAAACTGATATCTCACTCAAGATTAATCCTAGATAAATCATTTAGAAATAACTTAATAATATCTTTGTGAATGGGATAAAATACACTCTATGAATTCCCTTCATTGGCTTCATGGAATAATGTGGAAAACTAGAATATGATTCATCCACTCGTTTGGATGAGTGGGACCTGACCAAATAGGCCATAGATCTATTACCCTTCAAACAAGTTATCACCCCCATTTGGGGAGGTGATGGAAACCCTTTTATGGTAGTAGTCTACATATTCCTGGATGGTCAAAACCATTACATCACAAAGATAATATCAGTGAATTAAAAATCTAGGATGATAAAATCAAAAAATAACTTGACCTCATCTATAGTGCATGAGGGATGCCAGAGGACATGTCATTTATTCTTCCAAAGTGGTGGTAGTTTTTTTATATGGTACAGTATAAGTTATGAGGGACTATTTAGAAGGCACACATCGTGAGAAAAAATAATTGAATGAAAATAACCTGCATCATAAAATTAATTATATATTGATGAATTATTCAGTTTTATACCTATTCATGTAGTTAGCCACACCAAATATTCTATGGGGGAATATTCCATTGCTTGAATTTGTCTTCTCTTTGCATCAAACTAGTATTTACCACTACTTTGAGGCTCTACTGTAATGTTTTTCCACCTATAATTTGATTATACTATATATATATACCCTTTATAATGAGTTCTAGTATTTTGAAAATCATCCTACTAAGTATGTTATCCATAGGTGATGGGGATCTTAAAGTAGACCTCACAGAGAACCCATTTAGAAAAACTTGTAGACATTACCCACAAAATAAAACATATGGCAGACAAATGAAGTCTCTTTAAATAAGGGATCAACGTGGTCAAGAATTTCAGACTAATGAAAAATTGGGGGTTTACACCATTGGGAACAGATGTGACTTGATGAAATAGTGATCATGAACCTCTTATACTCCATGTACTCAATTCCACCAGCTTCCTCTTTTTTCAAAATAGTTGTGTTCACTACCACATTGTAATAAAGAAAACATGACAATTCTTAATATCACATCTTAGTTAGAATCAATCATCACAGTTTTATCCAAAATCTAAATATAATTTTGGAAATTAAAAGGAATACATGGTCTTTTATATGGATCCAAATGTCTATATCGAGATTCCGAGCTTTCAAATTCTCATTTGAAAATGGATGAATTTGGAGAACTAGTTAGAAAACTCAAACATCATTTTTCTACCCTTCGAATGGTTTATAACCTCTCTAGAGTTTTCTATCTAACTGCCACCCTAACTTTATATTTCTCTAATGCATATAATTAATAAGTTTTATCTCAAAAAAATCTTAAGTACATGAAATAAAAAAAAATATTTTGAACATATCTAGCCAATACCCTTCATTTCTAGGATCAGTACTTCTATAGATTGATCGAAGATTATGAAAAATGGACTCCTCATCCAAATATTTATTCTATACCATTCCCACGTAGATAGCATGATTGATTCCAAGACATACTCCCTAGTCCATGGCTTAACCATTTCTTACAAAAACTCAAATCATGATCTAGTTAACATAATGATTTAGATGTAAAAGATTCTCTATTTCCAATATAGGGGGTTAATGAGGGGTCTTCATGATGTAATATTACAACCTAGAATCAAATAAAATGTAATCATAAAAATAGATGATAAATTTCAAAATTAATTGCAAATAATCATCAATCAATTAAATAGATCTCAAAGGAAACTATAGAAAAAAATTACTAGTAAATATTTCACGGTCTAAGTTGATGTTCTAAAACCTGTACAACTTATTGATTTAAGGGAGATAATTAAAAAACACACATTCCTAAAATCCCCCTAAAAAACAAGGTGATGTGCTAAGAGTTTTGTCAAAAACCCCAATCATTCCCACCATCTTTAAGTCATCCAAAAATATCCTAACTCTTGACTGTCTAGACAATGCAATTATCAAATTTGAAACATGGATTTGATATCATTTTATCATGAACAAACTCTGGCCACCTCCAATCCAGAAACCCAATCCACCCCATGGAAAGGCAGAAAGGGCCCTCCCAATCCCCATGGCTAGAAATTATTTTTAGGACATCATGTAACGTGAATTTCAGAAACGTTTTTCCTAGTGATTAAGTTTAAAATAGTGTCAAAACCATGGAAAAATAATTATCTCTGGAAACTACAGAAAATAATTCCCTAATAGATAATTATTAAAATTAAAAAATATATAATAGGAAATAAAAATATTAAATAAATATTAAAACATGTCATTTTTGATAAATTCCAGTAAAACCATCAATCCAAAAATAAATCTCATGGAATGTGATTACTAAATGGTGATACATGAACAATATATGTAGTCTGTAGACATTACCAAAATATGGAAAATAACTAGTGACCCATCTCTATGTGACATGATGCATGATCCTTCCACCATGACACCTATATAAAACCAAATTGATCTAGCGTGAATATCCACCACCTCCAAGTGGTGAATTTTCATTACATATATCAAATAAATCAATGTTTTCATGTACATATTTTTTTTACAGGGAGTGAGTGAATATCCCATATGTATATGAAATTTTTTCATATAATTCCTTTATTATAAAAACTAATCCTTGCTTGTCTAAACAGAGTATATTAGAATGTAGATTAATCATTTCAATGGAAAAATTTAGAGTGGAATATTTTTTTATAATAAACAAACCATTGAAATGTATCGATCATAAAATAACATCATAGGAGTGAACTATAAGTACACCTAGGAATGGGTTCCTAGTACAGTACATTACAAGACAAGAAGAAAAATATATATTTATGGACATTAGTATCTAGGATTGAGTACTGTAAAAATTAAATCACTATGCAGGTCAACACAATAACTAGTGGTAAAGACATTATACTAATCTACATTCACCACCCAATGAACTCAAGCTCCCATGTGAATTAATTATTATAAATAATTTAACATTGAATATGTAGTTTCAATTCGTATTTAATAAATAATTCATGTTTCCATTTTAAAAAATCCACTTTTCGTTTGTCAACATAAAAATATTAATAATTTAGGGAGTTCCATATGATTCAGTCAATAAAATAGTTATAACACATTATTATACCATTTTTAGATATTAATTCAAAATTTAATAACTCATGTGTTTAACCCACTATAGATAGAATGAATTAACAAACCTTAATCGATATAGAATACATAGAAGTAAAACAAACCCCTACATAATAAATAATACGTCCCCTAAAACCTATAATAAGTCCAAAAAATATAATACCTATCTATTTACGTTAATCTGGATGGAACCTTAGTCCTCCATCACATTGGGTATGTGAGAAAAAAAAGAAACAACAAAGGATAAACTCAAAGTAAGGGGACAAGATCCCTTTCCTAGTTGATTATTAAAAGAATACATAAAGAAACACATAAAAATCCTAGAAATGGGTAGGGGAGAGGTGCCTCACTCATGATATAGGTTTGGAGTTAGAGAGAGGGAGAGAATGCTGGTTTAGGGATTAAATTATTTTTATGTTAAATTAGTAATTTCTTTATCATTAAAAACTAGGTAGATCTCACAGTTTTTCTACATGGTCTTTCTAACCATACACCAACCATGCGAGTCATAACTAACTCTCATAGTTGATTTCATGGTTACCCTAAATAGTTTGAAAAACCATGTACCAAATGTGAAAAATGTATCTACTAAAAATTCCACACATGTTTCATAGTTTCTTCATGGTTTTTCCAAGCCATGCACCAACCATGCAGAACTCTAGTTTTCCATTTTAACAATTTACAAAATAAAATACCAGTAAAAACGATTAGGAGAAAAAAAATTAAAAAAATCAATACTCGATATCTACATCAAGTGTTTCACGTGAATTAGAATAATGAATTTTTTTAATAATGGTATATATAGAAGTCAAATATAACCATTATGTATATGGTAATTGATATTATGGTCTTTGAATACATAGTCATTGGATGTATGGTCATTGGAAGGTTAATCATTGTGTATATCTAATAGGTATGTTTTGTGATTTAAAATTATATAATTAAAATATACTACAATATAATTAAAATTAAACAACAAGATAATATATTATTATATTATAAAAATATATTATAATTTATTTTTTATTATTATTAAAATTTTATTTATGTAATTATAAATTTTAATGATTGATTCACATACTAATTTATTGATAAATTTTAATATTTAGAATGTGAATAAATATTTTATATTATGTTTAAAATTGTTTAATGATAAAAATTATACTTTTCTAATTAATATTTTTCCTAAGTTGTTTTTGTTTTTATCTTAATTAATTAAATTAATAAATTTTAATTTTTATAATTAAAAATATATATTTAGCCTTATTTAATTAGTAATTTATAGGATATAACAAGAACACGTATTTTTTAATAGAAATTTGGGGGATCCACTACCAAAAATGGGATGGTTCTGGTGTCGATGTTGACTTGGTTTACAATGAAGGTGGCTTAGGTGAAGTGGATTTAAGCTAGAATGAAGAGAAAGCTAGGTGTATTTCAAGTCTACCACCAAATAAGAGTAACAACATCCTAGCATATATGTTGTGGAGTGGTCCATGTCTTGGTAGTGGGGGTCATGCATCATATTATATAAAGCAAAATCGTATCCCCCATACCAAATTTAATTGAATATATCTAGGGATATTTGATGGGATTTTACTAAGGATGTCTACAGTGTGGTCCCTCAGGTTGTGTTGTTGAATTCTATGGATCACTCAATGTTATGGTGTGGTCTATGGTGTTACACAATAGTCTCTTTAAGAATTAAATTTCTATAAATACCACAATACCCCTAAAGTCAAATTCTTCCCAATTACCTCCCTCAAAACCCGAGTGACCAAGGGTTCTTTCTGAGGCTCTTATAATCCCCTTTCATTGGGGTCTGATCCCAGTATCTCGAGATTGATCCAAGGTGGTCCAATGTGTGTTCTACCACTCTTTTCTAGTTGTTTTTCTCTATTTGATATTCTTTCCACCAATTTCTTTATTCCATAATTGAGTGTTTGATCTCCACTATTCCTATGAGTATTATTTTTTCATTTGTGGGTGTGTTCATGTAATAAAATCCTTGGGAGATTATGTTTTCTTCATGGGAGGGTATATTAATGATATGAGATGTTGGTTCATTCTCATGTGAATAACATATACACTATTGTGGTTGGAGATTCATTTCTCCTTATATATATGAATGTGAAATCAAAATTTTTTAGGTTTTATAATTTTGTATGTAAATGTAATTGGTGTAATAAATATTTTATTGTATTAATAATGAAATTCTTGTAGTGATCACATGTAGTTTATTTCTTACATTACAAAAGTTTCCCTTTTTATTATATTGATAGAGTTCTATTAATTTTATTATTTTATATACCATGGATATTAATTATTTTTAGAAGAATATTCGTTGAATTACACATAAAATTTATTGAGGACCATAGTAGTTTAGTACCTTTTGAAACAAGGAATACAATCTTCTAATCTTGTGGAAAACCTTCAACATGTAACATAAAGTTATTCATAATTATTACTATTAAAAACATACCATACATAAAACCTTTTTTCATAACCCGGGGTAATAAAATATAATAAATGCTGATCTTGGATTATCAATAAGGATAAAAAGGGATATATGTTTTCATAATATGAATATAGCGGTGTGAGAACATTAGTATGAATTTGAAAACCAAACCCTTTATATCATGTATCATTGTATTGTGTCATGGAATAAATATTATAATTTCATAATACACGAATAAAAAGGGAATCAATTAACACGATCCATGAATGAATAACATTTTTATAAGAAATACATTTTTAGAATATAAAAAATATTAGAACATTTTGAAGATGTTTAAATAGAAATAGTCTATCTCATTAAGTTCTGGGCATGAAATGAGTCCCCTGTATAGATTTATGGACATACAACTAGGTACACGCATAACTTTATGGACATGAAATCCACATCCAAGAATAAAATTAAGATCACGTAATCAAGTTCATGCATAACATTTTGAACATATAACCAGGTTCACGTATAACATTGTGAACATGTAATAAATTTCATGAATAAAATTGTGAATGTGTAATCATGTTCAATATTAACATTGTAAACATATAATTAGGTTCACTCATAACATATCAACTCAATAGTTATCTACATTTTCCCAATGCATAAGAGGGAAATATATTTCTCGCCCATCACATAACTACAATCATAAATTTGTGTTCAATGATATCAAAATGCATTCATCATATCATAAAACATGAAATTAAATGGTATTCATAAATATTTCATCTTATCATAAAATATTGAAAATAGACAGGTTTCATAAATATTTCATCATCTCATCCAAGAATAAAACTTGGAAAATGATCTGGTTTTCATATATATATATATTCATGGTATAACCAATGTTAGTGAAATGGGTTTCATAAAAATCATGTCATTATAAACTATGTTGAGAAAGAATATGAATGTTATCCTTAGTTCATATCCCCAGTAAATAATTACTAACATCAAAGGATGTGACCATAGATGAAAGATTATTTGGTAAGACATATCACATGGAACATTTCTTAAGAAAGATAAATTTTCATTAAAATTGAATTTTTGAAACATAAAATATTGGGAAAATCCTTTTTGTTGAAATTAAACTTTGAACACTTGTAATGGAATCTTCAAATATAATTTAAAACATTTCTTGATTTGAATGTCCTTTATACTATGAAAAAAAATTATATATTTTTTAAAATATTTTCAATGAAAATAACCTTGAAATCATATAATGTAATTTTAAATAAATTAATGTTCACAAAGGTGAGAAATTAAATTCATGTGGTACACATTAAAACAAATATTCATTTCACATTTTTCGTAAAAGGGTAATAATCATTGTTTTTAAAAAAACATGAATATTTATTAAAAACAATTCTAAAAAGTCAAAAATTGTAAAAAATGACTTTAATTAATCATTTTTTAAAAAATAGTTTAAAATGTTTTGGAAAACGTTTATAGAAATCTTTTTTTAGAAGAAAATGGGTTTTTGATCGAAAAGATGATTTTATTTAGAAACACTCCCTTTGAACATGTAAGTATATACAGAGAGGATAATTTAGGGATAGATTTTATTCTATTTACACAACTGTATGGGAATAAAATTACTGATTTTATTGGAAGATGGATCATAATATTCTATCATCATAAATATTTCTATAAACAATCTCAAAAATTGATGACATTATAACACAAATTCATTCCCACTTTCGTAACATAGAGACATAAGAACCATGAAAGAATATCATTAATTTAATTAAAAAATTTCAAGATGATAAATAAATCCATGATATTACATGTAAGAGTGGATTTATAGATACCTAATAAAAGAATATAGTTCTATAACATAACCTTATGTCTCAAGGAAGAAAAATTGAGACACAATTCTCTAACTGATATGATAGCCTTTGAACTGAAAACTCCTTGAATGAGGGATCCACAAATGGATATGTAAATAAAAAAATTATGTATAAAAATCATTAAAACTCATTTTTATTATATGAATGACATAAAATAATCATGTGGTGAATATGAAATTGTCATCATGGAATATAATAGTGAGAAAAAAATCATTTACCGTAGGTCTTAGTTTATATTTCACTCATTCATTGATTATAATGTAATGTTAAAATAAAATAATGTTTACAAAGGTGGGAAATTCCATTCATGTCGTACAAATTAAAACAAATATTCTTTTCATATTTTTTGTAAAAGGGAAACATGCATTGTTTTTTAAAATAACATGAATATTACTTAAAATAAATCTAACAATTCAAACATTGGTAAAATTGATGTTAATATATCACTTTTTAAAAAAGATAATAAAAAAATTTCAAATTTTTTTTTAAAAAATAGTTTTATATGAAAATGGGTTTACCACTGAAAATGATTTTATTTAGAAACACTCTCCTCGAACTCGTTAGTTCATAAACAGACGATAACTAATGGATATATTTTATTCTATTTACTTAACATTATAGGAATAAAATTAGAGATTTTATTGGGAGATATATCATAATATTTAACCATTGTAAATATATCCATAAAAAAACTCAAAAAATAATGACATTATAAAAAAAATCATCACCACATTGGTAACTTCGAGACATAAGAACCATGAAGGAATATCATTAAAATAAGAAAAAAATTTGAGATAATAAATAAATTCATGATATTACATGTAAAAGTGGATTTATATATACCTAATAAAATAATATAGTTCTATAACATAAACTTATGTCTCATTGAATGAAAATTGAGACAAAAATCCCTTACCGATTTGGATTTCTTTGGGATGGTCTTGTTTGATCCAAAAGGGTTTGAAGGAGTGAAGAATATAGAAGAGGGGTGGCCTTTTATAATTCTAGTGGAGTGATATTTTGTTAAATACCCAAAATTATTCAATAATAGGATTTCAGTCTAACACTAATTGGAGAAAAATTGATAAATAATGGTTTGAATTGATGATATTTTTTATCCATATATCCACCTAAAAAAACCAAAATAATGATTTTAAACATTTCATTCCTTAGAATTTATATTTTACTCACTTTTACCATTTAATCTTTCCCACCAAAACTCATTTTTTAAACCTAGGAAATTTACCATTTAATCTACAATAAAAAATGGAATTATTATATAATTTCTACCAATAATTTTTTAATATGAAAACCAATTTACTAAATAAAAATATTATTTTGGTGGATAGATAATTTTAATTTAAATTCATATAACACGATAACCACATTCTGTCAATAGTAAAGGTAGTTAGTTTTTTTACATATTTCACTAATAATTATGGTATATAATTTATTTGAACTTATTATATAATATAGAAGAATCTTATTCATAATATGGCATCCATTTTCACAAATTCCATTCATAAAAGAGGAAAAATTTAATTTAAAACTAATACCACTGGTGTATCAAGAAAGTGTGTTTTTTAAGAGAAGATGCTCAAAATTTTAAAAAGTTTTTATGAAAAAATTCAATATAATTTTTTAAAATTGAATTTAATTGTATTAATGGATTTTTAATTGAACTAATATTTTAGTAAATATAAATTAAAAATCAATTTATCTTTATAAATAAATTCAACTAAAAGGTAGTTTTTAGTTAAAACATAGTATTTTTTCCTACTCATCAAAAAATTTAACTTCACTGAAAAATCTCTAAAACTCAATATGACATGATATGTACCTGATTATTTTAGAACTGAATTTATTTTTTATAAAAAAAATTCAAAAAATGTTAAATTTTTTTTAAAAAAAAATGTGTGTAAAATGAAATAAAATTTATTTTTAGAAACAGACATTTTAAAGTGTGAAATTTGATTTATTCTTGTCATTTGTCTAGAAAAAAATAAGATGAATGTTAAAAATATTTTTAATATATAATTTTTAAATAACATTAATATCATACATTAAAATTTATTTGTAAAATTTATTGAGCTGAAACATTTTAATGTGCATGAAATTAAGTTTTCTGGAAAATGATTTATTTCATTTTCAAAAGGTTTTTATTTTTAACTGATTGATCACCAAATAATTAATTATAAATAAATTTATACACGACAAGTATTTATAATTGTTCTAATTCAATTCATACAATCCACTAGAACATATCTATGACAAATATCATATTATATAATAAATTTTTATAGTTTTTTACATTTCAGTTAAACTCGATGTTTTGTGTAAGGATAGAAAAACTTAGTATTTTATGTAAAATAAAAAAAGATTTATGTTTTGAGTAATGAATACTATCAAAAAGATTATATGTCATTAAAAAAATATCTCAAAAAATCTCGATCTGTTACATTCTACCGCTCTTAAAATGAATTTTCCCTAAAAATTCAACTCGATCATCAAAGGATTGCCATCGGATAATTCCCTTCTAAAAAAACATAATAAAAACGGTTAATAAGACCACCTATTAAATATGATAAAGGATTGTGTGAATTTATTTTGTAATAACATATACTAGGATTCCAAATAGTAGATCATATGTGGAAAGTGAAAACATGAACATAGAATAGAAAAATAAAACCAAAATAATTATAGAGTGATAAAGAACAAGGTTTGGAGAAAGTATATGAAAAAAACGGGATAAAACAAAGTGGTATGAAAAAAGAATATTGATATATTAAAACAAATAATAACATGAAAAAATTATTTCAATATCATTTTCCAAATTTTTTAGAATTTATTTTCATTCTATACTGAGCATAGATGAAAATGTACTTACATGATATTTTTTTATTTCATAGGAACAATTTCATCCTTTGGTTGTACTGAGATAAAATTACACATCATATATTACACTAAGGGAAGAATATATCATTTCTCAATCACTAAATAATATCCATAATAAAATTGTAGGTCATTCCTTTTAACTCTAGTTAAAAAAAGTTAGCACTAGTTATCAAATATGGATAAATATTTATATGGGGAAGTAATATGTTAATATATAAAACCAAATTTGAAGTTCAACTTAAACTATTCCATAAATATTTTTCCTTATAAACATTAAAAAATTCAGAATTTAAAAATATAGTGATTAATTGGTCAAAATCAACTTAACATTAATCACCTGTATATTATAAACTTCCTCTTGATGGTCATATGCCAAAAATGTGAACACATTAATTATGTAATCTCTTGAAAGATAATAATTACTATAATTACATGAAAACCCACAAAGAAAAAATTATTGCTTTCATATTCCTTAAATAAAACACAAAAAACTCCATATATTTCACAAATCAAAAAATTATGTGAACTTCATCAATGATAAAATAAATAACTTTTTCAACAAATAATTTATCAGTTCTGAGGTCATCAATACTATCCAGCTTACTTTATCTATCTGAATCATATCTTTATCCAAACTAAACACCATTTTCTCAACCTCAAACATGTATTTTGAGTTTTCCTCTATTAATCATGTGTTTTACATGAAATATTATATTGAAATTAAATGAGTTATCCAGTTTATTTTTACTATTAAATATATTATTGATTATCATTAACAAAAAATTTATAATAAACAATCCATATATGTTTCATGATTCCTATAAATAGCCCTTTAATTCCAAAAAATTACTTCCTTAATCATTAAAATTTATTATTTTTATATTAAGTAGGTTTTATCATCTTATTCCAAAATACCTCTTTTATACTATATTCCATTCATAGTCTCTTCATGTTCAATAGAAAAATCATTACTTATGAATCCTTGGTGATCCCAATCATGAGATTTCCCAATAAGGCATCGATTTTTATAATTTCCATACGTTCATTTTAAAAAAAAATTAAATAGTGGATGATTATTTAATGAGAACATTGTTCCCATCCATTTAATTTATTAATGTTTTCATTTCCCAACCACAAATTACGTTCTTTGATCCCTATTCAACAAACAAAACATCTTCTATTCCCTCTTATACATTCCATTTAAGGTTTTTTCCCACATTCTCGGCAAATAATAAATTGAATCGTATTTCCTCCATGGTCTCCATTACAATAACTCATAGAGAACTCAATCCATATCATCTTTAATGATTTGAAGGGTTGGATAAGGTTCATAGTCATAATCATGTTCTTTGATAACAGATTAGGCATAATCACAAAATCTTTCATTCAAATCATTACCCCCTATTAAAGATCGTTATAAACTTTTCTATCACATTCAATTTTAATCCAGTTCCTTTAAGTTCAATCCATTGACTACACCCAAAAAATACATAGTTTGAGAAATATTAATCATTATTGATAACCACTTAATCATGAAAATTCACTAATATGTTGTCTAAATAATGATATATTCCATTAAATATATGACACCATAGACTTATCCTATGAAATACATGATAATAATCTATATAAATTCTTCATGATTGTTTATAAAGAGTTTGTGGGCTTCCAGATCCTATCCCCAGGGAGAGTTAAACCAGTTGTGTTCTGAGGCCCATTTTCATGTACTAGGTGATGATCAAATCCATATCAATACCACCTTTTAAGAGTTATTACACACAGGTACTTTTATTTTTTATCCAAATCCACTTATAATATCTATATGGGGATGTAATTTCATTGAAACCAATTGATCAATATTTTACCAAAATTCACCGGAATATTTTTATACTTTGAAAAAATATTATTTATATCCTTAGAGACATCCCTAGATATATCCTTAGAAATACACCTATATATTACTCTATGTTTTTCTCACACTAGTTTCAAAAAGTTATCTAAACCTTTCCTCTAATACCAACTATAGAGACTCTGGCCTCTAATACAGGAATATTACATTTTTTTTAATAATTCATTTCGTTACAAAAATAAATACATGAGGACCATCATATTTTAGTTACTTTGGATATATTGAACATAATATTATATTATTATAAAATATATTCATCATTTATCCTTTTGTATTCACTAAAAAATCCTAATAGAAAACCATTCGTCATAACCTAGGTAAAGGAAACATAAGAATGGTTGAGCTCAGATCCTCAATAAGGGTAAAAATGTAGAAACATAAGAATAACATGATCATAATTGTATAATAACATTCTCATAACATTGGTAAAACATACCATTCATTTGAAAGATTATAATATTTATTCATGTTATAAATATTGGGTGTCTATAAGACATAAATCCTAAGGGAGTCAAAGAAAATGATCCATGAGAGTATAAAAATGTAATATGACATAGAGTTTTGGAATACACATAATCTTATGACATTGTGAACATGTGTAAGTAGATAAAGGGTCACTCATTAAGTTAAGGATGTAAAATTATGACCCTTCATAAACTTATGAACATGTAACCAGGTCCACTCGTAACCTTATGATCATGAAATCCAAGTCCATGAAATACATGTTAACATGTATTTGGTTATCACTTAAAAATATGAACATGTAATCAGGTTCACATACAACATTTTGAAAAATTAATTAGGTTCCACATTAAATTTTGAGTATATAATCATGTACATGCATCACATTGGTAACATGTAATGAAGTTCACATATAACATATTTACTCATGATTTAACCATCATTACAAAATACCTTGGATAAATATATATATATAACACCATTAACATAGTGAAAAGAATACATATATATGGAAAAAGTTTATTAAATATCCATCATATCATAACTCATGAAAAGAAATGGTCTTCATAAACATTTTATCTTAATATAACATGTGAGAAACAAGACAGATTTCAGAATCATTTCATCATCTCATCAAACAATACATGGTGGAAAAAATAAATGGGTTACATAATATTTCTATCATTGTATCAACCTTCTAGTATAAATGGGGTTTATTAAAATCTATTCTTTATAAAAAATTCTGAGAAATAAGAATAATTATATCATTGGTTTGAATCCCTAGTAAAGCATTTGTTGCATGAAAGGATGAGATATTAGAAAGAAAATTATTTTAAAAGAAAAATCACATGCAATGTTTCTCGAGGAAATGAAAATTCATTTTAAAAAATCCTTTTAAAACATAAATCAATTTGGAAATCATTTTCTTCAAAAATAATCTTTAAAAACATATAAAGGAATATTTAAAATTCATTTGAAGTGTTTCCTCACCAAAATAACTTTTCTTCTTTTGAAAACACTTTTTTATACATTTTTAAAATAATTTTCTTGAAAATAACCTTGATAATATAAAAATGAATCATTAAATAAAATAATAGTCATGATAATGGGAAATTTTGATCATGTCATACAAATTAAAAAAATTCATTTCACATTTTTTGTAAAATATAAGAGGTAATTTTTTTGAAAACTACATGAATATTATTTTTGAAACATTTTTTAAAATTTTTGAACCGGCTAAAAATGTATTTAATAAATAATATTTTAATAACTATAAATATAAAATTAGACAACATTATTTTTGTGAAGAAATGGTTTTTTATCGAAGAGATGGTTTTTCTTAAAAACATTCTTTTTGAACTATTAAGTACATACAGATAGGAAAATTAAGGGGAGTTTTTATTCTCATGAAATAACTAAAGGATAAGAAAAGTCATGAGGTTCTTTAGAGATCGAACATAATATGTTTTCATTGGAAACATAGTCACAAACAATCTTGAAAGATGATGAGATTGTGATATAAATTCATTATCACATTTATAACATTGTGACATAACCCCAATAATGGATTATCATTAAAAGAAACATAAAATTTTATGAGGAAAAATAAATTCAAGATATCACATTTCAAATGTTATGTATACACACATCATAAAAGAATATATGGGCATAATATAACCATATTTCTCAGTGAATGAAAATTGGGAAACTATCCTATACTGATTTGGTAACATTTGTACCATAAACCCTATAAAAGATATATCCTATGATTGATATGAAAATAGCAGTAATTTAAAAAATAATTATCATAATATACAATCATGGGAATCATTTAAACCACCTAAAAGAATCATGTAGTGAATATAGTGTGTTTTCCAGAGAATATAAAACTGAGATCGAAATCCCTTACTATAGGTTTTGAATTCCTTCACACTCATTTAAACCTCATATACAATAAATTTATGTTTATTATACTTATATTATAGAAAAAAAATTATTTATATCATACCATATATGATTTACTTGTGTCCTTTAATTAACTTTTTATTAACAATTCTGTGTTAATGTCTTGTTTCGGGTAATAAATGCTTTATTTTTTTTGTATATGTCTTCATTTGTTATTTTAATTACTCTTAATTTGATCATGGTTCCATCACCTATCGAATAAAAATCATGATATTATTATCATATTTATACATCAATTATACTTTTAATACTAAAAATATATTTTATTGATAAATTATGTACGTTATCAACATGGAGAAGGTAGGTCGTACGTATACAGAAGAAGCATTTCAAATTTTCAATCATAATTATGAAAAGGAAGTAGCTTAAATAATATCTTTTCATAATGATCATAATATTATAAATTTTATATTATTTATTGAAATGTATTTATTAATATTATCCATGAGTTGTGGTGATGAAAATAGAGTCGCATCACTATATGAAGGTGTTAGTTCGCACATACATGAACGACGTTATCATAATTTTGTGAGTATAGCAGTATGAAATAAAATGTTATTATATTAATTTTGAATGATAAATAGGTCGTGAATATCATAATTATTTCTTGTATATAACATATATTAATTAAAATATCTTTATTATCTTCAATGAAAATCGTTAGGGAAAAAAACCACATCACATTGAATCTCAATACTCTACCATGCATACTAGCGATGTTATCATATCCCCTATAGAATATAAATTAAAAACATATGTAAATTCTTATACTCTAGTATCCATGATTAGATTCCATACTTTGTTAAATTGGCATAATAAACAAGTAGTTTCACCCCAAAACACCGAATAGATTAGTAATGTTGAAAAACTACATTACATAGATGGTACCCATTTTACAATATGAATTGAAAAAAGAATCAGAAAAAAACACACCAAAAAATTCACAGCTTTCGTGAAAATTAATTCAAATGATTCCTCTTCATAACATGGGGAAAGGAAAAAAAATTGTGATGGTCTCAAATACTCAGTTAGGCTTAATCACATCAGAAGATATCATGAATCAAAAATAATAATCATCATGGGTAGGAAAATAAATGAACACACATACCATTTAGCACATATCTTAAAACAAAATAAGTCTAAAGATAACATCATTGTGCAAATATTTTTGATAATGATAACTAATATTCTTAATGTTGGAATTTTAAATTATTAGATGTCATGATCATAAGAATCATGATACCTATACCATAAAGAGCTTTCACAGGATAGTTTAAAACTACTTGGTGAAAACCGATTAGCTTTGGCCAAAATCATCTCTCTTATCAAGACCCTTTACAAGACAATTTAAAAATATTGGTTACTAAACTATTAGTTGTCTATAACTAATTCTTTCATCATACCAAATTATGAATAAAGGTTGTTTTCTACATATGGTCCCCACCTATTATTGCACATCCAATTCATTCCTCATATATCAAATAATCAATTTAATTCATAAACAATGTTCTTTGTCAGAAAATATCCATTTTGAGTAAATGACATTGATTTTTCATTATTTCACCGGTGAAAAAATCATAAATCACCCAAAGAAATATGATTAATATTATAATTAAATTAAATCCTCAAAATAAAACTTAAAAAATGATATTGTTATAGATAAATATACTTTAATGATATTACAGTAATATTTCATGAAAAAAGTTTATCTTTTTATGAAAATGAAATTTAAAATCTAAAATTTGTTCATGAAATAAATAAATAATTTTCATGGAAAATTAACTGGTTAACTTATAAAATAATATTTCAAGCATTAATACATCATGATGGCAAGAAATTATGTTCATGTTTTATAATTTAAAAATATTTATTCTAAATTTTGTAAGAAAAATCATAAAATACCATTTGGTAAAATGACAATAACATTTCTTTAAAATGATTTTTAAAAAATAAAAAATGTGTAAAAATATTTTTACAGAATAATTAGATAATTTTAAAAAAATTAAAACATTTTATAAAATATGGGAATGAAAAATAAATTTTTAACAACATAAATATAAATATAAAAAATCTCTAATAATCATGAGAGTGTGAAATAATCCATTTTCAATTTTTATTCATTTTAATTGTATTACACATGAAAGAAATAACATAAAATTAAAATTATGATATGAGTAATATGAATATATTCATGAAATAATTTATAAAAGATTCATGATATGCACCACAAAGAAATAAGTGGTGAATATGGTATAGGTCTCATAAAAGTAAAAGTGAGATGAGATATCGTTAAATATTTTTTTACTTTATTGAATGTGATTTAAACTCCTATGTAATGTTTTATATCATGTCATAAATTTATACAAGAACCACATCAATGATTATGAGACAATATATTATCCTCTTATATAATCTTATCATGGGTTAATTAATACTATTTCGTTATTACCCTTGTTTCATGGGATAAATAATAAATGTTTTATGAATTTTTTGTCTTGTAAGACTCAATTCTTGTTTATATGACATAAGTCAATAATATTTTTAATTATATTAAGGAAATATACATCATTTTTATTCATTATATATATTTTTTCTTATCATTATTCAATTGTGAACATTGAAATTGAATCACATTGGGTCGTTGAGACGGTAGGTTGTATGTACGAAGGAGTGATGGCATCATTCCTTTAATGTTGCGTAGAAAAGGAAGTGGATGGTATATTAATTTTTTCAGAATCAATAGCATGTCATAATTATAACACATATGTATATATATATAAATTACTTCATTCATTATACCCATCCAAGTAAAGTGTAGATGGAAACAAAATTCATCGTAGTATGGAGATGGTAAGTCATACATAGGAATATAGAGTGCTTTCGTTTTTCATAGGATGGATAAGAAATGGGAATTGGGATCTCTAATAATCCATATAAATTTAAAGAATATATTTTATAATATTATTTTTAATTTCCAATGGAAACAACACAAGAAGAGGAATTATTAGAAGAAATATACTCGGTAGAGTCGGTAAAGATGATTACATGTTCTTTAGAAAAATTCCTTTACATTTATTATAAGGAACAATAATGTTGGTCTTATGAGGAGAAACAACCCTCCATGTCTTTTCTAAGGAACTTTGTATGATATATGGAATTTGTTTTTGATATATATGGCTTAAAGTGTTTTGAATATGTGAGGTATGAAGTTCCCTATAATATTTGATGTGCAAGCAATATAACAATTCATCAAAATATAAAAATATAATAACACTATTCCAGATCCAAATACATTCAAATGTAATATAAATGAACAGGGGAATAAATTTTAGACCATATATTACATCAGGTGGCCTTATTAAATATTTTTGATTATTTTTAAATAATTTAATAAAATATTATATTCATGAAATATCATTATTGTCAAATTTAATACTACAATTATTATAAAATTTAAGGGGGGATTAAAATATAACCCATTAAAGTCTATATAAATTTTTTTGTACACATTTAATACTTAAAATTATATCAATAATAATATTTCTTAAAAAATATTATTTAATTTTTGTTTTAATTAAATTAATATAATATTAGTATTCTGTAAGAATTTAAGGTAAATATATCTTCACTAAAACCAAAATATTTCCATTTTGTTGAAGAATATTTTACATTTGAAAATAAAATTTATAGTATAACAAATATTTTGCATAACAACATATTAAGAATAGTATACTTATTGAAAAAATGTGTATGGCATGTTTTACTTTTAATTAAATAATATATTATAAGGTCCATAAACACTTCTTAATAGAAACAAATGGTCATATATCCGACACTTGAATGATTATTGATAAAAATTACTCATAAAAAATTTAGTTATGTTATTATGTTTATTAATGGTTTTAATAAATTTAATTTACATAATTTAATTGATTTTTTTATTAACTAAATAATTATTTCACAACTACGGTGAAATAATAAAATGTAATAATTTAATTCCTAAAAATTATAAAAAAAATACCGTGATGATTATATATATTTTAATGTTAAAAATAATAATTACGGTCAAACATCACATCTAAAAAACATATATTTTATAAAATACAAATTAAAAACCATAGTGAGAATAATTTGACATTGATTTAAATATAATACAATATGGGACATAATTAGATCCAAGTGGATCCAAAAGGTCTTAACTTATACCCATGGATAATTTTAGTATATAATTCCAAATCCAATAAAATTGGGAAGGTTTGGGTTATTTTATAATCCTTATCATATTATTTTATCCTCAATTACATGATCTATCATTAACCGTAGTAATAAAAATTACTAAGTTTACTATTTATAATGTACAAATATAAAGGGGACATATTTACTAAATTTTTAAATCATAATTCCATTTATGTATTTCATTTTTTATAATTAAATTCATTGAAGTGGAATAATTAAATATTAAATTAAATAGGAAAAATTAAAAAATAGTTTTTTAGATTATCGCCCTATTAAATATAAAAATGTTTTCATACCAAATTCATCCCTGAAATAAATTCAAATTAATATAATTTGTTTTTATTAAAATAGAATTACAAATTATTCTTTGAAACCAATATAAAATATAACTTATAAAATTATTAAATAATAAATAATTTTTTATTAAAAATTGGAAATTTTCACTATTAATTGGAAAATAAATATTTTCTAAAAAAACTCACCCTAAGATAAATTTTAAATTAATATTTTAAAATAAAAGTTTTTATTTTCATATTGAACTTATAAAACTGTCCAAATTTAGAATTAAAACAAGTGTTCTAATAAAAGTTGGAAAAACTGCCTTTAAAAAAATATATCTTTTTATACAAAAAAATTGATTTATACTTATCTTAAGACTATAAAATATATTGTACGAATGTGAAAAAATTTGATTGAATATATAATATATAGCTTCCATAATTTGGTTAATATTATTCATTCCTTCCAATTCAACAGCTAGGTTATAATAATATTTCATTATTCATTAAGGTTAGGTGGTGCGTGCAACATAAGCAATCGAATTGATTAATTATAATAAGATACATACCATAAATATTTGGGTGATAAATTCTACCCACCATCAATAATTTGCGTCCTCACAAATTTAATTTTAACATTAAAAATCAATGGTTGATACTTGAAAATTCATTTGTGGGAACCAGACATTGTAAATAGTGTTAAAACAAATCCTCTAAATAAGATGGGAAGGGAAATGTGATGATCACAAAAAAATTAGGATTTATAATATGATGCCATTAGTGGATAGTGAAAACAAGGAAATTGAAGAGAAATATAACTATCATGTTCTAATGGAGATTGATAGAAAACATGGTCATTTAAAATTTAACCATCACAAAAACATAAATATGTGATCATTTAAAATACCATTGATTTATTAGTATGAAAAGTAATAAAATATCCATTTTTTCAAAAATAATTTTCCATGATTTGAGAAATTATTTTACTATCCATGGACGCACATTAGAATACAAACAATCATGATTTGTTTCCATGCCATAAATATAACCTCATCCTTTGGTTGTTCTTAGATCTATCTCCACATCATTTATCATACCATGATATGGATTTTAAAGATGAATTTTTATTCTTGGATCTCTTTTATCAACAGATCTATAAGCCATTTCTCCAGACATTAAAAATTTTCCAATCTCAAAATGGTTAGATCATGTTATCTTATATGATAATTCATATTTAAACCATAAACAATAATATAAACAGATCAACTTAAACCAATCCATAAGTAGTTGGTCTTAAGACTCAAAAAAATATGTTTATCTAAATTCAAAGACCAAAAATTTATTTATAGTCACAAAATTTCAAAAATCAACTTGAAATTAGACTTTCCAAACAACATAATTTATCAATTATTATTGTATACCAAATATATTAATACCATGAGCAACTTAACAACTTTATTAAAACAAACATGATCATAATAATAAGATCTCAGTTTGTTGAATATATTCTATAAATCAAAACATCTAATAATCCAGGAAAAGATAATATAAATGTTCAAATCACTGACTGCCTTCATGTTCATCAATACTATACCATAAAAATATCATTATCATTATTATGTCAACATCAAGAAAATGATAGGGCTATTTCCCCAAATCGGTTGTTTTATATAAGACCAAATAATTATAGAATCACTTCTCTAGGTTTCGGGTACACCTCCTGACAAGATTCTAACCCCTTAATAACAATGTAATGTATTACAATCCTTATATCTCTCATGATTCTTATGAAGAGAGAATCATTTGTAAAATAATTGATTAATCCAGATGAACTATCACATTAATCATTGTATAACATTCTTAAACCATTAACTGAGATTCATAATACTATTATTTAGTACATCCTTCCTTTCATTTACATTTTTTAGTCTCCTTATCATTAGTTGTATAATCGTTACTTGTATAACATTTTTTATTCTCTTCATGATTTTCACTCCAAGGATATATGTTTTCATAATGCCCATATTTTCTATATTTAATTCATTTATCCATCGATAATACCTTAGAGAGGCCATTATTACAAACTATTTATTTTTACATTACTCTATAACCTTATTTTCTAAATCCAAAAAATATTCCTATTCCACAATTACATTTTCTTGGGGGTTCTAAAATCCCAGTTCCGGAAGCCGCCCAGGGGTGCCCCGTGCCCGGCTGGTCACATGGACTCAAGAAAACTTCCCCAAATGCCAGAGGCTATTGACAAGCAGTGAGGGCCTTGGAAGTGATAGTGGGGAAACTATACCTTCATTGGTAGAGCAACACAGCAGAAATAAACAGATAACAATAGTAGAAGTAGTAATAATACCATACAATTGTAAACAATGGAAGACTGGAAGTAATAAAAACTGGAGCACACATATATAAATGATTCATGATAATTATGTCTTGTAAAGCATCAAAACAAATCACAATGCTGGAATAGAATTCAAAACCAAAGAACAAAAGTAAATCAAGTAAAAACCACTACAACATCGCAAGCCTCAGCTTGGTCTCATGCTCCCCATCTCCAAAGTAGTAAAGTACCTGTAGTAGAAGGGCGCTTGCCCTTATCTATAACAATAGTAATATAATCTGTTTGGGCCCAAAAGCAAAACCCAAACAGGGTGGGAGATGAATCCTAGTAGAAAACCACCCAAAGATATGTTCATAATAATCAGTAAATATATAGGGAATGCTATAAGGAAAAATAAGTAGTAAACAATGAAGTACTCAAAACTAAACAATCCAACTATTCAATTGCATTAAATTTCACATATCAAGTGGGAAGATAATAAAAAAACAAATAACCCTATAGAAAATAATCACATCCTAACCCCTCTGGTTCAACCAAACCAAACACAAGAAACCTTCTTGGAAAGTACACATAGTCTAACCCCTCGGGATCAGCATTAGAAAAGACTCTCTGAGGGGGCAGTCATCGTCAATTCCCCCTATGGTCTCGTATCAGTAACTAATTGGAACTCTTAGGAAGAACTAAAATTCCAATTACCCCTTGTGGTCCATACCAAGGAAACTACAGACACTCTGAGGGAGCACAAATTCCATCCCCCCTAGGGTCTTACAACGTAATAGTAAACAAACACTCTAGAGAAGCCCTTGACATCCATTCTCCCTATGGTCTACTATACTAGGTTCTCACGGCCCTGTGTAAGTTAGTTGGGAAAAAATGATACATGGTTGCCAAATTAAACCACTATAACCACTTGGATAAACAATCTACAACTCATCCTAGAATTTCATATAACAATCAAGCCATCCTAATAATACAAGGCATGCAAAGCAATAGCCTAACATGGAAGCTAGACCAAACGGTCAAAAAAATAAATAATGGGAAAAACATCCATAGCATGGAAAATTTACCCTATTACTAAAAAATTAACCTCTATCCATACAAAAAATGCATAGCAGGCAATAACAAAGCTAAAAACTATAAACACGCAATACCCCATTCATGGGTATTGGGCACTTTTTTACATAAAATTACATGATTATCTAAGGAAAGTAACAAACCACCTACCTCAGCATTGTGAGATTGATATGCATGAACCTCGGACCTTGAATCTACCTATAACTCCATGGATCTACAAAAATGTTAAAAATATTTAATCAAGGATAACTTGTGATAGAGGACAAATCAAGAGATGAAGTTCATGAAGAAAGGAGAACTCACCAATGTGATTCCAATGCAACTGATTGAGTTTGAATCAGATAATGGACAGCGAGTTGGGGTCTTGGAAAAGATCGACACCATACATTCGCTCCTGGATGGGGTGGGTGAAGAAGTAGATGGTTCTATCCATCAGACATGAACCCAGTCCGTTTAATGAAATAAAATCAAAGTACATGATGTGTTCTTTTAAAGTACACGGTGTGTAATTTCCTCTTTCGGCCTTCACTTTAGGTGGTCTCCAAGTCTCCCAACCCACCCATGTACTTGTCCGTTACACAGCCAATACATGGTAACCTGTGGCCACCGATTACACGGTCTGTACTTATGATTACATGGTGTGTACTCCTAAAATTTCCAAAATCTCCTCTTTTTCTCAAAAACACCAAAGAAGAAAAACATACTTGAATAGAATATATGGTTTCTTAAAAACATCCCCCCTTAAATAAATTCATCCCCTAATTTTCCTAGAAAGGAGGCATAGAAGAATAAACCCCAAACAACTTCATCCACTACGATAGTACATCAGCCTCCCACTCCCAAGTCTCATCCTACACTCTCCTATGCTTCCATAGCACTCGTAAGAGAGGTACAGACCCTCCATGGAGAACCTTCTCACTTTGATCAATAATCTAGATAAGATGATCCTCAAATGAGGTGTCCGCCTATAACTAAACCTCTTCAGGTGGAAAAAAATTAGACGGGCCTGAGAAGTAACATCAAAGCTGAGAAAACAGAAATATGTCATGCATATACTAGTACCTCTAAGGTAAATGAAACCGATAGGAAAACAAAATGACTCTATCCAAAAACACAAATGGCCCGACATACCTCTGTGAAAGCTTACTCTATCTCCTAATACTCTTTTTTTCAAACCTCGGTGTGACAAATATGAGAACTTGATCTCCTACCTTGAATGCTAGAGCTCATCTCCATCGATTAGTATAAGACTTATATCTAGACTTTGTAGTATCCATCCTCTTCTGAATCGGCTCTATCTACTATGTGGTCTCCTTGACAAGATGTGGTTCCATCATAGTGGAATATCCTACCTCTAGCCAGTATAAGGGTGATCACCAAGGCCTACCTGACAATGCCTCAAAATGTTCCATCTGAATAGTTTCTTAAAAACTATTAATTTCGGAAAACACCACAAGAAGTAAGTGCTTCTCCTAAGAACCTGCAAAATCTAGGATGCATGTTCGAAGATTGTACTCAAGAACCTAAATTGTATGCTCGAACTGGCAACTTTTTTGGGGATGGTATGACTTAATCAGAAGTACCTGGGTACCGAAACCCCTCGGATGTCCCTACTAGACCCGAGAAGTAAAACGTCTGTCCATTTATGAAACAATAGAGTGAAGAACTCAATGTAAACAAACAATATCACGGATGTAAGACCTTGAAAAATCATCAACACTGAAGGTCTCCTTGATCAGAATGAATTGGGAAACCTTCGTGAGTCTGTCAATGACAACCCATAATGCATCATTCCTTCAAGGCAACCTTGGAAAACCTGTCACTAAATCCATCACGACATCATTCCATTTCCACTTGGGAATGGATAACTACTGCAAAAGCCTTAATAGTCATTGATTCTCTACCTTCACCTACTGATAGGTGGAACACCTCATCACGAAACCAGCAACATCTCAATTCGTACCAGGACACCAATACTGACGGTGCATATCATGATACATCTTGGTGACACCAGGATGAACTGCCCAAATTGGGGAATGAATGTCCCGCATCAGCTCCTCGCGTATGTTTCCTGACACCCATACAAACCCATGGCAAAACAAGATCTCATCTTTTCTAATGGTCCATCCTGGAATAGGTTCCTCTCTTGACACACTCTCATGTAGGACTACCCCTTCTAAATCTGATAGCTCCCACATTTTCACTCAATCAAGAAGAGTAGAGGTAATAACTACTGAAGTTAGAAACCTCTTCCCCTATCTATTTTCCACCTCCTAATGCATCTGAGTGAACAGATCCATAAGCCTCCACTCACAGCTGGCCTCCTGAACTGCATGTATCTGAGTCTTCCAGCTCAACGAATCATCCACCATGTTTCCTTCCCAGGCATGTATGTGAGTTCAAAATCAATGGACTGATGGTACTCAACTCACCTTTGTTGTCTCAATTTTAGGTCACACTGAGTGAATATATATTTGAGACATTTATGGTTGGTGAAAACCACAAAATGATCTCCCACGAGAGAGTGTCTCCAAAAACATGATTCATGGACAATAGCAGCCAACTCGAGATCGTGCATCATTTAGTCTGTCTCATGTGGCCTCAACCACCGAGAACTCTACAAAAAGACCCCTTCTCCCTAAATAATCACAACTTCCAGCCCGATACCAGATGCATCATGGTACACAATAAGGCTCTTTCCCATCTCTAGAAATACTAGTATCGGTGTGGAATTCAACCTCCCTTTCATCTCATGAAAGGCTGACTCACAAGAATCTGACCCCATGTACTTTTCACCCTTCTTAGTCAGGTCATTCAGTGGAGTTACAAAGTTTGAAATTTCTTATATTAAATGTCTATAGTATCCATCCAGCCCTAAAAAACATCATACCTCAAAGATGTTCTTTTGTTGCACCCAGGAAACTACTGCTCTTACTTTGTTTGGGTATATTGATACTCTTGTCTCTGAAATAACATGACCCAAAAAGTGAATTTGTTCTATCCAAAAGTGGAATTTTGAGAGATTAGCATATAACTAATGCTCTCTTAGTGTACTCAAGACAATCTCAAGATTAGTGGCATGTTTGTCTCAAGTATGAAAGTACACCAAGATATTTTCCATGAATACCACCATTTAAGAATCCATGTATGGATGGAAGACTTGGTTCATTAGTGCCATGAAGATTGCAGGCGCGTTTGTGAGACCTAACAACATATAGAATATACCTGCTCTGTAAGGTTGTAAAAGGTATATTGAATGGTCTAACACACAATTGATGGTATCAATATATCATGTCAACATTTGAGAACACCCGGTATCCTCAAAGCTGTTCAAATAGATCATCAATACTATGCAAGGGAAATCCATTCTTGACCGTCAACTAGTTCATCTTCCGATAATCCACACAATGACTGAGGGTACCATCATCTTTCATTTCAAATAGGACAGTAAAACCCCAAGGGGAAGTATTGGGTTGAATGAAACCCATTGCTTACAACTCCTCCAACTACTTCTGGAGTTCTTGCAACTCTATTGTAGCTGTCCTCTATGGAGGAATGGTCACCAGTGCTGCTCCTGGAACAAGCTCAATAGAAAATTCCACCTCTAGCTCTAGATGAAACATGAAAATTCCTCTTGAAAGATGTCCTTGAAATGATTCCCCACTGGAGGAAAGTCCTTCTATTAAGTCCCCTAGTCATCCGGATATAGACTATCAATCTGGGCTATGGCTCCTCCCATGCCATGATGCTCGGGTCCAGCTCTGCTCACCTGGACATCCCATTCGCCCTTACATAGAAACGATCTACCCTATGGAAATGTAAAAAAAACCCTACGACAATAGCAACTGACAACTACCTAGAAGGTAACTAACTAGTCCATTTTGAGAATGACGGCATAGCCTGTCATCTCTAAGACATTGAGGACCCATAAGAAGTGACACCGACCATCCTCTACAGGGAACTCCTTGAACTGATATACACTAGTCGTTCTAGTCCCCAACGGAGTCTCTAGCATCAAGATATCAGCAGAGGAAATGATATAGAGCCAATGTCACTCCACAGTAGAAATAAATATAAATCTAGTGTAATCCCCTATATCAATAAGATAAGAAGCTAAAACAGAGGCAACTAGGATCATAAATCAAATAGTAGAGGGTCTGAAATCCTGCTCATGCTGGGTCTACTCCACTAAAAATGTCTGACCTATACTATGGTCATGTGACCCTCCCTGACCACCCTGAGCTGATGCACCCTGCTATCTCTGAAATCCTGGAGACTGGATACCACGTTTACAACCTTTACCTCATCCTGAACGGCTAGAAGAACTCCAATTCCCTAACTTTTGAGAAACTGGTGGTGGTGGTTCTAATCGAGGAGTCATAGAGGGGCCCCTGTCACAAGTGGCTTGTGAGAATATTTGACAGAAGCGCTGAAGATGAACAATCTTGCCACATGATCGGCACTCCACTGTGTCTCAAGGGAAATGTGGCCTCGTATACCAACTCTTCTCTCACTTTTAGCACACCACATGGCTACCCAAAGAAGTTTCTCACCTCCTCGGATCCCCGCGCATAGAATCCATGTAGCTCTTCCTACTATTAGTAGGAGGAATACCAACTATGGATGTCGAATCACCCTGGTTCACCACTCCAAAATCCCTTAGATTTTTCTCTGTGATTCGAAAATGATTAACTAAAGAAGTGATGGAATTCAACCTAATGATATTCACCTGAGATTGGATGTCATTCCTGAGACCATCCTCAAACTTCCTTTCCAGAAATTACTCATCACCTACTGGAATGGGCATGAAGCACTGCATCTGCATGAAGTGAGTAGAATACTCCATAACAGAAAGAGTACCCTGCTCCAGAATCATTAACTCCTAGGCTCGATCGGACCTCAATGTATCAGAGTAAATGTGGTCGTAGGAGGCATGTGGGATATAATCCCAAGACATAACCGACTGGTGTACCACCTGTGAGATCACATCCCACCATCTCTTGGTAGAATCCTGAAGCATGTACGTAGCGAGCTTCAGCCTCCTCTCTGGAGGTGTCTCTTGATTCTTTAATATATATAGAATGGATTCTAACCATGACTCGACATCCTAAGGTATTCCTTCCCCTTTGAAGGTGGGAGGATTCAACTATTGGAAAAACCGAGTCAACTCTGCCATAGTCAGTGCAGGATGTGGTACTCCTCAGAAGGTATGCATGAACCTCATAAAGCACTCTCAAAACTGTGCGTCAGCACCTGTGTCTGGAATGACAGTTGGTTCTAAGACTGGCACTATAGGTGGATCTGATGGTAGTTTGTGATCATCCTTGTCCAGTGTCTTATCACTGCCCTGTAACTGGTTCAAAACTGGAGGAAGTCTCATTGGCATGACCCTGAAAGGTCTAGCATACACCTTAGATCATGATTATCATGGGCTGAAACTTATAAGTGTAATAAGGTAAAAATAGAAATAATGAAATCATGTTTTTCAAAACATGGATGCATTTCATGTATAATACCTACATGGTGTGTTCCCTTAATCCTTCACATGTGTGTGTACTTTTTCCAACACAAGTCATGGAACACCCCATACACATGTCGTGTTGTCCTAACACACAATGTGTACTTGAATCCTCTTCCCCTACCCAAGTTCTCTTACATAGCAAAGCCACATTGTTTCCCTAGAACTATTCTACATGGCGTGTTAGTTCTAGACAAGGAGTGTACGTGATAATCATCAAAGACTCGTGTTTTCAGTCACACAGCTGGTTACATGAATCACTCTATAAGACGTGTTCTAGATTGACACAATGTGTACATGAAGGATTTCACTAAACCGTTTTGTTAGTCACACGACCAGAATCAAGGGTTATACTACACGACGTGTTCAATCTTGACACGGCATGTATAACCTATGTTTTATCCATCTCTTTCGTTAGTCACACGGGTGGACACATGGTCTAGACATCACGGATTGTACAACCTATACACAGCGTGTTCCCCCAAATATTCCCAAACACATGTATCGTCCCACACAGCTAGTGACTCGGTTAGATACTACACGGAATATACATACAATACACAACATGTACTCAAGAATAAAAACAACTCCTTCCTGAATAGAAGGACACATGTCATGTATTCATCATTACATGTCGTGTATTCTGGGTTTTCCTATATAGTAAGCCTAAAAAACAACTCTAGAACCAATAAAATCACTGAAACGAACATTAATGTTCCTAATTACGATCCGCGAGGGCCCATACTCCCCATGAATCAATGTTTGGCATCTTATATATATCATAAACAAGAATAATAGTCCAATAATTCACTAAATTCTGATTCATGAGGGACCATAACACCTGAGGAACAAAAGTTTAGCATTCATTCAAACAAAACTTACCCAATATAATACCCTATAAAAATCATGTATTCTATCAAATCATATATCACAACAACATTCATATCTAGCATAATATATATCACAAAAACATGCATTCACTAATGCAACCTAAATGGCCTTACAGGAATGAATAACATGTGATTTCTAACAAGTGAATATATGATGCATTAGAAGGAATACCCTCATCTCATCAGAATTCAATAGAAATTGAACCTTTATAATATCAATGATAACAGCAAAAAAACATGTGTATAACCCAACGGTGAAATCGAATATACTGTAATAATTTCAAAACTATAAAAATTGCAATAATGAGGTAAATTGGCATTTCTATGTACATAGGTTACCTACACCCAGGCAGAAATTTTTACCAAGTACCTATTTCTCCATATCCCTAGCTATAGTCTCTAAATAGTAAGTCACAAAGAAAATAATTCCTCTGATACCACTTTGTAACATCCCGGTTCTAGAATCCACCAAGAGGTTCCACATGCTCGGCTGGTCAAATGGCCTCAAGAAGATTTCTCCAAATGCCAGAGGTTGATGTCTAGAAGCGAGGGCTTTGTGTGTTATAGTGAGGAAACTATACCCTCATCTGTAGTGTAACGCATCAGAAATAAATAGATAATAATTGAATAAGTAGTAACAATACCATACAACAGTAAACAATGGAAGACTGGAAGTAATAACAAATAGAGCACACATGTATAAATAATGCATGATACATATGTCTAGGAATGAAGCCAAAAAATCACAATGTTGTAATATAGTACTAAACAATAGTATGAATGGAAATCAAGTAAACAGATCCACAACCTCACAAGCCTCATCTTGGTCTTATGCTCCCTTGCTCCAAAGTAGTCAGGTACCTGTAGTTGAAGGGCGCTTGACGTTATCTATACCTAAAACAATATAATCTGTTTGGGCCCAAAATCATGATCCAAACAAGGTGTGAGATGAATCCCAGTAGGCAACCACCCAATGATCAGTGCCTTATAGTCAATGAATATATATGGCCGACAATAAGCAAAAATAAGTAGTAAACAAGGATGTGCTCAAAAGTAAACAATCCTACAGTTCAATTGAATTCAATTTTATTTATCAAGTGAGAAGATAATAATAAAGAGGTAACCCTCTAGAAATTACTCCCAAACTAACCCCTATGGTTCCACAAAATCAAACACAAGCAACCCTTTGGGAAGTACACACAATCTAACCCCTCTAGATCAGCATTATTAAAGACTCTCTGAGAACGTACTCACCGTCAATTCCCCCTATGGTCTCCTATCGATAACTAATAAGAACTCTAAAGAAGCACTCAATGTCTAATCCCCCCCCTCTTTGCCCATATCAAGGAAACTACAGACACTCTGAGGGAGATCAAAGTCCATCCCCCTATGGTCTTGCACCTTCATAGTAAACATACACTCTAGAGAAGCCCTCAACATCTATTATTCCTATGGTCTACTAGAATAGGTTCGCATGGCCTTGTGGAAGTCAGTCATGCAAAATTGATACATGGAAGCCAAAGTAAACCTCACAAACTAGTTGGATAAAAAATCTACAACATATCATAGCATGTCAGATAACAATCACTAAAATCCTAACAATACTTGGCATGGTAAGAAAAAACCTAACAAACAAGCTAGACCAAATGGTAAAAATAAGAAATCAAGGGAAAAACATATATAGCATCGAAAATTTAACCCTTTTCAGAAAACAATTAACCTCTATCCATACAAACAAGGCATATTAGGCAGTAAAAGGGCTAAAAACATAAACATGCAATACCCTGTTCTTGGGTATTGGGCACTTTCACATTAAATTAAAAGACTATCTACAGAAAGGCACCAACCACATACCTCTATGTCGTGAGATCGATATACGTGAACCTTCAGCCTTGAATCGCCTGAGAATTTTGTAGATCTATAATAACGTTAAAAAATCAAGGATAACTTGTGAAAGAGGATAAATCAAGAGATGAAGTTCATATAGAAATGAGAATATACCAATGCGATACCAAAGAAAACGATGGAGTTCAAATTAGGGAATCGATGGTGAGTCAGGGGCTCGGTGAAGATATGCACCGTATGGTCACTCCTGGATGAAACGGGAGAAGAAGAAGATGGCTCGCTCCATCAGATGTGATCCCAATCCATTTAATGAAATTAAAAAAAATGTACATGGTATGTACTTTTAAAAGTAAACGGTGCGTACTTTCCTTTTCTAGCCTCCTTTATAGGTGGTCTCCAGGTCACCCCACGCAGTCATGTACTCGGTCATCACACAGCCATTACACGGTCTCCCGTGGAAACTAAGTACACGACATGTACTTACGAGTACACTGTGTGTACTCTTGAAATTTCAAGAAAAAACTCTTTTTCTCAAAAACACCATAAAAGAAAAATATACCTAAATAGAAGATTCGAGTTCTTACAAGTGTTTCTTCTTATATTATGGATATACAAAAAAATTAATATTTATCCTTCCATGGACTTTACCACTTGGTCTCTCAAAAAACACTCTCTTTCTCGTATTTTATGAGTTTAAGAGTTGGTTAAGGTGTAATTTGAAAATCGTATATTGTGATTACTAATTATGAATAATCACCATATCCTTTAATTTAGTCTTCATTCCAATTTTTTCTCATAAAAAAATTTCTAACACATTCAATCTTAACTCAACACCTAATTATTCTCACCATTGAAGAAAATCCAAAGAATAGTGTGAGAAACACTAATATTGGTCATATAGTCATGAATAATCATTTAGAGGATGTATAAATCATGACATCTTCTTCTAAATCTATGAATCCATAGGATTAACCATGGTTATCCCCTATCATCAACCAATGTTTATGATAATATCATATACATAGGATTATCCTAAAAGTCACTAATAGGTGTATATTCCCCAATCTATGTTTTCCTAAGTCTAGTTAATATGTTTTCTACTAAAAATACTATGATACAAACATTAAAGACCTAGAATATAGTACCCATGAGTTGGTACCTAACATTATTACATTGGAATAAGATACATAGAAACACATCCCAAATGAATGAATATTATAAAGGCCTTAGAAAACTATATTACATACATGATAAAAATTTCACACTAAGAATAGAAAAAGAAACATAAAACATAAAAATACCAAATTCATAGATTCCATGAAAATTCATTGAAATGATTCCCCTTCATAACCTAGGGAAAGTAAAAAAATTAAGGGTGAGATCATCTTATTAGTCTGTTTTATGCATTATAGAAAATATCATTAAAGAATAAGATTAATCAACAATATAAGGTAAATAAATGAATAAAGATTTGTCGCAACCCGTCCCTTGAGGACAATGCCATGATTACCCCAAGCTCGCCTTTTATAGGACACGGGATGGTGACTTGCACTAGGAAGTCATATCCCAAAAAGGAAAGGAAATGCATTTTAACCTCTACACAAACAGACAAGGCATACTTCAAAAATAAAACCACAATGAAAATAAAATAATAAAACCACCACAATGTACCATAACTGAGAGAAAAGTGTGTAAGCAGAAAGTAAAAAAGGGTCTAAAATACCATCCCAACAGAAAAGAATGTATAGAAACGGATGTACATGATCTAAAGGTCAGGATTCTACTTGAAGGGTAGGTATAGCTAATTGTTGGATGTCACTGTAGAACACCATGTCTATCAATCCACCTTGGAGTACCATCTAAACCTAACTTCCCAATGTCCTAGTCAATGTTATCCATCATCTGCACAAGACAAAACCTATGCAGGCAAAGCCTGTGTAGGGGTAAGTATAACAATACCAAATAGGGACCCCAAGACCCCTGAAGGTCTATTAGAAATCTACAAAATAAAACATTACTATGGAAATACCATAGAGTTAATGCCCCCAAGACATATCTAAAATACATAACACAAAGTGAAAGATACCTCAAACAAGGTATAAATTAACTATAGAATAAGGATAATCAGTTAGAGTAATGAACATTTCACATTGTTCAGGGACTTATCCCTGATGAGTCACTGAAGTCTGTCGGGCAACTAAGGTCCACATGACTTCTACTCATCTACCGGTCCACTAAGGTTTACACGTCTCTAGTGGGCCACTAAGGTCCACAAAACATCTGGTCATACAGTCTATTTAGGTCCACATGACTACTTTTCAATAGGGCCACTTGGGACCCAACAACTGCTGGTCTGTCGGCCCACTGAGGTCTTGCACTTAGAGTGCTTGATTTTGGGAGGATCATCTCCTCAAACCATTAGACACACCGAAATCACCACAGAGTACCACAGAGTGTATCCCAAAGGATCATCTCATTGTAAGGGTCCCAACTCAATAGATGGCGCATCGAACAGACACTTGGTCTGTTAGATATGGGTATTTTTTGTAAAAATAATCTTGTTGGATTTGAGTCAGATCCAAACTGGCCGTATGAAAAACATCTTCAAAACCTCATGTAGACTATATCAAATTTACCACATCATCACAATGGCCCCAATACCACTAATGACATGTTAATTAAATGATCTATTTGAGAGATACTAGAATTTTTGTAAAACGGGGGCCGGTTGGGTCCGGGACCGGCCCGACCAACCCGACCCGGACCTGGCCAATCCTGTGTCTAGCCCATTTGGGTTGCAGGCCCATTGGTCCATGGCTCATGCATGCTAGGGTGTGTTCAGGTCATGGGTCCACCCGGTCCGCCTGAGGCCGACCGGCCTTCAGCCTAGCTGGGACGCGGCTGGGAGCCATGTCTGGCTCCTCTATAGCACCGTGAACATGGGGCCTTCTTTTTTCCATGGTCAAGCGACTGCGGTCCACTGTATGTTTCATCATAGATGACCTCCGATGTGGCTAACCGGTCATGTCCTCCCACAACATCCTTGATGACAGCATAGCGCTGCGTCTCTCCAGCCTCGCAGACATGGTGGCTGCGGCCTCTATCGCTCGCATGGGCAGACCGACCATGATCTTCCACCTCTACGCTGCTACGACCCTCTGCCACCTTTGCACACCACCTCCATCGAGTCACGCCACCCACCGCAGGCCACCAATGGCCACCACCGGTGTGTTGGAAGTTCCTTCTGGGGGCTACCAAAGTTAATATGGTGGTCTGCTTTTTGAACCAATTAAACCTATGGGACCGAGGGCTGCCACCTTTACTACGACGGCCTCCGACTCATCTTACCACCATTCGAATCTTCATCCACCATGAACACACAAGGGAGAGGGGGTGGGGGTCTGGCCTTTTTTGTGACTACCTGCACCCTCCACATTAGAGGTTTAAAGCAAGGGATGCTCGAGATTATAATTCTATAAAAAATAAAATTAATCTTGAATAGAAAACCCAAGAATGATACCATCCTTCAAGAATTATCAATAGGTTTATTAACCTATTCGTGGTTTAATCATCATTTAATATTTATAATAAGAACGGGGAAAACATGAATCAAAACAAATCCACTACCTTGTTTTATGGTTTTTTTGTAAAGTTTCGTCTTTAAGGGTTCAATAGGTCGACATCACTCATCACATCATGACCTCATTCTTTGGGGTATGCTGAATTCGATGATGTTTTATGGGCATTCGTAGTTCTTCTACAGAGAGTAATCTTATAGGAAGTTCCTCATGGAAATTCCCATGATTTAATTTCCAACTCTCCAATGCATTAGCTAATAAAAAAGGGAACATGTCATAGTGTTTCTATTACGCTGCGACGATGCATCGATACGATGTTTCATTTATGAAACCACGTAGATATTATGATGAAACTTAATGAGCCAGTAAGTGACTTCATTTAATTCACCTCGTCACCGCAACGTAGCACCACCGTCCTCTGCTCAATATTGTGAAAGAGAAATACAATAAATTTTTTATTTTATTTTATTATTTTTCATAAAATCTAGAAAATATAACATTTCTGTCGGACCCTCTCCAGTCGAAGTTAAATCATTTATAGTTGAATCTCGGAATTCCTAGTTTATTGGTGCCCTCATAATATCGATATGAGCCTTAGTTAAAATGTTATGAAATCCTACTCGCACGTTTACTGAACATACCTTAAAAAAAGTTCAAAATTCAGCTCCGGGATCACCGGGCCTTGAAATCACATTATGTTAAAGTGTGAGGTCTTGAAATAATTCCATATAATTTAAAAAAATATTTACAATGGAATTATTGGACATTAAATTCTCCCCACTTTATGGATTAACTTACAAAAAAACAAAACAAAGACTAATCAAATGAATGGGGGTACTGAGATTGAATCTGAACCACCCACTCCTAAGTTCACTCATGGAGGTTCTCATGCTGGAACCTAATTTACAGTAGTGGAATTGACCATCCACAAAGGACCCGCTCATGTTGAACCTTTATCTCTATTGGAAACTCTGAAAATGTCACCTCATCATTAATATCCAGCTGTCCCCAGTCGATGACCTAGGATGGATCAAGCATGTACCTCCTCAGCTATGACACGTGGAAAACATCGTGAACACTTTGAATTTGTGGGGGGGGGATATAGGAGGTATGCCACATTTCCAACTCTACTGAGAATCTAGAATGGTCTGATGAACATCCTAGATAACTTGTCGCCCTGACCAAATCTCTGCATTACCCGTCGGGGTGACACCTGATGTAAGTCATGGTGTCCCAAGACCAACTACAAGGGTCTCTGTTTCCTATCAATATATGACTTCTGTCAACTCTTTATAGTCCAAATATTCTCCTATATGATCTGCACCTTCTTAGTGGTAGCTCGAACCAACTCTAGACCCATGAGTGTTAACTACCCATGGCCTTTCTTACATAGAGGTGATCTTCATTGCCTCCAGTACAAGTCCTCAAATGGTGCCATGCCAATAGTGGTGTAATTCCTATTGATGTATGCAAACTCTACTAGTGGTAGGTGGTCCTCCCTATCATCACCAAAATCTAGGATACAAGCAAGAAGCTTGTCCTCCATGGTCTGTATGGTCCACTCCTACAATCCCTTCCACAACCGGTATGTAAATCATGCATCACGGTTTGAGACGATCTTCAAAGGCACCCTGTGAAGCTGCATTATCTCCTAGACATAGTGACGTCCCAAGACCTCTACTGATCCCTTCTCCTAGATGGGTAAGATGTGAGATGACTTGGTGAGTTGGGATCATGGCCTCTGGACGTGCACAGTAACCCCGTAACGACGTCTACGGAGATACCATCCCACTTCCATTCGCGTACATCAAGTGGCTAGTCCATGCTTGCTAGGACCTGAAGCTCAGCCTCCCCTTGTGGATAAGTGAGGCATCGTGAAACGAAATCTGCCACATCTTTCTTCATCCATGGCCATTGGTACTGAAGTTGATGGTCCTGGTACATCTTTTCTATAACAGGATGTTCTTCCCAAAGGGATGTATGGAACTACCACATCACCTCCTCCCATAACATAACTAGTACTAAGGTATGTCTTCTGAAAAGGATGATGTGGTCTCCATATATCGAAATTCCATTAGAAGCCTATCCTGGGGATATATGAGCACGTCAGACCTCTCCATCAACATCCACAAGTTGTGCCTCCATAACTCGCTGAAGGACTGAGGGAGTGGAAATCATATACTAGAGGTTTATTTCTCCATCATCATCCATGAAGGATATATGTATCGCGGCTAACAAATATTTCGCCTCACTCAGTAGCTACAAACCAGACATACTGCTAAGCACATCGGCCACCACATTCACCTTCATAAGAGTATAATCTATCACAATGTCATAGTCCTGGAATAACTCTATCAATCTCTGATGTCTCAACTATTGAAAGGCCTAAGGGAACCTTTATATCCGTGTAAAAATCTACCAGTTTTAACTGTTTGATGTACCCATCGCCTCTTTGGTATTGGGTAATCATTCTCCATATCTACTTTGTTAAAGTGTTAGTAATCCACACATAACATCAAACACTGAGTCTTACTAATCCTTTTCTCTGCAAGTCCCCCACTTATTCCCCCAGATCGTGAAGCTCTATGAAACCCCTCTGATATACTGATGCTGATATCAGTGCCATATTAGACTGTATAATGATTCATAATTCCCTCTCCCTATGGGGAGAAAAATCTCGGGAAAATCTTTTGAAAGGAAACTCATGCACTCTGCCACTACTGTTATGAATTGAAAACTCCAAATATATGCTGCCATGACGGTAAGGATGGTTAACTCAAGAGTGATCATCTTCACAATCCTATCAATGGGTTTATCCCGTGTTATTTGGATTTCTTTTTTCACCGACCAAGGAGAACCCCATTCCAACACTACAGATATACTACATCCTCTTTCCAAAATAGTCAATCTGCGCATAAACTGTGGATGACCCGTCCATACCCAAACTAATGTTGTAAGGCCTCGACCCTACCACCAATAGGTTCCAACCAAAACTCTCGCCTCAAGGGTCAGATGACACTATTGGTATAAGTGTTATTATCGAGCCTCCTACCATTGGTATCTCCAGCCGTAAGGATCAAGTCTACAGTTTCACTAGAAACTCCAGGTCTTGAATATGATCCAGGACAAGAAGGAATGATTATAACCTATGTCTATTAATATTATAGCTAGTAATATACATAGAATATACCTCAAATCATTATTGTATCCCTTGGGTCATATTCATTGACCGCATACAGCTACTCCATTCCCCTATCCTTCATCTCCCTATGCCTCGTGGGGACCAAATTTAGTTGGTGGTGGTAACATGTTGAAATGTATACCACCACCTGCTGCTCTTCTATCTCCTCTTCCACATCTTTTTCCCTACAAATTCACCTATCCTTTTCACTTCCTCTTCTTGAAAAATGTTACATGTCCAAGCCTCTAAGACATACATTGATTTCTTGCTTTCCCACTAATGACATTCACCGGCTGTATCTTCTCATCCAAAGAACATTCAACCACAAAGGTTGGCTCTAAAACCCTAACATAAGTAGGAATGCGTAGAGGAATAGTGATTAATCATATGTCCCTAAACACATATCGCTCAGAGGTTTGAGCCCTGAAGTATTGGTCGTATCCTACTCATTGAGTAACTTAAATGGTCAGTATAACTCAATGAATACTTAGCTACTGACATGTTGTCCTTCTAAAGATATAGAAGCTCTTGGGACCACATACCCCATAGATTTGTATTTAAATAGATCCCTTCTCTAAGAAAGGTTCTTAAGATATTTTCACAGAAAACTCACCATATCGTAAGATAGCGGTAATATAAACACTACCATCACCCTGTTGAGCCACGTAGAAGGCTTATTTCCATGACCTCCATTTGATCTAATGGTGCTATACATAGATAGGAGATCAGTCACCACCTCAAGGTAGTATTTATATCCAAGTGAGTTGGGATCACCTCAGAACCTAAGTGGTATATGTCACTAAAACTTGTGTATGGAACTGAGCCTACATGTGTCCTCTACTGGTAGTTCTGGTAGTAACTACTGACCAACGACTAATGGTATTTCTGGGACACTGCCCAAAGGTACCATCTCAGCCAGCAGTCCTTAAACCGACTCCTCATCCCTATGGAGACCATCCTCATGGTAACACATTAGAATACAAGCTGGTTGTTTGCATGGTGGAATCTTGAAAGAAAATTAAGATGAACCATGGTCAATAATTTATAACATGTGAGATGACTAAAAAGTGATCAAGAGAAAAACATTTCCAAAACACATGTAATCTGTTTTTTTGTGTACAGAGTCAGAAAATAGAATTTCAGGTCCTTTTATATCGATACATTGGCCACCACACCAACACTAGACTCCCCAAATTAAAAGGTGAACTCAAGACACTTTAAATTGTTTCCCTCATAAAAATTACATACTCTTAGTTTTTTTAGTAGAAATGATCGCCCTCTGATACCACTTTGTTACGACCTATCCCCTGGGGCCCATGTTGGGACTACCCTAAGCCTAAATTACATTGGCCATGGGTTGGTTAATAGCATGGAAAAGGTATATCAAAAAAAGGGAAGGGATTTCCTTTGAACCTGTACACACACATACATGGCATAATACTAAAAGAAAAAAACAATGGAAATAAAACAATAGAACCACCACAAAGTACCCCAACTGAGAGTAAAGTGTGTAAACTGAAAGTAAAAATGGTCCATAATACCAAACCAATGGAAAGGAAAGTTAAACAAATTAATTACAAGCTCTGGAGGATATCTGCCAAAGATCATATCGGATTGTTAGGAATAGTTAACTATCTAATGTCACTACAACACACCATGTCTATCAATCCACCTAGAAGCACCATCTAGCCCTAGCTCCCCAAAGTCTCAGTCATATATGTATGTTTTTTCACAAGACACAACATGTGTGGGAAAATCCCATGCAAGGTTGAGTATCACAATACTCACTAGGGACCCCAACACCCCTGAAGGTATCTTAGAAGTACAAAAGGGAAAACACCCCAAAAGGAAAATAGAAAAATGGAAATACCACAGAGTTAATACCACCATGAAAGATATCTGACAAATAACACAAAGAACAATATAGCTCAAAAGAGGTATAAATTAAGTACAGAAGAAGGCTTGTCTATTATAGTGATGAACGTTTTTCACTGTTGAGGGACTCATCTTTAATGAGTCACTGAAGTCTATTGGGCCAATGAGTTCCACACAACTGTTTGTCTACTGGGCCACTAAGGTCCACATGGCTCTTCAAGTACACTAAGTTCCACATGGATGCTACTTGTTTGCTGGGCCACTGAGGTCCGTGAGGCTTCTTTTCTATCGGGCAACGGAGGTCCACACGGTTACTAGTCTGCCGGGCCACTAAGTTCCCACACATTTCATGCTTGATTCTGGGAGGATCTTCCCCTAAATCCATCAGTCACACCTCAATTACTATTTATTCCAAAACAGTATATCCCAAAGGATTGCATCGTCTTAAGGGTCACAACGCAACAGATGGTGCATCAAACAAAAGCTCAGTCTCTAAGATATGGGCATTTTTTGTAAAAAGGGCCCGGTCAGATTCAAACCCAATATAACCCTTCCATATGACGAATTTTGAAAAAAACCTCTTAGTGTATCTTAGGAGGAATGAATCTTCACAATGGTATCAATGATATTGACACCACATCGATCAGATGATCAGTTTGACAAATACATGCGTTTTAGTGAAAACGAGGGCCGGTTGGATCCGGGTTCGGGCCGATTCGACCCAACCCGAACCAGCCTAGGTCTGGCCTGCTTGTGTCACGGGACCATTGGGAAATGGTTTCAGATCATAGGTCTATCTAGTCCACCTATGTTGAACCATCCTAAGGCCTGGCTGGGACGTGGTTGGGAGCCGTGTCTGGCGTCTATACTACTCTGCGGCAACAGGAAAATCCTTCTGCTACGGGCGAGCGACTGTGGCCTGCTGTGTTCCACGCCACACACAGCCTCTGTTGTAGCTGATATTACACATCCTACCACGTCACCAATGGACCCAGTCCATAGTTTGACTCGTAAACACGGATCTAGTTTGGCATCAAGGACGATGTGGTCACGACTTCTGTTACTATCCTGTGTATCCCGAATGCAGGTCACCGACTCCACATGGCGTTGATCGGTGTAACAACTCCACTCCACCTCCCTTTTCCCATTTCCGCTATTGTTTCTCACCAACGGTGCACCGATGGTTCCTTCTGCCGGCCATAGGAGTTGCTCTGGTGGTTCTTTCATCAAACCATCTGCGCCTACGAGATTGTAGGGATTCCACCTTCACTTCGACGAACTCAAACTCATCTTGAGGTCATTTGGAAATACATCCACCAATAACGCACAAGGCGAAGGGGGTTCAAGCATTGTTTTTGTCAGTGTGTGCCCTCTTCGTTAGAGGTTTAAAGCAAGGGAGGATCATGATTAAAATTCTATCAACAATAAATTTAATGCTGAATAGAGTACCTAAGAACTACCCACTCCCACAAGAACACATGATTCTTGGATTAACCTGTTCATGGGTTAATCTATGTTCCTTATTTAAAATAATAATGGAGGAAAAAAATGCCTACCTCGTTTCACATTCGTTTTCATAGTGTTCGTTCATCGAGGGATCAAGAGGTTGATGTCATTTGTCACTTCCTGGCTTTGAACTTCATGATACGTCAAAGTCAATGTTGTTCCGTCAATGATTTTCATTCTTCATTGGATAGGAATATCTTCATAGGTTCATCAGGAAAATGAATGTGATTTAATTTCCAACTATCCAACATGTTAGATAATTAAAAAGGGCACACACCGAAGTGTTTCTGTTACGCTGCGACCTTGCGTCATTACACTGCGACTTAACGAGCCCTTAATGGGATCCCCTTAATGCGCCACATCATCACCTCATCGCCCCACCAAACCCCCCATCTTCCACCACTCAACAGAGTGAAATATAAATTAGATTATTTTTTATAGTTATTTTTTTTATTTTTCTAAGAAGTCTAAAAATATATCTTTTTCTTTCTGACCCTTTCCGTTCGAAGTTAAGTCTTTTCTACGAAATTAATGCTGTTCTAAGTTCAAAAGTGCCCTCATAATTTCATTCCAAGAATTGGTTCAAATGTTTTAATATCATGCTCACACATTTATTAAACATACCTTAAAATAAGCTCAAATTTCCATTCCAGGCTCACCGAGCCTCAAAATCATGTGTCCTCAAAGTGTGTGGTCTCAAAATAATTCCATATAACTTCTAAAAAAATACATGTAAATTTGGGGACATTACAAAATTAAATTTTATCAATAACTGAGAATAAAATGCATCTAGAGATAATATCATAGTGAAAATATCTAGGATAAATATAACTAAAATTCATGGTGTAGGAAAAGATTATTTATTAGATGCCATGATCTCAATAATCCTAGAAACTCTACCTTCAATTCCTTTCACAAGATGATTAAAAAACTGGGTATAAGCCGATTAGGTTTGGCCAACATCATTTCTATTGTCATGACCTAGAACAATAAAGATTAAAACAAATGGGTACAAAAAAACTAGGTTCATCAAACCGATTTGTCTCATGATACGATATGATGCATTGATGAGATTTTATATATAACGTCCCCACCCATTGTTTGTTTTCCAAATCATTCCTCATACATTTAATAATCAATTTAATTCAAAAAAATGTTCCTTATCCAATAATATCTTTATTTTTTAAAAGATATGGATTTAACATTATTTACCTTTTTAAAATAATAATAAACCATCCAAAGAAATATAATAAATGGTATGAATAAAGCGTTTCCTAAATATAAAATTCAACAAGGAATTTTTTGATAGATGGAAATACTATAAATAGATTATAAGAACATTTCATGAGGAAAATAACCTTTTTACATTGAAAATAATTTTTAAAATATAAAAACTATGAACATAATAAAGAAATTGTTATTTTTGAAAAATTGAAAAATTTAATCTTTTATACGATTCTTTAAATCATTGTTTCTTCATAACAAAGGGAAATTACATTCATGATATATAAGTTAAAAACATTCCTTTAAAAATTTTCAAAGAGAAACCATAAATACCATCTTGGAAAATGATAAGAATATTACTTTTAAATCATTTTTGTAATAAGTCAAAAATGTGTGAAAATGACTTTAAACAATCATTGGAGATTAGTAAAAAATATTTTATAAACCTGTTTATAAAATATTTGAGAAGAAAATAAATATTATTCATAATATACTTAAACATAAAACTTCTCGAATAATGATGAGATTGTGAAATAAACCAATACGACATTATAATCTATTTAATCATATTACCCATGAAATTAGTAACATTGAACCAAAAATTAGATACCATGAAGAAAAATATATTCATGATATAATATCTCAAAGGGGAAATATATGTACCATAAAAAATAATGGGTCAATATGAAAAATGTCTCATAGAAGTAAAAGTGAGATTAGAAACACATACCTAGCACATTCCATTAGTTTAACATGTTTAACCATGTTTATAATGATTTAAATATTGTTATTAATTTATTCTAGAATAGAATCCATATTTATGGTATCCTATGTGATCCTCTTATATCATCTTATCACCCATTAATTGAAAATATTTATTTATTTCCCTTCTTTTTGGTGTTAATTACTTCATTTTTCTAATCATATTTTGTCATGTATATCCCAATTCATGTCTGGAAAATATGACAATGTCATCTCAAGAATGTTATTAAGTTCCTAAAAATCATATTTATAAATTATATAACTTTTTATAAGGATTCATTAATGTTCAACAAGGAAAATTAATTTCATCTTGTTGTAGAGACAGTATGTCATATGTATACATGAGCGACAATATCATTCACTTAATTGTTAAATGGTAAGTAGGTAGATGCTATATTAATTTTTAAATAATGAATATCATGTCATAATTATCATATATATCTATTATTTCCAAAACTATACCCATCAATGTAATGTGGAGTTGAAAATCTAATTACACCATGGCATGGAGACAATATGTCACACTTACACACCCTCACACGGTGCTTTAATTTTCATTTGAAGGATAAAATGTAGAATATGGTCATCATGTAATCTTAATAAAATCTCAGAATTTATTTTATATTTTAATAATTAATTTAGAAAGGAAATATCACATGAATAAGATGTATAAGAAGATATATACTTGAAATAGTTGGTAAAGGCAATTAAATATTCTTCTGAAAACATCCTATAGATCTCCTATTAGGGAAAATAAGGTTCGTAATTTGAGGGGAAAATCACCTCTAAACCATGAATAAGTAATTTTCGAATATATATGAGCAGGTTTTGGTCGATCTAGATGTCTCAAAGTGTTGTGATGAAGTGAGGGAGGAGGTTCTATTTTATAACATGTTGAAGGGTACTTTCAAAATTCCCCAAAATATTAAAATATTATAAGACTATTATAGTGAAAAAGACATCAAAAGGACCTATACATGAAAAGGGTTGGAAAATTTGACCCATTTCTTATCCCATTGGCCTTAGTAAATATTTATTTTATTAGAATAGTTTTATAAAATATTATATTAGAGAAATATCATTATTGTAAAATTTAATACTATAAATACGGTGTCTTTAAAAACAACAAATAAAAAGGGTAAATTCGATTCTAATGCAATAAAACCTTTATAAAATTTAGTGGAAAAATTATGTCTTTCAAATTATATCAAATATAATATTTTACGAAACATCAATTATATTCTTCTCTTAAATAAATTTGTACTATGTCCGGGTTGTGTAACAATTTAAATTAATTATTGCTTCACTAAAATCTAAAAATAAGTTACCATGATGAAGATAACTATTTTAACTATTTAAATATAGTTTATAGTATAAAAAATATTTTTTACATCACCATATTACAAATATTATACTTACTAAAAACACTAGTATGACATGATTGACTTTAAATTAAATAAAATACTACAAGGGTCATAACCACTTCGTAATGGAAATAAATGGTTAAATATCCTAAAATATAATTATTAAGGATGGAAAATACTAAAAAAATAAAATTTAGTCAGCTATTTTTATAAAATTACTTTTCATATAATTTTAATTACAATTATTTTATTGATTTTTTCATTAAATAAATAATTATAGCATCATTTCTCTAAAACCCTTTAAGGTAATTATTTATTTCCTAAAAATTATAAATAAATTACCATGATAAATATATATATTTTTTATTTATAAATAATACTTATGGTCAAGAAACTATTACTTTTAACCATATATTAAAAACGTCATACTAATTAAAAACCATAGTGTGAATAGTTTTACTTTCTTTAAAATATAATACTATAACGAAACTAATGATGAAAAAGTGGATATAAAAGATCTTAAATTATCCTCATGGATTATATGTGGTCAAAAAGTAAACATCCAATAATATTTGGAAAATTTTTATTGTAATTTTATTATCATTAGCATACTATTTTTACCCTTAATTACTCGATTTACCCTAAACATTGACAATAAAAACTACTATGTTGAGTATTCATATTGCCCAAAAACAAAAGTGAAATATTTAATAAATTTGGAGCTCCTAATTCCAAAAATTTATTCCAATTTTTATAATTTTAAACTCAAAAGTAGAATAATTTTAATTTAAATTAAACCGACAAAACGTAAAAATCAGTTTTTCAGAAAAAATTACCTATTAAATATAAACAAAATTATAAACAATTCAACCATTAAATCAATTCCAATGAACCTAATTAGATTATAAATAATATTATATAACTAATTTTACCTTTAAAACAAGAAAATATAACTTTTTAATATTTGATATAAAATACTATTTTCAATAAAAATTTCCATTTATCTATATTCACTGAAAAATAAATACATTATAGAAAATTCCAAAATTTGATCCTTAGATAATTTTGACATTAAAATTTTAGAAATGATGTTTATTTTTCAAAAATAGTATATATTGAAGATTCAAAATTATATATTAAAACAATTTCACCATTAAAATTTGTAAAAATTGCATTTAGAATAATATAACGTTTTAGGAGTAAAATTGTATTTATTCTTTTCTTAGTCCTATCAAATATATTGTAAAAATTTAAAAAAAAATTGATTTAAATTATAACCTATTACTTTTAAAATGCTTTTAACACTATTCATTCACACCAATTTAATGGCTATGTCATCATAACATTTCATTGTTTGTTTAGGATGGGTGGTATATGCATTGTAAGATGTCAAAGAGATTAAATTTAGAAAGAACTATTCCATAACATATTGGGGTTCTATAAGGTATATATTATTAAATAACTCCATTTTTATAATGTCACAAACTATGCTGGTCATCAGTCTAACTGGCGCATGACCTGGTCTGTAACATGACCCGAATGGCATTCCCGATCCCCATAGGCTGGTACAAGTGCCCGAGTATCAAATAAAACAAGGGGGAATTATTGTCCCGAATTTACCACATTAAATTGACTAAAAACACTCTAATAATTCATATATGAAATATTCAACAAAATTCACACTTTTTGATTACTAGATTTTATGTGAACAAACTAAAACAAACCAAAAAAGAAATAATGACAAAACAGAAAACCAAGACATTTCCCCCCAAACATCTGTGAAATAAGAGGAGAGCATCATCAAGACCCCAACACCAAGATCCACCATAAGATACACTATAAACACAATCTTTCCAACATTAAATGTATTTCCTTAACCTGAAAACAAAGAGAAGACATGGTAAATATGCAACCAAAGGTGTATGATGAGTGTGAGCCAAATCCAGTAGGATTCCACCTAGATAAAATATTCCATCCACAAAAAATAAAATGAAAAATAAACCTACATGTTTTATAATGTAATAAATTCTATAAAAACATTAGGGAGAATAACATTAACCAAATATAACTTTGAATAAATGTAAATTTAATAGGAAATAAGTTTCAATGAATGAAACTTTAATTAAAATGTTCTTTTAATGAATGAAACTTTAAAGAAAATGTGCATCCTATTAAAATTACCATCCCAAACTATTTTATGTACAATGCAAGTGAAATATAACCATTGATCCCTATTAATTGGAAAATGCCACTAGGAACTAGAAATAGTGGGGCCATAGATACCTTGTATCTTGGTGGAATGATGTATAAAAACCATTATCAAAATCTCTCTCTTACACAAGAAACTAGAGAGGAGAAACATCCAATTTTTTAGTTATCAAATTATTATTCATATTTAGTTAGCGTTTTCATTGTCAATCCATCTAAGTGAAATTGGGAAAATTCCACTTCTGAATCACTAGCATACAATTCCTAGTCCACCCACCTAGATACACATGCTTCTATTTTTATGCTCAATCAAGTTTCACATGTTACATAAAATCACTTACTAAATTTACCATCCAAACCAGGCATAACATATCCCAAGCCACCACTTTCACATCCAAAAATCAATTGCTGATAACAATATTACACCAAAAAATTTCAACATATGCTTATCACTTTCAACATAAGTTAACAACCCATTATAATTTTTTTTTAAAATATCAATAAACACCTTTAATGATTTTACACCAACGGTGAACCCAAAACTATCTTTAAAAATCAGCTTCAAATGAATGCTACATCAAAACACAATTGCATCCCACACATATTTCAATAAAAATTTGCATGCTTTTTAAAATGACATAAAATGGAACAAAAGGGTTTACACATGAAAAATACCCAATTTCACAGAAAACTAACACATTAAAAATTAAACACATACTCACTCATACCAAATACACCATTCACACCAAAAAAAATTAGTAAACCATCTGAACAATTTATAATTTTTTCTCAAAGGGTGAATCAATATTTTACCCCAAAAACACACTAGGTTCCACATAAAAATTCCACATTATAACTTACCGTACTTCGTAACCATATAAAAACATAATTTCCACAATTTAAACAATTTAAGTAAACAAATTTCAATACATAAAAAAAATTCACAGTAATGAACAAACACCATGAAAATTTAAAATATTCTCCTTACCCCATACACAATTTAATAAATGAGTTTCAGAATTTATAAAACTATTTTCATGAACACATCAAGGATTTTCCACAAAAAAATAAACATAGGTTCCTCTTTTAAAAACAACCAAACATAAATTCCACATAAAAATATAATTTACAATCCTTACATAATATAATAAAATATTTTCATAATTTATAAAATTAGTCTGTGTGACACAATATGAGTTTACACATGAAAAACTCCCAAATTCACATAAAAGTGCCACATAAACTCTTACACTCACTTAATCCTTTTCAAAAAAAATTATCACCACATAAAATGATCAAGGAACATGATAAATTAAACATGTAAGAATATAAATTCATCAATTAAAGGTTATGTATGGAATCACCAACCCCAAATCCACAAAGGAAAGGAAACGTACTCCTAAAATCATTCCACGAGGGATCAAAAACCCTAAATCGATGATGAAAAAAATTAAAAACCAAAAACCCCCATCAAAATAATTGGAAATCTGAACCCGTGGTAATTCATGACCAGGGGAGAAGAGAAAACTAAGAAAAAATAACATAATAATGAAGAGGTAGGGGAAATGAGAAGGATATTACCTTGAGAAACTAGACCCAACATGAAGATCTCTTAGATGTACACAAAGGTAGGATGATAAATGTATTCAATGGTGAGGGAAATCCCTCCCTAGGTTGGGATGAACCTATTGAAAGATATTTGTGATTATTTTGGTATAGAAATCCCAGGGGTGATGTTGGAAAATCTCAATAGTGTTTTATTTTTGGGCCTACACGCATGGTTAGGCCAAAAGGGTTTTTAAATCGTGCATAAAACCTTAAGGAAAACACAAGGGAGACCACATGGTTGATCCTATGGAACAAAAAACTCTTGTGAAAACCATGTAGTAGGTTTTATACCTATCTCATGGTTACTTGGGTTCGACGACATGGTTTAGCAAATAGTGATCCAGACATGTGTAGGCCCTTTTATTCCAAACCTCCATGTTTTCTATAAAAACTAAAAAAATTATGGAGAATCCATTAGTAAAATAATAGACAAATAAAACAAATCAAAAATAAATATCCATCACACCTAGAACTCAAGAAATATTCCATAATTCCCAATGACCCATATCAAAAACCAAACATAAAAAAATGGGTCTCACAATTCTCCCCACAATTAATGCTTTATGCCCTCAGAAAATCCATAACACTTTCCAGTTGGTTGATCAGCACCTAAGGATTCCACATCAACACGATCCAACCTCTCTAACCATGGAAATTTCACACACAGAAAAAATGGAACTTCAGACTCTTTCCAAAAATAAAATAAAAATCCACAACCACTTCTCGAGAACAACAGGATAGATCAAACCACATCATTCACATAAAATTTAAAACCACATAGTTCTCATCAAAATCAAAATGATATTTATGAAATAAACTACTTTTAAAGAATTCAAATCAACTTGATCATCTGAACCCCATCTTGAAATTGATCAACGGCAGTGCGGATTCTTGAACGAACTCCCCACCATTAGAAATCAAATACATCCCAATGAATTCTAATGAGAAAACCCAATTAGATCCACGATGGGTCTCCCCATCATTAAGAACCAACTAGAACTAACCAAATTAGGATTCTTCATTAAATATAATCGATCATTTCCCACAAAGGATGACCAAAACTCTCTAACAACAACCTACCATCCAAATCTAAGAAGAACACAACATGAACATTTAATCTTCCAACTCCCAATGAGAGGGGACAAGAACTAAACTGAAACTCCCCACAGAGACCAAAAGCCCCAAAAATAAGGGTTGGGTAGGGAAGAATCCCAATGGATGGACAATATAAACCACACCAAACAACTTCCCACCACTCTTGTTTTTTGGACACTAAAAATCCAAGATTGCACCCGAGTAACATGGGTTGTCCACAAAAAAATACAGATCAAGAATTTTATCCAAGAAGGCATAACCACGTAAAATGGGTGTTGGGTAATTCAACCACACTCTTTGAAACATGATTAAATTCACAGTGATGAGAAACCACAATGAAAAAAATATAATTAACTCACATAATGTTAAAGGCATGATGTTGGAAAACTCCATAAACACCTCGGATTCCAGACTACATTCCATCTTCACTCCAAGACCTATGGTTGGATCAACTAAGTATGAATAATCTACTACCACAAAGTCCAGAGCTACAATTCTGTTTACTAAAACTCTTTTTAGAGCCACACGAATCCAAATAAGACTCTCAAATAGAAGAAAAAAATTATGAAACACTAGAAAAGTCACTTCCTCAAGCAGCGCAATTTCCCCCAAAAAAGGACTCAGGAATACACGTCACAAATTTCTATCACTCCAAATGAGGATTATAATGTACAAGAAAAATGTTGAGATACACCAAACATCTTTGAAACGCACTCCTATAACTAAGATATTTATCATAGGAAAAAATCATTTTAGATGGACCCCAAATAGATCTCTATTCCACAGGTCTGGTTAGTGCATCCTTTATAGAGGTGGATCTACCTTCTAAATCGCATATAATAAATCCATCGGTTTATCAACTATAAATCATTCTAATGGAGAACCACCCTAATACCTAAAACAAAATCCATCACATCTATAAGGGACGAACACAATACAATAAGGATATCATGAGCTCTATCAAAACCAGCTCATGAACCTAAAACATCACATAGAACGACAACCAACAAAGAGGGAAACCATATCAATAAAAATATTGAACTAAATTCAAGCTCACGAGGACTAATATCATATAAAAACACTACAATTACATAATAAAACAATCCAAAAAACAATAAATTTTCAAAAACATCTCAATTTCATGCTTAAAGAACATTTCAAATATAAAAGGATTCAGAATTGGTGTATTTTGACACATACCAATGGGTTTTCATAGAGTCTCACTCACATAAACATTTCCTTGCCATCCTAAGAACCCATACACCATGCCGTACCAGACATCCATCCACATTTCCAAATGAAACAGTGCATGTGAGCACTCATGAAAACACCCAAGGCTAAAACAAAAAACCTCATTTTACAAATAAATCCATTCAACTCAATTCAAAAATCATGTACCTTCCATAGGAATACTATCCACAATGTCCAAAACATTATTCATGTTCTACATATCAAACCTTTTTACCATTCTTGAAAAATGGAGAACCATAGAATCAAATCATATATCATTTTCATCTCATTTAAATAATTTTTCTGGAAATTCAAAAAATCTCATTTCACTAAAACCATTTGATTAAAACCTATTCCTTTTCATTTAAAAAAAATTCCAAATCAACCCCTCCCTTTAAAATAATCATTTCCTACTTCAAAAATTCACCCAATACTCCTTCCATAACCCGCCAGCCACAAATTTTAAAACCAATATCAAATTTTACAAAATCTCTTAAAAAAACTACTATTCAAAACCTATATTCCAAAACCAATTATTCTGATTCAAATATATTCAACAAGTCGTCCTTTTCAAGATAGAAAATTCTTTCAAAAAATTTGATTTCAACATGAAATATATTTTTATTTTGAAAATCCAATCCCATTAAACCATTTTCTCTTTAACCCATGATTATTTTCAAAAAAACCAAACATTCCAAAACTGATATTAAAATAAATTATGAGTATATATTTTAAACATTTCAAAATCAACCCATTCCATTAAAATGATTTTCCATAATTATCTTATAAGGATTTAAAATATCATATTTAAAGAAAGGTCCAAGAGACCCACAAAAAGGAAATAGTATTGGTGTATAAATTCGAAATATGGTTAGTGTCCATATGTAAAACACATCACCAACACAAAGAGACTTCTTAGGACTATGCCTGTCATGACCCTTCCCCTGGGGCCCGTGTCGTAACTACCCAAAACCCTCCATCTATAGGCCAGGGGATGGCGACCAGCAGTGAAAGACATATTACCTAAAATGGGAAGGCATTGCCTTTAAGCTTAAACAAGAACATAGTCTGACAACACAACAAGAAGAAACTATAATGAAAACTACTGTGGTAAAAGTGTACTAAGAGTAAAGGGGCATGAATACAAGCCTAACTAGAAATGTAAAAGTACAATGGAAACATAAAAAATAGCTGAAAGGTGAAAAGAAACTTCTAGATCGTCCACCATGGATCCTACCTAAAGGGTAGGTACATATCACCTCCAAGGTACTCCTCGTATTCCCATCTCCTTCACGTCATGTCACACCGAATGTTCTACCTCCGAGAACCATCCAGTCCTATCTCCCTCAACCTCGATCATTGTTGTACGTTTTCTACACAATACCCAACAAGGTGTGGGAGAAGCCTATGCAGGGGTGAGTATAACGATACTCAGTAGGGACCCTGAGACCCTGAAAGTCACCTAAAGTTCCATAAAGAATAACCACAGCGTAACACCATGAATGAATTTTACCACACATGTATAGTACCACATATCATAACCTCAATCACAAGCACAAAGTAAAGATAGATCAAACCAAATTTTCAGGGAAGTATGGAAGTACATATGATTAGTCGCGAAGCTAGATCATCTTATTCTGTCAAGAGACACTGCTTCTAGCCATATGGAGTTTTAACCACATAGGATTTATAGTTCCAAACCCCCCCCCCCCCCCCCCCCCCCCCCGCCCACAATAATCCACACAGGAGCAGACCCACCTAGAGTCGATAGTTAACTAACCCTTACTGACACATCCAAGATATGACCCCCACAGAATCAGTATGCACTGACCCATAGATGATCACTGAGCACTGACCCACACAAGATCGGTATTCACCGACCCATAGAGGATCGATGGGCACTGACCCACATAGGATTTGACCCACCTAGGATCAGTATGCACTGACCCTCATAGGATCGTTGAGCACTGGACTTTGCATGACTTGTCTCCAACCACTGCCTCACTACCAACCAATGGATTCCTCGAACTCGGTGCGCTCGAGTTCCATAGTATCAGCCCTCGAGATATCATTCATACCACGACCATCACTAAGATCCCAAAAGGAGTAACCCAAAGTACCACCATGCCGTAACGGTACCAACTTGACAGATAGTGCATTAATCAGACACACGGTCTGTGAGTTATAAGAGTTTTAGCATTGGGGGTCGGTTGGATTCAGGTTTGATCCAACATGGTTGTACTCCAACTATCTCCAAAAGTAAAGAGGAGTAGACCAAAAGGTCTTTCTTGATCCAAGGATCCTAATGCCACAAACGGTTCATCAAAAATACGTATGGTTCTCAAGATGTGCCCTTTTAAATGTTTCTCAGCCCATTGGGGCACGGGTCTGGTCCGACCCAATCAGACTGACATGGCTTGATCTGGTTTGGGCTGGGCCATGGAAGACTCATCCCACTAGGTCGAGGTCTGGCCCACCCCACAAGGGGGTGACCCGCAAGGGAAGCGCAACCAGTAAAGGGAAGCCTGACCCATATAGGGTGACCCGCAAGGGGTGGCCCTACCCGCAAGGGAAGTAGCCCAGTCCACTATGGTGGCACCCCGCTGGGGGGGTAGCCCGGGCACCCCGGATCCAAGGGAGGTGGCCTGACTGAGGGCGGTGGCCCGAGGTGAGGGATACGGCCCATCCGAGGGCGGCGGCCTTGCCGAGGGAGGCAGCCCAGTGTGAGGAAGGAGGCCCGAGCGAGGGTGGCGGCCAACCGTGAGGGCAGCCGCTTGGTTCTGAGGGGAGTGGCCGGATCCAACGGCAATGGCCTACCCCAAGTGCAGTGACCTGCTCCGAGGGTGGCACCCCGACTCGAGGGTTGCAGCCCAATGTGAGGGTGGTGACCCAGTTCAGTCTGACACAGTGTTGTGTAACCCCCAGTTGACTCGGATTACCGAATGGCTCGATGGCCATTTGGTTTGCGAGGCAACGGCAGCACGTGGGTGCTGCTTCATCTTTACAGAACATGCTGGAGGTGGGTTCGGCCTCCACCTTGGCTTCTTTCATCGGTGGTATGGCATTCGCACCACCTTCTTTTCCGTAGTTGTTCTTCATGTCGTCTGCCTCCTCCGTACTCTGTGGCTGACAAGCCACGGTCTACCTCTTACGATGTGTGTTTATTTGATCACGGTCTTGCAAGGAGGCGCAAGAATAGCAAGATAGTGGAGGGTTCAGGGTGGGTTCGTTATCCTTGCACCCTCCTCGTTATGTCTTATTATGGAGGATATTAAGGGGTTGAATAATCAATTGAATTAATTAAGATAAACCACAAAATGATTTCACAAAACAATTCTCCCGCAAAGACTAATGAATCTTGGGTCAAACCATTAGTTGCTTGACCTATATTCTTCGTATAATTTCAAGAACGGTGAAGAGGGAATCATGTACGCATAAACAAACATTACCCCTACCTTGAATCAATGGAGAGCGCTCGCGGTTGAGGGAGTCTCATTGTTCGCCGTCTCGGCAACAAGCCGTCCATGCCGCCGATCAAACATCAATCTCCGGTTTGGGGTTTCGATGTTGCACGTCACATCCTGTCGGGGTCAGCTCCGTCCTCTAAGGGCTCAGTGTCGGGGTGTTCGTTCAGAACTTCTATGCTTGGTGAATCTCTCTAATAACCCTCCCCTATCTCCAAATTTATAAGAGAGTGGGAGGATAAGTAATAGTGTTGGGAAATATTGGTGATCCTTAATTAAAAATTTTCCTAATTTCCCCAACGTTGTCATTAATTTTGGTTGGTAGGTCAAGCCACTTAAAGGCTTGACACATCGCTTGTCCAACCCCTTTAATTGTCCTATTGAAGGTTTGGGAAATAAAATAACAAAAATTAATTTATTTCATTTATTTCATTTATTTTAAGAAGTCTCAAAACTATACATTTTTTCCATACCTACTGTAGTCAAAGAAAATCCTCCCGTATGTGAATCCTGGTTCTTCAGATTCAACGATTCTCTCAGATTTTTGATCTGAGAAACAAGTAAAAATTTAGAAAATTTTGCACTCACGTTTATTGAACGTACCTGAAAAAAATTTCAGAAAATTATTACCAGTAACCCTCGAACTGCGTTGGTCGAGGTTTGGCTCCGCCTAAGTGAAACACGCCCCCAAAAAACCCAACAGTACTCTCATATTTCTTATCTGACATACCATTTAAAAGTTACGGATTTTACAATAAAATAATTTTCACTTAATTATTTTATTTATGGCCAAAAACTATCTTTCACAGGTGGCCCATGCCGGCCAATGTTAGTATCTTCTTAAAGAAAGAATACCCTCACGAGTTCAGCGGTGGTCTCAGATTTGTAATCCAAGTTACCGTTTGTGAGTTATATGAATTTGAAAAATAAAATAACTTTATTTATTTATTTTGTTTACGATTAATCTGTTTTCGTGTTTTCTCACTGTAGGCTCGTGCTGACTAAACATAAGTCGCTCCTAGGGAAAAACTACCATCCGGAGTGCAACGTTGCCCTTGGATTTTTTATCTGGGAAACTGTTTAACAGTTATTTGACCTTTTTAGGAAAACTGATTATATATGATAATTAAAGTTTATCAAAACTTCAACAGTTCATTCTGGGCACTCCAAACCTCGGAATCGCGCTCTGTCATATTTCATGGTCTCAAAATAATTCCATATAATTATAAAAATAACAAGGAAAATATGGGTCTTGATTATGGTTATCCAACATCGATGAAGGAGGATCATGTAGCACTCTTATATAAGGTGGTGTGGATACCTCTCCCATCATGAGGCCTTTTCATAGGAGGTGTCTGATGGCCAGATCCCAAGGAAAACAAAAAGTTGCAGGCTTGGCCCAAATCCTACAATATCATGATCATCGGCTGGACTGGGCCGTTACAAATGGTATCAGAGCCAGTGTCCATTTGATGTTCCAGAGAGGATGTTGGGCCATTCTACGGGGTGGGTTATGGCTATCCCACATAGAAGGAGGAGGAGCATGAAGCACCCGTTTATATGGATGTGCATATAACTATACCATCATGAGGCCTTTTCTTGGGTGGTGTATGATTGCTAGAGCCAAGGGAAAATAAAACTGTGCGGGATAGACCCAAAGCGGACAATATCTTGATCATGGGTTGGACTGGACTATTACAATTCCCCTTCTACACATGGATTTCTAGGACCTCCAAGATCACAGAGACCATTTTCCCAACTCCCCTAATCATAACACAATCACTAATCAATATCTAAATACCCAAAAGCAAACATAACCAGACATAATTTTAAAATATGAGGATTAAAACAAGCAAGAGTTCATGAAACTCTCCCCACACCTACCCTTGAGTCTCAAAAATCCAACTATATCTTAAATAATAAAGGGAGATATTAAAAGAAATATCATCTAATAGCTGGCATTCTATGATACCATTTTTTCACAAACTAGGATGGGTCATCATTTGAACCACCACCTAACAGATTCCATGTCTTGACCTTACGGGTGTTCCCATCCCGACCGGGTCAGTGACATGACCAAAAGGGTGTTCCTGATCCCCAATTTCTACGACATGTGCCAAGTTATCAAAAAATCAAGAGGGAATTATTTACATGAATTTACCACATTAAAATCACCAACACAAAATAATAATTCAAATCTAAAGAAGTCAACCAAATACCCTCTGAAGGATTACCATATTTTATGTTTACAAACTAAAACCTACCAAAAAAGGGACAATGAAAAATGTGAAAACCATGATATTTTCCCTAAATCTCTTTCTAACAAGATGAGAATGTCTCCAAGCCACAACCACCAAGATACACTACAATAGACACTAGATACCCAATCCGACCATAACTAAACGTCTTGAATTAACCTGAAAATAAATAGACAACAAGGACTACATACACCCAAAGGTGTGTGTAGGGAGTGATCCAAAACTGAGTAGAATGACATCAAGATAAAATCTTTCATGCCCTAAAAATTAAATGAAAAATAAACATGCATGTCTTATAATGAAAGAAAATATAGAATAACTATAGAGAGAATAACATTAAACCAAAACAACTTTCAATAAATGAGACATTAAATGGAAATCATTTTCAAAGAATTGAACTTTAATTGGAAAAAAGTTTTAAATAATGAAACATTAAAGACAACACACTTACTTTTGACATTACTAACCCAACCTAAAATGTGATGATGTTAAGATTAATATAATCATTAATCACTAGTAATGGAAAAATAACCCTAGGCACTAGCTTGATGTGGGGCCCTAGGTACCTCATATCTCGGTGGAATGTGGTATAGAAACCACAATCAATATCTTTCTCGTTCACAAGCCACTATAGAGGAGAAACATACAATGTTGTAGTAGTGAAATCATCATTCTTATTTAGTTATTGTTTCCGTTGTCAGTCTAACTATGTGAAACAATGATAAAGACACTTCTGAATCACTAGCATACTAGTCTGATTCCACCCACATAGATACTCGGTTTTCCATTTTTGTGCTCAATCATGTTTCACACATCACATATTATCACTTACAGAATTAAACAGCCAAAACAAGAATTAGATATCACAAGAGACCACTTTCACATAAAAACTATATTTGATAACACAGTTACTCTAAAACATTCTCCAAATATACTTCTCACCATTCACATAATTTAATAAACCATTATAACAATTTTAAAAAATCAATAAACACCCCAGATGCATTTACACCAAAGGTGCACTAGAAACCCATATTAAAAATCAACCACACATAAATGATACATCAAAACACAATTTTAAACCCACATATAGTTTTATAAACCAATTGTATTCTTTTTAAAAAGATATCAAATGGAACACAAGGGTTTTCACACAAAAAATACCCAATTTCACATAAAGTCGCCAAATTAAAAATAAAATGCATACTAAATCATACAAAATATCAATTTCACACGTAAAAAATATTTTAATAATTCATTTTAATATTACATAAATAATTATGAAGGGTCTCAATAAGAGTTTACACCAAAAAGACGTCCTATTTCATATAAAAACCTCACATTAAAACCAACCACCCCTCATAGCCATATTAAAACATAATTTTCACCATTTAAAAAAATTAAACAAACCATTTTCAATACATATCAAAAGTTAATAGTACGAAAAAAACACCAAAACAATTTAAAACATGCTCCATACCCCTTACACAATTTTATAAATCATTTTCACAATTTATAAAAATAATTTTCAAGAACACAACAAGGATTTTGCACACAAAATGCTCCTAAAGCCCTATTTTAAAATCAACTACACATATAATCCAAACCAAAAAATTATTTCAAACCCTTACAAAATATAATAAACTGATTTTATAATTTGTAAAATCATGGCATGTAACATAACAAGAGCTTACACATGAGAAACACCCAAATTCACGAAAAAGTGCCACTTAAAAATTAAAATCACACTTAATCCTTTAGAAAAACATTTTCACCCCACATAAAAGTATCATGGAACATGATAAATTATTCATGAAAGCATAAAAATTCATTAATTAATAGTTAAGAATGGAATCACCAACCTCAACTCCAAAGTGGGATGTAAACGCAGACATGAAATCACTCCATGAGGGATAAAAAACCCTAAATCCATGAAGAAACTCCCTAAAAAACCAAATATCCCATAAAAATCAGGGAAAATCAAAACCCTAGGTCAAGCATGACTAGGGGAGAAGAGAGAACCATGAAAAAACGAGAGAAGAAGGAAGAAGGAGGAGAAATGAGAAGGAGATTACCATGAGAAACTAACCCAATATGAATATCTCTTATGTCAACACCATGTGGGGAAGATTAATGTCTTGGGAGTCATGAGAGAGGCCTCCCTAGCTCAAAAAGAACCTATATAAGTGATTTGGAAAGATTTTGGTATAAAAACCCAGGGGGGGAACTTGGAAAATCATTTTTTTAATTCTGGGAAGACTCACATGGCTATGAAATATTGTTTAAAAAATATTGTGCCAAACCATGCATCAGACACATGATAGACCATATTATTTCTCTTATGTGACTGCATTCCCATGTAGCAACCATACGGTAGGTTTTATACTTACCACATGGTAGCCGGGGTTCATCCACAGGTTTTATCAAACGATGCTCCAACTGTACATATGTCTATTTTAAGCCAAACTTCCATGTTTTCTCTAAAAAATCCAAAAAAACCATGTATCAACCACTTGGAAAATACTAGACAAAGAAAAGGCATCCAAAATCAATACCCATTACACCTAGAACTCCATAATGATCCCAGAATTCCCAATGGCCCAGATAAAAACCCAAACATAAAAAACTGGGTGTGATATATAATGATGTTTTAAATATATTATATATACCTTATATCTATCATCATACACAATTGTGATATTTAGAAAGATAAAAATTAATGACATTTTTCACGAGGTTGTAGTCCACTGTTAACATGTATGATTAATTTGTAACCCATTTGATGGAAGTGGAGATGGATATAGGTAATTACTTTAACATAACAACATATATCAATATTAATGTTAAATAGGATATTATTTGAACATTTATTAATAACAATTTATGGATTTGGAACAATAAATAAAATTAAAATGATTATTGATGAACGTTGAATCTTATTCAGCTATCCTCCTACAGTTTGCACCCAATGATTTCCTAAGTTAGATTTCTAAAAAAATAATTATAATAGGATGATATTATGAAAGGTTATAAGTTTTTTTGGAAACTATTTTCCAACCCAAAGGGGAATTTATGTTTGAAGAAGAAATGAGAGGGAGTGGACTTTTATAATTGAGGAGGAGTGACATTTTTGTAAATACACAAATGTATTCAATAATTGGTGGTCACTCCAACCCCATGTGGATCAAAATATGATAAATAATGGATTTTCGTGATTATATGGTTGATAAAGACAAAAATAAAAATTGATTTAAACATGTATTTCCTTATCCTTTAAGTTCTAATAACTATTACTATTTTAACTTTTACAACAGTAACTAGTTTTCTTTAACCATGAAAATGTATTCATTAATAATAAAATAAAAATATCATTTTGGGAGAATTTAAACATAAATATGAAAAATATTAAATCCAATTTTATAAATAATAATTTCATATGGGAGAAAAGATATTTTTTACACAAGAGCATGTAACGTGCAAGACTCGTTTTAACAATAGTGGTAGTAAATAATTTTTTTTTATTTTCACAAATAATTAGTCTAAAAATTAACTTAATAAGATAATTTAAATTATTATTATTCCAAAAATTAAATACATTTTTATAAATTCCATTCATATAATTGGAAAATTTTAATTTAAAATTATTCCTATAGACGCGATGTGAAAACTGGATTTTTAAGAGAAAATGTTAAAACATTTAGAGGGGTTTTGTATAAAAATTCAATAATGATTTTATTGAAATTACCTAAATTGTATTAAGGGGTGTATAATTCAACTAATATTACATAAAATATAATTTAAAATATAATTTATCTTTTTAAATAAAATAATTTCAATTTCAATTTTCAATAAAAATTCAATATTTTTCATTATTCCTCAAAAAATGAAATATTCTCGGAAGATCCCAAAACTCACCCTAATCTAATTTTTACAGGAATATTTTAAAAAAAAAATTCTTTTTGTAACATAAATTTTATAAATGTGGTAAAAATTATTTTAAATTAATTGTGAAAAATACGGCAAAACTATTTCTTTAAAAAATAAAGCATTAAACCATAAATTTGATTTATTATTACATCTTGTATAGAAAAAACAGAATATAAATGTTAAATATTTTATTAATATATATTGTAAACATTTCATTAAAATAATTCACCAAAATTTATTCATTTAATTTATAGAGTTAAAATTTGTTTAGGCTCATAAAAATATTTTCTTCAATATATGATTTCCTTTATTTTGAAATCTTTTTTATTAATAATTATTTTTTTCACAAAATATTCCATTATATATACATGTGAAAACCATATATATTGATAATTTACTTAATTATATTCCTACCCATCGTTACAAAAACAATACGATAACTTGAATATTAAATAATAAAATTTTAATTGCATCTCATGTTTTGTTTAAGCTCAGTATTGCTTGTGACATAAGATAAAAATGGTTTTGTGGGTAACAAAAGACAAAAATAGAGTTGCATGTATCATAAAATATCAAAAAGATTAAATTCTTTTGAACAAAAAAAACTCTTTATAATTTGTCTATGGGTTATAATGTTGGTTTTGCATGTTTTTTATATTATGGATTCTCATGTTGTTGATGAAATTGGTGAAGTTCATGAAGATAAAATTAACTGATAAACTAGATTAAGAATTTATAGAAGATTCTTGTTTGTAATCCATTATTTATTTTAGATTTTTTGGTAATAAAATAAACACATGTGTTCATTTTTAATTTAATATGATATTCTATGAGTAATACAATATGATAATGAATGTGAGTTATGATAATTCTTATTGATATTGATAAAAATAAAAAACGATTTAAAATAAAATGTAATATATCTAGGTTATTGAAATGAAACATAATGCTAAGTGAATGTTAATCTTTTGAAACCTAGCTATATCTTGATGGCTTAGGTTTCCCTTTTTATGGATTCATTGAATAATGAATTTATTTAATTCATAATGGAAGGTTTTTTTATGATAAATTAATGGGGGATGTGAGTTCATGACTTCTTGTAAAGGCAGAGTTCCTTGTGTTGGGTGTTGTGAGAGATCGTTCATATGTAGAAGTGAAATTCTTTATTTTAGTTTGATGTTTGGCTTTGGACTATTCTTTTTTTTTCTTCCATAGATGGTATGTTATTTTGATGTTATCTTGTGATATGGTATGATCCTAAGAAGGATAATGTGATATACGGAGGGAGGCCTGGATGACATTGAAATAGATTATTCCCATGATGGTGTTATGAATCGTGATATGCATGTGGATGTAAGAGATGGAACTGAATTTGATGGATTGTTTTGAAGATATAATAACCCATTGATGTGATTTTGATATTTGTGTTTCTTTCTTGTGAATCTATTTCATGGTCGAATGAGTAGTTTTGTTTTTTTATACATTCCTTTCGACGTAGCTTGAGGTGGGTAGATGTGATTTGTTTCCAAATATATCATAGTTGTATCTTAGGATGGTTTTCCTAGAGTATATTGAAATTATTTAATGATGGTAACAATTAATAATAAATCATTAAACCATGAGGTTTGTGCTGGTGTAATCCCCTAAGTTGATACTCTGTAAAAACCATGGACTCTATTGACTAAAACTTGGAGGGAATCACCTTCACATTAACAAATAATGAAATTTGAAATGAATTAGTTTAAGATTCTTGTTTATGGTTAACTAATTGTTATTTAATTAAATAATGTAAATTTAATTATTTACTGAAATTAATTAAAATTATTGTATCTCTTTAAAGTACATGTGTTCTTATAGGATATCTAGTATTAGAAGTGGAATCATGGAGTCTAAGAGGTGTCACAGTTAGTTGAATCAAACACTTGTTTATGCCAATATTGTGATTGGAAGCTATTTTTTATGTTTTATATTTTTTAATTTCATAAGCTACCTCTCCATTTCGATTTAGGTGACGGAAACCTATTGGATTCTGGGAATGTGTTTCTTCCAACATTCCAGGAGGGGAATGAATGGTTGACTAACCCCTCTGTCCCTTCCCTCGTCTCTTGGTGGTTTATGTATTGGAATACACAATGGTTATTTTCTCAATATATATGTGTATAGAGGTTTATGGTGTCTTTTTATCATTTAGGACACATGTATCTCTATATATATTTTAAAAAATATTTTTATAAGTAAGATGTGTGTTGTATGTGATAGATCTAGGTACCTTACTAAGTGTATGGTTTGTGATGGCTTGAGGTACAACACATGATGTATGATGCACATCATACAAGACATGTTGGATCATAGAAACTACTTGGATATATATATATATATATGAATATATGTGGGATCATTCAATGATGTGATGAATTATGTGCATTTTGTGATTCACAGACCAGGTGTTTGTGAGTTGGATTAATTTTCAAGAGGGATGTCTCAAGACATGTGACATTGGGGTAGAGTGGAAAACCAATGGGGAAGTGAAATCAAGCTACTCTTGATATTTTATTTCTATATTATATATTTTTTCTTGTGACACATAGTGAGAGATATCCATGCTATGGTGTGGAACAATGTATACTTGTTTAGGTGATTAGTTAGATTCATTGTTTTTCACTATGCTTTATCATGATTTATTTATCTTTTACAAGATATGATTCATGAAGGATCCTAATGAATATACATTTATTCTCACCCCATGAATATTTAATCTATTTTTTAAGTCATCTGGATTATGTTGGATATTGACACAGATATTACTATCTGATGGTTTTATGTGAGATTTTTGGGCTTCATAGTAGCTATGTTCTTTGACTTTTTTACGTTTAGTTTCTCATCTAGTTGTTTTGGAACTATATGACATTTCCTGTATGCATTTGAGATTTATTTGTTTTATATGTATTATAATGTGTAGATTCATATATCTGTCTTATCTCTCTCCTAAGTATGTTCTCTTAAGGGAAATACCTCCCATATGTATTCTTATTATACCCTTGGTGCTAATCATAAACCATGGGTCTACTGGAAGACAGACTCCGGAAGTAAAAATCATAATTCTCTCATTTACGGTCCAGAAGGGTTTTCCTTGGGGGATGGGATCATGACAGAGTGGTATCAAAGGTTTAGTTTGTGGGATATGACAGAGTTAAATGTTAGTTACATGTGATGTTCCATGGGTTTGTAAGAAAACTATGTCATCTATGTTTAGTAAGAATGGTAAAAATGAGATATCGGCTGAGAAAAAGGTATTTGGGGACCCCTATGATATTATGCAGGGACTGTTAGGTTTACTGAGTTTACTAAATGATAGGATTATAGTGTTTGGGTGGGGACCTTGGAATGGATCATGAACCATTCTTCTTTGTGACTTTGATTGAAATAGGTATACACTAGGATATATTACACATTATAGGAAATAAAACTTAATAATAAATTTATTAATGATATATTTTCGATAATATATGACTATGAGTCTAACTTTTTTTTCTAGGGAATCCTCCAGTTGGATATGATTTTTTGGTTCACACTAAAGATGTTCCAAAAGAAGTTCCAATATATCATAGGGTAGAGGTCGATGGTGATGTCACATTGAGGAATAAACTCAAAGAGTTTTACTACACATGTTAACATTATTAAGAGGAAAATTTTCATATTCAGACATAGAAGACTAGTTTTCTAAGGTTTTGATATAATTAACTTTTATCCATGCTCAGATAGAGAATTTGTTTTTTATGGATATGATGATAATGCATAGAGTAGTTAGAAAGTGGTGGATCTTGTTCCTTGGGGGTTGTGAGGAGTTAGATGTCTCACAGGTAATTTTTTTAGGACTATCTCTGGGATATGTTTATTTATTTGGTCATGAAACATGCTGGTCTCCAGGAGCTTCTTAACATTCCGTAGGGGTATTCAAATGTGTGAGAGTTTGGGATATATTTGAGTACCCTTTTATGATATGATTCAAACTTTTATCTAGATAGGGAGGCCATGGGGAATAATTTATAGGAGGCCTTCTGTCTAGGGATCCACCACCATATTACCCTGTTCATATTTATGATGTATCTCGAGGTGTCAAAAAGAGTAGATTTCCATAAAAGGATGTTTTCCAAAAAATATCTTTCGGAGGGGGGATTCATTACAAATACTCATGATAAAGATATGCTGTTTAGGGTTTTATTTTTCATGATATAATAGTTTTTGGTTATTTGGGGGTACTTTATAGCACACATCATCTCATTTATCTAGTGGTGGTGGATCTTAAACTTTTACCAATAGTTTAGACACTTGTTTTTCTTATGGAGGCTGAGGTCATCAACATATAGAGTTCTTGAACAGTCTATGAAGTCAGCATGCACTAAGTGTTCCGCTTCTAGTTCCTCTGTTGATGAAGCTGCAACTGAGGTATCAACATCTCTATGTTCTAATTTGGGCCTATTATATGATTAATGGGTTGTGTAGACGATAGCCTTGAGATTCAACTCATCCTTAGAGAGTAGGGTGAAAAAATAGAGTTTGATTTTTTTAGGATCAGAGAGGTCATGGAGTAGGTCATGGTCTGCTCATGCTCTAGGGTGGCCTGGACCAGGAAAGCCAGATGTTGTTTAAGGTACTATTTGCATATTTTAAATATGGGTTAATTCTTTGTTTCCTTTATGATATATGAACTCCTTTCAGTATTCTACACTTTTCCAGGCATTAGGACATGATCTAGAGATGTTTCCAGTTACCCTATAATTTACCATGACATTTGGAGGATGAGATTAAATGTATGAATTATGTAGATAAAATGAGCTAGTGCTAGGGTGCCACCACTCTTGAGGAGAAATCATGCGTTTATAGATATTGCAATATAACTTCATCATTGACATGGATTGTTTTATTTGGTATTGGTTATCATGGTATTCATTATGATACATGTTATATTCTATGGTGCTAATGGAGATACAATAGTGTTTATTGGTGATGGAGAACCTCATATTCATTGGAAGCATGTTTTTTCATTGACATCTTTGATGGCTGTGGTGAGGTTGATTTCAATGATGGTTCAAACAATTGTGTTTCCAATCATTATGGAAGAGTTCTCAGATGTATTTTATGAGTATGGTGTACATTTTTATTAATATAAAACTATAAATTCCTCATATATCTATGTTTCTATTTAAGATGTTCCCTTATGAGATGTGAGAACAATGATTATAGATCGAAGATATTTTTTAGTGATGTTCTGTTTGGGGAAGTTTGTCACCTTGGGGTGCTCAATTTTTGTTTCTGAAAATGGGTGACGATAGTTTTAAACATTGTATAAATTGTTCTCTAATGAAACAAGTGATAGTAAAGATCTTCTATTCACTTCCATATATTTATGATTTATTTTTTTTGCTGAAGGGATCTGTTTGGTTCTTGAAGAACTATTTACAGTTAGGAAATAATATATGGGTGACATATAATGATATTCCAAAAATATCTTTCTATTATACTTATACGAAATACTTTTTTTGTGATTTCATTGAGTATGATGAATATTCTGTCCATCTTCTTGGTTTTGGGGAATGTAGGGTTTAATGAGTTCATAGATAAGTTTGTGGTGGTTTTCATCGACAACATCCTTGTGTATTTTTCTTTTGAGGAAGATTAGGAAGAGAATATGTGTTTTTTTTGAAATTCTCTGTTTTGAGAGGATATTCAATAATTTTTTGAAGTGTGAGTTATAGGCTCATGATTTTCGATACATGGGGGTGTCATGTCCAAGTGTGGAGTGGCTATAGATCCTTCAAAGAGAGAGGAAGTTGTCTCTTGGGTATCCCCCAAGATAGTAATGGGGATGAGAATTTTCATTAGACTTCAGGATATTACTAGAGGTTTTTATATGATTTATCATACGTTATGGATCCTCTAACATCCTTGATATGGAATTGTCATATATTATTGTGGACTGACCAATGTCATTCAACTTTCATTTACATATAAAAGAAGTTGGTTGGTGACCCAATTCATTATATTCCAATATAAGAAGTTCAGTTTCAGGTTTTATGTGATACATCACATCATGTTTTTTATAGTGTATTGACATAGTTGATAGTGGTTGTTTTTTATAGTTATCAGAAGTTATATCCCATGAGTGTAACTATGACACCCTTGTTGTCAAGTTAGTATTAGTTATATTTTCCCTGAAGCAGTGAAAACATTACCACATCCAGGAGAATTTGGTGGTTTTCATCGATCATAAGAGATTAAGGTATGTCATGTCCTAGTGTTAATTAAACATGAAACTATGTTTGTGGATGTGATTCTTGTAGGATTATGACATTGAGACTTCATAGACACCAAGAAATGTTAATGTTGTAGCTGGTTCACAGAGCTGGTAGTCACATAGATGTGTTTCATGAATCTCCATATTCAAGGATAGTTTTTGAAGAATTCCTAGTGATACATCTAGGTATGGGAGAGGTTAGAATAAGATGATGTATTTTCGAGATGAAAGTGTAGTTATCGTTGGTGCAGTAGGGGGAGGAGTACTAGATGAGGGAATATGAGGTGGACGCTGGGAGATACCGAGTTGTTTTTTTGTGAGTACCATGATGGTTTCTCTATGGATAATACATGCCAAGTTCTGTTCCATATGGGGCATTTTATTCATGTGGTAATGAATGATCTAGTTCTATGACTGTTAAATAGTTTGAAATTTTTGGTAAATCTCAACATGAAAAATTTCTACCATGTTTTGAGAGGTCGGTTTTAGTTTATTTGGTTGAAGCACATAATTGTTGAGTATGTTTTTCAATTATTAGTTTACCAAAAGGTAAAGGACGAGCATCTCATTATTTGAGATTTTATTTAGATATTAGATATTTCTCAATGGAAGTGAGAGTGCATATTGATGTACATTTTTACTATCTCAACTAAATCTCAAGGATGATATGATACATGGGTCATAGTGTATCATTTGAAAAAATCAGTCCACTTCATATAGAGCAATGAGTTGATCTTAGTAGTGGTTTTATTAATGTAGTATCTAGAGGAGTTGGTTAGATTTGATGAAGTACTGAGAATGCTCATCTCTGATCAAGATCCTTGTTTTACCTTTAGAGAGTAGAGGGGACTACAATATTCTTTTGTCTAAAACATATTCTTTAGTAATACTTTTCATCTACCTATGGATGATCATATGGAGTGAAACATATTAACACATGAAGATATGTTTCATTCTTATGTCTTAGATTTTGGGGGATTATGGATGAGGCACCTGCCCTATTATGAGTATTCTTACCAAAATAATATTATCCACTCTACCATTAGTATAGAGTCATTTGATGCTTCTTATGGTTGATTGTGTTGTTATTTATTATGTTGTATTGGGTTTAGATATTAATAAATTCCTGGGATAGATCTAGTTAAGAACATTATAGAGATTGTTTAGGTTATATGTGAGAGGATGAAATCAAAATAGGATCATAATATATCCCATGTCATTGATAGAAGGATACCTATGGTGTTTGAAATTGGAGATCATATTTTCTTAAAGGTGACTCTACATCATTTCTAGAAAGTTTTGTTCATGGGGAAAAGCAATCTGACATGTTTTATTGGAACTATTGAGGTGTTGGATCATGTTGGATTTTTTGGAATATTGGATAGTAATTCCCACGTAGATGATTCAAAAACACAATTTATTTCACATTTCATAGCTTCATAATTATCATTATGATGACTCTCACATCATCGATAGGGGTGATATCGATGTTGATGAGGATGCAAATTTCAGGGAGTGGCCTATGGATATAAAAGACCTCCAGAAGATGGTGTTTTATGGGAATAATATTCCACTGGTTCATGTATTGTGGTAATATAATGGTTCAGAAGAGAGTACCTAGGACAGTGAGCTGTAGATATGTTCTCAATACCTCAATACTTTTTAGTTTTATCTCCTCCCTTACATAAAAATTAAAAATTATTATTTCTAAAATCACTTTTTAGGTAATGTGAAAAACCACATTAATTAAATGAAATAGAACATTTCAAACCTCAATAGAAATTTTCATCATATTCCAAAAACTATTTAAACTGTTTGAATTATCCACCCTATGGATGCTCCATGTTATAGAGGTTCCCTTTGTGTCTAGTTCATCTAGAATGAGATCCCCAAAGTGGTAGGCCAGCCTATCCTTGTTCTGAATATATTCCTCAAGAATTATCTTCCCCATGTTGATTTCACGAGCCAATATCCAATATTGTCTATTGATCCAATAAATTTTCTCAACATTTAGATAATCATGAGTTTATCTCTCATAAATTATATCAATAACTTCTTTTGAAACATTGATATCAAAAATGATACTATGAAATCTCTTCTTTATAAAGTAAAAGAAGATCCATACCAGAATCCTCCTTCCTTGATTCCTTCTAGGATCCATAAAACGACTTTTGTTCCAATAAACAATTAGGATCTTTTGACCTACCCTCCTTAGTATTCACACCCTTATCTCTATCATCCTCAACCCTATTTCTATGAGATGTAGTTGTAACCCAAATAATACCACATTCATAACCTCCCACTACACCCTTTCTCATCTCAACCTTAAATTTAATTAGTTTTACAAATAATTTGTTATCAATGAGATTCGTAATATTAGATTAATCTTTTAATTTCTAGGTTTTGTTCTGATGGTTGAATGGAAAATTTTTGGAAATAAAATTTACATGATTCCCATTCCTCAAGACACACACAACATCCATTTTGGTATGATCATTCTCATAACATGAAGCTAATTGTGAGTCATTTTATTTATATCTCTATTGATTCTACCCATGGATCGTAGACTTACCCTATTTCCTCTTTTATTTTGGAATGACTGATTGCCACCATTTATGACCACCTTCCCCCAACATTCCATCATAGTCTGAACCCAAAACATCCAAACCATTGAATTGATTACATAGTTTAAGATTCGGAGTATCCTTTTCTAGAATATAATTAACCACTGCATTCACCCTTCCTTGACATGAATCTATGGTGATTAGATTTTCCCCTTCATGTGTCATAAAACACCGATTCTACAGACCAACCGCAATAGAGGGTTGCCGAGTTCCTGACCTTGTGTCATTGAATTTAGGAATACTAGTCATTGCATATAAATTCTGTACCATAATAACAACATTGGAGGGTTTTCTAGGTCAGAAACCCCTACCCTCAGGCTGCGAGTAAAAATGTCCTTAACTTTACTTACCTTACCCATCCCAATTTAAGAATATGATATAACTACATCTGGGGAATATAGATCATGAACATGATAATAAACATTAATTAATGTAGAATTAATACATATTTTTTATTTGCATTATATATAGCCTCTATGTCAGAATTTGATGGCTCATTATTCCTCAAACAGAGAAGAATATCATGATGCGAGAGTCTTGAATTATATCATGAGAGGTAGTAATTGTACAAAATCCTTGAACACCACTTCCTAATAGAATTTATGTTCTTCAACCAACTCAATCCACAAAAAAACTATAGGTGGACTAGAAAAATCAATTTCCATGAAAATTTTAGGGGGAATTGGTTGACATAGGGACTGAGAGTAGTTATCAAATTCAAAGAATGAACTGATGATATTGCTAAAAAATTAGGATAGAAGGGTTTTTTAAGGGAAGTGGTAATCTTGGAAAACATAACCAAATATTCATGGTCATAGAATCATCATTCGAGGGAAATTCATATCCCCATATGAATAGGATGATGTGAGATCCCTCGCATGACCACTAACCCTTAGACCTAGCCACGGTGAGGTCATCCTTATTGGTGATATGAAGAAGGATGTGGAGAGGATCCAAATGAACTATTCATTTTTTAATTCGGTTTTGATTCCTATAAAGGATTTTTGGAGGTTTTTCATATATGGTATTGAATCTTGGAATCCATTTCCATTTCAGGATTCAGGTGTTGGCACCACTTGGTTGAAGTTTCAGATGGTTTGAAGGGTGTCTGAAGAAATATGGGGCTGCTAGTGTTCAAAATGGAATAGTTATGGAATTGAGGGTTCATTTCACCATAGTAATCATGGATAAAACATTTTGGATGCATGTTGTGTTTTATGGGGTCTCAATGAGGATTCCAAGTCTATTTTTAAGTTTGAGGGTAGTTACATTATTGCTTGTAGGATGTGGTGTTGTCCCTTTCTTCCTAATGGGTTTCCTACAGCATGGTGTTTAAGGATTATTCAGATCCCCAAGGACCACATTAGTAGTATCTCTTTAGGTATCATGGATGGAATTAGACTAAGGTTGGCCTCGTTGTGGTCCCTTATGATTTTCTATATAATTCTCTATGTTAGGCATTGTTGTGGAAGGATATATTGGTTGAATTATGGTCTCTTTAAAATTATACATCTATAAATACCCTAATACCTCGAAATCCATCTCTTTCCCAGTAATCTCTTTAGAACCTTCTAAACTAGGGGTTCCCTTTGAGGATCATCATGGGCCTATTAAATAGATTTTTATCTCAACTTTTTAAATCGATCCTAGGTGATCCAAGGTGTATTCTACCTCTCTTTTCAAGAAGATTCTATTCATTTGATATAGTTTCAAACTATATATTTATTTAAAAAAATTCCAATATGATCATAGTGATTCATACAGTGTTCTTAATATAATTTTATAGTATGTTTATGTAATGATATCCTTGTGATGTCAGAGTTTCCTCATGAGAGTGGTGATTAATGATTAATGATGTTGGTCTGTTCTCATGTGAAGAATGTTGATGTCTTCGAGGTAGGGGATCCATTTATTATTCAAGATAATTATTTTTAATCATAATGTTATCATATTTTATCCCATTGTAAGGATATTTAATTAACATAATAAATATATAATAATATTAAAAAACAGATTAGTTGTAGTTATCGCATGTTTTTTCTTTCTACTGTGATAATGGTTTGCCTCTATATTTTCTAAATAGAGTGCTATATATGGTACGTTGGTTGATCTTGGTTGTTATAATATGGTTTAAAAGGTTTCTTCAGATATTGGTAAAAAATTGAAATCCAATTCTAATTGATTAATTGGATAATTAATTTAAACAATCAGCATGTTTTTATTCTACTGTTTTCTATAATTTTATGGTAATCAAATAGATTCATGTGTGCTTATTTAATCAAATATGTACCTCCATGTGTAATAGAAATACGTAAAGTAATTGAAGAGTGATAAATATTCTTGATAATTTTTTAAATGTGATGTCATGTTAAATTTTAATTGAATTTTTCTAGATACTTTAATCTAGTTTTAATGCTATGGGAATGTTTAATTTTTTATAGCTTATTATAGATAGATTCTTTATGTTTCGCATAGTTGGACCCTTTGAATGATGAATTTTTTATTTTTAGATAGAGTAAAAATATGTTTTTAGTTGATAAATATACGGTAGTCGAGAGTGCCCATTATCTAGAAATGGATGAGTGCCTTCTATTGGGATTTGTGAGAGTTTGTTTCTATATGTAGGCTGAATTCCTTGTTTTAGGTCCTAGTATCCTTGTTGATTATTGTTGCCTTTTTTGTTATTTGTGATGTTCCCTATACGTGAGTTTGTAAGGTGATATGATCCTAGGATAATTAATCGTAGGGTGGATGATCTATTCTATGTCTGGGAGGACCTTCTGATGTGGTATCATATGATTTATATGATTTTGAAATGAATCGGGATATGAATGAGAGTATCGGGGATGACACTAGAGATTATGGAATAGATTAAATTTGGGATTATCCATTGATGTTATACTGAGAGTTGGGATTCATTCTTGTGAATATTTTTAATTATCAATTGACTAGGTTGTGTGCCTTATATTTATTCCTTTCTCTACTTCTTGAGGAAGCTAGATGTGCTTTATTATATTTTCTCTCATAGTGTTAGTTTAGGATAGTATCACTAGAGTACCTCGAAATTATGGAATTATGTAAATAATGAATAATAAATGTTTAAACTATCTATTTGTTGTTTCTAGAATGAAAATGATATATTTATCTTGATAAAATATGTTCTCATTTGACTTATTCTTGGAGTGCATGAATGTCAAATTAATTTTTAAGGAAATGTGAAGTGAAATATTGCAATTGGATTGTTGATTATTAATTAATGGTTAATGAATTAATTAACATAAAGTGAATTTTTCAATGAAATTATTGTGATTTAATATATCTATTTAAAATTATTATGTACTTACTGTATTTCTAGTCTTAGCAGTGTCAGTTGGGAGTATGAGTGACATTACATTCACTCAATTCATATACTAGGTTATTCACATAGTGTATTTGTGAAATATATTATATCTTGGGTATTCTTTGATTTCATACGCTACCCAACCAATGTTGATTAAGGTGACTGACACCTAGTTGACTTTAGAAGGGTGATTTCCCCAAAATTATGGTGGGAAGATGGATGGATGAATACCCCCACTAACCTAGTCTCATTTATTTTAATGGGTATTTCATATGCCACTATTAAAATAGGTTAGTTTTCCAATATATATGTGTGAAGAGGGTTATGAAGGCTTTTGATAAATTTTCACACATGTATCTTTAGATATATTATCCAAATGATTATTATAGGTATGTTGTGTATAGGTTGTCAAGGATTTAGGTACCATACTATGTTTATGGTATTTAATGGATTGAGTTATAATACATGATGTATTATACACATCATATGTGCAGTGGTGGCTCCATGAAACTATTCTATTACTATATATAGATATCTGAATTTTATGATGTGATGATATTATACATTAGGTGAATGTGTTCAAACATATAATATGTTTTTTGGGGATAGTTAACTTTTGAAGAGAGGTGGATTAGGACCTACGATGTTGGATTAGAGTGAAAACCCATTAGAGAAGTGATAATGAGGTAGCATTGATGTTTCATTACTAAATTATACACTATGTTATATGTGATACTTGCTGAGAGATATCCATTGTGAGGTTGGGAACTTAGTATAACTATTTAGGTGATGAGTTAGTTTTCACTTTTTTCATTTTTATTTATCATGACTTTTTTAACTTTTTCATTAGAGGATCTTATTGAGTATACTATTATTCTCACCCAAAGTATATATAATCATTCTTTCATTTCAACTAAAGTAAGTTTAAGATCATGTTGGATAATATTATCTCATGGTTTTGTAGGATCTGTTTGGGATTTATGGTATCTATTTTAATTACCTTTTTGGCACTTATAGTTTCTTACCCATACGTTTTAACACTGTATGAAAATACAATTATGCACAAGAGATTTCATTCTTTTATATGACTGGGCATATATTGAATGGTGAATATATCATATCTTTCTATTTTGTATGATTTCTTAGAGGGTAATTCCTTCCATATATATTCTTATTATACCCTCGATTCTAGCCACTAACATAGTGCCAACTCAAAGCGGGACTCATTTAGTCATCATCCTCCTTCTCTCATTTACGACTTACGAGGGGTACTCTTTGGGGGGAGGGGTCGTGAAATATAATTTTATCTTTATTTAATAATAAATTTAGGAATTAAATTTTTATTCCTTCTTATTGATCTCAAGTAAAAAATTATTATGAAATTTCACCTTTAAATAATTCAATATCATGTTTTATATTTGTTCGCCATTAATTCTGTTTTAAATTAATGATCACTGTTTATTAGTATTTTTGTGAGAGTGGATTCCAATGACCTAACTCAAACATGTACTTTTTCATTATCATATCATGTAAACTGTGTGAAATATGCATGATCTACACTTTTCATGATAGTAAAAATTATACAACATGTAATATATATAGTACACTCCTTAGATTACATATAAAAAAAGTTTTTTGGAAATTTATATCTATACTGAGAACCTCAAGATATTATGGAAAGTATTGTAAACGTATTTTTATGATCTAGACGCATCAATATAATAAGACATATATAATGTAGGATTATAATGTGATGTATGATAATAAGTATTAATACTTATTTTCCTAGAATTTTCATATGGAGATCGCAAGTATAAGATATTAAGAGGATTTACCAAACAATACAAACATCATATGTTGTACATTTCAATGGATGTTCTTATTTATGAGTATGTGTATTGGGTTATTGAAATTATAACACTATTATTGTGTATCATTCAGTCACATACATCAATAAATATATAAATCAAATTAAATTTATTTTTATAGAGAGGTAGCTTGTGTATATTACATCATTAGTGGTGGATCATTAATTAAATTATGAAGATGGGATATATTGTATCCATGTATATTAAGATGCTTTCTTTATCCCATTGACAAGGATTATAGAGACTTAACTAAATCTATAGCCACATTATCTAATGGATATCACATCTAATATGGTTAAATTAATGTAAATAATTTATAAAATGATTTTGACATGTATTATTCACATGTTTTATGAGATATTTCAAGGAAATGATATTATATTTCATTATTAGTATACATCAAAAATTATTATAGATATTAATTAAACTTATATATTTAATAGAAATTATGTGTTTCTATATACCAATCTTGGTCTATTAGTTTGAAATAATAATATTGTCAAAGGATCCTGGTGATTCACACAAAAAATAGGTCTATAAGTTCCACTTATTTGGATTAATTAGAGACTAGAATAATTTGGACCCAATTCCATAGGCTAGTGAATGTATGAGCATAAAATATTATAAGTAAATGAGTAAATAAATTCAATTATGTATGTATCCGGATTATAACAATAAGATTTTGATATATATCTCAGGTTATAAACTATTTATTTAGGTTTAAATATGTGGTTATGATAATTTTTTTGAATGATTATTAAATATTCAAGGTATATTTGACATATTCTAGAGGGAGAATGTGATTTGTTGGTTTTTATTTCACCACGTTACATGCTAGAATGTTTTGCATTTGTAGTGATATGGGAAAAGTATTTACAAAAGGTTAATTAGATATTAAAATACATATTGTATCGGTTTTATGGTTTATGATTCCAAAGAGACTAATGTGAAATTATTGAAAATTTAAACAAAATGATGAAATTTGTTTTAAACCCAAAATGATTGGTAGGAATAAATTGGAATAGTTATATATCCTTTTTTCATAATGACACTTTCAATAGAGATAATGTGACTGGATGAAAGTAATTCATCAGATTAAATTATTTAGGGCTTATGTTTGACATGTTTAAATGATCAAATTAATGGGTTTCAGGTGATCACCATATGATATTAGTTTTTTGTAACAAACCCATATATTGGCATATCTAAATTCAAGAATCAATGATAATGGAAATATCGATGAAACAGAATAACTAGAATGCACAATTAGTTACCTCCAACATTATTATTTATTGGAGAATAGTTGATGTTTATTACTAGAGTATCGAATATTAGATACTTACCTCTATTGGATTACACCAGATAAAGGATCCATGAATAATTCTTAAGGATTATCATAAACATGAAGAAATGTTTTTGCATTAACTACAATGGATAAGTCATTTTTTGATGAGAATACATACTTTTCTACCAATGTGTGGAAAAGTGTTGAAACCAATATGATGGATCTAATCCATCATATATAGATTTTTTGATGCTCTAAATTTAATTAATAAAGTAAAAAATTAGGAATGAAATGACTGTTTATACCCCTTAGTGTTTCTTTATTGAACCCATTTATTGAATGTATTGTTATTCATTTATTAATCCATCTCATGGACTATAATCAGATGATAGTCTTATGGGAGTATCATAAATAGTGAATGAATCCCATGTATCAATATAATAGTGAATATAATTATATTTCATTATAGGATATAGGAATAAAAGGCTTACTAATCCTCATTTATAATAAATCAATGCTTTATTAAGTGGTATCCCTATCATGTATATTGTTTCCTATGTTCTAATTCCCTCATATGATATGATAAACCAAATTAATGTGCATATTTTTTTAATATCCCACTTCCACATAAATCTTATAAATACTTAATGAAAAAAAATCACAAATCATATGAATCTATAAAAAACTATTTTGGTTATTGTTTTTCATAATCTATTAATTTTTGGGGAAAAACATTGTCAAAAAGACAAACCTTATCCAAATACATAACTATTTGAGTCTGCGGTACTTGGTAGTGTTGATAGTAAATATGAAATATTCATTTCATATTAATAATTAATGACAGAACATAAGAAAATAATTAGTGTTACTCACGCTAATAAGGTTTCTGATGTTGTCTCCATCAAACATATTCTTATTTCATGAATAAATTAACTATGAGATATATAATATACATCATATTTGTATATACCTATATAATCCATTTATTTGTGGAATCTAGTGACCACTAGACATGGAACTATGTCAATATAGTATAGGTCATCTAATATTTTATAGAATCTCTGAAAAGGACTAACCTAGTTGATTAATACATCACATTCCATTTAACTAGAAGATAATAACTCCACATCCCTTTCATATAATTATATGAACACGTCTCACGTGGCTCAAATATGTAGGTTCATTCATTTTCTCAGTCTAATTCAATCATAGGTTTGATGTATTACGTTGTCATTCAAGATAAAAAAATATCATCTTGCTTATACTCAAACAGATGAAACGATAAAAAAAATTTCCAAAAACCCCTAATTAGCTAGTAACATTTTTTTATAAGAAATGTCTCACTTTATATATGTCCTCATGCTAATTATCTCGCAAAAATCAGGTAAGAATGATTTATTATAACAATACATGCCCAATAATATCAATTAATGGATGACATTACTTATGATATACTTGGAAGGTTTTTCCAAATAATAAATCTCTATTTCTTATCTCATGAGTATAATACTCATGAAAATATTGACATATTGATGCAACATATACAACTTGGTGATTATCATTGATTAAGGACGGCTCAATTTCGTAATTTGAGGTCATATTTTTATTACAAATTTCATGTAATGTAAATTGAAACACACATGAATGAATAATAAATGGATATTTACATTATTAAAAATTTCTAATACATTAATCAATTGTTACATCAATAACATTTTTTTTAAATCCAAGGGATATTACATAGCCCTCGTGATTTTGATGTTATAAAATTTTCATCAATAAATCCACTATATTGTAATATGTAACCACCCAAATGATCTTAAACTCACCCATATAAATGATATATACTATGTGATGTTATTTTGGAAGGATATTTTTTATCCTTTAGTGAGATAAGGATTCATTTTCTAGAGATATCTATGAATAATTTTCACAGTAAATCATTGTGTCTCCCATAATTATCAAAAATAGATCTAGTAAAGATATGAACTTCATGATATAAAAAAATTATTTCACAGTATCTCATATAGTAAGTTGTTCTACCTATGATCTTGAGTCTATTATAGGGGATTATTTTTTACCCCCCTCACTATCGTATGGAATGATTTTTGGGAATCGTAAAAGAATATTGTAAATTTAAATCATGAGTTACATGAATATTTAATAGCCTAAAATAGAGTCAATAATAAAGAATGGTTGAGATGTAGATCTCATTTTACTACTTATATAGATTAAATTATCCATGACTCTATAAAAATGTGTTCTATAATAGTTGTAACATGTGATAGATTCACTCATACATGATATGAACGAACTATTTGAAGAATCATTTACTCATGTGTCATAAAACATGAATAAATGTGACAGTAACCAAGGAGTATATTCAATAGATATATAAATCAATTTCCATACAAAGTAAAGTGGAGATTGTGATTTCACCTATACAAGACTCTTGAATTCTTAACACTCTCTTCAACCTTATCATTTTTTCTTATAGAACTACCATTCGATAGAGTATGGAAAATCCCATCCAAATATCATATGATTTGGCATGAACCTTAATACCTCTAGATGTGACAGTCATTCGTCTTATACATTCACGAGCATCATTGAAAATATTTTAAGATAAAATAAAGATGATGTAGTGGGGTTATATAGAGTACCCTAGACTTACATTTCAGGATGTGATGCTTACATATAGAATTTTAACACAATACTTAAATTAAAATAAACACTCAGGATTATTGACTTTCGGAACTAGGTTCATGTCCATCTAAAATCATGTTATATTGCACATTTCTTTCTCAAAAAAATCATTTCACATACTATACTTCAATGAATACCCTTTAATATAAATTCTTGAGAAAATAGGGGAAAATAAATAATAGTGATCTCAAATACTCTATAAGGGGTAAAACAATAACAAGGATACATGGATCATAAACAATTTTATCACGATAGAAATGGAATAACTAAAAATTGAATTATAACATATGTGTCATGGTTCATAACATGATATCATAAAAATGGAGGATCATATTTTGTTTGATGCAATCATGTAATAGAAAATATTATATTATAAGACAATGGAATACAAGTAACGAGGAAACAAAATAAACCAAGGCATTGTATGAATAAGTCAATTAACACCACTAAGATGTCAAAACATAGTGTGTAATGATAATCTACCATGCACAATAACTAGTATATCATGGTATGAAAACATTACTCAATGCATTGGAGGGATATGTAATTCAAGGCACACCGATCACATCACAATATGTACATGCATATGTGATCCACATATGAAAACCATACATAAATCCATTAGTAATCACAACAAGATTAACATATTGAAATTTCATGGGTTTAAAATGAAATTAAATATATTTCTTGGTAAATAACTTTCTATCAAGATTACGAATAGTGACGTATTTAAACCACATAGAGAAAAGGAATATTGTTTAGTCAATAATTTTCCCCAATAAAGTGATGTATGGGTATCAATTTAGAAACCCTTAAAAAATGAATTATATAGGGGTATCGATATGGTAATGGAATTGGAAGATTATTTAGGAATAGACGATGATACGACATGACAATGGTTGTGATGGATCATTCCTCAAAAAGGTCATTCATTTTCTCCATAACACAGGCCTATGCAGAATAAAAGACAAAAGATATTGTTAGAAATTTATTTAATTGTGTAAGAATATCAATATGAAATTATTCGTCACTATAAAAAATAAATAGTTCATGATTTATTCAAATTGTATCTCATGGGAGTGTCAAAACATGTGTACCTCAAATCCCATTTATTTTTCACTATGTGAAGATAAAGCTATTATGTGACTAAATTTGTAGACATATTTCCCCAAGGTCTATCTATGATTGATCTGAATCCACTTGTTTAAATATAAAAAATGATTCTATTTATATATAACCATATACTCCATTAACACAAATAAATCATGGAAATTTATAGATATTGGAATGTTTAATTGTTATAATGACTTCTGAAAAGGGAATGATGCAAGTAGGATGGATACTCACATGGATGGAATAACTCAATAACATAACATAAAATTTAATACCTAATTTAATTTAAAAGTAACATTCAAATTAAAACATATGGGATATAGGGAATGTAAACATGAATTTGTAAGGAGAGGGAAAAGACCCATACCATGACATAATAATGGTTTAGGAAAAAACATTATGAGGGAGAAAAAATAATCAATCCTTAAAAATATATAAAATGTATTATAATAAAATGTAATTATAAAGAATTATATTTATATTTAGGTGAATACCCAAGAGATAAAATATGTTTTGGTTGTAAAAATACAAAATTTCTGGCATAGAAAATTATGGGATAATTTCGACAACATAGATAGTATATAAAAATGTTTATGATATGGATTAATTAGAGATGAATATAGAATCTCATTATTTTTTCATCATTTGGAAAATAATGAATCTTTTTTAATCATAGTATATCATAATAAGTTTAGAATCAAGATGTATTTTCACAAATTAGGTTCTTGAATGGAAAATAGGATGGGGAACCCCTTACCTATATAGGTTTCTTATTTTATCTTGGTAAGAGATCATTAGAGCCCTAGAAACTCCTTGGTAGGGATCTTAAGAGGTGAAATGAGTGGAAAATCGGGGAAAAAATATTTTTAGTGAAGATTAATAGGAGAATCAATAAATATTTATAGAAAAATAAAGGGATTTGTCTATTAATTTCTGAATATAGGTTTTGGACTCTATTATAAAAATGAAAAGAATTTATTTTTACTATTTTTTTCCCAAGGTATACTACAAAAGGAAGTGAAGTTTAGTATTTTAATACGTTATGAGTCTAAACCCATTTAGTATAAATCATATCAGATGTAGATTAGATTTAATTCTATAGATTTTTTTAAACTCAAAATATACATTAGGTTTTGGAGGATACGTTATAGCTTTATAAAAATAAATTTTTTACTTAAAATACATTATATTAATGTAAAAACGTATTATTGATCAATAAATCCACATGTTTTATTTATTTCATCACTTTTATGTAAAAATTATTTATAAAACATACACTATGTTCATGTCATATTTGATTTTTACCCAAAAAATTATTGTCTCGAGAAATTATTAAGAATTAACTACTGCATGATTTTTATGTTTTGATTTAAAAACTTTAGGAATCTTTATCAAGTTATAGTTCTATATTTTAGGGCTTTAACGTTTCAATATAATTAAATAATAAAAGGAAAATAATTTATTTCAAACAAAATAATTTCATTTATTAGCAGTGATTATAATTAGATTTTTTATCATCTATTAATTATTATATATTTTATAATTAAATATTTATACATGTGAAAATTTTAATTATATGAAATTAATATTTTAATTCGGTGGGTTTTGAATTTTAAATATATAACCAAGAAAATGGTTTTAGAATATCAAACTATATACAAAATTATCACAATTTTATGTTAATGACCATTTTAAATTTGCATAATGAAAACATTACCAAGACATTATAAACATATTATTATTGTAATACACTATGAATAATAGTAATCACCATAACAACCATAAATTTTACTATACAATTTATTTCAATTAAATAAAAACAATATTGATAGCTTGTTTCCAACAAAACTACAAACTAAAATGAGCTACGACATATTAATAAAATTAGTATTATGAAAATTTAATATTAGTAAAACCTCTAGTGGATAAATAATTTTTAATAAATTATAAATTGATAAAAAATTGGATATGGATATTTAATGTTTTTAAAAATACTTTTCAATAAAAGTGGTTTTCCCATATTTTTTAATTTCATTTAAAAGAAAGAATTCTAATCTTTTAGAATTTAAATTTATTAAAATTAACATTAATTTCTAATTCCATGAATAAATATTGACTTAGTATGAATTTTGTCAAATTTTTTAGAGATGATTGATTTTTAGGTGAATAGTGGAAAATATTGTTTCTTTCAAAACTGTAACTTTTATTTACATTATCTATATATATGAAAGACCAAGAATTTTATAAAACCTATTAATTATTAAAATATATATTTTATATATAATTTTATTAAATTAAAATATATTACATTAAAATTATTAAACATATATTTAACCTTAAAAAAAGTATTATTTTAGTTTTAATAAAAATGGGTTTCATGTGTTTCATTATTTGATGTGTTTTAATTGTATAATAACATTTTGTATTTATTTTAGAGATAACAAATTTTTTTTTATATTAAATCAATTAATTTCCTAAAAATATATAAAATTTATAACTATATCATACACATATGTATTAATCTTAAAGACACACTTTTTAATGAACTATTTTAACGTGATTTGTTTGTTTAATTTAAAAATAATGTTCCATTTCATTGGAAATTATATATTATAAAATTATTTTAAAAATTAGAATAATAAAAATAATGTTATTTTAATAATCAATCAGTTTTAATTTTGTTTATTAAAATTAATTACTAAGGTTAAAAAATCATTTACCCTGGTAAAAGTTTGAATTATAGAAATCGAATTACTTAGAAGAAATAACCCATAACATGTAAAATAAATTTTATAAAAATGGATTTTTGACATTTCCATTGACCCAAATTCACCTCCCATTCTTTGTTTCTCCCTTTTTATCTTTTTACCATTTAATAAAGTCATTAAATTATTGAAAATGTAAAGTGTGCTTCCAAAATTTCCCCCCTCTTCACTTATAAATGTGGACCCTTCCACCACTTCATGTTAAACCATTAACTTTGAATTTATTTATAAAACTATTCAATTTTTTCATTATATAACCCAAATCCACTTCTATAACACTATAGTCACAATTAGTTATCTTAAAGCATATATTTCTAATGATATTTCAATGAGAAAATTCAAGATCTCGATGCATGTATTACATCCATCTGAATAATTTATTGTTAATCCTAACCATTCAAACCTATTATAAAAACCATTATATAATTAAATAATTATAATGAATATAACAATATTTTATTATATTTAGGGATCAAACCTTGAATATTTATTTCCATCCACCAAGAAGAATATAGGAACGTCAATAGTGCATTTGTGAAGACTATCACTCCCATAAATAGACATCATATTTTTTTATAACAGTCTATCATGGATGTTTATAATTATATAATGGATGAGAAAATATATTTTATTAAATATATTTATGATTATGAAATGAAAAATTAACACTTAATTTCAATACCTCTAATTCTTTAAATAAAATGTCATCAGTCGTACGTGCAGATTACAGCGTCCATGAAAAATATATCTTGTTTTTTTAAACACCTAACATGGATGGTCTTAATAGTGTAATTAATGAATTAATATTAAATTTATAAATTTATAAATTTTCTAAAATTAAAAAAAATTCTCTAAAATTTTCCAATTACATGAAAATATTGAAAACATCTTACATGCGTACATTTAAGAAACTACCTCAACGAAAGTTATGTATTTATTTTTTTCATCTAATATTTTATTACTATTCAAATAGTATAAAATTTTATTAATATATTTATAAAATCTAAATAAATTAGTTACACATATATAATAATTATTTTATAATTAAATCCCACCATATTCATATTTATCAATTAATTATAGCAAGTTTTGGTGTTTATCTGTTTAACATCCTACATGAACGATGCTATAAATTTAAATCAAGGGTTATTATGAAAAAATAATAAATGATGATATTGGATTAGAAAAACTAAATACTTATTTTTTATGGGTCATTAAAAATAATATTGTACATTTTTCATGTGATATTAAAAATAAAATGTTGTATCATATTTAACCTCCATAAAAGAATATTTCAAGTTAGTATTCATACATGGAGTCAATTTTTGAAATACTTTAGAAATATATGAATATTTTAATGTTTTAATAATAAAATATATGAAACCCTATAAATGTAGAGATTATGGATATGTATTTTAGCACATTTCTATATTTTCTACAAACATAAATAGGAGAGGAAATATCGACTGATCAACCGTGAGTAAAATCCATAAGATAAACATAGATAATAAATAAATAATATATAACAATAGATAAAACATAGAATAAAAAATATAGAATAATAGATTAATTAGGTATTTTTTTAACAAACTTCATAATTTTATCTAAGTAGTTAAGTGCATGTGCATAATGAATCGGGACCAAGGTAAGGTGTTATAGTCCCAAATTTATATTCATGTGTCGTATTTCTTATTATGCACCATAAAATGTTTTATTGGGTGTGATTACTATATAATAAATTCATTTTACCATATTTATGTAATTAATGGGTTTTTTAGAGATATACAATATTCTTTATTTAAATATCCATTCATTCATAAGATAAACATGTTATAAGGGTTTTTGCTAACCTAATTTCCGTCCCTTCAGTTATTGTCTTTCATATTTAACTTTATTTTTATAATAATAATTTATTCTACCAAATAAATGACATATAATGTATTTACATAATTTTATAGGTATTTTTAGTTATTTATCAATACCATGTTATTAAGTAACTCTTACCTAAATAATTATTCTTCTGGTAAGGTTTTCATGGTATAAATTACTAATTCTTTGGGTGTACTTTTTATGAAACAATTTTAATTTATATGGTCTATATATTTTCTATTTTTATACTATATCATTAATTATATTTATTCATGATATTTTAACTTCAATTTCAAACTCTTTATCCTTCATAGTTATTGATTTATATTCTAATCAAAATGTTAGGTTTTGATTACCATTATTATTTTCAAATCTATATTGTTTTTTGATAGACAATCCATCATGGAAATTTATATTATTTATAAAACCTATCAAATTTTCAATGTTTATTCATGAGTTATACCTGTCCCTTAAAAAGTTCCTTTCCCATTCAATCATATGTTACCCAAAAGGATTCTCATAAATGAAACATCCATGGTCTCTTCTTTTATGTCTAGAACCTCCCTTTTTCAATGTTATTAATCAATAGATTATTTTAAAAATACCATTATTTTTTCCTCATAAATTTATTGAGGGAATTATACACTACATTACATTATATAAAAGGTTATAAAGTAATTTTTGGCAAGTTTTGTAAGGGTTATTTTCATCAAAGCATATCAAGAATAACCTTTTATCATTTTCTTTGTGAATGAATATTTCCAACACATTTTTCATTTTATATGAAACTTATTGATATGATTTAATGGTATTATAAAATATAATAATATTCACCATATTTTATAAAATTTCTAATCTAAATAAAATCTTCATATTGAACATATATATTTTTATTTTCCAAAATGATTTTATAAAACACCTAAAAATGTTTTTATCTAAATTAATATCAAATGAAATAACCTGTGATAAATTTTTGATATTATAAAAATGATACTATACATATTTATTATCTATATGGAATATATTATATACTTCAATTTTAGAGGAATGATCAATCATTTTATGTTTTTACGTAATAATATTTTGTGTTAAACCATAAATTTTTATCCAAAAGTTATCTCAATAAACACTCTATTTATCCTTTCTCTGATTAAATGGTGTTCCCGTAGATATCATACATTAATTGATAAATGGGAAATTTTTTACTTTACTACAAAAACATTATCTATATAGTTCAAATAATTTATTTTTTAATATCTTTATTGATTGGTATTTACCATGATAGTTAATTGTATTAATTGAAAACAATTTTATTTTTCATGGGTTAATCATGTTATGATTATTGATGGAATAATGAATGATTAATTTATGTGATTATATTTTAAAAGGATATAACACCCATTTTATTTACATGTCTTATTTGTAATAATTGAATGATTTTTCCACGAGCACATGTAATTATGGATGACTGACGGGTTGGGTCCTATATTTCTATAAACTGAATTGGTCAAATGTTTAAATCCCATGAGATAAATATTTAGGGGAACAATTTAGTTCTTTTCAAGAATGGGATAATGTGTGTGACTTGTGAAGGTTATGCATACACAAGTAAATTTAATTTGTTTTCCATGTATCTGTGAAAGTGTGAAACTCATGAATCAAATGTTCTTGATGCTAATGTTTGTCCCACAGTTGAAATATTTTATGCATTTAGATCTTATTCTATAAATATTAAAGGTTTATGTTAAAAGTTATATTCCATATTGTGGATTTTATTTTTACCAATTCAAATTCTTCTTCCCAAATTAAATTATATCATAGTTTTGTTCTTAATATCATACTAATGTTATGCTCTTATGGATCATGTTTATTGAATCATTGTTCGACACTTTTTTGTATCTTGTTTCACGTTATGCCATTCATGTACCATGGTTTATTATATATTATTTGTTGGTTGTAACTTTAATATATATCTTAATTATAAAAAAATGATAATATTACACTCACTTATGATCATTAGTTGTAATCTCTTATGTTTAGCCTTACAGATCATTGGAGCTCACCACTTTATTATGTTTCCATTTTCCCATGTTATGATGAAAAATAATACGTTAGATATGTCTAATATATTATCTTTTGGGGAGTATTTTTGGGAGTTGTAGAAGTCTTGTTATGTATTATGTAGTTGATAATAAATATTTCATAAAGTCATTTTATTTTAAAACATCCTACTAATCATTTTAAAAGAATATTTTTATTAAGAAAATATGTACATATAATATGTTAAAACCCATTTATAAATTATATTAGCTATAATGTAACTAAAAGTCAATGTAAAGTTTAACATTAGTTGAAAAATAATATTTAACCATTCATCCTATGTTTCATTTTAATTTTTATATGAAATTATTTTTTATGGTAAAATGTTATAATTTGTGACAATAAATACATGTATAATATATTGTATACCATTAGATTAAAATGAAATAATTACTAATAATATATATATATATATATAATTTATTTATCAAATTAAACTATATGTGTGAAATGAATCCTGAATAAATTAAAAAATTATTTAATAAAACTATTTTATTAAAATTACATAATACCTAGAAAATATGTAAAGGAAATAACTTTAGTGATAAATATATAAATAAATTCTTAGTAAATATTATTAATAAACAAAATAGAATAGATTTAATTTTAGTTTCATATTTAAAATAATAACCATATCTCATAAAAATATTCATTCAAAATCAATGATGTTATAATATCGATGTAAGGTGCATTTTTTGCAAAATTAATCAATTATAGTTTACATGTATTTTATATTTCTATACATGGATGATCTTAGGATGTGATTATGATCAATTATACATATTCTATAATGTTTTTATAGGAATGATAAATTTAATAAATTATTAATAGATTGTTTATAAATAAATAAAATGGTATTTTGGAAATTTTTAATAATTTATATTGATTTTAGAAAATTATTTAATAAAAACTAGTTTATAATTAATTAATAAAATCTTATAATACATGTATTAAAAAAACATCTTAAATGTTAAAAGTTAATATTAAAATAAATTTTTAAAATTAAATTTCATACATAGTGAATTCTAAATAAATTTATTATTTATAATTCATAAAGGGTACTTCAGATTTTTTTATAAATTGGACAATAATTTAAAAATAGAAAGTGTATATGTTAAAGAATATGAATAATTCAAAAAGATTAATTTGAATAATTCAATTTAGGGGTCTTATTAGAGTTATTATTTAAATGATTGATTTATTAAATGTTTTATATAATGTTATGTACATGATATATAGATTATCTAAATAGTTTGAATAATTATTATTATATAAAAAAATGCTTATAATTTTGGAAATGTCACATATTCTTAAAGTAAAATTATATATAATAAATAATATGGAAATTTCATATTATATAATTTATATAAATATTTTATGTTAAAAATTTGGGAATATCTATATAAAATAAATCCAAAATTATAAAATGTATACAGTTACAATTATGATTAATGAATTTTTTGTTGAAATTTTTCAATATTTAAATTTAAGAAATGATTTTTTATTTAAAGGTAATTACATTATTTCTTATTACTAATTATATTATTTTTATATGTTTTTATTTAGTTTATTTTTTAGTATAATGTTGTTATAATACTTCTTATAAAATTTTAAGCCATGTTTTAATTTTTACATATGTGAAAATAATATTTATTTTTCATCTACCTTGACATTAGTTTTTAATCAATGTTGGGATCTAGAATTTAATTATTGAACACATTTTATACATATAATGTTTTGGGTTATAATGAAATGTATTCTTTTTTGACTAAATTATCCCCATATAGACGAAGTTTTAGCCAGACTTCTATTTGGATTATAGGTTTTTGTATTGATCTTGAAAGTTAGGGGTTGGAAATATGTGGTTTTTGTGATTCTCTTATGAAGATCATTATCCTCGTATAATTATACAGCTTTAAATGAAAAGTTCATACAATTCATTATTATGATAAATTTGTATGTGCTTAATTATTTTAGATTTCTATTTCTAAATTTTTAATAAAAGTGTGTGTTGTGTAAGGATTTTCGGAGCAAATGGTAGGGGATAGAATATCTCATTTTCATAAAATGGTAGGGGATAGTATCGCTTTTCCATTGGTGAGGACTATTGCCTCCACATAACGACACAATTAATTTTCTATTACCATTTTCATGGATAGTTATTGTGATCTATTTAAATATTATATATAATAATTAGTGAATAATTATTCTTCTACAATTATAATATCATGTATACCTATTTACCTTCCCTTTCATTAGAATATTATTGTGTTTCTTATGTGTATGGTTGGTCTACCACATCCACGAAAAGATGTGCTTTATTTTTCATTTTCACCCGACATTGATTGTAATAGGTATAGATTTAAATAATATATATTTTATTTATTATATAAGTAATTTTTAGTAAAGATAAAATAAATTCTACCATCATTTCCTTTTTTTATTAAAAATTTAAAATAGTTTTCAAATGTGGATATAGCATACCGTCTCCATGAAAGGTGTATATCATTTTTATATCTCCACCTTTTTATAGAAAAATATAAATATATATATATATATATATAATAAACATAAATCATGATTAAAATTATAGATATTATTAACCAATCATCATTGTTCAAGGAACATTGTAGTCAAACTAAATCTCCCATGAAAAACTAAACATTAAAAAACAAAAAATTACAATTTTTGTAAGAAATTAAAAATAAATGGGTGTTGAAAATTTATAATTCGGTCATATATATGATTTCATTTCAAAAGTATGTACATTATTATGGAATATAATTATAATAAATTAAAATTTATTATACAATATATTAGATAATGTTCGAAAACATTCAAACTTTAGTTAAGGTTTTTATCAAAATTTCCTTTTATTAGGGTATAATTTAATGTTATAAACATAATTTAATTTATTTGGTGTATATACTACCTTTTTCACATTATTTTGATAACAATTTGTAAATCATCATATTTTATTTTTATGTTTAAATTATTTCATCATGGGGGATATGGCATTAATGTTACCAAACTTATAAGGGATTTCTCATCCCAATTTTATTTTTGTGAGATATAAGCCATATACACCAATTTATTCCATTAATTAGTGTATACACATCCCATGTATTAATTTTATGATTATTTTGATGAATATTATGTGGAATTACAAATCCATTTAATTATATGTCTTTCATGAGGTTTTGTTTCCAAAATTACCAATGATCTATGGGTTTTTCATCTCAATATTATGTCTTTGAGACATGTTTGACACTATGCACCTATTATTGTTTATGAGTTGTATATGTACCACCCTTTGAAATTTTAAATCATTAATATCCTTATTTTCATGATGTTTAATGTTTCATTTGATGTTATTCTTTTATGGTTCATACGATTCAAAATTTACCAAAGCAGTGTGGTGTTTTTGTTTCACTTCAATTTAATTCCAGATTATCTATGCATGAGTTTCCATTGAGAAAATTGTTTAATATTTATATGATAAAACCCTTTAATTTTTCTTAACCTTAAGTTATTTATATAATTTTTAATTTTTAGTTTCATTTTTCTCTCCTTAGTACTCAAAATTGTTTTGATAGTTTTTTAAAGAAAATTTCATTATTTACCCTCTTTTAGTCGAAAACATTTTTATTTTATATCTATTTTTTCTAATATAATTTCTTGAATGTGTTTGAATATTAATAAATTAATATTTAAATTCAGTTATTGCAATGTTTTTATTTTCATAAAATAGTTAAAAAAGAATATTATAGTCAATATTGGAACAAAGTACTTATTTCCAAATATGTGAACAAAATATTTGTTTTAATGATTATAAAAAGAACATTCATTTAAATTGTCTTAATGGTTTAATTATTTTATTATTACTTTACAATTTTACAATTTTTTTTAAAAATAAAATTTTTTACTTAATATTTTTTTATTTTTTTATTTTATTTATTTGATTTCATATTAAAAAGTGTATTTTCCTCCATAAAATGATAAAGTTGTATTTTGAAGACATTTTTCATTTATGATGAAATCCTTTGATGTTAATTATGCTTTACTAGAGATGTTATTCTATTTTACTGTCTTTATTTATTCTATAAATGGTTTATGGTTATAGATATGAAATATTGAAGAATCTCACTTTCTTTTCAATGGGTTAATTTTCGATGAATGATTTAAGGAACTAATGGGATATAGAATAATAGATTATTAATATATGATGGGTTGACCTATAATTATATATCCCACCAATTCATTAGGTATATATTAATGTGTCATGATCTCAAATATTATGTGGGTTGTTATCATAGGCTAAAAAGTGAGTACACTGGAGGTTATCCCATACTTGAAATAGGGTGCACTGGTGGTTATAAAAATCCCAAAAGATGGTACATGGGAGTTTATCTCATGCCCAATGTTGGTATATAATGGGCTGTCTCAATAATAACATGGAATAAATTAATTGGTGGGTGGAATTGATATAATATTTCAATGATTATGATTATTCCAAACTATTTTCCACTCTATTATGACATGATCTTATGCCAAAGTTATACTCTCATAGAACATTATAACAACACTACTCCTTATTACACATTAATACATGATTTATTACAAAAAATTACACTTAATACCACCAAAATATTGATAATTCTAGTAGCATTGGAAATTAGTTACATTACAAAACAAAATATAAAATGGGTTACAAAACATTATTGAACACTTCCTTAATATGATCATAATATTCCAACGCACTTAAAACAACATTGAATAACCGAGGGACATACATAATAATGTTGTGATCTGTAAAGCCCAGTAAGGGAATAAAAAAGTCATACGTGATTGATGTTAGACAGTTGGAAAATCAATGTGGAATAAAAGGAACCTGAATTATAAGGTAAGGTATATCATGATAATCATAACATTTGAAATTTGGGAACATCTTAAAACACTGAATCCTTAACATTGGTCAAGGATAAACCATAAATACATCATGGTCGAAAAATTCCCATAATTAAATCAGGAACACCTATGTCCCAACATGAAGTATCATGATAATAAACATTACTCGATTTATTGGATCACTATATGGGTGCACACATTATAATCATATCATTATCATGCTTAATTGTGCCACATAAATAATACACTTTGGATTCATTCATCATTATAATTTATTCCACGATCTAATGAATGTGGAATACCTACATTTAAGTCCCAAATAAATCAGTACATGTGCATACAAGTGAATACCATTGATGGAATAAAAGATATGGTATTCCCTACAAAATTATTTAGAATGGAAAATTGTGGTGAAATTTCATAAATATAATGTCGTTACACAAAATTTCATAAAAATGGTTTACGAGAGAGAAATGGGTCTCTCATTTTTTAAACAAAAATAGGGTAGTAATCGGGACCTGGAAAATCATGTCCCTATATTAGAAATTTGGAAATAGAATTACTAAGGCAATGAAGAATCTTGAATAGAGAATATAATCATAACTATATTTCGGCATGGTATTGTGTAGACTTAAAAAATCACAAGAGGTGTAATGAGAAAAAAGGGGATATAATAATTCATACATTAAATTTATAGTTAGGGAAATATGTAATAACATATTACAGCAAAATCAAATGGATTTTAATAGTCCTAACATAAAATAATTTCTTTAATAGAAATGAGAATAGGGAAGTCCCTTACAAAATATTTGCATAGTAAATGCTCATGTAAGGGTCAAAAATGAGAGATTATAATTTGTCACTCATTCAAATAATATAAATTTTGCATTATTTTAATCATAATTAATGAATGAAAATACAACCAATAGAAATTGTAATGACTAATTTCTATGTACGTTCTTGGATTGAAAGAAAGAAAAGAAGGTGAGGTTCCCTTACTAGAGTGTGTGACTCCAATGGATTGGGAGGGTATTATTTAAATCATTAAGGAACCTTTAGAGGACTCTAGGGAGTGTATGGAAGAGTTAGGATGTGCTACAAGGAGTTTTAGTGAAGATAAATGGGAGCATGGGTGGGTCTATATTGGAAAAGAGGGAGATTTATTTATTATTTTGGTATTGGACAATACATAGTAAAATAAACAAAACCACAAACCATACATTGGTTTTCCCCATGGTTTACATAGAATGGGAGTATTATACAATATTTTATAAGTATAAGGGCCTAACTTTTTAATATAATTCCTTTCGTGATGTGGTGGTTAGCCACACTGTTAAACGAATGATTTTAAAATTTTAAAATATATTACAAATTATTGGAGGGCTTATAATGGATTTTGAAATTAAATAAAATCAAATTAAATCAAACAATTTTAATGGTAAAACATATATTTGGTCTTTTATCCTCTTTATATTACTTATTACACCACTTTTGGTCATAGTGATGTCATAAAACCCAAATTATATTTATATGGTATTTAATTTCTACCCAAAAATCAAATGGCACAAAAAATTATGAAAATTTAAACATTGGATATTTTTTACATCCTAATTACAAAAATAATATTTTGTTTTTCTAAATAATTATATAAATATGTGAATTCTTAATTTTAAATTAGAACCGACATTTTTTAAAAATGATAGGTTTTTTATAATAAAAGTTATTTGTAACATTATAAAAATTAAATTTGAATTCATAATAATTATATGATAAAATTTATTTATTAAAAATTTGTTAGTAAATATATTTTATTAATATATTATTTAGTACAAAAAAATACAATAATTCATCAAAATAAATTCCTTTATTGATTTTGAATATAACCCAAAAATACTTTTTGTGCATTATTATTTAAAAATAAAAAACATTTATAAAGTAACAATAATAGGATGGAAAAATATTCATTATTATACGAAAAATATTATACATATTAATATTTATAGTTTCTTCTAACATATCCATTTAATAAACTATAAAATTCCATAAGGGTAAGGTGTGTGATGATGGGACATTCATGGGTCGGTTCGGAAAACACGATTGGGTCATGGATCTTAGTGAGATTGAGATTCTCCCACAAAAGGATTCTCCCAAGCTTATGTGGTTGGATCAAATCTTGGGTTTGGTCAAGGGAAAATCCTAGAAATGATATATCCCTTATAAACTCTAACAAATGATATTCATGGGTATGATCTTGTTGGTTGAGGACATCACTTCCTTTGTCCTTGAAAATTGTATTTGTTAAAACCCTATATTTATACTAATCATGTGATCACTGTTAAATATCCAAATTATCAATGTTAGTGATACATGGTAGTATTTTAAATCCTATGGAAATAATAAGACAAAATAAGTCAATGTTTTTTCTGTAAGCATGTTATATAATAATTCATTTATTAAAAAATCAAGGTGAATTTTATTCATATTAGTTCAATTTATTACAATCTTCCCCCATTAAGAAATTTCTCCTTTGAAATTTTCTTTTAACATAGTAAAACAAATGAGGGTAAATTTACTTCATCACTTCCTCTTTTTCCCATGTAACTTCTTCAAACATGTGGTTTCTCCACCAACCTTTGATGAGGGCATTGTCTTATTTCATAAAAAATATCTCTGATCTAAGATCTTCACCAGATTCCCCTCATTGGAAAGGTCATTCTGTAATAGTACATCCTCTGGATTGAGTACATGTGAGGGGTCTGGTATGTACTCTTTCAAAATTTATACATGGAATACATCATGTAATTGAGATAGTTTTGGTGGGAGTTTTAGTCCATATACCACCACTATGATGTGATCATAAATCTTAAAAGGGCCTATGTACCATATACGTAGAATTACCTTCTTCCCAAATGTCATCACTTTCTTATATGGTTATATGCGGTGGATTTCATTTCTCTAACATCAAACTCTATGTCTCGTCCATAATTATCAGCATAGTTCTTATGTCAGCTCTATGTAACCATGATGTGCTACTGAATGGTCTTAAACTACTCCACTATTTCTTTGAACATTTTAGGACCTCTATGTCTTCATCCCCCAACATCATTCCTATATATTGGAGGTCATCACCTCTTCCAATAAACGACTTCATAGGGATCCATTTGGATGCTTGAGTAGAAAAAATTGTTGTAATAAAACTCAACTAGAGGAATATGTTGGTCTTATCCTCCATTGAATTAAATTGTGCATGCTATCAACATGTACTCAAGTGTTTGGGTAGTCTTCTCATATTTTCCATCATTTTAGGCTGGAAAGTCATAATAATGTTCATACCCCTATTTAGAGAATGTTGGGGTATTTTCCAAAAATTATAGATGAATCTTGAATCTCAATCGGAAAAAATAAAAATTGGTACTCCATGTAGCCTCATTATTTATCTGATTAATATCCATGAAATTTGATCCAATGAGATGTACTCTTGAATCGCAAGTGTGATATCGTGGTAAGATGATCCATGAAAACCCAAATTGCATTATTTCTATTAGATGTCTTCGGAATTCCAGTGAAAAATCCCCTAATGATGTTTTCTAAATTCCATGTAGTAATGGGTAATGGTTTCATCATCCCTTTAGAATTATTCCTTTTATCATTCTCTTGCATAAATTTCAGGTACATTGATGTATATTCAGCAATCTACTTCTTCATTTTGTCCCAAAAATGTTTCTCTTAGAGATCTCAATATATCTTTTTGTTTCAAAGGTTAATAGAGAAATTCGATCTACGTATATAATCCAATAGTTCCTTCTTTAACATAGGATTTTATGGAACACATAGTATTGACCCACATCTACCAATTCCTTCTTCATTAATATTAAAATATAAGGATTTCCATTTTTTATAGTTTCCAATTTCTTTTCAATTCCCACATAATATTTTTGAGCATCATTTAACTTTTCATAAAAATTTTGAAAACTATTTTGGAAAAGATTGATGATGCTCCTTTCGTTGTGATTTTTATGTCGATCATCTTCAGTTCTAGGAATATTGGATACTTCTTGATTCTAATTAATGATAAAATTGAAGGATCTATTCTAGTTAGAGTATATTCCACTTTATTCACATTACTATGATGGTAGTGAATTGATCATTCATAGACCTTGATCGGCTCTAACCATATTCATAAGTTCATATTCATCACTTTCTATGTTAATATATATTTGATCCTTTTATAATCGTTATATATTTTACACTTCCCCTGAAAGAGATAATTATTCCAAATTTTCAAAGAAAATATCACAACAACCTCTTCCAGATCATGATTTGGATATTTATCTTCTTGAAATTTCATCTACCATGAATCAAGGCTCTAACATTATCATTTGGCATCAACACATAGCCCAATACATTCTTTGAATCATTGTAGAATACTACAAAAAGTTTTCCAAATGTGGGTAGTCTAAGAATAGGGGTTCTGATAGGCCATATTTTTAACTCCTTGAATTTTTCTTCACATTCATCACTCTATGAATAAATTACTCCCTTCTGAGTTATCTTGGTAAGAGGGTTTTACAATTGCACAAAATTTATCATAAATCAGTGATAATACCTAGCTAACCCCAAGAAACTATGGATATCTATCCTAGATATTGGCCTCTAACAACCTTCAATTGATTTTTTTTCATTAAATAATCTATAGATATATAATTTTTTATGATGATATTACTCATGAAAGGGACTTTAGTCAACTAGAACTCACACTTGTTATAAATAGAATAAAGCTTATCCTTTTGTAAGGTCTTTACCATAGTGTTCATACAATCCTCACGATCCTCCTTTCATTTGAAGTATATTAGGATATAACCTATGAATACTACCAAATGTTTGTCGTGGTAATATAAAAAGACTTTATTCATCAAATCAACGAATATTGTTGGATAATTAGTCAGTCCGAATAGAATCACTATGAACTCATAATGCATATACATGTTACAAAAAGTAGTCTTGGGAATATATACCTTATCCACCCTTACTTGATTATATCATGATCGAAGATCCTCCTTATATAATTATTTTGATCTACATAGCTGATTGAACAATTCATCAATTCATTGTAGGGGTCACTTGTTCTTTCTCATGATCTTGTTCATCTTATGATAATCAATGAGAAGGGTCATTGATCGATCCATCTTCTTGGTTAATAGTATTAGTGAAAACCATGGTGAAGAACATGGGACTATAAAACCTTTATCCAGATTCTCCTATTGTTGTTTCCTTAGCTCCTCATGTTCCAAAACAGCCATCCTATATGGATTCTTTGATATTGGCAACACCCAATGTATAATCTGAATAGAAAATTAGATATTTCTATGATAAAGATAAGGTAATTCCCTGAGAAACACATCAGTTTATTCCCTCACTACATGAATTTCATCGAGGTTGATCTTTTTTTATACTCAAATATTTAATCTAGGATATCTTTGTCATCGTGAAATAATATCCATGCTTAAGATGATGGTCCTAAATCAGATTCATCCACCTCCTTTCACTTCTATAGAATAGGGCGTTGATTCTCAATATAGATACTTATTTCCTTTTTATAGAAATTTATGTTGTCTCTATATATTAAAAACAAATCCACACTTATAATTGCATAAACTTCCACTAAAGGAAGCATGAAAAGGTTTACGGGGATGTTCAACCCACAAATTGTGATAAGGGAAGAGAGATATATATTGTATGCAATAATATACCCTTTTTTCACCGACATATCAACTTATATTATTTATAGTGGTTTTTGAATAGTTAAACTATAAATTTATGATATGGTGGAATGCATAGAACAAGAATAAAAAAGTACATTGACTATTATTGATTGAATAACTAGCATACCTTTCACTACACATTTATGAATAATCACTTTAGTGTTAGTGATGTAAAAAATTGCACCCATGCCGTCTTTGTGGTTTTTGGTTTCCTCTGAAAACCCATGGCTAATGGAATTGGCTTGAAAGGTTACGTAGTTCTTTCCATTTGTATAAATAAACAATGTATTGGGAGTTCACTAGATAATTTATTTCCTCCATATAATTATTTGTTTTATAATATTGGAAATTATTTCCTAAGTGCCCTTCCATCCCTCACCTAAAGCATTTCCTCATCCCCAGTCTAAAATTCTTGGGGTGCTTATTTCAACCCCTTTGACAAGTGGGATGCTTAAATTTATTAACACAATTATATTTCTCCATAAAATCACTAGAATTAATCTCTAATTTTTCTATCGTATCCCCATAATACACTTTACAATCTCAAATATCCATTTTGAAATTGATTTCATGTAGGAAAGTTTCTTTATATCTATCAAAGTCACATATCTATAGGGATTTTTGTAGACTATGTTTTATCCCACCAAAGAAGAGGTTAACCTTGAATTCGGGGGTAATGAGAAAACAGAATACATATCGTGCAATTATTGTGATGTTTTCTTCGTATTCCATGAACAAATATTCATTTTTTAGGGTAATGAAGTCCCTTACCATTTAAATTTGGAGTGTGTGTGGAAAATATTTATCAAAAACACTTTGTTGTTTCCACATACTCCTTCTCTTCGATCTCTTCCTCGTGCTTCTTCTTCTTGATCAATTTCCACCACTGATCATCTTCTCACTCCACGTGATAAATATCTAGAAGAACCTTCTCTTATTCAAAATATTTAATGATGGATAAAATATTTTCAATGGAGTTCATCCATTGTTCTGTGATTAATGGAAAAGATTATCCCTTGATTATATAAGCACTTTGTTGCATGAAGATATTTCTTACGGCTTGTTTGGTCTTAGTGGGGTTTAGGCACTCCACTTGATCTAGCTTTGTATTCAGAACCAGATTCAGTTGAGAATGTATCTTGGAAATGTTTTTAATACCATCTCCTAATGAATTGGGTAAATCATTAGGCATTCATCACATTTCCCATTGCATTGATAGTTTACCCAATTTCTTCTGTTTCTACTATTTTGATAGAATAAAATGAAAATTATGGATGATTATTTTAAACAATTGACCACATAAAGGTAAATAAAATGAAATTAAAGGGATAACTTTTAAATTACATTTATCTCCTTAATTTATGAGTTTTTAGACTTCAATCAACGTTATCCATGACCAATTTCATATCATATATTCTTATGGTAATTACTTTAGTTCTATTAATAATAGTTCATAATGAGCGTTTGAATTTACCCAAGCAAATAGTTTTAAAGTTTCAATCCAACTTCATATTACGGACCGTTGTAAGGTTCTGGGTTACCCAGAGTGAGGCTTGAAACACCTTATCAGAGTTGTTACTGTTTGTTAAATCAATGATAGAACCATGTCCACATGTATTATCCAGACATGGATTTATTTTTTGGTTAAACAACTTAAATTATAGTTACAAAAAAATTTGATGTTTTCTTACACTCAGTCTTATCCCTAAGGCTTTCTCTAGAGTTCTCAAATAATAATCCAAAAAATAACTAAACTTTTAGTATGATACAAACAATAACAAACAATATCTTTACTACATAATAAAACATGATTTATTACATAAAATTACACACAATAAAACCCAAAATATTGATTAGTATGATATTTTTCGGGATTATGTAGATTACATAACAACCGATAACATTAGATTCAAAACATTAGGGAAAACATCCTTGACATGATTATAATATTACAATGCACTTAAAACTGCATGGAATAACCTGGTGACATACATAAGAAAGGGATGAGATATAAATCCCAAAAGGGAATAAACATTTCATAAGGGATTAATTTTATACAATAGGTATATCAATTCATAATAAAAAGAACATGAATAATAATTCATGGTATATCATGATAATAATAACATGGGAAATTTTTCATCAATATAAAACAGTGAATCATGAACACAGTACTATGATAAAATACCAAGACATCATGTTGGACAAATACCATAATGTAATTAAGTATATCGCATTCCCAACATGATGTATCATGATAATAAACATTACCCAATGCATTAAAACACAATCTAGGTGCAACCTTGATAATCATTTCCTTATCATGCTTAAGTGTTCCACATAAATCACCTGACATGGATTCATTCATCATCATAATTTATCTCCATTATCAAGTGATGTAGATTAAATGCATATATGAACCAAATAAATAAGTACACTTTCAAAAAGGTGAATAACATTGATAGAATAATGGGTATGGTATTCACTATATGATCGTGTGGCATAAAAAATTGCGGTGAAATTATAAAAGCATAATGACATTACATAAAAAGTCATCACAATGGGTGATAAGAGGGAAAGGGTATGATTATTATTTTTACATAAAATGGGATGTAAATGGGACTTGTAAAAGCATGTAACAATATTATAAATTTATAAATATAAGTCATAAGGAAATGATTAAACTTAAATAGAGAAAATAATCATAACTATATTTCATCATGGTAATGGGTGTACATAAATGATCATTGGAATCTTAATGGGAGGGAAAACGGATATAATAATTTATATATTAAATGGAACATAATTGAAACATGTATGAATATATTACAACATTAGTATATAGAAATTAAGATACATAATATAAAATAACTTCTTGAATAGAAATGAGAAGAGAGAACACCCTTATGCAATTTCTGCATAGTAACCACTTAGGTAATGGTAAAAAATAAATATTATAAATGGAATCTCATTAATTTAATATAAATTTTTTAGATAGGTAATTGTAACAAATGAATTAAAATAAGACCAATCAAAATTATATAGACCAAGTTCAAGGAAGGTTCTTTAATTGAAATAATGTGAGGAAGGTGAGGATCCCTTACTTTAGTATGTGACTCCAAAGTCTTGAGAGGGGATTATTGAAAGCATGGAGATGACTTCGGAGGAATATAGGGATTTGAGGGTAGATTAAGGATGTTATCCAAAGAGTTTGATTGAATAAAAATGTGATCTTGGGTGGGCTTATATAGGAAAACAAAGAGATTTCTTTATTATTTTGGTTTTGAACTATACATAATAAAATAAGCAAAAACAAAAACCAACCCATGTAGTTTTCCCAAGTATTCTTCCAAATGGGAGTGGTTTAAATTATTGTATATTTTAAAGGGCCTAACTAATTATAATATTACCCTTAGAGATGTGGAGGTGATTCACACTATTAGAGAAATTATCTTAAAATCTAAATATACACTATATGTCTAGGAGGATTCATATTGGATTTAAAAAATAAATCATATAAACATAAAATAAAATTATTGTAAATAGAAAACATATATTTTCTCGTTGGCACTATTTATATTACTTATTACAACACTTTTGGGTCATTTTGATGTTATAAAATACAATATATATTTATAATGTATTTAATTTTTACCCTAAAAATCACCTCTCAGAAAATTATGAAAATTTCACTACTGAATAATTTCGACATCATGAATCCAAAAATAATATTCATTTTATCTAAAAATATTTCTAAATGTTTAATTTTTTAAATAAAAAATAAAAAATAAAATATATTGAATATGATGGGGTATTTTTATAATAATATTTTTTGAATCCTTATAAAAATTATATTTGATTTCATTAAAATTATGTGATATTTAGTATTTATTAAAAATTAAATAATAATAATATATTAGTAAAATATTATTTAATTCAAAAAAAACCATTAATTCATCAAAATAAATTCTTTAATTAAATTTTAATATAACCCAAAAATATTATTTGTGATTCATTTTATCTAAATAAAAATAATTTATAATGTAAAAATAAGAAGATGGAAATAAATTGATTATTCTATGAAAAATAATATATATACTCATATTGGTAGGATATTGTTACATATCCATTTAAAAAAATATAAAATTTCCTAAGGGAAAGGAGGGGATGGTGTAAATTTAATAGTGTGGTTTGGCGAACATGGTTTAGGTCATGATCTCGATGATCTTGAACTTATACCATAAATTTTTTTTGCTCAAGTTTATGTTTTGGATCTCAACATGGGTTTTGTTAATGACAAATCCTATAAAATATATATATCTCATAAGATCCAATAAATTGGATTCATAGTGTATGATTCTATTGGTTGAGGTTGTCACTTAATTTTTCTATGACAATTGGATTTGTTAAAACCTTATATTTATACTAATCATTTAATCAATCTTTTGTGGATTTATTATCAATGGTAATTATATTTAATGGTCTTCTAGATCCATAATAAATAATTAGAAAAAGGATTGAATGTGTTTTATATGAACATATAATATATTAATACATTTAATAAAAATTAATGGGGAATTTTGTTTATAATAGTTTTTTCCATTATAAACTTGTTATTAGATTATTATAGATTTATGTGTTATAAAACTGTAATATTTATTCGATAACTCGTGGATATTATCTATGAATTGATGGATTTGATTTCCACATGTTAATATCATGTTACCATACCCTTATTCTTATGTTAATGTTAATTGATCAATGATATTTCAATTTTACATTATTACTGAGAATTCAATATCACCTTTCCATATATCTCCTTTTCCCCTTGTTATGAAGAAAGGTTTAAGTAGCGTATGTCTAAGAAGGGATCTATTTCAGAATATATTTGTTGGATATTATTAATATATTTAATGAAATAATATGATCAACTATATAATCTCCTAAGAAAACAAACCTTTATGGTTCATGGGGGATAATAATTTTATGTAATGGATATTCATTTAGTTAGATGTAATATTTATGTATGAAATGTTTATAACTATAGTTTGTATTTGGGAATTATTTAGATAATATTTTTATGTTGGATTTACAAAACTATGGTATAAAATATCACTAACCGGCCCAATTCAACCCCCAAACGGGGTATCTGAGTCAGCCGACGGAATGTCATGTGTGTTGGAATTTTTGGATTGTAGTTCAGGCTATGTGTGTGATGACCTCCTCACATTTGTCCTTTTTTAACATTTTCAGGGGATCCTATTCATCATCTATAGGGACTAGAGATGGTTACTAGCATGTTCCTAATGATACGGACTAGATTACCCAATAAGTGAATGGCCATGTTTGTATATGCCACTGGTGAGGCTGGTTGAGTGCATCCAAGTCTATGATAGACTATGGAACACATCATAAATTGTCAGTTGGCTTTGAACTGATTACATATTGGTTTACGACATGGGATGTTTAGTACATTCCCATGATTATGTACATTATAAATTCTATTTGTTTTTTAATAAAATTAGCTTCATATTCTGTATAAATTTTGAATATCAATATTCATTTTATCTATATTTTGATATGGTTATTATGGTATACAATACTACTTCAATTTGGATTTGGTTATTTTACTTATTCCTTTAAAAGTGTTTTTTATTTCTCGATAAAATCCATTTTCAAAATTATATTTTTAAATGGGAATATATTTTAATGGAAATTAATGATATATTTTTAAAAGTAGATTTTGGGATAGCATTGTTTGGTTGTCTAAAAGATAAAATCATATTTTTAATCCATAAATTCAACCTATTTTGTATAGACTATTTAAGGAAAGATCGTGTATAATTTTTTTCATACCAATAGATCTATTGTTTGTTCACACCCTACTTTTACCACTTGTAATTGATAGAACCGGTATATTTTTTAGGGTTTGGTTCATGTTTATGTTATACCATGGAATGGATTAGTTTTTTGGATTGATGGTGACCATAAAGTCACACAAATATCATGCCCAAATTTTTATTGGTTTTAGTTTTCTTTTGGTATCTTATATATTGATCTCATTTTGGTTTTGATGATGTTATTTTTTATTTAAGATTAGTGTTTTATGTGTCCTCTTAATTGTTTTATGAACTCTATTTCTTTTTATGTTTTGTTAATTTGGAAAATCACCCGTAAAAAATTGTCTTGTGGTTCCCTAAGGCATTTCATCATCCCACATAGGTCAGGAACATCCATCGGTCCATGCCATAGGCCATCTCAGGTATCTAGTTTAGGGTTTTCCTAAGCTGGTTCGTGAAAAAAACATAGGGATAAGACAATTTATAGGATGACATACAATTTTTTTCATAAGGTAGATATTTTGTGTTTTCCCTATAAATACATCCTTGTCTATAGACTACAACTGAATATATTTTAACAACAGATGCATATATGGGTAACAACCCCAATAATAGTTACTTTATTGCATCCTTCCCATCATTCTGGTGAGTAATGAATGTTCCCTTACCACACAACTATATTGACCCTCCTCGGGAATAAGATAAGATTAATGAATATTTTATTTATAAATGATTATGAATAAATTAAATTGATGATGATCAAGGATGAATTAGTTTAAAATTATGGTGTCATAGATTGAAAATATGTTATCATTATTTAGAGAGATTTATCACAATTATATGATTACACATTATGTTCATTATGCCTCAATGTATGATTTTTATTTTTATTTTTCCAATAGTTAGAATCATGATGAATCATATTATTGATAAATGTGATGAAAAATGAAAATATTATCCTCTAAAGAATATTAATATAGATTATTACTTGATTTAGAAATCTAACGATTAGGCATAATTAGATAATGTGATATATTATTGGAAATATATACATTGGTGAGTTTCTGAATTTGTCAAATAAGAATAAGATAAACTTTTATGGAAGTTTAAGTCATAATTAATATAGTAGAATAAAGTTCAACTTTCTTCATATCATGAATGTTGGAAGAAGCACCCCAGAGAATGTCTCATCATGAGGGTAATAAAATTTTGTGGAAATAAAGGTCATAGAGAAATAAAAATCCATGTAATTGAATGTCCAATATGTATGGAACTTGGGCATCATCTTATTTGTTTACCTAATACAAGAGACAACACATATACCAAGGAAGGTCAAATATAATGTCAATTGTATAAGTGGAATGATTAAAGTGATTGTATATTGGGATTTTATAACTATGTTATAAATGTTTTTTTATCAATAATCTTTTTGTTATAATAATTATTAAAAATATATGTATTTTTTGTTGATTTTTTTCTTTAATTATTTGAAAGAATATATTGAATTGTATAGATAACCAAGAAAATTTAATTAATGGTAAGGTTATATTTTACGAAGAATGCATGATTGAGAAAATTATTACCATTAAAATGTTCCTGATGTGAAGATAATACATTATTGTTTACATAAAGCCATGATTGAAATTAATAAAGTAAATGGGGGTGTATCCGTGACCTTGTAATTGATTTTCCATTTGATGAAAAAGTGGATTCTGTTATCATTGATAGATAAAACTATATTTTTGGATTTCTGAAATATATTTTATAATAAATGATTTTATTTAGGTTATAAGGATAAAGACAATTTTTTGGATAATGTATATTTCTATTGATCTTTTAGGATTATTCTATTTATTACAATGTTTTAGGAGAATAGATTATCATGGTATCTATATATTTTTTATTTGATATTAATTGATACTTTATGTAGTTTGAAGGGTTAATTATAGGTTTATTTTGGAAATTTACTGACCTGATTTCTAAATTTTTGTATTATTAAATTGGTCCTACAATTTTTTAATGTTTTAAACATTCACTAATTTTGGAATGGTTTAAGGTGATCTTAGTGTTTTGTTGTAAATGATTTAGGGAATAAAGTATGATTTATCAATATTGGATAAATTGTGATAATAATTTTAATTTTGGTAAATATATTGAGATGCGAGTAATGAATTTTCATTATATAAGGGATCATATGATCCACTAAAGGATAATTTCAGTGCTTTAGGCAAGAAAATTTCATCTTGAATATTCATTTCATATATTATGATATGATTTTGAAATTGAGTGAAGAAAACCCAAAGAAAAATTTTTTCTTATAAAATGGAAATAAATAAAGTAATCATATTTTCCGATATTCTCTATGATGATTGTAAAATAACCCCTCAACATTATGGAATGTATTTCAGAATTAAAATGTTCACCTTTTACATTCATTTTTAATGAATTGATTGTGCTTTTACACCACACTAATTTATGGTTTTGGGGTCATTATCATTATGATGTCCATATTCTCTATCACTCACTATTGGCCACTGAATGTTAGTTTTCTTCACTATATATATATATATTTTAAATTCCCTTAAATTTTCACCTTCTCTAGGAAAAAAGTTATTTGTTTCTTTAGGTGATATATATCTTTCCCACTTTCCCTTTTCAAAGGATGTTTTATTTGTCCCGTGTGTGATGTTAGTTTTCGACAAAGCTATTTTTAATTATTGAATCATTTATGATTGAGAGAAAAATTAAAGGGAATAATTTATTTATGGTGGATTATATAACACCTAAGATTTTTATTTTAAATTAATATTAACCATTAAAGTTAACATTATATGCAACACTAGGCTTTAACCAAAATTGAGATATATTATTATAATATTATTATTTAAATATGATTATTTTAATGGAGCCATTTAATTGGGAGGTATGAACATGAGTAAACATATTTTTAAATATATTTATAATAGTCATACTCAATGAATATTTGTTGATTATTTCTTATTAAATAATAACCAAATTTTTTAGTGTTGTAATTTTATGCTTCAAATATTCATTTTCATCAAAAGTAATTTTTATTGCATTTTGTGAGTAAAGGATATAATTAATATATTACACTTATATAAATTTAGTTTCATAAATTAAACAAATTTTTTTAAATGGCAATATAAATATTTACGTAGTGTGAAAATTTCGGTTTTTCGGAGATGGTAATTTCTTCAGTGAATAGTGAAATACCTATTTTTCCAATACTCCCATTTATTTTCATTAAATCAAGAATTTTAAAAGTCCAATAATATTTTTAATTTGTTATTAATGTTAAATATGATATATTTCATTTATAAAAGAATAATTAATTTCATTTTAATAATCAATATTCACTCTTTTGATAAAAGATAATTTTTAAACATGAAAACACATTTTTTTAAAAACTATTTTCGTTTCGATTTCGACCATTATATAATAATTTAATTTCCCAATTATATAGATTTAAAATTGAAAAATTGATAAAATATTCTTTTTAGGGATGTGAAATTTTTTTAAATAGGAACTTTTTATTTTTTCATTGTGATTAATATTGTGATTAATATTTATCACATTAGTATGGGAAAAATGTTAAAAACATTGTTAAAACAGTTATATAAGGTATCAAAATCCACTCAATGATTGAATTTATTTCATTTGAATGCTTTATTCTATATTAGATATCATAAATTCTAATATATGTAATTTTTTTTATTTTTCTTTAATAATTACATTTATAATATTATAAGAAAAAAATTGTAAAATAACACTCTCCATATTTTAAATTTAATTTATATATTCACGTATGGATAAATATAAGTATAGAATGAATATTAAATGTTATTATTATAAAAATGAACTAAAATTTATTATTTTAATTTTTTTTTTAATTTATATAATTATATAATTACCTTAAATAGTTATACAATGTTGACACGAAGCTTGTCCATGTAGTAGATAAATAAAACTAAACGATTTTAAATACACGTAAAATAATATTTTTTGATATATTATTGGTCCGCATGAATTTTATACTAAATAAATATATTTAATATATGGTTAAATAGTTAATATTATATTTACCTTGATACATTGATGTCTATAAAGTCATATTAAATGAATAGTGTCAAAGATGACATTAATTATATTCCCGGAAAAATACTAATTTATTAAATTAATTTAAAATAATAAAAATCATTAAATATTATAAGATATATGATAATATGTCTAATAAAATTTTTAAAGGTCCACTTAGTAGCTAATATTGACCTTATAAGTACAATTATAAACCATTAAGACTAAAAAAGTTGTTACTACTATTTTTATTAAAATTTGTCAATTAAGGGGATAAACAAAAATATAAGGTTTAAAATATCATTTAAATAAATGAAAATATTATTATTTGAAGTTATTTAAAATAAAAAAATTCATAGCTTTGAAATTCTAGTCACATTGTGTAACACTCGCATGAAAATAAATTTATTATATAAAAATATTTTTATTAATTCCATGTGTGTCATCTGCGCACTTATAAAGGGATACCCCATCATTTTTATTCTTTTCACTACTACATAAATATATCTTCAACAACCCTTGACCATTTCTCTTCTAAAGCTCCATATTCACAAATTATAAGCGATGATCTTATTAAAAGTCCATTCCAAGGGTCTTAATTAAAGGATCCAATAGAGTTCTACCAAAAAAATATGTAATCTTTATACTCAAAACTACTAGAAATTCACCATATACCAATGGTTTTAAATAGGGGAATAGCCTCTAGAAGCATTGGTATAGGCTATACCAATGGTTCGTTAAACAGTTTGATTATTTGGCACGGGTATATCCTGATACCGAAGGTTTTCATAAAACTATTCGTATAAGATGTCCGGATTTATCCTATACCAACTATTCATTATAGTCGCTGGATTACCATATAGAAACAATTTACTGAAATAATTAGAATATGATGAATGTTGGTACCTTAAACCAACAATTTCATATAAAAAATATATATAAATTCAATTTTTTATAGTTACATACCAATTGTTTTACAAACTGTTGGCATATCCTTTTCAGAAATTTCCAACCTACAACACCATCCATACTTTCCCAAAACCATCATACACACACAACCCCAAAATAGTACCACCCATAATTGAAAATTTAAGAAACAAATTAATAAATTGACCCAGTTATTGCACGAAACATATATATGTTATCACATTCATTCGGCATCTATTATCGTTAGTGTCTGTGTTAACATAAATAGGAAGTAAATGTTTATTGGGATGGGTAAATACTTGGTAAGACCATATTGATTATTATTTTTCTCTCCACTACTTGTTCACTTGTGAATATTTCAAAATGTTTTGATAAAAAAATAAACATCGATAATTTATAATTCTGGATCTTGGAGATGGATGGATGATTTGGATAGTTGGATGATTATTGATATTATTATGATAGACACCCACATGTCGTCAGTGTTTGATCTCACATCTACTAATTATTTGTTGTTGTATTTATTTATTGATTTATATCATTTCACATAATATTATGGGGGATTATATTATATTTAATCTTCTATTTTGTGTTACATGTGTTACCTAATGATTCAAGCATGATATGGTGGATTTTTATGCGTAATAGATTGTTATAGGTTTCTTTAGAGGTGATACCTACCTAAACTATGTAGATTCCTTAATACTTTTTGTTAACACATAGACATGTGGAGGCATAATTAGATTGTAAGAACCCGGATCTTCTTTTCAGGTATGTTTTTATTTTATTGTTGTTTTTTATAAAAAGAGGAGTTTCTTGAAATTCTAAGAGTACACATTGTGTACATTTAAGTACACACCGTGTACTTGGTTTCCATGGGTGATCTTGTCCTAGTCGTGTAACGGCCGAGTACATGGTTGTGTGGGGTGACCTGGAGGCCGCCTAAAGTGAAGGTTGGTTAAAGAAAGTACATGTCGTGTACCCTTGAAGAACATATCATGTACTTTTATTCATTAAATGGACTGGGGTTGCGTATAATTGACAGAACACCCTTCTTCCCCATTTTCCTTACCCAAGAGTGACTGTATGGTGTGATTCTACCCCAATACCCTGACTCTCCATCCATTCTCTAAATTGACTGTCGTCGATTGCATTGGAATCTCCACGATAAACTCTTGTTTCTTCTAGAGCCTCATTTCTGAATTCCTATTCTTTCATGATTTATCTTCAGCTGAAAGTTCTAAGCATTTTTTTAGATCTAAGTATTTCTAGGGAGATTCAAGGCTTGATTCTCACATGTCACGACCCACATGCACCAAAAGGAGGGAAGGGACATAATATTTCCAAGCCCTTCCTTCTTTAAGTTGAAGGAGAGATAATGACCCCCAAAACCCTCCTTCAATAGGTCTCGGAGTGGCGACCAGCACAAAGGGTATAAAATCTCACAAAAAAGGGAAGGTATTACCCTTTTTATTTTTATAGGATCGAGAGATAATATAACAACCCCAAAAACACAAAATCTGAAAGTAAAGGTAAATCCTAATGTAACCCATTCACATATGCATGTTCAATAGTAAATGATACAAGCCACAAAAACTTCAAAGGTAAGTACCAAGAAAAAGGAAAACGTTAACATCTACTGCCCCAAGGTCCGAGCTAGTATGGTCCCGCACGATCCGTGAAGTCCTCCTGGAATCCTGAAAGTCATTTTATATACGTAGGGTGAGTATACAAGTATACTCAGTAGGGGAAACCAAAATCTCTCATGCACAAGTGGAGAGGAATTCTAATTCCCTGTGAGAAACGAGATAACCAAAACATCTAGCAAGGTAAACTATCCACCCAAGCCTCACCAAGGCACACTCCCCAAATAATACATGTCGAGTAAATTATTGTAATAGAATATAGATATTTGGGTACCCCGTGCCACTTTCCCATTGGTTATTGAAGAAATCCAATGCATCAAACCAATCCTGCCATTGTCACCACAGTCCAACTGCCAAACCCCACCTGCCAACACCTAGGCCATAACCTCAACACAGTCCCAATGCCAAACCCCACCCGCACACACCTCGGCCATAACTGTCATCCCACCCATAGACACCTGGTCCACAACCACCATGTGTAACCACAACCACAAACACCTGGGTCAAAATAACTATTGCCACTCTTGAAGACACCTGGGCCTCATCCCGAAGACACTTGGGAAAAAACCTGCCCGCAAACACGTGGGCCAACCACCACAACTACCCTGTCCGAAAATTCTTGGGCTAATAATGGACCTCAAGCCATCACAGCCTGCCCAAAGAGTCTTGGGCTATTCGCGAAAGGGAGAAGAAAGGAGCTAATAACCATCCACTCATAACAGTGTTGGGGAAAACACCCTCCCCATGAAATGCGGTGTTCAGCACTAAGTGCTCAACATGGGTGGGGCACGAATAAGAAACATAAGAGATACAAAATATGTATAGGTAATAGGAACTCATCCCAACCTAGGGGCTCCAAAACCTAAGCCCAAAAAACCTCATTACTATTCATTCATGAAGAAAAGCACAACACTCGCGGCCAAGTCACAACTCGTTCCCAAAACCAACTCCTCATTTAAATCATTCTGGTTTAATGTTCAATCAAACCCATTTAACTGAGTTCTACACTACCCCAAAACTAGCAGTCATAACCACAAGCCAGAGGAAAAGAGAAACAACCAACATCATTTTAAGCATTCACACACAGTTCTCTTGTAAAGTTGCTACAACAAAAGGGAATTAGTGAGACCCCTTAAAGTACCGAAACCAAAGAAACCTCTGAAAATGGATAATTGAGATCCCTTGAAGTACTAGAAACAAAGAAAAACATGAGACACAGCCCCATATCCCCAAAACCAAGAACCAACGATTTCTCAACAATAGAGGATCTCACCCGAGTTCGTGTCATATCAGAGTAACCACACGCTTCAGACTCACAACCAACAGGATCCCATCCTCACCCACATCACCCCTTATAAAATCTAACTGAACAAAACACCCACCACCAAAATAGAGTACGAAAACATCCAGGTTCAAGCACATCATTAACTATTTTCTTCTTTCTGTTGGTTATCCAGGGTGACCACACATGGTGTTATGTTTACTAGGTATCCATTTAATCCACCGAGTTTATGTGATAAACCAATTTCCATGTTACAGTCATTTAACCATCACAGAAGACAAGGGTTCATTAGTGCGCAAGGAAGACCACCAGCAGCCACGATTTTGAGTGACCATAGGCCCTTAAAATTCACAACACATATCAACATAAAAGAGTACAACAGAACATCGATCACCCCCCATCATTCTTTAAAGTCCGTTCATTATCTTCGTTAGGTTTTTTTCATTAATCCCCACCAAAATAAAAGCATACCCACCCCACATGATGCACAGTAAAGAGAGAAGAAGGAAAAACCCTACCTGGTAGATCATGGGTCGACATTTTTCTCTGCGAGCCAAGAACAGGGGATGCACGACATGCAGGGGAGGAATTACATGGATTCGAAGAGGTGCAGAGAGCTCCAGAAGAGGTGCACCACAAGCCACAGTAAGAGAAAAACTTCATGTGCACCAGGGAGAAGAAATAAATCTACCTGAGAAGAAAAATGAAACTCTAGCGGGAGGTATAAAGAGGAGGTCCTACTGTTAAGGTATATGGAATTTTGAAAGCTTGGAAAGTCAGATAGTAGTTTCCTACATGGGTGGGTAGTTCCACACGATGATATTAAGGTGTTATTTAGAACCCCCGATCGGGGAGGTTTTTCGGAATTTTTAGAAAATAATTATGGGATTCAAATACCTTTAAAAAGTGTAAAACAATTAATTTACGTCAAAAATTTACGTTGTGGGAGAATGACTGGAAACAGAAAACGGAGGGATGGGTGAGGACATGGTGGCAACGTCATGGTGTCACCCTTACAGTGCCACCGTCACGGTGCCACTATTTTGGTGGAGCCTTATTTTGGTAAAGAATTGTGCCAGGAGGGTCTGGGCCATTACATTAGACACCTCACAAACTATTCTCGCCCTCAAGAATCAAAAACAAACCAGAAAAAAAGAGAGGGTCCACACAACCACCACAAAAGATACCTCTCATGAGTGAACCTCATCGTCATCTAGAAACACCTCTCCCTCAAGAAACCAGGAATCATACAAGTGTCAAACTTCCCAATCATATGGGTTGGGGAGTCTCTTCCTCTATGTCAAGATACTATCCACTTTGGGAAGTGTTGAATCACCCTCATGGGTTTAATCGCATCCACCTTAATGCTTCTTGATTAAGTATCAGGTCCACCCCTCCCCATAGCTCGTACTTTTCACACACATTTAGGGAATACGTAAAAACACATATTTCATAGCCAGCAAGTTTAATCATTCCATCACAAACAAGTACAAATAGAACGGCACAAAACACAAAACAACTCTACGTACTGGGCACACATCTGTGCTTCCCATTCCCAGGTACTCTCCTCAAGCCCACCGTGCCTCCACAACACACGAACCAAATGAATGGTTCATCCACAGAGCAACTTCTCCTCAGGATCCTCAATCAACACTGGTCGCTCCACGAAAGTTGCATCGTATTTCATATCTAGCTCTCCCCAGTCAAGGACGTGTGAGTCGTTGTGCAGATACCGGGGAATCTGGGACACATGTAACACATTGTGCACCTTTGGTAGATGTGGTTGAAACGCAAGCTAGTAAGACACCTCGCCGACCTGCTGCAACACCTCGTAGGGTCTGACGAACCTGGGGGAAATCTTACTTCCCCTGCTGAACCTCTGCTGCCCACATCGAGGGGAGACCTTCAGGAATACGTGGTCCCTAGCGCCGAACTCCAAGGGTATCCTCCTGTTATCGGAATATGACTTATTTCAGTACTAATATGCCATCATCCTTTCTTGTATATGTTGAACCCTCTTCGTCGTGCTCTGCATCACCTCCGGGCCAAGAACACCTGCTTCCCCAACTTTTGTCCAGCACACGGGTGAGCAAAATTGCCTCTCGTACAAGTCTTTGAACGGTGCCATACCAATGTTAGAGTGATAGATATTATTGTAGAAAAAATTTACTAGTGGCAAGTGTCGTACCCATGATCCCCCAAAATCTAGGACACATGCTCGTAGCATTTCTCCAATGTTTGGATGGTGCACTCTATTTGTCCATCTGTCTGGGGGTGGAAGGCAGTGTTATGTTGTAGATGGGTTACAAAATAATGTGGAAATCCCCTACAGACTCGTGAGGTAAACTTTTCATCCCTATTCGAGACTATAGACCTCATATTTCCATGTAACCACACCACCTCATCCACATACTTCGGTGCTAAGGCATCCACTGTGCCCGACTCCTTGATCGCCAGAATGTGGGCCGATTTTGTCAACTGATCCACCAATACCCAGATAGCGTCGTATCCTCCTTGAACCATGGGTATCCCCCTGACAAAATCCATCGAGATGTCACTCCACTTCCACTCGGGAATGTCTAAAGGTTGCATCAAGCCACCTGGAGCACGGTGTTCATCCTTCACCTACTGACATGGTAGGCACCTTGCTACATACTCTGCTACTGCCAGTTTTACCCCGGGCCACCAAACATGTCTCCTCAGACCCTGGTACATCTTGCAAACTCATGGGTGCAATGATAGGGGTGAGTTGTGGAACTCACTAAGAACTCTCTCATGCATCACCTCTGGAACAAATAGCTTTCCTCAGAAAAGCACTCGATTCTGACCATCCTCCATCCACCCTTCTGGAGCATCACCTTGGTTAACCTGGTCATGCACCACTTCGCTTTCTGAGTCTCCCCACTGAGACTCCACCACTTACTCTAGTAGAGAATACAACATTGTCATCTGATACTAGAAACCTCTTCCACCATCCTCTCTTGCATCCAGGTGTCGTGCAGCCAACTCCTCCATTGCCTTCCAAGCATCTGCCAACCCTCGGACCTCATCCTTCTGCGACTTCCTACTCAAGGAATCAGCCACCACATTCCCCTTTTCCGATGTGTAGGAAATCATGAATTCGTAGTCTTGAAGGAATTCCATCCACCTTTGATGTCGTAAGTTCAGGTCCTGCTGGGAGAAGACATAATTCAATCTCTTGTGATCGGTGAAGACCATGAATTGCTCCCCGACAAGGTAGTGCCGCAACAACATTAGTGTGAACATGACTGCTTCAAGCTCTAGATCATGGGTGGCATAGTTACACACATGGGGGCGTAACTGCCTAGACCCTTAGAAGATCACCCCTTGCCGCTGCATCAACACACATCTGAGGCCTTACCCTAAATCATTACAGAACACATCATATGCCGCCCCTTATTCTAGCAACTTTATTACTGGGGAAGTAACCAACTTCTCCTTCAGATAACTGAAGGCCGCTCACACTACTCAGCCCACACGAAAGCCTGGTCCTTCTGGGTCAAAGCTATCAAAGGTGTTGCAACTCAGGAGAAGTTGGGCATGAATCTCCGATAGTAACATCCCAGCCCAAGGAAACTACGAACCTCCGCCACATTATTGGGTGCTGCCCAAGAAACAACTGCCTCGACCATCGATGGGTCCCCTGCTATCCCCTTCTCGGAGACCACGTGCCCACGGAAGTTCACTTCTCGCATCCAGAACATGCACCTGGACAACTTACCATAGAGTTGGTGCCGTCAGAGTACCTCTAAAACTGTTCTCAAGTGCTCAGTGTGATCCTCCTCTGATCTTGATTCTCTAAAGATGTGGTAAATAAAAACGACTACGAACCGGTCCAGATATTCCCGGATGAAAAAGTTCATGATCCCCAAGAACATAGCTGAAGCGTCCGTGACGCCGAACGTCATGACCATAAACTCAAAGTGCCCATATCTGCACCTGAAGGTCGTCATCGTGATGTCGCCCTCCTTCACCCTCAACTGGTGATACCTTGACCACAGGTCAATCTTAGAGAACCATCCTGCCCCCTTCAACAAGTCGAAGAGATCATTTATACTTGGAAGAGGGTAGCGATTCTTGACCGTTACCTGATTCAGTCTCTAGTAGTCTATGCATAGCCTAAGACCACCATCTGCATTCCTCGAGAACAAGACTGGAGCACCCCATGGTGATGCATTGGGTCAAACAAAACCCTTCTTCATTAGATCATCATTCTAAATCCACAACTCTTGTAGCTCTGAATGTGCCATCTGATTGGTGGCCATCAAAATCAGATGATCACCAGGTTGCAAGTCTATCCCAAACTCGATGTCACATCGAGGGGGTAGAGTTTTCACCTCTTCAGGGAAGACGTCCATAAACTCACTGACGACCCCTGGAACTTCCACCATCTCCGCATCCACCGACTCTACTGATAGCTCAGCTAACAAGGAGAGGAGGGGTTCCCCTCGCTTGCTGCTCCCCTAGAAACTCTGCTCGTCGATTAAAGTCACATGTCAGCCACCCAAGTCTGAAAACACAACCCTTCCTCAGAAGCAGTCAATGATGGAACATACAGAGAACAAATAGTCAATGTCTAGGATGACATCGTATGGCTGTATTTTCAATAGTAGAAGATCCATGACTGACTGATGTGGCCCTATCATCAGTTTGTATCCTCTACAAACATATAATAAATTGGTCTGACCTCCGACTGGTGTGCTCAGCCCCAAGGGCACTAGAAGTCTCTCAGCATCTAAACCCATAGCATGGGACATACTGGGTGCAACAAAGGAGTGTGAATCTTCTGTATCAAACAAGGCATACACAAAGGCAGTAAACAAGCTAATTGTACCTCGAACGACCTCTAGCCCTACTGAAATTGCTGCCTCTGTGGCCTGAAACTGCCCACACCCATCTCTTCTACATCTCGCCTATCGGCCACCTCCCCAACCACTCTTGGGTTGAGGTCCTTGAGGAGCGCCCTGAGGTCATCCTCCTCCTGCAATGTCTACCCTCAGTGGAGAGGGAGCCCGCTGCCCCTGCTGCTGCTGCAGAAAGGGCCTAGCTGGGAACTGCTACTACTGAGGTGGGTGCTGGACCTACTCACCCCCACTGTATTGTACTCTATCCGGGCACTGATTCTGAAGGTGCCCATGACTTCCACAAATGAAGCATCTCGGACGTGGGCCCGAAAGAAAAGTGCAAGGGTCAGAATTTCGGACTGGAACGGTTGAGGCCAAGTCCCTGGTGGTCGAAACCTAGAGGGTCCTGATGCTAGAAGCTTACTGCTGACAGCCTTCCCCTTTGACGAGCTCAACTAGATTCCCTCTCGTGACACAACTCCCAGAGTGTGAATCATTTCCACCACATCAGCCTTCTTCTGGACCTCCAAGTAGGTCGGTAGTGTGAAGGGAGTAACAACATACTGAAGAGAAGGTTGAAGTGCCTCCTCCAAACATCTTGACCAAGAATCCTCACCCGGAAAGAGGTCGGGAGAAAAGCATATGAGATCCTTGATCTTGATTACCAACTCTCTCACTGACATACTCCCCTGCTGAATGGAGAGTAAATCCTACCTCTTCTTATCCTTCATTTTGGAAGAGAGGAATTCCGCCCTGAACTCCTTCTCAAAGTTAGCCCACATCACCTCGGTCTCCCTCTTCTCCCCAAGATAAAGCATCCACCACTAACGCACTGCTCCGTGCATCTGGATTACAGCCATAAGAACACAGTACTTCTTCAAAGCCCGGATCAAGATGAAGGCTATCACTAGCTCTTCTATCCAGCTCTCTATCTCCATATCTGAGATGATGCCCTCTTACTTCCCGAGGGTCTGTCGCTGAAAGGCTCGAAGTGACATCTTCCACTGATCATCCTCCTCCTCTCGGTCGGTCCTCCGTCGATCGGCTATGTCAACCTCTTGGGCCTCGACCGCCCATACAAATCGTGGTCACCAACCAGGTGCCATAGCTACAAGGTAAACAAGGAATGCCTAAGCCCGAGTAGTGTAGAAAACTGTTCGTAAATTTTCTTAGACTGCTTTATTTATTTTGAATCCCCAAAACACCCATGAAACATAATAAGATAGTAATTATGATGCATGTACCTTTCCTAGGGTCTCTAACCTACAATAAGTGTAGCCACACTTGGTCGTTCTATAGGTCTAGAGTCGTTGCATCGGATCATAGGGGGGCCTAAAATCCCATGTCCTAGCCTGTCTTCGCTAGCCTAATTCATGCACCTCGATCACCCACAACTATTGCCCAACCACCCCATGCAATCCTCACTGTGCCTAACTCCAGACTCCATCATACCTCTAAAACTCACCCTCTGATACCATTCTGCCACGACCCGCCTTCACCAAAAGGATGGAAGGGACAAAAAATTTCCAAGCCCCTCCTTCTTTAAGTTGAAGGAGAGATAATGACCCCTGAAACCCTCCTTGAATAGGTCCTGTAGTGGCGACCAGCACCAAGGGTATAGAATCTCACACAAAAGGGAAGGCATTAACTTTTTATTTTTATAGGATCGAGAGATAAGATAGAAACCCCAAAAACACCAAATCTGAAAGTAAAGGTAAATCCAAAAGTAACCCATTCCCATATGCATGTTCAACAGTAAATGATACAAGACACAAAAAATCAAAAGTTAAGTACCAAGAAAAAGGTAAACGACAACAGCAACTGCCCCAAGGTCCGAGCTAGTACGGTCCCGCATGATCCCTAAAGTCCTCCTCCAAACCTAAAAGTAGTTTTATATACGTAGGGTGAGCATACAAGTATACTCTGTAACACCACAATCTTCTACGGTACTCTTATATTTGAATAATGCAGTAGTGTGTGTTGTACGCAACATCGAGTTCTAACAAACCACAACCAATCAAATTTTCCGTTATGAATAGTAATACCAACTTTTTGAAATTTATAAATTTTATTTTTCAAAATGGAATTCATTTTTGGATTCGGAATATCGAAATTAGCCTAGGGTGAATTTTTTGTATTTTTCTGAAAAACATCATTTTTGATGAATAGTGAAACCACTAAGTGGTAGTTAAAAAAATGAATTTTTCATACAACTTAATTTTACCACTTCTGTGAGTGGAATTTCGAAAATCTGAGAGAAACTGTTAATATCATGGAGTAAAATGTGGTTCAATGAGATGAAAATAATTTTTGCTGAATAGTAACTTTTTACTTTTATTTACCACGGTTAAAAGTAAATAGGGTAATTAAGGATAAAAATGATATTAATATTACCCTAACACATGTCATAATTCTATTGGACAAGTGTATCTCGACTAGAAACAACCTTAGGAATAAAATATTATCATTTAGGTCCACTTGGATTAGATTAGGACATTTATTATTATTTAATTCAAAGAAGAGTTAAAAGAGTTAAAATCAAAAGTTTAGTTACTAAATCATTTTTAATATGGGGTTATTCATAAGATAAATTCTATTTTAAATATTCATTAGAAATATAAAAATATTTCTTACATAATGATATTTTATTTTAATTTTTAAACATTAAATAATTTAATTTATTTATGACACAATGATGATGCAGTAATTACCATAATAGTGAAAAATTAAAATAATTAATATTATAAATACCCAAATAAATATAATTTGATACTTTTTATGAATTAAACTAATTTTCTAGGTTAATATGACATTTTTGGATTGATTTAATTAAATTTTTTTGAAGTAATCATTCTGTTATGATTTTCACACAAATCAATTTTCCAAATAGTGTCAAAATTAACATAAAATATTTTTTAAAACAAATATTATTTTTTTAATTGATCTTCAATTCCTGAAAATATAAGGTTCAGCCAAGAGACTTATATCATGATAGGTGTATGATTAATGGACCACTTTGGGGTCTCTTGGAGGTATATAGTATGTTTGTTAACTATATATTATAAAAATACAAAGTGACATGGTAAGTGTCAAACAAATTAACTAAGAGTTAAAACTAAAAGATAAGGTCAATATAATGACCCAAACCTGTCTAAATTCTATTGGTTGGGTGGTTTTGGACTCATCCCCACTTTAACCTTTAAATAATCTACTTTTTATCCATTAGAAACCGAATCTGAATTTATTATAAAATAATATTTCTAGCTTTTCCAAAGGTGCCCCTCACCCCTCTTATAAAAGGGAACACCCCCTTCTCATTAATTAACACTTTCAAAGCCTTTTTGTTTGGCCAACCCCTTCCCAAAATCTCTCTCAACTTCCCTTGATACAACCTAGGGGCCTTAGATTGATCAGAAATCCAACCTAAGGTGCATTTTTGATCAAATCAAAAGGAATAACCCGAAGAAGAGGTAATGTTTTCACCACCCTTTTTCAAATTCATTTGTTCTTCAACTTCTTCTTTCTTTGTTATTCCCATTCTAAAATAATGAATCCAGTATCTCCTATATACTGTAATAATATTATAAATATGGTACAACCATATTCTGTATTATATCCATCCTTTGAATGACATGTCACCATATGTGCATACGTACGGCTTACCATCATCACGCCGTGGTGTAATTGTTATTCAATATATTATTATTTGGATGGGTATAATAATGATTTTTAATTCATGTAAATAATAAATATAACATGATAATGATTTTTTATATATGATATACCATCCAATTATATATTATTTTAATATCAAAAGAATTATATTGTCGCTCGTGCGTACGTACGGACTACCGTCTCCACGAACGCAATGAGATTCATTCTCCATCGTATCTATTCAAGTATAATTATCATTTGATGATTTAAAAATAATGTTTAAGTACTTTATATCATTTTGTATATGAATATTATAAGACCTATCCATGACAAACATGACTTACGTAACAAAATATATAAAAGAAAATGCGTAAGTTAACTCCCGAAACAACAATAATACTAAGATATTATTAACAAAGAAATGTTAAAAGACCATATAAGATAACATAATAATGTTTATGATTCATGTATAATTTAATAACAATTATTTCGCCATTATATAGGAGGTTAACCTACCCCCAACCAAAGAAAAGTACAAGGTAAGGCTTTATTTCGAAATCTCTTCATTATCCGAGGTTGTTTATACGTAATAATCTACTGGGACTTCTTTATCATCCACATCCATGTTTCTTAAAAATGTATTTCAAAACATTTTTACTATTTACTAGAATATGGGTTAAAGTCATTTATACCCTTTTGGACTTTTATAAGTGGTTTATAAATGAATCATTCTGTCGTTTTCCTAACAAGGTCCTTTTTAACCTTTTTGACAGAATTAAGGTAAGAGTATTTTTTTAACTTATATGGCGGGTGCGGCTATTTCCCGTAATTATAAAATCTTCGAATCTTACCTTACAAGCTTATAAAAAAATTTCATAGTAATTGTTTTCTTTTATAATTATGTAACTCTTAAATGATTTCAAAATAAGAAAAGATATTTCTCTAAAAATAGTTTTGATTTCATCTATGTCAACATCCTTTGTTGGATTTTATGTTTATTATGTGTTGATTTATTATGATACAAAACTTCCATATTTTATTGATGGTTTTTTGATATGTTTGACTGTGGATGTGTTATTTTTTTATACAATTCATGGTTTATGGATGATGTATTTACATTTCGTATGGTAGTTTTTTTACGAATGTTTTTGTTATGTTTAAACCTTTTCATATAAGAATACATTGGACTTAATATGTGACAGGTGGAGCCCGCTATAGCTCCTCGATGCATCAGTAGGTCTCATGAGAGAAACTAGTGTCTTGGCACAAGCGCTTGGAAAAATCTTATTTGTAGTTTTGGCACGAGGCCTTAGCTATGTGGTTATGATAGTCTGGCATTATGCATTCCATCATTAAGAAAGTGGTTATTGATATTTCAGGTGATTATCCGATTAGTAGAATATCCCTGTAAATAAGTAAATGTAATTATTTCATTTTATTTTTTCCATACTATGTTGAAGTTCTAGTTTAAAAGGATTTTTTTAGTTATACATTACCTTAAATTTTTATTCATATTTATGAAAGTTTCCGCTATATTTTTATCCTTACTGGGCATTTGATCTCACCCCTTTTCTATGTTATATTTTTTCCAGGATGTAAAGAAGTAAATTATGAATGACCTATAGGGGTAGTATGAGGGGATTAGAGTGTGTACTATGGAGACTATGTTGTTGTAGTTTTCATTTTTATGATGTAATGTAAAACATTATAAATATATCTAGTGTTTCCGAGGCTACTAAGCTAATCGGGAATTTGAGATATGATCTTCCTTGTGATCATGCCAATGTTAGGTAATAATGCACCGACTCTGGGTAACTGGGGTCGGGGCATTACAGTTGGTATCAGAGAAAGTTTAGTACAACCCTTGGAAGCTAGATTTAGATAAACTCAGATTATAGCACATTGACCTAAGATGGACTTTGAGGATTAGTATAGGATAACTTCCTAGAATTTTGTTACTGTAGAGATTTTGTGAGTTTTCCGAGCAATAAATCCATGTCTAGATACGAGCAGTTAGAGGCGGCTCTGGCACAGATGTACCTAGGGGTAAAACCCAAAAACACCGCTTTGAGCTAGACTTGAATGGGAACTGGTGCACCACATCGGGCCTTGATGCACTCTTGGTTACGACACTCATGAGGGATATTCTTAGGATAACTCTCATTTTCTTTAAAAATCATTATGAAGGGTTTATGAGTATATAATTATTCAAAGAACACATTTTTATGATTATGGATTATATCCATAAATAGTTCAATTTATGTTAAGTGTTTTATAAGTATGAAATTATGTATTTTGATTCATAAACTGATCTAGTTTATGCCATCGTTTAGAAATGGCGCCTAGTGGAAGTAATGGAAACCGTATCAATGCACGCACTCCATGTATGGATTTACCTCCTGCTCAAGATAATTATAGTGGAGCTGGTGATGCAACTGGTGCCGATTAGCTAATCACCATACTAGGACAACACACTCAGGTAATGAATAATAACCTTACCTGCATGGAGCACCCGGATCCCCACCATGGAGGATCAACATTAGATCTCTTAATGAGGTAGAAACCACTGACATTCAATGGGAGTACAAATCCATTAGTAGCTAAGCAATGGATAAGTTCCCAAGAAGAAATATTTCAGGCTTTGGGAAGTAGTGAAAGGGAAAAAGTTATCATGGCAGTTTACCGCCTCACTGGAGATTCTGATCAATGGTGGTCATTGATTCAAAACATGAAGAAAGATGATGAAGTATCAAATATGGAATGTAGGGAGTTCAAAGATATGTTTTTAGAAAAATACTTTCCTCGCGACCATCGAGCATATATGGAAAGTAAATTTCTGAGTCTGAGACAAAAAGAGGATGAGATTGTCGCAAAGTATGAGGCTAACTTTACAAGGTTAGCCAGGTATGCTGGAGATTATATACATAACCCAAGAAGTAAGATTGGTCATTTTTTTGATGGGTTAAAACCATTTCTCCGTCGATCATTAGTCTCACAATCTTTCTCGTTGTACAAAGACATTGTCTCATGTGCTATCAAAACAGAAAAGGAATTCTCTAAGTCTTATGACTTTAATGCAATGCAAGAGAAGAAGAGATCTTCTGATCAATCTGGAAATGGAAATAAGGGTAAGAAGGGAAAGGTTGAATATCCATAATGTGGTAAATGTGGGAAGAAACACCCTGGTACTTGCTTTAAGGGAATGGGTGTCTGTTACAACTGTGGTGAAAAAGGCCACCAAGCTCGTGATTGCAAAGGGAAGAAGGAAGCTACCCATGTTCAGTGCTATAATTGTTGGGATATGGGACATTATGAAAATTAATGTCCTAAGATTCAGGGGAACTTACCTCAGAAAAGGCCAAGGGATCAAGGACAAGCTTATGTTATCACTACTACTATGGTAGAAGCTCTGAAAGACATGGTGGTAGGTAATTTAATGGTTTCCTCAAGTTTAAAAAATGCATTATTTAATTCTGGATCATCACATTGTTTCATATCTTCCCAGTTTGCTAAGAAAATTAGATATTTCCAATTTGATTTAACAACGGAGTTGTCCATTAAAACTCCTAAGGGGAGTATCATTGCAACATAGTGTTGTGAATCAGTCCCCATTAGAGAACATAAATGTTCTTTATCTACTGATCTCATCGTCATACCTATGATTGAGTTTGATATAATCCTTAGAATGGACTGGCATTCGGACCATGATGCGAAGATTTATTGTAAGAAGAAGTAGGTTACAACTTTTGATGATGATGATAAGGAACACCTTATCTTTAGAGCAAAATCGTCACAGCCTAATTCTTATCTAGATCCACCCCAGCAGCTCAACTAAATTCAATTATTGGGGAGGAAGATAATGAAATGACCAGGGGTGAGGAAAGGAATGTTCAAATAGAGTATGTACCTAATGTGAAAGAATATGTAGATGTGTTTCTGGACGATTTACCTGGACATCCTTCAGAATGAGAAGTTGAGTTTTCCATTGATTTAATTCCTAGATCAAGCCCTATATCTAAGACCACTTATAGAATGGCCACTATAGAATTAGTTGAACTAAAGAAACAACTATAGGAATTGAGTAATAAGGTATTTATTCTCCCTAGTGTTTCTCCATGGGGATCCCCTGTTCTTTTTGTTAAAAATAAAGATGGATCTATGGGGTTATGTATCGACTATAGAGAGATCAATGATATAACAATAAAGAACAAGTATCCCCTACCTCGCATTGATTATTTATTTGACCAACTATATGGATCTCAATACTTTTCAATGATTGACCTTCGATCTGGATACCAACAGTTGTGTGTGAAGAAGGAAGACAATCCGAAGACAACCTTTCGAACCAGGTACGGGCATTACGAGTTTACAATAATGCCTTTTGGATTGACTAATGCACCCTCTATATTCATGGATCTGATGAATAGAATTTTCAAGGAATATCTCAATGAATTTGTGGTGGTATATATTGATGATATCTTGGTATACTCCAATGGCTACAAAGATCATGAAAATCACTTTCCCATTATCCTGAAGACTCTAGGAAGATATGAATTATATTGGAAGTTTAGCAAGTGTGAATTTTGGCTTCAGTAGATTTCTTTTCTTGGCCATATTGTCTCTAAATATGTAATCTATGTTGATCCTTCTAAGACCAAGGCAATCCAAGAATGGCCTGCACCGACGAGTATAACTGAGGTACTTAGTTTTATTGGTTTAGCAGGTTATTATCAACATTTCGCCCAAAATTTTACCCGGTTGGCTAACACATTAACAAAGATCACACGTAAAGGGGTTAAATTTGTATGGACAAAAGAGTGTGAAATTTTTTTCAAAGAACTGAAGAGAATATTATTCAATGCTCCAATATTGACTCTACCATCGGGTAATGATTGGTTCGTTATTTATAGTGATGCATCGATGAAAGGACTTGGTTGTGTCCTTATGCAGAATGATATGGTTATTGCCTAGGCATCACGACAGTTAAAAATTCATGAGAAAAACTATCCTACTCATGATCTCGAGTTAGCAGTTGTGATCTTTTCATTGAATATATAGGGGCACTACCTATGTGGTGAATAATGTGAGATTTATGCTAATCACAAGAATTTGAAGTATATTTTCTCACAAGAAGAACTCAACATGAGGCAAAGTAGATGGCTTGAATTACTCGAAGATAATGATTGTACGATACACTACCACATGGGTAAAGAAAACAAGGTGGAAGATGCTTTGAGAAGAAAATATCATGGAGTTTTGAACAATATGAGTTTTGAAAGGGATCCAATTTTCATGGATCTAGTGAAGATGGACATGGGAATAACCATGGAAAACATCAATTCTTTTTCAAATGGTTTCCAAACCATCTTTACTAGACAATATTAAGAGTTCTCAGAGTGATGATGTATAATTTCAAAAGAATATTAAATCTATGAATGATGGGAGATTGAGAGACTTTCTGTATGAAGATGGAATTTTGAAATTTTGGAAGAGGCTTTGTGTTCCCGATAAATCTGATCTGCAAAGGGAATTGTTGGATGATTCTCATAGTTCCTATTTCTCTATACACCCTGGGAGAACCAAAATGTAAAGAGATTTGAAGGAACATTTTTTGTGAGACAACATGAAGAGGGAGATTTCTGATTTTGTGTCAAGATGTATGGTTTGTCAACAAGTGAAAGTTGGAAGGCAACTGCCTGGAGGAGTCATGCAACCTCTTCCCATATCGGAGTGGAAATGGGACAATATTATGGACTTTGTCATGGGGCTACCAAAGACTCCTAGAAGGAACGATGCAATATGGGTTATTGTTGATAGTCTTACCATGTCAGCACATTTTCTTGCTATAAGAGAAGATCTTCCACCGGAACGTCTAGCAAGACTATATATTGATGAAGTGGTGAGACTTCATGGAGTACCCCTATCAATTATTTCTGATCGGGATCCCCATTTTACTTCAAGATTATGGAAAAGTCTTCAGAAATCCTTGGATACTGATCTTCATTTGAGCATTGCATGCCACCCTCAAACAGATGGACAATCAGAACGAACTATTCAAACCTCAGAAGACATGTTGAGATCCTGCTCACTTGACTTTCAGGGTATGTGGGATTAATATTTACCTTTGGTAGAATTTTCCTATAACAATAGCTTCCATTTGAGTATTCAGATGGAACTATAGGAAGCGTTATATAGAAAGAGATGTCCCACACCAACCTGTTGGGATGACGTTGGTGAAAGAAAACCTGTAGGTCCATAACTAGTGGAGGAAACGATGGAAAAGGTGAAAGTAATCCAAAATCACATCAAAGTAGTTCAAAGTAGGCAGAAGAGCTATGCCGATAATTGAAGGAAGGATTTGAAATTTCAAGTCGGTGTTCATGTTTTCTTGAAGGTATCTCCATGGAAGGGAGTCATACGTTTTGGTAAGAAAGGTAAATTGGGTCCCAAGTACATCGGACCTTTCGAAATTCTAGAACAAATTGGGGCGGTAGCTTACCAATTGGCAATTCCGCCAAGTCTCCCCAAAGTTCAAGATGTGTTCCACGTATCTCTATTGAGTAAATACATTCCTGACCCAACGCATGTACTCACCTATGAGGAATTAGAACTGGAACCCGATCTGACTTATTGCGAAGAGCCCGTCATGATTCTTGATACGAGAGAACAAGTACTAAGAAACTGAATGACTCATCTGGTAAAAGTCTTGTGGAGAAACCATAAGATGGAAGAGGAAACGTGATAACCCGAGGAACTTATGATGAAGAACCACCCAAGTCTTTTCATGCGGTAGTATTCTAGAAATTTAGAGGATGAAATTATTTGAAGTAGGGGAGAATGTAATGCCCCAAGCTTCAATGGTACTCTTCTATTTGAGTAATGCAATAGCGTGTATTGTACGCAACATCGATTTCTAACACACCACAACCAATCAAACTTGCCGTTATGAATAGTAATACCCACTTTTTGAAATTTATAAATTTTAATTTTCAAAATGGACTTCATTTTTGGATTCGGAATATCGAAATTAGCCTAGGGTGAATTTTTTGTATTTTTCTGAAAAACATCATTTTTGATGAATAGTGAAACCACTAAGTGGTAGTTAGAAAACTGAATTTTTCATACAACTTAATTTTACCGCTTCTGTGAGTGGAATTTCAAAAATCTGAGAAAAACTGTTAATATCAAGGAGTAAAATGTGGTTCAATGAGATGAATATAATTTTTGCTGAATAGTAACTTTTTACTTTTATTTACCACGGTTAAAAGTAAATAGGGTAATTAAGGGTAAAAATGATATTAATATTACCCTAACACATGTCATAATTCTATTGGACAAGTGTATCTCGACCAGAAACAACATTAGGAATAAAATATTATCATTTAGGTTCACTTGGATTAGATTAGGACATTTATTATTATTTAATTCAAAGAAGAGTTAAAAGAGTTAAAATCAAAAGTTTATTTACTAAATCATTTTTAATATAGGGTTATTCAAAAGATAAATTCTATTTTAAATATTCATTATAAAGCTAAAATGATTTCATACATAATTATATTTTATTTATAATTTTTAGACATTAAATAATTTAATTTATTTATGACACAATGATGATGCAGTAATTACCATAAAAGTGAACAATTGAAATAATTGATATTATAAATACCCAAATAAATATAATTTGAGACTTTTTATGAATTAAAAAAAATTATAGGTTAACATGAAATGTTGGGATTGATTTAATTATCTTTTTTAGAATTAATAATTCTGTTTAGATTTTCACAAAAACCAATTTTCCAAATAGTGTCAAAATTGACATAAAAGAGTTTTTAAAACAAATATTATATTATTAATTGTTATTCCATTCCTAAAAATATAAGGATCGGCCATGAGACTTATATCATGATATTTTTATCATTAATGGACCACTTGGGGGTCTCTTGGAGGTATATAGTAAGTTTATTTACTATCTATTATAAAAATACAAAGTGACATGGTAAGTGTCAAACTAATTAACTAAGAGTTAAAACTAAAAGATAAGGTTAATATAATGACCCAAACCTGTCGAAATTCTATTGGTTGAGTTGTTTGGGAACCATCCCCACCTTAATATTTAAATAATCCACTTTGTATCCATTAGAAACCGAATATGAATTTATTATAAAATAATATTTCTAGCTTTTCCATAGATGCCACTCACCCCTCTTATAAAAGGCCACTCCCCCTTCTCATTAATTCACACCTTCAAAGACTTTTGGACCATAAAAACCCTACCCATATAATCTCCCAACTTCCCTCAATACAACCTAGAGGCCTTAGTTTGAGCAGAAAGCCAGCCTAAGGAGCCCTTTGGATCAAATCAAAAAGAAGAACCTGAAGAAGAGGTAATGTTTTCACCACCCTTTTTCAAATTCATTTCTTCTTAAACTTCTTCTTTCTTTGTTATTCCCATTCTAAAATAATGAATCTAGTATCTCCTATATACTGTAATATTATTATAAATATGGTACAACCATATTCAGTATTCTATCCATCTTTTGAATGACATGTCACCATACAGGCATATGTACGGATTACTATCTCCACGTCATGGTGTAATTGTTATTCAATATATTATTATTTGGATGGGTATAATAAGGATTTTTAATTCATGTAAATAATAAATATAACATGATAATGATTTTTTTTATATGATATACCATCCAATAATATATTATTTTAATATCAAAATAATGATATTGTCACTCATGCGTACGTACGGACTACCGTCTCCACGAACGCGATGAGATTAATTCTCCATCGTATCCATTCAAGTATAATTATCATATGATGATTTAAAAATAATGTTTAAGGACTTTATATCATTCTGGATATGAATAATATAAAACCTATCAATGACAAACATGGTTTATGTAACAAAACATATACAAGAAAACGAATAAGTTAACACCCGAAACAACGATAATACTAATATATTATTAACAAAGTAATGTTAAAAGATCTTATATGATGACATAATAATTTATATGATCCTTGAATAATTTAATAACAATTATTTTGCCATTATACAAGAGTTTAACCTACCCCCAACCAAGGAAAAGTACAAGGTAAGGGTTTATTTCGCAATCTCTTCATTATCCGAGGTTGTTTTTATGTAAAAATATACTGGGACTTCTTTATCATCCACATCCATGTTTCTTAAAAATGTATTTCAAAACATGTTTACTATTTACTAGAATATGGGTTAAAGTAATTTATACCCTTGTTGTTATTTATATGTGGTTTATAAAGGAATCTTTCTGTCGTTTTCCAAACAAGATCCATTTTAACCTTTTCGATAGAATTAAGGTAAGAATGTTTTTTTAACTTATACGGTGGGTGTGGCTATTTTCTGCTGTTATAAAATCTTCGAAGCTTACCTTACAGGCTTATATGAAAATTTTCAAAGTAAATGTATTCTTTTATAATTATGTAACTCTTAAATGATTTCAAAATAGGAAGAGATATTTCTCTAAAAAGAGTTTTGATTTCATCTATGTCAACATCCATTAATGGATTTTAAGTTTATTTGGAGTTGATTTATTATGATACAAAACTTCCATCCTGTGTTGATGGTTTTTTGATATGTTTGATTGTGGATGTGTTATTTTTTTATACCATTCATGGTTTATGGATTAATTATTTACAATTTGTATGCTAGTTTTATTACGAATGTTTATGTTATGTTTAAACCTTTTTATATGGGAATGCATTGGACTTGATATGTGATGGGTGGAGCCCACTATAGCTCCTCGATGCATCGGTAGGTCTTATGAGACAAACTAGTGTCTTGGAACAAGGCCTTGCAAAAATATTATTTGTAGTCTTGGAACGAGGACTTGGATATGTGGTTATGATAGTTCGGCATTATGCATTCAACCATTATGAAAGTGGTTATTGATATTGCATGTGATTATTTGATTAGTAGAATATCCATGTAAATAAGTAAATGGAATTATTTCATTTTACTTTTGCAATACTATGCTGAAGTTCAAGTTTAAAAGGACTTTGTTTTAGTTTTACATTGCCTTAAATTTTTATTCTTATTTATGAAAGTTTCCGCTATATTGTTAACCTTTCTGAGCATTTGAGCTCACCCCTTTTCTATGTTTTATTTTTTCCAGTACGTGAAGAAGTAAATTATGAATGACATGCAGGGATAGTATGAGGGGATAAGAGTGTGGACTATGAAGACTATGTTTTTTTTGTTTTCATTTTTATGATGTAATGTAAAACTTTATGAATATATCTAGTGTTTCCTAGGATACTATACTAATTGGTCTTTAGAGATTTGATCTTTCTTTTGATCACGCCAACGTTATATAATAATGCACCGACTCTGGGTAACTGGGTTCGGGGCATTATAGTTGGTATTCGAGGAAGTTTAGTACAAACCATAGAATCTAGATTTAGATAAACTCTGATTAGAGCACATAGACCTCGGATGGACTTTGAGGATTATTATAGAATAACATCCTAGAATTTTGGTATTTTAGAGATTTTGTGAGTTTTCCGAGCAATACATCCCTGTCTGGATACGATCATGTAGAGGCGGCTCTGGCACAGATGTACCTAGGGGTAAAACCCGAAAACACCGCTATGAGCTAGACGTGAAGGGGAACTGGTGCACGACAACGGGCCTTGCTGCACTCTTGGTTATGACACTCCTAGGGGATATGCTTAGGATAACTCTCATTTTATTTACAAGTCATTATAAAGGGTTTATGAGTATATTCATCTTCAAAGAACACATTTTTATGATTATGGATTATATCCATAAATAGTTCAATTTATGTTAAGTGTTTTATAAGTATGAAATTATGTATTTTGATTCATAAACTGATCTAGTTTATGCCATTGTTTAGAAATGGAGCATAGTTGAAGAAATAGAAACTGTATCAATGCACGCACTCCATGTAGGTATTGCCCTCATGCTCAAGATAATTATAGTGGAGCTGGTGATGCAACTAGTGCTGATCAGCTAATCAACATAATGGGAGAACTCACTCAGGTTTTGAATAATAACCTTACCCGTATAGAGCACCCTGATCCACAACGTGGAGGATAAATGTTAGACCACCTCATGAGGCAGAAACCACCAACATTCAATTAGAGTAAAAATCCATTAGTAGTTGAGCAATGGATAAGTTCCCTAGAGAAAATATTTCAGGCTTTGTGAAGTAGTGAAAGGGAAAAAGTTATCATGGCAGTTTACCGCCTCACTGGAGATGTTGATCAATGGTGGTCATTAATTCAAAACATGAAAGAAGTTGATGAAGTATCAAATATAAAATAGAGGGAGTTCAAAGATCTATTTTTAGAAAAATACTTTCCTCGTGACCATCGACTAGATATGGAAAGGAAATTTTTGAGTCTGAGACAAAAGGAGTATGAGAATGTCGAAAAGTATGAGGCTAACATTACAAGGTTAGAAAGGTATGCTGGAGATTATATACGTAACCCAAGAAGTAAGATTGATCATTTCTATGATGGGTTAAAACCATTTCTCCATCGAGCATTAGTCTTACAATCCTTCTCGTCGTACGAAGTCATAGTCTCATGTGATATCAAGACAGAAAAGGAATTCTCTAAGTCTTATGACTTTAATGAAAAGAAAGAGAAGAAGAGATCTGCTGATCAATCTGGGAATGGAAATAAGGAGAATAAGGGAAAGGTTGAATATCTATCCTGTGGTAAATGTGGGAAGAAACTCCCCGGTACTTTCTTGAAGGGAATGTGTGTCTATTACAAGTGTGGTGAAAAAGGCCACCAAGCTCGTGATTGGAATGGGAAGAAGGAATCTACCGATGTTCAATGCTAAAATTGCAGGGAGATGGGACATTATGAAAATGAATTTCCTAAGCGTCATGGGAACTAACCTCAGAAAAGGACAAGGGATCAAGGCCAAGCTTATGTTATCACTACTGCTGAGGTATAAGCTCCGAAAGACGTTGTGGCAGGTAATTTAATGGTTTCCTCAAGTTTAGAAAATGCATTATTTGATTTTGGATTATCGCATTGTTTCATATCTTCCCAGTTTTCTAAGAAAATTATATATTTCCAATTTTATTTAACAAGGGAGTTGTTAGTTAAAACTCATAAGGTAAGTATCATTGCAACAAAGTTTTGTGAATCAGTCCCTATTAGAGCACATAAATGTTCTTTATTTGTTGATCTCATCGTCATACCTATGATTGAGTTTGATATAATCCGCGGTATGGACTGGATTTCAGACCATGATGCGAAGATTTATTGTAAGACGAAGGAGGATATGATTTTTGATGATGATGATAAGGAACACCTTATCTTTTGAGTAGAATCGCCACCACCTAATTCTTATCTAGATCCACCCCCAATAGCTCAACTAAATTCAATTATTGGGGAGGAAGAGAATGAAATGACTATGGGTGAAGAAAGTAATGTTCAAATAGATGATGTACCTATTGTGAAAGAATATATAGTTGTGTTTCCAGACGATTAACCTAGACATCCTCCAGAACGAGAAGTTGAGTTTTCCATTGATTTAATTCCTGGATCAAGGCCTATATCGAAGACCCCTTATAGAATGTCCACTATAGAATTAGTTGAACTAAAGAAACAACTGGTGGAATTGAGTAATAAGGGATTTATTGGCCCTAGTGTCTCTCCATGGGGAGCCCCTGTTCTTTTAAAAAAAAGAAAGATGGATCTATGAGGTTATGTTTCGACTATAGGGAGATCAATGCTATAACAATAAAGAACAAGTATCCCCTACCTCTCATTGATGATTTATATGACCAACTGCATGGATATCAATACTTTTCAAAGATTGACCTTCGATCAAGATACCATCAGTTGTGTGTGAAGAAGGAATACATTCCAAAGACAGCATTTCGAACCAGCTACAAGCATTACGAGTTTACAGTAATGCCTTTTGAATTGACTAATGAACCCTCTGTATTCATGGAAATGCTGAATAGAGTTTTCAAGGAATATCTCGATGAATTTGCCGTGGTATTTATTGATGATATCTTGGTATACTCCAAAATCTAAGAAGATCATGAAAATCACTAGCGCATAACCATGAAGACTCTGAGAATACATGAATTATATGGTAAGTTTAGCAAGTGTGAATTTTGGTTTCAGGAGATTTCTTTTCTTGGCCATATTCTCTCTAAAGATGGAATCTCTGTTGATCCGTCTAAGACCAAGGCAATCCATGAATGTCCTTCCCCGACGAGTATAACTGAGGTATGTAGTTTTATTGGTATAGCTGGTTATTATCGACGTTTCGTCCAGAATTTTGCCCGGTTGGTTAACCCATTAACAAAGCTCACACGTAAAGGGGTGAAATTTGTTTGGACAAAAGAGTGTGAAAAATGATTCGAATAATTGAAGAGAATATTAGTCAATGCTCTTATATTGACTCTACCATCGGGTAATGGTGGATTTTTTATTTATAGTGATGCATCGAAGAAATGACTTGGTTGTGTCCTTATTCAGAATTATAGGGTTATTAGATATGCATCACGGCAATTGAAAATTCAAGAGCAAAACTATCCTCCTCAGGATCTCGAGTTAGCAGCTGTGATCTTTTGTTTCAGGATATGGAGGCACTACCTCTATGGTGAAAAATGTGAGATTTATACTAATAACAAGAGTTTGAAGTTTATTTTCTAATAAAAAGAACTCCACATGAGGCAAAGGAGATGGCTTGAATTACTCATGGATTGAGATTGTACGATACACTACCACCTGGGGAAAGAAAACAAGGTGGCAGATGCTTTGAGAAGAAAAGATCATGGAGTTTTGAACAACATGATAATTGAATGGGATCCAATTTTCATGGATCTAGTGAAGATGGACATGGGAATAACCATGGAAGGTGAAACATCAATTCTTTTTCAAATGGTTTCCAAACCATCTTTACTAGAAAGGATTAAGAGTTCTCAGACTGATGATGTTGAATTTCAAAAGAAGATTAAAGCTGTGAATGATGGGAGATTGAGAGACTTTGTGTATGAAGATGGAATTTTGAAATTTGGGAAGAGGCTTTGTGTTACCGATATACCTGATCTAAAAAGGGAATTGCTGGATGATGCTCATAGTTCTAATTTCTCTATACACCCTGGGAGAACTAAAATGTATAGAGATTTGAAGGAACATTTTTGGTGGGACAACATGAAGAGGGATATTTCTGATTTTGTGTCAAGATGTATGGTTTGTCAACAAGTGAAAGCTGGAAGGCAACATCCTCGAGGAGTCATTCAACCTCTTCCCATACTGGAGTGGAAATGGGACAATATTACGATTGACTTTGTCATGGGGATACCAAAGACTCCTAGAAGGAACAATGCAATATGGGTTATTGTTGATCGTCTTACCAAGTCAGTACATTTTCCTACTATAAGAGAAGATGTACCACTAGAACGTCTAGCAAGACTATATATTGATGAAGTGTTGAGACTTCATGGAGTACCCCTATTGATTGTTTCTGATCGTGATCCCCATTTTACTTCAAGATTCTGGAAAAGTCTTCAGAACGCCTTGGATACTGAACTTCATTTGAGAACTTCCTACCACCCTCAAACAGATGGACAATCAGAACAAACTCTTCAAACTCTATAAGACATGTTGAGATCCTATTCACTTGACTTTTAGGGAATGTGGGATCAATATTTACATCTGGTAGAATTTTCCTATAACAATAGCTTCCATTTGAGTATTCAGATGGCACCATATGAAGTGTTATACGGGAAGAGATGTCACACACCAACCTGTTTGGAAGACATTGGTGAAAGAAAACTTGTAGGTCCAGAACTGGGGGAGGAAACGATGGAAAAGGTGAAGGTAATCCAAAATCACATCAAAGCAGCCCAAAGTAGGCAGAAGAGCTATGCCAATAATAGATGGAAGGATTTGGAATTTCAAGTCGGTGATCATGTTTTCCTGAAGGTATCTCCATGGAAGAGAGTCATACATTTTGGTAAGAAAGGTAAATTGAGTCCTAGGTACATCGGACCATTCAAAATTCTAGAATGAATTGGGGTTGTAGCTTACCGATTGGCAATGCCTCCAAGTCTCTCCAAAGTACATGATGTGTTCCACGTATCTCTGTTGAGGAAATACATGTCTTTCCCAACGCATGTACTCACCTGTGAGTAATTAGAACCGGAACCCGATCTGTCTTATTGCGAGGAGACCGTCAAAATTCTTGATACGAGATAACAAGTACTGAGAAACTTGACGACTCATCTGGTAAAAGTCGTGTGGAGAAACCATTACATGGAAGAGGCAACGTGGGAACCCGAGGAAAATATAATGAGGAACCACCTGAGTCTTTTCATGTGGTAGTATTTTAGAAATTTCGAGGACAAAATTATTTGAAGGAGGGGAGAATGTAACACCCCAAGATTCTACGGTACGCTTCTCTTTGAATAATGCAATAATGTGTGTTGTACGCAACATCGAGTTCTAACACACCACAACCAATCAAACTAGCCGTTATGAATAGTAATACACACCTTTTGAAATTTATAAATTTTATTTTTCAAAATGGGCTTCATTTTTGGATTCGGAATACCAAAATTATCATAGGGTGAATTTTTGTTATTTTTCTGAAAAACTTCATTTTTGATGAATAACGAAACCACTATGTGGTAGTTAAAAAACTAAATTTTTCATGGAACATAATTTTACCGCTTATGTGAGTGGAATTTCTAAAATCCAAGATACATGATTAATATCAAGGAGTAAAATGTGGTTCAATGAGATGAAACTAATTTTTGGTGAATAGTAACTTTTTACTTTTATTTACCACGTTTAAAAGTAAATAGGGTAATTAAGGGTAAAAATTATATTAATATTACCCTAACACATGTCCTAATTCTATTGTACAAGTTTATCTCGACCAAAAACAACCTTAGGAATAAAATATTATCATTTAGGTCCACTTGGATTAGATTGGGACATTTATTATAATTTAATTCAAAGAAGAGTTAAAAGATTTAAAATAAAAATTTTATTTACTAAAACATTTTTAATATAGGGTTATACATAAGATAAATTCGATTGTAAATATTAATTAGAAATCTAAAAATATTTCCTACATAATTATTTTTTATTTATAATTTTTAGACATTAAATATTTTAATTTATTTATGACACAATGATGATGCAGTAATTACCATAATAGTGAACAATTTAAATAATTGATATTATAAATACCAAAATAAATATAATTGGAGACTTTATATTAATTAAACTAATTTTATAGGTTAATATGACATGTTATGAGTGATTTAATTAACTTTTTTTGAAGTAATCATTCTGTTGTGATTTTCACAAAAATCAATTTTCCAAATAGTGTCAAAATTGACAAAAAAAGAGTTTTTAAAACAAATATTATATTATTAATTGATATTAAATTCCTAAACATCTATGGTTCGGCCATGATACTTATATCATTGTAGGTGTATCGTTAATGTACCACCTAGGGGTCTCTTGGTGGTATATAGTATGTTTATTAACTATATATTGTAAAAATACAAAGTGACATGGTATGTGTCAAACTAATTAACTAAGAGTTAAAACTAAAAGATAAGGTTAATATAAGGACCCAAACCTATCTAAATTCTATTGGTTGAGTGGTTTTCGACCCATATCCACCTTAAGCTTTATATAATCCACTTTGGATCCATTATAAACTGAATATTAATTTATTATAAAATAATATTTCTATCTTTTCCAAAGGTGCCCCTCACCCCTCTTATAATAGGGAACCCCCCCTTCTCATTAATTCACACCTTCAAAGTCTTTTGGTTCAGCCAAAACCTGGAAAAATACTCTCTAAACTTCCCTAAATACAACTTAGAGGCCTTAGTTTGATCAGAAATCCAACTTAAGGAGCCCTTTTGATCAAATCAAAAGGAAGAACCCGAAGAAGAGGTAATGTTTTCACCACCCTTTTTCAAATTCATTTCTTCTTCAACTTCTTCTTTCCTTGTTATTACCATTCTAAAATAATTAATCCAGTATCTCCTATATACTTTAATGTTTTTATAAATATGGTACAACCATATTCAGTATTCTATCCATCCTTTGAATGACATGTCACCATATGTGCGTATGTACGGCTTACCGTATCCTCTTCGTGGTGTAATTGTTATTCAATATATTATTATTTCGATGGGTGTAATAATGATTTTAAATTCATCTAAATAATAAATATAACATTACAATGATTATTTATATATGATATACCATCCAATTATATATTATTTTAATATCAAAAGAATGATATTGTCATTCGTGCGTACATATGGACTACCGTCTCCACGAACGCGATGAGATTCATTCTCCATCGTATCCATTCAATTATAATTATTATTTTAGGATTTAAAAACAATGTTTAAGGACATGATGTCATTATTTATATGAATAAGACACAACCTATCAATGACAAACACGACTTACGTAACAAAACATATAAAAGAAAACGAGTAAGTTAACGCCCGGAACAACGATAATACTAAGATGTTATTAACAAAGTAATGTTAAAAGATCATATGTGATAACATAATAATGTATATGATTCTTGAATAATTCAATAAAAATTATTTCACCATTATTCAGGAGGTTAACATACCCCCAACCAAGGTAAGGGTTTATTTCGCAATCTCATCATTATCTGAGGTTGTTTATAAGTAATAATCTAGTGGGACTTCTTTATCATCCACATCCATGTTTCTTAAAAATGTATTTCAAAACATTTTTACTTTTTACTAGAATATGGGTTAAAGTAATTTATACCTTTGTTGACTTTTATAAGTGGTTTATAAAGGAATCGTTCCTTTGTTTTCCAAACAAGGTCCTTTTTAACCTTTTCAACAGAATTAAGGTAAGAATGTTTTTTTAACTTATATAGCAGGTGCGTCTATTTTCCGCCGTTATAAAATCTTCGAAAATTACCTTACAAGTTTATATGAAAATTTTCAAAGTAAATGTTTTCTTTTATTATTATTTAACTCTTAAATGATTTCAAAATAGGAAGAGATATTTCTTTAAAAAGAGTTTTGATTTCATCTATGTCAACATACTTTGATGGAATTTAAGTTTATTTGGAGTTGGTTTATTATGATACAAAACTTCCATATTGTATTGATGGTTTTGTGATATTTCTGTCTGTGGATGTGTTATTTTTTATACCATTCATGGTTTATGGATGACGTATTTACATTTTGTATGCTAGTTTTATTACGAATTTTTTTGTTATGTTTCAACCTTTTCATATGGGAATGCATTGGAATTAATATGTGACGGGTGGAGCCCGCTATAGCTCCTCGATGCATCGGTAGGTATAATGAGACAAACTAGTGTCTTGGGATAAGGCCTTGGAAAAATCTTATTTGTAGTCTTGGCATGAGGCCTTGGCTATGTGGTTATGATAGTCTGGCATTATGCATTCCATCATTATGAAAGTGGTTATTTATATTGTATGTGATTATCCGATTAGTAGAATATCCATGTGAATAAGTAAATTGAATTATTTCATTTTATTTTTTCCATACTATGTTGAAGTTCAAGATTAAAAGACTTTTGTTTTAGTTATACATTGCCTTAAATGTTTATTCTTATTTATGAAAGTTTTTGCTATATTGTTATCCTTACTGGGCATTTGAGCTCTCCCCTTTTATATGTATTATTTTTTCCAGGATGTGAAGAAGTAAATTATGAATGACCTATAGAGGTAGTATGAGGGGTTAAAAGTGTGGAATATAGAGACTATGTTGTTGTAATTTTAAATTTTATGATGTAATGTAAAACTTTATGAATATATCTAGTGTTTCCAAATCTTCTAAACTAATCGGTCTTTCGGGATTTGATCATTCTTGTGATCATGCCAATGTTATGTAATAATGCACCGACTATGGGTAACTGGGGTTGGGGCGTTACATACATAGTAGGGAAAACCAAGAGCTCTCGTGCACAAGTAGAGAGGCATTCTAATGCCCTGTGAGAAAAGAGATAACCAAAACATCTAGCAAGGTAAACTATCCACCCAAGCCTCACCAAGGAACACTCCCCAAATAAAGCATGTAAAGTATGGTATAGTAATAGAACATCTATGTTTGGGTACCCTGCACAACTTTCCCACTGGTTATTGAAGACATCCTACGCATCGAACCAATCCTGCCATTCTCGCTACAGTCCCACTGCCAAACCCCACCCTCACACACCTGGGCCATAACCGCCATCCCGCCCGTAGACACATGGGACAAAACAACCATGCGTAACCACACCTGCAAACACCTGGGTCAAAACAACTACTACCATGCCCGAAGATACCTGGGCCTCATCCCTAAGACACTTGGGAAACAACCCGCCCACAAACACCTGGGCCAACCACTACTACTACCCTGCCCGAAGATTCTTGTGCTAATAATGGACTTCATGCCATCACAGCCATCCCGAAGTGTCATGGGATATTTAGGAAAGGGAGAACAAAAGAGCTAATAACCATCCACTCATATGAATTTTGGTAAAAACACCCTCCCCATGAAATGGGTTGTTTGTCACTAAGTGCTCAACTTGGATGGGGAACGAATAAGAAACATAATAAATACAATATATGTATAGGTAACAGGCACTCATCTCAAACTAGGGGCTCCAAAACCTAAGCACAAACACTCTTATTACTGTTTATTCATGAAGAAAAGCACAACACTTGCGGCTGTGTCACAACTCGTTCCCAAAACCAAGTCCTCATTTAAATCGTTCTAGTTCCATGTTCAATCGAATCCATTTAAGTGAATTCTACTATACTAAGAAACTAGCAGGCATAACCACAAGCCAGAGGAAAAGAGAAATAGACAACATCGTTTTAATCATTCACACCCAGTTCTCTTGTAATGTTACTACAACAAAAGGGGATTAGTGAGATCTCTCAAAGTACAGAAACCAAAGAAAACCTCACAAAATGGATTAGTGAGATCCCTTGAAGTACTGGAAACAATGAAAACCCCAAGACCCAGCCCCGTGTCCCCAAAACCAAGAACCAACGATTTCTCAACAATAAAGGATCCCACCTGAGTTCGTGTCACAGCAGAGTAGCCACACGCTTCAAACTCACAACCAAGAGGATCCCATCCTCACCCACATCACCCCATAGGACATCCACCAGAACAAAACACCCAACACCAAAATAGAGTAGCGAAACATCTAGGTTCAATCACATCATTCACTATTTTCTTCTTTCTGTCGGTTATTCGGGGTGACCACATAGGGTTTTTGGTTTACTGGGTATCCATTTAATTCACCGAGTTTACGTGATTAAACAATTTCCAAGCTACAGTAATTTAACCATCATAGAAGAAAATGTTTCATTAGTGTGTAAGGAAGACCACCAACGACCATGATTTTCAGTGAGCATAGGCCCGCACAATTCACAACACATATCGACATCAAATAGTACAGTAGAACATCAATCACACCCCCTTCATTAATTAATTTCCCTTCATTATATTCATTAAGTTTGTTTTCATCAATCCACAAAGAAACAAAAGAATACCCACCCTATATGATGCACATTAAGGAGAGACGAAGGAAAAACCCTACCTGGTTGATCAAGGATCGATGTTTTTTTCTCTGTGCACCATGAACAGTTGATGCGCGTCTTGAAGGGGAGGAATTTTGTGCACTCCAATAGGTGCATAAAGCTACAGCAGTGGCACACCACAAGCCATGGGAAGATAAGAACTCTAGGTCCACCAGGGAGAAGAAAGAGACCCAACCAAGAAGAAAAAGGAAACTCTATCAGGAGGTATAAAGAGTAGATCCTACTCTTATGGGAATGTAATTTTGAACGCCTGGAATGCTGGATCGCAGTTTCGTACGTGGGTGGGAAGTTACACAAGATGATATTAAGGTGTTATTTAATACCCCCAGTTAGGGAGGTTTCTTAGGATTTTTAGGATTTAATTATGGGCATTAAATGGATTTAAAAAGGGTAAATACTTAATTTACGTCAAAAATTTATGTTGCGGGAGCGGGACTGGAAAAAGAAAACAGAGGGATGGTTGAGGACTCGGTGCCACTGTCACGGTGCCACTATTTTGGAGGAGCCTTATTTTGGAAAATTAATGGGCCATGATGGTCTAGGACATTATATCACGTATATCGACCCTAAAAAGCCTAGGTAGGTGGTTGGTTCCTTTCTATTGTTTGTATTTGAGTTATATGTGCAAAAGAGCCCAATACCCTTATTCGGGGTATTGTGTGTTTATGGTTTCTAGCCGTGTTATTTCCTATTATGCACTGTGTACTTGAGTATAATATTTCTGATTGAAAATAGGGTTCTTTACCCCGATATGGAGGTATTTCCAATGTTTTCTTAATTTTGACATTTTGGTCTATCTTTTCTTGTTAGGATTCTTTGTTTTCCATTCCTAGTGTTGTTGGATGACGTATTTTTTATCTGACATGCTGTGATGTGATGTATACTATTTATCCAAATAGGTATTTTGGTTTACACTGGCTGCCATATACCGTTTTTCAATGTTTGACTTACACCGGGCTGTGGGAACCTGGTGCAATAGACATTGGAAGAATAGATGTTGACAGATTCTCCAGAGTGTCTTTTACATTTACGTTTCAAGACCATAAGGGGGATGGACTTTGTGCTCCCCCAGAGTGTATGTAGTTCCTCCTTATGAGACCACATGGGTAATTGGACATTGATTGCTTCCCCAGAGTGTCTATAGTAACTGATACGAGACCACAGGGGGAATTGATGGTGAGTGATTTCTCAGAGAGTCTACTAAAGCTAAACCAGTGGGGTTAGATTATAAGTTCTTCCCAGAGGGTTTATTGTGTTTGATTGGTTGAACCAGAGGGGTTAGGTTGTGATTACTTCCCAAAAGGATACGTATGATTTTGTTACTTAACTAATAAATGAAAACAGATGTAATTTAAACAGTAGGATTGTTTACATTGAGTAATTTCTCGTTTATTGCTTAATTTTGCATATTTTCTTCTATATATATTCACTAACTATTAGGAATAGATCTTTGGGTGGTTGTCTACTGGGATTATTCTCAAACCCTGTTTGGGTCATGCTTTTTGCCTAAATAGATGATATTGTTTCAGGTATAGATAAGGGAAAGCTCCCTTCTACTTTAGGTACCTAATTGCTGTGGAGCTATACAGCATGGGACCAAGCTGAGGCTTGATATGCTGTTAGAGTATATTTGTTTTCATTATATTTTGATTTAGTAGTGTATTCTAGCATTGTGACTTGTTTGGCTTCTTTTCTAGACGTATGTATCATGCATTATTTATATATGTGCTCCGGTTGTTTATTTCTTCAGCCTTCCACGTTTCACTTATTGCATGTTATTATTTCTTCTTCCTCTATTGTTATTTGTTTATTTCTATTGTGTTACTCTAACAATGGGGGAATAGTTTACCCACTATAACACCCAAGGCCCTCACTACAAGTCGGCAGCCTCTTATGTTTGAAAAAATGTGCTTGAGGCCATGTGACCAACCATGTACGGGGCATCTTTAGGTGGCACCCAGAACCGGGACATTACATAGAGAGTTTACCAACCTGAATTATAGGGGATGAATAATTTGAATCTATGAGAAAGAATAGATTTGGGAATATTAACAAGTATACATTTATAGGAGAAATCTATAATAAGTATTACTTGATCTCCATTGCATGTATCAACTATATATGTAATTGAAAAAGATTTAGAAGTCTACATATTACATA